>CAWUFW010005521.1:0-1318705 GCA_963921515.1 Calotriton arnoldi | reverse complement strand
AGGGTATGCCCAGACGTGGGTCCCGTGCTCACTACGCCACTGGAGTCAAGCTATCCTGGCTGATGAGGGCTGCAAGCCCGAAACCGGTCCTAGGATGCTTGATTCCGGTCCAGGGAAGACATGGCTTGGCAGTTCGGTCTGGACTGTTCCCATGAGGCACAGGGTCAAGACTGATTTGCATATGGCTATGTCTGAACTGGGGTGGCGTGGTGAAGCAAAATAACGATGGATTAAACCCAGATCTGGGGGTGAATGTTTGCCAATGTGCAACATTCCGTCCATCATCTTGTGTGTTTTGCATTTCGCCCTAAGTGGGAAGGGTATGCCCAGACGTGGGTCCCGTGCTCACTACGCCACTGGAGTCAAGCTATCCTGGCTGATGAGTGCTGAAAGCCCGAAACCGGTCCTAGGATGCTTGATTCGGTCCAGCGAAGACATGGCTTGGCAGTTCGGTCTGGACTGTTCCCATGAGGCACAGGGTCAAGACTGATTTGCATATGGCTATGTCTGAACTGGGGTGGCGTGGTGAAGCAAAATAACGATGGATTAAACCCAGATCTGTGACTGGGGGTGAATGTTTGCCAATGTGCAACATTCCGTCCATCATCTTGTGTGTTTGCATTTCGCCATAAGTGGGAAGGGTATGCCCAGACGTGGGTCCCGTGCTCACTACGCCACTGGAGTCAAGCTATCCTGGCTGATGAGGGCTGAAAGCCCGAAACCGGTCCTAGGATGCTTGATTCCGGTCCAGGGAAGACATGGCTTGGCAGTTCGGTCTGGACTGTTCCCATGAGGCACAGGGTCAAGACTGATTTGCATATGGCTATGTCTGAACTGGGGTGGCGTGGTGAAGCAAAATAACGATGGATTAAACCCAGATCTGTGACTGGGGGTGAATGTTTGCCAATGTGCAACATTCCGTCCATCATCTTGTGTGTTTTGCATTTTGCCCTAAGTGGGAAGGGTATGCTCAGACGTGGGTCCCGTGCTCACTACGCCACTGGAGTCAAGCTATCCTGGCTGATGAGGGCTGAAAGCCCGAAACCGGTCCTAGGATGCTTGATTCCGGTCCAGGGAAGACATGGCTTGGCAGTTCGGTCTGGACTGTTCCCATGAGGCACAGGGTCAAGACTGATTTGCATATGGCTATGTCTGAACTGGGGTGGCGTGGTGAAGCAAAAATAACGATGGATTAAACCCAGATCTGTGACTGGGGTGAATGTTTGCCAATGTGCAACATTCCGTCCATCATCTTGTGTGTTTTGCATTTCGCCCTAAGTGGGAAGGGTATGCCCAGACGTGGGTCCCGTGCTCACTACGCCACTGGAGTCAAGCTATCCTGGCTGATGAGGGCTGAAAGCCCGAAACCGGTCCTAGGATGCTTGATTCCGGTCCAGGGAAGACATGGCTTGGCAGTTCGGTCTGGACTGTTCCCATGAGGCACTGGGTCAAGACTGATTTGCATATGGCTATGTCTGAACTGGGGTGGCGTGGTGAAGCAAAATAACGATGGATTAAACCCAGATCTGTGACTGGGGTGAATGTTTGCCAATGTGCAACATTCCGTCCATCATCTTGTGTGTTTTGCATTTCGCCCTAAGTGGGAAGGGTATGCCCAGACGTGGGTCCCGTGCTCACTACGCCACTGGAGTCAAGCTATCCTGGCTGATGAGGGCTGAAAGCCCGAAACCGGTCCTAGGATGCTTGATTCCGGTCCAGGAAGACATGGCTTGGCAGTTCGGTCTAGACTGTTCCCATGAGGCACAGGGTCAAGACTGATTTGCATATGGCTATGTCTGAACTGGGGGTGGTGTGGTGAAGCAAAATAACGATGGATTAAACCCAGATCTGTGACTGGGGGTGAATGTTTGCCAATGTGCAACATTCCGTCCATCATCTTGTGTGTTTTGCATTTCGCCCTAAGTGGGAAGGGTATGCCCAGACGTGGGTCCCGTGCTCACTACGCCACTGGAGTCAAGCTATCCTGGCTGATGAGGACTGAAAGCCCGAAACCGGTCCTAGGATGCTTGATTCCGGTCCAGGGAAGACATGGCTTGGCAGTTCGGTCTGGACTGTTCCCATGAGGCACAGGGTCAAGACTGATTTGCATATGGCTATGTCTGAACTGGGGTGGCGTGGTGAAGCAAAATAACGATGGATTAAACCCAGATCTGTGACTGGGGGTGAATGTTTGCCAATGTGCAACATTCCGTCCATCATCTTGTGTGTTTTGCATTTCGCCCTAAGTGGGAAGGGTATGCCCAGACGTGGGTCCCGTGCTCACTACGCCACTGGATTCAAGCTATCCTGGCTGATGAGGGCTGAAAGCCCGAAACCGGTCCTAGGATGCTTGATTCCGGTCCAGGGAAGACATGGCTTGGCAGTTCGGTCTGGACTGTTCCCATGAGGCACAGGGTCAAGACTGATTTGCATATGGCTATGTCTGAACTGGGGTGGCGTGGTGAAGCAAAATAACGATGGATTAAACCCAGATCTGTGACTGGGGGTGAATGTTTGCCAATGTGCAACATTCCGTCCATCATCTTGTGTGTTTTGCATTTCGCCCTAAGTGGGAAGGGTATGCCCAGACGTGGGTCCCGTGCTCACTACGCCACTGGAGTCAAGCTATCCTGGCTGATGAGGGCTGAAAGCCCGAAACCGGTCCTAGGATGCTTGATTCCGGTCCAGGGAAGACATGGCTTGGCAGTTCGGTCTGGACTGTTCCCATGAGGCACAGGGTCAAGACTGATTTGCATATGGCTATGTCTGATCTGGGGTGGCGTGGTGAAGCAAAATAACGATGGATTAAACCCAGATCTGTGACTGGGGGTGAATGTTTGCCAATGTGCAACATTCCGTCCATCATCTTGTGTGTTTTGCATTTCGCCCTAAGTGGGAAGGGTATGCCCAGACGTGGGTCCCGTGCTCACTACGCCACTGGAGTCAAGCTATCCTGGCTGATGAGGGCTGAAAGCCCGAAACCGGTCCTAGGATGCTTGATTCCGGTCCAGGGAAGACATGGCTTGGCAGTTCGGTCTGGACTGTTCCCATGAGGCACAGGGTCAAGACTGATTTGCATATGGCTATGTCTGAACTGGGGTGGCGTGGTGAAGCAAAATAACGATGGATTAAACCCAGATCTGTGACTGGGGGTGAATGTTTGCCAATGTGCAACATTCCGTCCATCATCTTGTGTGTTTTGCATTTCGCCCTAAGTGGGAAGGGTATGCCCAGACGTGGGTCCCGTGCTCACTACGCCACTGGAGTCAAGCTATCCTGGCTGATGAGGGCTGCAAGCCCGAAACCGGTCCTAGGATGCTTGATTCCGGTCCACGGAAGACATGGCTTGGCAGTTCGGTCTGGACTGTTCCCATGAGGCACAGGGTCAAGACTGATTTGCATATGGCTATGTCTGAACTGGGGTGGCGTGGTGAAGCAAAATAACGATGGATTAAACCCAGATCTGGGGGTGAATGTTTGCCAATGTGCAACATTCCGTCCATCATCTTGTGTGTTTTGCATTTCGCCATAAGTGGGAAGGGTATGCCCAGACGTGGGTCCCGTGCTCACTACGCCACTGGAGTCAAGCTATCCTGGCTGATGAGGGCTGAAAGCCCGAAACCGGTCCTAGGATGCTTGATTCCGGTCCAGGGAAGACATGGCTTGGCAGTTCGGTCTGGACTGTTCCCATGAGGCACAGGGTCAAGACTGATTTGCATATGGCTATGTCTGAACTGGGGTGGCGTGGTGAAGCAAAATAACGATGGATTAAACCCAGATCTGTGACTGGGGGTGAATGTTTGCCAATGTGCAACATTCCGTCCATCATCTTGTGTGTTTTGCATTTCGCCCTAAGTGGGAAGGGTATGCCCAGACGTGGGTCCCGTGCTCACTACGCCACTGGAGTCAAGCTATCCTGGCTGATGAGGGCTGAAAGCCCGAAACCGGTCCTAGGATGCTTGATTCCGGTCCAGGGAAGACATGGCTTGGCAGTTCGGTCTGGACTGTTCCCATGAGGCACTGGGTCAAGACTGATTTGCATATGGCTATGTCTGAACTGGGGTGGCGTGGTGAAGCAAAATAACGATGGATTAAACCCAGATCTGTGACTGGGGGTGAATGTTTGCCAATGTGCAACATTCCGTCCATCATCTTGTGTGTTTTGCATTTCGCCCTAAGTGGGAAGGGTATGCCCAGACGTGGGTCCCGTGCTCACTACGCCACTGGAGTCAAGCTATCCTGGCTGATGAGGGCTGAAAGCCCGAAACCGGTCCTAGGATGCTTGATTCCGGTCCAGGGAAGACATGGCTTGGCAGTTCGGTCTGGACTGTTCCCATGAGGCACAGGGTCAAGACTGATTTGCATATGGCTATGTCTGAACTGGGGTGGTGTGGTGAAGCAAAATAACGATGGATTAAACCCAGATCTGTGACTGGGGGTGAATGTTTGCCAATGTGCAACATTCCGTCCATCATCTTGTGTGTTTTGCATTTCGCCCTAAGTGGGAAGGGTATGCCCAGACGTGGGTCCCGTGCTCACTACGCCACTGGAGTCAAGCTATCCTGGCTGATGAGGGCTGAAAGCCCGAAACCGGTCCTAGGATGCTTGATTCCGGTCCAGGGAAGACATGGCTTGGCAGTTCGGTCTGGACTGTTCCCATGAGGCACAGGGTCAAGACTGATTTGCATATGGCTATGTCTGAACTGGGGTGGCGTGGTGAAGCAAAAATAACAATGGATTAAACCCAGATCTGTGACTGGGGGTGAATGTTTGCCAATGTGCAACATTCCGTCCATCATCTTGTGTGTTTTGCATTTCGCCCTAAGTGGGAAGGGTATGCCCAGACGTGGGTCCCGTGCTCACTACGCCACTGGAGTCAAGCTATCCTGGCTGATGAGGGCTGAAAGTCCGAAACCGGTCCTAGGATGCTTGATTCCGGTCCAGGGAAGACATGGCTTGGCAGTTCGGTCTGGACTGTTCCCATGAGGCACAGGGTCAAGACTGATTTGCATATGGCTATGTCTGAACTGGGGTGGCGTGGTGAAGCAAAATAACGATGGATTAAACCCAGATCTGTGACTGGGGGTGAATGTTTGCCAATGTGCAACATTCCGTCCATCATCTTGTGTGTTTTGCATTTCGCCCTAAGTGGGAAGGGTATGCCCAGACGTGGGTCCCGTGCTCACTACGCCACTGGAGTCAAGCTATCCTGGCTGATGAGGGCTGAAAGCCCGAAACCGGTCCTAGGATGCTTGATTCCGGTCCAGGGAAGACATGGCTTGGCAGTTCGGTCTGGACTGTTCCCATGAGGCACAGGGTCAAGACTGATTTGCATATGGCTATGTCTGAACTGGGGTGGCGTGGTGAAGCAAAATAACGATGGATTAAACCCAGATCTGTGACTGGGGGTGAATGTTTGCCAATGTGCAACATTCCGTCCATCATCTTGTGTGTTTTGCATTTCGCCCTAAGTGGGAAGGGTATGCCCAGACAGGGGCGTAGGAGACACTAAAATTCTGGGGGGGACAGGGACAACCTTGTGGACTTTCCAGTGACCCTATGCAAATCACCGCCCGTTAAACAAATACAATCACATACTTTCGAAGTGAAATATTGAGAAAAGCAGGCATGTAGTCATAGTTTTCATGTATGCTTTATTGTTATTTACATCCATATAGTAATCAGACCAAATGTTAAAAAAACATGTATATGAATCTTAGCATCTTCATGCACCAAGCAAACAGAGGTCGCTGACTTAGGGTGGGGGCGTCGTGTTTGCAAGTGCATTATGGTTTGAAAAGTACCTGCTGCTGCATTCCTGGTCTCCAGCAATTTTCAGGCAACAATAAAAATGTGAAGATAACTTTGGTGATTAATGTTCTTTATTGAGAGAGATCGGAGGTTTGATAATGGAAGTTTTTACTCATGGTAAGGTAGCCACAGTGGGGTAATATGCCTGCTGCAAAGAACGTGTACCACGCAGATCACAAAATGCATATCATGTAAATAGGTCAGTGAGTTACTGCTTTTGTCTGAGAGATTCTTTTGGTATTTGCAGTTTATAAGTTAAAATCCTAAAATTGAACAGTGAGCTATTAACCGTCATCAAAGAGCTGCATGAAAACTTCAAGGTATAGATTAGAACGTTATGATTTTTCCCCAGTCTTTCCTTATCCTAATGTTGGAAAATGGGTCCATTAGGATAGAAATCAATTCTGATTATTAAAGAGAACCCCCAACCATGGTGTTCTGAGTTTGTGCTTCTCTAGTGTTGCAAAGCCATCCTGTGCCCTGGGCACTCCCCAACTTTTGCTCACTGGTACTGGTGGTACCTGACTCAGACTGACCCTGGCCTCTGCCTAAACAGGCCCAGGGCCAGTGCTATTCTGAAAGAGACAATTAAAGATACTGTGAAAACACCTACATACACTAGGGCGTACTATGGGTTAGGGTACCCCTATGATTGGCATGACCTCTCCTATAAGGCCCTAGTACATAATAGGGCAGCGGGATTAGAACTACCTTTAAGTCCCTAGAATATAATAGGGCATGGCAGTTTAGAGGCCAGCAGCCCTTTCTGCGCTTGCATGTTTCCACTGCTGAAGCCTGAGGTCAGTTTAAAAGTAGCCCTGTGTTGTAGGACTGCTTTTAAAAATGCAAATGGTGCCCAAACTCGACTTTTGGGTTTGGGGAACTTACAAATTGATCAACTACAATGTTGGGACAAAATTAAGTTAAGTGGAAAAATGTTTTCCACTTAACTATGGCTGTATCATATTTGCCACATAATACATCATCTGCTGCATAATCAAACGATTTCACCCAAAACAATTTTGTAGCTCAAACGGATCAAAAATTACTAAAAGAAATGTGACTTATGTTGCTGTGTAGGGCCCTTTGCAAAGGTTGACTGGTCACCTTTCCCACTGCTGCATTTGTTTGTTACACAGGTACTAATGAGGCAAAAGCTTTGCAGAGGCTGTTAGTATGTATAAATATGTCAAGATAATAAAGTATCATAAAATGTACCTCATTACTCTGCAGCTTTTTTATTGTTCCATAATTTAGTCAACACTGCGACATAATTTTGGCCTCCATTGCTGCATAACTCCAGTGGCCCGAAAGCAGGCTGAACATGTTAAAAGTGTTTGTGCATGAAGCAGAGACCATGAAGTTTGCAAACTTAGGGGCTGATTACGATGGCAGGCGGACTTCAGTCCGTCCGCCATCGAATCAGGGAATGGGACCGCTGGCCTTCAAGGCGGCGGCCCCACAATAGGCATTACAATGCGACCGCCACTGCGGCGTTCGCAGTGCCTATCTTTTACATTGCAGCAGGTGCTGCTGGCTGCATCATCCGCCGCAATGTAAAAAGGGACATGTTACATATATCACTGCACTACGTGGCAGGCACTATGCGGTGCCTGCCACATGGTGCAGTGATATGTAGGGGGCTTCATAGATGTCCCCAGGTCCCATGTCTGGGGGCTGGGGGAAAGGGGCCTGCTATGGGCCCCCAATGTCCCTTTCCGTCAGCTTTTCCATGGCGGGTGAACCGCCATGTATAGGCTGGCGGGTAAGGGACATCGTAATCCCTACTGCGGTGCCTGGTAGGCACCACCAGCATTGTAGGAACCACGAGCCCCTCCACCACACTGGCGGGCTCAAGGAGCCAGTCGGGTGCGTGGCGATTGGTTTTTCCGACCGCCAGGGAACCACCCACCATTGTAATATGGAGGGCGGTGATGCAGTCACCGATGGCGGTGGGACCGCCACTGACGGGGTGACGTGGCGGTCCCACCGCCGTTATAATCACCCCCTGAGTTTGGTGTGCATGCAAATCCTACATTGCCAACCCCTGGTAAGTTGCACTACTACTGCTGAAAAAGGCCAATGGAGGTACCAATGGGTGAGGTGGACTGGCCTCAAGGGTCTTGTGACCTCAGTGACATAGTCACTGTCGATCTAGGGTGTGCTTCTTCGTATGCCTGCTCGCAAGACTGGAGGTGACCTGCAGTATGGATTGTGGTGGACAGGCCTTCAAGGTTAACTCACACTTGCCACTGTTATGGTCCACCTGCGGGTGCTAAGACACCAGGGCTTCTAAGGTCTATCGGGCCTTCTAAGGTGTAGCATCGGAATGAGCTCTGTCAGGAGTGTGGTCTGGTGGACTGGTCATGAAGGCTGAACATGGTTCTCCAGTTCCAAATTCAGCAGCTCTGGCCAGAGTGCCACATCCTCTCCCACACTGAACACCATACTGCCCCACTGAGAGAAACTCGCACTGCCTTCAGCTCCAACACAATTGTTCTGCGACTAAATTCAAATTATGCACTAGACAACAGTAAAATGCTGCCTGAAAAAAAATGAATAACACCCTGGAAAAAGCAAACACTCATAGGGAATGCAAGAATAAGCAAAGCATGTGAAATGTAATCAGGAACAACATGGTTACCTTAACGGTTTTAAACTCATTATTCAGAAATCAGTAAGTGATTTTGCCTGAAAAGTTCAGGACATGACTACAGGACCAGGAAGGAACCCGTTTCAATGTCCATTGCTTATATCCTTTCAAAATGTAAGCAGTTTGGTTTAAAAAAGACCACATCCCCGAACACAGAGCCGCAGTGCACATTTTATAAGCTAAAATAATTAAAACAGTTGAAAACTATCATATTAAACGTTTCCACTCCACCCATCAACCAGGTATTGCAGTCCCTTTAGGAATGGTGCACTTCCCCACCCTGGGAAAACTATGTTGTTCAAAGAAAGAAGATAAAAGAAAGTAGCGCTTTCACTGGCAAACTCTGTAAAGTGGCGCTAATGTGTGTGGGTGTAAATAACAATCTGGCCTGTCTGCTGACCACTCTGTATTGCTTTATTTAGGTATTTAATTATTTTTTCTCTCCGTCCTGAGGTTTTTCTTTGGAATAGAAAACGGTCAGAAAATGAGGACATTTCCAGCCAAAGTGTTCCGCCTTTTTTGGATCAATTTCACAGGGGAACAAATAAAGAAAAGGAGAGGCAAGAGAGAGTTCGTAAGAGCTGTCTCTTGAAATCAGCACGTAAGGAGGAGCGAGACAGAGACAGAAAGAGATGGAGGAATAAAGAGAGAGAGAGGGGAGGAGGGCAGCTGCCCGAGGCAGATCAGGAGAAGTGGACACTGTCCTTGCCTTCTCTGGGCATGAAGGAAAAGAGACAGGGTTTTTTCTCCTCTCTGCCCTTCCCAGAACGCAGAGGCTTACTGCAGCATAACAAAAGGTAGAGGGTGGGTGGCCTCTGACTCCAGGCAGGTCAAGTGCAGGGCCATTAGGTCGTGCTTTCGCGCGCTAATGGCCCTGCGAATAACAGAAGGGAGAGGGGAAATTCTTTTGTCCCCTTGTCCCCCCCACCCTTGTCCCCCGTGTCCCCCCCACTCCAAAATCTGGGGGGGATGTATCCCCCGCGTCCCCCACACTTCCTACGCCCATGTGCCCAGACGTGGGTCCCGTGCTCACTACGCCACTGGAGTCAAGCTATCCTGGCTGATGAGGGCTGCAAGCCCGAAACCGGTCCTAGTATGCTTGATTCCGGTCCAGGGAAGACATGGCTTGGCAGTTCGGTATGGACTGTTCCCATGAGGCACAGGGTCAAGACTGATTTGCATATGGCTATGTCTGAACTGGGGTGGCGTGGTGAAGCAAAATAACGATGGATTAAACCCAGATCTGTGACTGGGGGTGAATGTTTGCCAATGTGCAACATTCCGTCCATCATCTTGTGTGTTTTGCATTTCGCCCTAAGTGGGAAGGGTATGCCCAGACGTGGGTCCCGTGCTCACTACGCCACTGGAGTCAAGCTATCCTGGCTGATGAGGGCTGAAAGCCCGAAACCGGTCCTAGGATGCTTGATTCCGGTCCAGGGAAGACATGGCTTGGCAGTTCGGTCTGGACTGTTCCCATGAGGCACAGGGTCAAGACTGATTTGCATATGGCTATGTCTGAACTGGGGTGGCGTGGTGAAGCAAAATAACGATGGATTAAACCCAGATCTGTGACTGGGGGTGAATGTTTGCCAATGTGCAACATTCCGTCCATCATCTTGTGTGTTTTGCATTTCGCCCTAAGTGGGAAGGGTATGCCCAGACGTGGGTCCCGTGCTCACTACGCCACTGGAGTCAAGCTATCCTGGCTGATGAGGGCTGAAAGCCCGAAACCGGTCCTAGGATGCTTGATTCCGGTCCAGGGAAGACATGGCTTGGCAGTTCGGTCTGGACTGTTCCCATGAGGCACAGGGTCAAGACTGATTTGCATATGGCTATGTCTGAACTGGTCGGGCGTGGTGAAGCAAAATAACGATGGATTAAACCCAGATCTGTGACTGGGGGTGAATGTTTGCCAATGTGCAACATTCCGTCCATCATCTTGTGTGTTTTGCATTTCGCCCTAAGTGGGAAGGGTATGCCCAGACGTGGGTCCCGTGCTCACTACGCCACTGGAGTCAAGCTATCCTGGCTGATGAGGGCTGAAAGCCCGAAACCGGTCCTAGGATGCTTGATTCCGGTCCAGGGAAGACATGGCTTGGCAGTTCGGTCTGGACTGTTCCCATGAGGCACAGGGTCAAGACTGATTTGCATATGGCTATGTCTGAACTGAGGTGGCGTGGTGAAGCAAAATAATGATGGATTAAACCCAGATCTGTGACTGGGGGTGAATGTTTGCCAATGTGCAACATTCCGTCCATCATCTTGTGTGTTTTGCATTTCGCCCTAAGTGGGAAGGGTATGCCCAGACGTGGGTCCCGTGCTCACTACGCCACTGGAGTCAAGCTATCCTGGCTGATGAGGGCTGAAAGCCCGAAACCGGTCCTAGGATGCTTGATTCCGGTCCAGGGAAGACATGGCTTGGCAGTTCAGTCTGGACTGTTCCCATGAGGCACAGGGTCAAGACTGATTTGCATATGGCTATGTCTGAACTGGGGTGGCGTGGTGAAGCAAAATAACGATGCATTAAACCCAGATCTGTGACTGGGGGTGAATGTTTGCCAATGTGCAACATTCCGTCCATCATCTTGTGTGTTTTGCATTTCGCCCTAAGTGGGAAGGGTATGCCCAGACGTGGGTCCCGTGCTCACTACGCCACTGGAGTCAAGCTATCCTGGCTGATGAGGGCTGAAAGCCCGAAACCGGTCTTAGGATGCTTGATTCCGGTCCAGGGAAGACATGGCTTGGCAGTTCGGTCTGGACTGTTCCCATGAGGCACAGGGTCAAGACTGATTTGCATATGGCTATGTCTGAACTGGGGTGGGGTGGCGTGGTGAAGCAAAATAACGATGGATTAAACCCAGATCTGTGACTGGGGGTGAATGTTTGCCAATGTGCAACATTCCGTCCATCATCTTGTGTGTTTTGCATTTCGCCCTAAGTGGGACGGGTATGCCCAGACGTGGGTCCCGTGCTCACTACGCCACTGGAGTCAAGCTATCCTGGCTGATGAGGGCTGAAAGCCCGAAACCGGTCCTAGGATGCTTGATTCCGGTCCAGGGAAGACATGGCTTGGCAGTTCGGTCTGGACTGTTCCCATGAGGCACAGGGTCAAGACTGATTTGCATATGGCTATGTCTGAACTGGGGTGGCGTGGTGAAGCAAAATAACAATGGATTAAACCCAGATCTGTGACTGGGGGTGAATGTTTGCCAATGTGCAACATTCCGTCCATCATCTTGTGTGTTTTGCATTTCGCCCTAAGTGGGAAGGGTATGCCCAGACGTGGGTCCCGTGCTCACTACGCCACTGGAGTCAAGCTATCCTGGCTGATGAGGGCTGAAAGCCCGAAACCGGTCCTAGGATGCTTGATTCCGGTCCAAGGAAGACATGGCTTGGCAGTTCGGTCTGGACTGTTCCCATGAGACACAGGGTCAAGACTGATTTGCATATGGCTATGTCTGAACTGGGGTGGCGTGGTGAAGCAAAATAACGATGGATTAAACCCAGATCTGTGACTGGGGGTGAATGTTTGCCAATGTGCAACATTCCGTCCATCATCTTGTGTGTTTTGCATTTCGCCCTAAGTGGGAAGGGTATGCCCAGACGTGGGTCCCGTGCTCACTACGCCACTGGAGTCAAGCTATCCTGGCTGATGAGGGCTGAAAGCCCGAAACCGGTCCTAGGATGCTTGATTCCGGTCCAGGGAAGACATGGCTTGGCAGTTCGGTCTGGACTGTTCCCATGAGGCACAGGGTCAAGACTGATTTGCATATGGCTATGTCTGAACTGGGGTGGCGTGGTGAAGCAAAATAACGATGGATTAAACCCAGATCTGTGACTGGGGGTGAATGTTTGCCAATGTGCAACATTCCGTCCATCATCTTGTGTGTTTTGAAGTGCAAAATCAGCCCTCCTGAATCATCCAATCTACAAGAACAACATCTGCCTCTTTTCTGATGCTCACGAGACTCAAAACCTTCCAGGAATAGCTGAAGAGGGGACTGAGAGTGCTCCCAACTTCATGTAAGAAGAAACTGAGAGCGTGGGGCAGGGTTCCTCAAGAACATCTCGCAGCTGGATGGTGCAACACTTAAGCAACAAGGCATAGTCTGCAATTTGGCAAGAGATCACCAGAAGGTTCACTGCAGTTGGGATTGTCACCAGAAAAGGCCAAGGTGTAAGAAAGCGCTGTAAAGATCTCTGTCGCTGGTCTGTGATAAAGGCTGTAGACATCCTGCCCGGGCACTCCTGTGCCAAATCAAAATCTGTATGTGTGAAGCATCCACAATATTCAGTATATACATATGGCTTGGGTAAGTGAAGCCATCATATTATGCTTGACTCTGATAATCTCATTTGTGGCGTAGGCAGCTGTTGATGTAGAAGGGAGGTACATGTTTAGAGGATAACAGGTTGCTCATACATTGTGACAATGGCGCATGACTCACATCCACGCTTGATATATTTGCAAAATGCACATGGTGTGGTGTTTTGTCTCACGTCAAAGCTATTATGTTCTTTTCTCACTGTGTGACTTGTGCTAGATAATCTCATAGACAACTGGACCAATTGGTCTTTTTTTATCTCATTCTTCACAGCATGCATCACATAGATGAGGAAAAGGCAGCTGTACCCAATATGACAAATGAGTGCCTCTCTACAGATCTGACACCCACCACCACTGCAACAGAGGAGACAGAAAAAGAGTCCTTCTGTGTGGTGGAGACATTGCCCCCTGGAGACACATAGCACCATCTCCTAATGATCTATGGGAGGTGGATACATAGGGAGCAGTAGTAAACCTGTACACCACCATGTGCCAGGAGGATAGTGATCCATCATGTGTGCTGTTGAGGTGATGCTGTGCAGGAACAGGGGGGTTCTATCCCAGGATTGCACGTCTACCGCCACTAGTAGACGAGCTTCATCATCATGCTCCTCTCCGCCAGGACTAGGAATGCTACAGACAAACTGATTGGTATTTGGACCTGTGGTAAAGTGAGGATGTGAATACATTCATGTAAACCTACATGACACCATGTGACTTGTGGAGTGCTCATCGGACAGCTGACCAACCGTACGACACAATCAATTTAACACCTTAATGAGAGGGAAGTGCTTCATACTGCTTGAATTGGGTAAGGTGCCTTACATACCAGTGCAATGGTGGTCTCACTGTAGATGGTGCCCATCATGTCTGTTGCTCTTTCAAGATGTGGACACAGGACTTCGTAACTTTGACAGGAAACGCACATATAACCATTCATAGACAACGACAATGAAACTGACATGTCCGTAATTGCAGTGAGGACATTGGACCTGACACGTGGCAGATGTTATGACACAGGTACTGGCCAATGAACATCTGTGACATACGTGTATATAAATAATGTCAAAGTTGCACCACTTCCCAAATGTATACAATCAAATAATTTTGTGTCAATCCGTTTTGGAAATAATCGAAGTTCCTTCTTTATTGATTGTCTTAAAGAATCACAGTTAACGCGTTTCGTTCTCAAACAGAACTTTTCAGGGCATTCTTAATTCCACGACACCACTAGGTGATTGATGCATTAGATAGTTGTCTTTCACTGCAAATTATCCTTTAGGGGTTATACTCATATATCTCCTCCATGTGCTGACGTCACTTCGAAATGGAACAATTATATAATAAACTTTTCGTGTCCACGTCGAACTCAGATCACCAAACAAGTGTAATATCGTGATCTGATGATCACTTGAATCGCTCCGCCCGAGGTTCGAACCTCGGGCGGGAATTATAATGCCGAGAAAATAAGTCGGACGTACTCACTCCTTGATAAGGTACTGTGTGTTCTGTGCCCCATATATATACTTATTGGAGCGATTCAAGTGATCATCAGATCACGATATTACACTTGTTTGGTGATCTGAGTTCGACGTGGACACGAAAAGTTTATTATATAATTGTTCCATTTCGAAGTGACGTCGAAGCACATGGAGGAGATATATGAGTATAACCCCTAAAGGATAATTTGCAGTGAAAGACAACTATCTAATGCATCAATCACCTAGTGGTGTCGTGGAATTTTAAGAATGCCCTGAAGAAGTTCTGTTTGCAGAACGAAACGCGTTGGCTGTGATTCTTTTAAGACAATCAATAAAGAAGGAACTTCGTTATTTTTCCAAAACGGATTGACACAAAATTATTTGATTGTATACATTTGGGAAGTGGTGCAACTTTGACATTATTTATATATACAATTGACCCTGTGGTAATGGGTGGTGTTTTTGGACAGAGGACATGTTTGAAGTTTGCACACAGACTTGAGTTGTATCTTATGAAATATTGGTAGAATTTTCTGAAGTTGGTGCCCATTGTAGTTGAGTTGGTCCACTGTCCAGTTTAAGTATTTACAATCTGTGACATACGTGTTAGCTGTTGTTAGTACACATTGTACTGAATGACGTTGCACAATGCTTTTAAGGCACTAGGGCTGAAGATAGAACTGATTTACAGCTGGCAATGGCCTGCTTGCATAGGACACCCTCATACAACCTTTTTGGTTGGTTGTGCTACACAGGGCAATAAGTGACAACAGATGTGAATGGACACAGATTGAGACATGTGATCAGCGGTGGCTGCTGCAAAACTCAAGTGGGGGTGGGGGAGGGGGGCAGGATGGGGTTTAGGGAAATAATTATATATTTTTTCTAAACATACATGTTCCGACGCTGCCGGCTGCCTCGGTGCTCCTCTTCTCTCCTGATGGTGTCCCCAGCACAGGCTCCCCACCCAATGCCGGCGCTGCTCTCAATAGCATGAGAGCAGTGCCAGGATTGGTCTGAGCGGCTTGGTTTGCCGCTCAGACAGTGCCTGGGAGTCTGTGCTGTTTCTCCAACCCAGCTCTGCAACAATATCGTATAATGCAAATATCGTGTCAAACATATCGTTTACAAAAATATGGTTTCCTTATCCCTATAATGGCAAGTACAAAAATATATTTTTTTTAATTTCACACTAATATTGTTAAAAGGTTGGTAAATATTTTCCACCCTCCTGGAGCTAAAATGATTTGCTCTTTAGTGCCAAATTTTGAGCTTAACTCGCATTTCGATTTGTTACCTTGGACTCCACCCAACTACCATAGATCTACACATTCTGCTTTCAGTTTTCTCAGCTTTGCAATTTCATCACACTTATCAAAGGGGTCAAGATGGACCAATCGCTACCTTCTGGCCCAAGTTGGTGGAATTCGTCCAGCTCTTCTTGTTATAGAAGTCCGCAAAAATTCAAATGGACAATGCAACTTTTGAGGCGACCATGTAACGGCGCTTTGTGCAGCCTGTACAAAAGTTTGCAGGATCACAGTTATTTGCATGTGTTCTTCATTTAGAAAATTGTGTGAAGACCAATGTTATTAAGTAATAAAAATAAACGCTCTTTAAATGTATTTTGCAGAGCAACCAAAAAACTTCCGAAGTGCCCTCGCCACCTCTGATAAAACAAGCATTTGCAATGCAATAGGTCTCGCATTTGCGAGAGTTTGAGCTATTGGCATTGTAAATGACAATGCCTTTTATTTATGTGTTTTGAAAAGCTGCAAGCGGTGCGTAAACACGCACTTTGTACTTCTAGTCCTTGCTTACGAGACGCAAGGCTGGCAGTAAAAGATGCGCAGTTATTGCCAGCCTTGCATCTCGTAAGCAAGGACTATAAGTACAAAGTGCGCCTCGAAACACAGAAATAAAATGCATTGTCATTTGCAAAGCCAATAGCTCAAACTCCGCAAATGCGACACCTATTGCATTGCAAATGCTTGTTTTCTTTAGCATACCCAGAAGCCACTGCACAGCCATAAGATGGCTCATTTCCTTATCACAGGTAAAACAGTATTAATTTTTTAGATATTCATTTGCTGGATATTTCGACCTTTCAAAGCACAGAAAACAACAGCTGTTATTATTACACAGTTCAGGGGTGCACAAGTGTAGTGCCAGGATATCCTTTTGGCATCAAGTAAAACAATTGTTTGCTGAAGGTACTTACATTTCTCCCCATGGCTAATAGTGGGTGTTCTCCGTAGTCCCGCGAAGTTAAAGCAAGACCTTTAGCAAAGATTAACTGATCACATTTTACTTTAACTTTTAGTGCCTTGTGTGAAGACGCAGCGAAAGTAAAAGCTGAGATGGAGCGCGCGCGAAAGTCAGAGCGCGGTGAGAGCGCGTTGCCATGAGCGTGCACATCTGGTGTCCCAGCGCAAGCTGAGAACGCCAGAGAAGACACGCCGTCCTTGCCCGGGACATGGGCGGGGCATGGAGCGCGCGCGCCGGAAGTGTCCGGGGCTCCCGTGAGCTGAGGGAGCCCCGCGTATTGCAGCCCGCGTGTAGGGGAAGCGAGGCGGGAGCCCACCCCGCACTGGCAAGCAGTAGAGGAAGTCCGGCAGGAGCCCACCCCGCCTTCGTGAATGCCGCATGGTGCGGCCAAAGCAGGATTTCAGGCGGGGCTCCTGTGAGCAAGACGGAGCCCCGCATGTTGCTGCAGTGACCGGCTGAAAACGCGAGACCAGCCGAGGAGCAGCGCAGAGTCCCCACAAGAGCCGGTAAGTGGGGTGAGGCATAGATGTATTGAAGGCGCTTTTTTTTTTTGCTTGTGATTGACATGCAAGCTTTTACGAGTACGGGTAAGAGCGCAGCATGTGGTATAAAAAATAAACTGTGTTATTACGTGCCATAGGCTGTGGTATGCAAATATTAAATCATCTCCGTTGATCAGCTATAAAAAACAGAAGCAGGAGATATATAAACACACCGCTCGGTGAAAGCTGGCGCGTGCATATCTCCGGTGTTTATTTAGTGAAAAAGCCAGTTGTACACACGCCAATTTACTGTTGTGGGAGTTGTTGTATAAGGAATCAGGCGGCGCGTAAACGCAGCGCCAGCTATACACGTGCACATCCCCTGTCCTGCAAGTTAATCTAACGCCGTGGTGCGCGTTCACGGGCGCGTTCATAATTGCAGTCCTTCCTGCGCGTGCACATGTCCTGTCTCCCTTCCAAAGCAAGTCCATAACAATAGATCTCGCTAGCGACAGCGCTTTCGCGCTGCGTCGCTAGGTGAGACCTAAAAATGGCACACATGATTTCCAAAATAAATCAAAGAAATAAGCTGGGTCCAGCTTTCCAAAATACGAGACGGAATCCCAGAGCAATGGAAATTAGACCACGAAAAGCAGACATAAAATAACCATAAACCACTTTTAATTCCACAGTGGAAGGAGGACAAACTAAACCGCGAGTGAGAGACGCAAGGGATACTTGGGAAGAGTAACGTTATACCATCTGCAAGCTAGCATTTAAACCAACAGTTTTTAGAAACATATTTAAATGACACCACTAGAGGGCGCCCGATCCCATTGGTGGATGATATTGAAACTTGGATGACAGTGGCCAGATGAGCACCCATGTTTCTTCAAGGCCGGCTCCCTTTTCTTATTAAGAAGAAAAAAAGAATAGGTCGTCCAAGGAATATACATTTATTTTAATTTTCACTGTACTTTTCCAGAGTGCAGATTTTCTTTTCATTTTCTTGATAAGAATTTTTTTTAAAGCGCGTATTCGCCTTGACAGGTTTTAAATGGCTTTACAGAAAACAGAATAATAAAGTTTTACATGAGCACCAACATGGAGGAGAATTGGGGAGGAAAGGGGAGGAGGGACAACTGTGAAGAGGGAGTGAATGGAACTGGGAGACAACAAAGTGAACAAGCAGAAGAACGCTAAGCGAACATGTTCTTTGAGGGTGCTTCAGGTTCAATCAACCTTGTTTTAATGTGCAAAGAAATGACAGAGTAATGGTCTTTGCCTGACATGAGCTCTTAAAAAGCGCAGATCCGTTTCTAAGCCACCCACAACCATATTATCCACCAGAAGCTTTAAACGCCGCATTCTGTCGCCGATTAGTGAAAAAGAATTATAAAGTACTTAAGCCAACTCAAACGTTAAAACTCAGCTAACATCAAACCTAAAAAGTTCATTTTCATCCGTCATCTATGAGAAAGGAAAGAAGATAACATTAGTTCCAGCTGTCCATGAAAATCCAGCACGCAAGTAGACAGAATTTCTACCTGAAAACAACTTCTTTTATAGTATAAGCCTTAGCAAGGTAAGCCTTTAATCCAATCACTATAGCAACAAGGAAAGGAAGGAAGGAGGGGAAGAGTCTGTATAGCTTCGATCCACAAACCCAATCAAAAGTCATAACAAGCATTTACAATGCAATAGGTCTCGCATTACTAAAGTTTGAGCTATTGGCATTGTAAACGACAATGCCTTTTATTTATGTGTTTCGAAAAGCTGTATGCGGTGCATAAACACGCCCTTTGTACTTATAGTCCTTGCTTACGAAAAGGAAGGCTGGCAGTAAAAAAGGCATAGTTACTGCCAGCGTTGCTTCTCGTAAGCAACGACTGCAAGTACAAAGTGCCTGTTTACGCACCGCTTGCAGGTTTTTAAAATACAGAAATAAAAGGCATTGGTATTTACAATGCCGATAGCTCAAACTCTGCAAATGCGACACCTATTGCATAGCAAAAGCTCGTTTTCTTATTGCGTAGTAGAACCACTCTTTGTGGAAAACAACAATCATGCCATGCCAGATGGTCTTACAGGCATTCACAGATATACAAACCTACAATATGTTTCCTAAATTCAGGATTTGGAATGTTCCGTTTTTAAAGCACAATAAAGATGGGGCTGTTGGTGGGGATGTAGGCATGCACCGAGCTTCCTGGCACTGAGGGTCTATTCCATGCGTGTGGGTATGCACTGTGCTTCCTGGCAGTGAGGGTCTATCTCATGCGTGTAGGCATGCACCGAGCTTCCTGGCACTGAGGGTCTATCCCATGCGTGTAGGCATGCACCGAGTTTCCTGGCAGTGGGGGTCTATCCCATGCATGTAGGCATGCACCGTGCTTCCTGGAAGTGAGGGTCTTCCCCATGCGTGTAGTATGCATCATGCTTCCTGGCAGTGAGGGTTTATCTCATGCATGTAGGCATGCACCGAGCTTCCTGGCACTGAGGGTCTATTCCATGCATGTAGGTATGCACAGTACTTCCTGGCAGTGAGGGTCTGCCCCATGCGTGTAGTATGCATCGTGCTTCCTGGCAATGAGGGTCTATCCCATGCGTGTAGGCATGCACCGATCTTCCTGTCACTGAGGGTCTATTCCATGTGTGTAGGTGTGCACAGTGCTTCCTGGCAGTGAGGGTCTGCCCCATGCGTGTAGGAATGCACCGCGCTTCCTGGCAGTGAGGGTCTATCCCATGCGTGTAGGTATGCACCTTGCTTCCTGGCAGTGAGGGTCTATCCCATGCATGTAGGCATGCACTGTGCTTCCTGGCAGAGAGGGTCTATCCCATGCGTGTAGGCATGCACCGAGCTTCCTGGCACTGATGATCTATTCCATGCATGTAGGCATGCACTGTGCTTCCTGGCAGAGAGGGTCTATCCCATGCGTTTAGGCATGAACCGTGCTTCCTGGCAGTGAGGGCCAATTGCATGCGTGTAGGCATGCACCTTGCTTACTAGCAGTGAGGGTCTACCCCATGTGTGTAGGCATGAACCATGCTTCCTGTCAGTGAGGGTCTGCCCCATTTGCGTAGTATGCACCGTGCTTCCTGGCAGTGAGGGTCTATCCCATGCATGGCATGCACTGTGCTTCCTGTCAGTAAGGGTCTATTCCCTGCATGTAGGCATGCACCGTGCTTCCTGGCAGTGAGGGTCTAGCCCATGCATGTAGGCATGCACTGTGCTTCCTGTCAGTAATGGTCTATTCCATGCATGTAGGCATGAACAGTGCTTCGTAACAGTGAGGGTCTATCCCACGCGTGTAGGCATGCACCGTGCTTCCTGGCAGTGAGGGTCTATCCCATGCGTGTAGGCATGAACCGTGCTTAATGGCAGTGATGGTCTATCACATGCGTGTAGGCATGCACCGTGCTTACTAGCAGTGAGGGTCTACCCATGTGTGTAGGCATGAACCATGCTTACTGTCAGAGAGGGTCTGCCCCATGAGTGTAGGCATGAACTGTGCTTCCTGGCAGTGAGGGTCTATCAGATATGTGTAGGCATGCACCGTGCTTCCTGACAGTCCCATCTGTACAAGTGAGCTACAAGTCCCCAGATGGGTTCAACAGCACATTGTGCTCTGCAGTCTCCATATGGGGCACTCATCACCATTTTCTCAGGGGGACCGAACCATCCCTGGAGGGCGGTTGCAGGAAGAACCCAGATCTGTGCTTCATTCCCAAGCCTCCCTCTCCACATCTAAGGTGATCACTTGTCTTATCATCCCGAGCACTGCTTCCAGTCCTGGCCTTTTGTGTGACAGGCTATTGCATTCTGGGCACTGTAGTCCTAATTTCCTTTCACTGAACTAATCAAACTAACACACCCAATAGCAATGATTTATGGAATACAAATCCAAGCTTGTCTGCACCTGAAACCGAATATCTGCACTTACACAAAGACACTGGAAATACATGCCCCTGCTATGCACTGCAGGGAGTTTCAGAGCACCTCCATCTTGGCACATCAAAGCCCGGAAGCACTGCCTTCTTCACAGATGGAATACAACACATAAGCGATGCTCTTCTTGAAACACTTTTCATACTCCTAGCTTGTTTTTGCAGTCATACCATAGTCAGGACAAATATTAAGATAATCAGATGACTCCCCTCACCATCAACACCACATTCTAATGATTTTACTGATCGACCTAATGCACGCTGCCTGTGGTTCTAAAGGGGACTAAGAAACATCTAAGAAAACTCTACCAGAGGCGTGGCTCATGGAACTAAGGTTGTAGCCTATCACATGTAAAACAGGCTTCTGTGGTTGACAATTTCATAGATACTCCTGCTAGAGAAAGAATAGCAGATATCAGCAGCAAACGAGACATTTAATGGTTTATGCAGCAGCGTTAGCACTTTTCAAGGTAAATTTAAAAGTAGCAAGGGGACATAACTTGGGCATTCATTTGAAATGAAACATTATCTTGGGCTCGAAGATACCGATGGTAAATGACTGTATCCTCTGAGCCAGTTGTCACTGAGCTACAAAGGTGACGTCCGGTGATGGCGCTGCAGCTCGGGCTTGTAAGTGGCAGGCAGGTACAGTTTTTTTTATTTAACCCGTGAATGGCAGAAAAAGATAGGGCCTTGGTTCAATCTCAGGTTTTTTGTTTTTTTTGGCTTTGTCAGGGGTGAGCCCTGGTAGGCCCTAGCCCTCTTTGAGCACTGTTAAGTTTTATTGCTGATGAGGGCTCCAGCGGTACATCCCTCTTCAAAGACAGGAGTACTCATTCGGTAATCCAGGACTGTGAGCCTCATTTGCCTGGCCTTGTGATGACCCCTGCCAGGGACACACCCTGGAGTACTCTTCGGTAATTCAGGACTGTGAGCCTCATTTGCCTGGCCTTGTGATGACCCCTACCAGGGGCACCCCGTGAGAGAACCTAATTGGTTTAAAGGGTCATATGATGTGAGCCTTAATATAATATACATGTGGCTTAACGCAAACAGTGGTTTACCACATCTCAAAGATGTCATATAACCCCTTTGCTATCACTTCAAAATAATACATTAACGCAAGAGGCTACATTAGCCATCTATACATCGGAAAGATTTCCAATGTAATACTAACGATGGGTTTTAAATAGCATTTACCGCCAAAACCTTACAGCAATAATCGGGGTCTAATTACCTGAATCAACAGGGCTTGTTTTCCCTAGCATGGGGAATTACTTCCAGTGCACATCTGGCAATGCACGCCCGGTGGCGAGGCATGTGCCGGTCCCTGCTTGGGGTCTAAAGCGCCTTAAAGCATGTCTGCCGTCCATCCTCCAAACAGGCCACCCACATCTGTTTTGAGTGCTTGTGCAGAAAACAAGCTCCCTCGTGCCACTAGCAAGGAGTGAAACGGGATGAGGCCACCTCCAGATTGTCATGGCATGCTGTTACCAGGCTTAACAAGGGTGTCCGATCCTCGAAGGAAGCTGCTTGCAAAACAGGAAGGGAGGGAGGCTGTACTTCTAAACCAGTGGTGCGCGCGCACCACACAGGGGCGGGGGCCAGGGAGCGCGGCCGCGGCAGCGAGGCGAACGCGCGCTGCTGCGCGTTCTGGCCACCGTCAGGAATGGGAGGAGCGAAGGCGGGACATGCGCCCGCCTTTGCCCAATCGCGTGCCGTTTTTCTAAAACGCACGCTACAGCCAATGAGGGCTTCTGAAAACAAAACCACACACACGAGCGTGTAGGTCGTTTTCAGAAGCCCTTTCTAGAGGTCTCGCGCTGTGCGAGCAGTGCTGCGCACTGCAACGCTAGGCGCGAGACCTAAAAATGGCTGCACAAGACAACACTGCGCTAAAAGGTGGATTTTGTCATATTGGGATTAGCCAATGAACGGATAAGACATTCCACAACATCCCATACAGCACTACCCTCAGCAAACTGCTTATATGTGCCTTAGAAAAACCAGCGCCATTTTGAACAGTGTGGTGCCGCCAATATTGCGCCTGCCCCATTCATAAAAAATACAGAGGAGCAGCAGAACAACTTTCAGTCTAAGGGACGACGAGCATGAGGACTTTACAATTGGGGTCTGCGAAAGAATTTCGCAATTTGCCAAACAGGCGAAATTCACAGTTTAAAAAAAAAAAAATTGGTCTGCAGAGCAAAATGAGTTACAAAGATTCACTTAGCAGGTGAACCTGAGAAACAGGCAGATTTCAGTTCTTTTGTGTCGCTTCTGCACTTTATGCACTTCTCCACAGCAAAGCAAGGTCCTGGGGAAACTACAGACGCTGCACACGAGCAGGGCAGCTCGTGTGGTTCATGTGGCTCTCCTTGGACCTCGTTTTTCTGGAAAAAAACACACAAACTGCACAGACGACCCGCAAACTGGACAGCTTATGGTAAGGATAGCTAGTTGCACAAGACCTATTATGTGCTTACCAAGAACTTACAGGGGCTATCTGCTCGCTCACTGCTTACTACTGGTTGACTTTATTGTCGCTGTCATTTGCTTGCTTCTTATTCAATGGCTTTCCTTGTCCGTCTTGTGTTTGCCCCTCCCCTGGAGCACAGCGTCTTTACCATCCACTTAACTAGATGATTTGTGTCTTTCCACTGCTCCTTTTTGGGAATTACTTTTATCTTTTTGGTTGGGCACTTCAGAGTGCATGTGTTTACTAGCTCCCTCCCCCCATGTGGTTCTACCCTTTGCCAAAAACCCACCCGCTCTTGGTTGGCTCTCTCCTTTGTGGCTCCTCATGCTCTCTCCCATTTACTTCTCCCTACATGCCTCCTTTCACTTTATGTTGCTATCTTCCTCGTGTGCTTATCCCCGTCACGTGTTGCTGTCTGCATCAAGTACTTTTCCCCACCTCTGGTGCTCTCCACCTTGTGTCCCCATCTCACTTCCCATTGCTTCCACCAACCTCCTCCAGCCAACTGCTCCTTGGTTGTCCTCCCACCCCAATGCTCTTTATACATGTAGTGCCTGCCATCTTAGATTGGTCAATAAAGAAAAAGAAAATGCTCCCATGTCATTCTGTAGTATTTTCAAAAGACAATTAAATAGGGTGAAAAATCAATTGCAAGCAAACAAACGGAGAAACAACACTAAGGTAGGATAATGGGGGTCTGTATTGACACCCTTAACACATTAAATTTAGTTATGTCTGCAATATTACATCATATGTAAGTGTAATCCAAAGTTTTAGTGCACACAATGTGCTCGTGAAAGGGTTGCTGTAGCGTTCAGGGTGAACGACAAGTGAGACGTGATATAGTAGAATAAACAGTGAAAAGGCCAATATTTTAAAATGAATACATAACATGAACAGTGAGAGAACAGTTAGGGATTACGATGGCAGTCGGATCGTATCGGGGATGGGACAGCCCGACAAGCTGTCGGCAGTCCCGCACCCTGTATTACGATGCGACCAGAAGGTGGTCGTGAAGTGTATTTTTTGTATTGCGGCATGTGCTGCAGGCTGCAGCACAAGCAGCAGTCCAAAAAACGCACATTTTGCATATCCCTGCACCATAGGTTCCCTCCAGGTCCTGTATCAGGGGCCAGGGGGCAAGGGGGGCCCGCTAGGGGCCTCCAATGTCCCTTTCCACCAGCCTTTTCATGGCAGGTTCACCGCCATGAAAGGGCCGGCGGAAACTGACATTGTAATGCCTACGGCAGTGCCTGAGCAGGCACCGCCACCATTGTAGGCATTACAGACCGTCCGATCCCTCCAGGCGCACGCCGATTGAGCTCTGGGCACCTTGGTTCCACCGCACTAGCTTTGCCTCCTCGGTAAGTGTGATCGAGTCCCCACCTCCCTTTTTGTTAATTTGAGTATTCATTTCGGCTCGCACAGCCTGGGCGTGGTCGAGAGGATCGAGTCCCCTACCACCCATTTGGGGTTTAAAAAAAAATACCTTTAAAGCCCCAAATACCGTCAATTGTTGCTTTTTTCAATTCCAGAATTCATTTTAGTTCGCACAGCTCGTGCACCTATTTTTCTACGTGTGCAGCCAATTGCACACTGTTAGACCTGGCACCATTGGCGTGGGTCTCCCTTCCTTTTTTCGCTGTTGTCGCCTCTGTTTTTGCTGGTGTTAGATGCTCTGGGCGCTGTGCCACTGCCATTCAGTGCCACAGCGCGAATGCTCCCTGTGTAAATATGACATGTGAATTGGTATATCCATGATTGGCTTATTTGGTTTACCTGTTAGTCCCTAGTAGTGTGGCCTTTGTGTGCCCAGGGCTGGTAAACCAAATGCTGCTGGTGGGCCTGCAGCGCTGGGTTGCTCCACCCACAGAAGCAGCTTGTAAAGTGTGTCTCAGACCTGCCACTGCAGAGTCTGTGTGCAGTCCAGAACTGCCATCTTGGCTGTGAAGTGCACCCACTTCCCAGCCCCTGAACCTTCCCTTGGCATCATGTTAGTCACCCCTATGGTAGGGTGCATTGTGTGTGTAAGGTAGGACATGCCTTGGTGTGTGTAGCATGTCCTGGTAGTGAATTACACCCAATTTCGTTTTTCACTACTGTAAGGCTACCTGTTCCCCATAGGCTAGAATGGGCAGTTTGACTATTACATTCTATAGTCCTAACTGACCCCAGGAACATGGTAGAAAACGAATTTAGTATGCCTGAGCTCAGAATATTAAAATACATCTTTTAGTGAAGTTTATTTTTATATTCTGTGTTTGAAAATACCCCTTTTAGAAAGTAGGTATTTTCTTGCCTAAGCCTTCCAGTGTGCTCTGCTGTTATGTGTATTGGCTGTCTGGTTTTGGAGGGACAGGGCAGGCTGAGTCAGACCTGGGCTGAATAGAGAGATCTGCATTTAGAGTATGGGGAGGGGTGGCTCCTTGACCTGAATAGGGCTGTGCCTGGCAAGGTGAATGCTGGCTCCACCTCCTACTGTGTGTCTGATAGCAGAGCCCCTCTTTCTGAAAGGAAGGATGCAGCCTGGTAAACAAAGTGCTCCAGGACTGACCAGAACTGTGACTTGTAGCTTTTGAGAACAAAGACTTTTGGGGTATAAATATCTGTGCTGAAACCCCTACAAAGTGTATTGCTCCTGGATGTCAAGACGAACCTCTGTCCGTGTAACTGAAGGAATCTGCAGGAGGTGACTATCCTTGTGCTTGTGTGCTGTTTCTGGGATTGGCCTGCAGTGGTTACCATTGGACTTGGAAGAAGAGGGAAAAGGACTTTTGAGAGAACTTTTATTAATCTTGCTAAAGCAATCACCCAAGGGCTAGGAGAGAGCTAGCCTCCTGTTGAAGTCTCAGGCACATCAGACTTCACCACCAGCCTCCTGATTCCTCCCAGCGAGGATTTCTATCTGCAGGTGAGGCTCCTGTGAGTTCCAGGGCCTCTAGTTCTACTACAGATAAGAGAGTGCTGAAATCGTCGCTAACGCACGTTTGCGAGCCGCCGCAGCCGAGAACGCCCGAAAAATCATCGCGCTGCTGCCGCCGAGTGCTCGCAACCAAAGATCGAGTCATCGCACCGAGATCATCGCTTCACGACATCGCAGCGCGGACGTCGAGCGTCCGCCATTTTCATCGCATCGCATCAGGATCGTTGCTCCCTCGCGGAGCGCCATTTCTTCGCATCGCAACCCGATCGCACACGCAACAAGATCGTCGCCTCGCCTCCTCCCTTGCGGCAGGGAGTCATCGCATCAACGGTCTAGCGTGCAGAAGTTTGTCGCATCGTCTCTACACGCATCAGCAGATCGGCGCATCATCCTCCCCTCGCGGCAAGGATTTAACGCATCGCCGGCCTCGCGTGCAGAAATTCATCGCTACAGCTTCTTTGCGACACTTTGTTGGTTTTTGCTACGAAATCCAGGTACTTTGTAGGTAAAAGGGTCGCAGAGACCACTGCTTTGAACTGAACTCCTCTTTGCACACTTGAACTATTTTTGCAGCATTTCAAGAGTAATCCTATTTTATAGTATTGTGGCTTTTTATCGTTATTGGTCTTGTGTTAAGTCTATATATAAAGATACTTATTTTTGATAACTACTTGTGTGGTGTCCCTTTGTAGTGTTCCTCACTGTGTTACTGTGTATGGTCATAAATGCTTCACACACTGCCTCTGAGATAAGCCTAACTGCTCGTGCTACGTTACCACAGGGTTGAGCAGGGGTTATCAAAGGGTGGAACCCTCTCACTCTGACTTAGGAAGAAGGGTCCCTACTTGGACAGTGGCCAGCCATTGCCAACTAGAGACCCCCATTTCTAACACACACCTTATCGGATTTCCTTCGAATCAACTTCTGGGTTGAATCACCCCCTGAAGTTATATCGCATCAATTAGGAATCCTTTCGCTGATATGCCTTTCAGGTAATTATTAGGATATCCGTGACCTCCTTCCCTTTCACACAGCCTGAACTCAAACAGGTCGAAGCGCCATGGACTACTCAGCTTACTCTTGGCCTTCTTTATTCCTAACATGTTCCTAACTAACTGTTCTATCACTGTTCATGTTATGTATCTATTTTTAAATATTGCATCGTTTTGCAGTTTATTCCACTATATGAAGTGTCTCACTTGCGCCGTTTACCCTTTCACAAGCACGTTGCGTGCACTAAAACTTAGGATTACACTTACATATGATGTAATATTGCTGATATAACAAAAATAACTAAATGTACTGTATTCAGAGTTTCAATACAGACCGCATTATCCAACCTTGGTGTTGTTTCCCGTTTCTGTTTGCTTCCAATTGCTTTTTGCACCCTATTTAATTGCCCTTTGAAAATATCACCTGTTGAAATGTTTGTTACCAGATTCACTTAGGTCCCAACTGGGTTTATGGGTTTTCTCCTGTTGTCTTTTATGTAAGCATGAACAAGCCTGCTAATGCATGAGTGTGACTAGAGAATGGTGAGCCCGCCAACAGCAGGTGTATCATCGCATCTTTTTTTTTTTTGCCACTGCTAAACAGCATCAGCAAAAAGCAATGCTTTTTACCAATACTATTAAGCATTACCAAAAGCTTTGGAAAAAAACAGTAGGTTCCACGGGCAAGCCCTACTGGTTTTGACAATGCTCGTTTAGGTCAGGCATGACAGCACAGCTGTCAGCAGATGTCCTGATATCAAATATTTAAGGTATACATAGAGTGGGTTTTCAATCCACCCAAAGGAGTATTTCTCTCTCATTTCATACTATTGGCTTTTTGGTGCATCATTTCACCTACTATAGAGTGCCAGTAATATAATGTACGAGGTACTGTTTTGCATACCAAAAGTACTCTGAATCATCACACATTAGGGGGCTGATTACGATGCGGCCCGTTGAGGGCCGCATCGTAATGGGCCGCTCAGTTTCTTTTCCGACCGCCTCATTATGATGGAGGCGGTCGGAAAGGAAACCGGCCGTTCATTCCGGCTGGCTTCCGACGGGCTCGGAAAACCCGTCTGCCAGTCGGAAGCCGGCTAGTAATCTCAAGGGCTGCCTTTCCGCCCTTGAGATTACAATGCACGGTTTCCGACATGGCTTCCATCCCGGTCTGTCCGACATGGAAACCATGTCAGAAAGCGTGTTTGGGGGCCCCTAGCAGGGCCCCCTTTCGTGCACGGCCTCTGGTTGGAGTCCGAGGGGGCACCTATGGTGCCCCCCTGTTGATCCCTGCACCTTGTAGCATGGGTTGCAGGGATGAACCGCACCTCCCATTTCACTATGGGAGCATGCATTACAGCTGGTTTACGGCCGTAATGCATGCTCCCATAGTGAAATAGAGGAATGCAACCGAATCCTAATGAGGCCGTCGACACTGCCGACCGGGTGTCGGTCGGTCCCAGGACCGAGTCGGTGTTGGGCGGAAGGAATTGCGCCCGACATCGAAATCAGGCCCTAAATTCTTTTTCTCATAGGTACACTGTATATGGAAAGCGGTTTTTGTTTTACTGTATTGTGTTTTTTAAAAAAAAGTTTTACTCGGGACTCAAAATTCAAGCCATCGATTTGAGCTTTTCCTACGCTTGATTACTTAAGCAGTAGGCAAAGTGAATCACTGCTCCGTAAGAGGAATAATTTTGGAGCCCTTTTTCACAAATGGTGAGAATCTCAGTTCGAAATCTAATGATATTCTGAGGCGGTATAAGAAATACGCAAGATTTGCTTACCATGTCAACTAGTAACTTCCACAGGGGCTAAAAACAAAGGAAAAATATAGTAAGTTTAAAATCAGATAGCAGCAAAAAAATGTTTTAACCAAAATAAAATCGCAAGGCATCGTTTATCGATGATAAAGTATTTCCTATGCTCCTTCTCCACTGACTTAAACCGAATGAGTTAATGGTCCAAATTGTTTGCTGGCTCTAAAAGTTTACTTTTGGACTAATCGTCCAAAATGGCCAAAATTAGAAAACCAACCATTATTTATTTATTTGGGGACCGATTTACAAACTCTTCAACAACAAAACATACAACCTGCTGGTGCAAACGGCAAATCCCAATTCAGGAGCCTGCATATATTTACACCTGCAGATGGAATTCGCAGCAGCAGAAAAATCTGCAAGCACAGTAGATATTCAGCAGCCATAGATTTAGAGTTAGGGGCTGAAACGTGGAGAAAGCCAATAGGTTTGACTTTCATATAACGCATGCACACAAAGACACAATATGCGAAGGGTTCACATGGGCACATGCCCATCAACGAACACAGCTAATTTTACAAAGTTCAACAAGCATGCATGCATTGTAGTACACAAACCAATATAAATATATGTGTCAATGCAAAGAAACCAAAATCATATAGGACAATGTGCAGTAGGGGGCATAGGCCTATCAGTAGCACACAGAGGGCCTGATTTAAAGTAACCTCTCCGCCAATCTGTCGGTCCGTCAGCCTGATTTACAGTCGGGCGGACCTCAAGTATTTCAGCACTGGAGCCTGGCCTACTTTTGACCAGTCACATTCCCATTTACAGTGGGTTGTCCAATGGTCAGTTTTTACTCTCCCTTACTGCCATGAAAAACCCGGAGGAAAGGGATAGTGAAAATGTTAAAATTTGCCCCACGCCATGGGAGAGAACTCCCATGGTGTGGGGGTCATTAGTTTTTGTTTTTTCAAATACAAGATCTCACTTTTGAATAAACAAATTAAAAACCTGACTGCAGGCCATCATGTTTGACATGTCAAACTTTTAACACACTGACAAGAACCTCCATGATGGGGGTTCCTGCCAATGTTAAGAGATATCTGCAGGGCCTTCGGACATCTGTAAATGTGGAGGGCTACTACTCCATCAGAGTGACAGAGTATTTTACTCCTCATTCTAAATCAGGCCTAGAATGATTTGTAGCAAGGGGCACGAGGTGGCGTGCAGCAGCGGAAAACAGTGTGATGAACACAGAGGGAGCAGAAGGTGATATGTACCAAGGGAGTACTAGTGATGCATTCTAGGAGGGCACTAGGTGATATGCCTCAGGGAAGCAGTAGATGATGTGACTCAGATGTGGGCTGAGTGAAGTGTAACAGGGAGCACTGGGTGGTGTGCCTCATGTGAGCAATGGATGCTGAATAATGTACTGTACCGGGACACTGAGCCGCGTGAAATTTCAGGACCCAGTGATGTGTGGCATGGGACACATCATGATATAAAAAGAGGAAACATGTTGATGCGCACTATAACCTGAGTGGCATCTGTATTATTTAGCCAGTAGCGTTTTACATGCTGTGATTTTTATGCCTATAGTTGTAATAACAGCTAGTGTCACGTGGTCAGGGTAAGCCTGGTTAGAAACGCTGCCATTTTACATGCTCACGTTTCTTAAGTTGCCTTCTCTTTTACACTCAGTGACATTTGACATACATTTGTGTGTGTGTGACGATGCAGGATAACATTCTCTGAATCTGCATTGCTTACATTACCACTTCGCAGGCACACTATCACGATACCTTGAACATTCAGTGCAAGGGATAAAGCTTACTGCGCAAATATTTTTTCTGTTATTGTCACAAAGGTGACAACACTATCCAACTAGAATAAATAATTATGGCCTGATAGGAGTTACGACATGGCCACATGGGTTCATTGTAATAAATACACAACCACTTCCTTGTTGAGGGAGAGGAGCACTCAGCTGACACTGCGAGGTCACTACATGTCAGAATCCCAGCTAAGCTGATTCCTGCGTACCAATACGAGGGATGTCCAGCTCTACACCAAGACGGTCAGCCTGATGAATCTTACTCGCAGGTAATGGGGAGTTTGACCACCCGGGCAGGGATTTGGCAGATCACCCACCCTAGGCAAGACCAGGCTAGGGAGCACTAGGTAGGAGTACAACTGTACACAGTACTTACATGCCTGCATATATTCACTGTCTTAGCACACTGGTGGAAATGTTCATCCTTTTCACTATTCTTGTGACGCTACTTATGCTAATCTGTTTCATTCTACTTGTTATTGCAGCACACGTATTTTATGCAAGAATCACAACGCTTCAATAAATATTGAGAAGCCTTGCTGAGTATTTCTTGTGTATTTCTTTGGGTATGCATGAGAGTCCAAACGAAAAAGTTCTAAGTCTGTTGCCACGATTTCCTTGGGGGATCTGGGTTGTCATGTTCTGAGTTTGCACACACATTTGGTGCCCGATGAGGTTAGGGGTCCAGATGGTGCACTGTGGGCTAGCAGGGAGACAGGCCAACATATCCTGAGGGTGTGCATGGTAACAGTCTAGCACAATCCTGACGTTTATGTTGTCCGACAAACGCAAAGGTTTTACTGAGGGAGGTACAAGTAACACCACACTAACTAGTGCTTGCATTACACTCTAGATACAAAGGGTCCAACATGTTTAGTCATTGCATAGGTATGTATGAAAGTTAACAGGCTCACTGAATCTTGTTGCTATCAGGAAGTGCACAGACTGAATCAGATGATTTCTGTAAAGGTTTGATTTCATGTCCACCAGTGCCAAATGAATGAAAACTGCAAATGCCATCTTAGAAGGAATATTGTCAATAGGCAAAATTATATTCCCAGAAACTCCACCTATCACAAAGCCAGCAGTTCCTCTTCTTTCATCACCGACTATAATGCATTAAGAGGCTTTGGCTAAAGCATTCACAAAGCCAAACCAAAAAAGGTACAGCGGGTTTCACCTTAACCCCAATAATAAACAGGGGAGTTTACAGGCAAGGAACAATCAGTTGGGTTACTGTTTGGAGGACTCGTAGCTTTCTGAGAATAAAGGATGACATGTTTGTGAGTCCAAAAAAGGGGTAACTTGAAGTCATACATAGTCACCTGCCCCTGAAACATTAACTGAAAATCCTCAACAGATTTACTGAGTGCACTGTGCATAACCTTGAAATCTATCAACCTCACAAAGCTGAACAGAATAGCAAACCTCAGATGAAACAAAGCCTCAAGTCATATGTCTATAATATAACATTTTCGACTGGCTCAATATGAGTCGTCAGCCTCGATAAGGAGGTATGCTACTTTGAGAACAGGGATAGACTTTGTCCTTGAAATGATGTCCAAGCAAAATTGACAGACAGCCATGCCCCTTCCAGTCTAAGCTTCCTACCCTGACCAAAACCCATCCATATCAAACCAACCTCCGCCCACAAACTATGTATTTTCTAAACTAAGCCCCAACTGTCACACATCACTTTAGGAAGAAGTCCAAGCACCACATATCTGGTAAAGACCAAGCCAAAACGGTCACACATCACTTTCATAAAAAGCTTAGGTCCTCATGGCAATTACTTTTTGTAGGGATGCCACATCCCAGCCATGACTTAATGGGCCATAGATGTTGCCTGGAGTCAGGGGATTTTGAAGGTGAGTGCTCCAGGGTTCTCAGCTTCCAACCCCCCGCCCCCCCCCCCACAGATAACTCGTTCTGAGGCAACAAACTTGGAGAAGCAAAGTTCCTAGTCCTCCTCCATGACATCAGTCTCAATGGTAAAGCTGGAATCCATTCTCAAATCTGTCCCCAACTTGGTGCCTCTACGTCTGGCTTGTTCTGACATGCAGGTGTCTGCCTGTCTTCCACATGCAATCCCAGAGCTAAGAAGCAGCTGTTAAATGATGTTATCCCTTTCTCTAAGCTTGCAATGCCAGTGTCTGGGACAAAAAGTTGTTTTATAATGTACATAAGTCCTGACGTGTGCAGCATAGCCTTTATACGTTTTCATGATAAATGCAAGCCAGACCTGAATGTATGTCAATATTATCTCTGTTTGTGTGCATTCGGACACCAGAATGCATGATGCAACTGCAGGCCGTGGGTAGGAGTCCACCTTTTCATATGTGCATAACAAGTGCGTGCTTGGATTGCCATATGTTTATTAAACTCATGCTAAGAGGACTAAGCAGGAACATTGCTAATGTCTGGTGTACACCCTTTTTGTGGATGTGGCAGCTGACAATAGCTACAAGAAGAAATGACCTTGTGTGTTCCATCCCATAGGAAGAAGGAAAGAAAGTAGCAATAAGTTTCCACGTAGGCTTTTGATCCAGAAGCATTGTTTAAATATCCTGTGTAACGATACAGGGCCAAGCGTGCACCAACACTTCCCTGCTCCACTGGACACCAGGCTTAAGGAAGCTATAAAGGGTTTCGATTTGCAGAGGTGGGTGTTAGACACATGGAGTTGCTGGAGAAGATGCTGATCAATGAAGTTCTGACTTCAAGCCTGTAGGCACAATAGGGTGCACGAGGAGGCATTGCATGGCTTGGCATCAGTGGTGTAACATAAGCCCTGGGGGGGGGGGGGGGCAGAGCTCCATGGGGCCCCTCAGCAAAAGTGATAGGGGGTGGGCCGTCTCTGTATACATTGCAGGGGATCCCCCTCAACCTTTATTACGCCACTGCTTGCCATATTATTTGGAGCTTACCTAACCATGCTTGTTAGATGGCAGGTTATAACTTTGGCCAAACTAATAGGCATGGGATGCTTGAAGAAATATGATTGAGACTTACTTAACCTTTGCCCTAATTTGCATAACTGTTGCTAAGCTGTTTATAATACTTATAATTATTCTTATACACGTGTTTTGAAGACAAGTAGTGCGTGCATAGTTATTTCCAGCGCCTTGAGTCCCCTCACGGGTGAGTAGCCGCAATTTACAAACCCTGATTGATTGATTGATTTCTGGTTGCACGTGGGCCTCTATATTTTTCACTCGCACACGAGAGATTCTTTGGCAGGTTTGTCTGAATCCCAACACTCCTGTCTACTAGAGCTTAACTCAGGAGAGGCGGAGTGAGGGGCACCTGCCAATTCCCCTTTCCTCTGATAAGGTTGCATTTACCTTTTGGGGCTTAGGGTATCTACCGGATATGACCTCAATAATTAGTTACAATATGCTATCACTATCCTGTACCATGCCATACATGTGCTGTAAATCTCTCTTAATCGTATTGTGTGATAGCTTAAGATTCAGGAATTTCACCTTAGAGAATCTTAAACAGTAAACATGAAACTATGTTCTCCATATACATGTACACACAGCATCAGTGATGGTAGTGTAGGATAGTAGATTATTATTTTAAAACAGTTCAAAATCTCTAATGCAAATTTTGTATTAACTAACTTACATCAGGCATTTCTGTAAATATGCCTACATTTATTATGATCAGGGAAAATGCAATTATACAGCAGTGGAGAACCGTTTAAGGAGGTAGGACTGACAAAATTATGCGGCAAAGGAAAGGCAAATTGCACAGCAATGATGGGCAAACTATGCATGATTAATCAAATAAGAGACAGCAGAAATATGTATGCGACCACTATGCTAGAAATGTCCAATAATAGAAGCTCATTTTGTCAAAGTATCTTCTATATGAATAAGATTTGAATATGAACAAAAAATAAGACCCTCCAGCAAAATTGTGCTGCTTAATTTTCTAAAATCCAGTAATCAACTGGGAAATCCACAAACACAGATGGAAAAGACATGAAATAAATTGACTGTGATGAACCACTGGTGGTCATTGGCCAAACAGCTCAGAAGAAGTTGGGTCAAATTACACTAATCTTCTTGAACACAGCAGTACTACGCCGAAGGCTTGAGTCTGAGGAATGGGTGAGTTTTGTTAAACTATTTGATACACCTACTTGATAACCCATTGCCACCTATACGGCTAATCAAGCTTTTAGCAAACCAATCAGTGCTTCAGTTAAGAGCCACTCAAAAGGTGGAGTAATGATTTGGCGATTTGTAACACTTGGAACTAGAGTGTGCAAATTGCGAACAAATAATCATTATGTTCAGGTTCCTCATGAGTTATTGACTGGCAATTCAATCTGGCAAAAACAAAAAACTTTTGCCAAGCCTAAAGCTTCCTTTTTAATACATATAGGTCACCCCTAAGGTAGGCCTTAAACTGCCCATAGGGCAGGGCACAGTGTATTTCAAAAGTTGGACATGTGCCTTTAAGTTTTACTTGTCCTCTTAAATTCGTTGTTTCACTACTGCAAGGAGTATCTCTCCCAGAAGATAATATTTGTTTACCTTATTACCTTTAATAAATCCTAACTTGCTTCGGAACAGGTAGAAATGCCATGTTTGGTTTCAAAAGAATTGTAATTTAAAATGCTCTTTAAGGGTAAAGCCGGATTTTAAGTCACAATTCTGAAAATGGCACTTTTAAAAATTAGCATTTCTCGTCCTAACCATTTGGTGCCTCGAGCCTGTGTCCTGGATTACATGGCTGTGATTAGAATGGCAGTTGCCCTTTGTGTATTCCTCCCAGACAGGGGTACTAGATTTTGTCAGGATGGGCCATCCTGCCAGGATGGGTGGGGCAGAGTTTTTCTCTGCTCCAATTATATTTCAAAAGGCTGCCTCCAGCACACTCACAAATAATTTAACACCAGCCTTTTGTCACCTTAGACCTCTTGGAGCCCGGGCAGGGAAAGAAAGGACATTTCCAGAACCAGATGGGGGAGAGCCTAGACATTTCTTACACATCAAAGGCTGGGAGCAGATTTAAATACTGGACACTCTGATCAACTCTTAAGTACAATCCTGGACCTGTGGAAGAAATCACAAGGACTGCTTTGTACTCAGAGGACTGCCCTGCTTCTAACAGAGGACTACCCTGCTGCTTGAGGCCTGTCTTGCTGCTTGAAGGAGAGAGAACCATTTCCTTGTTCTCAGGAAGAACTGAGTAACCCCAAGGGATGACCTCCTATTCTGAGCTACAGGGACACAACAAGCTCCAGAGGCCTCCCTGCAACTGCTCAGCTGACCTACTGCAACTGGACCTGTCTGAGCCATGCTGGCCTCTTCTACAGTGAGTCCTTGATCCCCCAGGAAGTGCCTCCCCAGGTCCTGGACCCTTGGTTAGCATCTGAGCGCACTCATTTCTAAGAAAAGGAGAAATTCTGATGTTTTGGGCTCGTCGTGATAGCAAATGTGCCCATTCACTGTGAGACTCTGCTGCCCGCGATGACCAACAATGAGATGCTCCAGTGAACTCGATTCTTAGCGCTACAGAGACTGCCAGAGACGGCAACGCAAGATCTGCACTACAGCAATGATAGCCCATGGTGACCACCAACGCAAAGCTCCAGCAACGACTGTCTGCGACGCTTGGCCAGATCTTTCCACTACACCGTCGACAGTCCATGATGCCCAACTGCTCTTTGCACTACAGCGACGACCATCCGCAATACCTTCCTGGTTCCTCGTGGCCTCCTCCACCGCAAACTGGACTCTGCGCCAGACTTTGAGAAGGTAATTTTTGCAGCTGGACTAACCTGGTCCCTGTATTCAGTCTGTGTTCCTTCACAGTTGGCCTGAACTTGTAAATTACCTCCTGTCTAGCATGACCATGTGACCGTGAGTGGCACTTTGTGCTTTTAGGTGCTATACTCACCTAAAACTTTAAAATTGAATATCTCCGGGTCTACTGATTTGATTTTTGTTGTTCTAGTATCATTTTATTTTTCAAATTTCTAAGATGGTGTGGGATTTTCTTGTATTGTGTTGTCACTTAATGATGGTTTGTGTGCTGCATAAATACTTAACACAGTGCCTCTGAGTTAAGCCTGACTGCTTTTGTGCTAAGCTACCAGAGGGTTAAGCACAGGTTAATTGACTTTTGTGGTTCACCCTGAGGGATTGTGATTGTTGCTTGAGAAGTGGCTTTCTACCCCTCAACCAATAACTCAATTTCCTACAAAGGGTATTATGGAAATGTCAACAGATGATGATCACATAGACAGCCAGGGGCAGGCCATGACACATTTTGGCGCTAAAAATACCTTAGTGAATGTAAATTGCAATTTTCTGAGAGATCACCCAGCCAGAGGCACCTTTGTAGCAAGAGGATCATCTTGTAGTGCTGTATATCTTAGATTATCTGTTAAGTTTAATTAAACTCTATTACAAGATTGTGGTATTGTAAATGCTCTCCTTGCAATTAGTGATGATAACCCACTATGTTTTATTTCACTTGTCCCCATGTGCAATTGTTAATTCTGTAGGGCTAATTATTCTCAGAAGACAGCAAGTTTGCTCCTTTGGCAGGAGACTAGAATGAGCAACAGTCAGTGGCGGCTGCTATGAAATAAAACTGGTGCGGCAGCGCGGGGAAGAAAAATAATAAAATATTACTTACCTGCCGGCCACCACCTCGGTGCTCTTCTGCTCCTCTCAACTCGCAGCAGTCCATGCAAAGGCTTCCCAGATTCCCCTGCACCAATCCAGATGCTGCTCTCATGCTGGTAATACTCAGCATGAGAGACGCGTTGGGATTGGTCTGAGCAGTCTGGTTTGACGCTCAGCCGGAGCCTGTGCCTGTTCTCCACCCGTGAGAACAGGCACACGTGTGGCACAGCTCGGGTGGAGAGATCGAAGTGCGCATGTCAGTTTGGCCACCCTAACATGCCCGGCCAAACTGACATGCGCACTTGCAGCAGTGCCCACCACTCCTCCTCCCTGCTGCTGTCCATTAGGATGGTCCAGCCCTGCCCCGCTCTAGACTCGTCTCAGCGAGCAAAAATAAAATGATAATAAGCTGTTTTATTATCATTTTATTTTTCATGTTTTCACTGCTGAGAGAGCAGTGAGGCGACGCTCCTCCGCCTTAACGGAGGAGTCGCCACTGGCAACAGTGATCAGGCACTGATCACTGCAATACCTGTGTGGAAATCCAAGGCTTGTGTTGTGACATGTTTGGATGTGATCACTGAGCTTGAACACACGCAAAAGGAAAGTTGTATGGGCCTAACCACAGCACCAACACAATATCCAGTACACTTTATGAACTACCATTACATCATTAAGGTAAGTATATATAGGTAAGTTTAAATTTACTATACTTAACTCCACATATATGTACGGTGAAGAGATATATTGTTAAGGTACACAGATGTGGAGCTACAAATAGTAGCTATACTTACCTATATATGCCTAACTGGATGATATAGTGGTAGTTGATATTCTAGAGATTTTTGCAGGTTGATAGCCTGCACTCGACATTGTGCTAAAAGACCAAGGAAAGAAGGAGCTGGTTGATTCGGGACAACCCTCTTGCTCCCATAGGATGTACACTGTGAGGTACCAACAGGGCTCAGACTTCAAAGCACCATAGTTTATTGTCCATCTGCAGCCGCTTACTGCTTTAGTCAGGAAATATAGTATGAATTATTAGAGATGTATGTGGAGGATGATCAGTTGGTGAACTGGATTGAGAGGAGGTGACATAGCATGTAGGGAGAGGTGTGGCGCAGCGCCCAGAGCGCCTGACTCCGGAGTGCCGGGCTCAAGGTTCGATCGCCGGCAGCAGCTCAGCACAGCATCATGTGACTCTGAAAAACAGCTCACTTAATCTCCCTGATGGCCCTCAGTGCCTGGATACCCTTAGGGGTGATAAGTCGCGCTTTACAAATCTGGAATTATTATTATCATAATTGGTCCAAGATAGAGATCATGTTCTTTGGGAAGTTATTGGGTTGCTCTTTACCTTTCCAGTGGCCTCAGTCGACAATGATGTTGTTTGGGTACGCACTGACCTTAAGGTGTGAGTGCCAGGGCAGGGCTAAGTAGTAATGTAGTGTGGAGATGTACAGGGTTTATAGTGTCAGAAAGTGTGAGTTAAGCATGATTAAAGTGAGTATCTGGGTTTTCTGTCAGTGCTTACTTAATAAGTGTTTTCATGCATCCAAAGCCAATGTTTTGAGATACATCCAGATATACAAAATTGTGAGAATTCATCCTATGTATTCATACCCATAACCAAATAACACTTGAGACTCAATAAATCAGACCTTTAGTACTGAATGTACAGCACCAAGCACACAGTGTCCTACACTAAGAAGTTGCCAGTTAAGGCACTTCATGGACAGACCTTTTACACAACTCCTGCACAAACACCACACTTCAAACACCAAACAGGCACAGTAGAGGATGAGCACAATGGTTAACACAACCTGCACAAAATGTGCAAAGCAACATACACAACTGATAGTTAATACATAGTGCTTACTGGAGATAAAGGAGAGGATGAGTATCAAGAAAGATTGACCTCTCTCCTTTGTAAACACAGAGACCACACTCGTGGATTCAATTAACTCAAAACACTGTTTTACTAATGAAAGGATTCAGGAACTTTACAAATGTCTACTCCTAGGTGTTCACCTTGCCTTCCTGTTTGGCCCACAGATCCCAGACAGCGTTGAGGACGGCAGCTGTAGCAAGGTGGATAGCTCCCTTCTCTGGACCAATCTGTAAGAAGAACATAGGAAATCACAGCATGGAAAAAAATACACCATGATACAACACACATATGTTATATGTGCCTACACAAAAGGGCCTTATGTATGAATGTGTTTTCTTCAGTAAATCTATGGGGCATATTTACAAAAAAATGTTGGAGCACGGTGTTACGCCAAATTTGATAACGCCGCCCTCCGACATTTTTAATACGCAGGGATGTGCCGTATTCACAAGAATATAGCGCACCCCTGTGTTTCCCCTAGCGCTGGTGCTAAAAAAGCTGCCTAGCGCCAGTGCAGGCACCCTGCCGCCATGTTGCAAGGGTGCCTGCGCTGCAGGGGCGATTGTTTATGTGCAGGAAGGGACACCTTCCTGCACATAAACAATCAATAATGGCGATTTGCTCTTTCTCTGTGTGCTGCAGAATGCAGCACACAGAGAAAGAGCAAGAAATGAGAAGAAATTAATCATTTCTCCTCATACCGACATTCTAAGACCAGGTATTCCCTGGCCTTAGTTTTTGGCGCTGCCCCAGCCTTGTAAATCTGGAGCAGCGTCAAAAAGCAATGGGTGTTGCAGTAGAACGCCCACTGCAACACCCATTGCCCGCCCCTTTGCCGCAGAAGACTGCGGCGAAAAGGGGCATATTTACATGGTGGCGTTAAGCCACGTTAAGTGACTTAGCGCCACCTTGTAAATATGGGGAATGTCGCTATACCCCGGAGCGTCATAAAAAGTGATGCTCCGGTGGCGTTAAGGGCATGTAAATATACCCTAAAGTTTCAGAATGAGTGGCCATTACCAGACCAGCAATATAGTAAAGACCACTGGTAATCAGATTTTTTACTGCTACTCACAGTTAATACACAGCCCTTGCTTGTGACCCACAGGAAATTCTAAAACCTCGCTGCAACCACTCGTGCTGTCACAAAGCTTACAATTCAGCAGCAGTACCCAATCATTTACAATCCAGGGCATGTTTAACACAGAGCACTTTTAGATTGCTTGGACTGCTGAACAATCTTTTTTGCCTCTGAAATAGTGCTTTTACCCTGGTCTGCAATCTTAAGCGCTACTGATGAACCAGGAACTGTGTTATTCTCTTAAGGATTTTGTTGCTCCACAACTGGACTTGGTCAACATGTAAATTCAAAATCAAATAACAATTCAGAGTTAAATGTATAGGACAAAAGGCTACACAATAAAGGCTGACAAATATAATGAAAACCATGAAGGTTTATTAAAAGCTTAGAGGCATTGCACGAAAAAAAATAAGTGGCAACGAGTCAGTTAGTCATTTGTCACATAAAAGCATGAAGCTAAGAATAAAAATGCAAATCCTGAAATAACAGAATAGTTTATAATACAACTCAATAAATTGTTCTGAAATCTGATATCAGAGCTACAGTGTCGTCTTCTAAGGATCAGGAGAGAGTGAACTCAACACCCTCTATGTAAGACCCGCTTTATAGGGTAAAATTCAATACGCATATACATTTTGGTGTGAACATGCAAAGACTCAAAACTCCCACACAATCATAGTACAGAAAGAATGATACAGTTTGAAATCACAATTCTCAGCACTGTCACACAGACTTTTACAGTACGATTCCAATCATCAGAGCTCCTGTGACACCATATTCCAAGAAATTCTGCTACAAGTCAAGGTAAAGTTCTCATCAGAATCATAATGTGGTCCCAATAGGTGAGGCCTTGAGAAAGCATCCACTTTGCTAACACAACATAAGACAGCAGCATGAGAACGAAGCACCATGTTGTACATGAGAGAATGACATTGTGTTTCAACACATTATTTACAAACTAACAATTGTGTGCTGAGTGCACGGTAGGGAAAGGAAAGAAATATGACTACGTGCAAGAGTAAGAGGTGACAAGCAGCAACAATACTTTTGAAATTGAGGCCTACATTATCAAGGTTAACAATAAACTCTTTTCACAGCAGAATATCTCAAATTCATTATGTTAATCAAATCATGTTAATACAATTATATGTTTATTAAAACCGCTGCACCTCCTCCTTTGGATTGGTCTCAAATTCAGCATTTTTCCCCCTGGCATGCTGTTCAAAAGAACCATTATTGCCAGTGTGAATTACATATCTCGCACTTACCTTTCTAAAGAGCTCACTAGCATGCCATTCATTCTATTTAATGTCCTTGTATTTTAGACAAAAAGCTAAGCTCTCCTTTTAGCTTTGTTGCTGCATAAGTGTGCTTGTGCTACAAATCAACAGAAGAACATTACCACTGCAACCCGTTTTAACATCAATATCAACAAGCTCTGTCTCGCTAAGCTAAAACATCCATCAAAGCACTAATCATTAGCAAATGAACTAATGCTGAAATCTACTCATAGGGCTTCCCAACCCTATGACAAATTCTTGTGTACTTGTTCTTAAAATCCCCTTGGACAATGTCTCCACCTTGCTCTCAACTAAAACAAGAGCCACATTCAAAATACTAACACCGGTCATCGAAGCGATCCAAATTTCTGCGCCTTCCCTATTACTCGCAAATACTTTCAATCTCTACATTCCTCGCCATCCCATACACACCCAAATCTATTCCTGACAAGTCAATATGATCCTTGTCCTTACTTATTCAGCCTCTCTCCTTCGATCTCTCCATTGGAATACTCCAACCTGGGACCTAAAAGGGTCATCACCTCTATTTACACCTTCAAATTGTTCCTCCTCCAGATGATGGGCCAATATGCTCCTAGGCTCCAGATTTTGAGAATATAGTACTAGTAGCCATTGAGCTGTCCCTGAACGTTTCCTCTTTTACTGTACCTTACTGGCAGTCTCCTACAAACAAATCCTCAACTACCCCCTATGGGATTATTAGGCTACCTTTCTTCTTCTAATGCACTTTGTAGAGTGTTTCTAGTACAATATATGTGTGATAGAGTTTCCTTCTTCTTTCTGTCATCCTGCCCTTAATCTGTTCGCACTTTAGAAATCTCAGGTTTTCAGAGTGCAAGGCAAAAATTGTAAGAGACAGTAAAGTATACATCACCCATCTGAGCTGCCCATCGCTGGTGAGCTGACGGTAGAATTCTCTGAAGTTACTAACAATGTCCTCGAGGTCTCTGCCAACCACATGCGTGGAGAGAGCATCTACGGCACAGACAACTGAAAGACAACAACATTTATTGACCTATATTTTTCTTTTAGAACCTGTGTTATACTGTTTACTTTCCAGAAAACTACAAAAGGCATGGCAGGCAAGAATCCCTTAGCTGTCAATTGCTTCTGTGTTCTGAGGGTCATCTTCAGCCAATCCTGCTATTTCAGTCAAAACACTAAGCAGGGTGGGTCCAGGTTGGGACTGGCCTATAGGGCAATCTGGCAATGCCCGATGGGCTGGCCTGACAGACTAGTCTTTGAGCTGTTTTTTTAGCAGTTTGTGGGCCTGTTTTATGGCCAGGTGGCCTGTTTTTACTGTTGATTTCCCTGGTACCACCACAAGCATTGCCTGCAGCAAACACAAAAGCATGCAATGTGAACTACCTTGCTAAATACCCATGTAGTGTGTCTTTACACGTTCATAACTGGCCTGATTTGGAAATGTGGGCCACTTTTTTAGCTATCTGATTTGAAAATGGGGGCCATTTTTATTTCAGTGCCCGGGCTTATTTTTTTTCAGGGCCCGGGCTTACTTTTTTCCCAGTCCGACCCTGTTTGGGTCCTGTATTTTCTCTTATCCCGAACAAGTATGGATGTAAACTTCAAGCATGTTATGTGCCGGGTCAGGTGGCTCAGTGGACTAATGCATCCACTGCAGGGGCCTGTGTTTGACCTCATGATCACAGGTTCAAATCCCAGCGGGTCCACTCAGCCTTTCATCCATCTGAGGTCGATAAAATGAGTACCATTGAGTTGGGTAACAATAAAACATCTGTTATTCAGCGCCAAGATGCCTACGGGTGAACATGCACTTTACAAATACACATGTTATGGTATGTTATGCTCTTAGCTGAAAAACTGGAACTAGCAAAAAGTGACCCTCATGATATGAATTCAGTTAACAGCTATGTCCGCACTATGATTCAAGGAACAACACCCGGCTTTATGATGGATTGTCTCATGCTTTTTGCACAGCACGAGGACAGGGCATTTCCCATTTCAAGACAGAGAAGAAATACTGATTTTAAGAGAAAAAGAATAAGCAGGCATATTTAAATCAACAAGCCACCCAGTCTGCCAATTTCCCTGCCTAGTATGGGCGCACTGGTCCTCAGGTTCACCAATGCTTTTTCAGTACTATTGCTCCCTTTGTCTGTCTCAGGCCTTTTTGAATTTGTTTAATGTTTTATGCTCCAGCACATCTCCTGGAAGCTCACTCCAAGCATTCATTACTCTTTCCCTGAAAACTGATTTAAAAAATAGTACTTTTGATGCTGTTCACCTTTCAGTCTCACGTTGTGCCGTATAACAGGTCTGCAAGCTAAGTGGTGTGCAAACATTTTTATGCTGAGCCCCCCCCCCCTTAGCACCGCAAGTAAAGATGGATTTGGTGCCCTCCCCCTCCAAGCAAGGTAGTAGCCAGAAAATTAAAATACCCCCCACTTTGATCCATACCTCAAATGCCATCAGAAGAGCAAAGTGAGAAAGCCCTACCCTCTCCCAATGCGGTCCTTTCATCCCACCTTCCATCCATCTATCTCTTTAAGCCTTTCATGCATCCATCCATCTATCCATCTCTTGATGCATCCATCCATCCTTCCTTTACCATTCTGTCTATCCACCGTTTCATCCTTGCTCTTTCATCCATCATTCTAACCTTTAGACTCACATTTCAGCCTATCATCCGTCCTTTCCCCATCTATAATCTCTTCTTTTTCATCCACATATCATTTCACTCTCCTTTTATCATTTCACATATTCATCCAAACATCCATTCATCTATCCACACATTAATTATTCCAGCCTTTCATCATTCCAGCCATCCTTTCTTCCACCCACTAATGTAATATTGCTTTATATTTCATCCATCAATCATTTCACCTTTGCATTCAACATTTCATTGTGTTGGCCCTTTCTTCTTGTCACAGTTGCTTTCTTCTTTTCATATGTTCTTCATTTCACTCTTCGTTCCAGCCCTCTCTCTCACACTCTCAGTAGCTAGTGTATTGTGAGCTCTAGTGCAAGGTAGGAAATGGCCCCTGGCTGCTATTTGAATGATAAAATACAGCAATAAACAGGGTTCAGTGGGCTCCTTATGCCTTGGGGGGTACGGGTGCCACTGCACTTGCTGCATCAATTTAAGCTCCGCGCCTGCACACTCTTTCTCTCATCTTTTCACTGTTTGGGCCCCTTTTACTGTGGCTGGCTTTGCATCTGTTATGGTTTTCCATTTCTTTATGTTTTTTAAAACCCTTTGTCTGCAGAGCTGCAGACAGAACATGGAGCTACATAATTGCTCCCATGGCTTCTAGGAGCTAGCTGCAAGTCCTTTATGATCGCTTGAGCATCAGCATTTCTCTGTGACCAAACCTATAACAATCTGGAGCATGAATCTACTGCAACCAATATATATTTGTATTGATTAGCAGAGACAACTTGCTCAACATGTTTGAGTTATATTACGCTTGGAATTTGTATTGTGTCCTGTGTATACTGGAGAAAGTCTTGCATGGGAGAGTCACCTCTTATTCAAATTTTACATCTACTGCATTTAATGGAGAGGCCCACTGCACCCAACGCATGTGTAGAGAACGAGCATTAGGTATGCTTGCTTTTGTTGCCGCTTCTACTGTGGGAATGGGAGAACCCATCATTATAAGTTTTTCCTTTGCCAACGGGCGATGTTTCAAAATGGCACGGCAGTAAGAATTTTCTCTGTGGAAGCAAAACATGCTTCGGCTTTGGAATACAAGTGTGACTTGTAAGCAATAGGAACTGTCTGCCCCTCATTGTAGATTATATAAGAATAATCTGAGGTGCTGGGTACCATTCTAATAACTAGGTTGTTTTTGTTATCCCTAGTCTGTATATATTTTGTCTCTAGCATGTCTGCTTGAAGAGCAGGTAAGATAGGTGAATGTTTTTCCGTCCAGTGTTTTAGCTCCCATCGCTACGCATAATTCGGCAAAAAAGTCCTTCCAAAGTTAAAAAAAATCCCAACAGGGCTTGTACTGCACTGTGTAGAAGAGCTATCGCCCATGTCCGTTTCCGCAGAAGCAGCTATAGTTTGCATGGCATGCTTTTCAGTTAGTCCAACTACCGTCTTCTTTTTGGAGTGTGTTTTGCAGTCAAGACCTTTCTCTTCCTTTTTTACACTAACCTCAGCTTCTCGTCCTGATTCCCTTTTCTGCTTGCTGTATCTGTCTTTTCTACAATACCCAGTCCGTCCACTTCTCTCTGTCCTTTTACCATCAGAGTCCTGAAAAGACCAGGAAGAATGGCTATTTGAATGCTGATACCAGTCTAGCTTTTTAAATTTGTCACGGTCTCTCAAATTATAACTACCCCTACTGGACTCCTGAGTTGATGGAGACCCAGTCCGTTTTTTTGTGTCTTACTCTCTGTTTCTTTTTAGTTTGAAGCGTTTTTTCCTTCCCAGAACATTCAGTCTCACCTTTGGCTTTGTGATGGGGTTTAATAGCACATGAACCCAGTGTATCACGTCCCACTGATGTATAACTTTCAGATATTATTTTTGGTAATTCCCATTCATGATCCTGAACAGGAATAACTGCAAGCCTCTGGAGTATGGACAGAGGTGCTTCTTACTCAAAATGATTGTGGAATCCATTTGAAAATTTCCTATTAGTTTCATTCCTAAATCCAGAGCCGGTACTGCTCCGTGTTCATTCTGCACTTGTCTTAATACATCTGGAAAAACCAAAATGAAAGTGTGCCATGTGTAGTAGTATAAATACATGTAAATATGCTTACTCAGGTTTTACATTCCTCTCCCGGTGGCACCATCCCATGGGGAAGATGCATCGTTGGGATTCTATGCTTGTCTTAGGGTGAGGTATGAGGACAGACCACTTCCAACTAATTGGTCTTACGAGCAATCCAGAAGGCAATTTCATCACGTTTCACAGGTATCTTGCCCATGATGGCGTTTATAGTCTGTGTAGACGGCCCCCAGCGCCTTGAGACCCATACGGGTGATTAGTTTGCGCTTTACAAATACCGGGTTACTTACTGGTTTACTGTATGGCAACCTATCTCTGTACCGCAGGTCCTACAGGAGTTGCCTATATACGGAAGTAGCATAGTTTTATTCTCCTACTTCTTCATTTGGTGGTAAGTTATTAGGAATTGAATATGATGTAACAGACTTATCAGGTACTCACATGTACTCTTGCAATCATGTGGAAATTTGACCTCAGTCGTCCATGTATCATTATCACATACGAGGAATGCTCCTTAAACCAGTGTACAAATATTAGAGGAGAGGAGGCTGGCCATACAAATAACACAAAGCCCTTAACCATGCTGTTAGCCACCACCGGGCTCAAGAGACGTGGAGCTGTAGCTTGGGGAGTCTGCTACCTGTTATTTATCATGTTAACATATAGATGTATACATATTATATTGGTGTTGTGACCATAACTTTGAAATGTATTAAATTTCGTCAAATCCAAATTACGTACAGCCTCACGAGATGCACATGTGCTTACATCTTTACAGGTTGGTGAACACTGATGAAAGATGGCATAGTCCAAAAGTAGATTCTTTATTCAGGTTTTGAACAAAAGTCTAACATGGGCTCTAAAAGCACAAACTTCTCAAAAGTCTTTGTGTCAAATGTCAGCAAACTTCACAGGAAGCTGTAGTCTACTTGGCGCAAACAGTGTACATTTGAACTGACTAAGTACATTAGAACTTCCGAATCAACAAAAGTGTCACAGAGCATGCATTTAGTCCAGTGAATGCACGTCCACATAATAGTACATTTACTGGCGCCAACTGAACATGAATTGAGTTAACAGACCATGAAGGGAGCCATATGCATCCAAGAAAAAGATACTGTGCTACCTGTACTCTTCTGTACAATCCTGGAAAAGAATCCACACTGAAACTGGACAACTGGGCACATCATAGCTCTGCTCAGTCAGCCCCATTCACTTGATACAAATTTTAAGCGGAGTAAATGGTGCACTGGTGCATTTTAAATCACTTAAACATATCCCTGGAAGGTATTTAAATACTTCAAGTTAAGGTCCTTTGAATAAAATGCATAATTCTAAAACCCTTAACTAGTTCTGAATAATTATGATTAAGCCACATTATATGGAAAGATTCTGTATTATTAAAGGAGCAATTTAGATGTATTGCGTTATGATTTAAAAAAAACACTGACGTTTCTGTATTTTTTTTTTCTTTATCTTTTTTGAGTAAATGTATAATTTGCGTTCTATGCAGCTTTTGCTTCAGCAGATTTTGCCATTTTGAGCATTGCAAATTACAGGTGTTCTTTAGTTAAATTAGTGATAGCTATTTTTTCACTCTCAGGGGGAAGAAAGGCGACGTTGCACCTGACAGGATTCAAATCAGTGTCCTGCAGATTAGACAAGCCCACCTTGTGACAGAAGCATGAGGAAATACAGCCTTGAGCACCTTTGAGTAGCAGATGAAAATGCCTTAAATTATGCAAATTACAGAGTTCTATTTCAGAGGTTAAAATTAAACGCATGCAAAATTAGTCAAATGAGTGCCTTAACACTGATTTTGAAGGCAAGTTAACTGATCCGGCCTGCTCGTGTGTAGCTGAAGGTTTGGGCCCAGATATTAAATAGCAACCCAGCTTATCTACGGCATGCGTGCAACAACGTCATCTAAATTGCTTGGGCTTGGCGGCCATTTTATCATCGAGCTCTGCTGTCTTTCCAGACTGTATCCCGAATCCGAAACCCATCCTACTACAAATGACCTTTAAACTCTAATCGCAGGATTATTCCGTAATGTGCCATAATGGCCGCCATCATTCATCGTAAGTAGCCAACCTACTGCTTATACTGGGTCACAATTCACTTATGTTTTCCATTAGTCTGCTAAAGTCTCCAGCAAAACAACCACAACAACAAGCCCAGCAGGATGTTTATGGACTTTAAAAAGACGTAAATAATCGACATTCTTCACGAGCCATGTTTAATGCCATGCCTATATATTGTGCAGTACTGCTTTCCCTCATTTCCTTCCGTGGAATCAAAGGCCATCTCCGGAAAGTGGAGAATAGAGAATGCTGCAAATAAAACTCGAACCCCTGTCTAAAAATGAGGGCTGGATGTGCAAAGCCTTTGTTCACCTGCACAAGACATTTGCACAGCTTTGCACATCAGCAAAAGGCCTGGGCTATGTTCTACGGCATTTGTGAATTAATAGAAAATATTTGCAGCGCTGTGGACTGCAATGCACAAGACACGGATTTCGCTGTGCAAATTGTTTGGATTTCAAAAAATGCCCTACAAGGTATGCAATAAAATTGAGATTTTTTTCCAAGAATTGCAATTGCCCTATTTAAACAAAACCTTTGTACCTAATTCGGGAAGACGTAAACCAGTAATGAGGCCCAAGGCACAGTTCAGAACTTCATAAGAAATACACCGAGATTCATTTATCAGACTAGGAAATCAGAGTGACGAAAGGGCTTTAATAAGGAAAGGGCTGCAATGTTGCTTTTTCTATAAAATAAAGATTTATGAAAGATAGGAACAATTGATTTAGGCGTCTCCAACCAGTGGCTCGCGAGCTACCGGTAGCTCTCCAGATACCTGTAAGTAGCTCTCCTGTGTGCTGCCCTGGCTATTAATATAGAATCTTTTGCTTGGTTGAACTAATATATGTATACCAAAAATTAAAAAATGTGTACACAATATCATATTATTACCTTGGTGCCAGGGGCACTGCACCTATGGCTGTTATGTATTACCCATGCAGACGCATTCCAAATTGATGACAATTTGTATTTTACTTCTGGCAACCTTGCTGATGCACTGGTGTGATCACTGCTGACAATCTTGGATGGGCGGTCAGTACAACACCAATAATAGTAGCTCGGGCTGATTTTCATTAAACATAAGTAGATCTTCGTACTGAAGAGGTTGGAGACCCCAATCTAAAGTACGGCTCTCGAAAGGCAGAACAAATGAGGTAAGTTCTTCAGAAGCTCTACCCCTCAAGGGAGAAAGCACAATTCCCAAGATCAACAAGAAGCAAATATTGAGTAAAACCGTTTTCTACATTGTTATTATTACCGTGACCACACTGCCTGGTATAAAATGAAAATGTGCAAATATACATGAACTGCACCATACATACGTGGTTAAAAAATTATTTTTTCCTTTGCAATATCTGTAATCAAGTTGGCATGGTATTACCACAAATTTTGCTTAAACTGAAAACATGCAGATACTGTGTTCCAGCTTTTTTGTCCTCCACTAACTATGCAGATTACCATCAGCTTTCTGCTGGTGTCAGCAGGTGTGGCATTTCAGTGCTGTGATTCGGAAATCCCCCAATGCTGGTCATGTAAAAGCATAAGCAGGCATTTGGATTGCAGAAAGGGCCTTTATAAAATACAGTACATATTTAGAGAACTTCTGATCACTTAAGAGATTTTAAAAAGGAGAATGGTTCGTCAAGCCCGCCCAGCCTACTGACATGCCCAGCATAAAACTAATTCTGGAACAGTGACTGAGATGTTTTGTCAGATCACACCTTCATGTCAGACCTCCACTGAGACTTAGGCCCATTATTTCCAATTCAGCTCATTGGCGCATGAGGGATGATGCACTCTCCAGTGGTAGCCAAGATGGTGATAGAAGTGACTTGGAATAGCCATTTCTGATGGCCTGTAACTAGGGCCGCATTTAAAAAAATATAAAATAAAGTGTACATCACAGAGACAGACTCCGATATACATCAGCAGACACCGCTATCCAGAATGGACAGCTTTTAAAGTGAAGAGAACAAAAAATGTTCATAATTTTCTCCATAGCCTTTCCCTATGCTGATGTAACAAGAACATAGCGCTCAATGAAGCTACGAAGCCCATGATCCCTTGGACAAGAAGTAGAAGAGTTGTTCTCACTTGCAGCAGTGCATTTCCTAGGCTCAATCTTTGTCTGTCAAAGCTGGGAGACAAAGCTTTCCGATTTATCCACACAGATATTGGGGTACCCTACATGCTGATAGAACCTTTGCTTGCCTGCTGTTACAGGTCCCAAGTGCCAGGAAACCAGACGTTGTGTGCATGCCACCTGCGGAGTACAAGTGGAAGAAAAAGTAAAGAGGATAATGGTGGTAGCTCCTTTAATCTCAACTATGTCAATTAGTGTGGGGCGTGGCATGGAAACATGGCCGACAGGACATGAGCTCCCGGCCAGCCAGCTTAAAAAATCCTGATTAATCCTGCCATTTCACACAAATTTAAATACTCGGGGATCAAGGTGGCGCACACCAGAACCCAGCAATTACACCTCACCATAAACAGGGTTCTGGATGCATTAAAGATGTCAGTGACCTTCTGGAATACACTGCCCCTCTCCTTGAAGGGCAGACTGGCCATTGCCAAAATGGTGGTACTGCTGCGATACCTGTATGTCCTACAGAACTCGATATGCCCTCTTCCGATGAAGGTGTTCAGACAGCTGGACTCAATCCTCATTTCTCGGCAATTAGCTGGCAGGTATAGCAGGGTGGCCCTGTCAACACCGACCAGACCATACGAAGAAGGGGGATTAGAGGTGTCACAACAAGTCAACCTGTATTACTATGCCGCACACCATCAACCGACGGTTGGATTTGGGAGACAATTGGGAAAAGCATTTGCTAATTTGGATGACGGAAGCAGGTCGACTAACAGAATTATTAATGGAGGATACTGGGATCTCGAAAGACATTCCATACATAGTTCAACAGACAGCGAAAATATGGCAACATTTTGTCAAGACAGTACTGAAATGAGCCCTATTCTAACGAGAACTCTCAGTCTGGACGCTGATGCCGATTAGACAAATGATGGACAATGTGTCCTTCCAAGCATGGAGGGAGGGCGGATGTGCGCTGTTTGGGGACTTATACCCCGGAGGGACTTTCATAACCTTCGAAGAGGCTTGCGAAGAATTTACACTCGGACTCGGGCACTTCTTACATCACGCCAGACTAGTCGAGATAGCCAAGATGACCTGGCCCTCTTGCCCCGCCATTCCCAAACCTACCCACACACTGTTATATAAAGCTATGCAAACTGGCATGGTGGGTCCCCCGCCACAGGCGCCTGTGGCTTGGGATGCCGATCCAGAAACTCCATTGGACGAAGAGGACTGGACGAGTATCTGTGACCTTACTCGTACAGTCTCTTGTAATGCCCACTTTAAGCTGGTGTACTACATTTTCTGGCATAGGGCCTATCTAACCCCTAAAGACCTTCACCGCATGTTCCTGACTCGACCGGACAGTTGCCCACATTGTGGTGTTAGCATGGCGTACTATCTGCACTTGGCCTGGCAATGCCAGGCGGTGCAGGACCTTTGGACCCAGGTGGTAGCAGACTTAAAGCGGACCATGCACCTCAGAATAGAACACACACCTCAGAGCTGTCTACTGGGCAATGTTAAAAGGCCAAAGGGCCAGAAAATAGCATACAACTTTTTACTATTGGCACTGGTGTTGGCCAGATGTAGAAACGCCATCACATGGATGGCCCAGAGGGCACCCAAGATTGAATACTGGCACAGGGACGTACAGGAATGGTCACTAGCAGAGAAGACCCATATGAAGCTTAGCAGACTAGGCAAAAAAGTATATGACCTATGTGAAACACTCCTAGACCCAGATGCCGATACAGAGTCAACAGACAGCAATAGCACTGATGAACATGTGGGAGACACAGACTCAGTGGGGGGAGAGAACCATATTTAACGCCACCCAAAAAAGTAGCTTGTCAGCATGGGATGATGTGTCGTACCTTGGAGGGATTTTGATGAAACAAGTGAGTGATGGATGACTGGAGAAACACCTTCTCATTTTAAACCCATCGTGCTATGTGCATCGTACTCCAATAACTGCTGTATTGTGTTTTAAATAGCTGAAAAATAAAGGTTTAAAAATTAAAAAAAACTATGCCAATTAGTTGGAATCCACTTTTTGCAACAACAAAATATGCACAAAATCCAAGAGTTGGAATACAACTCTACCAAGCCTGTGGTGTTCCCTGAAGCATCATTTTGCTCAAAGTTTTTCAAATTCACAGAGACTCTTTCACAAAACCTCTTCAAGACAAGCTCCTGAAAGGTTGTGGAGATCCAGGAAACCTCAGCCTGTAAACATTGTCCTCTGCTGAGATTCAAGCTCTATAAAAACACAATTAAAAAATAAAATCTACGGAAACCACCTGGGTCATGTTCTTTCCTTGACCGTCATGTGTGGTTCCCATTCCTCACTTTGTCTTGTTCTCTACTCTGCAACATGCTCCAACCCAGCCTCCCTAACCTAGCCTTAAGACACTTACCACTGAAGAGAATTGAGGTCCAGGGCAACAATTTTAAGATGCTAAGGACCTGATTCAGATCTCGGCGGATGGGTTACTCCGTCACAACATTGACAGATATCCCACCTGCCGAAATATAAATACTATTATATCCTATGGGATTAATATTTCGGCGGACGGGATATCCGTCACCGTTGTGATGGAGTAACCCATCCACCAAGATCTAAATCAGACCCTAAGTCACTAACTCTGGTTGGACCATACGTGCTTGAGGGTAGGCGTAATTTTTTACAACGGTCACAGCATAAAGACCCATTAATGCACTTAGACAATTGATCACATAGAAGATTTCCTGACTGTTCCACAATTTCCCCTAGATTTGAATTGGTCCACATAGACTTCAATGATTTTTATTGGACCCAATTAGCTTTATTTATTTAGGTTCTTGATACAGCACTTCAAGAATCTGGGCAGAGCATTTTACAAAGCAAAAAACAGAAGTAAGAGTCAACAAACAAAACAGTATGATGTACAAAAAAAGAGTTTAAGTCTTCAGAAAGAGATTGGCACCTTTGTAGAGCAGGTTTGGGGAGACAAGGTAAAAGAGGTGAGTACAGATTATGAAAGGTCTTTTAGGAAGTGTTGGTTCAGGTTCCTTTTAAACACTGGGATTGACATGGACGGTCAGATATGTGTGGTTATGGCATGCCAGATCTTTGTTGTAATTCCAGCGCATGATTATTTCTGGGTGGAAGACTTTCTAAGTTTGAGTGTCCAGGTAATGCAGAGTCTGGCTTCTTAACACTCTGTTACTGCCAGAATGCTGATGTTTTTGAAATACGTTTTGTATTTCGTTCATGTGAATCACCTTGTAGGTGGCATATGCATTCTTAAATGCAGGACAATGGTCTATGAGAAACCAACTTAGTCTTGAAAGGAGTGGAGTGATGTGCTGAGATCTTTTGTCTAGCAGTCCAGACATGTTGCCGTATGTAGGACTGCTTTGAGGGAAGCCAGGCAAGATTTAGACAGGTCACATGTGCATTAGCGTAGACTGTACATGACATGATTAGTGCTTGGACGGCCAGTTTAGGGTTTTGCTTTGGGTGGAAAGGCTCAAGGTTATAGAGAAGTTTTAAATGTAATCTGGCATTCTTGACTATCTCGTTGATGTGTATACCAAGAGTCAGAAGAGTATTGGGTTTAAAGGAAAGAGATTTAGTAGAGGTGATCGTTTTTAGTGTAATAAGGCTTTTGTCCTCAAGTTTAGTAGAGCACTCAACTGGAAAGTCCTGCCAGCGATTACTGCGGCCTGGGCTCTGATACGCGGGCCGCCTACAGGAGTGCTCTCTCATTGCTCCCTCTTCTGCCGCCAGCGAGACAGCAGCAAATGTCAGGAGTCGCCAGGGGTGCCCGAGGCCCTCACACATGTTGATACAGAACCGGAGCCCGTGGGGAGCCGCGCTGAGGGCCCACTACTGTACGGCTACAACCACATGTGTCCAGGCCATTGGAAAGCGTTATTGAGACCTCCGCTCAGTCCGGAGTCTCTAACTTTGCAAGCTACAATCTGCAAGTACAGTAAGGAAGCACCATAGATCACAACCCTGGGCGAGCCTCGCTTGCACCGTGTTATTACTCCCTGGGCACCTAGGTGTTCATCTTTCCTTCCTCTTCGATTCAAGCGCCCTCCTTTGGGCCCTGCTGATGATTTGCTCCCTCTGACTTGAGGGGTGTTGTGCCCGAGGGACTGACCTGGGGTGAGGATCTCACCCTCCTCTGACAACATAGATGAAATGTTAGCTTCCACTACCCTCCTGCTCTGTAACTTGTGGCTTGTTCCCTATGCCTAGAACTGGTCTTATCTCCACTATGCCATTGCTGCCTGGCGAAGGGTTCACTGCAGCGGAGGGGTCTGGAGGCCAAATCACTGACACACTTTGATTGAAATTGGGGGGCTGCTCGTGCTGCATGCCAGTCAGCTGGGCCCCAGGTGTGCAAGCGGGCCCCCCTGTATGCTGCTTCCTCCCACACCACCTACATCGATTGGTCACCACGGCTTGCATGCAGACCGCTTCTTTTGAACCTAGTTCGCTGTTCCCCACTACCTGCTACGGATCACCACTCTTTGTCACTACTATAATCAGGCCTGCTCATGCTGCTGTGCCTCATCAGATCCATCTGGCATACACAAGCGGGTCCACCTCAGCGGACCACGCAACCGCCGCTCGTCATGGGACGCCTATGCTCCAGTGCACAGGGCACCCCCGCATGGTCTGCCCCTGCCTACCAGCAGGCGGCTGGAGGAGCTGGCCCGCCAGAGCTCACCAATGACTCCACCTCCATTGAAGGTAAAGTGGACATTGTCCTAGTGGCCAAACTCTCTGACCTCTTTGGAATACAAAATTGATACCTTAGCAGCAGATCTTACCTTATTGCATGCCGATCCTGGCTGACAAAGTTAGCAATGCCGAACAAGTGATCTCCACACTACAACTGCAGGCCTGCAAGACTGAGAAGGGGTTGTGCACAGTGCCTATATAGGCAACACTCCCCACCCTTTGCAAAGTTAGCATGCACAATGGAATAAATAAATACACAACACAATTATTTGTTGGGAAAAGATTGCTGCAGGTTTATTCCATACAAAAGTATGCAACATGGTGGGTTAACTTACGGACGATCCACGGGCAAGCAGCGGTGACTGACCTGCGCTGCCCTGCCCGCCTGAAGAGCCATATTGCACCGTGGCCAATCCAATCGGTGCTACCAGTTATGAGGGGATTCCCCCCTTGAATACCGTGAACCACTGGTAAACCACTTTACTCATGCCCTTTTTAGGGCGGAGCGTTGCAAGGCAAGCCCCCGGTTGCTCAGGCTTCCAACCGCCTGAAGGACTAGCGGGGCGCCGACGATTCTTTCCCCAGGGTCCTGCCGTAAAGACTCCTGGGGTTTGGCACAGGCACCCCTATTGTGCTCCTGAAGAGGTACCCTTCTGTACCCTTCCACCTCCGGATCGCCCTGTAACTCCGTCAAAGCTCTGGCTGTGCCCACCGTTGCCTCCAGAGCCCCCCACCAAGGTCTGCCATTTCCTTCACTTGCAACCTGCTGTTTCCAGCGCCTCGACTAATGTCCAATCAGAACAGATCCATGCCCGCCTTTGCAGGTGCACCCCGTCCTCCTCTTTGTAGACCTTTAGTCCTTCTAGGTAGACCATCTCCTTAGCTACCTCTGACAGGTGTGCCCCGTCCCTATTGGAGGACCATGTGTGTTACACGAAAAAGGCCACGCCAATTTACCTAGCCCTTCAAATTTCATATTGAATTTGAGTTGAACCATGCCCTCCAGACGGCGTGTCCGGCAGCAAAGAGGGCGCCCGAAAGGCGGGGGCAGGTATAAATACCTTCCCCCAACCATCTGTGCGCCGGAAATGACGCATCCCGCGCGTCGGGCTGTGGAACTCCTCCCCAGGGTCCCAAGACTAGAGGGGGTGTTGGTGTGCCTAAGTGGCACTAAGGTGGCCGCCCTTTTAGGTGGCCCACTGCGTGAGCCGCGGGCAGCCGCATTTCCTAGAGGAGAGTGCTGAATATGCCGGGGACGCTCCTGAAGATACAATATTTGTGTTGTGGGACTGTCTGAAACCATGGAAGGACAGGAAGCTATCTTCTATGCAGAACACTGGCGGTGCAGTATTCTCCCCCTGGCTGCGCTGTCTTCCTTCTTTTTGATTAAACAGGCTCACCGAGTCCTGGCAAGGAGACCCCCTCCGGGAGCCAATACCAGATCAATGGGGATTCGACTGTTACACTTCTGGGATCTCATCCAGCAAGAAACACGCAAGCTCTCGGACCTGGCAGTGGACAATGCACGAGTAATGATATTCCCCGATTATACCGTGGCGGCGCCAGTGCTTAATTTGAGCCGGTGCTTTCCGGTGCTCAGCACCGGCACTTAATTGGTTTCCGGTGCTCGGCACTGGCACCTAATTGTCAACACCATACTTGAAAAAGTCTACCACATGGTGGCACTGCTCATCTAATTTAGAGATGAGCAGAACAACGGTTGTTTAGGAATAAACAACATACGTTAAAATTGCTAATACCTGCCTCCCCAGCCATTCCTTTAGCTTTGGGGACCTGGAATAATCTGAACTGTTGCACTTACATGCAAGAGAGTTGGTTAGTAGTTGTTTTGGCAGCGATGACAAGGGCGATGGGTGGTGCAAGCTGCAGTGGCCTCCTGGTCAGAGCAAATTAAGCACTGGGCGGAGCAGTGCCAAAGGAACTCTTTGCCAGCTCTGTGAATTAGATGTCAGGTACTCTCTCCTTTTCCCTGCGTGTCTCTCTGGCGTGCGGGATGGCAAGACCCATTTCTTCATGGACCCCAAGGACGCCTGGGACTGGATCAATGCAGCTGGGCTGACCCCATCTGATAATCCATGAACAATGGCAGGCATTGCAGGCAGCTGCAACAATGCGAGATCCCAATACTTCATCCGTCGTCGACAAGGAAATGTCCGAATCCTCCAGCAATGATGGCTCTTCAACTATCTGGCCTACCAAACTGGACTCTGTTATGCCACCCAAGGTGATCCCTCAGACCGCCAACGACCTTGGCTGACTCCCTGCTGCATCCTAGATGATACGTTTATTGCTTTTCATGTGATGTTATTATGCTTAGCTCCACATTTGCTATGTGCAAGATGATTCACGCTTTTTCTTTTTTCCTCATTATTCTTTGTTTCATGCTTGGGGGTCCTACACTTGTTGGTATTTCTCGCCTTGTGCACTCTATTACTTGACATTGCGTGATTTGGTATTACCATGGTTGTCTCATGCAGGGGCTTTCGTGCCCCCTTCGAATGCATGCTAAACCATCCCCCTATTGAGACTTTGCCATCACTGGCTTTTCCAGTTACTCAATTTGGGCGGATACCTGTAATTCCTCTGCCGTCTTGGTATTCTCCATTTGTTGTTTTATCTTTCAAGTAGCCTGGGCTGATTACTGTTTTCCTGTCCGCACCTATTCCCCCCGGGCACTGCCAGGTGGATGGCCTATTGATGCCAAAGCGATGCCATGCTGCACCACATACAGCTTCTAGAGCCATGGCCAACGTAATGTACTTACCTGGAATGTGAGGGGCATGCACACTCCCTCCCACAGATATTCCGTTTATTCATATCTGCGCCGTCGATCCACACACATAACACTAATACAGAAGTCCCACTAAACACTACCGGAGGACGCAAGACTACAGAGGCGCTGGCATGGACAAGTGTACTTCGAGATTTAATCCACATACACAAGGGGCACTCTGGTGTGGATTCGGGCAGGAGTCCTCTTCACGGTGGGCACACCAGTAGGTGATCTGGAGGGCCTCTACGTTCTCGTTGAGGGGCGGCTGGAGGCCAGACACATAAAAAATGGGATACATCTATGCGGTAAACAGCCATTACAATGAAATTTTGACAACGAATCCCATTACCCCGCATGCCAACACAACGCAACTACCATTACTCCGCAATGCCATTACAATGCATGGCATTACAATGCATATGCATTTACCACGCATGCCTTTACAACGAATTTCGTTGTAAAGGCATGAATGGTAAAGGCATATGCATTTTACATGTAAGTATAAGGTAAGTATAGGGTTTAGGGTGTAAGATGGTAAAAAGAGCACATGATGGATGGAATGCTGAACTAATCAAACATTCACCCCCAGTCACAGATCTGGGTTAAATCCATTGTCTTTTTGCACGCCAGGCCATTCCAGTTTAGACCCAGCCATATGCAAATCAGTCTTGACCCTGCTCTCTATGGGAACAGTCAAGCCCGAACTGCCAGGCCAGGTCCTCCCTGGACCGGAAACAAGTATCCTGGGACCGGTTTCAGGGCATCACCCCTCATCAGCCAGGCTAGCTTGAATCCAGTGGTGCAGGGAGCACGGGATCCATGTCTGGGCATACTCTCCCACTTAGGGAGACAAATGCAAAAGAAACAATTGATGGGCAGATTGATGAACAATGCAAACATTCACCCCCAGTCATAAAGATCTGGGTTTAATCCATCATTCTTTTGCTCACCACACCACCCCAGTTTGGACCCAGCCATATGCAAATCAGTCTTGACCCTGTTCCTTATGGGAACAGTCCAGCCTGAACTGCCAAGCCAGGTCCTCCCTGGACCGGAAACAAGCATCCTGGGACCGGTTTCGGGGCATCACCCCTCATCAGCCAGGCTAGCTTGAATCCAGTGGTGCAGTGAGCAAGGGACCCACATCTGGGCACACCCTTCCCACTTGGGGCGACAAATGCAAAAAGAACAGATGATGGACGGAATGCTGAACCAATCAAACATTCACCCCCAGTCACAGATCTGGGTTAAATCCATCATTTTTGCATGCTACGCCATTCCAGTTTAGACCCAGCCATATGCAAATCAGTCTTGACCCTGCTCCCTATGGGAACAGTCCAGTCCGAACTGCCAGGCCAGGTCCTCCCTGGACCGGAAACAAGCATCCTGTGACCGGTTTTGGGGTACTACACCTCATCAGCCAGGCTAGCTTGAATCTGGTGGCGTAGCAAGCACGGGACCCATGTCTGGGCATACCTTAACTCCTATTTTCCTTGGAAGAGTGTAGCTACAACAGGTGAATAAAGGGACTGGTAATCCCAAATTGGCTAAGGTTCCACTTAAGGGGACTGCCATCCACTTTATGTATACCACGTATGGTAAAAACACGTGCAGGTTTAGGACAAATTGGGTCAAGTGCGCCAAGGATGACAGAAACAAACCTTGTCCAGAAGAAGGCACCTTTGATACTGAATTTATAAATATCCTTAAAAGAAAATTGAAAGAAGCCAAAATCAAATTTCCCCAGAGCAATGGCAGGTTTTCCTAAATTGGCATAAGGAAGTCTTAAGACGCTGGCAGTAATCTCAGGTTAGCAGGCTGAAAGACATCCAGGAGAAACAGAGATACCACCTCTCACTTCTGTTTGCCCAAATTACTGATGAGGTTCAGGACGATGGAGAGGACTATCTGCTAAATATTTTTAGTTTCTCCATTTGACCAGATATAGATGCTGCCTTAGCGGGTACACCTGGCAGTGTGCTATCCAGTGGTGAAGCACCAAGGTCATTAAAATAGGTTAAAGGGAAGCAGAGGAATGAATTTGTAAAGTTTCAGGACTTAAAGCACCAAGAAAAAAATTCCCCTTTTTTGTTTTTCTGTCTCTTGCCCTTGATCAAGGTCTAGTGAGGAAAAATAAGTGCCGCTAACCAAAATTGAGTGCCTGTGGGGCCCATCTGCAACTACCAGCTGAAATGAAGCGCTGCCTGTAATACCTAAAGTGAAGGTGCTCTTCAAGTGCACGTTCATTCAAAAGAAGCATTCCAATTATAAAGGGAATGTGAACTGTACAAATCAGAGTAGCTTCAGTGGCCAAGCGCATGTTCCCATTGGGGAACCTGTGCCTGTTGTATTCACTCCGAGGGAGGCAGGGACGAAACATGGGTCCTGCAGCCCCTGCGGCACAGGGGGTGCCCGGGTGGAGGCTGAGGGGGAAACTCTTTAGGGGGGCCCTTTTAGCCCAAAACTTTGGAATATTTGTGACTTTTTGGATAATGGAGGGCTTCTATCACATTCTGCAGGGGAGCCCCATCATTTTGGAGGGCAGAGAATGCAGACCAGACAAGGAGATGATTTGCAATCTACATCCCACAAGGAGGGGACATTTTGACTCTGTCAGAGAGGGTCACGAACACTTCTGGATTAGGGGTATTGAGAAAATGGAGTCACGGCTGCAACAGGAATCCTAAAGCCAGGCTATGCGTTCCCTGGCAGAAAGGCAGACTGAACTGCTTGCACCACGCCGCATGGCGGCGCAAGATGGATACTCAGCATCTGTTTAAGAGAGTCAGCCACACTGCAACCATCATAATACCACCGCCTCTCACTACACCCTGAAGTAGCAGCGGAGGGAGCGCTATTGAGCCAGTATGTGCACAACACAGTGATTGGCCGGTACAAGGTGTGCACGTCCAACTTCCTGGGGTGCTGTTAATGGCATACAGGGTTCCGGTCTATTGTGACGCATAAGTTAGGCCACCTAACAGGACAGCTTCTGCAACATGCCATCCTAACCACAGAAACAAAATCATGGCAAGCATGCCAGGCAGAAAGGTTATGTTTCAGAGACATAGGTGTAATGTGGTGGGGCCCTAGGCCCCCATGCATAAGTATTCACGACACAGAAACTTAGTAGGTAGAACTGGCCCAGGGTACGTGTGCCCGGCCCCTTTTATTAACAGGGTCACATGGCCTGTGAAGCCTGTGTTGGATGGGTGTGGGGTAGGGTGGGGTGGATTGTAAGCCAGCTCTCAGGGAGTGGCTGGCACAGCAACAACTTGACCAGCGACCAGCAGGTCACTACATCTTTCCCACACTTTATTCAAACTGGGACAACAAAGTCCAACCTGGGGAGAGACTAAAACAATGAATAGAAAACTTCCACTGAGTCAATTTAGCTGCTTTCAGAACATGACAATGGTACAACTGCAGCTAGGATCCACAGTTCAGTGGTGCACTTCTAATCCTATCGTCCCTGGACTTGAGGTGTGGAAGTTGCCAACGAAAGTCTCTATATACAAAGTTCACTGTGACGATGCAGGTGGAGTGATAGTGAATCTGGTAGATGTTACATTTTCACAAATCAGTCCTGGTTGTTGTTGCGTCTTCGCAGAGGCAGCATTCCTTCTAGCTACAGAATGGTGTAGTAGTTACAAACATCCCTCTCTCACCAGGATGCCCCCCTCCCAGGTGTTCCCCTCTCACGGGATGTCCCAGAGACCCTCTTCACCAGGCTTCCACTGGACTGGGTGTACTTTGCCGTGTCACTCCAACGCCACCCTCTAGGTTCCTGGAGGAAGCGCTATGAGTCCCACCTTCAAGTCCCTTGCTCCACCTGGAGGGTAGTTGTTTCCTGATAGGATTACTCCTGCCACCTAGACTCTGGTGCACCGGCATTAATAGGATGGTCTTTGGAAGAACCAGCTTACAACACAAGATCTTCGTCTTCCTGGGACCTGCGGAGGAGCGGCTGTAGACTCATCTCTCGTGGCGGGATCCGCTCTCACAGGCCGTCCCTGTGACCTTTGCCCCTGGATTGCCACGGTCTGGCATGGAGTAGTCGGGTCCTCTTCTAGACCCCACGTCCGAGGTCACTCAGGACGCCTGAGCAGTCTCACCATCCAGTCTCCCGAGCGACCCCAAAGGTGGATGATACCAATGGTCCAGCTTTCTCACATCTGCAGGCGCCAGGTTTGCTTGGTGTAACCGAAGACTTCTGGACATCCAGCCTCTCATGGTGTCACCGATGTTACCGAGTTACTGTGCTCCACTCCGGATGTTCTTGCACTCTGTCATCTTCTGTATCTTGCAGTGTGCCAGGTGTCTGATCACACACTCCTCTCTTCTTTGAACTTCTTCTGCTGTGGCCTCATGCCACACAATTTGCTTTTCCTTGTTTTGTCACTTCGCGACGCGGTCTGGTCCCATCTTGTCTTAATCATCTTCTCTGACCAGGCCTCTCTATGTGATGTGCACTTCACATGGGTCTCCCTGGCCATGTCCCACCACTAGGACAATGCATTCTCCTCGTCCAGTGACCAGGCCTCTCGTCGCGACCTTCTTCCTTTCACGACCTCTCCTAGGTCTTCATACTTTGACTTCATGTATCTTGTCAGACCTCTTGCAGGTCATCTTCGCTGACCTCTCGCAGGTCACCTTCTCTGACCACTTGCAGGTCATCTTCGCTGACCTCTCGCAGGTCACCTTCTCTAGCCTCTCACAGGTCACCTTCTCGGACCTCTCGCCGGTCCTCTTCTCTGACCTCTCCTCAGTCCTCTTCTCTGACCTCTCGCAGGTCATCTTCTCCGCCCTCTCGCAGGTCATCTTCCCTTGAGGACGCGCTCCGGGCGCCTCAATACCACGCCGACGTGGCTCTCTCTTTACAGCCTCCACTCGGGCCAGCTTCACAGGATCTGTCACCCCTTGTGACCACCTGGGCCCTCTTCCTCGCAGGGCGCTCCCTCTCGGGCTCCCGCCCGGACAATCATCCTCTGTCTTCGGCACGCTTCCGACTGTGTACCCTTCATTCATCACTTGAGGGCACTCCTCCTTCTGGTGCCTTGCGCACCCGGTTCTTCCTCCTGCGGTGCCGTCCTTATTTCAATGGACGCACTTGCTGCGCACTTTTTCAGTCTTGCGTGGATTTGCTGCCTGGGGCTGTTGCCCCGCACACCGCATGCCATCCTGGTGCATTAACCAACTGTGTCCTTACTCCTGCAGTGACCACCCATGGCCAGTAGGCATCACCGCAAATCTCCTCACCAGCCCTGGCAGCCTTTGTCCTCAAGGTTCCCTTCTTGCCAGCGTCCTCACTTTACATGGGGGGGTCGCAGCAGCTGTTCCTGTGCTGCAGTCCACTTCCCTCACGTGGCAGGACATGCTGCCTCTCTTGACCAGAATGTACAATGTTTAAAGGGTACACTCCCCATGAAGGCAGTGGTGGTCAAATCCAGTTCTCTCCCCCATTAACTACGCGCTGTTCACGTCAACTTGCACCATTGTGAGTTTTCTTTTTCTTCACATTGCTACTGCTGAGTGCGGTACTCTATTCACAGGCTGCCCATTCATATCATACTGGCACACCGTCACTGACACTTTCCTTCAATTGACCTTTTGACTGCAGCAGCCTTCGTTGTACTGCAGGCCGTCATTCTGTGCACTAACCTCGGGCGCGGTGACTCCGTTTGGCCATTAGATGGCAGTGCAGCACTGTTTCCAGCGTGGGCCCGGGCTGTTTTCCTGATGCTGAGGCCTCGGGCTGTCACCACTCAGAATTCCAGCTCTACAGCATCCTCCGCCCGCCTCTCTCCAGCGATACAGCACCCAGGTAAGGCCTCAGAATACCACAGGCACGGGAAAAGCAGGCTGAGCTGCTGACTGGCATTCCTGCTGGCATGGGGCATCTCAGAGATCAGGTGTGGCAGCTTGGAAGGCTCATACTTTCATTTGGATGCACTTGCCCTTCTTGCATCGCGCCTCACTCACCAGGGCACCGCGATGTTGGAGTAGGGGTCAGTCCAGCGTCCGTGCACGGTCAGCGGTGGCAGCTGGAAGCAGGCTCGTTTTCCGCTGCAGCTCCGGCCCATTTCTCTGCCCTCCTCCCTGGGGTTACAGTTACACAACATGCAGCACTGCGGATGCCGGTGCAGGGCTCAGCAGGCGTGCCGTGCCACGTCTGTAATGCTTTCCTCCTTCCTCTCTTATTGGCACTGTCAGTGAAAGGCTGGGCAGCATGCCTGGGCTATTTGCTTAGCCCTGTTGGGCTGCCTCGTATTAGAGCCACCCGCACAGTGGCGCTGCTCCTTTGAGTGTAGTCCAATAGGCCTGAATGCTGTGCCTTATCCCCTCTGGGGTCGTCTCACTACCCTTTCACTTGCGTGCAGCCGGCACACCTCTCACTAGGAAGCTGCCGTCTTCCACTACCTGCACCAGTCTGTGATGCAGGAGCCTGCTCTCTTCTTCACTCACTTGCTGTGATCACGGGAGGCTCACATGCGGGGCGCACTTCTAGTGCTTCGTACCTGAACAGCGCCTTGCCCTCGCACACCGCTGCTTCATTGATGCTGTATCTCCCACGTTGAAGACACCTGATTCAAACCGCGGCGCTTCATCTCATTTCCCGGCTCACTCTTCACCCAGGCCAGGTCATCTTACTGAAGGCAGGGAGTGCATGGGTTATTCACTGGCGGGCACCGTTGTTTTCGTCCACCAGGTGCAGCGTGCTGGTAGGGGGTGCCTCAAGCACAAGCTATACTCTCCCCTTTTACCTAACATCCAGGTGCCTGCACACGCAGGTCCACTCGCTCGTTGCCAATGTAATGTGGTGGGGCCCTAGGCCCCCATGAATAACTAATCACGAAACAGACACAGGAACTGGCCATGGGCACGTGCGCCGGGCCCCTTTCATTAACAGGGTCACATGTCCTGTGATGCCTGTGTTGAATGGGTGTAGGGAGGGGTGTAAGCCAGCCCTCGGGGAGTGGCTGGCACAGCAACAACTAGTCTGTAAATCAAAAAGGAGGGGGGGACTAGGAGCTAGTTAAGGTCCAGTACCCATGCTCCATGTAGTAGTATGAACCAAAAAATGGGTTACTGTTCCTATAGGGACACCATTACTGTCCACAGAAAAAAGGAATAGGAGAGGACAGAGGGGTCTAGGTACTGACTGACCTCAGAGATAGAGACAATCCCAGATTTTGTCTCTTGATGCCCTCACACATCCCAAGGGACGTCATGCTTCATCATTGGGTGTTGCTCCTCGTCGGGCCGGTGCTGCAATGCCCTACGGATCCCCCGAAGGGTCACTTTTGCGGAGATCTTTTAATTACATCGCATGGTGAGTGTGAGATTTTCCAGTGAAAGAGAGGGTGAGTGGGTGAATGACTAAAACTGGCTAGGGGATACCCTAAAGGCTTTTTAATATGTTGGTTCCCCTGACAGGCTTAAAAAACCCGTAGGTTATGTGTTACTGGCTGGGTAATAATGTACCCCAGTAACTCTCAGGTCGACATGTTTCGCGCCCTTCGATGGTCAAAACGATTCCTGGCGCTTCATCAGGACCAAAAAGGATGAATTATGAACAGTGAAAAACAAATAAATAGTGAACCCTGTATTAAAAGTAGAGCGGTTCCTCTTGTGAAAACTACAGGGTGGCGTCAGCTCAAATAATGACCGCTCTTGTTGCGACCTAGAGAAATGAAGAGAAAATACAAAACACAGACAATACACAGACAGACATGAAAACATAATTACTGTTTAGTTCTCAATGGTGAGATGATTGATGGCATCTCAACCCAATTATGTACTCCCTTGCTTGCTGTGGGCGTCCTAATAGGGTGTAGATTAAGGGCGCCAAATACATACATTTAGTGCACACGTTCACTTTAGTGGATCAGCGCAAGAGCTCAAAAACGGAGTTCGCATTCATTTTACATCAATGGGCAGTGAGTTTAATACCCATCACGGGTTGTCGGTACAAGGTATTGCCAGTAGCCTCAACCGGGACATTCCATGCAGTCTTACCTATTGGTAAATTTAAGATCGCTCCATAGGCTATTGCATGTCCGTCTGCACCGTAACGGGCTGTGGTTGGCAGTGGGGGAGAGAAAAGAAAAACAAATAGTATTGAAGCGGGTAGCCGCTGCTACAGTGGCAGTTCGGACAGGATAGCCCGCTATCTACCAGTGGAGAACCAGGGGTAGTATACTCACAGTTTCTATTGGGTGCACCGTTCTGTAACACCTACCCTCGCATGCGTGCCTGCATATCGGTTTGCGTTTCTGCCGGTCCCCGTGACATAGCTGTGGGCCTGACGTCCGGTTGCCTGGCTTCCGGTGGGCGTGTCTCTTCATTTTGACGCGCATGCGCGGGCGCCATCTTGTAATGGTAAATCATATCGTGTAAGCCCATGTTTTAATTGGAGGGCATCTGGATTCATTTCTTCGAGGAGTACATTTTAGAGTATACCAGAGTTCTAGGTGCAGGGAGAGGCCAGCACTTGGGGTGATATGTTAAATGACAGAGAGTGTGTATGTGCCATGGAGTAACTAGTTTAATGAATGTTACATGGCACAGCTAAAATAAAATAAAGCCTTGTTGGTAGGCTGTAGAAATATATTTCTAAGGAAGGCCGAGCCCTGATGTGATGGCTGTGCTAAGAGTCATGTAGTGCATGGGAATTACTGTCTAGAGTGTGTCGCAATGACAAGGTCCATTGGGTCATAGTTCTATCCACGGGATATCATCATTTAGTCCCCTCTTGTGGGTCTGAAGGCGATGAACCCATTCTTGTTCGCGTTTTAGTAGGGCTATGTTGCTCCACGTCGGATTGGATTCTAAGATAGTCCACTTGATATCATCAGCAGAGTGTTTGTTTTCGATGAAGTGGTTGCACATTCTGGTAGAGATGCGTCCGCATCGTATGGTGCTTTTGTGTTCGCCAATCCTAACTTTAACTGGCCTGGTGGTAATCCCTACGTAGAGGAGTTCACGTGGGCATGAGACAAGGTATACACAATTTCTGGTGTTACAGTTCATGTGTTGTCTTTGCTCCCATGTGAACTGCCCCAGTTGCAGTGTCTTGGTGTGTTTGGTGGATGCACAAGCATTGCAGGTTCTGCAAGGATAATGGCCTGTTACAGGCGGCAGGTACCAGAGGGTTTCTGTCCCCTGGTTTCTTGTGGGGACGTGGTCGCGTATGTACCAACTGGTCCCTTATGTGGGTTGTCCTCCTGAAGGCGAACCTTGGTCGTGTTATGTTCAAAGCGTCTGTGTTCAGGATCTTCCAGTTCCATAGTATGATGTTTTTTATCTCGTTGGAAAGGGGGGTGAAAGTGGTCACGCAGGTCATCACGTCTTCCTCTTCACGTACTCTATTTTCCAGTAGGCCTTCGCGGTTGGTATTGCGTGCTCTCTTTCTGGCTTTTCTTATAACACTTGTGGGATAGTTCCTATTCTCCAGGTTGGTAGTGAGAGCTACTGCTTGTGAATCATAGTCAGTGAGGGAGCTGCAGTTTCTCCGGATCCTTAGAAATTGGCCATATGGGAGATTTTCTCATAGGGCCTTAGGGTGGTGACTGTCAAAAGGGAGGAGACTATTGCAGTCAGTTTCCTTTTTGTATCTCTTGGTGTGTAGGCATCCTTGTTCGAAGTATGGATTCAGGTTATTGGTCCAGTCGTTAAATCTCAGGCAACTTTCTTCAGTACCCTTCCAGAAGATGCCCCGTAGGGCATTGCAGCGCCAGCCCGACGAGGAGCAACGCCCAATGATGAAGCATGACATCCCTTGGGATGTGTGAGGGCATCAAGAGACAAAATTTGGGATTGTCTCTATCTGTGAGCTCAGTCAGTACCTAGACCCCTCTGTCCTCTCCTATTCCTTTTTTCTGTGGACAGTAATGGTGTCCCTATAGGAACAGTAACCAATTTTTGGTTCTATACTACTACGTGGAGCACGGGTACTGGACCTCAACTACCTCCTAGTCCCCCCTCCTTTTTGATTTACAGACATTAGCACGGCGGCTCAGCCGAGGGACTACTCTTCTGCTTTACTTACTCTCCTCCTGTACCTATTTCACTTACGATACACAGCAACACCACCACTTTCACCATAAATGAAAATCTGGGGCTCAGCTCCGGAGAAGACATTGTGGCAGAAATCTTGAAAACACCCTCGTTGCTTGACACAGAGGGTAACATGGCAACCATTAGCAGCCACGGAGATTGGAATTCCATCGCATCCCTCAAAAAACAACAAGTGAAGATAGCTCTACACCGAGCAGTGATGACAGAATATTTGAGGGCCAACCTGGCCCCCAATGGCTTATTAGTAACCACGGCACCACGCATCTTTTTAGATGACCTTATTTTCAGGCGTGAATGGAGCCAGATAGCCTGGAAATGTACCTGCGATTGGTTAGTCCTCATCATCACCACGGCTAAACGCCTATCCAATGCCCAAATTATCAGGATCAACATAGCGGAAAACGGACTGAAAACTGGGATCAGCATCACCGCATACAAAACACGCCTGGCAGAAATCAACGCGGAGATGAGTGAACACCGAGATTATCTGATGCAGCAGAAAATTGATAAACTACAGAAGGATATTAGGAGGTTCAATAAAGAAAAAATATACCCCTACACCAAAGAGGATTATCAACCTCCTGGTAGCGACGCATCCTCTGAAGATGGATCAACAACGTCAGTACGATCTAATCGCTCTTCCCACAGTGATTTGAGCAATGACAGTAGGGGCAACAATGGAGGTAGACAGGGATTTCTCCCCCATCCACCAACCATGTATGGATACCCCAATCAACCATACCCAACACATGCACCCATGTGGTACCCAGGCTATCCAGGACCGCAAGAAAGATTTCAACCCCCCTTCTTTCAACACCCTCCTCCTCCTTTTTGGAACAGAGGGAGGGGCAGAGGCAGACGAAGAAGAAGAGGCAACAACAAAAAACAGGTCCAGTGGCAGAACGCCGAGACGCAACGACAAACGAGGAGCCAAACGAACAAAAAAACTGATCGTCAACATCTCTGACAGAACCCTCTCCATTGATGAAACCTCTGTACTAGAGAAAGGACTAGGGTTCATACCAACTCCTAAGGAAGATAACTTTAAACTTAACGGAGAACTACATCATCTTTTCAGGAAGATAAGGCTTAAATCCTATTTCAAGGACAAAGCGATGCCTGAAAGAGAAGACACCGGACTCAGAACACCATCTAAATTCACACCCACGACTGCCATGGTACCTAGCGAAGTGCTTACCTTTGAGAAGGCAGTTTTGAAAGAAGTCAATGGACTGGAACAGAAGAAAACGTACAACAATCTATCGACCAAACTGAGAAAAGCCATCTCTACACTCAGAGAAGATGAGAACATCATTATAAAACCAGCTGATAAAGGTGGTGCAACAGTAATAATGAACACTCTTGGCGGGGTACGAGGCCTGCTCGGCGTGCTTCCGGGTCGTGGACCCGTGCGTGCGCTCCGGCGACTCCCAGAAGACCCGCCTCGTGGACGGCGGGGAAGGAAGACCGAGACACAGAGATTGATAGCGGCCCGGTGGGGTACTCCTGGACTGCTGCTGCCGGCTCCTGGACCCACAGGTAAGCCGGCCCGCAAAGCACCCGGAGGCCCCGCGGCGAGAGGGGCAGCGGGTGAGCCTGGGAGCCAGTCACTCGGCTGGCGGGTCCGGTCTGTGGAGGCTGGGAGCGGGTTTGTACACGGGCCCTGACGGGGGTGCGTTGGCCCTGGGGATTACTGCTGTGCCCTGACTCTGCATAAACGGAGCGTGGGGTCTGGGCTGCACCACGCACAATTTTAACACTGGACCCGAGTGGAGTGCTTGGCTACGCAGATATGCTCCTGGATACGCTCCTGGATACGCTCCTGGATCTCCATTAAATGGGCTACACCAGGGGGGCGTGGCCAAGCCGGCGACCAAGATGGCCGCTCGGCTCTGAAGCTCCGTCCGGCTTTCCAGCTGAATGGCGTGTCCCGGCGCTTAACGACAACATCGCGATCCAAATGCGATGACACGGATGCCTGAACCAGAACTACATCTCCCGATGCCGCAACGAGGCCGCTGTGTGCCCTAGAACGACCGAAACGGAGGACTGTTGGCCTGCGGCGCGGGCCTTGCGTCGCGGGCCCGTCTCCCAAGTCCGGGTGTCCTTTGCGCAGAGCCGGCCCCGCCCGGATTGAAGAACAACGCTGATTCCGGTGAGAGTCGCCGCGCCCCCCCCCCCTAGCATTGTGCGCCCGCGGCCCCAGCACGTTGCCGCTGCATGCGGTGTTGGCTGTCGGCCCCGCGGGCGGGATACGCGGCAAATTTGGCATCGGGGCCTGCGGGGGGAGGGGCGCGCACCCTGCGGTTGCCGGCTTTGGTGTCTCGCCGGCCTTCACGCGACCGATTGGAGATGTGCTGATCCCACGCACAATGGCGGAGTACAACACTTCAGGTGACAACTGAGGGGTATCGTGGATTGGTTCACCCTGGCCCCACGCCTGGACCTTTCGCAATAGCCCGATACCCTGCGACAGCGCTGCACTCTCCCACACAGGGGTACCTTCATCTTGTGGCGGACGAAGCACTGCGGACCGGGCGTTGCAGCCCACCCCACCCCCGGTTTTGGCTCATTGGGAGACGGTCAGCTTCCAGTTTGCAATAGTCGCCCATGCTGTCCAAACTAAACACCGCCTTCCCCATCTGCAGATAGATGCTAGCCTTTGCAAGTTACCTTAATTCCCTCAGTGGGCACCCAACATTCACTTCGCTGCTCAGTGTGTAGGCAATAGAGGTGTGCCTTCCCCTATTTATTCAGCACGCACGCATATACTCAGTCTGACCCAGCGTCGTCGTGCTTGCGGCGACTGCTTGAAGTACTACGCGGCGTTGGTGCAGTGTCCGTCTACCCTGTAAACCCCCGCTGAGGACTGGCTGATTGAGACTGATTCGCGCTACGCGGCATGGGCCGCAAAGATCCTAGGCAGAGAACGCTTCCTTTCGAGAAGGTTACAGACGCTAACCTAGCTCACAGTTCGAACATGGCAGAGGCGGCTCAGAGCCTGGGACCCGGCGGCGGAGCATTGGACCCAACTCAGTCCCTGCTTCAGGAGATGCGGGCCGGTTTTAAAGCACTAGATAGCCGCTTCGATTCCCTTGATAAATCCCTTGCCAGCCTTGGCGCCAAAGTTCAAGTTCATGACAGACGACTGGATGTAGCGGAGGCACGCATTTCCGACATCGAGGACGGGACTGCACAATCCGTCAAATTCCTTGACCGCATGGAACGCATTCTGAAGGAGGTCACTGTTAAAAACGAGGACTTGGAAGCACGCAGTCGCCGGAATAATGTACGCATTCTTGGAGTTCCCGAATCGACTTCTACCGGCCGCATGGATCTGTTTGTTGAGACTCTGTTGCAGGACTTATTTGGGAGAGAGGCCTTCACTCCGGGCTTTGTGATAGAGAGAGCGCACAGATCACTAGGCCCGCGTCCCAACCCCGGTCTTCCTCCCAGACCCATTGTAGCACGTATCATGAACTTCCGAGACAGAGACACTATTCTCCGGCTGGCGAGGGAAAAGGGAGACGTGAACTGGCAAGGCTCCAAACTGTCTTTTTATCCAGATTTCACTACCATGGTCCAAGAGGCGAGGCGGAAATTCAATGGCGTCAAGGCCGCTCTGAGAAACTTGGGACTGCGCTACGGTATGCTGTATCCGGCTAGGTTGAAGGTGGATGTGGTTGGCAGGGCCCGCATTTTCGAGAACCCGACGGAGGCGCAGGAATTCTGTTGCAGCTACAAACAAAAGAATAACCCCGTGGTCAGAACGGGGTCCAACTCCTCTCCTCCGCACAGTGGCTCTGATGCGAGTGCAGAACTATTTTCCAGTGCTGGCACGGGATGAACGAGGCATTCTGAACTTCAGGCATTAAAGTTTAAAGTTTTGCTGGAACTCGCTAGTAACTTTACATTGATATTGCAGTAAGCTGGAGACATGCCGGGGCGTTGCTGCCCCCCATGGTGTATCCTTTGTGTGTGGTTTTGTTCACTTTGGGGTACTGTTTTTTTTAAACGTCCATTCAACGTAAAACACTTTGGTACTTCACGTTCACTCTTCTCTGGGATGTGGCCCTACCCCGGATGGGGCATGGCTGGGTGGGGGGTGGTGGGTGGGTAATGTTTTTCATAAGTCAATTGTTTGTCGTACATCTGAATCATTCTAGATGATGCATTGTTGATCATGGTAGATTGCCTGTTCTGTTAGAAGTGTTACGTCGACCAGATGGCCCAGTTTGGTAATGTGGATGGTCCATCGCCCCTCACCCTATTCTCATGGAAAGTGAGGGGTTTGAATAATATTCGAAAGCGTAGACAGGTCGTCCACTATCTATTGAGACACAAGGTGGACGTCGCTTTCTTGCAGGAGACGCATCTCCCCAAGTCAGACAGGGCGCATTTTGGGGCTAGCTGGGGCCAACATAGTTATTTTGCAAACTACAGCAACTACGCCAGGGGGACAGCCATTTTAATACACAACAGGGTCCCGTTCAGCCACAGTTCCACTATCCAAGATTGTGAGGGACGATATTTGGCAGTGTCGGGGTCTATCCTTGGTAGGAAAGTTACACTAGTATGCATATACGCCCCTAACACAGATGATCCAGAATTTTTTCACACTGTGTCGATGCAATTGGGTAAGTTAGATCCCCTGACTTTGCTCATGGGCGAGGACTTCAATCTACTCCCCGACCCCATTGCGGACAGTACTTCTGTGGCACACGATTCTAAACCCCGGGCCCGCCGGGCTCTTCAGGAGCTATGTGACCGGTACACCCTGTTAGATGTTTGGCGGAAGCGCAATCCCAACACTACAGAATACACACACTATTCAGGCCAGCATAACACGTGGACGAGGATTGATTTTTGGCTTATTTCACCAGATATTTTTGGCTGGTGCTCTTTGATCGAAACGCTCCCTAGGACCTATTCGGATCACTCTCCAGTTAAATTGCGCTTACGGATCCCTCGTCCGGAGGGGTTCGAGCGACAATGGCGGTTTCCTAACCGTGCCTTACAGGATGAAGTCTTCAGGGCTGAAATACAGGAGGCTATTGAAGACTATTTCGAGATAAACACTGGCTCGGTCGATTCATGGGCAGTTCTGTGGGAGGGATTTAAGGCGGTTCTTAGAGGCACATGCATTGCCAAGCACGCAGGAGTATTAAAAGACCTACGGAATACGCTAGCACAGCTTGAGCGAGACCTAAAGACATTAGATGGGGCATCTACACATCAGACAACGTCCACATATGAGAATAGACGATTGGTTCTACTGGAGGAATATAGAGACACAGCGGACAGGGAAATTCTATTCTTAGGGAAATATCAGACGGCTAGACGCTACGGTGAGGGTGAACGGCCCGGGAGGGTCCTGGCCCAGTTACTGAGACCATCCTAACACAAAAACTACATTACCGAGCTGAAGACATCTGACTCACAAACTCACACCTCCACTAAAGACATACAGAGTAGCTTCCTAGAATTTTTCTCCAAGTTATACACATCTACCCTAGGGGATGATAACGAGGCACAAGAGAGCTACCTAGATGAAATTGCCCTAGTCTATTTGGAAAAACACATGCAGGACTTCCTAGCAGAACCCATCTCAGTCGCGGAAGTGCTTCTCGCCATAGACACCATTCGGGGCTCTTCAGCGCCTGGACTAGACGGATTTACTGGGGTGTTCTACAAAACGTTTAAAGACATTTTGGCCCCCAAACTAATTGAAGTCTATGCTGAAGCTTTCGAAAAACGGACCCTACCCCCCACCTTGCGCGAAGCAGTCATAATTCTTCTTCCCAAACCAGGCAAGGACCCTTCGAAATGTGATTCCTACCGCCCGCTGTCCCTCCTAAACTTGGATTATAAAATCCTGGCGAAAGTCATCTCAAATTGATTGTCCCAACTAATGGAATACATAATATCCCCGGCTCAATCCGGTTTTGTGCCTCATCGCTCCACCTCACTTAATCTCCGCACGTTGTTCTCGGTCATCCATAGGATTAACCCAGACACACCCGCAGCTGCCATCCTATTAGACACGGAAAAAGCTTTTGACTCATTAGATTGGCCCTTTTTTCTCTCCATCATGTGCCACATGGGCATGCCCATGGGCTTCATCGCCACGACGACCCTATTGTACACTAAACCGACTGCCCGATTACGATTAAATGGTACACTCTCCACTCCTTTTCAACTTACTCGTGGTACTAGACAAGGCTGCCCACTATCCCCCCTATTGTTTATATTGGCCATGTACCCCCTCATAAGGCACTTCCAAGAGAGACATTTACATATGGGGCTGCAATTTGACACTGGCCCCCTACTGGTATCGCTATACGCGGATGACACAATACTTTATGTTAGGCACCCAAAAGATAACTTACACGAATTGATTAGAGAAATTATTAGATTTGGCCGTTTTTCCGGGTTGGGCATCAACTGGCACAAATCAGTTATATTTCCATTGACGAGCAGTACGAAGCCTTGGGACCTGGAGTTTCCTCTAGAATGGTGCACTGAATCAGTGAAATACTTAGGTATTCACATACACCTGGACACGGCCCAGATACTGAGCCTCAATTATGGGCGTGCAGTGGACACGTTAACCACTCAAATAGAGAAATGGCTGAAACTCCCCTTGTCATTGGCTGGACGTGTGGCCATGATAAAGATGATAGTCCTCCCCAAATTTCTATATTTTTTCAATAACATACCGATCCCGCTCACCAATCAATTTTTTGGCACACAACTCTCTCCTGAGTCGCTTGGTATGGGGCGGAGGGCAAGCACGAGTACGCTGGGCTGTCCTTACGTTGCCATACGTAAGAGGGGGTTATAATGTTCCAGACCTCCAGCTTTATTATCTAGTGGCACAGTGCAGCTATGCCCACGCCTGGTATCACCCTGATGCCCGGATTCCCTATCTGAAACCGGAGGCAGACCTTGTGCTACCAGAGCGCCTCTCTACGCTCCTCCCCACGGGATTCCCCAGAGACCCACTTGACATCCAAACCATCTCTACAAGCTGGGCATGGCATAAATTATGCCGGATCACAGGTACAGAGAGACTATATTCCTCCGCCCTCCCAGCAGTAAACCCGTGTTTAATCCCCATAACTGGTGAAAGACTGGTGCAGCGCACTCTGACGCAGTTCGCACTGGTAAGACTAGGTGACCTTTATCCAGACGGCCATATTTTCTCCCCCACTGAAGACACACACCTTAATCCTAGCAACTTCATGGATAAATTCGTTTTGGGCCGCATCTACTCCGCGCTACGAGCTACTTTCCCGTCGTTCCCACTCAAGCCAGCCTCATTTCCCTCTCTAACATTGGTCATAGACAAAGTGGACAGTTCGCACCTGATCTCCAAACTTTACAAGGCATGTGCCTTATTGAAGCCTGTACAGGACGATAAAATTCGTAGCGCATGGGAGAAGGACCTGGGTACCACGATCACCGATGAACAATGGGCTTACTGCTGCTCGGTTACAGAAGACATCTCCCTGAACAGCAGACACAAACTGCTGCATTTTAAATTTTTGCGTCGTATTTATTTCACCCCAGTTCTTTCACATAAAATAGACCCGGCCAGGCCGCATAACTGTCACAAATGCTACAAACCACACGCGGACTTCGCCCACCTCTCCTGGACATGTCCCAACCTGCAAAATTAATGGGAACAGGTTCACCACACACTGGTCCGGATGTTACATATTCCCCTGACCCCAATCCCGGAAGTTGCTCTATTGGGATATACTCTTACCTTCCCCAAGAAAACCCGCAGGTTTGCATCACTGGGTCTTTTATTAGCAAAGAGAGAAGTGGCCATACACTGGGGGCGAAAAACTGCCCCAAATGTACAGGGTTGGTTACACAGTCTCGCCTATTGCAATGTAAATAGTGAGCTCTATGCAGGTTTGATGCCCAGTACATCTCGCCCCAAAGATATTTGGGGACCATACAAGACATATGTCGAGGACCTTAGACAGGACTCTGCAACCCAACTAGAGCATGGCATAACTCCTGAGGGGGTAGGGTGATCCAACATACACATCTGCCAGGATTGTTATGTATGCAGGTCAGTGAATTTTGTTGTGTTAAATGTTGATTGATGGGAAGAGGAATGCTTTTGTTGATAAATTTCGTTATTATAAATGAGGGGGAGGTTAAATCAGATGGTCCCTTGCATGATGTACGGCTAATGTCGCAAATGATCCTTTTTACTTGGTACCTGTTGGACGATATTCATATACAGAGTAAGGTGTTATCTTGGAATGTTATGACAATCAATGACCACGAAATGATGTACGAACATACATATGTGTTATTTTTGTAAGGAAAAAATGGAAAATAAAGTTTATAAAAAAAAAATGTACACAAAAAAAAATGGCTACACCACGCGCCTGATACGCGTGACTTGACCAGAGGGCCCGGAGGGCGCCACGCAGCCGACTGGATTGCACTGAGTTGAGCGGGGGCCTTAGAAAAAACAGCAGTGCAGCATTACAGTCTACACGGACTGTACGGACTTGCGGTGGAGCCCGGCTGGGCATAGACTGCGCGTACCCCTCCTGCTCGGCGCAGCGTCGCTTGGGCCGTCAAATACTACCGCTGTTGCGTGGTCCAAGTCATGGTGCGAAAAGACCCCAAACAAAAAGTGGGGCAATTGCAGAGCCTTGTACAGGCATGGCAGAGGGGGGCGCGGAGGCGGCCCGACCGGAGAGTATTCCCTCTGGCCCGGACGCCCTGATGCTGGAGTTGAAGGCAGGCTTCAAGGCGCTCAATGTGCGCTTCGACTCCCTGGAGAAGCGCCTAGATACCATGGGGGCAAAATTGGACGAGCACGACCCGCGCTTGGACACGGTAGAAGGCAGAGTGTCCAATATAGAGGACGGGGCCGCGCAGTCAGCAAAGCGCCTAGAACGAGTAAGGAGAATCCTGAAGAATGTCGCAATGAAAAATGAAGATTTGGAAGCACGAAGTAGGCGAAATAACGTGCATATTCTTGGGGTCCCGGAGACCACCAATACTGGCCGTATGGACATCTTCGTGGAAACTCTTCTCACGGATATATTTGGCAGGGAGCCCTTCACCTCCACTTTTCTGGTAGAGTGGGCGCACCGCACACTTGGACCTCGCCCTATCCCAGGTTCCCCGCCAAGACCAATTTTGGCCCGCCTATTAAATTACCACGACAGAGATACAGCATTGCGGCTGGCACGGGAAAATGGCTCCCTGCCCTGGCAGGGATCCACCATCACGCTGTTCCCAGACTTGTACAGGAGGCGAGGAGGAAATACACCGGTGTGAAAGCTACGCTCCAAAACCTCGGTCTGAAGTATGGCATGATATACCCTGCTCGCTTACTAGTAGACGTTGCAGGAAAGACTTGAATATTTGACACCCCCTCAGAAGTCCAGGAGTTTTGTCGTAGCTACAAGGGATCTGGTGGTTGCCAGCAAAAAATCCCTCCTGAAGCCTCCCCCCCCACAGCGGATCGGCGGCCAGTGTGGAACTTTTCTCCTCAGAATGAAACAGCACTAATATCCCCCCCCCCCAATAACTTGGCAGATCTGTCTTGACATTCTAATTATGTAGTGCAATTGTTTAGTTGTAACTAACTTTTCTCTTATTTATCCTATCAAAGTTGGGTAGGGTAGGGTGGCGTGGCGTTGCCTCACCCCCAGTGTGTATCACGTACGATTGCATTTTGCCACCCTGAGTGTATGATGTTCTCTCCAACTCCACGTCACGAATGGGGAAATTCATACTGCACTCTGTATATTAAGCAACGGGATTTCCCTGCGGTTTGGGGTGCAGGGAGGGGTGGGGGGGTATTGTTTGTTTACATTGTTTACCACTACTTTCATGTTCGTCACTCAATGTAGCAGATGTTCTCTTTGCAACGATGCACTGGCAGTCTTAGTTCCAAGCCAAGCGCATGTCTACATGGGGTAAATTGTCCGCCTTCTCCGATCTAACACTGAGCACCTGGAAAATTAGGGGCTTAAATAATGCCAGAAAGGGCAAGCAGGTTTTGAGCTATCTGCAGCGACATAAGGTCGATGTTGCGTTTCTTCAAGAAATGCACCTGCCCAAAGTAACAGCGACCCACTTTGCTACTACATGGGGCCCCCACAGGTTCTTTGCAAATTATAGTTCATATGCTAGAGGCACGGCCATACTTATACATAAGCGCTTGCCTTTTCAACTCTCCAGAGTCCACTCCGATAATGGTGGCAGGTACACAATGGTGGTGGGGCACCTCCTGGGTAGACACATAGCGTTTATATTTGTATATGCACCTAACATGGATGATCCACAATTCTTTCAGGATCTACACGCATGGATTCTACAGTTAGATGCGGACTATGTCTGCATGGGCGGAGACTTTAATCTCCTGTTAGAGCCTGCACGAGATAGCACATCTGTCTCTCCTGACACAAAACCTTGCGCTCTGCGCACCCTTTTAGACATGTGCATTTCACTCAGACTTATAGATGTTTGGCGACACTGCCAGCAAAGGGACACTGCATACACTCACTACTCCACACAACATGACACCTGGACACGACCGGATTTCTGGCTGGTGTCCCCTAACTTAGCTGCATGGTATGCAACATCCCAACACCTGCCTAGAACGCTCTCTGACCGTTCTCCAGTAATGTTGGTACTTAGAGTCCCACGCCTGGAAGGCAGTGAAAGGCAGTGGAGGTTCCCCAGCCAGGCCCTAAACTAAATAAAGGGTCGGGTCAGTCCTGGGCCACGCTTTGGGAGGCGTTTAATGCATATCTACGAGGGGTCTGTATTTCCAGGCATGCTGGGGTATTGAGGGACCTGAGACGCACACTAACGAGCATTGAGCAACAGCTAAACTTGCTTGATCAAGAACAGGCCGGAGGACTCGCTCAGGCTACACAAAGTCGTCGTCTGATGCTGTTAACTGAGTTTAGGGAGGCAGCGGAGTGGGAGTCACACTTTCTAAGTAAATACGCAACTGCACGACGATATGGGGAGGGGGAGAGGCCAGGCCGCACATTAGCGCGACTCCTGAAGCCCCCACGGGGTGGTCATACATTGCCTGTCTCCACTCCACGCAGGGGAAGGTTCTGACTGGCACCCCTGATATTCGAGACGAATTCCTAGGTTACTATTCCAATTTGTATAAGACGCAAATTGCACACAGCGATGAAGACCAAACGGCATACCTAGAGGAAATTGCATTAGTATGGCTGGATAAAGTAATGCAGCAGTTTTTAGCAGAACACTTTTCCACTGAGGAGATAGCCAGTGCCATTGATGCCGTGAATGGCTCAACCGCCCCGGGGCTAGATGGTTTTACTGGAAATTTTTATAAAGCCTATAAAACAACGTTAGCTCCCTGCCTCCTAGAGGTTTACAACGAGGCTCTTGAACGGCAAGTACTCCCCCCCCCACACTGCGGGAAGCTGTGATCATCTTGCTCTCCAAGCCTGGTAAAGACCCGCTCCTCTGTGGGTCATATCGGCCACTATCCCTGTTAAATCTTGATTACAAGATTCTGGCAAAAATGCTAGCACTGAGGCTGGCACTGCTGCTGGACAAGATTATTTCACCCGCACAGTCGGGATTCGTCCCACACAGATCAACGGCCTTGAACCTCCGTACGTTGTTTGCCGTTATTCATAGGATAGCCCCGGAGATTCTGGCAGCAGCCGTGCTACTCGATGCTGAAAAGGCATTCGACTCCTTAGAGTGGCCATTTTTCCTCACCGCCATGCGACGAATGGGTGTGCCGAAGGGATTTATCGACCTTGCTGCATTGCTCTATACCTCACCAACAGCCAGACTCAGACTTAATGGGAAATTATCTTCTCAATTTCAACTCTCTCGCAGCACCAGACAAGGCTGCCCGCTGTCGCCATTACTTTTTATTATAGCGCTAGATCCCCTGGTCAGACATCTACAGGAAAGACATCTGCATAGAGGACTCCAATTTAACACAGGCCCCCTACTTATCTCACTCTATGCGGACGACATCATACTGTATGTCCGCCACCCTCAGGAAAATCTAGAACCGTTCATTAGAGAGGTTATCCCCTTTGGTGGATTCTCAGGACTGGGCATAAATTGGGGGAGGTCGGAAATTTTCCCACTGACACCCTGCACCACTAGGTGGGAATGTGAATTCCCCCTGGCGTGGTGCGATGAATCCACCAGATATTTGGGAATACAAATCCATAAGGAGGTCGGCCAGATTGTCCTACGGAACTACGGTCCAGCACTATATACACTGGGACAACAGGCCGAACGATGGATAAAACTTCCCCTCTCGCTGGCCGGTAGAGCAGCTGTTATCAAAATGGTGGTGCTCCCTAAATTCTTATATTTGTTTCAAAAGATCCCCATCCCGCTGCCCAACAGTTTCTCCCGAAAGATTCGGACCCATTTGATCAGATTGGTGTGGGGTGGCGGTAGAGCTAGGATTAGCTGGGACACGCTGACCCTGCCGTGCGAGAGGGGGGGGTTGGGGATTCCCAATTTCCAGATGTACTATTTAGTTGCGCAATGTAGTTTTGCACACTCCTGGTATCACCCTGACGCGCGTATACCTTGTTCTAAACCTGAGGCTGACCTGGTGCTACCTGCCCCACTTAGAACGATTTTGCCGACGGGGTTTCCTAGGGATCCCCGTGATATACAAACCGTGTCCACCACCAGTTGGGCATGGAAGAAACTAGCGCGAGTGACTGGAAATCACACATTATACTCCTTTGCCATACCAGTAGGCAATAACCCATGGTTGCCCATTACAGAAGAAAAGCTAGTGCGGCGCACACTCAGCACATACTCCTTGGATACAATTGGGTATTTATTCCCGGGGGGACATATTTTCTCCAGCACTGAGGAAGATAGGTTCAGTGAAGCTTCCTTCATGGACCATTTCATACTTAATAGACTCCGCAGCGCAGTGAGAGCACGGATAACAGAATTCCCTCTTGAACCCGAATCGTTTGCACCACTGACCCTACTCATCACACACAAAGAGGGAGATCACCTCATCTCTAAACTATACAGAGCCTCCATGGTATTAGTTCCCAGCAGGGATACCAAGATACGGGAAACCTGGGAACGGGACTTGGGCCATTCCATAGAGGATGATCATTGGGCCTTCTGCTGTACCCAGATCAAAGAAGTTTCCCTAAATAGCAAACACAAACTACTTCACTTTAAATTCCTATGGAGGGCATATATGTCCACGGCCAAACTCAACTCCATAGATCCCTCGCGGCCCCACTCGTGTCCGAAATGTGGAGCACAACTGGCAGACTTCGCTCACATGACCTGAAATTGTGTGAAAGTGGGGGGGTATTGGAGGGCCGTCTACGCTATCCTGTCATGCATGATACATTTTGACATTAACCCTATGCCTGAGGTAGCCCTGCTGGGATATGTGCGCAATTTCCCTAAGCGGGTGCGCAGATTCGTCGCTATTGCCTTATTATTAGCCAAACGAGAGATAGCCCTGCACTGGGGCAATAAATTCATTCCAACGAAAAAAGCCTGGTTTAACAGCCTCATCTATTGCAACACAAATAGTGAACTGTTTGCTACCACTTTACCTCCGACGTCACGACCCAAGGACATTTGGAGCCCTTTAAATAACTATTTGCTGGAGGAAGAGTCAGCCCCAACGCCGCAGCCCCCTGCTGGGATTGTCCCCACTGGGGTGGGTTGACCCACAGTTCCTGCACACTGTATAGAGATATATTGCATACAGATGAAGTCAAATATGCGAAATTGCACAATGTAACTATGCTGTCATGGCCAAGGTGTTCTGTGAATAAGTCTCACGAGGCAAATTGTATATAGGAGCTTCACTACTCAAAATTGATGCTACTGTGCTGCTGCATTGAGTAAATTGTAACATTTGATTGTTAACTCAACATGGAAAATGGAAAATAAAGTTTATAAAAAAAAAGAATAAAACAAAAGATTGCAGTTAATGAGGCAGTGACACAAGGATGGATTTATACACAAATCAGCCTTCCTTATCAACACTGCACCTAAGATACCGTACTTCTATCTGCTACCAAAGATACACAAAGGTATTCTTCCATCACCAGGATGCCCCATCGTTTCGGGGATTGCCTCTCTACTGGAACCCTTAAGCCAATTTATTGATTTCTTCCTGTGCCCCCTGGTCCAGACGATACCGTCCTACCTAAAGGACACGAGGGACGTCCTCAACCTGATTGCGAAATCAACAAGGACAACATTGAAGAAATTAATTTCTTGATGACTTTGGACGTGGAAGCACTTTACACGAACATTCCTCAAAATGCCACAATCTCAGCAGTAGAAAAACCTACTACAGACAACATAGATCCCTACTAACACACCGGTGGAGTTCATATTGGAATGCATAACTCTCGCTCTGAAGAACAATTACTTCATGTACAAAACCAACCTATATCACCAAATACAAGGTACTTCCATGGGAAGTACCTTTGCGCAGAGCCTTGCAGGCCTATACACGGCACATTTCGAGTCCCAACACATCTTTACTGACTCCAATCCCTTCCAGGAGAATATTCTGACATGGAAACGTTACATCGACGACATCATCATCTTCTGGAAGGGTACTGAAGAAAGTTGCCTGAGATTTAACGACTGGATCAATAAACTGAATCCATACTTACATTTTACAAAATTACAGTCCAGCAAGGAACTTCCTTTTTTAGATCTCCTGATCTACCTCGAACAAGGATGCCTACACACCAAGACATACAAAAAGGAAACTGACTGCAATAGTCTCCTCCCTTTTGACAGTCACCACCCTAAGGCCCTACGAGAAAATCTCCCATATGGCCAATTTCTAAGGATCCGGAGAAACTGCAGCTCCCTCACTGACTATGATTCACAACCAGTAGCTCTCACTACCAACCTGGCGAATAGGAACTGTCTCACAAGTGTTATAAGAAAAGCCAGAAAGAGAGCACGCAATAACAACCGCGAAGGTCTACTGGAAAATAGAGTACGTGAAGAGGAAGATGTGATGACCGGCGTGACCACTTTCACCCCCTTTCCAACCAGATAAAAAACATCATACTACGGAACTGGAAGATCCTGAACACAGATGCTTTGAACATAACACGACCAAGGTTCGCCTTCAGGAGGACAACCAACATAAGGGACCAGTTGGTACATACGCACCACAAGAAACCAGGGGACAATACCTTCTGGAACCTGCCGCAAGTAACAGGCCATTATCCTTGCAGAACCTGCAACGCTTGTGCATCCACCAAACACACCAAGACACTGCGACTGGGGCAGTTCACATGGAAACAAAGACAACACACGAACTGTAACACCAAAAATTGTGTATACCTTGTCTCGTGCCCATGTGAACTCCTCTACGTAGGGATTACCACGAGGCCAGTTAAAGTTAGGATTGGCGAACACAAGAGCACCATACGATGCAGAAGCATCTCTACCAGAATAAGCGACCACTTCATCGAAAACAAACACTCTGCTGATGATATCAAGTGGACTATCTTAGAATCCAATCCAACTTGGAGAAACATAGCCCTACTAAGACGCGAACAACGATGGGTTCATCGCCTTCAGACCCACAAGAGGGGACTAAATGATGATATCCCGTGGATAGAACTATGACCCAGTGGACCTTGTCATTGCGACACACTCTAGACAGTAATTCCCATGCACTACATGACTCTTAGCACAGCCATCACATCAGGGCTCGGCCTTCCTTAGAAATATATTTCTACAGCCTACCAACAAGGCTTTATTTTATTTTAGCTGTGCCACGTAACATTCATTAAACTAGTTACTCCATGGCACATACACACTCTCTGTCATTTAACATATCACCCTGAGTGCTGGCCTCTCCCTGCACCTAGAACTCTGGTATACTCTAACATGTACTGCTCGGAGAAATGAGTCCAGATGCCCTCCAATTAGAACATGGGCTTACACGATGTGATTTACCATTACAAGATGGCGCCCGCGCATCAAAATGAAGAGACACGCCCACCGGAAGCCAGGCAACCGGACGTAGGCACACAGCTATATCACGGGGACCGGCAGAAATGCAAACCAATATGCAGGCACGCATGCGAGTGTAGGTGTTACAGAACGGTGCACCCAACAGAAACCGTGAATATACTACCCCTGGTTCTCCACTGGTAGATACCGGGCTGTCCTGTCCGAACTGCCACTGTAGCAGCGGCTACCCGCTTAGCTGCTTCAATACTATTTGTTTTTCTTTTCTCTCCCCCACTGCCAACGACAGCCCGTTACGGTGTGTTGGACTGGAAAACGTGTTCTGCCTCCTCCTTGTAGCATTGTGCGAGTTAAGTTAGCATTTGCGGCACCATTTTGTATTCAGCCGCCATTTTGTACCCTGATCGAAACCAAGCTTCTGTCTTACATTGCTTGCCTCAGCAGAAAGCAGCCTCGATTGTTGCTCTTTAGTGTTCAAGGTTGAACTTCGCTGCACTAATGAATAGATTGTCTGTTTTTTTTGCATGCCTTTCTCAGTATGTAGGCCTGCTCCCACTCTCAGAGAGGCGGGCACGGGCAGAGTAACCTTGAAACTAAGATAGCATGTACCCAGTCTCAGGATGGTAGCTCATCTTTCTGTACCACCTTTGTTCGTTAGCTCTGAGACTGGAAAATTCCAGTCTGGGCGGGTCTCTAGGGATGCTGGAAATGTATATCTGGTATTGCTATGTGGACAGGGGTCAGTCCCTCTGGTGCAATCTGAGGAAGCTGGTCAGACCGGACTCCGCTCGAGCGTATACTAATAAATAACTTTGGTTTGTATTCTCTACTGTCTGACCGGCTCTTCATTTGTATGGAAGGCTGAGAGGTGGTCGCGAGTGACCCGGGTGGCCCTAATCGGGTCACTTCCTTCAGTTGGCGCCCGAACGGGGACTCCATCGGGCAAGTGACCCTTCCTTGCCCGTGGATGGGTGAGGAGGCCGGGGCCACGTCGGGTCGGACGGGCGGACCCGGGATCCCTGCACAAGAGAGTCTGGTACTCGCAGCTGCCCCATCTGTCTGACCGGGCGGTGCCTTGGCCAGTGGTCATCCAGGCTGGGGTCCTGAACGGCGAAACACTTGGATCTGACCGTTTGGTCCGAAGAGTCGGCAGTGGAGAATAAATTTGTTTGACCTGTGTGCACCAGGTGAGTTTGCTTTGGTTTTGTTTTGTGGCCATGGTGCCACTTTGGTTTGTGTTTGGTACGGTCTGAGGATCGTTTTTGACAAGCGCTTGAATTTGTTTGAGTTCTTTATGAACATGGTACCGCTTTGATTTGGATTTGATGAGATCTGAGGACCAACTTTGGTAAGATATTTGCAAATATCTGTTCGGCATAAATAGTGAACGTGTTTTTGTTTTAAAATGCTCTACTTTAGCAAGCTATGCTGTGTGAGTTGCCATTGTTGTTCTACTGATGCTCGATTGGAAGAGAGTCAGCCTGCGCCTCTGGAAGGCACTCAGAATTTTGAGATGTATGTTAAGCATGGCCTTGGCCCTATTATGTTCAGTACACTATGGCACAAATATACGAGGGACAATGCCGAGTTGCAATGGCCGTTGACAGGCACTTTTGACGAGAAGAAGCATAATTTCCTGCAGGATAAATTATTTGCGAAACGAAGTAGGCAGTTAATGTTTGATTCCCTTAGAACATGGCAAAAGGAAGCTAAACAGAGACGAATGAAAGCAGAAAAGGAAGCCGGGAAGGATGCAGACAGTGACTCACAAAGCTGTTGCGTATGATCCAGCGCTATCAATAAAATTTCTTCTCCTATATGCTTTGGACGTCCAGGTACAAATATCCCTCTTTCCACAACTATATCCATATGACGGTGGGGCCCATAACACCGCATAAACATTCACTCTCTCATATATTCCCTGGATTTCATCCGTTTTTACCTAGGAGAAAACAGTTAATGATTCGCTGGAAGGAGACGGGATACCTTTTAAAACGACATAATACTTCTCAAGCTTTAAGGTATTCCGCTCATTGGTCGATGGACCAACTAGTAGGAATCAGTTGATGGTGATTAAGACCAGCTCAATCACTATAAACCTTTAAACATTTACATTTATCATTGAGCTAAAGAACCACTGACTCATTGATTTAAGATATTAAAGTTTATATAATTTTTAGAAGCATGAATAAGTTTCAAATTTATTATTCAGATTATTACATTTAGCATCATTATAAGAATAAATTGAAATTGCAATGCATACCTATTAGATGGAAAAACAAAAGTTCGTCACAGCAATGAATTCAGATCACAGCATAGAACTTCCCGAAAAACTGTCTATCTGTCCTGAAAAACAGGCCTTCTCGACGGATCACCTATAGGATGTTTCCGTCCATAATCCCGTTCTTTTCCCCTTTAGTATTTAAGAATAAAAAGGTCTAATAGTATTAAATGGAAAATCTATTAAAAGCAAAAAGGTTTCTTCAGCAGCAGCGTCTCGTGCTCAATCAAAAATATAAAAAGCAGCTCTCGCATCAAAATATAAAATGGCAGCGTCTTCTCTACCCCCTCTAAGAGTAGGTCTTCTTATACCCTAATACTAGCTTACTAAGTGAAAATGTTACATCTTTGTGGGCAAGATTCTCTCTAATTGGTCCATTTGGGGTCAGTATACATCTCATTATGAATATCCTTGTTCCAACCAGTTCTTTGTGGAAAGTTCATACTTCTGTCGTTTCTCACGGGTTCATGACATTACCCATCCGCATATTGGTTTCATTCTGTATCCTTTTCTGATACTTTTAAGTTGAACAGTTCATTGTTCATTCACATATTCACTGCAACTTCTCACGCTTTTCGCTATGTCCTTCTTTGGCACATGTTTGTATAATAAGGTCATTGCAGCCTTGACCACGCTTCCATCCTAGGCTTTGGGACGGTCACATGATCCCTTTTGTTCACAGCCTTTCTCGCTTTCAACACCCACTTCGCGCTTGCGTACTCTAGCTTGTTTTCCATGGCAGCCATTTTACATCGCGGCACAACAGGCCTAAGCGAACTATTTATAAAGATAAACAGAACATAGTTAAGAATAAAGAATATAAGCCTTTTCGTTTCCCTCCCGTCATTCTACGTACCCCAATTAAGTATTACCTAGCAAAAGCGACATATAAAGCCATTTCTTACTTACCAATCGCTTTACTTTGCCACTACACAGTTTATTTCCAAGCACAAATCATGCATTTATTATTCTAGTTAGTACGCAATTTATTAGACTTATGTTATCCACGTTAACAATTGTAAGTAAATTAGTTTGCACGGATATAGCGTGTTACCCATAACCCTTTTCATGTAACATACATGGTTGGTTATTTACTGAGACGAACCTGTGTGTTATTTATTTAACATAAATATTAGGAGGTTAAAATTTTTTCGTTTACCCTGCTCCATCAACTCCTCCCTTTGGTGATTTTTAATATCACCACAAAAACCCATGTTACACAATTCTGTCAGATAGCATATTTCTTTGTCCAGTTTGTTTTTGTTAGTTTACACAGCTGTATCCCTTTCATCTTGTCTCTTTGTTTTCTTATACATGTTTTCTTTTAATTCCTCTAACTCTATTTCACCCATTTCTCTTTCTCTTTCTTTATTTATCTTATTTTCTTTTTCTATTTTATTCTGTCTTTTTCTTCTCTTTATACATATAATACTTAGCTTCAGTACTAAAACTATTATGATTATTATGGTCGCTACTATTATGACTTTCCCTATTATTAATCCACTCATTCTAGTAAACCAATTTATTACTGAGGAAAAACTCTTACCAAGTTTTCCAAATGCATTTTCAACCTCCAGTGGAACAAGTTCTTTGTGCAAATTTGTAATATTCTTTATATACTTTTGTATATTTTCACTTTTATCTGGAATGTAAGTGCAACAATGTTGGACTTTCAGCATTCCACAGACTCCACCCTCTTTTGCCAAAAGAATGTCAAGGGCAAGTCGATTTTGCATCACCATTGCTCTCATGGCAACCATTTCGGTATTTACCATCAAGAACCCTCCAGCAGTATCTGTAGATAAACGATCTACTACTGTGGATAACTTCCGAATTTTAAATGCATTCAAAGATATTCCCACTGCTGGTATCAATGCTCCAAAAATATCACCTACTATTTCTGAGAAACTTTCCCTTTTTCTACGTGTAAATGTCTTTATCATTTCGTGTGTTCCCTTTTCTGCTCTATCTACATGAAAAATCTTTGGAAAGACCAGGTCTAAGTAACATGATCCATACCAATGGTCCGGCAACCTGTAATAAGCTCTGTTACCGCAAATGTAATAGATCCCAGGAAATATTGGATCTTTTCCCCCTTTGAATCCCCAACCTCCTAAAATTTTATAATTGTCATGGCAATCACTGGAACCCACGAAATAATTGTCATATCTGGTTCTATTTCTTCTAATGCACAACCTTCCCTGTTGGGGCCAATCCAGAGTCATAGCTGCATTTGTCTTTTTCTTGTCATGATTTTCTTCCTCAAACGCCCAAAGAGGTGTTTTTGTCTCTTCTATCACTTTTCTTTGAAATTTCACTCTTCTATCCTCGACCATTTCTAAAAATACCTTTTCTTCATTCCTTAACTCACAGGTAAGGTTGTTTTTAACTATATCATCTAATGTTAGAATTTTATTTTCTATGAAAAATTCACCAAATGTTCTTGCCTCTTTCACCTTGTTTAGTTCAGAAACTATAGGAATCTTTGCAAAAATCTTATCTATATCAGTGTAATAATATTCTAATCTTCCTGTCTTGTAAAATAGACTTGCTAAAACACTACATGTTATTCCATACGTCAAAGGAAGGTGATGATAGGTCACACCTTCTGCAACAGACGCAGGCAATTGCATACAAACATAACAATCTCTTACATCCATTGTTTCTACATACTCATACAATAATTTAGTGAAAACATTTTTTGAAAAATCTGTTATTGATTTGTCTTTATGTAATTCTGCACTACTTTCTAATATAGCTGTTTCTTGCATGTTAGCTCCTTTTTCTTTCTCTGTGTTATTCTTTAATATAGACGTTTCTTCTACAGCTAATTTAATTGGAATGGTGATTGCTAAAATAACCCATACTGTCATTAATAATCCTGTACAAAAGAAGCACATCTTACACCATCTACTTAAGAACTCACATTTACATTTTCTATTTTTAGTATCTACCATTTTGTTCTTTTACTTATTTTATAATATGTACAGAAAAATGTGTCACCACACCTCAGAAATGACCTCTTAGCCACCCTACACTCTCACTTTGTCTTGTTTGGTACTTTCTTTTAGTTCTTCTCAGAACTCCTTCTTTGTCAAATCCAGTGTTTTTGTCCAATCCAGTAGAAATTTGTTCAAATTTCTTCAAATTTGTTGCACTTCACCTTCACCCATTAGATTGCAGCTTTGTTCTGGGTTCTCGTGAGTGATCTCTTCTTCTTTGATATCAGTCAACGCAATGTATAACCATTCAGGCGATTTATACTTCAGATTTGCTTTCTTTACTCTTTTTGTTTTCTGCAAGTGTTTTCCACCTTGTTTTTCTTGTTCTTTTTGACTAGTTATCTCATTTACTTGTTCTGCACTTTTTCCATCTAGCCTTATGATCTTGTATCTCAATCTTCTAACTTCGTGGGGCCAATTGTCTCCCTTTCTTGGCCTTTTCGGTTCACTTTCTTTTTCCTCTCTTTCTGTTCTCCAAGTTCTCTTTCTTGACTCTAGTTTCTGGTTTCTTTCTTCTCCACTTTCTTCTGACTCTGTTTCAGTCCTTTCTTTATTGTCTCTTATCTTAAATTTTAGAATTTCACTTCCTTCATCTATTTTTGGTTTTTCTCTTCTTTTCCTTTGATCACCTACTTCTGTCCCTCCTCGAGGTTCTTCCGAATTTGTGTCAATCTCTCTCTCTGTCTCTGAGTTTCCCTGTTCTTTTGTTTGACGATCTGTCCCTATTGCTCCTCGGGGTTCTTCCGAATGTTCTACCTTTCTATGTGAAACTATCCCTTCTTCGTCTATTAATTTAATCTCTGAAGGATCTTCACCATAACTTGTACTTGGTTGCTCACTGTTACTGTCTTTTTGCTCAGTTTCTTCGTTAATGCTATAAAATTTCCAATTTCTTTTCAGATTTTCCTCACAATCCGAATGCTCTGTATCAGATGCTGAACTGGTGTCTGATATTTCCAGATGTCGACTCACATGTCGATCTTCAGATTCTGGAATTTCTGCTATTTCCTCCACTCCTCCTGTCGTTGCACTTGTAATTGGGTCTTCCAGATGTCGACTTACATGTCGATCTTCAGATTCTGGAACCCTGTTCGCCTCTTCCTCTGCATCAGATGCTGAACTGGTATCCAATACTTCCAGATGTCGACTCACATGTCGATCTTCAGGTTCTGGAACTCTGATGGTGTGACTGGCATGTACCCAGTGTTTTACTCCTGCACATTTGACTGCAGTTGTTGTCACCAGGATCACTTGTCGTGGTTGGTCCCAGCGAGGAACCAAGCAGTTTCTTCTTCGGTGGACTTTTATGCGGACCCAATCTCCTGGATTCAAGTCATGTGCTGGTTTTCTTTCAAGAGTGGTCGCATCCGGTCCAACCTGATGAAACACAGAACGTACCACATCAGCCAATCCTTTGCAATAATCCAACACGAGATCATCAGTTATAGTCAGTAGTTTGTTGACAGGTACATGTGCTTGTCTCATTGCTCGTCCCATAATTATTTCGTGGGGACTGAGTCCTGTCTTTCTTTCCGGTATGCTTCTGATAGTCATTAAGACCAATGGCAAGGCATCTGGCCATTTGAGTCCTGTGGCTTGACACATTTTTCCTAGCCTGTTCTTAATTGTTCCATTCACTTGCTCTACTATTCCAGAAGCCTCTGGTCTGTATGCACAGTGCAGTTTCTGTTTAATACTAAGTGCTTCACAAATCAGTTGAATCAATTCATTTTGAAAATGTGTTCCTCTATCTGTTTCAATCGTTACTGGAAAACCATACCTTGGAATGAATTCTCGCAGCATAAGTTTTGCTACTGTAATTCCATCATTCCTTCTGGTCGGGTATGCTTCCACCCAACGGGAAAACAAACAGACGACTACAAGGACATACCTTAGTCTATTGCTCGGGGGCATTTCTATAAAATCCATTTGCATTCTCGTGAAAGGACCTCCCTCTCGTCCTATTGTTCCTAGACTCACTACTGTCTTTCTTCCTGGATTTAGCTGTTGACAAATAAGACATCTTTGACAAAGACTCTCAGCTATGGCTCTGAATTTTGGATTATACCATGTTTGTCTAAAAAGTCTGATCATTGCATCTCTTCCAATATGAGCTTGTCCATGGTACATCCGTGCCATGTCAGAAATCATGCTATCAGGCATAACTGGTCTTTCATCCCTGTAAACCCAAACATCATTTTCCTCTCGTTTTCTGCATCCTGCTTTTATCCAGCTATCTTTTTCCTCATCATCTGCTGCTTCCTGTAATTGTCTCACCTCATCCCATGTCTCAACAGGGTTAGTAAAAAGCAAAGGACATGAAATATGCTCTCTTTCTCTGTTTCTGTTTAGTGAGACGACATTTTTGGCACAGTACTGTGCGATTTCATCAGCAAACTTATTGCCAACAGTTATGTAGTCTTCCCCATTTTTATGTGCATTGCACTTCACCACCGCAATCTGTTTAGGCAGCTGTATCGCCTCAAGCAACTTTTTCACAAACTCACCATTTCTTATTGGGGTTCCTGCAGACGTCAAGAAACCTCTCTGAGACCAGATCTGCCCAAAATCATGAACCACTCCAAAACCATATTGGCTATCCGTGATTACTGTGATTCGGACATTCTTTCCCAGTTTGCATGCTTGAATTAGAGCAATCAACTCCGCTACTTGGGCAGAACGTATCCCTTTCAAACAAGATGCTTCCATTACAGCAGCTACTGTGCAAACTGCATATGCTGCACTCAGAACTCCATCATTCGTTCTCAAACATGAGCCATCCACGAACAGAATATAATCGGATTCCTTTAAAGGCTCATCCCGTATATCGGGTCTCGATTTTGTACAATATTCGAGTACATTCAGACAATCATGATCAACTTCATCCATTTCAATCACACTCTCTTCATCTGGCAATGATGTTGAAGGATTCACATTTATGCATCTGTCAATGGTGACATTGTTTGCACTCAAAATTACTTTTTCATACCTAGTCAGCCGACTATGTGTCATATATTGGGTTTTGGTTCTTGTCAAAAGAATTTCCACAGAATGAGGGACATATACTCTCAGTGGATATCCCATCACTATGCCTTCACTCTGCTCCAGACTTACACAAGTAGCAGCAACTGCTTTCAAACATCCAGGCAACGCTTTCGCTACTGGGTCTAAGACAGCTGAAAAATATGCAATTGGTCTTTTCATGTTTCCGTGTCTCTGCACTAGGACTGAAAACGCACACCCATCTCTTTCACTACAATACAACTCAAAGTCTTTTTCATAGTCAGGCATTCCCAATGCCGGGGCTTCACACAGTTTTGTTTTTAGTTCTCTGAATGCTTTCATTTCCTCATCATTCATTTCAAAAGGATCTTTAACATCCTTCTTTGTCAATCTCTGTAATGGTTTTGCAATTAATGAAAATCCACTTATCCATTGTCGACAATATCCAACCATTCCTAGGAACATTCTTACTTCTCTCTGTGTCATTGGAGCTCTCATTCCTTGGATTATCTTTATTCTTTCAGTCGTTACCTTTCGCACTCCTTTTTCAATCTTATGTCCTAAATATTGGACCTCTTGTTGACAAAACTGCAATTTTGATGGGGACACCTTATGTCCTCTTTTTGCTAAATGATTCAGCAAAGCAATTGTATCATTAACACATGCTTCCTTTGTTTTTGATGCCACCAGTAGGTCATCAATATACTGAACCATCACTGATTTTTCTGGCATTTTTAAATCTTCCAATGATTTCTTTAAAATCTGATTAAAGATCGAGGGGCTTTCTGTATACCCCTGAGGAATTCGGCACCATGCCAAAATACGCTCTCCGAACCTGAACGCAAATAATGGCTGGCTATCTGGATGTAATGGAATAGAGAAAAATGCATGGCACAAATCAATAACTGTGTACCATTCTGCTTCGCGTGGAATCTGGTATAGAATCACAGCAGGGTTTGGTACTATTGGGCAGCAAGGCACAACAATTTTGTTTACCTTTCTCAAATCCTGTACAATTCTATATGTTCCATTCGGCTTTTTCAGTCCCATTATCGGTGAATTACATGGACTGCTCATTATTTCTCTCAGAATCCCTTGTTCAATCATTTTATTTATTACTGGTGTTATTCCTTCAATTATTTCTGGTGTCAATTTATACTGTGGCGTATTTGGGTAACTCGTTCCTTCTTTAACAGAGATCTTAACAGGGTCTACTCCTTTCATTAACCCTATATCTTCTCCCGTAAAATCCCACACTTCTTGTTTCACTGTTTCTTTCAGTTCAATTGGGATTTTCTCTACGTCAAATATGGGAAATAAATCATTCACTTCTGATTCTAAATTTACCATTGTCATTTTATATAATACATCTTTATCCGGGGTCTGAAATGCAATCCCATCTGGAGTACAATAGATGGTGCAGTTCATCTTGCAAAGTAGATCGCGTCCTAATAGGTTCACAGGACTGCAATCACACACCACAAATCGGTGCATTTCACTGAATGGTCCGATCTTTACCTCCACTAATTTAGTAAGAGGCGCCTTAATTTGCTGATTCGATACACCTACGACTTGGATATGTTCACCTGAGAGAGGAAGGTTTGGAATTTCCACTGACCTAACAGTAGAACGGGTAGCTCCAGTGTCCACAAGGAATGTTACATTTGCACCATTCACTTCTCCATCCACAAATGGACCTGCTTGATCTACCTCTAGAGTTGCGCCAAGCACACACTCTTCTTCCTCTCCTAGACACCGTCATAAACTTTCATCCGACTCATTACCATCCTGTCGTAACCAGTATTGAGATATGGCAGCTGCGCGCGGCAATTGAGTTACCTGCTCTCCTCCGTAGAATCCTGTTTCTGCACTGTATTTCTGTGGATTAACACTCTTGGGAAGTGGTGGTTGAGGCACCTGACTTTGTTGGGTAACTACCTCACTCTGCACCTGTGGAGTTAATGATTGATTTTCCGTATTAAGTTTTGGAGGGAATTTACACTCGTTTCTCCAATGTCCTAACTTTCCGCAGTTGTGGCATGGCCACTTTTTCTTTGCCTCTTCTATGCTCATTTGACCTTTTCCTTTACCTATATTTGGTCTAGATCTAGTCTGTCCTGCCTCATTTACTTGATTATTCAATTGAGCTTCTTGCTTCTCTGCAACTTTCACTTGTGCCCACATTGCTTTCTCTTTTAATTTACGCTGTCTACTCTCAATGTCATCACTGCAGTATTTAGCATATCTCAATACCTCATCTACCGTGCTATTCTGCCAACAAATCATATGCTGTTTAATTATTTCACTTATCTCTGGTTTCAATCCATAAACAAACCTATATACAAAATGACTCATATCCTTCTCATTTAATGTCTCATAGCCACTATACTGTTTAAAGACTAACAATAGTCTCTCATAGTATGCGTGTACAGATTCTTTACTTTCCTGTGTGGTTCTGTCAATTTTTACCCAATCTGTTTCTTTGGGTGGGATTTTATTTTTCAAAAAGTAATAACTTGGTCATATTTCCTCATCACTTCTGGTCCTGGCGCTCCTGTTTTAGCATCCCTTGGATATTCTACAGTTGGCCAATCAATAGTAATCTTACATTCTGTCCACAAATCAGCTGGTACTACTATATCAAATAATCCATCCAAATCTATCCATAACACCTTCGAAACTTTAACAAACCTCTCCACTTGTCTGTACCATTCTACTGGTTTCTCTCTCAATTTTGGGAAGTCATTTGTAAATGACAGTATATCCTGTCTAGACCATGGGACATGCACATAACTACCTCCTGGAGTTTCTCTCATCGGGTACTCCCTTACAATTGATTCCTTGTCTGTCACCGCAAAAGCCAAAGACGCTTTATCTGTCATTTTCTCATTCTTTTTAGTCCATCTGCTTCTCCATCTATCCACATCACCCCATTTTCTCAGCAAAACAATTAATTCTTTTATTTGGGTTAACCGTCCTGATGTGTTCAAATTTTCTATATCTTTCTCGCAAAAATCTACTCTATATGGTTTCTGCAAACTTCTCACCTTTACAAATTCTACTCCTAGTTCATTTGCTGTTTCTTCTAATTTGTCATGTAAATTTCTAGCTCTCCATGTAATACTTTTACATAAGAACATTATCTCGTCATCCTGATAAGTTTTCAGTTTTTCTGTGCCAATTGTCCCTAAGATCAATTCCTCCATGTCTATTTTTAACCTAATTGCATCTAATGGTTTTGATTCTGTCTCTTTCGTTTTTAGAGTTTTCATCCATTCATTTAATTCATCCGGAGTCGGACCTACAGGTGTACTATTTAATTCTATCCAATTTTTACTTCTTTCTGGTGTCTCTGATGCAGACTCAGTTCCCATAGGTATTCTCCTAAACACGTTCTCATTTACCGTCAAATTAGTAGGTGGGCTTGGTCTATATGAACTAATCAAATTTCTTGCACCTTCATTGTCTAATTCCATCCCTTCTTTCCTTCTTTGCAAGTTTGAATTCATAGGAATGACTAAAGAATGCTCTTCTATTTTCTGATTCTCAAAAACCGGTATTACTGGACCTATCGTTACTGGTACAGTTACAGCTTCCATATTCATTGTTAATTCTCTTATCTTTTCAGTCAATTCTCTTGTGGTTTTCGCTAATTCAGTTGTATTGTCACTTTCAATCTTCTCGTTTTGTGGGGTTTTCAATTGATCATGTGACCTATTTATCTCACATCCCCGTTCGGGATTTTTATTCCTCCCAGTTTCCATTGGCGGTGCATTAGGTGTCACCACCGCAGAATTCTGTTGGTATGGAGGTGGGTTTCTGTTTAAAATATCTTCCAGCAATTCATCTTCCGTCTCACTACTACCATACCCATACTTTTCAGTAATCAAATGTTTCTTTTTCTCTATACACTTTCTCTTTGCTTCTTCCTCAACTGTAAAAGCTGGAAACAAACCTCCTGTCATATTAGCATATCTCCAACGCTTTATCCTGTCCTCATGATTCACTCCCCACAACCTTCCGGGCACAAAATCATGATTCTTTAATCCTCTGAATCTTTCTCGTTCATACATCTCATCTTCCCATTCACTTAAAGCTTCATACTGTGTTGGTCTAGGTTTAGGTTCAAGCATTGACATCTTCTCCCTCAAATTCCGAAGTACAGCTACACTAAATGAACCATTCTCAGGAAATGCTAATACTCCGTCATTTTGAGTATATTTAGTCCAATTTTCTAACCATATGCAGGTATGATATCCGTACTTCAGCATCATATGCGAAGCTGGTGATTTCGGCGGAGGAATTACTTGTCCCTCTCTAGTCACTACCTTTTTGTCTTTCTTAAAAAAGTTCTTAATTTTCGCCATCCTCGACGTTTTCTCTCTACCATACTCATAATAAGCCATAATTCACAATCTCTTTCCCTTTTCAAAAATCCGCAATTCACCACTGTTCTTTATGCGTTATTCGGACCTATCCCAGCGCGACTCACACCAACGCTCCAATCCTAAGCTTCTACGTCACTGCTTATCCAACCACTCCTAGCGCGTCTCACACCAACGCACCAATCAGAGCGTCTTCTGTATAACTAGTGCACTGTCCAATCCCAGCGCGGCTTTTGTCTACGTCAGTTCTGCTCCTGACCCCTCCTTTACAATATTTATCGGCAATTTATTTTTCAACAATTCTTTGTTAGTTACAACATTAAAAACACATTTCCATTGTCTGATTTCGCTAACAAAAGTGACAGTTTATTCTAGCTCGCAAGAATACAGTTTCGTTCGATAAGTGTAGCACTTCCCTCTACCTTACCCTTCTTTCAAGCAAGGGGTAAACCCGTTTCTCTGGGGATAAAACACATATGGAGACTACACTGCTCCTGAGAATTAAGGCCAGAGTTTCACAAGAAAACCGGTTGCTATTTCACTCACACACCTTTTATACAGAAAATGTCCCTATCATAACACAACCTGTGTTATCACAAATATGAACTCAGACAATGCACTATTCCATGTGACTTCTCTTGTCACAAGTGTTCCACTTCCTACTTCCCGGAAGCTTCAAAACTTTGACCTACATATAACATAACGCGACTCAACATAAAGTGTTAGACATGAAATAATCAATAATCACCAAACTAATCTATAGTAACCATAACTCTGCTACCAAGAAATCTGATCCAGCGCTATCAATAAAATGTCTTCTCCTATATGCTTTGGACGTCCAGGTACAAATATCCCTCTTTCCACAACTATATCCATATGACGGTGGGGCCCATAACACCGCAAACACATTCACTCTCTCATATATTCCCTGGATTTCATCCGTTTTTACCTAGGAGAAAACAGTTAATGATTCGCTGGAAGGAGACGGGATACCTTTTAAAACGACATAATACTTCTCAAGCTTTAAGGTATTCCGCTCATTGGTCGATGAACCAACTAGTAGGAATCAGTTGATGGTGATTAAGACCAGCTCAATCACTATAAACCTTTAAACATTTACATTTATCATTGAGCTAAAGAACCACTGACTCATTGATTTAAGATAATAAAGTTTATATAATTTTTAGAAGCATGAATAAGTTTCAAATTTATTATTCAGATTATTACATTTAGCATCATTATAAGAATAAATTGAAATTGCAATGCATACCTATTAGATGGAAAACAAAAGTTCGTCACAGCAATGAATTCAGATCACAGCATAGAACTTCCTGAAAAACTGTCTATCTGTCCTGAAAAACAGGCCTTTTCGACGGATCACCATAGGATGTTTCCGTCCATAATCCCGTTCTTTTCCCCTTTAGTATTTAAGAATAAAAAGGTCTAATAGTATTAAATGGAAAATCTATTAAAAGCAAAAAGGTTTCTTCAGCAGCAGCGTCTCGTGCTCAATCAAAAATATAAAAAGCAGCTCTCGCATCAAAATATAAAATGGCAGCGTCTTCTCTACCCCCCTCTAAGAGTAGGTCTTCTTATACCCTAATTCTAGCTTACTAAGTGAAAATGTTACATCTTTGTGGGCAAGATTCTCTCTAATTGGTCCATTTGGGGTCAGTATACATCTCATTATGAATATCCTTGTTCCAACCAGTTCCTTGTGGAAAGTTCATACTTCTGTCGTTTCTCACGGGTTCATGACATTACCCATCCGCATATTGGTTTCATTCTGTATCCTTTTCTGATACTTTTAAGTTGAACAGTTCATTGTTCATTCACATATTCACTGCAACTTCTCACGCTTTTTGCTATGTCCTTCTTTGGCACACGTTTGTATAATAAGGTCATTGCAGCCTTGACCACGCTTCCATCCTAGGCTTTGGGACGGTCACATGATCCCTTTTGTTCACAGCCTTTCTCGCTTTCAACACCCACTTCGCGCTTGCGTACTCTAGCTTGTTTTCCATGGCAGCCATTTTACATCGCGGCACAACAGGCCTAAGCGAACTATTTATAAAGATAAACAGAACATAGTTAAGAATAAAGAATATAAGCCTTTTCGTTTCCCTCCCGTCATTCTACGTACCCCAATTAAGTATTACCTAGCAAAAGTGACAAATAAAGCCATTTCTTACTTACCAATCGCTTTACTTTGCACTACACAGTTTATTTCCAAGCACAAATCATGCATTTATTATTCTAGTTAGTACGCAATTTATTAGACTTATGTTATCCACGTTAACAATTGTAAGTAAATTAGTTTGCACGGATATAGCGTGTTACCCATAACCCTTTTCATGTAACATACATGGTTGGTTATTTACTGAGACGAACCTGTGTGTTATTTATTTAACATAAATATTAGGAGGTTAACAATTTTTCGTTTACCCTGCTCCATCACGTATGATAAAGAGAAGATTGAGAAGGGGATAGAGTGTGCCGATAGGAAGTTTCGATTGCAATGTGAAAAGTCTTATGTAGTTCGAGAAGAAAATGATACATTTGTGGAGGAATTGTTAGACACCCGACCTCCACCTCCATTTGCCCCGCAGAGAATATACCCTGCCATGCCACAGCCTCAGTCGTCTGTCTCTTCTGCCCCTGCTGTTTCTGCTTCTTCCGCTACCGACCCAGCTGCTTTGGCCGCCGCGCCTCCTACCAGTTCTGTGGCTTCGCCTTCTGTGCCTGCGATAACTGCTAGTCTCCCTGCTACGCCTGTTGTGTCGATGTCTCACCTCTCTCCAGCCCTTACACCCACTACACAGCCGTTGATGACATTGGTGCCCGCTCCCTCTGTCGCTACTCCTTCCCTTTTCCTTCATTGTCCGACAGTACTGGGTAACGGAACACCTGTACGTGGACAAGGGGACGGGGATGGGCAACAGCTAGGGAACAACTGGGGTGGATATTGATACGGTCTGATGTGGGCGATGAAGAGAAGAAGGTGGTGGCCAATCAGGCCGCTCAGTGGGCTCGCCACCACATTTACAGTGTGGAAGATGTGTGGAGTGTGATGAAAGATTTTGAGCTGTTTGTGCAGCAGCATGCCCTTAAGCACATGTCGGCTACACTGATTGGATTATGGGAACAGTGTTTCAATGATGTAGCGCCCCAGATTATTTATGATATCCGAGACAATGTGTATGCTGCTGGTATGGCGCCTGGGGAGGTTTTTAGTAATGTTGCAACGTTGGTAGCTTACCGAAGTAGGCTGTTAGAGAAGACAGAATCCCAGTTTCCGATGAGGGAAGTCCACCCCATATATCACCCTGAGTTACCGGAGCTTCGAGATCAGCAGAATACTGTTGTTAGACAAAGGGTAGAGGCCCGGTTTCAAGAACAGTGGGTCTATACCCCATGGAAAAGGAGTGAGGTGTTATCCCTTAAGACTCAGTTGCCCGACCCCAGGAAAAATCCTACTGCATACTATAAGGAACTGACAGAAGCCGCTTCATCGACAGTGATGACACTCGCAGATATTGAAATGTTCTTTGGTTTACTGGTACCCGTTGATATTTGGAGGCAGGTACACACACAGGACCACGGTGCGGAATTGAGTGGTACCTGGGAGCAGATTAAAGCATGGGATCAGGAGAGGAAGCCTGGTGAGAAGCCTAGGGCCGAGATACTAGCTTTGCCTGGCCGAATTATTTCTTATATGCATTCACTTATTCCACCAAGGAGAGTAGATTGGGACAAGTTGACGGCATGTCGTCAGAAGAAAGATGAAAGTGTGTCTGATTTTTTCACACGGTTCGAGGGTGTGTTTTTGGACTTTAGTGGACAGGATTTGTCAGTGGAGGGGGGTGTCCGATTGTTCGTCAATAGATTTGTTACGAACTTGCTCCCACAGATTGCAGCTCGGTTGCAGGCTTCGGAGAGCACTTGGACGACATCCTCCCCTTCTGTCATATTGAGTATGGCACAGTATTATGAACACAGGGAGAACGAGGAGAAAGAGAAGGTAGAAAAGAAGCACAAGGAGTTGAAGACGAAGGTGCTGTTGCAGCAGGCATCTAGGGGAAATGGAAGGGGACATGGAGCTGTCCGGCCCGGCAGCTTCCCTGTACTAGCAGGACCGCTGTGCCAGTAGGGCCGAATCAGTGTGCGTACTGCAAGGAGGAGGGGCACTGGCGTAGCGAGTGTCCGGTGTTGTTGCAGAAAGTTGCGGCCCCCAGAGGACGAGGTTCTCGTGGACGGGGCCGTGAAGAAAGTGATAAGGATAGGGTTCGGGAGGACAGGACTTCGCAACGTCGTTCAGATCAGAACTATTTTGATGACCCTCGAGGGAGACAGTATTACCACGACGATTATGGTCTGGATGAAGTGCCAGGGATGTCTCACAGCTAGGACATCAAAGTAACATGAGAACAAAAAACTGCCGCAAGAATACAAGGTGCGCTTTTCACCAGCCCAAAAATTGGTGCTATATAATTGCAATGGTTATTATACAAAAAGTTTTTTATAAATTAACACATAAAGTTTACAAGTAACATAATGTTCAAATCAGACTGCAAATCTTCAAGAGCCAGTCTCATGTTTGCTCCTGCAATCAGTAATTACACAAAAGTAATAATGATCTATGGCATCATATTTATTGAACAATAAATCAAAATGTAGATTCGTTCTTTGAGTCTCAAACTCCATGTAGTGTTACAATGCATTTCGGGAAAACCCTTCATCAGGGGAACACTGAAAGTAACTAAATAAATTCCTTGATCAAGAGACAATATATAACGTATCATATTATATTCACTCTACAAGCTTATCAGAAATAGTCCCGTGTCCCACAGACAAACAGTGTATTTTAAAAAATATATCTGGATCATTCAAGCTTATCACGTGAAAGATTCATTGGAAGCACCGTAAGAGATGTGTAACTAAAAATAGATCTGCGCGGTGCGTTGAAGACCCTATGCCAAACTGACAAGTATTGTGTTGAAATAGAGATGCACCTTACAGCCCAGAGTCTTCTAAAATTGCAAACAGTCACCTAATACCTCACCTATCCAGGTATAAAACGACAAATATTCAAAATTCTGAAAAACGAGAAAAAGGACACATAAAAATCTGCCACTAACATGGACTTAATTCCATCTGACATAAATCACAATCCAATACTACTTGAATAATCTAAAAGAATATGACTCACATGAAGAAATGACGGTCCTACTGCCTGTTGTTACTGAGTTTCCTAGTTACATTCCAACCAGCAAAAGCGTTAAGTTGATAACACAGGTCCAGTTACTGCACCAGTTACACCGACTCTATAAGCAAAAGTATTGAAATCTGCTTTTACTGCCCAAGGTCATATCTTTAATCTCCGTTTTTATGTTAAAAGAAACAAGAATTACCTCCTGAGATTACTTCTTTGTTGCCAGCCTCAGCAGAACTTCATCATCGATTCACACATCAAACTATAAAAAATACGAAAACGAGCCAGTTACATCTAAAACCGTCCCACAGCCCCAGTGCGCCTACTCTCAAAGCAACTCCTACTTACTAAATTGTAATCGTCACTGTGTGCGTGCACCTTTCGCCTCCTTCTTGTTTGCCGTCTGCACTCTGACTGCTTCTAACGTGGTGCTTTTAAACCCGGAAATGGCGCGAGGATTGAATACGCCTCATATAATAGATATAAAGGACAGACTTTCCAAGTCGGTTGTATAACATGAACGCATTAATTCATGTTGGGAAGTTGAATCCCCAAACTGCAAACATAAAAAGAACCGATAAATTAAATAATGCAATTGAAAATATAAAAATGAAAATCAGTAGAATTTTTTTTTTTGCGGATAGGTCACTCAAACCCTATGAAAAATGAGGGCATATATGCCTACAACTAACAAAGTGAGCTACCTGTATATACCTGTAGCCATACCGGTATAATCCATATACACCAATATGACTCTTGTCTATGTATAAATGCTTCATACCAGTGTAGGGACAAATCACTTTCCAAATGCTATCAGCAATGTGTGTCGGTAAAATATGTTAGAGAAGACTCTGCTGGTATATCTCTAGAGATATATCAGTGTATTTAAACAAAACACGTGTGAAGCTTGAAAGCACCCAAAGTACGTTGTTTTTTACAAAAATAACGACAAAAACAGTCCATATGCAAAATACACGAAAGTAATCAGCATAGTTTACAAAAAACAGGCCATTTCTAACTTATCGTTCAAACCATGTGGTATGAGAGTATTAAGAGTGCGTATCCAGTATGTTTCTCTTTGCGCCAAATACTTGTGAGCATCAATATGAGGTGTCACTGTGATTTTCTCAAGTATAGTATAACGCAACTGCGGTATCGTGTGTTTTTGTTCCACCCAGTGTGCCGCCAGACTTGATTTAGTATTCGCTGTCCTAATAGTACTTTTATGCTCCGTGAGCCTAACCTTCATTTTGCGTGAAGTACGGCCTACATATGCTAGCCCGCAAGGGCATTTAATAGCGTAAATCACCATTTCTGAGCTACAGTCAGAAGTATGTCTCAGTTTAATTTCTTTACCCATGTATGGGTGAGCAAATGAATTACCTACGATCACGTTCCCACAGTGTCCGCAGTTAAAACACTTGCGCATCCCTAAGTGTTTTATTTGGGGTTGAGCAGCCTGACGTTTTTTCAACAGTTCACGTAGGTTTTTTGATCTAGAATACGCAAACATTGGTTGAGCAAAAAAAACTTCCTTAAAATCATGTTCCTGTTCAATAATTTCCCATCTTCTCAGAATGCTCCGTTTAATAGCTGATGCAGCTGTAGAGTATTTAATGACACAGACTTCCCTCTTTGTCTTCGTTCTCGTGATCTTCTTCAACAGTTGTTCCCGCTGTAAATGTGATACTTTCTGCGTAGCTGTTGCCAAAATTTTACCCGGGTACCCTCTTTGTTCAAATTGCTGCGACATGTTTTCAATATCTGTGTTGCTTGTTGCATCATCAGAGGTTATACGTTTAATCCTGATAAACTGTGATAGTGGCAGATGATTTTTTAGAGATGGAGAGTGGAAACTCTTGAAATGCAGCGCATTATTCCGATCAGTTAGCTTCCTGTAAACTCGAGTTTTAAAACCACCTTGTTGTAACTAAATGTTAATGTCCAAATAATTGATATTAGAATTACTGATTGTGTGGGTAAACTTAATGCGAGGGTGATGTGTATTCAGTGTTCTGATGCATTCTTCAAGATGTTCTTTGCGACCCTTCCACAATAGTAAAATATCATCAATGTATCGGAGGTATAACATGAGATAATCTGTCCAGGTTTGATCATTCAATATATGAGTATCCTCATATTTCGCCATGAAAATATTCGCATAAGTGGGTGCCCCCGTAAAGCCCATCGATGTGCCCGTGCGTTGTAAGAAAAATTGACCCTTCCATGAAAAATAGCTATGGTAAAGACTGAATTGTAGCAGCTCAAGTAAGAGAATATCTGCGACTCCTCATAGTTGCTACTCAGCAACATCCATTCCACAGCTTCCAAACCTTCAGAGTGCGGTATTGATGTATATAGAGCTACAACATCAATTGTACATAGCCACATGTCTTCTGCAATATGAACTTGTGCCTGCATCAATTTGTTCAGACAATCAGTTGTATCTTGAACGTAAGATACCCAACCCTGCACAAGTGGTTGCAAAAAGTGATCAATGTATCTTCCTATTGGTTCATGTATTGAGCCACAACCTGCGACGATTGGACGAAAAGGTGGGTCAGTATGATTCTTGCGCATTTTCGGCAGCTTATAGATGTGCGGACATGCTGGAAATTCAGGTGTTAAAAATTTCTTAGTGTTTTCATTTATCCATCTTAACTCAAAGGCTTTTTTGAGAGTCTCAGCCAGTATTCTTTGAAAATCTGATGTGGGATCAGAATCCAATAGAATGTAAGTATCAGAGTCCATCACGTGTTCCTGCACTTTGTCTTCATAGTAGGTGGTATTCATTACTACCATGGCTCCCCCTTTATCTGCAGGCTGAAATACAATCTTCTCATTCTCTGCCAGTTTTCGGAGAGCCAGAGACTCCGCTTTAGTCAAGTTTTTACGTGTATCAGCTTCCATTTGTATTTTCTCCAGGTCTTTCTTAACCAAGAGTTTAAATAGATCCAACGACTTATGCGAAATTGGAGATAAATAAGTGCTCTTAGGTTTGAAAACTTTTTCTTCTGTTTCTGTGACATTCTCTTTTGAAAGATGATGAAAAAACCAGCGTAACCTCAGCTTACGCATGAATTTGAATAATGCCACCTCTGTTTCAAAAATATTGGTAGTGTAAGTTGGGATAAAAGTCATGCCTTTATTCAATACAGACAACTCTAGTGGTGTCAGAGTCACATCTGAAATGTTCATTACTAGGTTCTCTTCGGATTCCGCCTGGGGTTTTCTGGATTTTTTCTTCTGTCCCCTCCTTGATCGCTTGTTTTCCCTGCGCCTTGTTCTTCCGGCGGATGGTTGGAGGATTGACCTACCTCTAAAAAAGACTTTTTAGTTGTTCCACTTGCACTAGGTATTTCAGATGAAGGTTCTAATAAATTGATGATGCTCGCTGCTGGCGGACGTGTTAATACAGTATCCTGTTCAGCAGCCACACTTTCCTCTGATGTGGATGCATTGGGTTTTTTAAAAATTCAAGTTTTTTATAAATTAACACATAAAGTTTACATTGGCAACGGAGATTCATGATTTGAAAACTAGCTTAGAACAAATGATGACGGCTGAAACGCTTACACAAACATTGAATGACATCAATGCAAAAATCGATGAACATGCTAAGGAGGTGCATGAACGTAAATTGCGCAAATTTAAGCGTGATACTATAGACTATAAACTTGATGAGGTCTATACGTGGGCTGACGCATATGCCCAAAGACGCATTTTGCCCAAAGACGCAGGTGCAAGGGTGCCTGTGTTGTCGGCAGGTTTGTTTAAGTGCAGGAAGGGGCACCTTCTTGCACAGAAACAATCCATTGAGGTGTGTTCCTGTTTCTATGTGTGCTGCAGGATGCAGCACACAAAGAAAGAGGAATGGATGGGGAGAAATAAAGATATTTCTCCTTGTTGCGCCTCCCCTGGAGAGGTGTAAGGTGTTGGTGCACCCCTAGGTTTACATGGTCTTGTAAATCTGGGGATGCATCAAAATACATGGGGTTGCGTGGGAACACCACTACAACGCCCATGGAACGCCTCTCTGGCGCAAGGTAAGGCAATGCAGCGATTTGCGCTGCCTTGCCTTACTCCATATCTATGAGGCCATTCAAAGCCAGGGAAAGTGGCTTTGCGTGGCCTCATAAATATGATTTGGTGGTTTGTCCCACAGAGTGTCATGAAAAGTGCGCAGCGGCGACGCAAGGGGCTCGTAAATATGCCCCTCCCTCTTGAGCCTGAACACCAGAGCTCTGAATCACGGCTGTTCAAAGTATGCACAATACAAGAGTAATATGCTGAACAAAAACAAATACGAAAACACAACATCGTGGGAATAGCTAACACTAATGGAGTGCAAGAGTCAGTAAAATGGGAAATTTAAACGGGAACTAAATCATTGACAGGGATCACCCTGAACATGTATTACACTCGTTCAGAAATCCTCAGTGTTTTTCTCAGTAAACTTAAAAACGCAAATATACCGTTTTAATTTCAGTTCCACAATACTAACGGGTGTGAGACCCGGACGAACCCGGTCTTAAAGCCCTGGCTTCTGCACATTATTTTTGGCTGTCTTCACTGTCCAGCCTGGTGGAGGGAGGGGGGGGGGGGGTCCAAACGAGGTTTACATCCAAACACTTAAATCTGCCGGGCGGATGGTGATCGTACAATGCGCCTGATAATTCGCTTTATTTTATGGCACACCGTCCTCACCCCTCACACGCGTGTTCTTGGATCTCGTCTTTCCCTGCTTCGCCCTCCTGCCTCATTCTTTTCATAAAGGTCTCTCTGCAACTTCTTATCACGTCTCTCGATTAAAAAATCAATTCGGATTTGAAGAAATTGCAATAAATAGTTTACGACCCCTCTCATTGCCGCCCCTCACAACGCCCCACTCGTGTAAGCTCATAAGAAGCACTTTGTTTGGGGCCTTATCTCAAGTATTACAAAGTGGCTCTTAAGAACACCCCGCTGTCAGATAAGAGAAAATATTCCTTCTGTGACAGTGTTTGGCGTTCTGTTCAAGAAGAAAGGAGGACAGTCTCGGGGAACAGTTGTCATTTACAGTAAAGAGGCATCGACTCTACCATAGAATGGAGGCTTCATTGATTCTGTTCCACTTCAACATAAATCAGCCGAGTCTCAAAGGAACCACAGCTCTGCACAGCAATTATGGCTGTCTCTGCAATGGATGGAACAGAGGCAACGACTGATTACATTCCAGAACTTTGCAAAAACTGTCAACCAGAGCTGACCTGTCCCTTTACCCGAATGCTGCCCAAGTGGACCCAGGCCTTTATTTATTTTTTAAAAAGCATTGACAAAACCAATCTGTCTGGCTCACATATTGAGCCATGGATAAAACATTAAAAACGATGCTGCCGTTATAAAATATATATATATATATTTACTTTCTGTAAACAATACATCTATGAGATAAATAATGTAATACTTGATGACTGAGTGCACTTTTCAAGAGGACTGAATGTACTTTACAGATGAAGGTAGAAGGATTTATCAAATAGCCAATAGCATAAGGTGAGACAGAAATACTCCTCAGAGTGAAGCCAATAGCATAAGGGGAGACAGAAATACTCCTCTGAGTGAAGCTAACGTCAGCTCTACAAAGAATTTGAAGAATTGGTAACAATAGGTCACCAAACACCTGTGAGCCAAAGCCAGTCCTAACAAGTAATATTTAATTCCATTTTAGATTCAACTGTATTCATAGACGAGAGATAAAGAGGACTAAAGATTGTTGGTTACAAAAAAGAGCCTGCAGATTTGAAAGCAAAACTCATGCCAGTACAGCTTAGCATTGATAACAAAAAAAAGGACAAGAAAACTAACCATCGTATCACCTCCCCATAGTCTCCTAAAAAGAAAGAGCATATGACAGTGAACTTTATTAGTGCTCAAGAACATAATTTCACCAAAATGCCATGAGTAGCGAAAGTGACATCACACACTTGTTCACCCCAAATGGCATCACAATGGCAATCCCTTGCCACCCCATCTCCCCTCTCCAGTCTCCTATTTGCCCAGAGAGGCTAGGGAAAAGGCAAGGAGTGGAAACTGCATTCGGAAAATAGATAGCGAAATAAGACTGTTCTTATGGGACGGGGGAAGCCCGAGAATAGCATACACAAACCAAAAAAGGGGAGCGTTTGAGGGTGGATTAGCAATCCCAGACATACGGAAGTACTATTGGGCAGCACAACTAGTCACAATCAACGAATGGGTGTTTGCGGGACGAGACTAACCCGCTTACAGGGTCGATCACTACTCAATGGGGCAGAGAGGATACCCAGTGGCACTATGCCATAGACGGGTTGGAACTCCGCTACCACCACATGCTCAGCAAGTGATGCGGATATGGAAAGAGGCAACCAAATGTTTGGGTTGGGAAAGGAAATTGACAGAAAAAAACTCCTTTATGGGATAGTGTCCTCCTACTGGAGGTTGGAGGCCTACAGGGATTCCGCAAATGGGGACTATTAGGGATAGACTGCCTGGGAGACGTGTGGAGGGCAGAAGATGATTGAGTTCACAGACTTACAAAGGGAATACGAAATGCCCGAATCGGAACAATACAGATACATTCAGCTAAAACATGCACTGCGGTGTTGCATACCAGACGGCGAACACATAGTGGAATACACACCCCTAGAGGACAGAGTTCTACTAGATCCCATGACTACCAAAGCCACCTCCCTCATCTATAAAAAAATAATGAACAATACCCCAGATTCACTGGTGGCTCTCCGAGAGGCATGGGAATCAGACCTGGGTAACATGGAGGAAGATGACTGGGCAGAGGTGATACAAAGCCGTAGGGAGGTAGCAATCAGGGCGAGATTTCACCTGATACAGCTACGTATACTCCATAGTTCCTATACCTCTAGGACACTCCTGTACCAAATGAATCGTAGTGACACTGATGCATGCACACGTGGCTGTGGGGAAAGGGGCACCTTCTTTCACACGCTATGGGACTGCCCCCGTATCCAACAGAACTGGAAAGAAATAATACGGTGAATGGTATAAGTAGTGGGCCAAGAAGTCCCAATGGAAGCCAGGTGCCATATACTATGCATGACAGGAGAAGAGAGATAGCCTAAATACGTTAGAATTTGGCTTATGTTAGCAGACATGGTGGCAAAAAGGAATATAGCAAGGGCATGGGGAGCGAACCAAGCACCAATGGTCACTGAGTGGAGTGAAGATCTGGGCTGGTGCTGTGCAGCCGAAAAAGTGGTGTTTCAGAGTAGGGGCTGCCCCAGGAAATGGGATAAGATATGGAGCTGTTGGGTGACAGATAGGGGTGGTTGAGGTCCACATGACTACATCTAATCAATGTAAAGGGTGCTCCTCTTAAAGTAAGGAACTGAAGGTGTACTGTGGTTAGTACTATGCTTGTTAATGTAACATCCTATCATGAAACGTACTGAGTGTGAACGATTCCCCTGTACAAGCATGAGACCGCCTATTGTTGTATCTAATCTAATTGTAATGCCAAGCTTGTTTACCAAATAAACAGAATTTTAAAAAAAGGAATGGAAACTGCAGAAAATAAATGTCTCTCATAAGAATGGTTTTATGTTTCTGCCTCTGACCTCATGATGTCTTAGACCAGTGGTAGCAGGCCAGTGCCAGCTGTGGCGGCTGGCATCTACTGAGGGGGGAGGTGCGGGCAAATAGGTGGGTGCGTGCGCGGGGAAAGAAAATAAAAAAATAAAGAAAAAAAGAAAAACATTTACAGGATCCTGACGGACGACGTCCTCTTCACCCTGACCTCTTCTGCTGGGACTGCAGTGCAGGCCCCAGCAAACTCCCTCGACCAATCCTGGCCTGCCCACGTGTGCTGTTAACCAGCATGTGACCAGTGCCCTGATTGATGGGAGAGGCCTTTTTCAGCGCTCCCGAGGGCACTGGATGCCTGCACTAAAGTGTGCATGTTCGGGCTGGCCATCGCAAGGGACATGCGCACTTTCAACAGTGCAAAAACAGCCCTCTGCCCACCACTCCTCCCTGCTGCCACTCAGCAGGCCCGCTCCGTCCTGACGCTCGGTTCAGGACGGGACGATGAAAAATACATTGGTAATGAATTACCATTTTATTTTTCATCTCTGTGGCTTCGGGGGGCACTTAAGTGGGGGGGCATTCCTCCACTCCAATGGAGGAGCCGGCCCTGACTGTGCCAGGAATACCAAAGGGCAAGTAACGGCTAGTAGCTGATATCCCTGCCTACTTAACCGATGCCAATGAAAGAACTTTCACATAGTAGAGATAAGGAGAAACTGAGATATGTGTTCATCTTGTTATAGACCAGCTGGCAAACACAGACCTGGCACTTTAGAAATGTATCGCAAGACATCATGCTATGCACCAATTCGTTCTTCATTTAGTTAAGTAGCAAAGAAAGTTAGCAACAAAACACACAGATCTGCATGAAAATTAGCATGCTGGACCATTGCTGACTGGCTTAGTGAATTGGCAAATTTCATGCAGATTAGTCCATAAGGTCAAAAGTTATAGGCTAACGAAAAAATGCCTTTTCAATGGACAGTGGCTCTGAACCATAAGTATGCAGTGACAATCGCCACAGTATAATATAGATGTAGCTATAAATATATAGATATGTAGATATAGATAGATTAACCCCTTCGATGCGCATGACGAGCTCAGCTCGTCATGCTGCGCGGTGGGCGTGTGCGTATGACGAGCTGAGCTCGTAACGACCACGCCCGCGATCGGAATGTCCAGCACACGAGCGGAATTCCGATCGCGGCGAAGGTGTTAATAGACCGAACAACACATAAAAAGTTATAGGCAGTACTCCCATAAGAGTACATATATGTCATGGGTATGGAACACAAATCGCAAGACCCTTCAATGTATGTAGAAGATCTATGTAAACGCTGGAGCAAGTATCAGGCATGGACCTGATTCTTAGCCCGAGCTGTCATGGGGTTAAGATTACGTTTTTGAAAAATTGCCCCGAGCAGTTTTGGGGTTAAGATTGCTTTTTTACTCTTTTTTTGCACACAAGAGGGGAAACTAAATGCTTTATGGGGCTGCAGGAAAATACACTAGCTGCTCTATGTAATACCATGATGCAGAGACAGCATTATCTCTTTAACCATTCTTCTACACTTTTCAACCACCCCAAAAATCAAGGCAGCAGCGTAAGGTAATGAAACCCAGCATTCAGAGAAGTTTCCAGCTACATCCTGTGCTGTCCCCTAAGGCTTCACCCTTTCCCCATTGATCTTCAACCTCTATATGGAGCCATAGGAGTTCTTCTAGGGAACAAGGCCATCTATACCCACCAGAATGCTCAACACCCAACTCTGCTAATGGTCGCATGCAGCCAGAACATTGCCCAACTGAAAATGTACCATATCCAGGGTCGGACTGCGTAAGGAGATGGGCCCGGGCACCAAAATAAAAGTGAATCAGGTAGCTAAAAAAGTAACCAGCATTTCAATCAATCAATCAAAGGCCATTTGTAGAGCGCACGGCTACCTCCACAGAAGTGTCCTGGCGCTAGTAAGGCAGACAAAAGAGATTGAGGGCTCGGGCTGCTATTCCACCTGCTTGAAGAGCCGGGTTTTTAACGCCTTTCTGAACTCGTGCTCTGAATTCAACATGCGTAAGTGATAAGGCAAGGCATTCCAAAGTTTGGCGGTCCTAACTGTGAAGGCCCTGCCCCCCTGACATTTACAAATCAGAGTAGTTTTAAACTTGTAAAGACACCTTGTATAGGTGTTTTGCAATATATGGGAGACTGTATTTATTTGTACTTGCGATACAAAAGAGGATGATGGACGGAACGTTTGAGCCAATCAAACACTCACCCCCAGTCAAATGATCTGGGTTTAATCCATCATCATTCTTTAGCTCACTCCACCACCCCAGTTCAGACATGGCCATATGCAAATCAGTCTGACCCTGTGCCTCATGGGAACAGTCCAGCCCGAACTACCAAGCCATGTCTTCCCTGGACCGGAAACAAGCATCCTAGGACCGGTTTCTGGCATTTCAGCCGTCATCAGCCAGGCTTGCTTGAATCCAGTGGCAAAGTGAGCAAGGGACCCACGTCTGGGCATACCCCCGCCAACTTAGGGCGAACAAAGCGATACAAAAGAGGATGATGGACGGAACGTTTGAGCCAATCAAACACTCACCCCCAGTCAAATGATCTGGGTTTAATCCATCATCATTCTTTAGCTCACTCCACCACCCCAGTTCAGACATGGCCATATGCAAATCAGTCTGACCCTGTGCCTCATGGGAACAGTCCACCCGAACTACCAAGCCATGTCTTCCCTGGACCGGAAACAAGCATCCTAGGACCGGTTTCTGGCATTTCAGCCGTCATCAGCCAGGCTTGCTTGAATCCAGTGGCAAAGTGAGCAAGGGACCCACGTCTGGGCATACCCCCGCCAACTTAGGGCGAACAAAGCGATACAAAAGAGGATGATGGACGGAACGTTTGAGCCAATCAAACACTCACCCCCAGTCAAATGATCTGGGTTTAATCCATCATCATTCTTTAGCTCACTCCACCACCCCAGTTCAGACATGGCCATATGCAAATCAGTCTGACCCTGTGCCTCATGGGAACAGTCCAGCCCGAACTACCAAGCCATGTCTTCCCTGGACCGGAAACAAGCATCCTAGGACCGGTTTCTGGCATTTCAGCCGTCATCAGCCAGGCTTGCTTGAATCCAGTGGCAAAGTGAGCAAGGGACCCACGTCTGGGCATACCCCCGCCAACTTAGGGCGAACAAAGCGATACAAAGAGGATGATGGACGGAACGTTTGAGCCAATCAAACACTCACCCCCAGTCAAATGATCTGGGTTTAATGCATCATCATTCTTTAGCTCACTTCACCACCCCAGTTCAGACATGGCCATATGCAAATCAGTCTGACCCTGTGCCTCATGGGAACAGTCCAGCCCGAACTACCAAGCCATGTCTTCCCTGGACCGGAAACAAGCATCCTAGGACCGGTTTCTGGCATTTCAGCCGTCATCAGCCAGGCTTGCTTGAATCTAGTGGCAAAGTGAGCAAGGGACCCACGTCTGGGCATACCCCCGCCAACTTAGGGCGAACAAAGCGATACAAAAGAGGATGATGGACGGAACGTTTGAGCCAATCAAACACTCACCCCCAGTCAAATGATCTGGGTTTAATCCATCATCATTCTTTAGCTCACTCCACCACCCCAGTTCAGACATGGCCATATGCAAATCAGTCTGACCCTGTGCCTCATGGGAACAGTCCAGCCCGAACTACCAAGCCATGTCTTCCCTGGACCGGAAACAAGCATCCTAGGACCGGTTTCTGGCATTTCAGCCGTCATCAGCCAGGCTTGCTTGAATCCAGTGGCAAAGTGAGCAAGGGACCCACGTCTGGGCATACCCCCGCCAACTTAGGGCGAACAAAGCGATACAAAGAGGATGATGGACGGAACGTTTGAGCCAATCAAACACTCACCCCCAGTCAAATGATCTGGGTTTAATCCATCATCATTCTTTAGCTCACTCCACCACCCCAGTTCAGACATGGCCATATGCAAATCAGTCTGACCCTGTGCCTCATGGGAACAGTCCAGCCCGAACTACCAAGCCATGTCTTCCCTGGACCGGAAACAAGCATCCTAGGACCGGTTTCTGGCATTTCAGCCGTCATCAGCCAGGCTTGCTTGAATCCAGTGGCAAAGTGAGCAAGGGACCCACGTCTGGGCATACCCCCGCCAACTTAGGGCGAACAAAGCGATACAAAGAGGATGATGGACGGAACGTTTGAGCCAATCAAACACTCACCCCCAGTCAAATGATCTGGGTTTAATCCATCATCATTCTTTAGCTCACTCCACCACCCCAGTTCAGACATGGCCATATGCAAATCAGTCTGACCCTGTGCCTCATGGGAACAGTCCAGCCCGAACTACCAAGCCATGTCTTCCCTGGACCGGAAACAAGCATCCTAGGACCGGTTTCTGGCATTTCAGCCGTCATCAGCCAGGCTTGCTTGAATCCAGTGGCAAAGTGAGCAAGGGACCCACGTCTGGGCATACCCCCGCCAACTTAGGGCGAACAAAGCGATACAAAGAGGATGATGGACGGAGCGTTTGAGCCAATCAAACACTCACCCCCAGTCAAATGATCTGGGTTTAATCCATCATCATTCTTTAGCTCACTCCACCACCCCAGTTCAGACATGGCCATATGCAAATCAGTCTGACCCTGTGCCTCATGGGAACAGTCCAGCCCGAACTACCAAGCCATGTCTTCCCTGGACCGGAAACAAGCATCCTAGGACCGGTTTCTGGCATTTCAGCCATCATCAGCCAGGCTTGCTTGAATCCAGTGGCAAAGTGAGCAAGGGACCCACGTCTGGGCATACCCCCGCCAACTTAGGGCGAACAAAGCGATACAAAGAGGATGATGGACGGAGCGTTTGAGCCAATCAAACACTCACCCCCAGTCAAATGATCTGGGTTTAATCCATCATCATTCTTTAGCTCACTCCACCACCCCAGTTCAGACATGGCCATATGCAAATCAGTCTGACCCTGTGCCTCATGGGAACAGTCCAGCCCGAACTACCAAGCCATGTCTTCCCTGGACCGGAAACAAGCATCCTAGGACCGGTTTCTGGCATTTCAGCCGTCATCAGCCAGGCTTGCTTGAATCCAGTGGCAAAGTGAGCAAGGGACCCACGTCTGGGCATACCCCCGCCAACTTAGGGCGAACAAAGCGATACAAAGAGGATGATGGACGGACCGTTTGAGCCAATCAAACACTCACCCCCAGTCAAATGATCTGGGTTTAATCCATCATCATTCTTTAGCTCCTCCACCACCCCAGTTCAGACATGGCCATATGCAAATCAGTCTGACCCTGTGCCTCATGGGAACAGTCCAGCCCGAACTACCAAGCCATGTCTTCCCTGGACCGGAAACAAGCATCCTAGGACCGGTTTCTGGCATTTCAGCCGTCATCAGCCAGGCTTGCTTGAATCCAGTGGCAAAGTGAGCAAGGGACCCACGTCTGGGCATACCCCGCCAACTTAGGGCGAACAAAGCGATACAAAGAGGATGATGGACGGAGCGTTTGAGCCAATCAAACACTCACCCCCAGTCAAATGATCTGGGTTTAATCCATCATCATTCTTTAGCTCACTCCACCACCCCAGTTCAGACATGGCCATATGCAAATCAGTCTGACCCTGTGCCTCATGGGAACAGTCCAGCCCGAACTACCAAGCCATGTCTTCCCTGGACCGGAAACAAGCATCCTAGGACCGGTTTCTGGCATTTCAGCTGTCATCAGCCAGGCTTGCTTGAATCCAGTGGCAAAGTGAGCAAGGGACCCACGTCTGGGCATACCCCCGCCAACTTAGGGCGAACAAAGCGATACAAAAGAGGATGATGGACAGAACGTTTGAGCCAATCAAACACTCACCCCCCAGTCAAATGATCTGGGTTTAATCCATCATCATTCTTTAGCTCACTCCACCACCCCAGTTCAGACATGGCCATATGCAAATCAGTCTGACCCTGTGCCTCATGGGAACAGTCCAGCCCGAACTACCAAGCCATGTCTTCCCTGGACCGGAAACAAGCATGGATTAAACCCAGATCAGTTGACTGGGGGTGAGTGTTTGATTGGCTCAAACGTTCCGTCCATCATCCCCTTTTGATGTGGGTCCCTTGCTCACTTTGCCACTGGATTCAAGCAAGCCTGGCTGATGACGGCTGGAATGCCAGAAACCGGTCCTAGGATGCTTGTTTCCGGTCCAGGGAAGACATGGCTTGGCAGTTCGTGCTGGACTGTTCCCATGAGGCACAGGGTCAGACTGATTTGCATATGGCCATGTCTGAACTGGGGTGGTGGAGTGAGCTAAAGAATGATGATGGATTAAACCCAGATCAGTTGACTGGGGGTGAGTGTTTGATTGGCTCAAGCGTTCCGTCCATCATCCCCTTTGTATCGCTTTGTTCGCCCTAAGTTGGCGGGGTATGCCCAGACGTGGGTCCCTTGCTCACTTTGCCACTGGATTCAAGCAAGCCTGGCTGATGACGGCTGGAATGCCAGAAACCGGTCCTAGGATGCTTGTTTCCGGTCCAGGGAAGACATGGCTTGGCAGTTCGTGCTGGACTGTTCCCATGAGGCACAGGGTCAGACTGATTTGCACATGGCCATGTCTGAACTGGGGTGGTGGAGTGAGCTAAAGAATGATGATGGATTAAACCCAGATCAGTTGACTGGGGGTGAGTGTTTGATTGGCTCAAGCGTTCCGTCCATCATCCCCTTTTGTATCGCTTTGTTCAGCCCTAAGTTGGCGGGGGTATGCCCAGACGTGGGTCCCTTGCTCACTTTGCCACTGGATTCAAGCAAGCCTGGCTGATGACGGCTGGAATGCCAGAAACCGGTCCTAGGATGCTTGTTTCCGGTCCAGGGAAGACATGGCTTGGAAGTTCGTGCTGGACTGTTCCCATGAGGCACAGGGTCAGACTGATTTGCATATGGCCATGTCTGAACTGGGGTGGTGGAGTGAGCTAAAGAATGATGATGGATTAAACCCAGATCAGTTGACTGGGGTGAGTGTTTGATTGGCTCAAACGTTCCATCCATCATCCCCTTTGTATCGCTTTGTTCGCCCTAAGTTGGCGGGGTATGCCCAGACGTGGGTCCCTTGCTCACTTTGCCACTGGATTCAAGCAAGCCTGGCTGATGACGGCTGGAATGCCAGAAACCGGTCCTAGGATGCTTGTTTCCGGTCCAGGGAAGACATGGCTTGGCAGTTCGTGCTGGACTGTTCCCATGAGGCACAGGGTCAGACTGATTTGCATATGGCCATGTCTGAACTGGGGTGGTGGAGTGAGCTAAAGAATGATGATGGATTAAACCCAGATCAGTTGACTGGGGGTGAGTGTTTGATTGGCTCAAACGTTCCGTCCATCATCCCCTTTGTATCAGCTTGTTCAGCCCTAAGTTGGCGGGGTATGCCCAGACGTGGGTCCCTTGCTCACTTTGCCACTGGATTCAAGCAAGCCTGGCTGATGACGGCTGGAATGCCAGAAACCGGTCCTAGGATGCTTGTTTCCAGTCCAGGGAAGACATGGCTTGGCAGTTCGTGCTGGACTGTTCCCATGAGGCACAGGGTCAGACTGATTTGCATATGGCCATGTCTGAACTGGGGTGGTGGAGTGAGCTAAAGAATGATGATGGATTAAACCCAGATCAGTTGACTGGGGGTGAGTGTTTGATTGGCTCAAGCGTTCCGTCCATCATCCCCTTTGTATCGCTTGTTCAGCCCTAAGTTGGCGGGGGTATGCCCAGACGTGGGTCCCTTGCTCACTTTGCCACTGGATTCAAGCAAGCCTGGGTGATGACGGCTGGAATCCCAGAAGCCGGTCCTAGGATGCTTGTTTCGGTCCAGGGAAGACATGGCTTGGCAGTTCGTGCTGGACTGTTCCCATGAGGCACAGGGTCAGACTGATTTGCATATGGCCATGTCTGAACTGGGGTGGTGGAGTGAGCTAAAGAATGATGATGGATTAAACCCAGATCAGTTGACTGGGGGTGAGTGTTTGATTGGCTCAAGCGTTCCGTCCATCATCCCCTTTTGTATCGCTTTGTTCGCCCTAAGTTGGCGGGGGTATGCCCAGACGTGGGTCCCTTGCTCACTTTGCCACTGGATTCAAGCAAGCCTGGCTGATGACGGCTGGAATGCCAGAAACCGGTCCTAGGATGCTTGTTTCCGGTCCAGGAAGACATGGCTTGGCAGTTCGTGCTGGACTGTTCCCATGAGGCACAGGGTCAGACTGATTTGCATATGGCCATGTCTGAACTGGGGTGGTGGAGTGAGCTAAAGAATGATGATGGATTAAACCCAGATCAGTTGACTGGGGGTGAGTGTTTGATTGGCTCAAACGTTCCGTCCATCATCCCCTTTTGTATCGCTTTGTTCGCCCTAAGTTGGCGGGGTATGCCCAGATGTGGGTCCCTTGCTCACTTTGCCACTGGATTCAAGCAAGCCTGGCTGATGACGGCTGGAATGCCAGAAACCGGTCCTAGGATGCTTGTTTCCGGTCCAGGGAAGACATGGCTTGGCAGTTCGTGCTGGACTGTTCCCATGAGGCACAGGGTCAGACTGATTTGCATATGGCCATTTCTGAACTGGGGTGGTGGAGTGAGCTAAAGAATGATGATGGATTAAACCCAGATCAGTTGACTGGGGGTGAGTGTTTGATTGGCTCAAGCGTTCCGTCCATCATCCCCTTTTGTATCAGCTTGTTCGCCCTAAGTTGGCGGGGTATGCCCAGACGTGGGTCCCTTGCTCACTTTGCCACTGGATTCAAGCAAGCCTGGCTGATGACGGCTGGAATGCCAGAAACCGGTCCTAGGATGCTTGTTTCCGGTCCAGGGAAGACATGGCTTGGCAGTTTGTGCTGGACTGTTCCCATGAGGCACAGGGTCAGACTGATTTGCATATGGCCATGTCTGAACTGGGGTGGTGGAGTGAGCTAAAGAATGATGATGGATTAAACCCAGATCAGTTGACTGGGGGTGAGTGTTTGATTGGCTCAAACGTTCCGTCCATCATCCCCTTTTGTATCGCTTTATTTGTACTTGCTCCAAGCAATGTGTTTTGCAATATCAGGGAAACCATTTGTAAAAATGGCACACCAGACCATAACACCCCCACAAATAGCCAAGAGAAATGGCCCACTCACTGAACTGTCAGACAAGCCTTTCGGGCACTGTCAGATTGTTCTACATGCCAGTCCGACCCTGCCACATCACAATCCAAGCCTCAATGTCCAAAGTTTACCTCAAAGTGAACTCAGCAAAAATAGAGCTTGTCCTCATCAAAAAAACAACAGATGACTTTACTCCACGCCAACTTGTCAAAAGCACTAACTCCCTGGGCTTCCATATCCGTGCTACCCCCAGCATCAAATCCCAATACCTTACTTAGCATCTTTCGCAAGTACTACCAAACTGTGTCACCCTGGTAACTCAATATCATTTTGTACAGAGTGCACACCTTGTTTCGCTTTTTCTCATGAGTGACATGATACAAATTATACATGCTTACAAAATAATCATGAAAGGCCATATTTTCATGCAAAAGACCTACAGGTATACAACTCCTCAAGCTTCGCCGTTTTTGCAAGAAATATTTAAAGTTAACAAGAAATAAATCTACAACTTTTGTGCACCCCTATTGAGAAGCCCACATAAATAGAGTAGACAGATGCAAAGATTCAAAGTCCTGCACCTACAATCTCTCTACTTTGGAGACTTTGCACCCAACTGACAACACAATCGTCAGCTCACTACCCAGAGGATTCATGAGAGTTTCTTCTTTAAAAAGATATATTTGTTGATTTATTTCTTCATAAAGGCCGTCATCTCATGGAAATTAGAAATCCTTGACATGATAAGTTACATCCGTGGCCCACGACCAATACACTGAGTTTCAAGCATCATTCCGCACTTGCCTATGGTTTTAAAGAGCATTGTGGTAAACAGAACCATAATTCAATGGAGTTTTTCAAAACTTTTAATTTTTCATTTTGAGAAAGATTGCTTTCTGTACAGAATGCATGTATGAGATAATTAACATTCAGGTCCTGATACCGATGCCGGTTGGACGCGCGTCCGACCGACATTGTCTCGGAATGGAAACCAACGGACTAGTAGTCGGCGGTTCCATCTGACAAACTTGGATGTGACTACCCATTAGGCGGTCAGAAACATCAATTTTTCCATTGTGGATTGTGCTGTGGCCGGAAAAGGGCCGCAGCACAAGCCGCATTGGAAAAATTGATGTTTTCAAAATCCATGCCCGTGTGCCTGGCACAATGTGGTGCCTGGCACACGGGGTAGGGATGTTTGGGGGTGCACCAGGCCTCATAGTGAAGGTCTCAGAGGCTGCAGAGGGATGGGGGCCCCCAAAGTCCGTTTCTGACTGCCTTTCACTGGCGGTCAGACCGCCATTGAAAGGCAGTATGAAAGGGACATCGTAATCCCTACGGCGGTGCCTGAGCAGGCACCGCCCTATTGTAGGGTATTACATTCCGACCGACAGTTGGACAGGTTCCTTGAGCCTGCCGAAAGCGTCAGTCGGTCCATCCGCCTGCTGCCTCCGACTTTCGCGCATCATAATGCGGCGGTCAGACTGCGGCCCCAGATGTCGGTTGGACCGCAACCGACGGCCTGCCGGTTGTGATCCGACTGATATTATAATGAGGCCCAGAAGTAAAACTGTTCCTCAGGCACTGCAAGGCAAGCACTCCAAAGAAGGTTGAATAATATACCCAACAGTCAAATGCATGGGCAAGAGAGTAATCGGTGTTGCACACAGCTGTTTGGCAAGACGAACTAAAATCCGAGCACGGAGGCCATGATCTTTCCGCTGCCATGAGAGAATTGAAATGTCTCCCCGTGAGCATTTCTCCTAAATGAGAAAGTTTGCTGCAAATTGTTAAATGTGATTTGATATTTATTTAAAGAGATCACACTGCACAACTGAACTGCTTCTAGACACTGGAGGGAATACAGCAGATATATACAAAAGTTACTTGCATTGGTATTAAAAAATTGAACAGCAGCAAAATAAGTTATGTTGATGGAGCAAGGATTCAAGAAAATGAAACTTGCTCGTAGAAATCCTCCATTAACTTTCACTAATCGTTAAAACTGTAGATGAGACGAAACTAATATACACCAGACACCGACACATGGGGAGAAATCTTACGCATGCTTAAATTAATGAGGAATAAAATGCAACGCGACTAAAACCCGCTTTAATTTGCGACAACGCTTTGCGCATGTGCAAACCTGAACTACGTAGAGATAACGTGACTAACTCGCTTTGAGAGGGAAAAACCTCACGCATGCGCAAGAAAGACTAACATGCGGTCCTGAGGTACCGCATGCCCGGCATCTGCTTGCTTGAATTTAAAAGAAAGCTGCTGTTATTAATGCTTTTGCCCAGAAAGATAATAATAACATGGGATGGAGTAGAAGTGGGTGGTGAACAGTGAGAATTATATGTTTAAGAAAATAACATCTGTTTATGATTCCTTTATTAATAGTGTGCATTCGGGCCTGCTAAAGCATAACGAAAAAAGAAAATGGCGATGGATGACCCAAAGTTGCGCATGCTCAGTGAATTCATGAAGTGACCCGGTGACCGAAGGAGCAGAATGACTGCCAAATATCAAGGACAGAAGACATGAGAAAAAGAAGACATGTATCACTCGTCTATGTAGCCTGTATTGAATGTATTATTACAAATGGCAACAATATATGCATGGGAAGAGGACGACATGAATGAGCTAAAGGGGAAGGGCTAGCAAACCATAAGTTCCCTAATAAAAATGAATATGTCAGCATGGTGTGACGAAGACTCCCCTAACCCCGTCCAATCATATTCCGTATTTTAGTAAAATTTGCAACTCTTGAGGGTGGGACATGTAGAAATAAAGACTATAACTAGAGTTACTTGAGTTCAGTTAATGAGCGAGATAGCTGCTCATTCGTTGACGCAGAGAGAGAGGCGAGAGCAGACTGGGAAGATGCAGATCCGAAACGACAGCCTGATTAGATTAGAAGATTGCGGAAGAATATCGAGGAGGGAGAGAGTGTAAGAGAGGGAATCGCCCTGGTGCGTCGGGTTTGTAGAGAAGTCTAGTAAGTATCAGCCCTGTCCTGATTCTGTCCTATAGTCTTTATCTCCTGATTCTAAGTCAGGGGACCCCCACCAGTCCTTTGGCAAGAGGGGTGGTTTTCGGTCATCTCTATTAGGTAAATGTAATTCTGTCCCTAAAATTCACATATTTATTTGCAAATGTGTTATTATATGTCTTTTGTCTCTACAACTATCCACTCTTATGCATTGATTTGTTGAATGAGGTTGTGTAATTGAATGTATTTTGCTAAATGAATTTTGTCTCTCCCATTGAAGAATGATGGAGTTTGCACTGTGAATCTGTAATTGATGAGTGTTCAACTTTATGACTGAAATTTTAGATAAAGCTTATGAATCTTACTCAGAGTCTGTTGTTATTTCACTAAGAACTTTAAATTAGTTAAGAAGTTGTTAATATCACCATCAACTAACTCAACTAATGGTCCATCGACCAGAGGAAGAGTGTTGATTCGTGAAGATTTGTTAGGCGTTAAAATGGTATTGTTAACCCAATTTGTGGGTACTAATCAGAACTTAAGTGAATTATAAAACTTGACCCCCCAGCGGATCAACCAGGGAGTGTGGATGAGCATTTTGGATAAATGTATATGGGCCCATTGAAATATTCTGTTTGTGAAATTTTCAACCCTGGTCTTCGCGCTGGATCAGTTTTTCTGGTAGCAGAGTTATGGGTATTATTGGTTAGTTTGGTGATTATTGATTATTGATTATATGTTCTAAACATGAAAAGTTAGTGTCCTGTTCTATGTTGTCTGGAAGTACAGGTACAGAGATACCTGGGAATCCCGGGAATGGAATTTAGAAGAGTGTGGTAAAGAAATCACACTGCAGAAGGTTACTTGTCTGTTGTCATAATACCTAAAAGCTATGGAGGGCTGTAGGTGTTATATTAGGGACTATATCGTATAAGAGCCGAGAGTGAGTGATAGCAAAGGGCCCACCTGTTAAGTGGAGTGACCTTGGCCTTACCCAAAGGAGGAGTAGCCCTAGAGGAGTAATAGGTCCTCCCCGAGCTTAAGTGAAGGGTAAACAGTGGTTTTTACTCGCAGTGTAAGGAAGTACTTTCTCTTTGAAGCAAGTGAATAAACTATCTTTGGATTAGCGGAGCAGACAGAGTAGCGCTGTTTTTACGTTGTTACTAACAGAAAATTATAAAGGAAAAATGAGAAAATACATTGTCGTATTACCTTGTAAAAGGAGGGTCAGTAGCAGGAGTCATACTGACGTCACAAAGAGCCGCGCTGGTATTGGTTGAGACAGCGGGTGTGTAACAAGTGCCGATTGTAAAGAGAGGGTCAGTAGTAGGAGTAATACTGACGTCACAAAGAGCCGCGCTGGCATTGGTCAGACAAGTAAGTGAGCTGAAAGCTCTGATTGGCTGGTAGACAAGAACCGCGCTAGTATTGGTTGCGGAAGAGATTGGACTATTGGTGTGAGTCGCGCTGGTATAGGACGAGTGTTGGCAAATAGGATACGTGAAAAATACGGAAGAGTCTCTAGGTTTTGCCTGCTGAAAACAATTAGTCACAGGGATCGGAAGAATGAAGTTGATTAATAAAATCAAAAGTTTCTTTAAAAAGGATAAACGTGTAGTAACCAGAGAGGGAATTCTTATGCCACCTCCTGATACGCCTGCTTCCTTTATGATGATGGAACGAGGATATCATACTTGTGTCTGGTTGGAAAATTGGGTAGAGTATACGAAAGGTGATGGTGTTCTAGCTTTCCCTGAACATGGTACGTTTAATGTAAGGATTCTTCAGAATTTGAGAAATCGGATGAATTAATTAGAACCCAGTCCTAGGTTAACGCAGTATGAAGCTTTGGAGGAATGGGAAGTTGAGGCATTCGAACGAGAGAAATACAGAGGAGGTAGAAGAATAAATAGAGGATTTTTTCCCAGATATCCGTTTGATACTCGAGGAGATCAGATGAAAAGATGGAGAAGAGCTGTAGTAACGGAAGGCTTGTATCCAGTGTTGATGGCTGAGGATCAAGTAGGGAGTAAGTGTAAAGAAAAAATGAAACACATAGGTATGACAGGAACAGGATGTGACGAATCTGATGATGAGTTATTAGAGGACATTTTAGTTAAAAGACCTCCACCTTATCAAGAAAATGCTAGAGAGACAACTCCAAGTGCACCAATGATGTGAACTCCATTAGTTCCACAGGTTTTATATGATCCAACAGTCACCCGAGTGTTACAGGAAAAGGAAAGGAATGCGTTGAATAAAACAAAAGAAGAGATAATTCAGAAAATAAATCAGTTAGGTTTAAATGCTGAAGCCTTGACAATACCAGTAACAATTGGTCCTGTTGTTCCATTATATGGGGATAAACGAGATACCCCGAGACTACAAACAGTGACAGTCCCACAGAATAATGCTAGGAAAGAGGCAGTAATGTTAGAAGATCAAACCAGTGAGAGTGATTCGAATGTCTCGTTACTAGATCTCCCTAATCTTGAGACAGTGACTGAGACCACGAAGAGAATCTCACCAGTAAATTTAAGGAGAAAAAAACCGATTGTCACTCCAGTAGCAGGGAACTCTAAAGGATTTTCACCAGAAGATCTAGAGGAGTGGGCAAAAGGATTAGACAAGAAAAAACCCCAAACACCAAATATAAATGTAGGCAAGTTGAAAGTGGATTTAGAAGAAATGATTATTGGTACTATAAGCTCAGACAGATTAAGTTCATAAAGAGATGATGAATTGTTGTTTTTGTGTAAAAGTATAACTTGGAGAGCAAAGAATCTTCATGAAAAGATAGTAGAAGAGGCTTCAGAATTTGGAATAGATGTAGAAAAGTCGAAAATATTACAAAAACCATATAGGTCAGAATTTACTGGAAAGGATTTCGAAAGTTTGAATGTGTCAGGAAGGAGATTACAGATAAAAGAATTAATGTATATTTTGAAGAAATGGGGAGATGCAGACTGATGGAGAGGTAGATGGACAAGAAAAATGGATGAGGCAGCTACAAAGGAAACATCTGCATTCCCATTAAGAGAGACAGAACAGGTTGAAAGAGTGTGTCCGATGAGAGAAGTTCCTGGTGGTGGATATGTTCATGTTCCTTGGTCTAGACAGGATATTTTGTCTTTTCCGAATGATTTTCCCAGATTAAGAGAGAAACCAGTTGAATGGTACATGCAGGTAGAGAGGTTTGTTAAAGTTTCAAAGGTATTATTAAAGGATTTGGATGGCCTGTTTGATATAGTGGTACCAACTGATTTGTGGACAGAATGTACAATTACTGTTGATTGGCCAACTGAAGAGTATCCCAGAGATGCAAAGACAGGTGCGCCTTCAGAAGACGTGATGAAAAAGTATCAACAAGTGATTACTTTCTTGAAAGGGAAAATTCCTCCAAAAGAAACAGATTGGGTTAAAATAGATAGAACAACTCAAGAACCAAAAGAGACAGTGCACGCGTATTACGAAAGGATATTGCAAGTATTTAAACAGTATAGTGGATTTGAAAATATTGGTGATAAGGATATGGGACATTTCGTGTATAGGTTTGTGTATGGATTGAGATCAGAAATTAGTCAGATGATTCAGCAACATATGCTTTGCTGGCAGAGTAAGCCCATTGATGATATCTTGAAGTATGCGAAGTATTGTAGTGATGATATTGATGCAAAACACAAGAAACTGAAAGAAAAGATGATGTGGGCACAAGTGAAGCTAGCAGAACACCAAGAGGCAAATTCTGGTTCTCAAAATGATAATCAGTTGAACGATCAGAATCAGAATAGTCAAGGATCAAATGGACAAAGGAAAAGGGCAAATGAGTAGAGAAGAAGCGAGAAAGAAGTATCCTTGTCATGCATGCGGAAAGCATGGATATTGGAAGAATGAGTGTAGAAATGTTCAACAGAGTAATGGGGTAAATCAAAATTTAAATCCACAGAGGCAGAATGAGGTGGTTGTGAAGCAACAGCAACAGGTAGTTACTCCACAATTACAGGTGCCACAAGCCCCTATGCCCAACCATGTGAACGCTCAGGTGCAGAGATACAGTGTGAACACCGGATTTCGTGGAGAGAGTGGTAAGAATACACAAACGGTTCAACAATATTGGATGCAAAGTAATGAGAGTGATTCGGATACTTCTCAATGACGGTGCCTGAGGGGGGAGGGAGGATGCGTGCTTGGCACATCCTTGGCAGTAGATCAGTCAGGTCCATTTGTTGATGGAAAAGTGGAAGGTAATGACATCACTTTCCTAGTGGATACTGGTGCTACCCATTCTACTGTGAGAGCAGCAGAATTCCAAACCTACCCCTCTCGGGAGAAACTATCCAAGTTGTAGGAGTCTCAAATAAGCAAATAAAAACCCCAGTCACTAAACCAATAGAAGTGAATATTGGGAATTTCAAAGACATGCATCGGTTTGTGGTGTGTGATTCAAGTCCAGTAAACTTGTTAGGGAGGGACTTGTTGTGTAAAATGAACTGTACCATCTATTGTACGCCTGATGATATTGCTTTCCAAACACCTGATGAAGATATGGCTTTCAAAATGATGCTAGCGAAACAAGGAACAGAAGTGGATGAGATGTTTTCACTTCCTACTGAAAACAGTTTGCCTGATGAGCTGAGAAACACAGTGAGATCAGATGTGTGGGATTTTTCAGGAAAGGAAATTGGTCTGATGGCAAATGTAGACCCAATTAAAATAACAGTGAAAGAAGGTGCAATTTACCCGAACACACCCCAATACAAAATGAGCCCTGAAGTAAAAGCCGGAGTTACTCCAGTAATCGATCAAATGATTGAACAAGGTATTTTGAAAGAGATAATGGGAAGTCCTTGCAATTCGCCAATCATGGGGCTTAAAAAGCCTAGTGGCAAGTATAGGATAGTGCAAGATTTAAGGAAAATTAATAAGATAGCAGTACCCTGTTGTCCAATAGTTCCAAAACCAGCCGTGATCCTTTATCAGATCCCTTGGGATTCACATTGGTACACGATGATTGATTTGTGCCAAGCATTCTTTTCAATTCCTTTGCATTTGGCTAGCCAATATCTTTTTGAATTCCGGTTCGGAGACCGTGTTTTGGCATGGTGCCGAGTTCCTCAAGGGTACACAGAGAGCCCCTCAATTTTCAATTAGATCCTGAAAAGGTGTTTGGAAACATTGGTTATGCCAGGAAATTCGGTCTTGGTTCAGTACATTGATGACCTATTGGTGGCATCAAAGACACGAGAGGCCTGTGTCACTGACACAATTGCCTTACTGAACCATTTGGCAAAAGGTGGACACAAGGTGTCACCAGAAAAATTACAGTTTTGCCAACAAGAAGTCCAATATTTGGGACACAAGATAGAAAGGGGAGTTAGAAAAGTGACACCAGAGAGAATAAAAGTGATTCGACAAATGAGTCTGCCTAAAACTAAGAAAGAAGTACGAATGTTTTTGGGAGTGATTGGATACGGTCGTCAGTGGATCAGTGGATTTTCATTGCTTGCAAAGCCTCTACAAAAATTGACATGAAAGGATGTGACAAATCTGATTGAATGGGATGATGAAAGTGAGGATGCATTCATAAAACTGAGAAATTGTTTGTGTCAAGCACCAGCATTAGGAATGCCTGACTATACGAAAGAATTTGCTTTGTTCTTTTGTGAAAGAGAAGGATGTGCACTTTCAGTGTTAACCCAGAGACATGGATTGTCATGACGTCCAGTGGCATATTGTTCTGCCACTCTGGATTCAGTAGCTGCGGCATTGCCTGGCTGCTTAAAAGCAGTAGCTGCTACTTGTGTGAGTCTAGAGCAGAGTGAATCTATTGTAATGGGACATCCCCTAAAGATATATGTGCCACATTCTATCGAGATCCTTTTAACAAGAACTCGTACGCAGCACTTGACCCCTAGTCGGCTGGCTAAGTATGAAAGAGTGATCCTGGGTGCTGAAAATATTAGTGTGATAAGATGCATTACCGTAAATCCAGCAACCTTGCTGCCGGATCCATACTGTGAAGAAATAAAAGAGGAGGTTGATCATGATTGTTTGGATTTGACAGAGATGCGTACAAAGCCCAGACCGGACATCTTTGTCTTTGACTATGTATTGTTTGTTGATGGGTCATGCTTGCGAAAACAAAATGGAGAACTGAGTTCTGCCTATGCTGTATGTACTGTATCTGCTATTCCGGAAGCATCCTGTCTAAGAGGAGTCAAGTCTGCACAAATAGCCGAATTGGTAGCTTTGACAAAAGCATGCAAGATTGGGAAAAAATTGAGAGTAACCATATTCAAGGATAGTCAATATGGTTTTGGGGTTTTGCATGACTTTGGCCAATTATGGATGCAAAGGGGATTTCTGACTTCTTCAGGTTCTCCTATCAGAAATAGTAAACATGTCAAAGAACTATTGGAAGCACTACAATTGGCAAAAGAAATTGCAGTGGTCAAGTGTGCCGCACATAAGTCAGGAAATGATTATGTGACACAAGGCAACAAATATGCTGACCAAGTTGCACAATTTTGTGCTCGAAATACAATGTCTTTGAACAGAGGGTTGGAAAAAGAAGCTGCCAATTGCCAACTAATGTTTTTCTCTGCTTTTGAAACATGGGATGAAGTTAGACAGTTACAGGATGAGGCAGATGCAAAAGAAAAGGAACTTTGGATTAAAACAGGATGCACAAGAAGAGCAGATGATGAAGTATGGGTGTGTCCAGATGGGAGATAGATAATGCCAGATAGTTTATCATCACAAATGGCAAGAGTATATCATGGAGCTACACACATTGGGAGGGATGCCATGATTAGGCATTTTAGGCAGACATGGTACAATCCCAAGTTTAGGCTAATTGCAGAGAGTCTCTGCCAGCGATGTTTGACAGGCCAACAGCAGAACCCAGGTAGAAAAACAGTTGTCAGTTGGGGAAAAATTGGAAAGGCAGAGGGACCATTTACAAGACTGCAACTTGACTTTATAGAGCTGCTGCCGTGCAACGGTTTGAAGTACGTCCTTGTCATTGTGTGTCTGTTTTCTCAATGGGTAGAAGCCTATCCCACGAGAAGGAATGACAACCTCACAGTTGCCAAATTACTGTTGAGAGAACTCATTCCCAGGTTTGGACTTCCAGTCACTTTGGAATCAGATAGAGGACCTCATTTTAACAATGAGATAATTCGATTAATTTGTACAGCTTTCAAAGCTGAGCAGAAACTACATTGTGCCTATCGACCAGAAGCTTCTGGAGTGGTTGAGCAGCTCAAAGGCACAATAAAATCCAGGTTAGGAAAGGTGTGTGCATCCACTTCATTGAAATGGCCTGATGCTTTGCCCCTTGTATTGATGAGCCTTAGAAGCATCCCTGACAGAAGAACGGGATTGAGTCCTCATGAAATTCTCATGGGAAGAGCAATGAGACAAGCATTTGTACCTGGAAACAAACTGATGAATATAACTGATGATCTAGTGTTGGACTATTGCAAAGGGCTAGCTGATCTGGTACGTTCTGTGTCTCACCAGGTTGGAGAAGATGCAACCACAGCACAGCCGAAACAAGCTCATGATTTGTGTCCAGGAGACTGGGTTATGGTAAAGAAGCACACAAGAAAATCGTGTTTAGAACCCAGGTGGAAAGGACCTCATCAAGTTATATTGGTCACGACGACAGCAGTGAAGTGTGTTGGCTTGCCAAACTGGATCCATGCCAGTCATACACAAAGAGTCCCAAGTCCACCTGAACGACAAGAGCAGCAACTGGTAGAGCAAAGAGAAGAACCAGAAGCTGAAAGTTGTGAAGTCGAAGAAATCAGAGAAACAGACTCTTAAGAATGTATCGATGATGAACAACCAAGTACAAGTCAAGTAGGGTGGGCACCAGATACTGGATCTCAAGAGACTGCTGTAGAGGCCGAGGAAGGGCAAGAGATTGAAGGACTAGAACAAATTGAAACAGAAAATCCAGATCAAGCTCAATCAAAAGAAGAAAAAGAAAGACTGACAGGTTCAGAACAAATTCAGTCAACAGAAGAATCTACTGCAGGAAATTCAGATCAAGCTCAATTAGAGTTAGAAAAAGAAGGACTGAAAGATCAAGAACAAATTCAATCAACAGAAAGAAAGGAATCAGAAAGTCTAGAACAAGCTCAGCTAAAAGAAAAAGAAAATAAAAGAACACTAGAAATAGGCGAAGAAGGTGAAAAGGCAGTACAAACAAAGAGGGTCAGAAAAGGTGATCACTGGTCAAGTGGAGTAAAAGGACTAAGATATGTTTTAGGAAGAAAAACAGGGAAAGAACAAGAACAAGTAAATTAAGTATCAAGTCAAACCGAGCAAGAACAACCAAGAAGAAAATCTTTACGAAAATCAAAAAGAGTGAAAGTTCCGAGCAAAAAATATAAGGCTCCTGAATGGACATATATCATCCTTGAGGACTTTGAGAATCTTGATCTGAATGAAGAACAAGAAAGTGACACTATTGAAGGAATTGATGAAAGCAAATTGAGACCACCTTAAAAAGAAAAGACTTTGACACAAAAGGTGGAAATTGACAAACAAATAAAGAAGAGAATAAAAGAAATCAAAGAAGAAAATAAAATAAAAGACAAAGGGGAACAAAGATGAAAAGCTGTTGAAGTGTGGGATTACACAAAGATTAATTTATATTTTTTAGAATAAATTTTAGAATTTAGAGAAAAATAATTTAGATATTGATCAATTTTAGAATACTAAAAATGGCAGAAACAAAAGTGACTGAACATTCGAAATCTAGTTTAAAACGAAGATGTGATAAATGTTGTTTGTGCGGTGTTTTAATACTAATGTTAATGTGGTTATTGCTAACTGTTGTGATACCTGTTATAATGGTAACTAATAACAGAAATAACACTAATACAAGTGATCGAGTGAATGCAGTTACTAAAAGGACAACTACCACTAATTTAGAGCAAATGGATGAGAGCATGTATCATCATGACAAATCAAATAGTGATTCGTCATTAAATGTATTTACTAAACTTCTTTATGAATACGTAGACACGATGGATGTGAGTGATTGTTATGTTTGCATGAAGTTACCTTCGTTTGTTTCAGAGGGGGTGACATATCACCATCTTCCTTTAACATATGGTGTGTCATGTAGTGTTGTGTCCAGTTTGTTCTATGTAACAGGCAAATTGCAGTATTATTATTCGAATATGGATTTACTATTCTCTGAAATTCCTATTAGAAGAAACATGAACCCAGTGCTTAGTGGTAAAGATGCAGAATTCATGGGCGAGTTCTTCCTAACAACAAACCCAATAGACATAACATATGCTCATAAGAATAATCTAACCTGTATTTTGCGTGATGAAGAAAAATATTTTCTAAATTTAGTAGAGGAAAGAAGACAGGATTTTCAAAAGAAGGCTGTTGAACAGAAGTCACATGTACCTCCAAGGGTTAATAAGGAAGGGGACTATAAGAAAGGCGAGACTCATGCTGCAATGTCCCTAGACTTGTCAAAATTTGGAAAATTCTGTCTGCATAGACTAAAAACTGACTATAACAACATTTTCATTGGTTCTAGTGAATGTGAACACACCTTCCTAATTATGGGGGGATGGGGACTAAAAGGTGGAACTGATCCTGTTTTTCCAGGAATATATTACGTGTGTGGTAAAAATGCCTATTAAAGGTTGCCAACACGATGGTATGGTAGTTGTTATTTTGGAATAGTATTTCCAAAAGTGTATCACATAACTAAGAACAATTAAATGGATGTGGTAAGTCAAGGACTAAAACGGAGTAAAAGAACAAGTTTTTCAGAAATAGTAGGTGATATATTCGATGCACTGATACCAACAGTTGGAGTCATATTGAATTCACATAAAATATGAAAATTGTCAACAATAGTTGATCGGCTATCAACAGATACTGCTGGGGGATTCTTAATGGTTAATACCGAAATGGTTGCAATTAGATCTATGGTTTTGCAAAATCGACTTGCACTTGATATATTATTGGTAAAAGAGTGTGGAGTCTGTGGCATGTTGAAAGTCCAACATTGCTGTACATATATCTCAGACAAAAGTAAAGGAATTGAGGGATATATTAAGAATATTACAAAGATTCATGACGATTTGACCCAACTGGAAGTTGACGTGTCTGGGAAAGACTTAGTAAAAGTATTTCCGCTATAGGTAGTTGGTTTTCCACTTTAGGGAGTAGTCTATTAGGGAAGATCCTAATACCTGTAATTTCAATAGCAATAATAGCTCTGATAATGACGATGACATATAGATGTTGCAAGAGTAAAACAAGAGCAAGAATGGTGGCCGAAATAAAGAATAAAAGAATGGGAAGAAAGAGAAATAGGGAAGAGATTAAGTTAGAGGAAATGAAAGGAAGTTTATATGATAAAATGAAAGAATTAGACATGAAAAGGAAAAACGAAGAATTAGTAGAAAGAGAGGAAGACACTAAAAATTAGATGAATAAAGTTGGCATTTGGTAATGATGGGTATTTTATCATGGCTCAAAAATGCCATCAGAGGGGGGATTGATGGAGCAAGGATTAAAGAAAATGAAACTTGCTTGTAGAAACCCTCCATTAACTTTCACTAATCGTTAAAACTGTAGATGAGACGAAACTAATATACACCAGACACCGACACATGGGGAGAAAAGCTTACGCATGCTTAAATTAATGAGAAATAAAATGCAACGTGACTAAAACCCGCTTTAATTTGCGAAAACGCTTTGCGCATTTGCAAACCTGAACTACGTAGAGATAACGTGACTAACTCGCTTTGAGAGGGAAAAACCTCACGCATGCGCAAGAAAGACTAACATGCGGTCCTGAGGTACCGCATGCCCGGAATCTGCTTGCTTGAATTTAAAAGAAAGCTGCTGTTATTAATGCTTTTGCCCAGAAAGATAATAATAACATGGGATAGAGTAGAAGTGGGTGGTGAACAGTGAGAATTATATGTTTAAGAAAATAACATCTGTTTATGATTCCTTTATTAATAGTGTGCATTCGGGCCTGCTAAAGCATAACGAAAAAAGAAAATGGCGATGGATGACCAAAAGTTGCGCATGCTGAGTGAATTCATTAAGTGACCCGGTGACCGAAGGAGCAGAATGAATGCCAAATATCAAGGACAGAAGACATGAGAAAAAGAAGACATGTATCACTCGTCTATGTAGCCTGTATTGAATGTATTATTACAAATGGCAACAATATATGCATGGGAAGAGGACGACATGAATGAGCTAAAGGGGAAAGGCTAGCAAACAATAAGTTCCGTAATAAAAATGAATATGTCAGCATGGTGTGACGAAGACTCCCCTAACCCCATCCAATCATATGCCGTATTTTAGTAAAATTTGCAACTCTTGAGGGTGGGACATGTAGAAATAAAGACTATAACTAGAGTTACTTGAGTTCAGTTAATGAGCGAGATAGCTGCTGTTCGTTGACGCAGAGAGAGAGGCGAGAGCAGACTGGGAAGATGCAGATCCGAAACGACAGCCTGATTAGATTAGAAGATTGCGGAAGAATATCGAGGAGGGAGAGAGTGTAAGAGAGGGAATCGCCCTGGTGCGTCAGGTTTGTAGAGAAGTCTAGTAAGTATCAGCCCTGTCCTGATTCTGTCCTATAGTCTTTGTCTCCTGATTCTAAGTCAGGAGACCCCCACCAGTCCTTTGGCCAGAGGGGTGGTTTTCGGTCATCTCTATTAGGTAAATGTCATTCTGTCCCTAAAATTCGCATATTTATTTGCAAATGTGTTATTATATGTCTTTTGTCTCTACATCTATCCACTCTTATGCATTGATTTGTTGAATGAGGTTGTGTAATTGAATGTATTTTGCTAAATGAATTTTCTCTCTCCCATTGAAGAATGATGGAGTTTGCACTGTGAATCTGTAATTGATGAGCGTTCAACTTTATGACTGAAATTTTAGATAAAGCTTATGAATATTACTCAGAGTCTGTGGTTATTTCACTAAGAACTTTAAATTAGTTAAGAAGTTGTTAACATCACCATCAACTAACTCAACTAATGGTCCATCGACCAGAGGAAGAGTGTTGATTCGTGAAGATTAGTTAGGCGTTAAAATGGTATTGTTAACCCAATTTGTGGGTACAGGGAAATAACTAATCAGAACTTAAGTGAATTATAAAACTTGACCCCCCAGCGGATCGACCAGGGAGTGTGGATGAGCATTTTGGATAAATGTATATGGGCCCATTGAAATATTCTGTTTGTGAAATATTCAACCCTGGTCTTCGCGCTGGATCAATGTTAGTTGTCTTAAGAATACTACAACATTTTACAGATATACTGAGATTCACAATAGTTTAGAGCACATTACAGTAAACTACAGTAAATAAGAAGTACATTAAATAAACATTTTACAGTTGTATACACTGTTCATCAAAACCCTAGCAGCGCTATGGTTGTGAAAGGTGTGCTGTGAGCTTATGTCTGAAGAGAATGAGAGATGAGGATTGTGGAAGTTTAACAGGAATATTGTTTCAGAGGCGGGTTGTTATCACTGCGATTTTCCTGTCGCTTATGCCTCTTCGTATGATTGGAAGGTTTTCATGTCAGAGTGGAGAGGACAAGAAGGTTGGTGTTCAATTTATCTTGGCCTGTAGGCATGCTGGGCAGACCCATCAGTGCACTTGTTGATTATACTGAGCATCTTGAATATCATTTTGCCTTGTGCTGGGAGCCATTGGAGGCTCTTTAGGTATGTCGACAAAGGCTGGTGATTTATTAGTTCAAATATAATATGGCTGTCTGCATGAGGATCTTTTTGAAGTCTCTTAATATGGTATGCTCGGAGACCAGCATATAGGGCATTACTATAATAAATGCAGGCGTTCACCAGACCACAACACTAAAACTGTAGTGTGGTTTTCTGGCATTATGCATGGTGGTAATTTGAGTAGTTTCAACTGGAAAAAAAGTGATTTTAGCTACTGCTCTGATATGTGAATTAACGTTGAAATGAGCAATCCAGATGATTTCCAGGGGTCTAACTTTTTTTAAATTGGGGACAATTTGGCCAAAGAATGTGGGGGACCATTTGGTTGGGGAGATATTGATGGTCTAGGACAAGGTTCTCCAAAGTCAGTCCAGGAGGGCCAGACCCATGCCAGATTTTTAAGACAACTACATTGATCTAACTGGGTATATGCTAACATATGGCATGGATCCAGCTCTCCAGGACCGACTTTGGAAAAGCCTGGTCTAGGATGAGGATTTCAGTTTTTAAGCCACTGATTTTTAGACTACTTAGGCACAGCCAGCCCCCTGGAAGGTTGGGATTTTGGGCATCTGGGACTTTCACATATTGAAGTCCATCTCCCATGAAAGTGAACATCAGTGTTTTTGTACAAAGGTCCAAATCGGCCAATAATCTGAATTATATCTTAAAACGGTACATGGGTTAGTGTCTTGTTTAGACTCGGTAACTCACTTCATATTTTTACTCTAGATGTTAAGCATCTCTTCTTAGCCCTTGTAAAGGATTCTCTGAAAAGTTTAGGTCTTTGGCCTCATTTTATAAAATTAGTAGTCATTTTACCATATTTTTGAAAAAATCTGTCTTCAGTGCTGCATTTCCATTTAGCCAGGCAATACTCCACACAAAGTATATTATTTCTTAAGGACAGAACTCGAGCTGGTAAGTGGAATTTAGAGACATTCCGAGACTGTTTTTTTACGTTATAACTTAACAGGCTTTAGATAAATATACATTATGCATACATACAATTAACAAGCATTGGCATAGCCAATAGGTCTCGCTTTTGGGACCTTAAGTGATTTTTTAGAATTAACATCATGCCATCCTCGGTGTAAATAAAAGCAACCTCTGTTATTAAATGCCAGTGCTAAGCACCGCGAACCACCGGCTTCAAAACACTGTGTAACATGGTTCAAGTAAATGTTCCATTTTGCGGGGCCTGTTGCTGGCTACAACGGAGCGGGTTTTGGGGCACATTTTGCCAATATCAGCCTGTGTTTTGCTAAGAGATGTTCAACATGTGCACTCGAGTCCGCGACACTGCAGGAGGCAGGGGAGTGAACGAAAAGACGCGGTGTGTTTTTTTTTTTGTTTAAGTTAAAATGTGCGCGAGCTCCATGCGCTTCTATTGCAACGTATTTTACAAAGAAACGGAGGGCAATACATATTGTGCGCGAGCTCCATGCACTTCTAAAACACTGTGTGCATTGGTGCAAGTAAGGGTTCCATTTTGCGTGGCCTGTTGCTGGATACAGAGGAGCTGGGTTTGGGGCACATTTTACCAGTATCAGCCTGTGTTTTATTGAGAAGTGTCACAGATATGCACTAAAGTTAGCGAGAGTGCAGGAGGTAGGGGAGTGAACGACAAAATACGCAGGTTTTTTTTGGGGGGGGGAATTTAGAATGTGCGCGAGCTCCGGGCACAGTGCTTAATTGGTGTTGGTGAAACATCTTCATATACACCTCAGCTTCCACTACCGGGGGATCTTGGTAGAAAGCTTACAAAACCAGATGGTCATATGAACACTTCATATGCAGACAGCGTGCTGGGTGCTTGGAAAAGTGTTCAGGCAGAGAGCAGTAGAGTAAAGCAAAGACTCTGAAAATGGAATCTCCTTATGTTAGAGGAATAGGAGCACAATTGATCGGAGAGGTTCAAGGTCCTGCCGACATTGAAAACTAAGCCATCTCGATTGAGGGATTTAATCTGCTTTCCCATTGCCAACCTGCGCTTAAAGCCGTAGCATTACAAACAAGCGCGCGGCAAAATGGAAAGAAAAGCAGGATTCTGAAGAAGGGGAAACACGCTTTCAACATTTATGCGGCAAAAGTGAAAGCGAACATTTATAAACAAAGTCAACTTAAAGCCGCGGGAAAAGTGAAAGCGAACATTTATAAACAGAATCAGCTTAAAGCCGCCGCGGCAAAAGTGAAAGCGATTCCCTTGCGGGAGCGAGCGGCGCCAGGAGAGATAATTGAGAACACATGGCGAAAAAGCTCGCTCCCGCAGGGGAATCGCCAGACGTGCACGCGTTGCCATTGGAAGCAATGCAACGCGTGCACGTTTTTGGACGAAAAGCTGTGCCGATTACTAAAGGTCTTTTTCCTATGCAACGCATGCGCGCTGCGTAGGCGAGACCTAAAAATAGTGAGCCCCCTCAAATAGGTTTTTCGGTAGTTTGCATGAACATTTTACACAGGAGCCACACAAAGTTTCCTTCGTGTCACAAATGAGAAAGGGTGCAACGAAGTGTTTAGAAGGCTGAAATATGATGTTTATATTTTATCTGGTATGTTAACAGATTAGACAACAAGGGTTGAGGCGATTCAATTAAGTAATGATTTTACGTGATTACTACTTTAAACAATTTGCATGAATGCTAGGGAATTTAGTCTAAAGTGTACTTCAAACGCGAAAAAGGCAATGCACACGCGCTCTGAGGCGGTAAGTGAACCCTCAAGGCGCATTAAACGAATATGCCTTTAAAACAAGATTCATATCACAAAGTAATCTAAGAATGCAAATACATGCTTGTGCGTCAAACAGCAGCCTCGTTTTTACATCATGGGAACAAAAACGGTCACGTTCCTACTTCGCACATCTGGTATAATACTAGAGCAAATAGTAATCATAGGCAGATGATGCCCCTGAACTAAGTAACAAACACTAATGTGCACGTGAGACTGTCCTTTAGAAGTTATCCCTTTGCACACCATTAAAAGCGACGGAAAACCATTATAGACAGGCCTCAGTAAGAGCAACAGAGTAAGTCATCGATAAGTTGCCGGATTCGTATTCTCTGCCGGAAAAAAAACCTTCAAGATGCGGTACAGGAGGCCTGGGCATTTGCAATGAGCCACGCGCAGGTGGGTTTTGCACATCACTGGAACCATCAAAACGATCATGAAGCATCACCTAGAACTCTCACCGCATACCTTGAGAAAAGCAACTTGCTGACTGGACAAATATTGAATACGATTATGGCCTCCCAAAACCGACTCACGTCCGTTGAATTCAAAGTGATCGCATGACATGAATGAACGCGATACGATTATGGCCTCCCAAAACCGACTCACGTCCGTTGAATTCAAAGTGATCGCATGACATGAATGAACGCGATTCCCTTGCGGGAGCGAGCGGCGCCAGGAGAGATAATTGAGAACACATGGCGAAAAAGCTCGCTCCCGCAAGGGAATCGCCAGACGTGCACGCGTTGCCATTGGAAGCAATGCAACGCGTGCACGTTTTTGGACGAAAAGCTGTGCCGATTACTAAAGGTCTTTTTCCTATGCAGCGCATGCGCGCTGCGTAGGCGAGACCTAAAAATGAGATAACGGGTGGACGACAAGATAATACGACTGGTAATCTAAAACGCTTTGTAGCATAAAATGCTGAGTACCTGTTATTGGGGGGATGGGTAATTTAAATAAACTGTGCCTATCCATTTTGCAAGCAGGGATACGATGAAAAGTTAGAATTCTGTTAAGTGAGCAGAGTGTATGTTTCTTTAATGGAGTTTCACATTTGATTTTCCGAAGTACTTGGATATGTTTAGTTCTCTTGAAACACAGTATGTAGTAGCGTGTGAGGGGCGGTGGGGCACGGGTAAAGTGCTTATTATGGTTTTCTACAAGCGCTAAGTGTTGTGTTGAATCTGGCATTGGCTTTCTGTGTTTGTCTGACCTCTCCTGTGTTGTTATGGAAGAACTTGCTACTTTGCTCTTTACTGCTTCAATTGCTTTAGTTAGCTCCCACTTCCAAGAGACTAGGACTACACATTAGTTAATTAGCAGTCATGCTCCCATTCTGAAGGTTCGAGTTTTTAGTTTTTTATTGATTTTGCACCTAACACAAAAAACAAATATAACATTGTCAGGTAACCTGGGATTTGACTCTTAATTTTGTTACATGATGGCACAATATTACACTCAGACTAACTTTTCCATTTAGACAGGCCTTTGTTTTATCACAAAAATTCAACGAGGATTTGGGATTTGGAACTTATGATATATGCACAGTAAGGTTTCCTTGCCCTTTCTGTGGTCCCCAAAGTTCTTGTTATTCACAGGTAGGATTGTCTTTTTGAGTTTCACAATATTGTGTTTGCTTGAACTCTGACAGAAGTTGAGAGCAGGGTTATTTGATATCCTTTTTGCCTATGAGGGTCTGGTGGATGAGCGTGGGCTGCAATATCTGAAGGGGGCATTTGCCATTCAGCAAAATCAGTGGTGAAAACTAAAAGGTGGTAGATGTAATACGTCAATTAATCTCAACTGCTGGCAATTACTCTGGGCCACATTCCAATCCATATTTTTTTTTACACTTTGCTAGCACTAACAGGTACCACCCCTGGGCAAATTAGTGTTGGCCTTGCCTAATATGGACTGTATAGCTCAAACTGCTAAGCCTCACCCCCTATGTACATGAACACATGCAGCATAAGGTAAGCTAGGGGGCCCATTTCTGGGCATACCAGTGCATGGAGGAACTCTCACTGAGGAAAAGATAACACTGATGGGTGGAATGCGTGAATTAATCTCAGCCATTGGCAATGACTCCAGCATTCCAGTACATCATTGTTTTGCTCCTCGTTGTACCAAAGACAAGAATGAATCATATGTAAATCAGTCCAGGCTTGGCACTACTCTAAAAAGGACAATTTAGTCTCAGTCAATAGGCGAAGTGAAAAGTTCAGACCTTGACAAGGTTGGGGGCAAGGGTACAGCAGGTCATTGGCGACTACAGTAACAAACTAATGGCAGGAATACATAAATGTGGACAACAGATAGGTATTAGGGAGGAGGAAAGTCAGAGGGTGTTAAAACATAGAAGATTAAGATTGGTTTTTTAGGTCTAGGCTAGAGAATTTTTAGCTGTCTCCTTGAGCTTTTGTAATCACAAAAAAAACCAAGAAAACAGACCAAAACAGATTATGTAAAAAAAGAAGCTGTCTTTAGCATGGCTTGAAGGTGGGTTAGTAAGCTTCAACACACAAAAGAAAAAACTGATTGTCAGAACCCCTTTCTGAGGGGCACGCATGGGTTACTGAATACAACTGTGAGGGTTGAGGCCATTTATTCCTAATGTCCTCAGACCCGACCTACTATGGATCCTGAACAATTGGGCCAAGAACCCCGTTCAGCACTTGAACAGGAACAGTGTGGTCCGAGCAGCCCAAGGGTCCCTCTGGGAGGTGAATACAAGGGAGTAAACACAGGCTCACAACTCAAAATGCGCGTAAAACAGCAATAAATCATTGGCCAGCCAAATACTAACTTTTTTTTTAAAAACTGAAGTATTTTATTTCTACTGCTAACAACACAGGGGAAAAATATGACATTCACAAATAAGTACACAGTCCCCCTGAGGTCAGGGCTCTAGTGTTTCTTTAGTGATAGTTGTTATTCCTCATTCACTATAGGCAACATCCAGGGCAAGCCCCTCTAGCAGGCCAGGTCTTAATTGTCCTCTCTGACTCTATTTTAAAGTCCACAGTGTTCCAGGCCGCAGCGCTAACTTGTAAGCAAATTCTCCCCGGGCCGACTGACCTGAAATTGGTGTTAATGGCACCTGCAGGCTTGGAGCGTCCGGAGTTCCTCAGTGTGCCCCATTCGCGGGTGCTAGAAGCGGCAGCAGCTAATCAGATGAGCTTTGTGTACATGGCCCAGGCCGGCTGCATTCAGCAGGCGCAGAGTTCCTCACATGCAATCATGCCACCGAAGCGACTGGAGGTTCTTTGATGCTCCTAATTGCAGGGCAATTGTCTGATCCATCCCACGCTGGCGGAGGTGATGCGACAATCCCTAAGTGGGTCCCTCACCTTGATGATGGTGTGCAGGTGCTCCCACTGCGGTCTCACTTCCAAGGTGTTGCAGTAGTCTCGTCACACTTCGCACAGGGAGTCCACTCGACAGGGCTTCCCACTGGATCTCTCTCCCTGCAATGCTCTCCTCTTCCTCACAGGGCACACTGGTCTTGGCAAGCAGGCAGGCACTGATGATCTGGGCTCCAGGGACGGTGATCTTGAATTCTCTGGGTGATATCTCCTCACCACCAGGGAGACTAGCAGGCCTTGGCCCCCAGTCCTGGTCACAGGAAGAAGTCTGACAGAACTTCCCCACCTCATACAGCACATCTGGCTGCTTGGCAGCTCACAATTTTGGGGGTCTCAAGCTCCCCTTCTTATAGTCCATTTCCAGACACCAAATGTTATTTAGAGTCTGAGTCTTTGAAGTTTATGTTGGGGATCTGCTTCTTTTGAAGTGCCCTCTCCTCTGCCCTCTCTTCCTCTTTAAAGCAGACTGTCACAACAAGAGCGACTCCAAAGCTGGTAGCTCCACAATACAGGCCACGGCAATGACTAAAGCTCACACCTGGATGTCAGCCACAGTGATATGTGTATCAAAAGGTTAGCCCAGGGCCTCAGCCTTAATCCTTATGATTCTCTTATCAGCCCCGTCGGCTCCTGAGATGCGCCCAGGCCACTTCCTTGTGACCTCTCACTGAATCAAAGAGGCCTATGAAACCATAAATCAATATCAGGGATCCAGACATCAGTACAGTTGGGGCACTCAGGGCAGGGGTGCAGGTCCATTACCATGTGGAGAACTTTTCTGTCCCAATCAGGGGCGGCTCCTCCACTAGGCTGGAGGAGAGTCGCCCCACTGCTTTCTCGCAGTGCGAGAAGCAGAAACATAAAATGGTAGTTTTACCATTTTATGTTTCTGCTTCCCGCACTGCGAGAAAGCAGGAGTGTTTGGTTCGCGGGTTAGCTCTACAAGCAGGGCTGTGCAGGGGAGGAGTGGTGTGCCCACTCCTGAGTGAGCATGATTGGTTTGGTCGGCCCTCTGCGCACTCTGCCCTTTCTCCATGCAGGCTGCAATGCAGCCTACATGGAGAAAATGGCCTCCCCATAGGCGCCTGGCTGGGCGCCGTCCCGACCAATCGCCATTGTAGCGTTGTGATTGGCTTAGGGAAGGGGAGGGGAGGGAGGCTGCCTGCTTCCTCTTCCTGCCGGAGGCAGGTGAACAGAAGCAGGAGCCGAGAAAACGCGGGACCCAGCCAGCCGGCGGACAGGAACGTTTTTTAAATTTATTATTTTAACAACCCCTCTCCCCGCGCAACCCCCGCCCCCCACCCATGATTAATGCCCGCCACGACTGGTCCCAATACTGATGATCAAGGTGTGGCTGGCAAACCGAACTGAGAGCAGAATACCTGAGATTGCAAACAGAACAATGTGATGAGCAGCAGTATTTTAGATTAAGAGATTCCCTCATTTTGGAATCATCCAGTTGTGCCGGATCCTGGATAAAAGCTTGGTTGTAGAAGCTGGACATCTGGCGGTAGCTTCTCTGCTAACATTCATCACAGCGATGCCAAGTTCCTGCGTGCCTCTCGGCTCCATGAAACCAATCAGCGGTCTTGCTCATGTTGATCCTGGTGTCCCCTCAAAGGGTTGTGTGCTGTAGCTGCATGCTCCGACTCACTGCAGCAGCCCGAGGAGAGTAGCTTCCCCTCATCATTTTCATCCTGGAAGGTGACTGGTACAGGAGGCAAAATGTTCCCACAAGAATGAAGCCAGGTGATGGCAGGCAAGTGAGGAGGTTTTTGTGGGTCCTGGGTCAGAGACTAGAGAAAACTCAGTATCTCCAGCATCTGGCACCATCTAGTGGTTTTACCAGTGTTAGTTTCCTCATCATTAATAAACAGGACAGTCTTGCTTCAAAATGTATAAATTGATTTTGCAGCACAAGTGCAGAGCCTTGATAAACACATGATCTAGGGAATAATCTGACAGCCTTTGGGGTTGGTGTTTACTCTCACTTGACAAAAGTAGGGTGATTGTTGTGGAGCATTACAGCAGCGGCAGCTGGTACAGAACGGGGTGGCAGGGCGGCGGGGTTTGAGGGTAGGTGAAAGAAAAATCCCACTTACCTCCTCTGCAGGGCTGTCATTTCTCCATCTATCCCCCGGCGGCGTCTCTCCTCCGGAAGCATGAAGCACACAAGCTCCCCTGGTCAATCACAACGCTGCTGTCACCAGCATGACAGCAGCATCGTGATTGGTCTGAGCTTTGTGATTCGGCTCTCAGACAGGCAGTGGGGGCCTGTGCATGTTCTCCACCCGGGCTGTGCCAAACAATCATGCGCATTTAAGTGCATGAACCAGTCCTCCCCCTGCTGGCTGTGAGACAGCCCAACCCCGCACCATAAAACTGCCTCAGTAAGGAAAAATAAAATGATAATAACAACGTAGTATTATCATTTTATTTTTCCTTTTTTCCACTCCTGAAAAGCAGTGGGGCGACGCTCCTCCGCCTTAGCGGAAGAGCCGTCACTGCATTACAGTGTTCTGGTCGCTTCTAACTGGTGGTAACTAATGTGGATATTTGGGTGGCTCCTTGTGGTACCGCAGGGCGCAGAGTTTTAGCAGTCATGTTGTTTTGTTGGGCTGCAACACAAATGAACGAACAATGGACAGGGTATACATAGAGAAATGCTCATTGGAAGCACCCTTTCCATTCTCCCCATATTCTAAGGGCTTCCTTTTTACTGATTTTTTTGTCAACTGCGTTTGTTCGGAGCACTGTATCAATTAGCATTTAGAGAATCTTCCTTTAACATCCTTTCACCCTCATTTTGGACCCGAACACTTCTATCCTCAAGAGTTATTCCCCCTGCCCCCACCCACCTCCATTCCAAAGAACTTTGATGTTACTTTCTTCTATTTTTTTTATTATTTATTATTATTGTTATTCTAAACATCTGAAATTGGTTAGTATATGTTGGAGGTTTGTTATATACCTCTTTGTTAATTTTTTATAAAATTGGAAATAGTATTAACAGAATGGCACAACTACACATTATCTGCATTTTCTTTTCAAAAGGGGTTAGAAGAAAGGGTCCTCCATTTTCTGCTTCCTCACTTTACAGTCACTGATCTGCTCTCGGTTTCAGGCAGCCTCTTTGAAGGGATTGAGCGGCGCTCCTTAGGGAAGTCTATGAAAGAAACACTTCAGTAGGAGCCGCAAGCTTGCAGCCCTTTCCCATGCATGTCATGCGTGCCAGCACAGAGACAGACATACAGCTGCCAAACGCAGGCCCTGGGGAGTTAGGTTACTTCCATTCACGCACGTTTTACCGCTCATTGGCCAGAACAGTCACCTTGATCTTCTAGCTGTGGGTATTTTAGTGTTAACTTCATTTCCTAGTCTCTGCTGGCTGCCTTCAGTTGTGACTTAGATCAAGCTGCTCGCTAGTCGGCAGCACAGGGCTGGACAGTGAATGTTGCTGACGATGGGACTTTAATATAAAGTGTCTGTCCTGTCAGAGCTTGCCTTACAAAGAGAGCACGCGTTGTCCCACGCCAGCTATAACCTACCTTAGTCAGTTCTATGGGTCTCTTTGCATGCAGGTAATTTTTTGGTGAGACCTACAGGGGTATGAATGAACTAAAAGTGGTAAAAAGTAACATATTACGGGTAAGTAAATTGTGGTTACCATGAAGCATCGTAATATCCAGAAATCCACATACAACACCACCCAACACACCCTCACACATAGGCAGCAACACTGCCATAAACAGCACCAAAAAACACATTCAGCCATTACAGCAAAGAACACGAACACTAAATACCCCTGACCTGTTGGCTTTGCCAGTGCTTGTTTAATTAATGGAAAAGGGGACAGATCGGATTCGCGAAAGGGAAGATTGTGTCTAGAGCCCCGATTTACAAAGCCTTTTACGGCCATATGCTTATGTTCATAATGGAAAATGGCTCACTTTACACCAGACTGGTAGCCATAAAAGGACACCTGGACGGTGTAAATGGTTGTATTGCTACCTACTAGTAGACCACAACGGTGTACAATTATGCAGTAGTAATTCACACAAAAGAGGTGGGGGTTGGGTGGGTCATGGCGTTCCAACACTTGAGTTTCAAAAGCTCTTCACCAACCCTTTCCCTCAGTGGAAATGGTCTGGGATTTACTCCAGTGGGTTCTCCACAGGTAAAAAAGCACAAAAAAGACAATGGCGGCTGGCATGTACCAAGGGTGGTGAGGCGGGTGGGGTGGTGGAGCACAAAAATAAAAAAATTTAAATAAATTCACTTACCTCCGCAGCGTGACGTCCTCCTCCCTCGGGTGTCTTCCAGGAAGCTCCCAATGCAGGAAACTGCACTACCCAATCCTGCCGCTGCTTTCACAGTCAATCAATCAATCAATCATGTCACTTATAAAGCGCACTACATACCCGCGAGGGTCTCAAGGCGCTGGGGGAAGAGGGGGGTGGTGCTGCTACTGATCGAAGAGCCAGGTCTTGAAGAGTCTTCTGAAGGCCAGTAGGTCTTGGGTCTGTCGGAGCTTGGTGGGGAGGGTGTTCCAGGTCTTGGCGGCGAGGTGGGAGAAGGATCTGCCGCCGGCGGTCGTTTTCCGGATGCGGGGGACTGTGGCGAGGGCGAGGCTGGTCGAGCGGAGCTGGCGGGTGGGGGTGTAGAAGCTGAGTCGTCTGTTGAGGTAGGCTGGTCCGGAGTTGTGGAGTGCTTTGTGTGCATGGGTGAGGAGCTTGAAGGTTATCCTCTTGTTGACAGGGAGCCAGTGCAGGTCTCTCAGGTGGGGTGTGATGTGGCTGCGTCGGGGGATGTCGAGGATAAGACGTGCAGAGGCGTTCTGGATGCGTTGCAGCCGTCTCAGGAGCTTAGCCGTCGTTCCTGCGTAGAGGGCGTTTCCGTAGTCCAGCCTGCTGGTGACGAGGGCCTGGGTGACTGTTTTTCTTGTTTCGGTGGGGATCCACTTGAAGATCCTGCGGAGCATTCGGAGGATGTTGAAGCAGGATGAGGAAACGGCGTTGACCTGCTTAGTCATGGAGAGGGTGGGGTCGAGGATGACCCCTAGGTTGCGTACGTGGTCGGTGGGTGGCGGGGCTGTTCCCAGTGATGTCGGCCACCAGGAGTCGTCCCAGGCTGAAGGGTTGGAACCAAGGATGAGGACCTCCGTCTTGTCCGAGTTCAGCTTCAGGCGGCTGGTCCTCATCCATTCGGCGACGGCCTTCATTCCTTCGTGGAGGTGGGCTTTGGCGGTGTGAGGGTCTTTGGTGAGGGAGAGGATCAGCTGGGTGTCGTCGGCGTAGGAGATGATGTTGAGGTTGTGCTGTCGGGCGACGTGGGCGAGGGGTGCCATGTAGATGTTGAACAGCGTTGGGCTGAGGGAGGAGCCTTGGGGTACGCCGCAGATGATCTTGGTGGCCTTGGATCGGAAGGGGCGAGGCGGACGCTTTGTGTTCTGCCGGAAAGGAAGGATGTGGTCCAGTCCAGGGCCTTCTCTTGGATCCCGGCGTCGTGAAGGCGTGTTCGTAGTGTGTGGTGGCAGACCGTGTCGAAGGCGGCTGATAGGTCCAGGAGGATGAGGGCTGCTGTTTCTCCGTTGTCTAGCAGGGTCCTGATGTCATCGGTGGCGGCGATGAGGGCGGTTTCGGTGCTGTGGTTGCTGCGGAAGCCGGACTGGGAAGGGTCCAGGATGTTGTTCTCCTCGAGGTAGCGGGTCAGTTGTTTGTTGACGATTTTCTCGGTGACCTTCGCGGGGAACGGGAGCAGAGAGATGGGTCGGAAGTTCTTGAGGTCCTTGGGGTCTGCCTTGGGTTTCTTGAGTAAGGCGGTGATCTCGGCGTGCTTCCAGCTTTCCGGGAAGGTTGCTGTCTCGAAGGAGATGTTGATTATTTTCCGGAGATGGGGCGCGATGGCTGTACTGGCTTTGTTGAAGATGTGGTGAGGGCACGGGTCTAGCGGTGAACCGGAGGGGATGGTGTTCATGATCTCGCTGGTGTCCTCGTCGTTGATGTTGGTCCAGGAGAGCAGGCGGTTGGTGGTTGTGGGGGCAGTGGTCTCGGTGGTTGCCGGGGCGGTCGTGGTGTTGAAGCTGTCGTGGATGCCGGCGATTTTGCGGTGGAAGAAGGTGGCCAGTGAGTCGCACAGGTCTCGCGACGGCTGGATGTCGTTGGTGTTGGAGCTGGGGCTGGAGAGTTCCTTCACGATGTTGAAGAGCTCTTTGCTGTTGTGTGCGTTGTTGTCTAGGCGGTCTTTGAGTGAGGCCCTTTTGGCGGATCTGATGAGGTGATGGTGACTGCGGGTGGCGCTCTTGTGGGCGGCGTAGCTGTCCGCTGTCCGTTCGTGGAGCCAGATCTTCTCCAGTTTTCGGCATGTTCGTTTGGAGCATGAAAGTAGCGCCAGGATAGGATAGAATAGGCTCTCCCAGCGCTCCTAAGAGCACTGGAGGCCTGCGCTTTCTCCAACCCAGCTATCTAAGACAACTAGGTTAGAGAACTTTAAATGGCGCATGTCTGGCTGGCCGTCCTAAGACGGCCGGCCAAAGAGACATGCACATTTTAAAATGAACAGCTCCCTGCTGCAGTCCCTCGGCAGCGCTGGCCCGCCCCGTCCTGACACTCAGTTCGGGACGGGTTGCTGAAAAAAACGATAATAAATAAACGTTATTACCATTTTATTTTTCAGCTCTGGGGCTTGTGGGGTGACGCTCTTCCGCTCAAAGGGAGGAGCCACCCCTGAAAAAAGACAAACAGTATGTGCATTTGGATCAAGGGCTGCCTTTCCACAGTGTCGCGTTGTACTGTGCTTACAACTGCACTGGAGGAAAGTGCAAATGTCACATGGCATTCCAAGTAGTACGCCTGCAAGCTGCGACTTTCACAGCGTTCTATGCCCACTGCTGGGAATGTTCTTTAAATCCAAAACCTTGCAAATCTAGAACTATGCCTAGGAATAGATTTAAGGTATTTTATGTGACTAGGGCATAGGGGCTGGAAGTAGGGGTGGGGGGAGTAGGGAGGGCTGCAGCACCACCAAAATACTCCATGCTGGAGTTCAGAAGGTTAAAGAGCAACAAAGATACCTTTGCATTCTATCCTGTCACAGAGGTCAAATGCCAGGCTCTGTCCTGTGACAAATTGCCATTTATTCTTTTAACATGGAGATTGGCATTTACTTTCTTTCTTCACTGCGAAGATTTTGTAATGTGAAGTGTGTGACAATCTTGTGAAACGGAAGGCTGTATGATGTTAAATTTCTCTAACACAATACAAAACTTAAACTGTACAAATATTTCAAAATATATCAGCAGCATGGAAAGAACAAATTAAGCCCCTTCTTTTGTATTTTGAGGTGTAATTGAAACAAACATTTTATTAGGATCAAAACAGATCAAGAAGCTTTACTTGGTGATGAACAAATCATAAATATTCACTGAAACCCGATTTCAACACATTATCATTTGTGCGCTGTATAGATTTATCAGTAAAACTGTATGTCTGTGCAAATTCAGTGGCAAATTCAATAACAAATGTGCAAACTGTCAATTGTTTTTATGAGCAGGGTTGGTCGTTGCAAGGCAGTATAGGGGGCAGATTTATCAAGAATTCACACAATGCAACGTAGCAACCCACCATGCCACACTGCATGAAAGGGAAAGGGAAGGAATGCCATATTTAAGATCATACGGTGCATTCCTGCCTTTTACCCTGCGCTGGCACACAATGTGATGCCTAGTGCCAACGCAGGCACTCTTGCACCATGGTGAAAAAGTGCCTGCGTTGGAAGCAGGATTGTTTTTGTGCAGGAAGGGACATCTTCCTGCACAAAAACAATCCTCTGAGGTATTTTCCTCTTTCTATGTGTGCTGCAGAATGCAGCACACATAGAAAGAGGAAAACACGAAGAAAAATAAAAAAAATATTTCTCCTCGTTATATCTTTCCTGGGGAGCTGTGGCATTTTGATGCATTCTCAGGTCTACCAGTAATGGTAAATCTGGGAATGTGCAAAAATCCATGGGTGGTTGCATGGGAACACCCACTCTCCACCCATAGAACTCCTCCCTGGGGCACAGTAACGCAACGCAGCGACTTGCACTGTGCTGCATTACTCTAGATTTATCAAGCCACTCAGGGACATGCAAGGTGGCCTTCCGTGGCTTGATAAATCTGACTTAGTAGTTGCGCCACGCCTGCGCTCCCTTGCATGGTGCAAGAGTGGTGCAACTCAATGATAAATTTGCCCCTAAATGTCCTTCTGGGTTATGGACAGCACAGAATCAGTAGAACGCAAACCTTCAGTCAATGTACAGTGCGGCAAAAGGTTTCTTCACCTAGCATGTAAAGCTGGCTTTGGCACTGCGGGTCATCAGGAGGACTGCCTGGTCCTTGTCCGGACGAGAAGTAAAGCAAGAAACATTTAATGTCCAGGTGCAACCATTCATTCAGACCAGTGATGCACTTTTGAAACAGGTAGGTTTATCAAAAGTCAGAGACACACATACAATAAGTAAAATCTGTGTGGTTTGAGTCCCACACATAAAAGACGATATAAAGTCACCCAAAGAGTATGATAAATAAAATAATAAATTGGATCAGCAATATATGGCAACGTAGATGGGGGGTTACAGAAGATATCCCTGAAGCACGTAGAATTTCACACTCCAAACTCACACCTATACAGAGGTGATATTGGTTGTTTTAAAGAACTCATCAAAACAACACTGATATATGTAAAAATATTATTGGCTCTACAAAATAAGACCCTTCCAGAGAAGTCACATGCAGCCTTTATGGTCACGTACATTAAACAAGTGGTGCCGTTCAGTTATGGTATGCTACCTGGTACCTAAGTGGACACACCAGTGCCACAAAACTAAAAATCACTTTTAACTAGAGAAAGATCAGGTTCAAATAATCTTTTTAAATCTGATACTCTGCATGCAGCTCTGTTGGTCTCGATGACAAACAAATTAGCAACAGTGATCCAGTTGTTTCACTATCACTAGTTGTCTGACCAGGAGCAGAAGATATGTATTAACACATTTCCCCCCCCCCCCGGTCAGCTGGGTATCATGTGTGAGTATGCTCCCTATGCATATATTTGTTGGCACCTCCAAACGAATAGCACTCATTACAACTCATGCGTTTTCTGTGCATGCCATTACAACGCAGGTCGTTACAACGGCGCGTTGTTACATTGCATGCCATTACAACGCAAGTCGTTACAACGACTTGCTGTAGGGGAGTAGCTGGAGTTTGGAATAGTATAATTTACTATTCCAACTCCAGTGTGTGCAACAGTAGGGAAGGTGTTGGATTGAAAATCCAACTAAACACCTTCTGCCCTCTACAGCAAGGCGTTGCAACGACTTGCGTTGTAATGGCATGCGATGTAACAACGCGTCGTTGTAACAACTTGCGTTGTAATAGCATGCGAAGTATCGCATGCATTGTAAACGATGTTTCCCCCTCCAAACCTAAACTTTTAGTTACATCCAAGAACTTTTCCATTTGTTATTTGAATGTCTCAAAGGGCAAAACGGGAGACAAGGACAGTCTGTTCTCTGTGGCAAAGCATGACATCTGTAGTCTCCACAAGACATGCATAGTCTCCATATAAAGAAAGTTGTATTTCATTTTCCCAAGACATCATATATAGGGCTAAAGCATCAGTCTTTTGGTCTCTTATTAATAGGAGTGACTCTTAAGCTTTCATTTCAGATTAGGAAATCACAGAGAAAAGAGGGGTGTATACGTCTAATCAACATTTGGAGTACCAAAAGGGAACCTGGTGGGGTGTAGCAGCTCCATAATTACTCCAGTCAATGATTTGTTGAAAGAAAATGTATTTTCTGTCACACAGGAAAAAGGCAGGAAGGCTGTTGCCGGTGCACCAGAAACTGATCTTTAAAGAATTGCACACAATAATCACAAACAACTAACTGACAAATATTATCACATGAATAAAATTCCCTAATATCACCCTTAACCACCCAGTTAAACAACCCCTTCCTCTAACAAACAAAACTAAAACGTACACAAAAAGTGACAATATTTACCAAATACACACGGACAAATACACACACTAAGACATCCAATGTCAACTCACAGAGGAGGAACTATGGCATCACATAATCTCTAAAATAACTTGGTGTCCTCCTCAATCAGAGCTGCTCCTTATCTCTTTCTACACAATAGCATATTCAATAACAGTTCCATCCTGAATAATCTCTAATTCATACCCATTGTCACCTTCTCCACTGTCCAGAAACTCTCTATCTCCTACTTAATCCCGAAACTCATCCCCACCATTACCATGTCAGCACTTTTCCCTCACCACACTGTTTTCACAGTACTTTTTTGTGTTCAAAACAACTTTAGAGGTGCTCAATCCCTGCTCATCATCAAACACAATAAAATTACCAATATATTTCTGTCAAGCCAAATTTAAAGAAACCTATAGGATGTCTTCATTATAACCTTACCACATGAAAGTCTTTTCTACGCAGCACCCGCTTTCCATCATCAAAATAATTGCATTAATTCTTTAAAAGTCCTTGTTGGACTTGGTCCTCTCTGCAAGGTCACCCCCATATGATTTGCCTTCACCCCTCCTGTTTTCTGAACCCGTTCATGTTGGCTTTTAGGACTCTGTGCACTTTACCACTGCTAACCAGTGATACAATTCTTATGCTTTCCCTCTAAAACATGGTGCAATTGGCTTACACCTGATTGGTACATTTAATGTACTTGTACTTCCTTCATGTATGGTACATTGGGTACCCAGGGCCTGTAAATTAAATGCTACTAGTGGGCAGCAGCACACATTGTGCCACCCACTAAAAGTAGCTTTTTAAAACATGCCTCAGGCCTGCCATTGCAGTCTATACTGCAATTATAATCTGACAATGTGACCTGGCAAAATAAACCTTTTACCAGGCCTACAACATCCTTTTTGATAGATCTAGGGCACCCCTAGAGGAGGCCCTAAACAACCCATAGGGCAGGGTGCATTGTATTTAGAGGTAGGACATGTGTTTTTAAGTTTTACATGTCCTGGTAGTGAAAAACTCCCAAGTTAATTCTCACTACAGTGAGGCCGACCTCTCTCATAGAATAACATTGGGTTACCTTATTACATTTAATAAGTGCTAACTTTTTATCGGGAACAGGCAGAAATATCATGTCTGGACTCATACGAATTGTAATTAAAATCCTCTAATGGTAAAGTCAGAGTTTAAATTTCAATTTTGAAAATGACATGTTTAGAAAGGTCAAAACACAATGGGTGTTGGGCCAATTTAGTGTCAGCAAGGCTCGGCCACTATCAAATTTTTACAAACAAACAAAAGCCAGTACTGACATTACTTTCCATACTATTTTACATCTAGGAACACAAAACTCAATTATCGTTTTCTCTTAATCATTATGTGTGATAACGCGATAACTGAGTTTTGTGTTCCTAGATGTAAAATAGTAGTTTGGAAAGTAATGTCAGTACTGGCTTTTGTTTGTTTGTAAAAAAATTTAGAAAGTTGGCATTTTCCTGTCCTAAACTTTCTGAGGTCTTCCAGAAGTTTCCAGCTGCCTGAACCTGTTAATTGCTCCCCTATCAGGAATGGTATTGGGCCTAGGTGTTTGGTGCCACTGTAGAATGAAAGGAGCTCCATTATTATGGGGTTGATTTAAAATGGGTGCTTGACATCCAGTTCAGAATTAGACCTCCAGTCCCTGCATCGAGGGGCGGAGGAGAGATGGGGAGGGGGGCAACCAGGACTGACATTACACAATTGAGAGCTCCCAAATATACATTACCCTCCAGCTAAAATTCACCCATTCACTGAGTACTTCTCGGGCTTTCAGATGCAACAGTTGTGCGTAAAAATAACTTACCAACTTCTGTTCCTTTCCCCAAAGTAAATGTCAATCCATGGCCTTTGAGGCCATCGGCTGCGTCTGTTTCGATGATGACGTAAGCCGCAGAATAATCCGGATCTGTGTGCTGTGTAATCAATACAAAATGAACAACACATTTATGCAAGCTCAATCTGTTACCCAAGCAAGTGTAGCTTGCAATCTTCTTGCTTTGCTCGTTTACTTACAAAATTAATTTTATATTTATCCCTCCAGGAATTGTTTGCTCAATTTTTTAATTGAAGAATCTGTTCAAATCTATCAAATGGTGAGGGTGTGGATTAGTAAATATGGAAACATATGACAAAGGGGGAAGTACGTCAAGTGCCTTGTTTGTTCTACATCTGTAAGGCCATCAGATATTAGAGACGATTTGCACGCGCCTGGCTGCAACAGCACGACGTAAACAAACAAATGAATCACTGGCAAGTTTTAACAAATGGAACTGTGACACGGGTAATGGCCATTTGCGCATCTCACTGCACCTTCGCCATTTTGGTGACATTAAAGCAGTTACTAAGCAGACACTAGCGGCAGGACTACAAATAAGAACTTTGTAACGCACTTCCCTTTCTCACATTCATACAGTACATCTCAAGGTTTATAATTTCAGGGCATTATCTGAAAACCTGCCGAACAATGTAGGTTTACTCTGCCAGAATAAATATTGTTTTTATTGCATTTTGTTAAAGATTTGTTAGGTACCTTTACATCAGTTAGTTCAATGAGGCTGCCCGCGGCCCACACAGGGGGCCCCCATAGGAGGGCGGCCACCTTAGTGCCACATTAGGCACAAACCAGACGGGCTAGTGTCTGGACCTCCGGGGTCTGGAACTTCCTATAGTCATTTCCGGTGCGCCGAGTGGGCGGGGCCAGGTATATTTACCTCCCCCGCCCATCCGGCGATCCTTTCGCGCCGAGGTTCCACGCCATCTCCCTCCCTACCACTTACCTGGCGTGTCGGCTGGATGGGTGGCTAGGGTAGGAAGGCCATTAACTTGTTGTTTTGTGTTGCAGGCGGAGTTACAGGGCGATCCAGAGGCTGAATGGTACATAGGGTACCCTCTTCAGGACCAGAAGAAGGGTGCAAATGCCAAATAGCCCCAGGAAGTCCTTACGGCAGGACCCTGGAAGAACGACAGCGCCCCGTTAGTCCTTCGGGCGGTTGTAAACCTGAGCAACCAGGGCTTGCCTGGATACGCTCCGCCCCCTCAAGGGGTGTGAGTAAATGGGTGGACTGGTGGTCCACAGGATGTAAGGGGTAATACCCCAAAATGGTTAGCACCGATTGGTTATGCCACGGTGCAATTTGGCTCATCAGGTGGGCAGGCAACATAGGGCTGCCTGCCTTTGGATCGCCCGTAAGTTGACCCACCATGTTGGCATATTTCTTATGCAAAATAAACCTGCAGCAATGTTTTCTCCAACAACCAATGTGTCTTGTGTTTTCTTTATTATGGTATTGCTGTGTTTGCGGCTTGGGTGTGTTGCCGATATTGGCACTAAGACCCTGGCCCTAATTGCAAGTGAGGTGGAGCACAATCACTTGACCAAATTCAGCTCTGCTTGATTCCAAGCGGGAAGGTTTTTCTGGGTGTGGGAGAACCAGACCCTAATTATTCTGTGTTAATTACACCGGTACGCAAGGCTTTGAAAGTACCAGACAAGCCTCATTCCCATTTTTATTCGGGGGTTGAGGGGGGGGTATGCAATGCCTCCCTCTTACTGAAAGCATTTTCTTCTTATCAGTGGCCTATCACCAAAAAATGGGGTCCCCCTGCAGACTGTAAGGGGGGACCTGGGTCTCCCATATATTCAGATATACATTGACCTTGGCCTGAATTGACCCCCCCTTAAGAGTTAGGGGGGGCACCCTGCAAGGGAGGGGCTTGTGTTATGTCTCCGTCTCTTCCCTCCCCTGCTACACACATACCCCTAAATGTATGTGCTAAGCCCCACGGAATTGTGATTTCCCTGTGGTTTTATGGCTGGAAAAAAATCGGTCCCACACGGTAAGTCCCCATTCCGTGGGCAATACCTTGTAATTGCATGACAGTGGGGCAGATTTACCGCATAGTAATGCTAAATTGCATGTAATTCTATTTTGTCCCCAGTATCGTGCAACTTGGAATGAGAGCCCATGAGGACACCTTTGCATTTTGGGGTTTTTAATCACAGTGCTTCATCAAATATGGTTAACCCATAACTGAGTGTGGATGAAGATAATCTTCAGTGTTTTTTTTTAAACAATTTAAGTTAAAAGGCATTTATGATTATGTTACCTCATAACCGTAAATTGTCCCAAAAAATTAATTTGGTTACACATGTGCAGACTAGCAAAAGCAAGCACAGATAAGGTTGCAACCGAGGTTAATCATCAGGGGGTATATTTACGGGAATTGTGGCAAAGAGCAGCACAGCAAGTTACCTTGCTGCGCTGCCCTGCTCATAGGGTAAGGGCAGGAGTGCGCCGTATTTATCCATTATGGTGCATTTCTGTCCTTTCACCCTTCTCTTGCACCGTTTCGGCAGCCTAGCGTCAACACAGGCACCCTTGCACCAGGGTCCAAGGGTGCCTGTGTTGTAGGCAGGATTGTTTTTGTGCAAGAAGGGGCACCTTCTTGCACAAAAACAATACACAGAGCTGTTTTCCTCTTTCTATGTGGAAAGAGGAAAAAACGAGGAGAGAAAGATATTTTTCCTCGTTACGCCTGTCCTGGGGAGGCGTACCTTGTCTTTTTCGTTTATAGTTTTCTAGTGGCAGAAAACCTCTGGTGAAATCTGCACTATAAAAATAGCCTAATCCTAGCTATGCATTTATCTTCGAAGGTCTATCAACTACCCTTACTCATCTTTTCATGAACCCCCACTCATCCATCCAGTGGCCTAGCTAGGCCTTTGGCCGCCCTTGGCGGTCCTTGCGTTTGGCGCCCATGCGTTTGGTGCCCCGCGGCAACTGCATGTAAGAGCGGGGGGGGCAGAGGTGCTGGCGATTCCTGCATTTGCTGCCCCACGACGGACGCAGGTAAGAAGAGCGGGGGTGAGAGTCCGCTGCCCCCAAAACTCATGCCACCTGAGGCGTACCTTCCCCGTGACACCCTTGCTATGCCACAACATCCGTCCATGTAACCCCCACACCACCCACATCTCAGCATCAACTTTTCAACCTGCACCCATACTTTCATATAGTCATCCATTTATTCACTCACACGTGTTCATCCAGCGATCTTCAACAGTCATGCGTTAGTCATAGAGCCTGTGATAGTATGTTTGCCTACATGTGAATTATGTATTTTTGTCCATCAATGTGTGGTGCTTGTATGCAAACAGATGCTGAATGTGAGCTGACCTCTGTATGCCGACTGCTAGTAACCGTGCCTTTCAGTATTCATGGGTATCTGAATGTATTTAGGAGACTGTACGTCTTTTAGTTTCTGTGCATTAGTGTATTTATGTGTGATGGTCGGTTTGCACATGAATGACTAATGGTGATTTGCTCTGCCTCTGCATGTTAACATAGCTATATGTGTGTTTGTTGCTATGTATCAGCAAGAAAGTGTGTTTTTGTGTATATTTCTCCGAGTAACCATGGGTATGTGTATGCCTCTTGGTACGGGTACTTCTGCCTATATGTAGTTGGTTTTGTGTATTTTACGGTATCGGATGCTGCTCTGTTGTCATCCTGATGACAAGTGTCCCCCCCTAAACCTCTCCACTCCCTCACACTGTCCAGGTCAGAGATTGAGCAGAAGGAAAGGAGAGAGGTCAAGCGCTTTTTGCATCATGCTGCTTTGAATCGTTTTGCACACTTAGTACAAGTATTATTTTGTAAAAAAAAAATGTAAGTAACAAAAACCAAAAGGTAGAGGTTTGAGAGGGCAGTGGTTTACATATTTCATTCCTATCTGCATCAATTACATGGCGGTTGAGGATCCAAAATGCCTTTCAATTCATTCCACTCTTAAGGAATTCAAGTAATTCCCATTAAAAATTAACACGCATGGCTAACGATGTGCAGAACAACACACAATATATTGTATTTAAGCCAACAGTACTCTGCATTATGGAACTTATCAGTTAGCTTTTATAGTTAGAAGTGTTTGCTTAAACAAATTTTTTGTTTAAAAGCCAGGACTGTCCAAGAAACGCACTTATTGACTAAGGATACTCACAGGTTGCGGACTAGGGCATGTCCCCAGCAATTGTTCTCTTCCCATTCCTCCAAAACAGCAGGGGTGGCCATTCTAGTCTCTGCTAAGTTTCAGGGTAAAATGGGTCCCAAGCGGGTCGAGATTAAAGGGCGGCTTCTAGCACACACATTTACATTAGGACAGCGCTCCTTCACCATTGCTACGGCCTACGCCCCGAACGACGGACAGGAGGGGTTTTTCCGGGAGGCAATTCAGGGTTTATCTGGCTCTCAGTATAGGTCACTACTCATAGGAGGGATTTCAATCTGGCCTTTGACAACGACTTAGATAGATCCAGTAAGCGGCATGGGCAGGTCGGTGCACTCACTAAGAAAGAGAGACAACTTCTGTCCGAGGCAGGTTTGACGGACATTTGGAGGTCTCACCACCCGTCCTCCAGAGAGTACACTTTGTACTCGCCTTCCCACAAAACGTACGCCAGGCTAGATTTCATACTGACAACGGACACATTGACTCAGCAGACGCAAACGGTGGAAATACTACCATGCCTCCTGTCTGACCATTCAGCAGTGTGTATTTTCCTATCATTCACATGCCACAGTCCATCGCGCCGGTTATGGCGCCTCAGGGAGACGATGTTGCAGCGCCCCACAGTGATCCAGCGGATCACTAAAACTATTACGGATTATCTGGCCATCAACGATACACCGGATACGTCTATTGCAATTTTATGAGATGTCCTGAAGGAGGTGGTTCGGGGGGAACTCCTAGCGATCTCTGCCTTTGACAACAAAGTTCGGAGAGAGAAAAGAGAGCAACTCTCGAGCACAGTAATAGAACTTGAGCGCATACATCAGAGAACAGGGGCACCTAAGGTCTGGAAGCAACTTAAAGCAGCGAGGGCTCAACTGGTGGGCCTAGATACTGACAGGGCTGAACACGCCGCTCTAAGGCTCCGGCATGCTTTTTAAGTGGGGGGGATAGAAGTGGGAGACTCTTGGCTAATAGATTAAGGGCACAGAGGCAGGCTTCCAATATTTTAATGGTAATCGATCAACAAGGCCAGGAGCAAACTACAGATCAGGGCATAGCTGACGCATTCAGGCAATTCTACGCGTCCTTGTACGGGGCTCAGACGTTAACAGAGGATGCCACTGTCCAATATTTGCAAAGAGCGAAAACTGCTTAGCTGGCCCCTAGCCAAGTCGAAGACCTCGAATCCCCAATTAGACTGGAGGAAGTCATTTCCGCTATTTCCAAGCTATAACCGCTAAAATCCCCAGGACCGGATGGATTTTATTCCATTTTTTTAAAAACCTTCTGTACCACGTTAGCCCCACTGTTGGTGAGTGTCTACAACTCGATCGGATCATCTGCGCTTATACCACCCACGATGTTAGAGGCACTAGTAACTGTAATACCCAAGCCGGGGAAGGATAAACGACAATGTGCGTCATATCGTCCCATATCCCTCCTTAATGTGGACCTTAAAATCTTCACCGGGATTTTGGCACAGAGGCTTTCCCCCCTCCTACCAGGGTTGATAGATCCTGATCAGTCGGGCTTTGTCCCGGGCCACCAGTGCTCTGACAATACTAAACGCCTCCTACACCTAATAGACAAGTCTGAACGCTTCAAGGTCGAGCGCATGATACTCTCGATAGACACCGAGAAGGCGTTCGATAGAGCGCACTGGCCCTAGCTTAAGGCATCCCTGAGTCATTTCGGACTGCCGCAGCGCTTTATTGAATGGGTCCTCAGCAGCTACACTAACCCCTCTATCTCGGTTCAGGTAAACGGTCTAGTCTCGCGAACATTCCCCATCCAACAGGGACCCAGGCAGGGATGCCCACTCTCGCCACTCCTATTTGCTTTGTACATGGAGCCCATGGCCCAACGAGTGCGCGATGATCCCTTAATATCAGGGGTGAAGTTCGGGGGTGATGAGCATAAAATTAGCCTCTATGCCGATGACGTCGTTGCCACCCTGGAGAAACCTGGGGAGTCCTTGCCGGCCCTTCTTATCGAACTAGAACGCTTTGCCCAGGCTTCAGGTTTTAAGGTCAACATTCATAAGTCGCAGGCCCTCAACATATCCCTTGGCCCCGATACCCTAGAGGCGCTTCAGCGGGAGCACCATCTCCACTGGGCACAAGACACGATCCCCTACCTAGGCCTCCAGCTCACAGCTAGTATACAGACAACCAACTCAATAAATTACACGACGTTGCTGCAGCACGTCCAAGATTGCCTCCGTAGGTGGAGGCCGCACTCACTGTCGTGGTTGGGCCGTATAGCGGCACTAAAGATGACAATTCTACCTAAGATAATATACATATTCCAGTCACTCCCATTGGCCCCCCCCGTCGGGAGTATTGCATTCATTACAAAGGGACTTGGAGCGCTTCATATGGCGCGATCAGAAGCCTAGAATACGCCGGGAGTTAAGCTATAGAGGCCCGGCGGATGGTGGGCTGGGAATCCCTAACCTGCAGGACTATTAAAGGCAGTTCAGTTGCGGCCACTGCTGGAGTGGTCATGGCCGGAGTCCGAGAAACAATGGCTGTTTATGGACAAGGCTTTAGCTAGACAACCACTTTGGGGAGTCCCCTTCCTCGCCAAAGCAGACAGGCCCCGGAACTTATATCTCTCCAAGGTAACACACCCCACATTGTTGGCCTGGGATAGGGTGGCCACCTTCCGCAGGCTTACAACTCTTCCCTCTCCAATAACACCACTAGGTAACAACCCAGACTTTACCCCAGTGCTGGACTCGTCGGAGTTTGCACAATGGACAAAAGAAGGCTGTCGTTCAATAGGACACCTCTTTGATGTGGAAGGACCGTTGTCCTTCACTGACTTGCGCAAGACACACAATCTTCCAGAGACGGAATGATACCGATATCTGCAGATTCGACATTGGGCAATGCATCCCGGGAACCAGGAAAGGGCCGGCGACACCGTACTCCATTCGAAAAGTTGCTTCTCACGAGTCATACAGATGAGCGTCTGACAACAGACCTTTACAAACTTCTCAAACGCGACCCGAGGCCAGGGAAATCACCCGGACAACTGAGATGGGAAGGGGAACTGGGCTGGACGCTTTCTAAGAAGGAGTGGGAGGACATTTATCATAGAGCCCGTCACACAGCGTTCAACGTAGCGAACATTGAAACGGCCACAAAAATAGCCACATATTGGTTCCTTACTCCCCCACGACTCCACAGAGGTAACCCGACACGTAGTCCCCTATGCTGGAGAGCATGCGGCTCGTTGGGAACTCTGACCCACCTGCTGTGGGAATGCCCCCAACTGACACGCTATTGGGAAAAGATACTGGACGATATCGACTCATTTTAAAACCCAAATACCCTGCTTCCCAGCTTACACTCTCCTGGGCCTCCCTAATCCCCTCACATTCCCACTTAGAGCGCGGAGAGGTAGGCAAATGGCATTAGCACTGGGGGCGGCCCTGCAAAACATTCTCTCCCACTGGGGCACTGCCACCACACCTACTCACTTGGGGTGGCTTCACAGACTATGGGGGATACTGGGGATAGAGAAAATTTCCCTGTCACTCTCTAACCCAGGAGCTTCCTTCCAGGACCTTTGGGAGCCTTTCCTGAAATTGTTGACCTCGGAGTTCACAGAACTTACCTTCCCGAAGTTCCTGAGACTACTGCGTTTAGCAGATCCACCACAAACTGCAACATCAGATGATAAATTGCATCACACGGCATATATCCTTCAAGGACAGACAACTACAAGATGAGATTGAAAGAACATATTGTGCATGCTTAAGACATTGAGGAGGGGGAGGGAGAGGGTGGGAGGGGGGTACTGTTATGGGTTTCCGGGTTCGAAGTTTCTCTATCATAGGTAATCCACTTGATGGAATCCATAGAGACAAGTACAGAATGAGTCTTAATTTGTCTGTTGTAACTTTGAATGAAAACCAATAAAAGAAATCTAAACATAAAAGCCAGGACTGGCTGAAAGTGTCACACAGTATATTGATTGCCTTTGAAACTATGTAGGTGTCCACGCTCTATGTCCCCCTGAGTTAGCATATGCGAGGCATGAGTAGCTCATCCAGTCCGGGTGCACCCCCTGCACTTTGGTCTTGCTGGTTCTGCATTTATGATGTGCTAACACTACAAGTACACCGAAACAGGTTCAGTTGTGATATGTGGCCTGTCTTCTCTATCAGTGCACCGTGCCATTGTAGGTGATTTTCTAGGTCAGTAGGTGCTATTGTTGTCTTCTGTGTCCGTGATAGCAGTCAGTTTGTAGCCTGACATCCATCTGTCACCACCTTTCCCTGTTTTTGGTTTTAACCATCTACACCAACATCTCTAGGATATGGACAATGCTTCAGCGAGCGGCCCAGGCACATTGTGGAAGAGGTGCTGCAGCTGGTCCACCTCTGCAATACCACAAATCTCCAGAGCTGTGTAGCAACTTTGCACCCCCATAACTTTGGGGTTAGCAACTTTACACCCACACAACACTAGAGACTGCCCTACTTTCGCCTTCTGCAGAAGCATCAGAGCTTGCCATGTTCCTGCTCCAGGGTCCCAACTGCACGGCACAACAGACTCTCAGCATAATGCAAACTCGTACAACTACTCTTTCATTAAAATGTCAGTACGCTGGTGAAGAGTCAAAAACCCATACATCACAACTGACAGGGTTATCAACTAATAGCTCATGATTGTGGATTGATCAATATTTGAATGACACAAAAACCAAAGGATTGAGGGCAGACCTCTTGCCCCTTTCGCTATGTAGCGTATAAGGCAGCAAAAAGTATCTCTAGCTGAAGTTAGAAAGAAGGATGTACTCTTTAGTGGGTGCAAAAAACTGGTTGTGATTCGCAACCAGTAACAAATTTTACAGACCGAAAATTGGGCATCCATATAATTTCATCTTGCCCCAGTGGGTATTTTCCTCGATGATAGCCTTTTCATTCCAGCAATGTACCTTATTTCATAATTCTAAACTCAAAATATGTTATACTCTATTCCAAAGGCATGGGATGCTCCGGAGAGATTTAGAAGGTTGGAATTGTGTAATATTTTAAATCTGGGGACCAAATACTCTGGTGGGTTGAACATGGAGGAAGAGCTAACTGCACATCTGGTTTGAGTAATGGAAATGTACGAGCTATAAACTAATTCCATGACACTTTGAGTTGTAGGAATGATTTTAAATGAGGAATGATTGTGTTTTAGTAAATGTTTTCAAGATAAACAGGATAGCCTGCATATAACATTAGCCATTTTTCATTTAGAATTATGAAATTGAGGATATTGCTGGAATGAAATGGCTATCATCGAGGGAAATGCCCATTGGGACAAGATGAAGTGATATGGGTGTTGAATTTTTGGGAAAATCATGTCCTGGAAAATATTCTCATGAGATGGAACTGATGATGATAGTAAACTGGCCGTTGTTCTTGGCAAGAAGTCAGATGCATGAATTATACATATTAACAAAGATACATAAGGAATTATTGGACAATGAAAGATGTACGAGGAAGGGCGGATGACGTAACTTGTTCTTCAATTAACTGCACTTTCTGTATGTAAGGTTATATGCTGACAAATATGGGGAATCTATTGAGTATGGTACAAATTTCTAAGATTTATGAATTGATGATAACCTTTCCAAGACGGTAACACCTTGTAAGATTGATAATAAGTAACCAATCTTCTGTTCATGAAATTGGATCGAAAAACTTAAATTATTTCTTTAATTATAGAAGTATAAATAAGCTTTTATAGTCATTATGATGAAATAATTGCTCCGTGAATAGGGGCAACTGTTAGCTAAAATACAGGATCAGGTGTTGACATGTATTGAAGATTTATTGTGTATTATACAAACTCCCTAGGTTTATGGACTGAAAGTAACCTACCCAAAATGCCAGTACTTGGTAAAGATCTAACATGAACAATTAGTCCTTTGTTTATGGAGTTGAAATGTGAATTTTCAATTCAAATGGTGATCTTTAAATAAGATGATATTATAATTAGGGCTCCCGGTTTTATCGTATTTATTTTTTTGCCATTTCCGTCTGTATTTATCCATATTTATTTTTTGGGCATTTTATCTGTATTTATCCACAATTATTTTTGCCACAAGCAGAAGACGCCGCTGCAGCTAGTATTTTTCCACATTTATTTAAATTGACAATGCACACATGCACTCGGTTGTTATTGGTCAACACAATACATTCATCTGTAAACTTTGCCATTCGCAGAATGTCCCAAATACGCTTATAAGTGCTAGCACAAGCCATTTGTCTCAGAGCCTTGCAGTTTCTGTCATCGGCACAGAGTGCTACATCCTCTCCCCCACTGAACACCATACTGCCCCACTGAGAGAAACTCACACTGCCTTCAGCTACAACCCAATTGTGCCCCGCTATAAACACCTGAAAGCAACTCAATTCAAACTATGCACTAGACAAGAGTAATTTGCTGCCTGAAAAAAGTAACAACATTCTGGAACAAACAAACACTCATGGGGAATACAACTTAAGGCTTTTACACTCATTATTCAGAAAGCTAAGGACATGAAAAGAAAAGTAGCGCTTCACTGGCAAACTCTGTAAGGTGGCGCTAATGTGTTTGGGTGTGAATAAAACCAATCTGGCCACTTTGCGACTACTCTGTCTTGTTTTATTTAGTTATGTATTTATTGCTCGTATTTTAAAACCTTTTTTCTCTCCTCCTGAGGCCGCGTTTTGGAATAGAAAAATGCCAGAAAAAGACATTTGAAAGAAAAGTATTTCCTCTTTTTTTGGATCCATTTCACTGTGGAACGAATGAAGGAAAGGAGAGGAAAGAACAGTCACGGTTTTCTGCAAGTGAGGAGAAGCGCAACAGAAAGAGAGGGAATAAGAGGAAGAAAGAGGGGGGTAGCAGAAGTGGACACTGTCCTTGTCTTGTCCGGGCAAGAAGGAAGAGACAGCAACAGTTATGGGCTATGCAGTCCGGTCACAAACTCTGCAAATACTCCAGTCAGTGGCATAGCAAGCTTTGCCGAGTTTGTGGTCGGACTGTTCTTGCAGCCACACGTACCCAGTGTACTGCACTGCAGTCCGGCCACAAACTCAACAATCACTACACCGACGTAGCTAGGCTGTGCCGCCCCACGGCAGGGGGGGTGTGGGGAGGGAGCTGGCATCCGATTCCTGCTTTTGCTGCCCCCAAAACTGCATACGCCACTGTCTCCAGCCCCCTCTCCCCCAGCACTTACCTTTGTTTTGAAATGGCTGGCCAGAGCTCACTCGAGGGGCGGAGCGGAGCCCCGGACATGGCTGGGGCAGCAAACAAAAGGCCGACAGGAGCTCAAAAAGACATCTCATTGGAAGAAATTTCCAGCAAATCTGAAGCTGGTGTTCCGTGTTACTGTAGGCAGCCACAGCCCTAGAATCAGGAAGAGGGCGAGGCAACTCTGCTGGAGCACGGCAGCGCGGCAAAATGTGCTAGTATTTTCTCGTTTTTACATATAAATACAGACAAAGGAAAACTTGTTTTCCGTCTGTATTTATATGTAAAAATCCGTTTAAACGGAAAACCGGGAGCACTAATTATAATCTAATTTGAATTAACTGTTTTGGGCAAAATTTTGAAATTTGTATCGACTAGGTAATGAGAAGAAGTTCATAAGATTAGGAAGTTATGAGTCTATTGTCATTGTTTAGTAGTGGTCCTTTATTAATGTTCACAGTTTGGCACTTTACTTTGTCTGGAGAAAGCGGCACCTCCAAAACGCCTAACGTGCAATAAAATTCACCAGCAACAACTCCTTGGAGTGTGGGCATTCCTTCCTATGACCTAACTAAGTACAGTATTTGACGGGTCATAACCTGTTTGCCCAGCACCGGCGTCGTAGGGGGTGAGCTCGTGATGCTGAGACCATGCAACTGTTAAAATATATATATATATGTGTTTGTGTGTGTGTGTGTATGTGTGTGTATAAACATATATATATCGGAAACATTTAATCAACATATAAACAATTAAAAATATTATTAGCAGTAATAAAAAATTAAAAAATATATCTTTCAAAATATAATTAAAGTAATACATATAAATAAATCAAATTCCCATATATACATTTTCCTAAAAATATAAACCTCCCAGAATACAAATGATTAAAAAACAAAAACAAAAAATATTAAATAGCAATACAAAAAATAATTCATATAAATAAACTTCAGAGAAAGTATTACATTTGTGAGGGGTTAAGTCACTATTCCCACTCCAGTCTATGGAACAGCAGGGTAAGTGTTGGACTTCGGAGGTGTTTGATTTACTATTCTCGCTCCAGTCTACGCAACAGTATGTAAAGTGTTGGACTTCGGATGGGTTAGATTTGCTATTCCTACTCCAGTCTATGCAACAATATGGAAAGTGGTGGACTACATAGGTGTTACATTTAATACCCCCACGCCAGACTATCAAACAGTAGGTAAAGTGCTGAACTTAGGAAAGTTAAACTCAGTTTTCCCACTTCAGTCTACATAACTGTAGAGAAAGTTTTGGACTTCGGATAGCTTAGACTTCCTATTCCCACTCAAGTCTAAGCAACAGTAGGGAAAGTCAAACACCAAATAATTGGCATTAGCAACTGATGTTCCTAAACCCCACACCTACTGGCCATACCCCTCGTCCATATATCAATAGAGTCCAATACTAGTGTAGTCATTAGGGGGTCCGCCGCTATAAAAAACCCCACCCACTCTGTCAACATATGACAGATATCCAAACTAATTCCACTATAATGTGCACTCAGTAAGTTAAACTATTCTCAGTTTAAGTTATTTTGTCCCATAGCATGATTTCATCCATTCAAAGGTATCCAGTCGAGATGTCATTCAGATTTTTAAATATACTTTCTCCAAAGTTCCAATAACCCATTTAATAACTTTATTGACAGCCATAAAATATTGTCCAGCCACATCTGATGCATTTCGCCCCTTTTTCAGACTTCCTCAAGGCTTAGTTAAATAATGAAACATATAATCTTGCTTTCACATTCACAGTCTTTTCGATATTAGCCAAATATTTAATGAGTTCATGAGTATCTTTTCCTAGCGTTTCCATCTCCCCGATCAGGATATCATGAATGTGTCACAATGGTTCGTGTCAATGCATAGAAAGATTGACAGACAACTTCGTAGATAGAGCGAAGCCATATGGTAAACATGTCATTTTGTGATTTTCTTTTTGAAAATAAAAAGCAATGCCCCCCTCACCATGGGAGATTTATCCCATGGCGTGGGGGTAATTTACAAGTTTCTACTGCCCTTTACCACCATGTTTTACCTGGTGGTGACAGACAGTGAAAATGGGCTATTCGACCTCCCATTCTAAATCGAGCAGGTGGTGAAATAGCCAAACCTATGACAGCCCTTACTCTGTCAGACCATTGGAGGATTATGTCAGCGGCGGAGACGGAGTAGTCTCTGCAGCTGACATGCTTCAGTTTTGCAGGACTCTATAGGAGGCATGCGGAATTTCAGTTTGACAGAGAGGGTACTCCGTTGCCTTTGTGACAGAGTACCCTCTCCGCCAAACTTTAAATCATGCCCCATGTTTCCAGTCCTAGTGTTGCCAGGTTTGTCAGTCTAATTCTTTCAATGAAGAAAACCAAGACTACACATCCCAGGATACATTTTGTTGTCAAATAAAAGTCCAAGATTTAAACCATGGTGTGCTGACAACATAAGACATGTGACAGCTTCACCAAAGTGGTAAGCCTAAGCTCCCTCCTCCCTTTCACAGTATACAGGGCTGAAGGGACCCAAGACTGGCAGGCATTTCCCAGTGGGATTGGGACTGCTCATAATCACATCCCCACACCCTTTAACAATATGTTGACCTACTGTGACCCCAGGCCTGGCAGATATGCTGTGTATGGGGGCTGAACACCATCAAAAATAAGCCGTCAGTACCTGAGACCCGGTATACACACATCCCCCATCCGAGAGGGGCTGATCAACATTGTGTCGCCAACTCCCAAAGAATATATTGTCCCAATGGGACCCCAGGTCCGACAGACATGGGGCCTACAGTGGTTGGAGGCTAAAGACACACAGATGATGGACCGAATGCAGAGCAAATCAAACATTCACCCCAAGCCCCCTGCACAGTATGTAGACCTTCAATCCACTGTCATTGCAAGGAGCAGGTCCGTTGTAGTCGGTAGAGGGTGGCTGGTGCAGTGGATGGGTGCCGCAGGCATTGAGGAGCTCTCTACCCTTACCTCACAAGTGCTACCGCTGTGCACAACAATCACACATGCAACACAGGTGGGGGAAGCTATACGTTCCTCGGCCTCTCTTTTAGTTGCCGGCCTCTGGTGACCTCTCGTGGGCAATTCTCTTGGTGTTCGCTTTTAACTGAAAAAGCAGATTAAAGCCTGGTGGGTTTTTAGAGCAGAAATCTGTAGAAGCTGAAAACTAGAATCCATAATCATATGTTACTGGCTGTCAGGAGTTCCAACGACTGCCAGTGCACCAGCAGATTTATCTTAAAGCACTTTTCATTACGACTCCCAAGTGAGTCACCTCATCTGGAGCTACCTTTCTTTGGTGGTCCCCAATATTAAATGTCAGTGGCGTAGTGGCCAAATACACAAAAGTGAGAACTCACTTGGTGTCTCCTAAATTGTCTCTAAATCCAACCACATGGGGGGGTATCCCCTTTTGTTTAAAAGGAGTCTTTCCCACTCCCATCCCCATTCCTTGTGGCATGCTTCATCAATGAGTCCTCACCAAGATCTGACTGTATGTGGGTGGTTCTACCTTGAACCTCAAGGGTGCTCTTTTGTTTTTTAGGAGGAGGGAACTATCAACAAAAAATAAGGCAGATCACTGAAAGTCTAATTCAGTATAGAACCCTGTGGCAAGGTTAAAAACATACAGTGATGTTGTAGGAGTAATTGTTAGGCCTCCCACATCTGTTGGCTGTGCAGTGTTCAGCCAAATTCCTGTGCCTGAAATGGTCAATTGGTGTTCGTCAGAACCGAAGCCCTAAACTCCTTCACACACAACAATCTTAGTATTGCCGCACTACTTGTGCAGTCAATCCTATCAGTGCATTTACTTTCATTCAAGCATGCAATATGTGCAAACCCAAATGAGGAACTTCCTCATCCTATTGTATTTGTGTTACTCTTTTACTATCCTCCATAGAGTCTTAGAGGCAGGTGGATCCTGTAATCACACATTCGTCAAAAATCCCCACCCATTCCTACCTATTCAGTTCCTCTAAGCTCTGCTAGTTATCAACATGACCAAACATGACAAATGAGAGATGTAGGATTGGATCCGAGGGTTCATACAGGAGGCAGGGTAAAAAAAAGGGCAGATGAGACAAGCAGGTTGGGAAAAGAGATTTGAGAAGTGAGGCAGGCTGAAAGGAGAATAACGAGGTTGGGTTGAGTCTTCGCTTAGGAGAACAGTAGCAGCCGGGGTGGTGACAGTATAGCAGCAAAATTGAATTTCTTTCTTCAATGAGTAGTACTAGAGGCATGATGTGCAGATTAATCCTCAACCATCTAGACTGGGATGGGGGCCCCCACGATCTCAGCACCCCTGCGTGAATGACATTGACCAAGAGGAAATGTACTACCACTAACTACTTAGATGAAAAAAACCTTGTACCATTGTGGACTCTACGGGGGATGGCAGCCAAGGTGAGTACAGAGAAGGTTTCAGGAGGGGCAGCACCTATGAGCCAAAGGTTCCCAATCACAAACATGATGTGAAGCTGAATAAAAGGATTGTGTTGCGCCCCAACAATTTATTTATGCTGCATGGTTTGGACCAGGTATACAGCCAAAGAGCAGTTACAGGTGTCTTATTATTCACGCAATGAATGTGATTAAAAAGTAAGACAAATTCCCTTTTATTTGATTTGGTTTTCAAACAAAAGTCTGTACAGAATACGAGGAAATGTGTTTAGGGAAGAATGTACTGTAGATGGCAAGCGGCGGACGGAGGTACTGGAGGGTGCCAGAGGGTTCAAGTAGGGAGTGTTAGACGGAGGAGTTATACATATGGTAATATGTAACATTCACAAAGTACTGGAGCTGCAAGGATATTTGCAAAAAGGTGGAGGAAACATTGAGTAATGTCAATGAAGGAACAACTGCTCTGGTCAACAGCTTAATCCTTATAACCATAGTTTTGTTGCTTCTTCAGATATACGCTATTTCATTTATCAATTATTTAAATCATAAGGAGATTTTTGTTTAAATTTTTTTTAAATTATTGTTTTGACTCTGTTCAATGTATGACGGGTTATCATGCCTTTTCTTTTATATCTACTTGAAATTTGCCCCAGAAAAAAATTATTCTTCATTTTGTAATGAGAATATCTGCTCATGATTTAAACAACCGAAAATTAAATGGTTTAGCTCTAAAAAAGCAACAAAACTATGGTTATAGTAATGAAACACATGTTGGCATACTATGCTATGCTTTTAAATTTAAAAAGATTTTTATCTAATATGAAACTTTCAAGACAATAAAATAATAAAGAATAAATAAAAATGTTAAATACTGAATCATTTCATTTTGTACCTCATTATCTTCTTATTTGGGTTCTTACTTGGTTGTGTTTCCCCTCCACAGTTCTCACAAAGAATTGCTGTACATTGCAGGATCTATTTAAACCGGTCTGTTTGTCATTGGTATTTTCTATGTGTTTGCTATTGTACATTTATATTCTCTGAGGGTGCTGAAATATTTTGAATGTAACTCAGAGTTTACTGAGTCTATGGAAAAGATACGCAAGAGTCAGAAGGGGAAACAGTTTACTGTATGGACGCACTAATTCACAAAATGAATTAGTGTATTGAAATATTACACTGTGTGGACATGTATCTTGTGCACACACATCTGCTCCAGCATAATTTGCACCTGGTGCACTGGGAAGTGTGATGCAGGCACCGATGTCAGTGCATCCATCTTTCACATAGAGATGTACCGAGATCTGCACCTGGTCAAACTCTCTTTTCCCCAAGGCAGCCCTAGCACGAGACTGCTGCAGTGGAAGGTGCAATGGAAGTAGTTCCTGCAAGCACAGCAGATTCCATGCTCCCCAGTGCACTTGTAAGCAGTGAAGTATGCAATTACAATTCTACCTCTAACTTAAGGGCCGAATACATTCAGGAAACATCGGTTACATCGCGGTGTTTACACTGCAATACCTTTACAACGCGGGTATTACAACGCAAGTCATTACAATGACTTGCGCTGGATGGCGCTCTAAGCTAAGGAATAGTATGATTTACTATTCCAACACCTTCCCTACTGTAACGTAGGCTGGAGTTGGAATAGTAAATCATACTATTCCTAAGACCAGCGCCCTCCAACGCAAGTCGTTGTAACGACCTGCGTTGTAATGCCTGCGTTGTAAAGGTATCGCGGTGTAAACACCGCGATGTAACGTCGTATATTCAATACATTCGCATATCAGTGCTGCTCCCAAGGGTAAGGTGGGCGAAGGGACATCTAAAGACTCCGCTCCGCCACCCATTTGTTAATGGAAGCTCGAGCATAGGAGAGCAGAGGATGAATTGCTCTAATGTGCACAGAGAACCGGCCACGGAACGCAAAATGCCAGTATATAAGAGAGTAATGGGTGTGCTGCTCTATTATGTACAGATGGCTTGTGGATCGGGAACTGAGATGAAAAGAAAAATGGAAACACATTTGTGATGAGCAATTGGCACCCTCACACATAGGTAGCCATATTTATAGGAGTTTTGTGCTAGGTTAATGTTTTACCTTAAACAGTTCCTTAGCTTTTGGATTTAGTCCTTTCCACACTATATATTCAGCTGGCTTCTGTATTTTGCATCCTTTTTCGGTCGAGCCTACCAGACAGTGCAAGCTGTCTGGTGGCAAAAGTCCTATTGTAGACTGACAAAGAATTTGCAGGGACTTACAGCCTGCCTGTTGCTTTTCCTTAGGATGGCCTTACTGTCACTCTCATTTGCTTACCTCTCATTGGATGCCTTTTCTTGTCCATCTTGTGTCTGTCCCTCCTCTGGAGCTGGCTTCTTTCCTTCCACTGCTCACATTTAGGGAACTACTTTTTTCTTTTGCCCTCCATGAGAAGGCAATTATTTGCTCCCCTCCTCAAATTCCACCCTCTCCCTTTGCTGTCTTCCTCCCCACCTCCCAGATTGTCTGTAAAACCACAGCAACAGGGATATTTTTGCTGGGGCATGGTTGAAGAGCAGACATTTAAGGGTTGTTTTTGTTTTATCCTCTCATTCCACATATTGCATGAAAACACAAATTTTGGCACACTAAAGCTTTTACTGAGCTGGAGGAAGGGTCATCTGCTGTACTCACTCAGCTGGTATCTGAGGCAGAAGGTGTACTTAGCATGCCATTTCTCGTGGAGGCTCATACATCTGCTCCCTGGACTACTACAGAGAACCAAATTTCTGAATCTTGTGGCAGTTTCCTGAGTGAAAAGAATTTGAAATATAAGCCATGCCATTTAAAAAGATTGAAACCATTGAATTCAATTTACAGTTTTTAGATACCATAAGATATGTGTTTAGCTTTCCTCCAGTATTTGGAATGCTTTTTCTTTTACTTAATAAAACCGTCCTTCACAAATGCTGGCAAAGCCAACAGAGCGGCACTCTCATTATAAATGCACAACCTAGTGGCTTTACCAATGCTCGTTTTCTTATTGTAATATGTTCATCTGAACGCTGCTAGGTTCTGGTGAGGAGGAGTGGACCTGAGCGCAAAGCAAGGAGCCTCAGCAGTGCATGACGGGAGTGCACCAGGCTTAAAATATTTGTGACTAACAATACTGCGAGCAACAGCCTCACCTGTGTAGAGCTGTGAAATCCAACCATCTAGGAATGCTAAAAAAATGACATTCGGTTCATTTCTCTTAGGACAGAATTGGTCTTGTGAAGATAACATAATGTTCAAAGACTTTCTGTAGTACATTATGCTTAGTCAATGTCTATAATCTGTGTATTCTACGACGCTGGTGAAGCCTCTCTGTTACATACTCTCTCTCTTGTTCATACCTCGGATGCTGGGTTTGCACAAACATCTGCAGTGAAATTGTATTTCCATCCTGCCATTGCCTCGGTGTACCATCTTTGTAGTCCTGCTTTCTTGGCGTGTGTGGTGTCTTTTCTTGTCTCTGGCAAGTGTCTGCTGGTGGCATGGAGCAATTTCCTTCTAGCTGATTTGTGTGTGGGGCACGTTTGCAGTTGCTGCTGGGGCAAGACTTCAAGGTGCATCAGTCCGAATCTGTCACTGTGTAGACTTATAAAAAGGCCTAAAAATAAAAAAGTTTAAAAACTGTGCTGGGGCAGGTTTGATTTTCATTTCATTTATATTCTGTGGATTTGCTAGGGTGAATCTCCATTGCATTTGATACTTTTCTGTTGCGGTGGTGGTGCTCATTTCTGTTCTATGGCTGAGTCGGGTAAAACTCCAAGGTATGGCATTCCTGTAAGGACGTTTTATGCACAGCATGTTTCTTCCTGTTTGATCCCTTGCTAGGACCAGTCTCTTTAGCTTTAGGCCATCCCTTCTCTTCTGGTGGTGCATGCATTTCTGCTTCGAGTGCCTCGTTTGCTGTTTTGAGATTCCATCGGGGGGTTGGGGGGGTGGGGGGGGGGTTCTGATGTATCTCGAATGGTGTTGTTCCAAAACAGAGTATTTCAAAAACCAATTTTGACATACCTATTTGGTTAAAGCACAGAGATGCAGCTTTTCATGATAATGTGCATTCTTTTGCAGACCTTTACACTCAGCTGGCTGACATGAACACATCGCATGGTATGGAAGGAATTCTAATGTAATCCTCCCAGATCGTATTCTCCACCTGATGTGCGAGGTGCAAACCTTCTGTAGAAAGTATCTTTCACGTCACAAGGCTCCAACAAATGAACCCCATCCATTCACTCAAGAATAGGGGCCCTGCTTTTTGGTTCCATCTACTTATTGTAGTCATTCAACAGGTGGACACTACCAATAGCAGACATTGAATTAGCATCAAGGCAATTAATATTTAACAGGGAGAATCATAACCAGAAGCTGTCACAAGCCACACCAGAGATATAACTTAAATATCACTACGCCTGGTTTGCATAATATGTCTGAAGATCACAGTGCTCCAATACAGAATTAGAACACTGGAGTGGTGAGAGCTCCACTCAACACAATAGAGTGGCAGAGGGCCAATAACTACAGGTTATTGCCCGGACCTGTGGGCAATAATAGCTGTTAGTTACCCTCATGGGCATACATAGGGCCCAGCACCACAGGGGGCCTCACCCACTTATGGAGGTACGGTACTATCGGCCGAAATATGAGCAGCAACTGCCGGCGCCTGGCTGCAGCCTGCTTCTGGGGATGTGCAAGGCAGTGAGCAGAAAGCAACAAGATTTAAACAAATGTCATTTATTGTTAAAACTTATCGAAGACCGGCAACAGAGAAATGGGACAGGACAATGCAGAGAGAGCGGGAGAAAGGCTATGACGAGTGAGGCGGGTAAGAGACAACTGAGAGAGAGAGAAAATGGAATGGAAAGAGAAGAGAGGGAGACCGAAGACAGAGAGAAAGGAGAGAGTGGCTATAAAGAGATAGGAGGGGGAAAAAAAGGTTGAGAGATGAAGGAAGTGACCCGCTTAGGGGTCACCCGGGCCACTTGCGACCACCTCTCAGCCTTCCAAACAAATGAAGAGTCGGTCAGACAGTAGAGAATACAAACCAAGTATATTTATTCAAGTACACTCGAGTGGAGTCCGGTCTGACCAGCCTCCTGGGATTGCTGAAGAGGGACTGACTTCAGCAAGCATGGCGATACATTATGTACAGTTTAGAATCAATGATGACGCCCCCAAACTGGACATTTCCAGTTCGAACCAGCTACACAAAAGAGGTACAGAAGGATTAGTTTCGATCCTGAGACCGAGCACACACTATCTCTACGCCAAGGTCGTTCTGCCTGCGCCCATCCCTGGACCAGTGGGGGCAGGCATTTATCTAGTGGGAAAGGTATGCATAACAAGACAGTGTATTCATTAGTACAGTGAGGGATAGGGTGAGCCTGGCAGTGGAGTGTGAGCAGCTAGAGGAAGATGCAGGGAAGAATAAAAAATATTTTCTCGAATAATAACTTGTTGCTTATACAGCACTTCATACATACACCCTTCAGATGGTTCTAAGTGCTGCATATAACAGAAATGACATTTTTCTCAATTTGATGGTACTCAGTTTGCTGACCCCCAAAGAGTGAAAAGATGAGCTGGCCTTTTCAGGAATTTAAATTGTGACCTTTGGATGTCTGAGGTGAACATTAACTCCCTGAGCTGTCTAGAATGCAGGTGTTTGTGTGTGTGCATGAGTGCAGGCATGTGTGAGACTGATGTGCCTACTGCCCACCCCAGCAAAATGCTGGCCCTGGAATAATGATGGTAGTTTGTGATATACCTGGGCATCGCCACCATGATGGTGCTCATCACTAGGCTAATGCTTGCCCTGGTATAATGGCAACATATTTTGGCATACTGTGGGCATCCATGGTGTGCTGGTGTCCACCTTGGTGTTGTGATGCCTTAGCATAATGGTGGTAATTCTTCGCATATTAACAGCATCCATGTCATGCTGGTGCCCAATCTGGTATAGTGCTGGCCATGGCAAAACATCTTACTCTTGTATCAAGGCAAGTATTATCCTAGTGATGAGCACCATCATGGTAGTGATGCCCAAGTATATCACAAATTACCATGGCATAATGGTGCCCTCCTTTTCAATGATGCCGGGCCTAGCATAACGGTTGTACTCCATGGCATATTTTGAGCATCCTTGCATAATTGTGCTCACACCTGGTACAGTATTGGCCCTGGCATTACAGTGGCATTCTTTGCTTACTGTGGCACCTATGGCATGACAGTACCTACCCTTCAGATAATAATGACCCTAGCATAATGGTCGGCATTCTTGTCATATTGTGGGTATCCATGGCATCTTAGTGCCCATCTCTTGTACTACTGGGGTTATCTCTTGCCATATTAGAGACATGAATTATACAATGACGCCATCTCCTAGTGTAAGGATTCCCCTGATATAATTGTGGTAATACATGGCACATTGTAGTAATACATAACTTGACTGTGCCCATTCTGGGACACTGCATGCCATGATATAATGGATGCAATTCTAGGCATATTAATAGCATCCATGACACACTGGTATCTACCATAAGGGGTACTGCTGATCCTAATGGTGGCAGTTCATGGCATACTGTGCCCATCGATGGCATGTTGATGCCTATGTCTGATATTGTGCTAGGCCTGAAATAATAATGTACTTGCAGCATATTGTGGCTATCCGTAGCATGAAATGGTGGTACATGAGCGTGTTAGGCAAAAGGCATCCATGCCTAGCTGTAGTAAGCATGAATACTTGTTGAACATGGCAAATGATTTTGGGTACTAAATATGCATTTACTAAAAATCAAAAAGCTGGTATTTCTCAACAAAATATATTTTTTATTAAAATGATTACCTTTTGTTATCGGGACTTGAGTGTATTTTTCTATAACGAAATCTTGTATTTGATAAAAAAATGTTTGTGCTTTTGAAAACTGAAAATCTGTTGTTTGGAGACAAAATTATTAGAATTCCAAAGAGACACCTATTTAAATCAAATATTGGAGTGATTATCACGGTTGTTGCGCGAGACCCTAAGTTCTTATTGTTGGGGAAACTTGTCTATTATTAGAACCTGTAACCTCAGCAATAGCACACATTTAAAATCTGTAGCTTTACTGTCTAGGCATAGGAGTGTGTAGTTTGTATTTTTTACCCTGCACCTTCCATGAAATTATCGGCCCTAATGTATGCATGAAATCTCCCTGCATGGGGCAGGATTGAAAAATGAAATGAAATGACCAGAAAAGTGAAGAAAAAAAAAGATGCTACAAACATATAATAAGGATGTGACATTGTGTTTCCCTGTATCACCTAAGCTATTTCGACATTTTGTTTTTTAGGAAAACTGTGCTGAAAATCATCCATTTTACCAACATTCCACAAAATATTCCACAGTAGAGAATGCCCAAAGACCTTGAGGATCGGTCAGTATTGCTGGGCATGAGTGTTCCTTTAGAACATGGGGCTTTTTAGCAAATAGAATAGAATGCTAAATGCCCTGCATGCCCCATTTTTCCAAACGTTTCTGAGGGGAAACTGCTGGAGATTGTCTGGCTTACTCACTCTACTAGCTCGTTCTGTGAAATTTGTGGCTGATATTTAAACCACAGCTGTAAGTGAGGGGAGTAAAAAGGGTGAGGAAAGTTAGCATGTTGGCTTATAACAGTTTATGCATAACTTAGTACAGCATAATGAACATATTTATCTCAAAATTATCTGATGCTCATGTATTTTCGGACACTAGTAATTTGTATATTTTGAATGCCAAATTGATGGGCTCATTTTTATCGTAAAAATATTTACGTATATTTAATGAGAAAATGAGTGGTAAATTCTATACTATTTTCACTTCCATTTTTGGGCATTAAGATTCACTTAAATAGTTTTTTTTGAGAGTGCACCACAACATAGCAGCTCAATTTCGGTGGAGGGATATGAGCCAGTAGTGACTGAATCTCAAAGTAGGTAAGAGATTATTAGATGTGCAGCCCATTCCTATACATACTCTATACTGGAGAGACTATCTGTATCCACCACTTTCAAAGTAGGGTTTTTAGCCATCCTTAAAAGGGCTATCATGTCCATTAGTGTCCGAGGCCTCACCAAAGACCACAAGCATTGGCAAGCCAATAGGTTTTGCCTATGCAAGAGCTACTGGCTTTGCCAATGTGTTTTAGCCAAGTTGTACAGCAGCGTGACTGCTGTTCAGCATGGCTAAAAGTTAGTGCTGTAGAGGAGTGTGTCATGGAGTGTGGAAGAGCGGAGTGTGGAAAAGCGGAATATCGAGGAGCGGAGTGTCGTGGCGCGGAGTGTCGTGGCGCGGAGTGTCGTGGAGCGGAGTGTCGTGGAGCGGAGTGTCGTGGAGCGGAGTGTCGTGGAGCGGAGTGTCGTGGAGCGGAGTGTCGTGGAGCGGAGTGTCGTGGAGCGGAGTGTCGTGGAGCGGAGTGTCAAGGAGCGGAGTGTCAAGGAGCGGAGTGTCAAGGAGCGGAGTGTCAAGGAGCGGAGTGTCAAGGAGCGGAGTGTCAAGGAGCGGAGTGTCAAGGAGCGGAGTGTCAAGGAGCGGAGTGTCAAGGAGCGGAGTGTCAAGGAGCAGAGTGTCAAGGAGCAGAGTGTCAAGGAGCAGAGTGTCAAGGAGCGGAGTGTCAAGGAGCGGAGTGTAGAAGAGTAGAGTAGAGTGACGTAGAGTGGAGGTGCGTAAAGTGGGGGGCATAGAGTAGAGTGGTGTTGAGTGTCAAAGTGTGGAGTAGAGTGTCAGAGTGGAGTTGCACAGTGTGTTGTGTAGTGGTGTATAGTGTAGTGTGTCAGAGTGGAGTGGCGTGGAGTAGAGTGTCGTGGAGTGGCATAGAGTGAAGTAGAGTGTCGTGGAGTGGCATAGAGTGAAGTGTTTTAGAGTGGAGTGGCGTAGAGTAGAGTGAAGTGTCATGGAGCGGAGTGGCGTGGCGTAGAAAGGAGTGGTGTGGAGTGATATGAAGTGATGTAGACTGGAGTAGAGTGTTGTAGAGTGGAGTGGCATAGAGTGGCGTACAGTGGAGTGGCGTACAGTGGAATGGTGTAGAGTGGAGTGGAGTAGAGTGGAGTGGAGTGCCTTAGAGAGGAGTATCGTATAGTGTAGTGTTGTAGAACGGAGGATCATAGAGCAGAGGGTCATAAAGCGGAGGGTCATGGAGCGGAGGGGCATGGAGTGGAGCAGTGTGGAATGGAGGGGCGTAGAGTGGAGTGGAAGGGAGTAGAGTGTAACAGCCTGTTTATAGAAAGCGAGCACTCATAGAAGAGTACAAGGAGCGAGTCACAGAGGTGGTGAACAGGCTATACTCCACAGAAGGGACAAACACATGCTGGATAGCCTAAAACAAATAAAGCCAGCTAATGTAAAGCAAGCAAATGTGAGTTACAAACCACAAAGCCAATGATAAGCACTGGGTGGAATGCATTCCCATGGAAGCTTTCAGAATGTCCCCCAAAAGTATTTTTACAACCTGTCTGGTAGGCTTCAACCTAAATACAATTGCTCAGATGAAGATGTGCTTCAAATGTATGCAAGACATTAAGCATGCCCAGGAACGCAAGGCTGAATCATGAGTTTTAGGGACTTTGATCCAATTACAGGGATCTTGGATTCCCTGAGGTTCCCCAACGTTCAGTGATTTATTATTGTAGGTTTGCTGGCCTCGATATCGATGGCTGGTGTGTCCATAAGTCTGCCACATTCAGGCATCAAATTCAAGGATTACCAAAGAGTGCTGTAACATAGAGGCGAGTTGCACATACAGGTATTTGCTTGAAGAGTGGGGTGCAATGTCAAGGGCAAACAATCTTGAACAGTTGCTATTTTTCATCTAATTTCATAGTTAATGAACGAATTGACATGGACAACTAATTATAAAGGATGGGTTTGAAGCACAGATCAAGAACCCAACATACAAATCACAGCCATGCATACACAGGTACATCTGATGGGCTCGTGTTTGCCCAGAGCAGGCATGCTGCAGCCAATGAAAGACACAGGCAGATTGTCCAGGCACTTTGACTCCAAGGCACTGCTCTTACTAGTGGATATAGCAGCGTTCATCAGCTATTTGTGCGCTCACTAGGCCAGTGCGCATGCAGTAAGAGAAATGGTTTATACGAAGAGCACTAGAAGTAAGTCACATTGATATAGAACTGAGATGAAAGAAAAGAACCAGGATAAGTTACGACGGTTCACATAGGCCGCATGTGAGTTCTAAGGATTTAACAACAGATTCACCCGAGGGATAGCCCTTTAGTAAAACAGTCTAAATCCAGAGACTCTCAGTCCGTGTAACCTGTGGGATAGCCCAGCTCTGTCAAGTCTATTGAAGGCAGAGAGTGGGGTTTAAGGTGGGAAGAGGGAGTTTTGTTACACCACAGGTTACCCTCCAAGAAGTTATGGGCGTGAGAGGTAGGCTCGGCCCCATAAGTCAGCTACAAAAACAGGGACTCAGGGCGAAGCAGAAGTACTCCACGCATCTCAACGAGCTGCAGTACTGACGGCAAACAGATAAGCACTGAATTTCCTTTGGTTCTTACAAAAAAGGGTAAGACTAAACAGCTACTGGAGCGTGACCCCACCCAGCTAACGCCCTTTCTGGAAGATGCGTGTCATTCACAACTTGCAGCATCCCCTCTTAGAATTCATTGGGCAGCCATCAAAGCCTTTATACAAACCGAAATTGGGCTACTCGAAGTGAAGGAATTTGCTGTTAGGATTTTGAGGGGCTTCAGTTTGTCTCATCCAGGGATGAAGTCCGTTGTTCCCCCAAGAGACCTCCCTTCAGTGTTTTCTGAGCTACAGAAAACCCCCATTAAGATCCTGGAAAAGCTCTCTCTAAAACCAGTCTTGTAAAGTCTTATTTCTAGTGGCTATCACTTTGGTCAGGAGTCATAGGGCAATGCGAAGACCCCTACCTAAAGGTTCCTCTGCGCAGGACCCCCCACTTGAAGATGCCTCTGCACAGTCTTATTCCCAAGCATGGCCCAGGGTTGGTGCTCAAGATGGAATCAGTTTTTTTATAAGGAGAAATCAGTTTTCTCATTTTGTCCCCACAGTCTTCGTCTCCAGATTAGGCCTGGGTGTAAAATTCCACTCCGGTTGCGGAGTTTGCAGAGTTTCTCCCACTCCGTGCTCCGCATAGCGCACGGAGTTTGAGCAGAGTTTTTTCCTCGCTCACCAACGTTAAGTTGGCGAGCGTGAGTGAAGAAAATCTTACTCCAGACCACCTCCCGGCGAGATTTCTAAATGCGGGCAGTCGTGGATGGCCGCTACCGCTTACATTGAGAAACCTTCCATTCGTGTTGCGGAAGCTGCAGCTCGAGTAAAACATCTGCTTGAGTGGCAGAAAGAAGCAGCGCCCTCTCACGCTGAGCATGGTGCCGTTCGTGCTGGTTTTCCAGCGTGGGAAAAACACCTGGTGCTAAAAATCACACGAACAGTAGAAACTAACACACTCCGTCGCTTGCAGGACTCTGCGTAGAGCTGCAGAGTTTTTTGGTCACTTTGCGGAGTTCCACATAGCAGAACTCCATGAACTCCACCCAAGCCTACTCCAGATGAGGCACTACTACAAACTCTGGATGCTCTATGGTCAGTGTTCACTTGCCTTCTCCTTAAAGATGGTTTCAACCTGATGCCCATTTTGTATCAGCTAAACACATTCAAAAACCTACTGCCAATCTGAGCAGGTGGCTCGGACTGGCTATATCTACCACTTACTAATAGGCATAGCTACCCAGGCCCGAGAGCTGTGAGGAACGTTCCACTAGAGGAATGCCTGCTTCCTACGCAGGATTCCAGAAAGCTTCCGGCGGGGTACAACTTTGGGCATCCCCACCACATTTTTAAAACACACAGAATTAAGTTGGGGACTACGGGCTACAGAATGTTGATACTCAAGTTCTCTCTTTGGTACAGCCTCTTAAGAGATTTGCGCTTTGTGTCTTAAACAACCTGATTTCTTCACATGTTTGGCTATCAGGGATTTGGCCATTAATTTACAAAGCAATAGTAAGGACTGAGAAGAGGAAGATGACATAGAGGTTATCGTTTGATTTCATACCATTACCTAAGATGCCAAATGTATCTTCTTCATCCTAGTATTAATGGCCTAACCCACCGTCCCGTATTCTTATTTCTTTGGTGATGATCATAGGAGGACCAGTGGCAGAGGAACCCACTTCAGATACCACCTGGATAAGGGAGTGGGATATGCAGTACATATGAAGAGCCAGTATTTTGGAAGGACGACTTGTTTATATATATGTCCATGATAAGGAAGAATAAAAAGGAATACATTTGCTACTTTAAGATACACCGCCTTTAATATCATTTGAAAGTATAATATCTTCCTGGTTCACCATTCCATTCAAAATACTGGTTTCTTTCTGCGGAGCAGTGGTACCAATCAACGGCAGGTACAGGAATTGTAGACCACAGGACCATCATTTTTAACAACGTGGAATGAGGTGCGGGATCTGAGGTCCGCTGTTGTTTCTGTGGAGTTTGTGACTTTTACATATGAAGAGCCAGAAAGCTTTTGTGAAGGTTGGCATTAGGTACCAGCATTAAGAAGTGGTCTCTTCTCAATGCAATGACTGGGAAGAGGAAGACAGAATTGTAATAATAACAACACCACTGGTAAGTAGTCAAACCTTTGTCTGCAATGCTCAGACACCAAAGCTATTGGTAAATACACTTGTAGGTGGCGAGCCAGGCCTGCTGCCAGATAGTTCTTTAGCTCTTAACAGAGATCTTACGCTGCGAATCCTACAGAGAAGTCGACGATGAAGCCCTAGATACTGTTGGGTGGGATAGCGTATTGTGTTTGCTTTATAGAGTATTTGATGGCAGTAAGAAACATTGTGTTCCTTCCAGCCCATGGTCAGTCTATACAGACAAACTTGTGCCTCACATATTCCGATTATGCCCTGCTTGATGACATGAGGGCGAAGCTGTGCATCCCAGGGCAGTGGGATGCTGAAAAGACATGCGACAATTAAGAATTTCATCTAGGGGTGGGAAAAACTGAGCAAGTTTATTTTGAACATTTCTAGAAAATGTTTTGGAATTACATGAAATCGTGGTTCTAGAACAAAATGTGGTTTGCTGGCATCTTTCATGACTTTCAAGTGAGGGCGCACCTCAGGTTTAAATCTTATGTGAGATACTGACAGGAGAAAGGTTCTAGCAAAAGAAGGCCCTGGAGAAGACTTTTTCTGCAAGAAAAAGTCTCCAGTGGATGAAAATCACACAAAATTGCGTAATGCGAAATGTCAGGCATTTAGCTGGCGTTAATTTAAATTTCGCCCAGGCCCAATAATAGCACTAGTGATTTGATTCAAATGAACATCTCATTACAACCTTCTTCTACGCTCGTAGTTTTTCCTTAACGTCACAGGAACCATCTTCGAAATGTATGAGACAATTCAGAAATCGAATACACAACCACGGTGACAGATCGACCTTACACAAACTGCAGCGTTTTGCGTGACGTGATTTTTTTTTATCATTGCAGGCAAGGTTTTAGCATTTTTATACACGAAAGGAGGACCTATATCGCAGTCACGGAAAGTTATATATTTCTACTAAGAAACTCTTCGCGTTTTAAACATTGTATTTGCCACTTTCGACGTCCAGAAACAAGCGACCGGCTAAAAAGGCTTGTTATACCGTTGTGTCCCCTTTTCGTTGCAATTGCCTTGACAATCTATGTTCCTGTGTAGAATGCCTGATGTGTCCGGGGTGAAGGAGAAAGGGGGGTCACACTTTGTTCGTGAGAAGGACTGGGTGCTTGTATGGCGCGCTTGTTGGCTGGCAGTGAGTGAGTGTATTATTGCTGTGGTCAGCTGCCTGGCACACTCGTGACCAGGCAGGGAGGTTCAGCGCCGCCAGGCGCCAGCTCTGTCCTCTCTAGTGCCAGGCACGGGTGACCGCTGAGGGGAGGGCGCCTTACCATCGCATCCGAGCCGTGCTGCTCCCGGGAGGTGGGGAAGCGGACATCCCTCACCGAGAGGCTGCGGATCTTCCCACGCACCATGGCTCAGTTCTAGAGGCTGCGGGAGCTCACAGACACCACGGAGTGCAAACCAGGAAGCCAGGCTGGGGTCCCTCCCAGCAGGAGGCGTTCCTGGAGGGGGCCGGTTTCATATGAGCTCTGCCAACGAGTGGAGAGGAGATGCCGCCAAGCCGTCCCGTCGCTTGGTTTAGAAATGTATGGACTCTGAGCTCTTGACCCCTTGCGCCAGACAACTGTCTCCTGGGGCGTAAGGGTGACGGAATTAGAGTAAATCTTGCGTCCTGCTGTGCTCGCTTCTAGCGAAAGTCGTGTGATCTTATAGAACTCTGCTACTTCCGCCCTGTCAATACTCCGACTGCTGAGTACATCCATCATACATACTTGCAGCGTACAGAATCATGATTGCAAATGGAATACATGGCCACTGCTCTGTGCGCTCTGCAGAGATGCCAAGGTTTGGATGAGCATGTATTTTGAACACCTTTTTAACCCACTGGTAGGAACTGTGAGAAACTCGCCCTGACTTCAGCCTCAACTCCAGTGCTCTCAATCCTGGCCTTTTGTAAATACTGGTGGCGACTCAGTTTAAAGTATGCACTATAAAAGAGTAATAGGCTACACGAAAAGAAACACGACATTCTGGAAATAGCTAACACTCTAAAGGTATGCAAGATTTAGAAAAGGATGTGACATGTAAACAGGAACTAAATCACTGTTATACATTCATTTTTCAGAAATTGGATCAGTGTTTTTGCCAGTAAAGGTAAGGACATGAATATAGGGCCCTGTTTCAATGTCCATTATAAATTACTACCTGGTCAGAGACCCGGAAGGACCTGGCCCACTTAAAGCCCTGTATATAGATCTGTCAGAAGAGCTTAAGCCACTTTTGACACCCAATGACGGACTGGGGAAAAATAGGCTTAGGCACCAAAATAAAAGTGGCTCATTAGTGAATTAGAACATTAATAATAGTGGCCCATGTTTGCAAACTGGGGCAATTTTTAGCTTGTAAATACATGCAACATAAGTGTTTTGCAAGGTATGGAAGACTGCATAGATTTAAGCTTGCTGCATGCAATGCTCATTTTAATATCAGGCAAATCAACAGTAAAAACCAGCCCAGCATACAATAAAACAGGCCAACAAACAGCTAAAAATAACAGCCCACACACTACCCTGTCAGACCAGTCCATTGGGCACTGCCTGATTGCCCCATATACTAGTCCGACCTGGGTGACACCGTATATCTTTGCTATTTAGTATTTGAAATTTCATTTTCAGCATAAGTATGGTTAAAAAATCTCATACCCGCATTTTGCAGCAGAAAACAGCAATTCTACTTGAAATTGGAGAAAAGGTATTTTAGGAAAAATAAAATAAAACTAGCACACAATATCAACACATTTACCTTAAAACTCTGGAGTCTCCCTCATAACTGGGGAGGACTGCACGCATGACTTCGTTGCAGACAAAGTACAGCTGGTAACAGAATCAACTCTTGCAGAGGGATGGCAGAGGTTTTAATTGTCCCAATTCCATGTGTGAATAGTTTGTCGAGGTCAGGATTTTTCTTTGCATTCTTTTCCTTACAGTCCTCCTTATCCTATTATTAGGTGAAGTCTACATATCCCAGAATGCTTAGAAAAGCCAGGAAGTGGATCAGTTATGCATCACTGGAACTTGTAAAACTTGAAAGAGATGTGAAGATGTCATATGTATAATAATCAATGTGGAGGGAATAAGAAGCTGTGATCCATTCGGCTTCCCACAACAAAAGACCTTGGACACCTTGGAAAACATCTTATTCTCTGAAGAGTGGACCAACAATACACCGAGACATTTTGTCCTTGAGTGCTGTAGGCTAGCACTCACTGAAAATTATTTTGAATATGAGGGTACCTTTTATGAACAATGCCATGGTACTTCCATGGGAAGTACCTTTGACCCTAGTGTGGCAGGACTGTATATGAGCAACTTCGAGCAACAATACATACAAAACCAAATTAATCCCTTTTTGACACAGATACGTTTCTGGCGACGCTACATAGATGATGTCATCATGATTTGGGAGGATTCCCATGAAGTACTGCAAAAATTCCTGACATGGATAAACAGCAGAGATGAATGTCTGAAGTTCACCTGTACATCAGACAAGAAACAACTGGATTTCTTAGACATCACAATTTACATTAAAAATGATACTCTCCAGACAAAGACTTACTTCAAACCTACAGCAAGGAACAGCATATTGTCCTACAATAGCTTCCATCCGCGACCCTTGAGAGAGAATTTACCATACAGCCAGTTTTTACGCATAAGACGTAACTGCAGCACTCTCCAAGACTACAAAGTGCAATCAAAAGAATTGGAAGACAAATTAGAGAAAAGAAGTTACCCAATAAAAACCATCAGAAGATGTCAAAAACGAGCACGCAACCAACCGAGAGAGAGCTTGCTAGAATCCACACCACGAGAAACACCGGTGGATCTACTCACCTGCGTAACAACTTACAATACGTCGTCAAATGAGATTAAGAAAATTGTAAACAGAAACTGGAGAATTCTCACATCCAACACCCTCCAATGGCCCAAACCGAGATTTGCCAATAAAAGAACTCGTAACATTAAGGACCACTTGGTACATACAAGACCAACACCGGTAACCAATAAAGGAAGCCTTACAGCAGCTTGGAATTTGAGCCCCATAGTGGGCCATTACCCATGTGGTTCCTGCACAGTATGTAAGCTGACGAAGATCACCAAAGAACTACTACTACTACCAAACTTCACCTGGAAATTACGTCAACATACGAACTGCAATACCACACATGTGATCTATATGATCACATGCCCATGTAAATACAGGTATATAGGAATGACGTGTCGCAAAGTAAAACTACGCATCTGCGAACACAAGAGTAACATCAATTGCAAAAGAGCCACCACCAAGATGAGCAGGCACTACATTGAGAATGACCACTCCGTCGAGGATCTCAAATGGGTGATTCTGGAGACACTAGGCATAAAAACCAACAACGCAGAACATGTTCTTTTTGAGAAAGAGCAACGCTGGGTCCATCGACTGAAAACAGACAGCGAACTGAACGATACTATTCCCTGGCACACTCTATAGATAACAACCATCCATACTGGTTTTTGACCTCGTGAGTCCTTAATTATTTTGTCCAGGGTGGGCATGGTTACATATTATTATATATACGCAGTACGATGTACAGAAGTATTATGTAATAACTGTGGCTGTCCTAAAACGAACAAAGACCCCTAAAACTGAAGTATTATGATTTTAATAATAAACATCATTTATTGGACTTTACACTAGCCCATGAGAGATGATCTATAGGAACCATGTCGCTCCTTCATTTTAAGTTTTTCATTTACAGTTAGTCACAACAATGCTTAGGACGTTTCAATAGAAAACTTAATCAACACTTCCCTAGAAGAATGATGAAATGATTATAAAGCATAGAGTGCTCACTGGGCCCCTGTTATCATCCTTCTCCATGTTTTTGTACAGGCCAACCTAGGATGCCAACTAATTGGTAGAGTAGTCCTACCACCATTTCCACAGTTGCCTCTATGGGAATAGACTCTCTACATGACCTCACGTTTACATGCATGCCAACCGAGGATGCCAACCAATACGGCTCCAGTAGTCCTACCACCATTTCCATGGTTATCTCTATGTAAATGGACTCTCTGCGCGGCCTCGCCTTCACCAGGACGCCGCACAGAGACTGAACAAGGAAGTGACCCGTCAGTACCGGTAAGCTGCGGGCCCATGAACTTAAGATTCTTGAAACTCCGGTAAGGTTCAGAGTTTAATTTTTGATTTTCCCAGACTAAGGCGACTACACCGTGCGGCGGAATCCTGAAGAATGACCCAATTGCTCATTTCTAAGGTAAACAATCGAAACTAATTATCCCCGCCGATTTTTCCGTTTTAATATCCCCGCAAGAACATTGATCAATATCATTGCATGAAATATATAGAACTCATAATGAACATCATATTGCTCTCCACTATTTTAACATAAATGATAGGAGAATAATGCGCATCCTTAACAATTTATCGCACGCCCTCCATTTGACCCATGCCACAATTATCGTAACAACCTAAACACACTCTGTCGTTTTCCTTACTTAAACATTGAAATGAGTGTTGTATTACATTGACAAATTAAGGCGCACACTATTTGTTTGACGTATGGCAGTTGATAACTGCACTCGATATATACTGTGCCAGGTTTTTAACGCGACTACTGCAATGATGAACTAAGCACCAAACCTGTTTGTCGATTAACTTCTGCACCTCTTGTATCAACCTCTTGAATAACTCTACGTACCTACCATTTTTATGAAACCTGGATATACCACATGCTTTTCTAGCGAGAATCAGCGAGGCATTAAGACAGCAAAACTAAATGTTTATTTAAAGATTAACATAAATAATTGTTGCAGCGTTTTTTGAATCATAGTGTTACACAATATGTAACCACATTAAACTCATAGGGCATATATCCAAGAATTATGAAAATAATTATTTCTTTTCTTATAATTCTAGATACCACAGATCAGAATTCATATATGCAGGTGGTAAGTTAATCACTCTAATTAAGGGCTGTAATAAGCCTCTTAGAGCACCCCTGGTCCTGATGAAAGCCTTTAGATTTCACAAGAAGGCTGAAACATGTTGACCCAATAGTGCGTTAGACTGGTAACTGGGTCTACAGACGCACTTTCCTCTTTTTTATCTTTCTCACATCACTATTTTCCCTAATAAATAATTTTGTGCTATACAGTGATGTAGAGATTTTAATCTCACAGCACACGAGCACTTGCACATTTTCACCTTTTTTTAAATCTCTGGACACTACTGAGAATCAGTTGGTCTACCTCCGGGTGGAGGAAAGCATACATACGATCTAAGAACCCTATGATGATGCTGTGACGTTACACACAGGCGGAAAATCAAGATATACCGCCAACGACCTGTGTACGTTTTATGAGTTTTTTTTTTACAAAGTTCCTACGTTATAAAGACCCTGATCTCACAGGACAAGTGATCCATTCCCCCCCCTGATTTAAGATGTCATATGTGACATGATACACACAAAAGGTGATGGGAGGAATGGTTGCATATAGACTAAACCACCAGCAATCACTATGAGTAGCATTCAACCCCATGGTTTTTCGCCCACTGTGCCATCCTAGACAGAGGCCTACCTCAAGCTAATCAGTACTCACCCTGCAGCTCATGGGAACAGTTCATCTCAAACAGCCATGCAAGACCCACTCCAGAAGGGACCACAAGCAACCTTAGACCTGTTTTGGCCTTGTTAGGCCTCATGAGTGAGGTATAGCTTGGATCCTGTGATACTAGGAGATATGGAGCCACGTCAGGGCATACCCTTAATCCCGTCTGGCAGTTTGGGGGTGGACTGTTCCCATGAGGAGCAGGGTCGATACTGATTTATATAAGGTGAGCCTCTGTCTATAATGGTAAAGTGGGTGATAAACGAAGGATTAGAATGCTACCTAGAGTGACTTCCAGTGGTTTATGCTATTTGCAAATGTTCCTACCATTACCTTTTGTGGGTTTGATGTAACGCCTAAGTGGCCAGGGGTATGCCCAGACATTGGGCCCTTGCTTGTCCTGCCTTACGATACAAGCTATACCTCAGTTATGAGGCCTAACAAGGCCAAAATCAGTCTGGGATTTATAGTGTCCCCTTCTAGAGGAGGCCTAGCCTGGTAGTTCACGATGGAGTGTCGGATGAAATATCCTGGATGGGCAATGGCTTGGCTCCTGAAGCTTGCAGCATTGGGGGTGTAGACACTTTATTGAGGAGTTCAGCCTGGTCTGCAAGGGAAAGCTGGGAAGTTGCCGACTACAAACAGGTTAAATGAAAGTGGGCTGTGTGATTTCATTGAAAAGACAATTCTGATTATTAAACTTCTTTCTGTGATGTTAATTGGAAAGCAATACACTGTTGGAATCAGTGCCTCTACTTGTAAGTCCAGAAAACATGTTTGGTCACTGCAAGATATGTGATCAGTCTTAAGTAAAAGAATGCCTTGATATTGCAGATTAACCCGCCTTGAAAACAAAACCTCAGTTGACAGAGCCCTGATTGTCCTCTGGCTGATTAAACACAGAGTAATAACAGTTATTATAATGGAACCTCTTACTTTATTTTGGATACTCAAACCTTGACAATTTATGGAAAAGTAATTCTTCTCTGACCTCTGCAAAGGGCTGGTCGCTTGGTCTACAGTTAAAAATGGCCTGCCTAAAATTGGACTTAACAGTGGGGTGAGTCCACGGGGTCTAACTTTCATCAGCACACTGGTTTACTGCTTTCCTGATACGCCTAATAAATATGGCAAAACAGTCCTTGCTTTCTAGCTTAGATCTTCACTTTCATTCACTATACCTTTCACTGCTTTCCATTGCTGTGAGCTGTTTGCACCAATCCCAAGTGGAAGCCATGGGACTTGCAACAATCTCTTGTCCCGAGGGGAGACTGCTCTTTCTCTGAAGTCACTTTTCATTGCAAAAGATGCAGAAGGCTTACTTTGCAAGATCAATGCCCCCTGATTCCTAGAATGGGTGTAATCACTTGGACCAATGAAAGTGAACCATATTTTAAAAATATAGGCATATACTTTTTGGGGAAATGAAAATAAAGAAACCGTACTTAAATAAGATCAATCAATCTTGTACTGGAACACAAGATGATGCGTTCCGGACAGCTGTACATCAATGGTACTGAGCCGCAGACATTTTTGACGAAAGCTCCCTTGTGGGTTACAGAGAGGCCACAAATCCCAGTATGGAGGCCCACACAGGGCGTGACAACAAATCACATGCTCACGGCCCATTGTCCAACTGATCGAGTTGCTGCCAGGCTCCCAGATCTTGTCAAACTTACAGGACAATTCTCCCCCTTGGTATATCACTTTCTCAGCAGCCACATACCAATTCTAGAGTTTAGCTTAATGAGTCTTTCTCCTGGTCTTCATATTCCATCAGTATTTGGTAATCAACGCTTCGGGTCCAGTATTGAGAACTAACTGCTCTCTGTAAAGCTGTCTAGGCTTCATCAAATATGGGCAAGGTATAGTGCTCTGCAGTGGTCAGAACCTGACTCGCTCCAGATACACTCTGATATCTCAATTTTTAGGTCGAGCACCAGCGTGCATGCGCTGTATGCAAGACCTGCTGTAATCACTCTACGGAGTGTAAATACATATGCTGCTTGCCACTGGTTCACAACTCCATCCCTCTTATTACCTGGCTCCCTATTGGCCGGTGCTCCCGATACATCACTTCCGTTGTTAAGCCAGAAGCACGGGCCAACCACAGTTTCCTTACATTGTAGGTCGTCATGCATTTGTTTGGGCACTACTTATTTATTACTATGGCGTCTGCTTCACTGGTATCCAGCACATCCGTTTTAAGTACGCGGTGCCGCGCTTTGCTTCAGCGCGGCACCCGCTTTCAAGTTAGGAAAACATGTACTATTTAAAAACGCCCGGCCGCAGACCTAAGAAAGAGAGAATACTTTAGCCGCACTTTATTTTTCACTTTTGGACCAACTCCATTTCTTAATAACACTGAACTTTAACTCTTCTCCCCGTGTGGTGCCCTCCCTCTCAACACCAAAATCCACACCCCTCCCACCCCCGCTTAAGGAGACTGCCCTTTGTCAAGAGCCGCCCGGGCTCAGCCTCTCCCGCATCACCTCTACAGCCGAAGGGGCCACGGTGATCAGTCACTTAGCCGGCCTCAAACCTGCCCACCTCTCACCCTCCCCTGCAGCTGCTGATCTACCACCGCAGCTCACAACGCTCTGCAGCACTTAAAATAGCGGGGATTTGTAATGATGTCCTTGCAGGTAAAGCGCTTTAATGCCTTTGTGCATTTAGAGGTCAATAAGGTTTTATATTTTTTAATAAATATAAGTCCTTTTTGACTTATAAATAATATATGCATGTGATCTGCGAAAGCAAGGACAAAAAAACGTGTAAGCACGTAACTCAATTGTTTGCGTCTTTACAGTGCCACGCACTCGTAAAACCACGCAATTCATAAACCTAAATCACTGACATGTTCACATCTTTCAAAGGCAACCAGCTGTATAATGTTTTCAAAGATCATTATGTTATGTACAATAGGCCTGGAGACAGCCCGGGTCACTGGTGGACAGAAACAGCCGCCTGGCAATAGTAGGTGTCCTTTATGCTTGTTTTTTAAAAGGACAGTGCACAGATTTTCCTTCTCTCCATCCGCCTCTGTTTCTAACCCTTTCCAACCCCTCGTTGCTTTCCAGGGAACTGCATGTTAAATGTGAAATGTACAATGCAAATAGTTCCCTCGATGCTGTGTGCCTGCAGTTTGTAAAAAAAAATTGTATATAGCATAAACTCGACCCGAAGGTATTGGAGTGCTTTAGATGAGCTCCAGTTACGTTACACAAGGACATATTCATTTTTTCATAGGCACGTGGAGATTAAGTGATGTGCCCAGAATCACAGGATGTTGTGCCGAGGCCGATGTTCGAACCTGGTTCCCTAGGTTCAAAGTCGTTAGATTTAACCGTTATGCCGCATCCTCTCCTTCAGCTTTGTAAAAGGGAAAATAATATTTTTAAAATACCTTGTGAACCACTAAAATGCCACTGAGCATTGCTTTAATCTAGTTTAAAAACCTACCCTCCCTCTTTACCATCAGCAATTATTTTCATATCTCTGGAGATATTCTTTTTTTCCTTCATCCTCTGACCGGGGCTTTCTTGATTACGTTCTTTTTCATCACTATACCACCCGGATGCTGAAGGGTCCAAGCTTTGCCTTCTGAAATAAATGATATTACGGGCAAAATGTCTTCTCACACGGGTGCAAACTGCAGTGTTAAATGTCTGCACTAAGTCATTGTTTCTAACCTGTTGCAGATGTAACACTCACTGACTCATAATTGGGATAAATCAGCCAGGATGTCTAAACGCAGAGCAGTTTTAGTGGGAGAGCCGCCCTGCCTGGTTCATCGGTTCACAAGAATGCCTGGGGAGGGGACACCCCTAATTAGAAGCTAAATTAGCCGTGCTCGAGTCATCTGCCATGGCAGCAGCATAAATTAACGCAAGTAAAGGATTTGGATGTCGCTTTTTAATAATGGCTTCCATTTCCTTACACTGTTAAAAATAAAGTGAAACCTAAGAAATGGGAGCAGATCTGGGACATGTGGAATGCATATCGTGGAAATTTGTGTGAGAGCCCGAGAAAAGAGAGGCAGAGGAGAGTAAACTACATGGACTATTCCCCGTAATAGAAATAGGCAAAGTGCAGAGAGCGGACGGTCTGGCTGGGAAAAGAGACATACCCAGGAATGTAAAATTGAACAAATAATGACAACGGGTATTGAAAAATGTATATATTGTTATGGTTCCTGTCACTTTAAAAACAATAAATTCCCTTTTTTTTAAAAATAATAAAGTGAAAATATAAGGAAATGCAAATATTGCAATTTGAAAAAGAACGGATGTTTTTTCAAACATCATCGTACGAGCAGACACGGACTTGTCACTTCAGAAACACCACAAACAATTATACCTTGGACCAAAATGCATTTTCTATTAACTCCTAAGTGTGTGCCGTACATTGAATCGTAGTGACTGTACAGCGCCTAGAGTTGCACCAACAACAGCATAAACACCTGAAAAGCCCCAGGTGTCAACGCTTCATCTCACCGTGTCAAAGCTTCCCGGGGGGTATACCCAGCGGCACGTTCGCCCGAGTCTGACCCAATTAAACACAAGGAAGAGACCCTTACAAACACCGCAGTTTCCATGGACCGCTGTGACGTGGAAACCCAGCAGGGGACATTGAATATTAGTGAAGTTTAGTTACGGGCACCCCAACCCAATCCACAGGACAACTAGGACTATCATTTTCAAAACACCCCCTCACACTGGAGATGGTGGTGACCATATAACATGACACTCTTTGTTCCACGTACTTGCTGCAGCTGCACTCTGACTGCCGGAAAGTCTACAAACAAAACAAACATTGGCAAAGACAATGGTCTTGGTATGCTGGTGTAACGCTCGCGGCCGGGCGACAGAAGGTATTTTTCTATTTATTTATTTATTTTTGCTTCTTTCCTTTCCTCCCCAGTCTTCCGCTGCCTGCTCTCTGTTTTACTCGCAACCCCTTCTCCCTCCCACAGCCACTCTTTTCCCCACTCGGTGCACAGCCTATATGCAGCCTCCGGAGCACGCATTGTTTCCAGTATATTTCAATCTTTTAAACGTCACCCTGTAATGCAGCCATATTGAGGTACTTACTATGAACCTTCTGAAGGAAAGCTGCTGTGGGGACGCTTTCTACACACACCGGATTCCTTGAATCATTGTAAACAGGCTACTGTACCAGGATTTCAGATCTATCCTGATGAACGCCCTTTATGCCCTAATAAGTGACCATATACCCATTTTCCAGGATCACAAAGACCCCTTGTTTCCCTTTTAAATATGTATACCAGTAAAGCCCCTCCCCTTTAACCCCACAACTCTCACCTTCTCTCTTCTCCTCACTCGAGCCCTCTTTATACCGCTGAGTTTATTCCTTTCCCCTTCCCCTCCAAATATGTTTTTTTATGTACCCCTTTCCCCAAATTATACCCTACCTATAAATTTCACTTGCCTATTTACCCCTACATGTAGCCTAGTATGCAGGCCGCTACCTATATTCTAATACCGCTACCTATACCTTAGTACCTACATCCCTGTCTGTAACTTAGTAACCCCCCCCTTCTACTCCAATACCTTTACACTAATACCACACCTGTGTTTGTTGTCTTTCCTTTTTCTGCTTTCCCATAGCATTGTGTGCCTTGCAGTTCCAATGCATTATGGTTATTGTAGTTACTGGATGGTACTTTGATTCTGGGGTGAAAGATGCAGGTGGACATTGAGGGCCATGGTGAAATGTTTCCCACTGCTCACGGTGTTCATATGTGACAGTTTCCACTTCCTGGTTGGCAAAAACTACCATTTGCAAAATAACATTAGTTTAGCAATTTGTAAACATAACTTCCGTCAGTAGTTTGGGTATTATTTTCTAGGACTTTAATTTGTAAACTGTTTGTCAGTCTCTCTTACTGCTTCACAGAGGAAGCCATAGGCGTTTTTCTATGGGGTGCCACAGAAAACACCAGCAGCCTTCCATACTCTACACGAATACTGCAGAGGAGCTCAAAGGGGTGGGTTTTTCTGAGTCCTCAGGCTTTCGAGGCTTTCATTGCATTTCCGAATGCTACATAACCAAGCATTTGCAATGCAATAGGCCTTGCATTTGTCGGTGCTTACAAGAAGCAAGGCTAGCAGTAACTGCACCTGTTTTACTGCCAGTCTTGCTTCTCGTAAGCAAGGACTATAAGTACAAAGTGCATGTTTTCGCACTGCTTGTAGGTTTTCAAAACACATAAATAAAAGGGATTGTCATTTACAATGCCAATAGCTCAAACTCTCACAAATGCGAGACCTATTGCATTGCAAATGCTTGTTTTTTATCGCCACCACAATCAAGTAAACATGAGCGCTGCTGGATTCTTGAAATTTGCCTGCTTTCTTAAGATCTTGTATATGTCTGCAATGTCAGTGGGTGTAATCACGCGGACCAACCTCTGTAAAAGAAAGAACTTCTTCACACCCACAAGAAAGCATTTCTGCCAAGAAACCCAGGTTCTTTCCCATTTCCTCCGTTTTTTCTGTCATCAGAAAGTGTCCAAAATACAGTCCTTCCTAGCCTAGGTATCCGTTTCCAAATTTGTGCACGTTTGTGTTTCTTGCCTTGAACAGTGCCCAAGCAGTGGGCTTGGTGGACAGTGGAAGATAAAATCTACTATTCTAACTTCATTCCTAGAATATTTAGGGAAAGAACGACTTTCCGCCAAATATTCTAGAAGGCTTATTTACTATTCTAACTCCAGCCCTGAAATATTTCGGGGAAAGTTGTTGTTAGAAATGGGATCTCTGGTTGGCTGAGGCTTGCGCCAAAGCCAGGCAGAGCTAGTCAGGGCAAGGAAGTTACACGCCGAAGATAACCCCTGCTCACCCCCTTGGTAGCATGGCACGAGCAGTCAGGCTTATCCCGGAGGCAATGTGTAAAGCGTTTGCGCAACACACACCCAGCAACAACATACTATGCACACCACAAAAGGAATTCCACACAAGGGTATATCAAAAATTGCCTTTGTATTCTCATAATACATTAGAATAGTATTCACATAATACACATGGTGCCTACTGGCACTGGGCAATATTTACAGGGGATTATGTACACATGACAGGGCCACGTGGACCACCGTCAGAACCATCACTTAGTAAAAGGTAATAGATGTAGAACACATAATAAATGTAGGACATATCAGAAACGTACAACCAGTAATCACTGGCAACCACTGTACTTAGCATCAGCCTGTAACATAAACCTCATTATGCACAGCATCACATTAGGCGCAAAACCTTATGCGCCAACCTCACCAGCATAAACACATTATGCAATTATCTCTCCAGTCTAAACGCATTAGACAATAACATCCTAAGTATAAATCACATTAGGAAATAATCTCAGGGGAAAATAACTCACAACCTAAACGCATTAGGAAGTAATAACCTCACAAGCATAAAAACCACATTTTAGAGGTAACCAAAACAGGGTGCGTAAAACATACTACATGCATTACATTTCCTAGCACCACATACTCACAGTAGCACATAACCTCATAGTAGAAAGAACCATAGCAGAGGTATAAATCACATTAGCCTATAAATCCTAGGAAAGAAGCTCACTAACACACAAATCACATTAGGGCCTGGCGCCCTATAAACCTAGCAGTCCCCTTGGCCAACTGGCCATCTCACAAGGGGCTCAAATGCACTATGTCCAAAGAGTCAGGGCTGCTGCCAATGCAGCGAAAGTCAAGGGTGCGCCACTGCGCCAACCTAAACGTGGCAGCTGCCCACTACTTGCTGGGCAGCTGGGAAAGTACAGGGCAAAGGAGTGCATCTCACTCCTGACTTCACAAGATCCCAAAAGAACTGTGCGCCTAAACGGTGCAGCTGGCACTACTTGCTGCGCAGCTGGGAACAATGGGGAAGGCCTGGCACCTCTGTGCCACTTCTGTCCCTCTCAGGGACTTCCTCAAGAATTGCTCAAAAACGTTGCAGCTGCCCGCGCTGGTGCGGCGCAGCTGGCGATCAGGAAATAGATATGCCCCCAAACGCTGGAGCCATCTAGGCTCTGGAATAATGATGCCCCCTCATTGCAGCTGCCCGCAACTGCGGCGCCGCTGTGAAGATCAGCCACACACTAGGGGCCCTAACAAAATGCTCACGGGCCTCTCTGGCCCTTTAAACAACCATGGCCACATCGTTGGAGCGGCCCGCTGCTAGACGGGGCCGCTCTGACTCGGGCCTCGCACTGGCACCGAAAAGCAAGCTATGCTCCCTCGTGGTGCGGGAGCGAAAATGCGGCCAGGTTCCCCCCTCAGCCCTTACTCACCGGGCTATGCGGGGGGGGGGGGGGCTCCTCTCGTTGAACGCGGCGGGGGCAGGCACCGGCAATGTGCCTCGCACCCCCCTCCGCGGGAAACAGGCTGCGGCGCTTGCGGGGCTCTCTCCATTCATGAGAGCCCCGCGTCACCAGGCGCCACATTTCACCCGGTCCCCCATCTCGGGACCGGGACTTCAGTATGGAGCCAGCAAGGCTCCAGGCTGCCTCCTTCTCTTCCGGCCGGATTTCAGGCCCCGCCCACGTCACAGGCAGGAGGTGCCTGACTTCCGGTTTGGCCGCACTAAAATCCGAAAATAAGCGGGGTGGGCACCCGTATTGCAGGTGTCACGGGGGAATCCCTACGCTGGGTATTCCCTCTGAAGGAGGCTGCAGCGCGGCGCAGCCCCCAGGCTCTCCCTCTCCTGGGGGAAAATCCACAGATAGCGCTCCCAGGGCGCAACAGAGCACAAGAAGTCCTGGGGCAAAGAGATGGAGCAAAGGAAGCTCCCAGCAAAGAGGTCTTTTAGGAAGGAAGGGGCAATGCAGGGCCCAGGGGCCAGCACACAGGGCCCTCCAGCAGGGAGGCAGCCCCCCATGGCGGTCCCTCCTGGTCCCCACCAGCAGCAAGCCCCCCCCTCCGTCAGGAACAGACCAGGAACTGAACAACCATATGGGGACACAGCCCCTTCTTTTATACACAGATTCCCCTTTGTGTCACAGCACAGGGCTTGGGGATACCAGTTAGAACTGGTTTGGGGGAGCTTTGGAGCACTTTGTTTTGCTCAGCTCCTCTCTCCTTTCACAGGACAGGCTTGGGACATCAGACGCACCACAGGGGGTGGAGCCAGCATTGTGGAGGGAAGGCACAGCCCTATTCAGGTCCCAGGTGCGACTCCTCCCTCCCATCTAGATGCAGATCTCTCTATTCACCACTGGGCTGACACCCTGGTTCCTGGGATTCCCCACACCATCCAGCACCTGTCACTCACAAAGCCAGACATGCAATCCACATCAGGCAGGCAGGCACAGAGCACACATACATGCCAACTTCCAAAAGTGGCGCTTCCACACCAGCCATAATAAATCTGCGCACACCATTGCGCAGCATTTATTTTCACGAATTCACACATACTAAACTTGACCACACTGCTCCTCACATAACAGGAATTACCACTGGCACATAGATCCTCAATGCATTCCTATGGGAGGCAGGTCAATCTCACTAAATGTGCACAGCGCGCGCACTCACTTGGCACTGGACCACAGTGTCCAAGTGCCCAGAGGCCTAAAACTACTAACATACAACGCAAACATTTTAGGGGTGAACCTGGCAAAAAGGGCCAAGTCCAACACAACCCCCTTCCAGCCAAAACGCAGGGTAGACCAATCACCACCGTGATGGGCTTCCCTGCTTGGGGCGATAGAACACGGACGCGGGCCCGCACTGCAGGGACACCCTCCTGTTCTACGCCACTTGGAACCCATGGGAAAAAAAAAAAACTCTGGGCCAACTAGGCTACCCCACCGGTACTCCTTAGGTGTCCACGGCCAGGACCAGGCCCTAGGCCACCCAGATGCCACTGGTCCTTGCCAATCCACAGAGTGGGGGGCAGTAACCCCTGGCATACAATAGCCATTCTCCACTCCCCCTCTCAGTGTAGTTCCAAACTACCACTGATCCTTCAACCTAGGGTCCGCACCCTCAGGCTGACCAGAAGTCACGGGCGAAGCATCTCCTCACCCTACCTCTCTTCTGGGGTTACGCACCCTCCCAGGGGAAGCACCCACCAGAACACAACTCTCCCACCAGTTCAGGACCTCTCTCCATCAACTGGTCTACCACCTGGGATCCAAATTCACCGGATGCACCGGGGTCAGAGGCGAGGACCCCCTCCCTCTGCACCCCCTTCCAGAGTTCTGCACCCTCCCACTGTAGAGCAGGGTCCCTTCACTTAAGATGGGCCCCACCTGCTCTCAGGGTAGTTCTACCACATTCAGCCAGGGACCCTAAAGATCCCGGCTAGGCCTGCACCACCCCTTCTGGGAAACACAGGGTCTCTTCACTTAAGATGGGCCCCACCTGTGTTCACAGGGGTACCCCTAGAAGGCAAACCAGCCAGGACACTGACTACAGTCGCCCTGCCGTCCAGGACAGGCAAACACCTGAACCTGGCTCCCCAACCCAGGGACGATACCCTTTGGTCAGATGCCCGGCGAACCAGGACTTCTTGAGGGTGACACATACCTAGCGTGTCGTGTGACAGTCTGCCTGGCACAGAGCTCACGACCTCCTGTCCCTCTGATAGTGCGTAAAGATGCCCCAGGACAGAAGTGGCGTCACCATGGCCAATCTTATGAGGCTCAGCCCTTCTGGCTGGCCCCTGACCCACTGGTTCTTCCACTGGGGACTCTTTCCCCCTCTCACCCCTCACTCTGGACTTCTGGACCCTCCCAACTGGAGCGGTACTGCCAGACACTAGAACTGCTGGAGGTCTGATTACAGGCACTCCCAGCTCACCTAAAACAGGAAAAACCACCTCGAAGAACGGTCCAACAGGACAGACTAGGCTCCCTACCTGGTGTTCCCTCATGGAACCAACCAGTACTGGAGACTGAGGTGCGGGCACTTCGGGACACAGCCCAATCTCACTCCTTCTCCTGCGAGACAGGATGTAAGTCCCTACAACCTCCTCACTATAAGGTCACCTAGCTGGGCTACTCTGAACCATCTCCGCCGCAAGGGTTGGAGATACCTGCACCATTCTTCTAGGGTCACTCCCAATGCAAGCTCCCTACAATCAAAGAACTCACACACTAACACCATTTACCCAAACGTCCAGTGCATCACAACATTCATCCACACTCCCCCCACAAGACTGGTGAGACAGCATCTTACTGCCCCTGAAACACAACCTGTCCCCCTCTCAACCGGGAACCAGGTACCATACTATGGGAACTGGGAATGGGACTTCCTGCACTGGACTACATATTGCTGCCACCACTGGATCCCACCCTACTGGGGATTCCAGAAAACTAAAACGATCCAAAAAGCCACAATGCTGAAAAATAGGATTACTCTTGAAATGCTGTAAAAATAGTTCAAAGTGTGCAAAGAGGAGTTCAGTTCAAAGCAGTGGTCTCTGCGACCCTTTTACTTACAAAGTACCTGGATTTCGTAGCAAAATCAACAAATTGTCGCAAAGAAGTTGTAGCGATGAATTTCTGCACGCGAGGCCGGCGATGCGTTAAATCCTTGCCGCGAGGGAGGATGATGCGCCGATCTGCTGATGCGTGCGGAGACGATGCAACCAACTTCTGCACGCTAGGCCGCCGACGCGATGACTCCTTGCCGCGAGGGAGGAGGCGATGCGACGATCCTGTTGCGTGTGCGATCAGGTTGTGATGCAATGGCGCTCCGCGAGGGAGCGACGATCCGGATGCGATGCGATGAAAATGGCGGACGCCCGGCGTCCGCGCTACAATGTCGTGAAGCGATGATCTCTTTGGTTGCGAGCGCTCGGCGGCAGCGGCGCGATGATTTTTCGGGCGCTCTCGGCTGCGGCGGCTCGCAAACGTGCGTTAGCGACGATTTCAGCACTCTCTTCTCTGTAGTAGAACTAGAGGCCCTGGAACTCACAGGAGCCTCACCTGCAGATAGAAATCCTCGCTGGGAGGAATCAGGAGGCTGGTGGTGAAGTCTGATGTGCCTGAGACTTCAACAGGAGGCTAGCTCTCTCCTAGTCCTTGGGTGATTGAGAGAACCTTTTCCCTCTTATTTCAAGCCCAATGGTAACCACTGCAGGCTAACCCTAGAAATAGCAGTCTGCACAAGGGCAGTACAAAACTCCTTCAGCTTCTCTGGTTTCTGTCCTTGGCAGGACACCCAACTCGTAGTGCACAAGAACACACATTTCAAAAAGAAATGACACTTAAAACAAACTCAGAAACAATAATCCCTTTCCATGTGACTATCTAAAATGCAGAGCTTTGTAGTGCAGCCAGTTGTCGCTGTGGTACTGCGCAAACGCAAGTCCTAATCCCACCGCTGATCACCAATGTTAGAAATGGGATCTCTGGTTGGCTGAGGCTTGCGCCAAAGCCAGGCAGAGACCACCACTCTAGTCAGGGCAAGGAAGTTACACGCCGAAGATAACCCCTGCTCACCCCCTTGGTAGCATGGCACGAGCAGTCAGGCTTATCCCGGAGGCAATGTGTAAAGCGTTTGCGCAACACACACCCAGCAACAACATACTATGCACACCACAAAAAGGAATTCCACACAAGGGTATATCAAAAATAGCCTTTGTATTCTCATAATACATTAGAATAGTATTCACATAATACACATGGTGCCAACTGGCACTGGGCAATATTTACAGGGGATTATGTACACATGACAGGGCCACGTGGACCACTGTCAGAACCATCAGATAATAGATGTAGAACACATAATAAATGTAGGACATATCAGAAACGTACAACCAGTAATCACTGGCAACCACTGTACTTAGCATCAGCCTGTAACATAAACCTCATTATGCACAGCATCACATTAGGCGCAAAACCTTATGCGCCAACCTCACCAGCATAAACACATTATGCAATTATCTCTCCAGTCTAAACGCATTAGACAATAACATCCTAAGTATAAATCACATTAGGAAATAATCTCAGGGGAAAATAACTCACAACCTAAACGCATTAGGAAGTAATAACCTCACAAGCATAAAAACCACATTTTAGAGGTAACCAAAACAGGGTGCATAAAACATACTACATGCATAACATTTCCTAGCACCACAAACTCACAGTAGCACATAACCTCATAGTAGAAAGAACCATAGCAGAGGTATAAATCACATTAGCCTATAAATCCTAGGAAAGAAGCTCACTAACACACAAATCACATTAGGGCCTGGCGCCCTATAAACCTAGCAGTCCCCTTGGCCAACTGGCCATCTCACAAGGGGCTCAAATGCCCTATGTCCAAAGAGTCAGGGCTGCTGCCAATGCAGCAAAAGTCAAGGGTGCGCCACTGCGCCAACCTAAACGTGGCAGCTGCCCACTACTTGCTGGGCAGCTGGGAAAGTACAGGGCAAAGGAGTGCATCTCACTCCTGACTTCACAAGATCCCAAAAGAACTGTGCACCTAAACGGTGCAGCTGGCACTACTTGCTGCGCAGCTGGGAACAATGGGGAAGGCCTGGCACCTCTGTGCCACTTCTGTCCCTCTCAGGGACTTCCTCAAGAATTGCGCAAAAACGTTGCAGCTGCCCGCGCTGGTGCGGCGCAGCTGGGGATCAGGAAATAGATATGCCCCCAAACACTGGAGCCATCTAGGCTCTGGAATAATGATGCCCCCTCGTTGCAGCGGCCCGCAACTGCGGCGCCGCTGTGAAGATCAGCCACACACTAGGGGCACTAACAAAATGCTCACGGGCCTCTCTGGCCCTTTAAACAACCATGGCCACATCGTTGGAGCTGCTAGACGGGGCCGCTCTGACTCGGGCCTCGCACTGGCACCGAAAAGCAAGCTATGCTCCCTCGTGGTGCGGGAGCGAAAATGCGGCCAGGTTCCCCCCTCAGCCCTTACTCACCGGGCTATGCGGGGGGGGGATGCTCCTCTCGTTGAACGCGGTGGGGGCAGGCACCGGCAATGTGCCTCGCGCCCCCCTCCGCGGGAAACAGGCTGCGGCGCTTGCGGGGCTCTCTCCATTCATGAGAGCCCCGCGTCACCAGGCGCCACACTTCACCCGGTCCCCCATCTCGGGACCGGGACTTCAGTATGGAGCCAGCAAGGCTCCAGGCTGCCTCCTTCTCTTCCGGACGGATTTCAGGCCCCGCCCACGTCACGGGCAGGAGGTGCCTGACTTCCGGTTTGGCCGCGGCGGTGATTCTTCTCTTTGGGGCAAACGAGGGGTAGGCTCCCTCGAGATTGAGAATATACAGCGGGGTGGGCACCCGCGGTAATTAAGGGCAAAGTCGCGGGGTGGGCACCCGCGCAGTTTAAATAAAAATAAGCACCACGGCCATGCGGGGTGGGCACCCGCAATAGACTCAAATAAGTGGGGTGGGCACCCGCGTTAATTATAAAATAAAACGAAGTCGCAGGGTGGGCACCTGCGCACTAAAATCCGAAAATAAGCGGGGTGGGCACCCGTATTGCAGGTGTCACGGGGGAATCCCTACGCTGGGGATTCCCTCTGAAGGGGGGCTGCAGCGCGGCGCAGCCCCCAGGCTCTCCCTCTCCTGGGGGAAAATCCACAGATAGCGCTCCCAGGGCGCAACAGAGCACAAGAAGTCCTGGGGCAAAGAGATGGAGCAAAGGAAGCTCCCAGCAAAGAGGTCTTTTAGGAAGGAAGGGGCAATGCAGGGCCCAGGGGCCAGCACACAGGGCCCTCCAGCAGGGAGGCAGCCCCCATGGCGGTCCCTCCTGGGCCCCACCAGCAGCAAGCCCCCTCCGTCAGGAACAGACCAGGAACTGAACAACCTTATGGGGACACAGCCCCTTCTTTTATACACAGATTCCCCTTTGTGTCACAGCACAGGGCTTGGGGATACCAGTTAGAACTGGTTTGGGGGAGCTTTGGAGCACATTGTTTTGCTCAGCTCCTCTCTCCTTTCACAGGACAGGCTTGGGACATCAGACGCACCACAGGGGGTGGAGCCAGCATTGTGGAGGGAAGGCACAGCCCTATTCAGGTCCCAGGTGCGACTCCTCCCTCCCATCTAGATGCAGATCTCTCTATTCACCACTGGGCTGACTCACCCTGGCTCCTGGGATTCCCCACACCATCCAGCACCTATCACTCACAAAGCCAGACATGCAATCCACATCAGGCAGGCAGGCACAGAGCACACATACATGCCAACTTCCAAAAGTGGCGCTTCCACACCAGCCATAATAAATCTGCGCACACCATTGCACAGCATTTATTTTCACGAATTCACACATACTAAACTTGACCACACTGCTCCTCACATAACAGGAATTACCACTGGCACATAGATCCTCAATGCATTCCTATGGGAGGCAGGTCAATCTCACTAAATGTGCACAGCGCGCGCACGCACTTGGCACTGGACCAGTGTGTCCAAATGCCCAGAGGCCTAAAACTACTAACATACAACGCAAAAAGTTTAGGGGTGAACCTGGCAAAAAGGGCCAAGTCCAACAGTTGTCAATTTCCAAGTATGTTTTGGAAGGGTTGAAATGTAGTAATTTTGAATTGCAGAAAGTGATGCCCTGAGGGTGCAGCTCCGGGCAAAAAACTAAAAATACCCACATTTGCCTAGGTGGACATGCTCAACCTTTATGAAACAACAGATGTCGTTGGAAGTAGCAGAAGTTACATTACAGAAAGTAGAAGAAATGATGGCACAGAAAGTGACATTACATGGGTGGCACTTTGAGGAAGGTACTGGATAGATGGGGGTGTGGACACGTGCTTAGCACAGTAAGTACAGATGATACTTCAAGACTGGTACTGGGGAAGATGAGGCAAGAAAACTTGCAATGGGTGAGGTGTGGAATATATATATTTATATATATGATACCATCCTAATAAATGTATTTTCTGGTAAATAGTTGGTGTGAGAAGGTGGCTTGGTATATGCTGTCCACTACTTAAAGTGGGCACCTTGTACCAATCCACACGACCCTTATGATGTATGAGGTCAAAGATAACCTTATTGAAAGCTATCCTAGTGGTAGCTATGGAGAGCAGCCTTCAGGCTTAATCTTGAAGGAATGTAAAGCAGCTTGTTTTACCAGAATATCACCTCCTGAATGACTAAATGAAGGAGAACAACACAGTAGTTATATAAAAATATGTATTTATTAATATAACACTCTCTACTATCCTCTACACGAGGATAGAACACAAAGCACACAATACTGGATTAATAGAACAGTTGTAAGTAGCACAATACACAGCGGGCTCCAGGGGGAGACCGAACCATATACTAAAATAGTGGTATAACAATAATGACTTGACTAGACACAGTTCCTAGTGCACGTAGAATCGCTGGGACCTCAAGGAACCACCCAAGGTGATGACACAGGAGACCCACGGAGGACGGGTGCAGTGAGGAAACACGACTGCGTGCTCGTACAACTCTATGGGAAAGTCGCGGTTGCAAAGTTAAAGTTTAAGGACCCTTCTAGGAGGACTTTGAGCAAACCCTTCGGAACTTAAGAGTTTAGAGAGCCACCCCACCCTTGGATACCGTAGTACCAGAGTTACCTATCCCAGGGGAGCCGGGTGCATAGGTCTGAAGTGGCGTCGGAAACCTCCGTCGTTCTCTATGGAAGGAAGTGAAGAAGTACTGATGCCGTGAACGTGAAAAGGGTCCAGTGGAATCCAAGCATGGATTCTGGATGGACGGAACCAGAAAGCAGAGGGGACAGAGTCTGGGTCACTTTAAAGTGACCAGGGGCTCAGTAGACGAATGCCCACCGATGTCGGGTGCTTCAGGTGCGAAGAAGGGATGCTTGACTCTGCAGCCATGAGGTCCCGGAGGCGTTGAGGGCGACCAGGAGCCGGAGGTGAGCTGTCCCACAAAGGATGTCGAGTGCTGAGGGGGTCGGTGTCCAGCGGGAGCACCAACAAGCCTTGGCAACAGCAACCCATGCAGGAGGGACAAACAGGTTATGGTGTGGACCAGCAAGGTCCAGGGGACTCCTCAAGCAATGGAGAGTCAGGGCACGTCTTGAGCAACCAGGAAAGCCCAAGAACAATGAAGATGACCCTCAGGATGACCCACAGGCCGAATGACCAGGAGTCGCGAGGAGACCTCGAGCAAGATTGCAAAGCACCAGCCCACGGAGCACATGGTGCGAGGAGGCCGAAGTTCTTTGGTGCAAATACTGCTCAGGGAAGGACCACACGGGGTCCAATGCACAAGCTCAGGAATCGCCAACAAGCATATGAACTTGCAAATGGACGCGGTGCACAGGGGTTCGGGTTACGCAGCCCCCACGAGGGATACTGGCCTCAAACTCGGTGAGAGGGCAGATCGACCTCGGGGACCTTCAGGAACCTACCTCCTGTGTTGCTGAAATCTTCGGAGTTCGCAGGGGCTCAGGAGCAGCTACCGGTCAGTTGCGCTTTAGGTGCCTGCGAAGCAGGGGAGTGACTCCTTCACTCCAAGGGAGATACTTCTGTTGTCTTAAGTGCACCACAGGTCCTGCACGGAGCCTGTATGGAGCAAAGGCACAAACTAAGCTTCGGACGGAAAGGGGGACGAAGTCGAGCCCAGTCGAGGTCCAGCGAAGTCCAAGTGTCCAGACGGTCGAAGGTTAGTGGTTTCTTCTTTGTAGAATCTTGTCCACGTAAAATCTAATGTCCTGTAGCCAGGTAACCCATTTTATACCCACGGGAGAGGGTTGGACAGATTCAGGGGACCCTCCTAGGGGAGGGGCAGGACAGAAGGGTGGCTACACCCATGTCCTTTGTCCAGTTTCGCACCATAGCAGGAGCCAATGGCTCCCAGAACTGGTTTGAGCTGGACTATGCACAGGGACACCAAATGTGCCCCCAGTGCAAACTTTCAGGCACTCTCAGAGTGCACCCACCCAGCCCCAATACACTAAACCCTGTCTGGGAGGTGGTCACACCTCCCTGTGACAGGATGCCTATTGTGCTGCCTTCCCCTGCTCGAGCTTGGCTCAGCAGCAGGAGGGCAGAAATGTGTCTCTGGCTGGCAGCATCCATTTTGTGCTGTCCGGGTCAAGAAGGCTGGTACCGGATAGACCGGTGACCCTACGAAGCTCGCTTCAGAAGGGTGGAATCATAGCTCCCACACCAGTTACTGATGTGAAGGTATGATTCTACGGTGTTTGATACCAAACACGATATGTTTCTATGCAGCCGTTTTCGAGATAGCATTTACCGCGAGGTTATAATGCACCTCTACCTATATGTCCGGCTGAGTCACAGACAACCCGGGAGAATGGTCTCCGAAGGCTGCAGAGAGGCTCTGCTCATGCAGGGGCACCCTCTCACATAAAACGCAGAACCCTGCCTTCAGGATTGTTAAGGCCTGCTATAGGGTTGACTTATAAGTTGTAAGTGTAGTGACCATTAGATATAGTGAACCTATATCTAAAGTAAGTGGTGCGAGCACCATCTTACTTAGGCTGCAGTAGCAGACCTAGAGTTCCATTTTGCATGGCCTCTCAGGGGTGGCATAATACATGCTTCAGCCCATGGGAGGCCTCTGGGGTACCTATGCCCTGGGTACAAGGTGTACCATATACTAGGGACTTATAAGGGTACCCAGTATCCAATCTGGAGTGTACCTTAGTACATGTATGTCCATTTAAGGGAGAAAGCAGATAGGCTGGGGTCCGGATTAGCAGGATCCCAGCCAGACTAGTCAAAAACAGTGAGACATCAAGCAAAAAGTGGGGGTAACCAACAGAAGCAGATCCTACTTTCCTACAGTTGGGTACAGGTGCTTTCAGTCAGTTACGGTGAGGTGTTTGTTGGATTTCACTGGGAATTCTTACATACAAAAAGACAAAAAACGCTGTTTTGAAATTCTACAAAAATCAAGTTAGTTTACAAAATATGGTGTTTTCTTTCAGTACCCCTACCTCTACTTTTCTACTGCCCCTTAAGCCCCTCTCATGCACCCTTCTAGTCGTATAAGGTACTTTAAAATTATATGCCAGTGTGACCGGTGGAACATCTGATGCCCCCTCACCCCCAATCTTACTAACTAAAGTACGTCCCTGCTTCATGCATGAACTATCATTTTTTGGTACTGTTGCAGTGCAATGGCTTTAAGGCGGCTAATACAGACATTTTGTTTCTCGTGCCCTGTTTCAGCTCTCTTCCTCCTTTTCCCTGTATCTCCTTCCCTCTCCCCATCTATACATCTCTTTACTTCTTTCTTTCTCTGTCCCTCACCAGACCAATCATCTCTTTTCCACCCATTAATTGTTCTCTTTCAGCCTCCTCCAACCACCTCAAAGTCCCTCTTCCTCCCACTTTCATGAGAGATTTCAAATGCCTCTACAACTGTTGTACGTAACTCATCCCATCCGTTCTCCATTTGCATTACAGATACACTAACACAGCTGCGCCATGTGAGCAGCCTGACGTGTCCCAGCTGCTAGGCAAGGCAAATGGCTCACATTATGGCGCTCATGAAGCACCCAGGAAAATTCAGAAGTATACCAGGAACTGGAAGCACCTTGATTGCACCCAGCAATAAGTGGAAATTGCATGCCTCAACATGCCTCCTAACCGCCAGGCAATGATGTGAGTCACTCCAGCAGATCCTCGTATGAAAGATAAGGAAGCTGGAACTTGGGCTCTACCTAAACCACGTGGGAACAACAGGAAGGCCTGGAGCTGTGGTCATCCAACATGGAAAACACTCCTAGTACGAGCCATAAGGGTAGGCAGACCAAACCCTCTACCTACCCTGAACACCTGCACAGCTCAATAGTCCTAGACGCACAAGTTACTAACTTGTGTAACGATATATCTGTAAGAGACAGTAGTTAGTGATAGATTCCTTACCTTAGAATATCCCCAGGCGTCAGGCTGGATCCGGAAAGTTTTGCGTAGCAGTACCCTTGCGCGTCGGTAGGCGGCGCCGTGCGGCTCCGCGTCCGTCGTCGGCGTCGTGATCGCCGGGATGACGTCGCGGGCAGCACTTAGGCGCCGCCCTGCGCGCTGACGTCAGTTCTGTACACGACTTTCCGCGCCAGGAACGCAGAGCCATGCAAGAAGCTGACACAGGTGTCTGAAAAATACTAGGGCCCTGAAAGGGATGTCCTTAACCCTAGAAATCAGTTCGCAGAACGGGAGGATGGGTGGGCGGTAGGAATCTATCACTAACTACTGTCTCTTACAGATATATCGTTACACAAGTTAGTAACTTGTGCATCTGAAAGAGACACGTTAGTGATAGATTCCTTACCTTAGAATAGATACCCCAGCAATACCAACCCCGGTGGTGGGTCTGCGAACAAAGATCAGACAAGGAAGTCCTGGAGGACAGAACGGCCAAAGAAGCCGTCCCTCCGGACCTGACTGTCAAGGCAGTAATGCTTAGTAAACGTGTGCAGCGAGGCCCACGTAGCTGCCTGACAGATAACCGGCAGCGGAACACCGCGGCCCAAGGCCGTGGTAGCAGCCGTTGCCCTGGTGGAATGGGCACGCAGCCCAACAGGAGGCTCCTTCTTAGCCAAAGAATAGCAGGCCTTGATGCACAAGGTAACCCAGCGGGAGATGGTCCTCTTGTGCACCGCCCGACCTTTTTGGCGCCCACGTAGCCAACAAAGAGCTGGTCATCCACCCGGAAGTGTTTTGTGCGGTCAATATAGAAAGAGAGCGCACGTTTTGGGTCCAGACGGTGGAGCCTCTCTTCCTCTCTGGAAGGATGCGGAGGCGGAAAGAAGGTGGGCAAAGTGATGGTCTGCCCAATGTGGAAAGCAGTAACCACCTTTGGCAAGAAGGACGGACGCGTCCGAAGAACAACCTTGTCTGGATGAACAGACAGAAAGGGAGGTTTGCAAGATAGAGCCTGGAGCTCACTCACCCGCCGAGCGGAGGTGATGGCCACCAGAAAGGCTGTCTTCAGAGTCAGAAGACGAAGAGGACAGTTATGCAGAGGCTCAAAGGGAGCGCACATTAAAAAGGTAAGAACCAAGTTCAAGTCCCACTGAGGCATTACAAACGGAACAGGAGGGAAGAGGTGAGTAATGCCTTTTAAGAACCTGTTAACAACAGGGGACTTGAAAAGGGAGGGCTGATCAGGAGCCTGAGGAAGGCCGAGATAGCACAAAGATAACCCTTGATGGTACCCAGGGCAGAACCCTGTTGGGCCAGAGAGAGAAGGAACAGAAGGACCTCAGAAAGAGGGGCAGAAAGGGGATCCACAGCCTTTGCTGTGCACCATGCCACAAATTTGTTCCACCTGCAGGCGTATACCACCTTAGTGGAGGGACGCCTGGCTGCCAGAATCACATCACAAACTTCGGGAGGCAAGTCGAAAGGAATCAACTGCCGCCGCTCAATCTCCACGCAAGCAGGTGTAGACTGGACAGGTTCGGGTGGAGGACCGTCCCCTGCTGCTGCGACAGAAGATCCTCCCGAAGAGGCAGACGGATCGGGGGATCTATGCTCATATTGAGTAGCTCGGGATACCAAACTCTTCGAGCCCAGTCCGGAGCCACAAGAATGACTTGGGCCCGGTCGTGCCGAATCTTCTTCAACACTCTGGGTAGAAGTGGTATAGGCGGAAAGGCGTACAACAGACCGCAACTCCACTCGCGACGAAAAGCGTCGCCGAGCGAGTGCCGCCTTGGAAATTCCAACGCGCAGAACTGATGACATTGCGCGTTCTCTTCGGTGGCGAATAGATCTAACCAAGGCTCTCCCCACTGTAGAAAGAGTCCTTGCGCCACTTCCGAGTGAAGACGCCATTCGTGATCCATCATGCACCTGCGGCTGAGTTCGTCCGCCCTGGCGTTCAGAGAACCTGCCAGGTGTTGAACCATCAGGAACATGCCCTGATGTTCCAGCCATGTCCAGAGGCGCAGAGCCTCCTGACAAAGGGTCCAAGACCCCACCCCGCCCTGTTTGTTGCAGTACCACATGGCGGTGGTGTTGTCTGTGAACACCTGCACTACCTTCCCTTTGACAGAGGGAAGGAATGCCTTGAGTGCAAGCCGGATCGCCCGGAGCTCCAGAAGGTTGATATGGAGCCGGGACTCCGCCCGGAGACCAGAGGCCTCTGATCTCCGCCTCTCCCATGTGACCGCCCCATCCCAGAAGGGACGCGTCCGTCACAACTGTATGCTCTGGCTGGGGAAGGGAGAGGGATCTGCCCATGACCCATTGCCGGTTCGAGAGCCACCACTGCAACTGTTTTGCAGTCCCCTCCGAGATCTGGACGTGATCGGACAGGTTGCCCTGGTGCTGCGCCCACTGGAACTTCAGGTCCCACTGCAGAGCCCGCATATGCCATCTGGCATGATTGACCAGCAGGATGCAGGAGGCCATGAGGCCCAGCAGCCTCAGGGTCATCCGTACCGAAACCCAGGATAAAGGCCGAAAGATCGGAATCATAGCCTGAATATCCCGGACTCGCCGTTCGGGAGGATAGGCCCGAAACTGCGTCGTGTCCAGAACTGCTCCGATGAAAAGGAGCTGTGGAGAAGGAATTAGATGCGACTTCGGCACATTGATGGAGAACCCCAGCGAGTGCAGGAGTTCGGCCGTAGTCTGGAGGTGGGAGACGACTGCCTGGGACGAGCCCGCCTTCAGCAGCCAGTCGTCGAGGTAGGGAAGACTGAAACCCCTGCCCGGCGCAGATGAGCTGCGACCACCGCCATCACTTTCGTGAACACCCGAGGGGCACTGGTAAGGCCAAAGGGGAGCACGGTGAACTGAAATGCTCGGGGCCTACCGTGAACCGAAGGTAACGCCGGTGGGCCGGCAGGACGGGGATGTGGAAATACGCGTCCTGCAAGTCCAACGCTACCAACCAGTCTCCAGGGTCGAGGGCAGTCAAGACCTGAGCTAGGGTGAGCATCTTGAACTTCTCCTTCCGGAGGAAGCGATTGACGTTCCGGAGGTCCAAGATAGGACGCATGTCCTCCTTGTCCTTTTGGGCACCAGAAAGTAGTGGGAGTAGCAACCACGCCCTACTTCTGGGGTCGGAACATGCTCGATGGCCCTCTTGGTCAAGAGGGCCGTGACTTCCTTCTGTAGAAGCACCAAGTGATCCCCTGACATGCGGTGGAATTGAGGTGGCATGGCTGGGGGTGGTCTCGAAGGGGAGGGAGTAGCCCCTTCGGACAATGTCCAAGACCCACCTGTCCGAGGTGATGGTGCGCCAGTGGGGAAGGTGATGGCGGACCCTGCTCCCTACTGGCGTGCCGTGCACCTGAAAGGAGGGACTAGGAGGGCTTGGAGGCCGCGGACGGGTTGGAGGTGGTGGCCTGACCCGCACGCTGGTTGCCCGATCCGCCACGGCGGAATCCACGTCCTCGGCCACGCGAAGACGCCTGCTGCGCGGGCCGGTGGCTGGGCTGCTGACGTGAAGGGGCGCCCCTACCGTGGCCACGATAGGGGCGAAAAGCAGAAGGCAGCGGAGGGCGTGTAGCAGAAAGGCCCAGGGACTTTGCAGTAGCCCGTGAGTCCTAAAGCGCTCCAACGCATGGTCTGCTTTGGACCCAAAAAGACCGACTCCATCAAAGGGCATGTCCATGAGAGTATTCTGGACATCCCCTGAAAAACCAGTGGTTCTCAGCCAGGCGTGGCGCCGGAGCGCCACCGTCGTTGCAATCGACCTGCCCAGCGAGTCGGCGGTGTCAAGGCCACAACGGATAGTGTATTTGGCCGCATCCCTTCCTTCCGCAATGGCGCGGGAAAGCAGTGCCTGGACCTCCTCAGGGCACTGGGGCAAAACATCCGCCACCGAATCCCACAGGGAGTGGGTATATCGGCCCAAAAGACAAGCGGTGTTAACGGACCGCAAGCCAGCACTGGAGGAAGAAAACCTTTCTTCCCAAACTGATCCAGGCGTTTGGATTCCCTATCCGGAGGAGCGGTAGGGAAGGCGGTTTGGGAAGCGGAGGCTTGGACAACCAAGCTCTCAGGAGTGGGGTGGACAGAAAGAAACAGGGGGTCGCCCGGAGCGGGGCGATGGCGTCGTGACACGTTCCGATCCACAGGAGCCCCTGTGTTGGGCTTGGACCAGGCGCCCAAAAGAACGTCAGTGAGGGCGTCGTTAAACGGCAGCACAGTCTCCGCAGAGGAGGCTGCCGGCTGAAGCACCTCTGTCAAGATGTTAGTCTTGACCGTCAAAGTAGGGAGCTGGAGACGTAAGGCCCCAGCAGCCCTACGCAACACCGTACCAAAATTGGCCCCCTCCTCCGTAGCCACGGGAGGAGACAGCATGCCAGTGTCAGGAGAAGTATCCAGACCACTGGCCTCCCCTAGACTCTCTGTCCAGTCCTCATCATACTGACAGTTGCGTGTCAGAGGGTCATCAGACCCCTCCCAGTCCTCCTGGTCCTCCTCTGGTTCAAAATAAGGAGGAGGAGGGACATTTGGGACCCAAGGTCCCATCGGCGCCGGAGCCGGCGTCGAGCGACGTCGCTCCGGGTCCATGTCCGGAGCCGGAAGGAACTGGGGACGACGCCGCCCGGAGCCCAGGGCGGCGTCGAGAACGGCACCGGAGACATCGGCGCCGGCGGAGGTGTCGTGAGGTCGACCGGCGTCGATGGGGGTTGTGGAGCCGGGATCGAGGCCGGGGCCGAAGCCGGAGCCGGGATCGAGGCTGGAGGCTCGGGCGACGCCGGGGCCGGAGCCGCCGGCGACGCCGGAGCAACCCCATCAGGGCCCGCGGGGCCCGAAGGCGCACCGGAGGGGCCTGAAGGCCCGAAGAGGCGGGCCATGGCCGACAGGAACTCCTGTACCTTGGCCGGATCCGCCCCCGAACCCGGGAAGGGCGGGTATGACGGGGGCGACTCCACAGGCAAGTCCGGGGCCGCGGGGGCGGGGACGGTGCCGGGAGGGGCCTCAGCCGAGTCGCGAGACCGGCGAGGCGAAGTCCGAGAGCGACGATGCTTCTTGGACTTCTTGTGCTTAGACTTACCGGACGAAGAAGTCGACGACCGGTGTGCACTCCGCGAGCGACCCCTGGACCTCTCACGCGACCGGGGCTTCCGCGGAGCCGAATGCCGGGCCTCGAGGAGCTTTCGAGACCGCTCTCGCAAAGCTTTCGGGTTGAGGGCCTGGCATTCGGGACAAGACTCGGTGTCGTGGCCTCGGCCGAGGCAGAAGAGACACTCCCAATGCGGGTCGGTGACGGACATCATCCGCGCACAGGCGCCGCATCGCTTGAAGCCGGGCATCCCTACGACACCTTAAAGTTGAAAAAAAAAAAAAAAAACCAGTGAAAAAATCACCAAAAAGTATGGTCAAAAATTGACCAGGGCACTGCTCTTCCCGGATCTGCGCTTGCTGGCGCGGAGAAAGAAGAACTGACGTCAGCGCGCAGAGGCGGCGCCTAAGTGCTGCCCGCGACGTCATCCCGGCGATCACGACGCCGACGACGGACGCGGAGCCGCACGACGCCGCCTACCGACGCGCAAGGGTACTGCTACGCAAAACTTTCCGGATCCAGCCTGACGCCTGGGGATATTCTAAGGTAAGGAATCTATCACTAACGTGTCTCTTTCAGATATCCACTGCCATTCAAGAAACTCTACACAATAAAATCCTGAATTCAGCACAAAAGCTCCAATGGGCAACAGAACGCTCCACGACCAGATGAAAGGTGGAGCTTCTACATGTGCTGACATAGGAGGTAAAAACAGCCACCCGGTTACATTTTCAGGCGATACAGTGTACAGAGATCCTCTTGACTCCAGGCATGAGACCAGGAAGTCTATAGACAGAGGCTTCGTAGTGTAGACTAGATACAGATTTGTTAGCACCATTCTGGCATCTGTTCACAGTAATCCCATCTCTGTTGCCAGTGTAAAGAAGAGATGGGCGCAAGATGCAATATGATGGTGTAACAAAGACTTGTAATCAGCATGGCAAGAAACCAAGGCCTTTCTCTAGCTAGTCTTCCAATTGGCCCACTGCTCGGTTCTACTCCGAACACCATATGCTCTACAATCTGACACCTTCTGGCCACTTACACCATGAAGCACCCTAAACCACTGCAACCATCAAACTTTGCCAAAAGTCTGCAGAAAGTTCTTCTTCTCTTAGAAAGAAGTATCACATGATCAAACACATCAAAATGGGGGTTCTATATCCACCCACCCACCCTTGAGAAATCCAACATTTTAATCTTTTGGTGTCAACAATCACTTTCCGTAGAAACAATAAGCAGGAGGATGGTTTGGACAAAACTTTCAATTTTTGTCTCTGATCTCCAAATCGAAGCTTGGTTCAGTTGTAATGAATATTATGTTTTGTCAACCAAATGCTATGATTATGTTACAATAATGTGCAAGTCTGTTATGTTGGGTTTCATGACGAATTTTCTCTTCACAATTTCTGCACAGAATGGTCCTGCCCTTTAAGATGAGGAGGCTTCAAAAAGTACCAGCTAGATCCAGGTTGACTATTATATTGTGTTCAGCCTATATGTTTAAAAAAAAAACTATGGGTTGGGTCTGGTGCTTATACACTGATCACAGTCACTTGAGAAATTATTTCTGTGTTGCATATTCCGAAGGTAGTTTTGAAAGGAAGAAACATTGTTCCCACAAAGAGCAGGCGGGAGCTCCGCAAATGTTAATATCCTTAATATAGGAAGAAAATTGGGCATCATATCTCTCCATGATATTTAGTTGAGCTCACGTAGTACTGCTCGACGGAGAGGGGAAAGGAAACGGTACTTTTTAGCACAGGAAGGACGACATCAGATTTGGGTAACAGCCAAAAGAGAGACAATTGTTGAAGAGAACAAAGTTATGTTAGGGCTCAGGAGACAGGAAATATTTTAACGTTACGAGGGTACGACAGGCCACATGGTGCATAAGTATCAGGTCTGTGGGGGAGGGGGGTAGTTAAACTGGGCAGAATGGGGAAGAGTGGAAAGGGTAGATGACTAAAAAGGGGGCTGTAAGGAGAGTGAGAGGAGTATCTGTAATCATGTTTCAATGGGGAAACTAAGTAAACAAAATTGCTAACATTAAGGCCGTGCTTAATTTGAACTGGTGGTTGCAGGTTGGAACCTCTGGCACTCATTTTTGGGGAATGGAATTTATTTTTCAACATCAGACTCTGACACAGAACAAGAGAGAGGCAGAAAATGGGAAAGAAGGACGAGAAAGACAGTGACAAAGGGAGAAACAAGGATTGAAAAGAACCCGCAAGATAAAGGGGAAATGAAGTGCATAGTGGTGGTTGAAAGAGGCAAGAGGTGAAAACAGAATTAGACAGCCATGGTATTTGGCAAACGCGACACTCTGCAGCGCCAGCAGCAGGCTTCTGAGAAAAACTTTGCGCTCAGCATTGATTCTTTTACAAATCAGGCACAGCATTCAAGTAATGTAAGGTGAGGTAGTGGGGGGAAAAATTGAAAGCAGCATATAGCAAGAGAGCTAGCAGGAGTGCAGTGATGCCGTGAGGTTGGTGTAGTATCCATATCTGACTGCAACACATGACATTGTTATAGCACTCATCCTAGGTGTGCAGGCGCTCAATGATGTAGGTGTTCCTTCTTGGACAGAGGTGGGAATGAATCTGTCTCTTGAGGGCATAGATGGAGGTCATGCTCCCTGTAGGAAATCTGCCTTTTCTGCATCTGCACCTCAAATTTTACAGCTTTTGCTGGAGCCTATATTTTTGCTGGCTTTAGAACTCTGTGCACTTTACCTCTGCTAACCGGTATTTAAGTGCCTATGCTCCCCCTTTAAACATGGCCAAATTCTCACATTCTTAATTGGTATATTTAACTGACCTATAAGTCTCTGGTAAAAAGTGGACTGCAGCACCTATTGTATCATCTGCTACAGTGGTAATGCAAACATGGCTTCAGGCTTACCTTTGCAGCCTGACTGTAGTGGTGTAAAAACTGCAATTTGACCAGCCAAAATAAACCTTTTTGACAGCTCACAACCTCCCTTTTAAATATTAAGAATTCACCCCTATGTAGGCCTTGTACCCACAAGGCAGGGCGAATGATATTTAAAAGTAGGACATGGAGAGATTTAAAGTTAACATGTCCTTACAGTGACTAGAACCATAAAGCTCTTTTTCACTGTGGCAGGCATAGCTGTCTTGTGTAGAAAAACAGAGAACAGGTTAAAATCCTAATACTGTACCTCAGGAATGGGACTAGCTAGAAAAATTAGTAATTTTTAATAGTCATTAAAAATTCAATTAAATGGTAAAGTCACATTTTTAATAAATATTAAGGGAAAGTAACTTTTAGAAAGTTACCTTCACACTGCTTGAAGCTCCTGGAGACTAATTTGCATTTGCTCCCCAACTCCTCTCATACAGGGATCAGCATTTGAACAGGTGTGAAAAATGTGCGAAATGCGTCCAAGGAGCTAAACATCAGGTCACTGTGATTGACAGGTCAACCTGAATGGGCAGGAAGGACTTGTTTGTGCTCAGCAGAAGGGTGTGGTTGGCTGCGAGTATCCTTTTTGACACTACAGTGTCAAGTCCTGCTTGAGTGGCAAATTCTGATTCACACTGGGTTTACATAAAACATGTGGGGTGCGCTTTTTTTTCCCCGGAGCTTTATATAGCGCAAACTTGACCCGAAGGTATCAGGTATCAGAGCGCTTTACATAGCACCAGTTGCGTTACATGAGGACACATTCATTTTTGTTAGGCACGGGGAGATTAAGTGATTTGCCCAGTATCACAGGATGTTCAGCGTCATTGTCTAGACTCGAACCCGGTTCCCCAGATTCGAGGTTGACCGCCCTAGCCGTTAGGCCAACTCCTCTCTCTTCGCTTGAAAGGAAGGAAACAGGTTGCCAAGATAATTCTTGTGTATCCGCTGTCTGTTTGCTGAAAACCCCTGCTTTTCTCCTACCAGATGTTTGCCTCTGGGTTTTACATATAACCCTTGGGGCTCACTTGAAAGGAAATAAACAAGATACCAAGAGAATTCTTGTGCATCTACTGTCTGGTTGCTGGAAAGCCCTGCTCTTTTCCTACAATACTGCTGTCTCTGGGTTTATTGGGGTAACAGTGGCTGCTTCAAACTGGATTTTGGTGTTAGATCTCAGAGGGCACTAGGATTAGATAGTACCCTGCCCCCCCACACACACACACACACACACACACACACAATACCAGATCTCAAAACCCAAGTTTATTGTGACCAAAGACTTTTGCCATCTTGAAATTGATCAAACTCAGTAGGGTTGGACCTGGACATTTTTACCTGTTTGGTTAGGGCGTGACCAGGAGTCATTCCCACCCACTAGCCCGAGCCAGACATAAATGTGGCAACTCCAGACACCCACTTTAAACATTCCTGGACCAGAGGGAGAAGAGGACAGGACCTTCTGGGGCACTATTCCTACTTTCTTTTTCACCTTATTATATTTTTGTCATTGTGATGCCATTTCGTTTTGTTTGTTTATTAAATTGTACAAATTTTTCTAAGTCAGTTTGGGATTTTTATTGTTTTACATTTTTCCATTTTTAAAATGAGAGCGGAGTCACTGTATTTTGGTAGAGGTGATCAGCATCAGCTGTGGGATTAACTCGTGCCTTACAGCATTGTTGGGGGTGATCTGTGTGGGATCTGGGCAGCCCACCCTGGGGAAAAGCTAATGATGAGACATGCCTGGGTCTACTGTCAGTCTTCAGACAATGCTTCAGCATTGCTTAGGTAAAGAATGAACTGTGGGTAAGCTTGTTAATACACTGGAATTATGCAACCCAAAACTACTGGGGAATGGATTCACTAGCAGTGCGGAGGACTGATAGAAGGTCCTGTGTCACTGGTATCAACAGAGTCTAAGTAGGATGTGATTCTGGCATTCAGAGGCAGTACTGTTAGTTTAAACCAATATTAGGGCGCGGAGACTTGAGCACAGGGAAGATAGTGGTGTTCCCTTGAGCTACGCCAGAACCGGCCTGGCATGAGCTGAATGGGTGGCTAAATGATGTCTGTGGTAGTAACCAGCGGCGGCCGGGCAGGAGAGAAAATGCCGTACATCATTAAAGCGACATGCCCCCGGGATTCACCTAGGCAAAAGATAGCAGCGAATGGAGGGCCTGTGGCCAGCCATGTAGCAGAACACTTAGCACAAAAGATCTGCTTGAGGTGCGCAAGAGCAACCTGCCATTTTTTTGGGTGTGGTTATGGCGCCAGTGCGGGCCCTCGGCAGTCACTGGGGTATTTGAGCCACCATGGCACATGAGACTGGGGGGGAGGGGGTTTGGAGGTGGGGCAGAAGAACACCGCTGATGTAACAGTGGAACAGGAAAATTGCTGCAAACCATACAAAGAGGACTGCTCGATCGCGTTGACCATCTTGCGAGAGACACTTCATACAAGAGAATGGATGAGCTCCCTCAGACCGCTCTGCTCCCACTAATAAATAGATTGCACAGCTGCTTGCAGGACAAGTCGAATGTCAAGCTTTGTTAGATCATCATGCAATAAGAATGGACAGTACAACGTTTTGCAAGCAGGCATACAATTTTAGCTGCCCAGATAATAAAGACCATAAAAGTTGGAAAGAGAAGACCAGGTACCATGACCTGCCTCTGCCAGAAGTTACTTGGTGGGCTGGAATTAAAATAGAAGAGGTGACGTTGTCCTGCCCTTGTACATCTGCATGTTTGGTCATTGCCTGCCACGCTATGCTGTAAACTTCACTAAGACCATTTGAGGAGTGCAGAGGTGACAGGGGGCTCCAAGCTGTGCTGAAGCCCATGAGGGTACTGAGAAAAGCATGTGCTGGCACCATTGGACAAAACCGATGACCATTCCAATATGCTAATATGAGCTACAGTGAGTTCTGTTGGGTGAAACAGTTGATTCAGTTGGACCTAATTAATAGTAAGCAGTGTCTAACCCAAGAAACACAAGGTATCTATATCAGATGAATCAGTTTCTCAAAATTCTATAGCATTTTTATAATAGTTGTTTTTTTGTGTTAATTCTCTTGAGCACCTCATGCCACAATTTTACACTTAAGTCACTTTATTGTTTGTTGTGTTTTTCATCTGTGTCCGTGACAGCTTTTTAAAAAGCCAACTATAATAAAAATGCTATATAATTTTGAGAAACTGATTCATCGTGTTTAGTGCGTTTTGACTCTTCTTTCTACACCTCAATTACGAGACTTACTAGGGATATTAGGTGCTATCTGAGATAGATGCATTGTGTTCCTTGGGTTAGACACTGCTTACCATTATTTAGGTCCAACTGAATCAATTGTTTCACCCGACACAACTCACTGTAGCACATATTGTCAATACCCAGGTTCTGAGGGACACTGGGTTTATTTACCCCATTATCTTTAATCATTCCAATATGCTGGCCTTCACCACTTCTAGAAACTAAACTTGTAATACTGCCCATCTACTGACCCTCCTGAAGTCAAAATGGGCGAGACAGCTACTCTTTATGGAAGCAGTAACAGGCAGACCACCCCAACCAGCTAAAGCAGTAACGGGCAACCACCCCAACCAGCTAAAGCAGTAAAGGGCCTACCACCCCAACCAGCTATAGCATTAACTGGCAGACCACCCCAACCAGCTAAAGCAGTAAAGGGCAGACCACCTCAACCAGCTAAAGCATTAACTGGCAGACCACCCCAACCAGCTGAAGCAGTAAAGGGCAGACCAACCAAACCAGCTAAAGCAGTGACGGCAGACCACCCAAACCAGCTAACGCAGTAACGGGCAGACCACCAAAACCAGCTAAAGCAGTAACAGGCAGACCACCCAAACCAGCTAAAGCAGTAAAGGGCAGACCACCCAAACCAACTAAAGCAGTAAAGGGCACACCACCGAAACCAGCTAAGATCATGGACACTATGGCACAAGATATGGGGACAAATGCTATCCTGAATGAACTCACAGCACTCGAAATTTTATGTCTACAATAGAGGTAAATGTGACTAAGACCACGTCTGAATTAGCATCCCTCGGGCAGACATAGCCTCCTTTAACTCATGCTTGTTAGCAATAGAAAACAGGCTAGCGAATGTGGAACAAACAATTGTCATGGTGGCTGATGGGGAGCAGATCACGAGAACATGCAATCCAAACTCATTGAGATGTAAGACCGAAACAGAAGAGGCAATTTATTATTTTTGGCATTCTGCTTTCAGCTTAACAACCAAATACAGCAATAGGCAATTGAAAGATGACCCAGACATCTTTTGGGAAAGGCTTTCCACTGTGTAGGGATGTGTTGCTCCATTTTTATTAACTTTTGTTCTGATTCAGCTAGAAACAATATTTTTTTGTTAAAATCTGCAGATTATGCAGCAGATGATAGATTATGTGGCAAATTCATAATTACGGGAACGGCCACAATGGCAGAATCACAAAATTTCAGTGGCCCTGGTGTATTGCTTGGAATACTTTTCGTTCAGTGTGAATTGTTGGAATGGTAGTGCATAATCTACAAGTGAGGGTGTCGATGATGGACTACAGCCCTCCCAATTCCACAAGACATTTGTCTTAGTTTATTTCCCCCGTGTTTCAATGAATGCAGAATGACGGCTAGATACCGGCCCCCTTCTGGCACAGCGGAATTTTCTGCGCTGCTTAATCTTCCCCAAGCATCCTACATAAACCCACTGCTGCCATTCTTAATAGAAACGCCTGTGTCACATTCTGTTTGGACGAGGTTAATACAGAATTAGATATACCTGTATAACTACCTATACCTGCGTTCAAACTCATCAGACACCCGTAAACAATCTGATACAAAAACTCTGCAACTGTGCATAGAATATCATCACATTAGTGGCTGACTCCCTCCAACGTACCCTGATCTTAGTGATAAGTATGTCCTCACTATGTCCTCTGGGGGTAGGCAGGATTGTGGATCATACCTTGTATGGTAGGATTCTGAATGCAGCCCCATCAAGACATATCAATCACTTCACTTAATGTTAATATGTTATTGCATTATGTAAAAGCAGAAGAAAGCCCTCGGTTTGGAAACATTAACCCCTGATGTAACATTGATCCAAGAGAGACACCTCTCCACTTTAGAAAGTGACCGGTAAGAAGAGAAGGGGTTGGAGTGGTATATCACTCTAGGAAAGGCACCAAGGCAGAAAAGCAATGCGCCTCCTCTAAGTCCTATCGGAAAGGCGGAGTCGTAATCCTGACTAGGAAAGGGCTCTTCCTAAGCGTTACTCAGACCTGCATAGATCCAGAGAGGCACTATGTTTTCATTAGAGTGAGTATATAAGTAGAGATAGTTAGCTCAATTTATGCCCCAATAAGGAACAAAAACGAGCTCTTTCGAGATGTCATCATAATAACGCTGCCTCTCCCATGTGCTACAGGAGGAAATTGGAACTTAGTGCAACATCCGCTTAAAGATAAATCAAACCATCAGATAGTATCTCACCTCAAAGACCCCATGTGTATTGAGCACCTAACTGAGAGAGGTTACACTTTCACATCCTGTGCAAACAGAACCCAAAAATTATACTTATCAACATTCACACTGTTGCTGAGGAAAGCTAACCTTTGCAGGTATAACACATACAACACAACCCCTTCCAGAATTTAATACCACAAAACTTTCTGTTATTCTAAAGCTGGATAAGGAGCCATTGCAATGCAGGAGTTATAGAGCAATTTCACTGATTAATGCAGACATTAAGTTCTTTGCAAAAGTGTTAGCGAACTGCTTAAAACAAGTCCTGCCAACCTTAATCCATCCGGATCAAGTATGGTTTCTGCTCACAGCTCCTTCACATCTCATCCGAGATCGCTCGCCATTTCATGTGTTGTGGCAAGTACGAGATGACAGAATCCATAAGATGACAATCTCGTGTGCTGCGGAAAAAGCATTCGATAAAGTGGAGTGGGATTACATATTTCGAGTACTGAAGCAGGTGGGGATTAGAGGCAGCTCTCTCTTCAATGTTAGGTGGCTATAATTCAACCCTACAGCAGTAGCGTCATCTAATGGCGTCATAGCTCCTTGCTGGAAATTGAGAGAGGGACAAGACAGGACTGTCTCCTGTGGCCCCTGCTATTCATTTTAGGGCTCAAACCACTTACGGTGGCAATTCGGCACAGCACAGAAATCAAAGGCATACAAACTTCAGGCAGGGAGCACTTTTTTTTGTTTACACAGATAATATTTTTATAGGTCTATCAGAGCGAGAGCATACCTCTGTGACCCTCATAAAACTTATCTCAGACTTCTCAATTGTTTCTGTTTATCGTGTCAACTGGGAGAAGTGCAAAGCACTCCCAATGAGTTCAGTGATGTGGCATTGCTTGGACATTTTCAGTTCAGATGGAAGTTAGCCAATTTGAAATATCTGGGGATCTACCACAATAGAGCGCTGAGGTACGTATGCAGGATAACTTAAATCAGTTACTAGACAAGATCAAAAAAGATATAGAAAGGTGGTCTATTCTGAATTTCTCCTTGTGAAGTAAGGCTCAAATAATAAAAGTGGATATCATGCCACAACTAAATTATATCTTTGCCATGCTACCACTTCACATCACCACAAACTTGATTGTGTGGCAAGGCACAAAACCTATACTTAAAACACCTAAGCTAAACGCATCCATAGAAAGTGGGGGTGTCAGAGTACCACGTGTAGAATCTTACTGACTCTCCTTCCCAGGCGCGGCCCGTGCAGGTAAGAGCGGTGGGGCTGGGGTCAGAGGGATTCGACAGACGACCACAAGGGGAAATTAAATAAATAATTATTTTTCCCTCGTCGTCTGTCGAAATCCCTCCCCACCCAGCCCCAACACTCTTACCTGCACGAGCCGCGGCTGCTCCTTTAAGCTGGCTCAGCTTTGGCACCATTTACAAATTACTATAGAAACGCCGAAATGGGTTAAAATTTAAAATGGTATATTAGATCAAAATAAAGTCTTGTGATCTGTGTACATCAACAATTTCCATACGTCTGAAAGGGAGTACTCTATACCGCATGCAATGTCATACACATGACAAAACGCATGACAAACTAAAAATAAACAGCAGATTACATAGAAGAAAGCAGCTGAGTGGCAACGGACAGACTCATATGGGGAGCGCATAACAGTTCAAGCCAGATTACGAGTCTAAAGGGGACTTTAAAATAGATCACAAAATAAATAGGGGGAGACTTAAGACATTGGCTGAAATGCAATCCGATTTTGATCTTCTTCTGACCCAGTTTTGGAACTATCAACGTATAGACAGTATATGAGAAAAATCCCAGCCCCCAGACCGGCAACCCTTCAAGAATCTTCGATTTTAAAATATCTCATTACTTGGGGTCCTTCTAAAGGAGCAGTCTCTGGAATGTATAAAACATTAAAGGGTCTTATTTATTCAGGTCCTATAACTGAGCAATTGCAAGGATTGAGGTCTCAAACTCACATTTGAATATTCTGAAGAGGATTGACTTGACTTAATGCAGTTGCTTATGAGAAGCCAGCGTGAAGTTTAGTCATTACAAATTCTCCATAGGTGGCACTGGTTCCTGTAGAGACTGAGCGTATCGGGCCTTTGTAATATTACAACATGCTGGAGATGCCCTTCCCAAGATCGCAACATAGTGCATATATTGTGGGAGTGTCTAGTGCTACACAGATACTGGCAGGAAGTATGGTACATAATTACACAATTTTTATGAATACCCAATCTGCTACTTATCAGGCAGGACTCTTGCATGATGCTTCAGACTACCCGAAACCACATCTCAAAGTGATAGGTGGTTTGCGATGACTTTCGCAACTGTCAAAATCTTCACTTTTAGACTGTTGAAGTCAGACAAATGTCCGATGACCAAGACCAGCTTACAAGAAATGTACTGTATGGCATCATATGAACAGAGTACCTAACTTCTCAATGACAAGAATGATACGTCTGAGGAGGTTTGGGGAGATTAGTATCAGGATACTAGGTGACACTCGAGTGGGGTCTGCATAAATCACATATGATCAGCAGGTAGGGGTGAGAGTACTCTGGTGTCCTGACCCAGGGGTGCTGACCGTATTAGGTTTTTATCTATCCTTTTGCTATTCTTCACTCCCCTCTTATTTTTTATTTTTCTTCTCCTTTTCATGTTGTTCTAACATATTAGTTGTAATATCGACTTACCAGAAGGCTCAGGGTGCAATTCGATTGACTGTAAAGGTGGATCCTTGGACCGTCCTAAAGTTTAAGAGGAGGTGAATAAAGCTTAGTGAGAGGCAGAAATCTCAGGAAGTCGTGGGGACTCATTAATAGGGTGTATGAAAGAATCAGTTAATGTAACCTTGTAACTCCGAATATTTCAAAGTACCGTGACAATATTGTACGTTTTTTTCTTTTCTTTTTTTGTATTACAATTAAAAAAATGGTTACCATAAAACTGATATTAGCATCTTAAATGAACACTGAATTGAAATTACATGAGAACAAAGTTGCTAACTTTGGAAATGCCGCTGCATGTTTACAGAAATTTCACATTTGCCAATTTAAAGAAAATAAATATGCTGGCACTCTAAAACTCTGAATTCGAGTTACAATAAGAGCTCAGTGAATAGAACTGCAAAGGCTGTAGCAAACACAAAATAGAAAACGGCAAAGGCAATTGTATAGCGTACAACTGCATGAAAGAAATACATTTAAACATGGTTAGATATACCTGTCAATTAAGTTTGAATTCACCTGTTAGTACAATCGGCATAAGGCGATGATGCTACAGCTAGTATAAACAGCATGACATAGGTGATCCCATTTTCATGACAAAACGGCAAATATTTAAAAGTAGATATAAACACTGCTGGATTACGTGAGTCTCTGGATTTCATTCATTTAAATTTAGTATGTTGGATATGACCCCCGAATGAATAAAAGACCAAAGAGCTGGATTTGTCACAAAAATACTTCTTGGAAAATTAATAAATGCTGTTGCTTGTGGAATTACCCACAAGCTTTTACGAAGAACCATACTAACCAAAATCAGAAAAAGGAAGGGACCGCCATAATAATACAAATCTACCTTAGACATAATTGAGACACTGCTTTCCTCATTTTTAATTCAGTCAGTTTTAACCAGAGAGCCGCAGTTCCAGAAACATTTATAAAACTGTATAATGAAATATTGCAACATACAAAAGGACACGATAAAATGCATAAGCACTCACTTTTGTAATTCATGCTCCTTTAAAGCGTGCTTCTTTAGAAGCTGAGAACTGAACACGTTTACAGTCAAACAGGTTAAGGATAGTTAGCCTGAGCTGTAAAACTTTTCTCCACAGGTAAAGAAATTGCTCCACAGAAGATTTGTTAAAATCAATGCACTCGTTAAGTTAGTGTTTTATTGCTTTACTTTACAAACATTACAGGAATCGTTGCAATCAGTAATTAAAACCCAATGGGTGCCAGCAGCATATCCTGGCATTTTGATTTTACAGTATTAGTACATATAGGTATATTTGTGTTACCCATTTTAAAAATTACAATTCCATAGTCTTTATATAAAGCCCTTTTTAAAAAATGCGATATAACTGGTTTACAGAAAATGTGGAAAAGAACAAATTAATGGCACTCCTCTCAGAACCAGTGATTTCTTAGAGGAAATTATGCTTAGTAAGTAGTGTAAACAAGCGGAGTTAGTGTTGAAGTACCAGATCTTTGTCCTCACCGGGATGACGCAGATTGTCAGACATTGTTACAATCATGATTGTGTGCTGTGGTGACCACACCAGAGAATGGCCGCTGTTGAACTAAATCCAACAGTATAATGCTATACAAAAAAACTTTAAAACGAACTGAAAAATACTTTTTTTTTTTTTTAAGGAAAAGGGAAGTTAATCCCCTTGTTTAAAGCCTTCACATTTTCTACCGCGTTTTACTCCGTCATCATTAATCTTCTAATCTGTGCCCATTATGATCTAAAAAGCAAAAGTGCAATCGTTCGAGTCCCTGAACATGTGACGTTTTAGAACCTTGGCACCCATCACCATTCTAGCATGTGAGCAATGCCTCACAGTGATAGGTTTGTCTTTCAAGATGGACCGTGTGTGCGGATGGATCTAACCAACCATAGATCACTCATAAAAAAAACAAAATCCCCTCCTCTGATTGTAGAGCATGTTTTCAAGTCTAGCATTGTCTTACCTTGTGAACTTTACAAAAAAATATTAGTTATGTTTTTGAACTACCTTCATCATTTTAAAATGGAGAGATGTGGAAACATAAAAAAATAAAACCTTCTCATGATACTTCCAGTTAGCTTCATTAAAGTATTACCAGTGCATTACTCCAAGCTCGCTACAAAGTCGTAGTGTGTCATCAGGTTTCTCCATTCAAAGGCAAATAATTTTTTCCCACATTCTTCTACCCATGTTGAGTCCAAGACAAAGGAAGCTTAAATCAAAGATATATCCACCAATTATTTGTTGAATTAATTTCTTAAACACAAGCCTTTTTGAAATTTGGAGGTTTTACAGAGCTGGAATGGAGTGGTTTGGTCCCATAAAATTCCTCATATTTTGCAGGTTTGATGGGTATTCCCCATCAAACCTGTATTTTTTTTATATTTTAAATGAATTTTTCAGTGCATATGGTAAGTAAATGGCATAATTTTAAAAAGGATGCTAATTCGTGCTGCCTTGTAAAATCTCTTTCATTGTTGACATATGCTAAGCTTCCTTGGGACCAGGATGTAGGCAGACAATCACATCATTATTACTTTGTGGTGAAACACTTCAACGGTGGTCCTGTGCATCTGTATTTGAGAGTTCCAGTTTGATTTTAAAATCATGCAGAGTGGCAAATACTTTGTTCCATTGGTTTCGTGAGGATCCCTATGCAAGTCCTTTACTTTTGGCAGATTTGTGCATGTTACATTGCTCGTAGGTTGCCCTATAAATTGTCTCCAGGTTGATACTGTGGTTCCGTAGCTGTGAAATAGTCTTCCAAGAAGGACTGAATATACTCAAATGTAGGCCGCTCATCTGGATCCTTCTTCCAACATTGCTTCATTAACTCATGCAAAGACTCGGGACAACCCTGTGGGCATGGCATCCTGTACCCACGCTCCACCTGTTCTAAAACCTCCCGGTTCACCATCCCTACAAGAAAAGGAGAAAAAGTTAATTTCTGCTTTCAGGAACATTTGATAAAATATTCCCTATTGTGTTTTTTTCAACTGTATTTTCAAGACAAGATTCTGAAAGAGCATCTCAGACTTCATTTTCAAGTCACAGAATATTTAGGGTTCAGTACATATATGTTGTAGCCAGTGATACCATTTATCAGAGTTGTGAGAAAAATTGCAAATATTACATATGACTTTTGAGCACCATATTATTTTCAGCAAGCTACCTACAACGGGGTCTCTCACATAAAAATCTATCTTTAGGAGTTATCTTCAGCATTACCTAGGCTGATGTACGGTCAGTTCTCTCCATAATCATGCACCCACACCTTTGTTGTCTGATGACCACTTCTTGTGGATGACTATTGTAGTTGGTTCCGTTTCTAACAATACACTCATTTTTTCCGCCCCATATACATTTCACTGTGCTGATCTCCAAAGACTGTCCAAACTTTGGGTCAGCAAGGAAAACGAGTGGGATACAGAAGTGGCAAGACAATCCAGAAAACCTTGAGTTTAAAGAGTCAGCTAGACCCCGACTCTCAAAGCCTTTCGTATGATAACCTGATCCTCTTAGAATATGATTATTTGTAACACGGAAATCAAGTCCATATATGTTTTATACAGCTCAAACTCGACCCGAAGGTATTGGAGAGCTGTACATGAGCACCAGTTGCATTCATTAATTTTTAAGAATGGAGAAAGTGATTAGCCCAGAATCACAGGATGTTGAGTCGACACAGAGACTCGACCCTGGTTCCTCAGCTTCAAAGTAGGCCGCTCAAGTAGTTACGCCACATCCTTTACAGGTGTTTATAAAAAAAAGCATAGGGGAACAGTAAAGAGGAAAGCTTTTAACAAATTAGAAGGCAAGCTTTTCCAATGCACACACCAAGTGAAAATCAATACGGGTGGTGGCAAGCAGCAAACATTGCAAGTATAAAACGAAGCAGGATTTTCCCACAATCACAGGATGTTAAGCCTGCCACCAAGACTCAAACCCAGTTTCCCAGCTTCAAAGTCAGCTGATCAAGCAGTTACGCCACATCCTCCCTCAGTGCCTATAAAATGAAGCATAAGGGAACAGTAAAGAGGCAAGCTTTTAATAAACAAGGAGGCAAGCTTTTCCACTGCTCACACTTATTAAAAATCACATTAGCAAAACATGTAGTTCTGTAATGCTTGGTGGAAGTTTAAATTGTTGATGCGATCGTACCTTGGTCATAAATCAGACTTAAAGAGCATGCATTGAAACCGAACTCGTGTTGCAGAGGCGCAGAGCCGTCATGGTACCTTCATGTGTGTGCTGTTATCAAGGAGGGCGAGCAAGTCAAGGGAGCAGTAAAGCGCGCTGCACAGTTGGAACAGTAAAGCAAACAACTGGATATCACGGAAGCAACATTCCAGTGGCATGCTCGATTGTAAATAACGCGAGCAAGTAAAGGGAGCAGTAAAGTGCGCCATACAGTTGGAAAGATATTTTTGGGGGGGATGTGTGGGGGTGAAGGCGGGTGGGAGGAGACAGAGCTGGTAAAAGCATGAGCACTGTGTAGAGTGCTGGAAAGCTAAGAAAAAAGTAAGTCCTAAAATGGTCATAAAAACAGGAGCAGTGGATGTTTTCAAGTACTTGGTCCATGATCTGGAGGGAGGGCTAAACACAAGAAGAGGCATGACCATGCATGCCAGGGACAAATGATGACAAGAATATGAGACAGACTATGGAGCAAGCAAATGGGAAATCTGTGGGTGGGCTGAAGCTCTCACATTCAGCGCGCCCTCTGGAGAAGCAGGACACACAGCTCAGCTCTTCACTGTCAGGCTTACTTTGCAGTCCTGATAAAAAGATTAAAAAATAATCGGCACCAGAAAAGTCGCACTTCGCATTTCAGTCTTGACCCGCTGCACCACATTGTGGTCTCCAATCCGTTTTGGTTCGGATGGCGCCGGAATAAGCGGCCTCTCCTCGCACAGCTCCAAGTAATTGGTCCAATTACGCGCTACATCACTCCTCAGTACCTTCACTGGCGGACGCCAGTCACAGTTGGAATACTTCCACGCCCTCCGCTTCAAGTATCAGGTTTTCATGCCCCTCACGGCGCTCTACTTCATTTCTCGCTCCCCGGCACCGCCCGGTTTTGAATTCAGCTTGCTCACAATTGCTATGTCCTGAAGATGATCTCGAATAACTGAGATCGAAACGCCGTCGACCCCCTACAACAAGAACTCTGTACACTTTGTATGATTTATTCATGAGTTCTTCTATGTGTCGTCAATGCGATGTTTATATTTTAAAGTCACCCCCACTTATCATGTCACGCTCGTTGTCACTTTACTATGTGAGCACCTGAATTTTCTCTTGTATATTTTCATAAAATAAATAAACGTTATTTTGACTTACATGTCCCTGTTCATATTACTTATTGCTCCCTGAGATATTCATTATCATTCTCGACTCTAGCGCATTGTCCCTAATTCTGACACTGCCTTTTCTTTGGACCTTCTTGGCCACATAAGAACCATTGTTTTCTAAAACATTAACCACAGATTAAACACAACATGTCTCTTCGAGACAGCGCATGCGCGGTCTAGCCAAGACCTAAAAACGTGGCAGCTGCATTTTACACAAGCTGAAGGAGACAGATAAGATATTTATTGTAATTGCACTGAAATTGTATTTATATAGCACTTACTACCCCCGACGAGCCTTCAAAGAGCTTTTAAGAGAGTAGCATGCCACTCCGGAACCCAAAAAGGATTAGTGGTGGATTAGTATAGTGAAATTTGAGTTAATTTGAGCGTTGGACATGTGAGTCTGTTAGTTGGATTGATAAGGATAATGGAGTGATAGAAACTGTTTCTTGGGAGATAGTTTTGGATGAGTATAGGAGAGAGGGAGGAGGGGGAAGAATAACTAGAAATTAATTAGGGAGATCATATTAGTGAAATGAGTTTTGGGATGTGTCAAAGGAGGGATAGGTGAGGGAAGAATTTAGAAGGGTTATTTGGGAGATCATAGTATTAAAATGAGGTTTGGGGTGATCCAAGGAAGGATAGAGGAGACAAGAGTCTAGAAAGTTATTTTGGAGATCGTAGTGGAATGAGGTTTGGGAAGAGTCAGAGAGAGGAGGAAGAGGATATATTGAGAGAGGTATAGGGTGAAATATAGGGTAGTGCATTGGAGTGTGTCCAAGTTTTTTTTCAGTTAGAGTACAGTAATAAATATATAGATACATAGGTACATATTTATATCAAGAAATTCACATATCTAGATACATACTGTTGGACTTGGCCCTTTTTGCAGGGTCATCCCTGAACTTTTTGCCTTCCTCCTGTACTTTTTCTGACCTGTTTTTGTTGGTTTTATGACTCTGGGCACTTTACCACTGCTGATCAGTGCTAAAGTGCATATGCTCTCTATGATAAATTGATGTATGGATTAGTGACTCCATGATTGGCTTGTTTGGTTTACTTGTCAGACCCTAGTACAGTGCACTGAGTGTGCCCAGGGCTTGTAAACCAAATGCTGCTGGTGGGCTTGCAGCACTGGTTGTGCCACCCACAGAAGCAGCCTGTAAAAGTGTGTCTCAGGTCTGCCATTGCAGAGCCTGTGTGCAGTCTGGTACTGCCATGTTGACTGGGCAAGTGCACCCACTTGCCAGTCACTAAACCTTCCCTTTTCTTCATATCAGACACCCCTATGGTAGGCCCAAGGGCAGGGTGCATTGTAAGTATAAGGTAGGACATGCCCTGGCGTCTGTGGCATGTCCTAATAGTGAATTACAGCCATTTTCGTTTTTCACTATTGCAAGGCTCCCTGTTCCCCATAGGCCAGAATGGGCAGTTTGATTATTACATCTTATAATCCTAACTGACCCAGGGAACATGGTAGAAAAACGAATTTAGTATGCCTGAACTCAGAATGAAAAAATACATCTTTCGGTGAAGTTGGTTTTAACATTCTGTGTTTGAAAATACCACTTTTAGAAAGTAGGTATTTTCTTGCCTAACTATCCAAGCCTGCCTCTGCTAGGTTGTGTATTCCTTGTCTGGAGTTTGAGTGACAGGGGCTGGGGGATTCCAGGAGACAGGGTGAGTCAGCACAGGGGGATTCCAGGAGACAGGGTGAGTCAGCACAGGGCTGAATAGAGAGATCTGCATGGAGATGGGTGGGAGGAGTTGCACCTGGGACCTGAATAGGGCTGTGCCTTCCCTCCACAATGCTGGCTCCACCTCCTGTGGTGCGTCTGATGTCCCTGGCCTACCCTGTGAAAGGAAAGAAGGAGTCTTGTCAACAAAGTGCTCCAGGACTGACCAGAACTGGTTTGGACTAGGCAAAGGTCTCTCTGCCTTCAGAGAACAAAGGGAAAATGAGTATAAAAGAGGGGACCCAAACCCCAGAACTTTAGATCACTTTGGGAAACAAGATTCTTCTTTGCTGAGGAGAGGAACCAGAGAAACTGAGGAGGAGACTATCCCTATGCTGAGTGCTGTTTGGGGGATTGGCCTGCAGTGGTTGCCTGACTGCCAAAGAAAGGAGAAAGGAACTTTGTGTGTACTTTCATCAACTTGTAAAAGATCTCCAAGGGCTTGAGAGAAGAGCTTGCCTCCTGCTGAAGTCTCAGGGACAAGACTTCACCAACCAGCTCCCCAAGAGTCTTTCTGGAAAGTGCCTGCTGCTGTGCTGGACTTTGAGGGACTGCGTGTCGCAAGGAGCTGGAAGCGCGACTCACGAAGAAGAAGCGTCGCCGCCGCAGCCGAAGCGCCTCGCATCGCCGAAGAAAAGGATCGACGTCTCATCAGACGCCGCCGCATCAACGGAGAAGAGTGTCGCCGCCGCTGTCGCATCATTGCCGAAGCGCCTCGCATCGCCGGAGAAGAGGATCGACATCGCATCAGACGCCGCCGCATCACCGGGAAGCGTGTCGCAGGGCCTGTCGCGGCTCAGAAGAATCGTTGAGTCGCCGCACGGCCGTCGGGCGTGCACGCATCGTGTCGCATCAAGAAGAAGACGCCGTCTTTGTTTCCTTGCACCGGATCTTCATCGCATCACGGTGTTGCTGGTCGCATCGCCACAGAAGCGCAGTAAGAAACCGACGCATCACCTCCCCACGCCAAGAACCGACGCATCCCCTACGCATCAGTAGGGACCCGATGCATCACCGTTCTTGCGTGTAAGGAACCGACGCATCACCTTCCCTGCAACACTTTCGTTGTATAGCGTTACGCATCCAAAAGGTACATTGAACTCAAAGTGTCGCATTTACCATCTTAAGAGAACTGAGCTAATTCTACCATTTTTGAAGTACAGTATTGTGGATTTTTGTCGTTTGTGGTCTTGTGTTAAATCTATATAAAAGATACTTATTTTTAATATACAACCTGTGTGGTGTCCATCTGTAGTGTTGTCACTTGATTACTGTATGTGTTCACAAATGCTTTACACACTGCCTCTGAGATAAGCCTGCCTGCTCGTGCCAAGCTACCAAGGGGGTGAGCAAGGGTTATTTTAGGAGTGTACCCCCTTACCCTGACTAGACGCAAAGGTCCCCATTTGGTCAAAGGTACCTACCTCTGCCAACTAGAGACCCCCAAATCTAACACATACATATAACCAAAGTATATGTTTATATACACAGGGATATTCTGTACATTTGTGTTTGAGTATGGTGGTTATGTAGCAAAGAGCCAACTCTTGAGTAGTCTTCTGAAAATACAATAGTTATTTGTGGATCTTATGTTTGGGGGTAATGAATTCCATAGTTTGGCTTCTTAAACAGTGAAAGATGTGCCACCTATGGTTCTTTTCAAGTATGGTGGGATTTTGAGGCGAGGTGCCAATCTGAAGCGGCAGTTCCTTTGTTAAATGTATTTGGTGATTTTATTCCTGATGAAAAGCGGTCCTGTTCCATGTATTGCTTTGTGGGTGATACAAAGTGGTTGTATCATACACACAGGATGAGATAGTTGCCGGGAACACCGATCTGCTCTCTTCAAAGCTGAGGCAAGGAGGCATTTTTCTTAAGCTCTTCAAAGGGGAGTAACACCTACCAGAGATCTTGTTGACATGCAGGCGAAAGGTAAGACCAGCAATGAACCACCGATATGAACATCAACATTTTTGGTCATAGTAGTAGGGGTTGGGAGAGGGCCAAGAATCAGGTCTGGAGATTCTTCCCTTCAAACACCATCTCTATTTTATCAGCATTCAAATTCAAAAGGGGACTGGTCATCAAACATGGCAATAAAGGAATGTATCTTAGTCTAGAGAGACCCATCAAACATTTTAGGCAGAGCCAAAGTATACAGTGATATGAATATTAAGTATTCTTCTAAAACAATAAGCATTTACTGTGACCAGACCTAAGTAGGGCCCTCTGTACTAAACCCCTTCCTATTGCATTTGTTAGAGAGTTCACAATGGAAAACCCCTTCCTGTTGTATTTCTCAAACAGTTCAAAACGTTACCCCCCCGCCTCCCACTTCCTTTTTGTCAAGAAGTTCACAATGTAAAAACCCCTACCTATTGCATTTGTCAAAGAGTTCACAACGAAAAACCGCTTACTATTGCTTTTGTCAGATTTTGCAGTGTAAAACCCATTTGTGTTGCATTCATCAGGTGGTTCACAATGCAAAGCCACTTTATATGGTATTGGCAAGCAACCCAATATAAAATCTCTTCCTCTAATATTTGTGAGAGCTCACAATGTTATGTTATGTTAGGAGTTTTAATAGAGCGCGACAGCTGCCCCGGCAAAGAGGTGCCCCGGCGCTAAACAGCAGAGAGGTGACCGAGCTCAGGAAGGGCCCAGGGAGGCCTACGCAGTGGGGAAGAGAAAAGTTTTAATGGCTTTCCTGAATTCGAGGTAGTTAGTAAGCCCCCGAATGTGGGCTGGCAAAGAATTCCAAAGGATGGCAGCTCTGTTCCGAAAGGAACGACCTCCGGCGCGAACCCTCCTGACTCGGAGGACCACTACCAGACATTGTCCCATGGAACGAAGCTGGCGAGTGGGGATATAGGGTAGAAGCAGGTCGGTCAGGATTTTCGGAGATGCCAGTTTCAAGATTTTAAAGGCTGTACAGAGTGCCTTGAACTCGATTCGCCTAGCCACAGGCAACCAGTGGAGACGGCGAATGGCACTTGTCACTGAGCAAGCTCTACGCAGACCGAGGAGAGATCTTGCAGCCACATTCTGGACTCGCTGTAGCCTCTGTATTTCTGACTTGTTCGCTCCCAGATACAATGAACTGGCGTAGTCAAGTCTTGACATAATCAGAGCCTGGATGATGATCTGCCTAGTAGGGGCATCAAAGAAGCCCAGGATTGGTCTTAGTCCACGCAACAATCCAAAGCAGGTTCCCGCCACCTTTTTAGTTTGAGTCTGAAAGTTGAGTGAAGCGTCCATCCAGACCCCTAGGTTCTTCACTGCATGCTTAGGGGCAGTGCCTAGGTTCTTTGGCCACCAGAGCTCATTCCAAAGATCATGGTCCTTACCCACCAACAACACCTCCGACTTGTTGGCATTCAGTTGGAGACAGTTGGTGGTCATCCACTCGGCGGCTACTGCGAGATCACCCCGAAATGTCATGGCGTCCCGCTCGGAGTCGCTCGAGAGAGCCACCACCAACTGTGTGTCGTTGGCATAGGAGACCATGGTCAGCCCTCTGCTCTTGGCAACTCCGGCCAGGGGTTGAACGTAAAGGTTGAAAAGCAGAGGGCTCAGGGAAAAGCCCTGTGGAACCCCTTGACCTATAGGAAGGATGCTAGAGGCAAAGGGGTGAGCAATCACCTGAAATTTCCTGTGCGCAAGGAAAGATGCCAGCCACTGCAAGGCTGAGCCAGTGACTCCCGCCTCCACCAGGTGTCGTAACAAAATGGCGTGAGACACCGTTTCGAATGCGGCACTGAGATCCAAAAGGATCAGTGCCGACGTTTGCCCAGCGTCTAAGGCTTTCCAGAGATGTTCAGTCACGGCCAGAAGCGCTGACTCGGTACTATGGCCGGGGCGAAAACCATTTTGGGAAGGGTCGAACCTGTTAGAATTAAGATGTTCCGTAAGGAGAGAGTTAACGTAGGCCTCCGTGATCTTAGTAGTCCAAGGTAGCAAGGAGATAGGCCGGAAGTTTTCTGGCTTTTTAGGGACTAAGGAAGGTTTTTTGAGCAGCGGTATCACCCTGGCCTGTTTCCAAGCTATGGGTACGACCGCTGCACTGAGGGACCCGTTGATCACCTGTTCCAAAGGATGTAGGATAGTGGGTAGAATTTTCCGGAATTGGTCGGGCTTCAGAGAATCAACTGGAGAGCCCGACTTGACTTTAGAACAAAGTGTGAGTAATACATCTTGAGGGATAGGGGAAAAAGCCTCTAGTGTACCATTAATGTGATTACAAGAGGTCTCAAGGGGGCCGGGTTGGACCATAGGGAAGCTTTTCTAAATGTCTTCTACCTTCCTGACAAAGTAGGCGGCAAGCTCTTCGCACTCCTGATCAGATGTGATCAGCGGTCCTAAGGCATCTTTCTGAGTTTTAAGGTCTGAGACTATCGAGAAGATACTCTTCGCCGGGTTAGTGCTCTTACTGATTTGCTCAGCGTAGAATGCTGCGCGCTGAACTTGGATGGCCCTGTGGTATCTCCTTACAGCAGCCCGGTAAAGATCCTTAGAGGTCGGATCATAAACCCTTCTCCAGGTTCTCTCCAGCTTTTTACAGATTTTGCGCAAAGCAGCTAATTTGGTGTTGTACCATGGGTTAGATTTGGATTGACGATTCATGGACAACTTAGCTGGAATTAAGCTATCCAAGGGCTGGCTGATCCAATTGATAAAGACCGAATTGGCCTCATTGGGGTCAGCCGGGAAAGCTGGGGAGGTAGCGACGAGGTAGGTTTGGAATTGGTCCCAATTCAGTTTATGCCAGGAACGTTTGAGAGAGAATGTTTTCACTAAATTACGCGCCGGCGTGACGCCCTGAATGGACATGGGGACTAGATAATGATCCGACCAACCCATCGGGACAGGGGGTAGGACAGTGAGAGAAGGTATATTTGTCAAAACAGGGTCTAATTGGTGGCCAGCTGAGTGCGTAGGACCCAAGACTCGATCAAGCTGACACGCTGCGAGATCGGCCAAAAAGTTCGTCACTTCAGGGTCAGAGAGATTATCCAGATGTAAATTAAGATCTCCTATAACTGTGAAGTTAGAAGCATTGACCGCCAGGGCGCTGACTGTCTCGGTGAGAGCTTCTCTGAACACTCTTGAGGGACCCGGGGGACGATAGATCAGTAGGCCCGTCATAGTGTAGTTGGGATTGAGGCTGATTTTAAAGTGGGCACATTCGCAATCGGCAACGGGTTGCTTTAAAAAAGTACAAAGGTAGCCGGTTTTAAGAATGACCGCAATGCCCCCACCTCTCGTTGCCCTGTTGAGGGTATGTATCGTATAACCTTCCGGGAGTGCGAGTACTTGCTCCGTGACCATGTCCTCCGAGAGCCAGGTCTCTGTGAGGAACAGGACGTCGGGGGACTCAGCTTCCAGGAGATCATGAACATCGGCAGAATGTTTGGCTAGGGAGCGGCAGTAAGAAGGAAAACGATTGTAGAGTTACGAAGAGGGGGGCAGCTAAGCTTAGCCGGGATGACAGACACGAAGCTGCAGCATTTGCAGCCAAAGGGACCCTCTAGACCATACAGACAAGGTTGTTTGCACCCACACGTGTCCTAATAGCAAGCAGCTCACTCTGAGCGTAAGTGTACCTCATTTTATCTAATTCAGCAGCATGTCCGGCGTCTGGCGACGGAGTGGCGCGGACGGGCGCAGACAGGCTTGCCTTTGGCGCGGCCGGACACCCATGCTGCTTTAGTAGTGCCCCCCCGTAGCGGAAATGAGGGGAGGAGGGCGGAGCCACGTCCCTCCACAACAATCATCAAAATGCTGCGGTGGACCGGGGACGGCGGGAAAAGAGAGCAATGTGTGCAAGTAAGCTTCGTTTTAAAATAGTAGCACAGAGAATACAAATTGTTTAAGACCAAATTAAAACAAAACAGTACAAATTAGGCTAAATTTGAGCTAAAAGCAATGGTGACCTAGCCGAACGGCGCGCAGTCACCTCACGCTGCGCGGCCGGGCACCCATGCCGCTTTAGTAGTGCCCCCGGTAGCAGAAATGAGGGGAGGAGGGCGGAGCCACGTCCCTCCACAACAATCAGCAAAATGCTGCGGTGGACCGGGGACGGCGGGAAAAGAGAGCAATGTGTGCAAGTAAGCTTCGTTTTAAAATAGTAGCACAGAGAATACAAATTGTTTAAGACCAAATTAAAACAAAACAGTACAAATTAGGCTAAAATTGAGCTAAAAGCAATGGTGACCTAGCCGAACGGCGCGCAGTCACCTCAATGTGAAGCTACTTCTTATTGTCTTGGGATTACACCATGCAGGCCCCAGTCCTACTGTACTTGATCTAGGGTCTGCATTGGAAAATACTTGTCTACAGGCCTCAACACAGTGTAATAGCAATCTATTCCTGAAGATTTACTGGCTTTAACATATGCTTTTCACTACAAATTCAAGCCTTTTGGATTGGGCCATGAAGGTTCATAATAAACAGATCAAACCTAACCTACAGCATCAGATATAACTGTTCCCAAAGAATCTATCAGGCTTACAGCCCTGATCATTGGCTTGTTACCATAATCGAGGCATACCGTACTAAGCATAATCTGTCCCATACAAGCACTCCTTTTCAGTGGGAGCAAACAACTTCAGTCCAATCAAATCCAGCAAGGCTGAACATTAGCAAGTGGGCGGATCCAAACTCCCTCTTAAGTAGCGCTTCTTAAAGCTTTTTTGGTGTGCTGTCAAGCCACACCTAACCATTGTTACTTGTTGGGTGGGACAAGTGTATTAGGAGGCAATACATTCCCATAGAGAAATGTAATAGGAGGCATTTGCATCACCGTTAGAAGATCATTAAGACACAATATTTCTACAAGGCAACAATGAAAATCATATTAGGAGAAAAAATGGTGAAGGTATAGTGACAAACTTAAATGAAATACGTTATACAATATCACTCTTATATTTACCAGGCTAAGTAACTGGAAAAGCCAAACCCAGACAGAGCACAATATTTCCAATCCTTATCCTTTGAGGTGCCTCTACAGTTTGTAACAAACCCCTTATGTCTTGCACTTTCTCTAAGATCTAGGTGTTGCACCTAAATGCAATTTTCATACTGTACAGGCAAGAGAAGGCAAATCAAATGCCCACTTCCTTCAACACAACGTGGTACTCAAAGAAATCCCTTCCTCTTGTGCACAACATCACTGGTGAAGTCCCAGGGAAAGGAGAATTTTTGACACTGCAACATGACTGATTAGTTCTTCATAGCCCACAGGTAATGACACAATCCAACTTTATGATTTTGGGTATTCATGCATCGAGAAATTCCTTACAAGATTAGAGATTTTGTCCTCATTCCTCTATGAGGATAAGAGTCTTTCTTATGGTCCTCCTCAGTTTGCTTTCTTGGTCCTCACTCCATTTTAGAGTCTTTTGATAGTATTTCTGTTTCCATATTGGTGAGCCACGTTGGCACTCTCTAGATTGTAGATATTGGTTTCAGATTTTCTCATAATCTGCTTATATATCACTCTTTATTTTAGCAATCTCTGCAAGGATGAGATATTTGCCCGTCTTAGTTGACTGGATAGGTTTCCACATGGAACTTATGTTTTTCATTATTGTCTTCATACGTGTTGCTGATTCAATTTTCAGAGCTGACTAGATGCAACCTTTCTTAAAAGAAGAGATTTGGCCTGGGAACGGAAACTGCAAAGAGGTGTACTCTTGTACGGAACTTTTTAATATTAGATCTGAATATCGATGCTTGATGTTGCAGTTTTTGGGGTTCTTTTTCAGGGACCCATCCACAAACCTTTGCAGTCATTTAAAAATGATAGTACCAGAATCCTCATGATTGCCATCTCATAAAAGGCTAGAAGAGAGGGCAGCAGCCTGAGCCACATATCCTTGTAGAGCACTGTCAGAATATCTTCTCTGGAGGCCACCATTTACCGGTTGGATGTGAACCCCCAATGGATGGTCATGAAGTAAAGAACTGGGACAACATCAAAATGTGTAGTTTTGGGACTGTCCCTCCAGAGGCCTGCTGGGATAAGGGAGGCAGTAAATACATTGTTAGTTCAAGATAACTTTTGGGCCTGCTGCTGGCCTTTTCATGACTGGTTTTTATAGTCACATTATTGAACACATCGGGACTAAAGTCTGCTTGAAAGATACATTAAGGGCCTCTTTCAAGTACTTTGGGAGAAATGTTGCAATATGGTCCTTCATGAGTAGGAATCTCGTGGAGATGGTAATGTTGTCAAGGCCTTGAAGCACTTATGATTGACTTCTAGACTTGAAAAAGTTTGAGTTAATTCTACCTGTGGAGATAGGCGGAGGGGTTGATGGGTAGAGAGAATGACATTTCTAAACAGTCTGAAGAGACTCTCAGATTGTAGCTATTGTTGCTATTCTTTGTCAAAGAACAGTTTAAGGTTTCTGAGTGGAGCACAGAATGTTTCTAGTGCTGCTCTTTAATGATGTCCCAGTTGTTTAATCATTTGCCTGTTTAGCTGGTAGTCTTCCCAATAAATTTGGCGTACTAAGCTTTGTTTTAGCTACTGGATCAGCTCAAAGTTAGTCTCTTGTGTGCGTATGGTAATGTTGTAAAACTAATTGCACCCTTTGTTCATTTTCTTCCAAAGGAGAAAAAAATACCTTATTCCTGTCTTAAAGTATGATCGAAATAATCACTTAGCAGCCTTTCAAATTAAAGGGCAATGGAAGAACTGTAAGGAGACTATGGTAATTTATAAATACATTTTGTAAGAAGGTCCATCAATAATTTTAGCAACAAGTAGGGGAGGGCCTGTGAGAAGTCAAAAACTGAGACGGAAGTTAATCTGCTAGATTTTACTTTTACAGTTTGCATGAAATACTTGTAATTCTATGTACGGACCGGAGGCGAGGATTACGCTGTTCTTTCTTTGTTTTATTGATACAGCAGCCATTTACAAGTAAGTAATTAATTCTAAAAATAATTCCAGCTGATTCCCTGAGGGAGTATAGTGTGGGGGTCTCTTAACTTATTATGCAAGTCCAGAGGGCCAATAACATTGCCAGGCCCTGCAGGACACAGAGCGCCCACTGAAAATACCTAAGACAGATGGACTCGCCTGGGCAGGTGTGCTTGAGCATAATGTTGGGATCGCGCTAAGCGCCGATAGTGCAGACCCCCCTGGGGGACATAGAAGCTCCAGGTGTGAGGGGCACTAACCAGCAGTTTGCATGCATCCGGCGACTGCACTGTCAGTTTCAAGTAATGGAATGTGCGCGCTGGCACGGGGTAGTGAGACGCGCTGAGCGCAAGTGATTATAAGGCACCCCCTAGTGGCCAGAGGCCAACACCGCAATAGCCCCAGGCCCCGCAGCGCGACAACCGAACTGAGAGCGGCTGCGGAAGAGCAAAATGGGTTCCTGCAGCTGCACAATGTAAAGCTAAACACACACAGAGCAAAATAGTCAGTAAATCACCATAAACATCAAAGTGGCCAGAGGCACTTAACTCTGCTGCTGGAGCAATAAAGAAAGAGGATGCCGCGACGTGGGACTATGGAGGGGTCCTGGCCTCGTCCGATTGGATGTTATTTATTGAACAGTGACTTTTTCCCTTAGGGTTAAGGGAAATGAAGTCTGTTTTGTAAATGGCTGCTGTATCAATATACCGAAGGAAGCACAGCGTATTCCTCGCCTCCTTGCCCTTAACAGAATTGAAACTTTCCGTTAAGATAGCTAGGAAATTTTCCATTTCTCTGTAAAGAAGATGAACAATCAAGCAGTCTTTCTCATACTTTGCGCATAGACTGTGAAACAATTTACAGTTGGTAATATGGCTAGCCCCCTGATATCTTCTCCCTTATTGCATGTAAACTGGTTGCCCAAATAACGAACTTTACATCTCTCCACCTGCCCTTACCCCTGTATTCCTCATCCATGAAATGCTCCTACTTTATGTAGTTACTTCTAACTTTATTTACAGTGTGCTCCATTCCACGCTCTCTAATCTGAGGGCTTACACTACCTTGAGTGAGGCGTAGACCCTTCTAAATAAAAAAACTGAAAGTGGCTTCATGGAAGAAATCGTTGACATGATGTGGGGATTGAACCTGGACAAATAAAAGAAAAACTGAAAAGTGGGGCTTGTAGGTGTAGTAGTGATCATGGTCATTAGCAGGGTGGAGAATTGACAAACTGAAGCGGTAAAGGGGGAGGGAAGTGTCATCAGAGCGATGACTGTGGAAGGAACATGGCCAGGTACTGGCAGCGGTGCGATGACAGTAGCAGTCGGTGGCATGAGAAACAGAAAGGGGACTAGTGACAGAGTGGGAGGGAGAATCGGGCAACAAGGCGTTTTACTGAATGTATCTTATGGATAAACAATATGTGCATTCAAAAATATTCCTTCTTTTAAGTGATTATTTCTGAAGTATTAACATGCATTTAAAAAAACATTCCAATACCATCTTATTTGTACATGTGTAGAAAGAATTCTTTATCCTAAATACACAATTTGGAGAAAGTGTTACTGGTAATAAAATCATAACTAATCAGCGTTACATCCTACCAAAGCAAAGAATAAAACAACTAATTAGAAAAACATATCCCCAGGGATAGTGTTCAGTCGAAGCAGTGACATTTCGTGTATCTGCTTGTTCCACTTAATAGATGGCGCTTGCAGAATGCAGCCGTCACGTGACTGCGTGGCTAAATCCCCCACTGTAGCACTGACACATCATTAGGTAAGGAAGAATGACAGGGTTCAAACTGCATAACTAACAAAATCAGACAGAACATGAGGATGAAAAGCAAATTGTTAACCATGTTGCTTTAAAACCAAAACCAGCAACATATTTTTGATTTCTGAATATTTAAAGCAACGTTGTGCATTTCAGTGTCTGTAGCAAAAGAACTAATGCTTGACCCAGACAATGAACTGGGGTGTGTGATAAATTCTTCACCACATGCTCTTACGTTATGTTAGGTTAATGCTTCCTTGTTGGTAGGCTACAGGGAGTGGTGTAAAATGGGGAGAACATACGCTAAGAATTTACAATATCTTGTTTTAAGATGAGCATATTTATAATACCATATCCACATTTAAAAATCTAAACCAAAACTTTCAGCAAATTCCGACTGAAATGTCAAGCGAGTGTATTTTGTAGCACCATGTAATAAAACCTAAAAATCTTTACTCGAGCTTTGCTTGCATAACAATCCATGAGCCTTCGAACGGATGCACAGAGCATGTATTACACACCTGGATAGGGCACCCTGCCCTTTGTCACCAGCTCGGTCAGCAGAATCCCAAAGGACCAGCCGTCAGACTTTATCGTAAACCGCCCATATAACGCCGCCTCAGGTGCAGTCCATTTGATTGGAAATTTGGCACCTAAAACAATGAAGGTTAATATTCTTGAGTATTAAACAAACACTCTTCCTTAAATGTTACAGCATCTCTGCGTTTTAAAACAGAATATTCAATTCGTATTTTATTGATGAATAGATGACCAAATATTAAGTAGGGAGCACAAGTTGCCCCTATCCTCCCTCTCCCCCACACCAGGTGCAAATCTTTGTTGTCTGTATGTAGAGACACCAGCTCCCCCTGGCTAAGGGGAAAGAACCCTCTGGATCCAGGAAGCCCCTGCGTCTCCCTGTTGTAGCACTGAAATTGCACCTGTATTTTGTAGAGGAAGTGATGTTTGAGAAAAAATTAGGGGTGAAACGTGACAGCAGGAAGCCAGGTTTGTAGTCATTACAAGGGATAAAAGGACTTTTTGTCTACTTTTTTAGACTGGTTCCTTCCGCTCTATGACCCGATCCATTTTACGGTAGCCATTAGTTAGTTGATGGAATAGGGAAGCAGTTATTGACCTGGGTTTAGAAAATTTAGTTCGGGACTTCCCCAAAATGCCTACGGTGAACGACTAGCTTTGGGAGCTCTCTTTCCATCCCAACATTGCTTAATTATGGTCCAACAAGCCAAGAGGCAGAGTAATAACTGAAACTGAAGCCAGAATTATTAATTTAATCAGCGCAACACTGAAATCATTCTTTGGTATTAAACAGCAGCCAGCTTTAAACAGAGATAGAACCCCCCGGCCCACCTCTTAAATTAATATCCACCAATACACAATAAATTGAAGACGCTGGATTGGCTCCTTAATCGAGATGGGGCCTTGGAACCACAGGTCAGGAGAGGGATGTGGAACTGTTCTTTCAACCGTAATAGCTCATACCTACCATCTTCCTGATAATCTAGAGCAGTGGTTCTTAACCTGTGGTTCGAGGACCCCTGGGGGTCCGCGGCGCTAACTCACGGGGTCCGCAACTGCTTGGAAAATTAAATAATTTTAACATATTAATAAGGTCTATTGGAGTAAAGAAGCAAAATGTAAAATTTTAAAATGCTTTGTAAATGTTAAGTAATCTGAAATTTGAGGTTAAAAATTAAATTGATATCCTCAGACTGATTTGTGGGAGCAGTGCAAGTTCTTCACACAGAATGCAAAATGGATGAAGAGTGGCCTTAAATGAATTTAGAAAAGCGCTAACCTTTGGGATTCATTTTGTTTTCTTCCTATTTATTTGTGAAATTAAATAAAATTAATCATTTGTGTATTTGTTTAATGAATGCATGTGTCTGTATTTTTGAGCATTGTTTTGCGGTTGAAATCCTCAAAATTGCTTTGGCTGGGTTCCCCGAGTTTCAGTTTTGACTCAGTGGGGGTCCCCAGATTCCAGTAATGATTAAGTGGGGGTCCACAGAAGTTAAAAGAATCACTGATCTAGAGAGCAACAGTACTGGATGCTGAGACAAACGGTTTCCTGGATTAATGCAAATCTCTCTAGGAAGGCTATCCAAATAGCAGATCCAGGTGTTGCTGTTTGTCTAAAATGCAGTGCTGTGGCTTTCTTATAGCTTGAAAAGGTGGGACCACATCTCAAGATCTATTCATTGTCTGCCAGTAAAAGACAGAATGCCTGTAGCTTAACTGTCCTAACTACCTTATAAATTAACTATTTTTACCACTGGTTCCAAAACGTTTCTGAACAATGACCCACTTTTCAGAACAATAAACGTTTGCGACCCAACTACCTTTAATGGACATGAGGGGAGATCTTTGAATGCAACTAAAGCATCGTCTGGTAGTGCATTGTCATTTAAAGACAGGACATTTTCCATTGAAATGGCCACTAACATTTGACCTCTGTCTTTGAAGATAAAAACAGAATTTAAAGGCATTTTGTTTTTAAATTTCTTTTTATTAAACCAAGCTTTTGTACATCTTTACAATACTTTAGACACAAAGTAATGCCGGTCGGGTACATAGCAGGAACAATTACACATTACATACATTCAAATTCTCAATCATTCGGTCCTTGGTCTGCCTTTTGTTTATCATGCTCCCTTGTAACGATTAACTTGTTTCCACCCTGAACATCTCCCAGGCAGACCAGATCTTTTCCCATTTGGCCAGGTATCCTCTACTTTGATAAACATAAAGGCATTTTTTTAAAAATACTGTTCGGACTTTCCTGATCCACCAAAAATTGTCTCCCAATCCGACCAAGAACAATTGTCTCCCTCAAGCTCCTGTGCGTTAACTAAGGAGCGCTGGGCCTCTGCCGCCCAGCATAAGAGCTGAAACCCAAAGGAGGAAGACATTACTTGGCTTAAATGGGTACGGGCAGAATGCCCCCAAGCCCTTTTGTTAGTAGGATAACTCACTTTAAGCGCAACTTAAAAGCACAAACTCTTTCAATGAACGTCATTTTAGGGTAGTGTTGACCAACAGTCAGACACCTTGGGGTAATATTGCACATTATACATATAGAAGTATAGAAGTTCCTGTAGTAGATTAAATTAATTAGAAAGGTAAATGAAAAAGGCAGAGTGATCAGACGAAGGGGCTATGGCTCAAGAACGAATCCTCTCTTAAACTGAAGTAACTTCAGGTCAAATTCATTTGCCCAGTCGGCAGGATTGTAAAACTCCATATTTCTGGAAATGAGCAACACTGCCAAGCAGCGTGCAAGTACAAACTCAAAAACTGTAATTGTGCAAGAACTGGGTCCTAATGTTTTGAAGATTTGCTTAATCTAGGTCCAGGAGCACACACTCTAGAAATCTGTCTGCTGGGATTATTTTTAATAAACAGGCCAGCTTTCAACCACGAATTTTCCAGTGTTTTATTTTACCCCAAGTACTAGCAATGTTAATAGCCTTCTGGTTACTCATCAACACACCAGTTTGTTGTCTGCTAATGGAAGACTACCTAGCGCCAAACACTAAACAAACGGGAAAACACAAAAGTATAAGAGATTTTCACCGCAGAATATTTAACCGTAGGCGGCATACGAAAACACGCATGACAAATCCCACCTTCTAGGCTATTTCAGATAACCCTTCCATGTGAGCTACAACACAAGCAAACTCTACATTGTATTTGTGACTCGAGTCCCAGCCACGTGCGATCTGTAGATGCCACCACACTTAGAGTGCCAGAAAAGACAAACGTCGAAGAGGTAGCACATATTACACAACTTGCGGGGTTGAGATGTAGGGTAAGTCTGAGCACCACCAGTAGTTATTAAACAAACAGGGTTGTTCTTACCTTGCCGTGCCGTGTATTCGTTGTCCTCTATTAACCTTGCCAATCCAAAATCTGCTATTTTGCAAACAAGGTTGTCTCCCACCAGGATGTTAGCCGCCCGGAGGTCTCTGTGGATGTAGTTCATTCTTTCAATGTACGCCATCCCGTCAGCAATCTAGGCAAACCAGGAACACGCTTTGACACGAGTAATTTTGAAAAACATAGCGAGCAGGTTGAATACTATATTATATATATGAATATATATACGAGATCAAATAAAAAATATACATTAAAAAAACCTTCAAACTGCACATATGTTTATATATTAACAAAAATGTTACTTCAATGGGTGTGACAGGGGCATCTACCATTTTAAGCACTCTTTGCGTACCTAAAAGAAATGTGGTTCATCAGTGTCTGAATCGTAATTATGAAAAAACTCAACCGTTAGTCATATATTCACTGGAAATAAGATAATATCCTCTACCAAGCTCAAATGTACTTGCACCTCTTCCTGATAGAGCAGTGAAAGATTAGCTTCACCGCTCTACCAACCACAAGAAGCATAAAACTTAAAGTACCCATGATCTGTATGGCCAGCTCATTAGGACAGCCTTCCAAATGCATCTCTTGACACATGGCCATGTAAGCACTAATCCTCATTGAACAGTATACAAGCTTTCTAGTTAATTCAGTGGCGGCTCATGCGCACTTTGCATGTTCTACACCCAGGCTGCTTACAGCCTGGGTGGAGAACATGCCCAGGGCCGCATTCCCTGTCTGAGCGTCGAACCCTGGCGCTCAGACCAATCACAACGCCGCATTGTAGCGCTGTGATTGACTCAGGGGAGCCTGGGTGCTTCCTGCTTCCACAGAAGCCAGGAAGAGGCCGAGAGGATGGAGGATGGAGGAAAGGCAGCGGCCGGCCGCATCCAGTTAAGTGTTTTTTTAATTCCCTCCTCCCTCCCCCCCCCCTCCGACCCCCCCCGCCCGTTCGGTAGCGACCGCTCCTGCTAGTTATGCCATTTATTATTCTCCAAAAACTGCAATTAAGCTTCGACAGTTCTAAGACATCACCTATTTTTCAGGCAGATGTTTAACTTAACCGTTTGCACAGTAAACATGTTGCCTGTTCATGCCCATATCACACTTGGAGTTAAGTAGCCAGGGAGAGTCTGATTTTTAATACAGCCCTGCACAACTCCAAAAACCCATACTCACTGATCACTCCAGACTGTCAGTAGGATGCCCTGGAGGTTAATCACGCCCAACAAAACCAAGTGTGCTACATGCTGTGTGTAGCAGGTAATCCTCCTCCACTACACTTTGACAAATTCTTAACACCCTGACACAGTATAGCAGAAATGTGTATTTGCACATTTAAACTTTATTATTTCGCTCCAGACAGAAAATATTTTCCCTGTGGAGAAACCCGTCCCGCTACCTCATGAAAAGTGACAAGTGTTTCCCATTCTCACCCATGAAACACTGTTGCGTCTTTTGTAGAGTAAATGTGCAAGTCTGTGGTTGCTCCATTCATTTTGCATGTCCGCTCCCTTGACACACTCACTTTGCCACCACAAACCCTACAGCTTTGCTGGTAAAACATCCACCATGCTGGCAGATAGCTTTCAAGACATTATGAGTGCACTTTATAATCCAAAGGTTGCACAGATCACAATGTTGGGATCGGAATTTAGAATTGCAAATGCCTTCCTGCTCCCCTAACAAATATAGGTGAACAAAAAAAGATGGAGAACCGAGCCCTTTGTCTCAGTTTCAGCGTTTGCGATATAGCAATGGTATAGAAGGAAACGCCTTGAATGGATGTGAAAAGGACCCCACCAACGCACAGGAGACAGAGCATATAATGTAGAAGCTATAAAATAACATGGATATTAATGGAAGATTTAAAGTGGTGCTACGCGTCATGACGTAGACTTTGGCATTGACACAGAATGCTTAGTGTAACATAACGTGTGTTTGTAAACCACATGTTCACCGAAGGGTATCTTGGCGCTGAATAACAGATGTTTATTGTTACCCAACAGTACTAATTTTATCGACATCAGATGAATGAAAGGCTGAGTGGACCTGCCAGAATTTGAACTTGTGCCCATGAGTTCCAACACAGGCTCCTACAGTCAACGCATTAGTCCACTAAGCCACCAGACCCGGCTTACTCTACAAGGACAATGGGAGTTTGGGAAATGAAGCTTCTCCATCAGTGAAAAGTTATGGTTTTGCTGCTGAAGAAGAGGACGTTTTGTAAAAGATTGTACCACCACCACATCATTGCAACTATTTTTAAATATCATGACTAACTGCATTGCTTCGAAAAGAACGGTTTAGGTTTGCCAACGAGATTAACTAAAAATGTGCCCCGATATAAAAGCTTGATATGATACTAGTTAAAAACAGTCCATGATCTCCTACCGCCTGTAAACCTAAGGTCTATGTCGATCATATGCAAACACAAACAGACATAATGGGCTTCGTCAAGGAATTTAGCAGTTGAGGGATGGTAATTGAAGGCAAAAGTGTACATCAGACACACAAAATGGCAGATAAACCGGCAGAGCCATCAGGCTCACAGGAAGAGATACGATCCCATATTGATTCTACAAGTTAAAGCTCACTCTAAGGATAAACATATCAGCCCTTTTATCCATCGTGCCATGTTGCATGCAAACGGAAATTACGGTAACTAATCCCCATATTATATTGACATACCTGTGCAGCCATGTCAACCAGCTGGGGGAGCTTCAGGTACTTTCCGTCTCCTTCCTTAAGGAAGTCTAGTAAGCTACCTAAGAAAAGAAACAGATGGGATAACATTACATTGCCAATCACTTTAATCTAAGGTGCATTTTTATTGTGCATGTCAGAGAGAACTTCACTGAGCTATGTTCTTAGAGCCCTACTGTGACAAAGTACTCTGGTGTGTAGTGCATTAACAGCCTATTGCTATATACTGCTTTACCTCACAGCTGCCTAACTTAGCACCAGCGCCAACAGCAGCCACGGCCCGTGCAGTTAAGAGTGGCAGGGCGGGTTTCGGCGGACGATGACGAGGGAATATTAATTATTTATTTAATTTCCCCTTGTCATCGTCCGTCGAAATCCCCCCCACCCGGCCCCACCGCCCTTACCTCCATGGGCCGCGGGCTGGCTAACAGTTGTCCTGTTTTCCACTTCGATGGGTGAGACTGTTCAAAATACTCTGGAAAGCATAAAATGGGATATATATATCACTTTACATTACGTGAATACTATCTTAAATGTTTTGATATATTTTGTTCTTTGAGCAGTGTCCTCACATAAGCAGCCATTGAATCCATGTTTGAATCGCAGCGGACAACGCCCCCAGAAGAGATGAACGGAGAAGTATCATTCTACCACACAGGACTCTATTTTTTTTACCTAAAAGGACATCAAACATTGGTACCTTTCTTTTCCCCAGTATGATTTTGCAGAATCTGAACTCTCAACTTTCAAATTCGGGCATACTTTCTTCAGCGCAAATGCAATGTGTTTTTGTAACACTCCTTGAATTCCACTTCGGCTACTTCTAGAAGTAGGTGCGGGGAAAAGGTATTAAGGTAGCAGCCAGTGAAAAATTAGGATTCCACGAAAGATTTGGTTCTTGATTTGTGAGAGCCGAGAGACAGTCACTCACCTGTATGTATAGAAATGTATGAATGTATGTATATAGTATTTCTATAGCGCAAACCTAGCAAAAAGGCAGTGGAGCGCTGTACATGTCAAAGAACCGCGTAAAGTCAACGAGGAGAGGAAGCGGAGTTCTGGAAAGTTAATGCAATGTGATGTAGCGTCATTTAAAGAGGTGAGTCTTCAACTCTATCCTAAATTGGAGCAGTATTAGGGTGGTCCTGATGGATACAGGTATTTTGTTCTAGATCCTGGGTGAATAGATGGAAATCACCTGCTGTCTTGTGGTTTCTTTTTTTACATTTCTTAGTCTGCAATCTGATGGTGTCCTGGCTGCGCCTGTGCCAAGAACTATCAGAGATGGTGAGCTTCTCCGCAGGGTAAGGGGGAGGGGGTGCTGTTGTGATGGGTTTGTAAGTGATGCAGCTAGTTCAGAAAATGGTGCCGGCCATCAAGGGAACCCAATGGAGTTCCATCAGAATGCGGGGGGGGGGTCATGTGATCATATTTCTTCAGGCCCTGGATGAAACGTGCAGCAGCATGTAGTATGCCTCTAAGCAAGCCACGATAAATCATAAAAATGTAAATAGACCTGCAGGTCGAGTAACTTGAATAATCTACTCGACCTAACTGTAATGTACTTGACCTGTAAAGTGGTCTCATATTTTGTGATCATTGGCAAATAATTTATTTTACAGAGTCGCGTTTTTCTTCATTCTCACATATGAGTGCACCATCAAATATGTAAGTTCAGCATTTCTGCTGTACAAAACTGTTTGTTTTTATTAAATAGACTAAATGCTTGCTACATGTGTAATAAGAATCTAGCCCACATATAGGTTACACATGATCCCGGACTTGCCTCTCAGTTTACAAATCACATTGCCATCGGGGCAGGATTGTTTCTAAGTTCATGTTTAAACACTCACTTTTCATAAATATATTTCTTAAAGCATGATGTGGTAGTGCACTGTCATATAGAGGCCAAAAACCTTCCCACTACCTTGCAGCTTTACTGATAAAACTATATATTCTATTAATCTGTGAAAAGTGGGTTTGAGAAAACATATTTATCATTTGCACATCAAGTTAAGTGTTCTGATTTGTTTTTCATCCTATTGAAATATTTTTTTCATAACACAGAAGTACAAAAAATGGCTTTCACAACTAATGACATTTATTTTGAAATGTTTATACAGTTGACTTATTAGCTATTTAAATGTGTGATAGGAAAATCCTGATACCCTACAGCCTTTCATTTCACACTTCGTACAGCAGATCAGACAGTTCACTTTACAAAATCCTGGAACTCTGCAGTCAGAGAAGGAAAAGTAATTGCAAACTGACTTCTGACCTCTGTCACTGAAAACAGAGCAAATGCGACAAAATAAAAACAAGATTTAGAGGCATCTTTATTGCTTCTTCACTTTCTGACTGAACAGAACACCTGTTTTTTGTCAACTCAGCAGAACGGGCGAGTAGGCCCTAAATATAGCTCGACCTGATAAAATCCGACTCACCATAGCGAGTGGGTGAGTAGATTTTTCGAAACCTGCTTATGCATGGGTGTAGCTGTTGTGAAGGTGATCATATTTGCCCCATGGTCGGACAGTATTGCTGGGTAAGAATGTTAATATAAGTTCCTGTACAAAAGGATAAGATTTCAAATATGCACCGGCCTGGAAATGGGGTGCAAGTCACAATAACATATACTCAAATTGTTAATATGACAAAGGAGTCTAGAAGCATCTGTGTATAAGGTGTCTTAATAGCAAATATTGAAATACTTGGCCAAAACAAGCGGGTTCTGTCAAAGGGCAACTGGAGACTAAACGCCCAAACTTTCATCAAGCGTGGGAAAGATATGTGCAGGAGAAAGTCTAAAATACAGTTATATAATAAGTTTGGTCTTTCTCCAATTAACTCAGCGTTAACTACATGATCTAGATGCACAGGAAGACCTACTATTGTGGATGTGTACACTGAAGCTGTTCCGGCATCTTTGACAAGATGTTTGCCATTAGTCGCAAGTTTATAGCTTTCAGGGATGGCATTAGATACTACAGATCATCCTTTGACAGGCAGGTCTCTGAGAATATCAAAATAAATTCTTGCTAAGTGGAGACTTATCTGTGGTATGCTGCAACTCCACACACATTGAAGTGGTAACAAGTAATTATTTTTTGAGCTATGGTGGGCCGTAGATGTTGTGGTAGTCTATGGTGACATCTTACACATGATTAAGTATTGCTAGTGTCATGATGAGAAAGTAGAGCAGGCACCGACCATTGGTGTTTGTGAAGAGGCGTACTGATGGATTTGCCTTGGAGAGGCCTTAAAATGTGAACCTTTTATGCTGCACTGGATTTGGTAACTTCCAAGCTTTGCAAGGAGCGAGTGTTAATCTGAATTACGTGGAAAGGCAGAACTATTGTACTGCATCCAAGCCATTAAGTCACAGGGATTTTAACAATAGTACAGAGAGGTAGCAGTAGTCAAATTCAATCGCGCATTCCTTATAAAGTTCGGGTTAGTATATCATCACAAATTTTGAATATCCCCTTCGAGTACATCAAATGCTACTGACAGTGTCCGACAGTGTGCTACCCACAGTGTGTCAAATATGTTGTTACCCAAAGATGGGTTACAATCAAATCCAAGTTTACAATGCGACACCGGAGCACTATAAAAACAGTCAATACAAACAGCAATTTTTCTCCTGAATAAATGATCTAAACATTTCTCTTCTTCTCGGTTTATATTCAATGGCTCCAGTTTTTCAAATGAGTATATACATCCAACAGCTGACATGTGGTGCAGACTTTTTCAAGGCTGCAATGAGTACAGAACATATGTGTTTCGACAAATAATAATATATTCAAAAAGCACCTTTCAAGAATATGGTGCACTTCTATGCCAGTCAGGAAAGGAAACGAAAATGCACCAGAAACAGAAAACCACCAAGTGTCTTTGTGTCACTGAAAAACAAGTGAAGAGCTTATCACCTAGTCAATGATCGCGAGTGCCGACGTCAAGACAAAAATCGGCCAAGCAAGGGCTGCCATCATTCATCTAAAGAAGATCTGGTGCTCCAAGGACCTAACGCTGCAAACCAAGATCAGACTATTTAAAACCAATGTAAAATTGGCCCTTCTGTATTGGGCAGAAACTTGGAGGACAATAGTGACCACCACCAGCAAAGTCTAGACTTCCATCAACACCTGTCTGAGGAAAACTCTCCAAATGTGCAGGCCAAACACTATCAGCAAACACCACCGGGCAAGCCCTGACCTGAAACTCTCAAGGAAAAACAAAAAGAGGAAGGCCAAGAAACACCTGGCGCCGAGTCTTAGAGGATGACTGCAGGGAGATGGGTTTCACCTGGAGTCAGATTGAAAGAAAAGCCCGGGACAGAGATGGCTGGAGAAACCTGGTTGACCCCCCAGGAGGGGTAGTAGGCATAAGTAAGTTTCCTTTGTGGGGTTTGGAGAAAGCAACAAAAAGCTGTTGTGTCTTTCTAAAAAGTTTAGTTCTGTCATTATGGTACATGAGGGCTTGTTTAACATCAAAAGTATGGAGAGCCTGTTCCGCAACTGAGTCAGGTTGAGGTAAAAAAAAAAAAACAGGAAGTTCAATGGTCTGATTGAGGTGTAGCTGTGAGCCCACCTTAGGGAGAAATCTGGGGTTGGTGTGGAGGACAACCCTATCCCTCTGTATCTGGAAGAAACCTTCTTCCAAGGTTAGTGCCTGAAGCTCACTGAAATGCCAGAGTGAAGTGATGGTGACCAAAAAGCTACCTTCCAAGGGAAAAACTGGAGGGGTAGGAGTGGAGAGGTTTGAGCGGAGAGTCAATGAGTCTGTCAATACAATATTGAGGTTCCATATCAGGGCTGGTGGGCCCGAGGAGGAATGACTCTTGAGATCGAACCTCCATAAAAGGTTTAAAAACTGGAATTTTGAAGAGGGAAATGTGTTGACAGTTCTGAAGGTAGGTGGCTATTGCAGCTAGGAGTAATCATATGGATGTGAAAGCTAAACCACAAGTTTGCAAATGAAGCAGGTAGCAGACAATATCTTGCTCTTTGGCTGCTAACTGGTCAATGTGTTTTGAACGACAGCAGTGGACGAATCTCTTCCACTTGGCAGCATAACAGGCATGAGTAGTAGGCTTGCGCTCTTCTTTAAGAATGCACATGCATTTGGGTGGAAGATTAACATACCCAAATTCTAGGACTCCAGTAGACAGATCACAAGATTGAGAGTCTCATATTAAGCGACATTCCCCGGACGTAGTAATGCTACAAGAGATATACCTGAAAGAGAACCGCTACAAGGCACTAGACCGTTTTGGAAATAAAATGGTAGCTTACTCAGGATATTCAACAGATGCCAGTGGCATGGGCATTCTGATGCACAACACATTGCCCCTCGCCATAGACAAAACCTGGTGCGATGATGCCGGCTGCTGTGTAGCTGTGGTGGGCAGATGGGAGGGGCGCCCGCTTGCACTTTGCTCGTTCTACATACCACCGAGACTACACACAATCATTCTCCCGAAAATTAGTGCGCTCTTGGTGGGCCTTCCCACAAGCACCCTCTTAGCTGGAGGCGACGCCAACGCAGGAGTTGGATCCCGACCTAGACCGCTCCCATGTGCAGGCGGGCCAGAAGAGGGAGCCAACCTTTCCGAGCTTTCTGGCACCATGGGCTAGGCAGACCTCTGGAGGGCGCACAACCCCCATGGACGACAGTAAACATACTACTCAGCGCAACATGTTTCCTTCTCAAGAATTTATTACCTACTTATGCAGCATGACAGAGTAGGGGGCCTTCACACAATTGACACATATGGCAAGGGGCATATCGGATCATTCCCCAGTGATCGCTACCTTTCGGGGACCGACCACTAGCAGAACAGCTTAGCACATACAGGACAGGAGTGTCTATTATCTACACATGTGTTATTGATAATATCATTAATCTTTTTTAGAAACTTCACATTTCCATCATTGATGATGCCCAGATATTATAATTAATATAGACCAAATATATAAATTATCCAACCCGTAATTAAGGAAGTGTACATTAGTAATACACAGGAGTCAGGGAATCTTGATGAAAAAATCTTGATTTATTTCTATTCCTTTTGTAGATGTAAACATGAATTCAGCCCAGCCAACGCGTTTCGTCCTAAACAGACTTCATCAGGGTTGTAAGCAAATGCTCAAAATCAGGTGTATCATCTCTAGTTAGGCTTTGCATTGTAATAGAGTGGATCCCAGACGATAGTATCAAAGATGAGTCAAACTTTCTATGTTCAACTCCAATTTATTTATTCCAACCCTCCATCTTCCTCATCAGAAGTGAATTCATTATGTGTTCACACTCTGAACCCGGTAGATGGTGGCTGTTGCTTTGGATCCATGGAAGAGCAATATAATTGATCATCATCATAATGAATTAACTTCAGATGAGGAATACGGATAAATACTAGTGCGACTGTCCTATAGCCCTACTGCCTTTCTTTGTTTTATAAAACTAGCAGAACAGCATACCAGAGAATTGACCCCTGGCCATTAAAAGACCCAACTCTACGAAACAAAAAAGGGACGGACCGAGCTATACTTCAAAGAAAATATAGGATCAGTCAAATCACATCAGATCATATGGGAGGCCTTCAAAACTGTGCTGAGTGGCCAAGCCCAGGCGCTGATGGGGGGGAAAGAAAAAAGAGGAAGCTTTAAAAGTACAGACGTTAGAACAGGAGATTCTTGCAATAAAGAAAGAGGCAACAGCCGGCGGGAGAGCGGACCAGCGGCATAAATTAGCCTTACACCAACAGGAGTTACGCGCCCTGGTCAATAACGAGGCGCGAGCATATGCTCTAGCAACACAACACAGATTGTATGACGTGGGCAACATGGCCTCTAGGCCACTAGCCTGGCTTGAAAAAAAGGGACAGGGAGCGATCTTGGGTGGTCAGTATAAGAGACAAAACGGGGACATTCCAAACGTCCAATGTAGAAATAGCAGAGACCTTCGCTACCTATTACGAAAGTCTATACTCGCCGGTAAGCGAGCATTCCGAGAGCGATTGCAAGGAGCTGCTCAGAGATCTCTCGCTAACAGCACTGTCTGCTGACGCATGTGAGGCCCTAGACGCAGACCTTGCAGAAGAACTATCCAATGCCCTTGGGTCCTTAAAATCAAGAAAGGCAACCGGTCCAAATGGACTCCTGGTCGAGCTCTACAAATGTCGAGCCTCTAAAATAATACCACCATTAAAAAGAATGCTGGTGGAAGCCAGAGAAGAGGGCCAATTACCCGCAGATCAGCGTACGGCTACAATCGTAGTCATACATAAGTCAGGCAAACCCCCAGACCTGTGCAGTTCCTACAGGTCAATTTCACTACTAAACATGGAAGCAAAAATGTTGGTGAAAGCTCTAGCCAATAGATTAGTCAGTCATTTCCACCATCATCCACGACGACCAATGAGGCTTTAGGCCCCACAGAAGCACCCGCCACAACTTACGGAGACTCTATGGAGTCCTACGCTTGACAAAAAACCTTTTACCCCAACAGACGACACTGATGGCGCGAGACGCCGCGATGGCCTTCAATAGTATAGAATGGCCCTACTTATTTGCTGTACTTTCCAGGCTGGGCTTTGGCCCCAAGTTCTGTAGATGGGTAAGGATGCTTTACCAGGGCCCATTGGCCCGAGTGGGGGTCAACGGTGCACTGTCCAGACTTTTCCAGCTGCAAATGGGCACCAGGCAGGGAAGCACCTTATCACCATTGCTGTTTGCCTTGGCGCTGGAGCCATTGGCACACTGGAACAGGACGGATCATTTGATCCAGGGTATCATGGCGCTGGGGATGGGAGGAGCGCATCTCCCTATATGCGGACGACATAATCCTGCATCTCTCACGGCCATACTACTCCATAGCAAGGGCCCTGCATATCTTAGAGTTGTTTGGAAGCTACTCAGGATATACCATAAATTGGACCAAGTCGGTGGTGTTCCCACTGTCGGGCCCCCCTCCAAAACTACCGACGAGGTGTGAAGCTCAAGTCACTGTGGAAGGCTTTAAATATTTGGGCATTCAAATAACCAGAGACCACCAATTGTTCCTTCAGAGAAACCTTACCCCTCAGCTGGATAGGCTCCACACAGACATATTACACCGACGCACCTTACCATTGTCCCTGATGGGCAGAGCCGCCCTATACAAGATGATAGCCTTACCATGCCTCTTACATGTCCTACAGAACACTTCATACCCGGTCCCCCAAACCTTCTTCAAGCGAGTGGCGCAGGAGCTCCGTACAATGTTATGGTAGGGAGGCATACCTAGGATAGCTCTACACAAGCTGCAGAGAGGGGTGTACGAGGGCGGCCTGGCCGTCGCAGACATCAAGCTATACTATTGGGCATCGCAACTTTTGGTTATAAACTACTGGGCATATGCGGACAAGGGGGAACCGGCCTACAGGATAGATAGAGATGCAATGCCTGGCCGAAGCTACGAGCCACTCCTCTACGCCCGCAAGACACGCACAGAATGGCCAGTACATATGACAGCTGTGGTTACATGTTGGAATGAGGCGAACAGGTTCCTGGGATGGCAGGGGAAGCTGACTGGTATGACACCCCTATAGCTTGGGGACCGGCTGATGGAGGCGGCCACACAAGTGGGATTCAGGGGTTGGCACATGATAGGGATTGAACATCTTGGAGATGTGTGGAGAAATGGTGCACCTCTCCCCTTCGATGACTTACAACAAGAATATAGCCTGTAACCAACTCAGAGAATTCCCTACCTGAGACTCACACATGCCCTACAACAACACATACGAGGCACGGCCATTCCAGACCACTCCCCTTTGGAGGACAGGTTACTGGTCGACCCCATCCCTGACAAAGGGGCGTCAACAATATACTGAAAACTCAAACAATGCACCAGATCCCCTGGATTCCCTTCGTAGCACCTGGGCAGACGACCTGGGTATTATAGAGGACGACGACTGGACAGAGGCCCTGCAAAGTCCCAGAGAAATCGCAATCCGTACACGATTCAGACTGATACAACTTAAGATATTGGACCGCTCCGACTACCCAGACACACACCTTCATAAATGGGGGAAGGCACAAACAGCGCTGTGTGTCAGGGGCTGCCAGCAGGAGGGCTCCTGTTTTCATATCCTATGGGAATGCCCCAGGATCAACTAATTCTGGCAAAGAGTCACAACAATAATGTCCAGGGTATCGGGAACAGAGGTCTCGATGGATGCCAGATGGCTCCTTCTAATGTTCAAGGGAGAGGAAGACTGGCCTAGGCATACTAAACTCTGGCTGGCACTGGCGGCAGGTGTTGCAAAACGGAACATAGCCAGGCGCTGGGGAGCGCCCCTCCCCCGTCAGTGACAGAATGGGAGAACAATTTAGACTGGTGCCAGCGAGCGGAAAAAGTAGTATGCAAAAGTAGGATTTGTGTGAGGAAATGGGAAAAAACATGGTTTCCATTGCGCAGATACACAAGTGCATAGGCCTGGGGCCCGCGATATTGTTCCACTTACTTTGCAATGTATGATAAGGTCCCTGCTGTAACTTATCTCCTGGTCTTGGCAAGAACTGTTACTTTAATATCATGCTTATTCCTATGACGATTGTGTTTGTCTAATCCCCCCAACGCTATACTTTCATTATCAACCAACCGTGTGATGTACATGCCAGGGGCGGTGCGTCCATTGGGGGCGTTGCCCCACTAACCGTTCTACTTCTGACGCTAATTGCAGCAATCAGGACTCCTGATTGGAATTAGCGTCAGAAGCGGAACACCGTCGCTGAAAGGGGTGAGGCTGAAGCAGCACTCTCACGGTTGAGTGACAGCTCAATAGTGCGCATGTTCGTTTTTGGGCTGATCATTTTTACGATCAGCCCGAACATGCGCACTAGCCTTCCCCTTAAGAGACCGAGGTTTGCTTCATGCGCAGCCCCCGGTCTCCTAATGGGCAGGGAGTATCCCTGCCCTCAGCCAATCCTGGCGCTGCTGGCAGCGCCAGGATTGGCTGAGAGCGAGAGGGTTTGCCAACTTGCCAGCCACTCACACAGAAGACGTGAGAGGGCGCCAACGCACCGGACCCAGGAGCAGACAGCAGAGGCGGCGCGGACCCGCCCGGCGGTCAGGTAAGTTTAAGTTTTTTTTTAAACTTTATTTTTGACCCCCCCCCGCGACCCCCCCCCTTGCGAGCCGCGACTGAAGGAGGACGTGTAAGAGCTAAGAAAGCAATCGGCAGTCGATGCTCGATCGAAGCAAAATCTATGGTGTAAGTTAACCTGTCCCACTTCCTTCTGCCTGCCCATATGGAACACAGAATTTGCCTACGTCACCTTTTCTAATTCAGGAATTGAATGGCAGGAAACGCGCGCCCAGACCCAGTGACAGTGGTGCACAAAGGCTGGGAACCAAAAGCCCATTCCCCAGGGGGCCTCGCGTGCTGAGGCGATTGCTAATGCATGCTGTTCCAGCCACTCCAAAGCCGCGGTTGTGTCTCCGCATCCCGGTGTTGCTTCACATTCCTGTCTGTTTATATAGTGAATAACAGTTTAGAGCTAACTTTCTGCTTGTAACATCACTAGGCACGTCATTAAAAAAAATCATATTATCAGTAATCGGTAACAACTCAGAATTAAAGCAACATGTGACTGACTGCAAGCCACCGGGACACACCTGTTCCAGATATTGGCTTTTCGTTTACAAATCCGTGTTTTTTACGTGTGCTGGACTAATCGGTTTAAATGATCTGCAACAGCGCTCGCTATTTGTCCCAGAATGCACTCATCTGGTTAAAGGAAGCACAGAAGTAGAAGCGAACTTCTCAGAGACACCTGATCACTCACAGTGCCGCTGCCAATGTGGAAAGGAGCTTCCTGCACCCAACATGAACTAACACTTAAACAATGGAAGGAGTAACTAGCTTTTCAACTTCCTTATCTGTGAATGCAGCCATTAGCTAAGAAGGATTTATTTATAGCGTTATGTGTATTTATTGCTCTGCTGAGGTAGAGTGTAGAAATCTATCTGCACAGTACACGCATTCCACAGCACTAACATCATGTGTTCTGTGTAGGGGTAGGATCAGACGTCATACCTACGCAATGGCCCCTATGGCCTCATCAACGAATAGCAGACTAGCTCAAGTACATTCTCCATGTAGGTCACTTCTAAAGTACTCTTTACATTGACAACACCAGTAACCAACCATATAACATTTTACACAATGCATTTAGTGATAATAGTGTCCACAATCACACGCAGTTCCAAAAATACTTTTTAAAACTATAGTTTGTCAAATCATAACATAGTGAACTCTGAATTCAAGCAAATTAAGAACAAAGTTCAAAACTTTTAAAACAACATAAATGTGTTAGTAGGCTCTGGAGGGGATGGGGGCGGGAGTAGGTGTAGTAGTCCGTAAAAGAAAATGTAAGGCTATACTTCCACTTTAATTATTGTTTATTCCAGTGAAACCTTTGTTTTTGTTTTTATCACATGCAACTGTTCCCAGCGCCCAACCGGTCGTGGGCGGCCCACCTCGTGCCGCACAGGGATTGTATATGCATGCCACGGGATGTACAGTAAGGTACGACTTACCAGGGAGCTGAAGGGAGTTTAAGGGGGGGCACCATTTACACTGCTGACTGCCTAGCATTCTTCTGACGTCACCCAGCTGGGAGGAGGAGGACCACACACACGGGGATTAACAGACACGTAATTCATGTTTCTAAAAAGTCAGACCTTTATCGCCATGATCATGCAGGCTGTCTTGGCACTTTTCTGCAGCAGCTCAAAAGGCGCGTCTGACTTTAAATGGAATTTCGTTCAGCTCTTTTTTCCACAGATCGGCGTTTGTGATTCATGGCTTGCCTTTGGAGCGGTTAACACAGCAATATCTTGGCACCACTTGCCGACAACTCTGTAAATTTGCTTTGCCACCGAGTAAACTGAGCACAGCAATAAAGCTTAGCGTAATGACTGTTTCAGCACAGGCACAACTTTCCTGTCAGCGTAGTTTGCAAATGGATAACTCGGGTTAATTTTCAGCACTGATGGAGGCTGCGAGTAAGGAGTCCGCAGGGGTTCTCCAAGAGGCTCTGTCTCCGATAGTGGGGGCCAGGAAAGGGGGGGAGGGGTTGCTTGTGCACGTCAGTGGTTGTTGGTAGTGTGTTGGCACAGAGATTGTTTCTGGTGCAAGCAGTGGTTGTTGGCAGTGTGTTGGGTGTTGGCACAGAAGCTCGCTCCTTTAGAAGTGGAGCTGCGGCATTTGCTCCCTTGTGAAATGGATCCAAATATCCGAGTCAGGCCCAAAGCGAGAGATATGTGCTTACTGTGTAACATGTGCTTACAGTGGCCAGTCCTCTGATGTATGGCATTAAAACTGGCCCTGTGTACATGCCCCTAAGTTAACACTGATGCCAAAAACATGGATTGACTTGCAAACAATGAATGTTAAAAACGTCGAGGGAATGCATTTTAGCGATTTAGGTCCTCTCTTATTTTACATGATAACTTAATCTTGCATTCCCCACGAGTTAGCTATTTTATAATGTGGTTGTTTATCTGTATTTTTTTCTGTGCACACTTTGAGGCTTGAGACATGCCAGGTGTTTATGAGTGGTTTTGATTGAGCAGTGAGCACGCAGGCGCTAAGGATAAAGCCAAACAAAGTGCCTGTCAGTGGGTTGGCCTCTCTGCAGAGCACACAGAACAATATTTGTGTATTCCATTTGCAACTGAAATTCTGTGGAAATGTGTGTGAAGGGGGTACACTGATGTCAAAATATTTGCAAGGCAAAAGTAAGAGAAATTAAAGTGCTTATATTTGAGGGAGTGCAGTGCATGTTGTGGGCGGTGAAGTGACGTGAGGAAGGACATTCGGGGAAGAGTGAAAAGAGGATGCTGAAGAGGAAAGAGAGGGGGTTGAAGATGTGCAGATAGACAAGATATGCAGAGAAAAAGAGGATACATATTTAACATAAAGCACACATAATTGAAGGCCAAAACTCCTTCCACAGGCCTCAATGCTATTTAATTCACAGACTCACTATTTCAGAATTTAAACATTTTCAATGTTAATTATTTATAAGAAATCATTGTTGTTACTCATTTATCTTAAACAGCTAACACTCCAGTGACAAAGCCAATCATAGTGAAAGGCTTTAGGCGTATGTCAGTTGCTGTGCCATTTATCTGGATAAAATTACATCTCAGAGAGAAACCAAAATACCGGTCTGATGGCACTGTGGGAATCACAGAAATGTATTTGGCATGTTCCTTTATAGGGAGCACCCACTTTTTTCATCTCACTTAAAGACCTGTCTGCAAATATTTCTATATGACTGGTTACAGCCAGCAGCTGTGGGTGCTTCCCGAAGTCTGGTTAGAGCATATTTTTCCAAAGTTAATGCTGCATGCAGTGCAAGACACTGGGCAAGCATACATTTTAAAGGGCTAAAGTTGTCATGCAGAACAATTTACATGTTACAGTAAAGGTTGAACAAATTAATGCAAGAAGATACGGGGCAGTTATTAATGTGTTTAATATTTCAAGACTATACATTCCCACTGCTTAATAAGCCTTGCTTTATCGCTGCATTCATTTGCTTTAAAATGCACCATTTGCCAATCTTTTTTAAATTTCTTTCTCAGGAGAGGGACTCTCCCCAGACCCCAGATTTGTCCATTGAACTTGTTCAAATCGCTAACTAGTGTTTTCTATTGGAAAGGGTAGAGCCAAAGCAGTCTTGCTTAGTACCCTAGCCCTCTTCAGAAGTCAGACTTGCTTGGCAACCCAGAAATTCTCTGAAATAATGTATGAGTTTTCTGTTATGAATGCCTAGAATAACTGAATTTTTAGTCCATTTATCACAGAAATAGTGCTGAAAATCGCCCCAAAAAGATGCCAATTTTTTAAAAATTTCTTCACGGGGGAGAACCCCCCCCGAACTCCCCTTATTGCCGTCGGGCTCGCTCGCATACGTGGATTCATTCTGCTTACGCCCCACCATTTTCAAATTCCACCAGCCACCACTGGTACATGCATATATGCTTCATAATGTACTGTTTTATGAGCTTGTTCAATAAAAATATTTAATTAAAAAAAAAAAAAAAAAAAAAAAATTGAGAGATCTGGGGTCTGAGCCCTGATTTCTCTATGATTCTGCGTGAGATGGTCTGGCCTGTTGGGGAGTCTCTCATGCGGAACCACTGAGTTCGAGGAGGGTGGTGAACTATGGTTGGCGTGCCCAGGTGGCAGCCACCAGGATGAGGGTGATAGATGTCTGCCAAAGCCTCCGAACCACAAATGGAGTAGCGGGAGAGGAGGAAAAGAGTAGGCCAATATCACTGACCAACTCATCCATAGTGCGTTGCCTCTAGACTGTCGCTGTGGGCACCTGAAGGCAAAGCCGGGGCATTTGGCATTTTCTGCCGTGGCAAACAGGTCTACCTCTGGGAGTCCTCAATGCTGGAAGTACTGGAGGAGGACTTGTTGCCGCATCCTGCTGAGATCAGCAAAGTCGTTGTCCACTCCCAGAAGGTACTCCACTAACAGATGTATGTCGTGTCGGAGAGCCCATAGTCAACTTGTTTGGGCTAGGTGAGAGAGCTTGGGAGGTCTGGTGCACCCTTGCTTTTAAAGATAAGATAGTATATGTCTTTCATGTTGTTCCTTTTGGACCACTTTGCCAATCAAGTGGGGAAGGAAAGCTTTCAACAATGCGAACAGCTAGTAGTTCCAGGTAGTTGATGTGGAGACCCTATTGTGCGAGTTCCCACTGGTCTTGCATAGCCAGATCCTGTAAGAGAGGCATCCGTTGTAATGGTCCTCTGCGGAACTGTGTAGAGAAAAGGCCACCCCTGCAACAGGTTGTTGGTGTTCCACAATTGCAGAGAGCGATAAGTGCGGCAGCTGATCAACAATAGATCATCCCAATGGCCATCCGCTTGGGACAACTGGTGCACTAAGCACTCCTGCAACAGACGCATGTGCAACAGGGCATGGGGCACTATGGCAATACAGGTGGTCATCAAGCCGAGGAGGCGCATGACTGTCCTGATTGTGAGTTGGCAGCCTGGTTGAAAGAGAGGGTTTAGCACCTGGAAGGACTGCATCTTGACATACTTCGGATAAGCAATGCCAATTTCTGAGTTGAGGATTGCCCCAGATAGAGCTGTATCTGGAGGGGCTGGAGGTGGGATTTTGTAGCGTTGATGGTAAAACCTAGTTGGTGAAGGAGGTTTATTGAGAGCTGAGTGTGTTCGCTGCAGTTTTGATGGGTGGCACTCTTTACGAGCCAGTCATCTACATAGGGGAAGACATGGACTCCTTGCCTGTGCAGGTGAGCAGCCACTACTGCAAGACACTTGGTGAACACCCTGGGTGCAGTGGTGACCCAAGAGAGGGAGCACTTCGAACTGGTAATGCTTTCCGCTGACTACAAACCTGAGATACCGACGATGTGCCGGGCGGATGAACATGTGGAAATAAGTAACCTTCAGATTGTTGTAGCAGTGAGATGACATCATTAAGAGTAACCATGTTAAAGTGCTCTCAAAGAATGCATTTGTTTAGGGGCCTGAGGTCCAGAATAGGTCGAAGGGAACCGTCATTTTTGGGAATGAGAAAGTATAGAGAGTATACTCCCATGCCCTGTTGATGGTGGGGGACGGGTTCTATGGCCACTTTGAGAAGGAGTGCTTGGACCTCTTTCCAGAGTAGCTTTCGATCTTCTGGGGAGATTTTGTGTTTGCGAGGTGGAATGGTGGGAGGGTGGAAGTGAGCTCCAGACAATAACCATGTTGGATAATATCCAACACCCACTGGTAGGGGGGGTCATTTTTCCAAGTGGGGAAAAACCTTTGAAGTCGCCCGACAGGTGTTGTATGATCAGGAGGAAGGAGAGGGAAGTCAGGGCTTGGGTAGGGGGGGGGTGGGGGGTGGCAACAGTGGCTCTTTTACGGGAGCCACCTTTACGCCTGCCTTTTAAGTTGTTGCCTCTGTGGGCTCCTCGAAAATAGCCACTAGGAGAAGATTGTTGTGTGTGTGGCCATTGGTACGTGGTGGAAGTCTCGGCAAGCAGTCTTTGAGCCTTCACGGCTGGACATGCAGCGAAAGAAGCTGTGAGGAGTAGGTGTTTGAAGGGCACCCATCACTGTAGTCATTGCAGTGTCTTCCTTTATTTTTTCCAACATCTGGTCAACCTGCAGTCTGAACAGATGTTGCACATTGAAGGGCAGGTTGAGCAAATTTTGTTGGACTTCCTGCTTGAGGTCGGAGATACGGAGCCAAGCATGCCTGTTTAAGAGGACACTGGAGTTGACCGCCCCCCCCCCCCTTGCAGCAGTGTCCACAGCATCTAGTGCGTTGCGGATGGTGGTGTTGGAGATCGGCTTTCCCTCAGAGACGATCTCATAACCCCTTTTTCTGTGCTCCTCTGGCAGATGTTGAGGAGTTCCTCCATCCCATAGGGCACGGTTGTACCTAGAGAATAGCCTAATGGAACAGGCAATCCAACAATTATTGGTGAATTGCGCAGCTACCCTCTTACCTGCAGCATCTATTCCTTTACTCTCTTTATCTGGTGGAGGAGCAACACCAGTAGTCAGAGTTCGCCCTTTTATGTTTGGGAGTGACCACTAAAGAGTCGAGTGGAAGCTGGTCACGGATGTACAGAAGGTCAGTACGGGAAGCTTTGTATTTTTTGTCCACCCTAGGAGTAATGACTCTGATGCGGACAGGGTCGTGAAAGATGTCCGAAGTGTGACTGAGCACGCCCTTAAGCATGGGGAGGTACTGAGGGAAGTGGCGGGTTAGAGGACTGGGATTCGAAAGGAAGTCCTCCTCTATAGGCTCATTGTGCAGATCCACCTTGTGGAAGGAGGCAGCCCTACCAATAAGTTCATGGTAGGAGATGGAGTCATCAGGAGGGGAGGGACAGGCAGGGTGCAGGGCGGGATCTGTGTCCCCTGGTGGGTCAGCGTCATAAGAGTCCCAGGGGTCCCAGGATCCAGTGCAGAGGAGTGTCACAGGTATCAACCCCGCCCCCCCCGGTCTGAATGAGGTGAGTCCAGAGGCGTGTAGGGAACAGGGTTGCCTGGAGTAGTGGGTGTGTAGCGTAAGTGCAGTGGAGCAGGTTGAGGTGGTGGTGGTGGTGGAAGAGTGACAGGCAAAGGACTTGTAGCCTTGTCCACTTTCTTGTACTGCTTCAGTGGAAGTGGCATGTCCAAGGCTTCCTTGAAGGTCAGCTGTCATTTTGAAGGCTGAGCAGCAGATCCCAGAGGGTGAGTGAGTATCCGGCCCATATGGGGATGTATCATGAGGTGTTCCTGTTGGGAGTCGATCTCTTCCTGAAGTTTATGGAGAATTGGCTGGACTGTCCCTGAGCAGTGTCTGGACTTGCTGATCGGCGCCGACAGCCTTGGCTCCGACACCCTCGGCTCCGACACCAAAGTTGTCTTCTCCAAAGGTTGGCTCGGCTCCAAGGCGGAAGGGGCCGGCCGGTGCTGAAGCAGTCGTCACAGTGGTTTCTTCGGCATCGAGCTGGGGCTGGGCAATGCATTTGAGGATGGTGGTCAGTGCTGACCATTGCCCAAAGGCATTTGCAGCCTGGAAGTCAGTCTCTGGTGCTCCAGAGAAGTTTGACAATCCTTTGGAGGGGGTTGCAAAGCATAGGACAGGTGTCGGGGGGGGGGGGGCACTACTGTACTGACGGCTGACTGCGCAGGTGGAAAATCTTCGATCTCCAAATCGGAGCCGGATCTGTCGTCAGGGGAGAAAGCATCTTCACCCATGCCCGACCGTCGTGGATGGCGTTCCCCCCTCACTGTCCACGGGGCCGAAAAGGTATTGTCTCTGCTCCTACTTGACATCTGGAGACGTTGGGCTTGATGGTTGTGGAGTGCTTTCTTTAAACAGAAGAAACGGCAGGCGTCGCCAGCAACATCGTGCTCAGGAGACAGACACAAATTACAGACCTGATAAAGATCGGTCCGAGGATATTTCGTCTGGCAGCGAGGACAATAGCTCGATCACCGTGAGAACATGGGGGGGAGGGGGTGGGGGGGGGAGGAGGGGGTACGTGGTTAGAGATGGAAGGAGGTCCCTAAGAGTGAAGAACCACATGGGCCCGAGGTCGACAGAGAGCCGCCTGGCCGAAGCATGAGTCGTTAACCAGAAACTAAGGGAAAAGAGGAACACGATCGCAACAATACCAATGGGGGAAGGAACCTATGTAAAGCGAAACAGTGCACCACAATGGTGTCCAACCAAAGATCAGGAGCACACGTCCGAAAAAGACAGTGGAAAGAAAACATTCTAACAATGGAGTCGGTGACCTTGAGCATTACCAGCAAGAGGAGGAGACACAGTACCTCGTGATTCGAAAGACTTCTTTGAAGAAAAACAACTTACACACATCCGGGCCCAACACTAGATGGCAGACGTATCTGCAGGCACACATGCCTCAAACATATATTCTCGAGAGAGACTCGCACAAAGACTTCCCACAAAATTGATGAAAAAGAAACATTAGCTCTGGGCAACACAATAAAACCTGCCAAAAACGGGAAGTGGGAGTGCCAGTCGAAGATAAGTGGCCTAATTTCAGAAGAGACACAACTAGCTAACAGCTTTGCATAAGTAATATGATCATTTGCAACATTAACCACATTCCTGGAGATCCAGGTTGCCTAGAAAGTACAATTAGCTGAAATGGACTAGTAGAGAAACGCTTATTAAGTGTAAGTTGTAGATGAGTTCAAGATGACACCGTATAATCCCATCTATGTGTAAATGAGTTGGATGCCCTGCTACATTAAAAACACTGCTGCTTTACACAGACGCCATTGCAACAAACCTTTTGCCATAAATTCAGTCACAATGTAGATTGGCTCTTCTGACACCACGGCATAGAGTGGAACAAGCTTGTCGTGCCTTAGTTTCTTCATTATCTGGGCTTCCTGCAAAAAGGCTTCTGGCATCATTGTTCCGGGCTTAAGGGTTTTGATTGCTACCTTTGTGGTACCATTCCAAGTTCCTAGGTAAGAAAGTAGATTATCCTACATTAGATTTAATTTTAATCGTTTTGGAACAATGAAACACTTAGGTAGGTTTGGTCAGTAACAGTAGCACCTGTTGTTGTCATATGATAGCAACAACAAATGACACTGAACCCTAGGCAACAGCACATGATTACAAACTCACCCATCCACACTTCTCCAAAGCAGCCTTGACCAAGCTTCAACTCTAGCCGTAAAGACTCCCGCGGGATTTCCCAGGCATCCTTGGACAGGCCTTGGGTCTGCGGTTTCACAGTCGGACACACAGTCGTTAACCGATGGCACAAACCGTCAGCATGATCTAAAAGATTTAAAAAACATAAGTACGTACCTTCATAATGCGAGTATGTATTGCATGCAAACTATCATAATTAATAATACCTGTATTCTGTACAGCAGCTATGGTAAATACTTCTGGGAATTTATTTTTATTTCATTGGCACGTACAACTAATAGGTTAGGAAACAAGAATGTCATATGTATCCCTCTTATGTAATTAGCACATAAAAGACTATGACCGTGAATAAGTCGTGGGCATATATAAAAAGAACACCAACTACCCTAATACTACAGGTCACTTTGGACTCCCACCCAAATCCACTACAACGATTTCACCGCATGTGGTATTACAATGATCCTTGTTTACAAGTGCCTTTATGAGAGAATTTGACCAGGACCAAGAGTGAAAGAGAGCCCTTGTGTTCCTCTTTCGTTATCAAATGAACACTTTTATAAACAGAAAGCTTCATGGTCTCTGAAAGCTGCAACACGCTCTGTGGGAAAGTAGGATCTGCTTCTTATGGTTACCCCCACTTATTACTTGATGTGATGCTGTTTTTGACTAGTCTGACTGGGATCCTGCTAATCAGGACCCCAGTCTATCTGCTCTCTCCCTAAATTGTTATGCTATGTACTTAGGTACACCCCAGATTGGATACTGGGGTAGCCTGGTCAGCCCCTAGTATATGGTACCCATGTACCCAGGGCATAGGTACCCCAGAGGTCTCCCATGGGATGCAGCATGTATTGTGCCACCCATGAGATACCATTCAAAATGGACCTACAGGCCTGCCATTGCAGCCTGTGTAAGTTGGTGCATGCACCACTTACTTAAGATATAGATTTACTATACCTAAGGTCACTGCACTTAAAACCTATAAGTCACCCCTCTAGCAGGCCTTTACAATCCTGAGGGCAGGGTGCTTGGTTCTAAGTGAGAGGGTGCCTCTGCATGAGCAGGACACCCCTGCAGCCTACGGAGTCCATTCTCCCAGGTTGTCAGTGAAGCAGCCATATACTAATATAGAGAGGCATTACGTGACCATGCGCGTTGACCATCTCGAAAACGGCTGCAACGAACCTGGTCGTGTTTGGTGTCAAACATGTTGAAATCATACTCCCACGAGGTATGATTCCACCCACAGGGAGAGCCCTCCGTTAGGCTCTCGTTCCCGGTACTAGCTTTCTAGTCCCGGACAGCACAAAATGGTTGCTGCCGACCAGAGACACATATCTGCCCTCCTGCTGCTGAGCCAAGCTCGAGCAGGGGAAGGCAGGACAATAGGCATCCTGTCACAAGGAGGTGTGACCACCTCCCAGACAGGATTTAGTGTATTAGGGTTGGGTGGGTGCGCTTGCCAGCGCCTGAAAGTCTACATTTGGTGTCCCTGTGCATAGTCCAGTTCAAACCAGTCCTGGGAGCCGTTGGCTCCCACTATGGCGCGAAACTGGACAAAGGACATAGGAGTAACCTTCCCCCTGTCCAGACCCTCCCCTGGGAGGGTCCCCTGAATCCTCCCAACCCTTTCCTTAGGGTACTTAAGGGCTTACCGGAGTGTAGGTCCCTAGATTAGTCGTGGACAAGATTCAGAACTGAAACCACTACACTTCGACCGTCTGGGCACTCTGGACTTCGCTGGACTTCGTTTGAGCCAGACTTCATCTCCCTCTCAGTCTGCTGCCTCGTCTGTGCCTGTGCACCATACAGGATCCGTGTAGGGCCTGTGGAGCATTCAAGACACCTGAAGATAATCTCCCTTGAAGTGAAGGAGTCACTTCCCTGCATTCGCAGGCACCGCAACACTGCTGACCGGTCTGCTGAACCCGAGCTCCTATGGACTCCGAAGGGTGCAACCACACAGGAGGTGGGTTTCTACGTCCCTCGAGGCCTGAGCTGTCCTTTCACCCAGTTTGAGGTCAGAATCCCTCGTGGGGGCTGCAATACCCGAACCCCTGTGCACTGCATACTTTTGCAAGTACAAATGCTTGTTGGCAATTCTGCAGCAAGTGCATTGGGCTCCAAGTAGCCCCAACCTCTGGCAACTTCTCCTGCAAAGATCTTCAACCACATTGCACCATGTGCTCCGTGGCCTTTTGTTTTGTAAAGCCACCCGATTTCCTCCTGTGACTCCAGTGTCTTCGACCTGTGGGTCCTGTGGAGGGTCAACTTCATGTTCTTTGGGCTCCCCCGACTGCTCTGGGCTTGCCCTGACTCCCCTGCTTGTGGTGAGTCTCCTGGACCTTGCTGGTCCTCTTCCTGCAACTTCTTGACTTCCTACGTGGGTTGCTTTTGCCAAGGCTTGTTGGTGCTCCCGCTGGACACTGACCCCTCAGCACTCGACATCCTTCGTGGGACAGCTCGTATCCGGCTCCTGGTCGCCCTCAGCGTCGCCTGGTCCCCACAGCTGCAGAGTCAAGGTCATCAAAATCTATCCTGAAGCACCCAACATCGGTGGGCATTCATCTATTGAGCTCCTGGTCACTCTGAAGTGACCCCGACTCTGTCCCCTCTGCTTTCAGGTAATCTTCATCAAGAGTTCATGTTTGGATTCTCATGGACACTTTCTCCTCTTCCAGCAGCGGCACTTTCCTGAAGTCCTCCCTTGGGTTCGACAGGCGGTTTCCGATGCCACTTCACACCTATGCACCTGGCTTCCCTGGGATAGGTAACTTGGGTACCACGGTATCCACAGGTGGTGTGGCTCTCCAACCTTCTGTCTTCCACTGGGTTTCTCCAGGGTCCACTGGGAAGGGTCCTTAATCTTTAAAAAATCCAACCGCGACTTGCACATACACTTGTACGGAGCACGCGGTCGTGTACTCACACTGCACACGCTCTCCGTGGGGTCCCTATCTACTCACCTTGGGTGGTTCCTTGGGGTCCCAGCAATTCTACGTCCTCTCGACATTGTCCTGACTCGAGTCGCGGTTCTTATACCACTTTTTTAGTATATGGTTCGGTTCCCCCTTGGGGTCCGCTGTGTATTAGTGCTATTTACTGAGATTTCTTTGCTATAGTATTGTCTGCTTTGTGTGTATCTTTGTGTGGGAGATACTGGAACGTACTGGAGAGTATTATATAATAAATACATATTTTTTATAAATACCTTGTGTGGTTCTCTTTCATTTAATCTATACTATAAGATTGCATTCTGGTAAAACAAGCTGCTTTACACTCCTTCAAGACTAAGCCTGAAGGCTGCTCACCACAGCTACCACTTGGATAGCTTTCTAAGGTTGTCTGAGACCTCTTAAATCACCATAAGGGTTGTCTGGACTGGTGCAAGGTGCCCACTTACATTAGTGGACATCATATACCAGGCCAGCTTCCCACACGCTCATAACAAGTCCAAGTCTTTTTTCAGATCTGTAAAGTGTACACAATACCCTGTTCACGTCACGCTTTATTGGCTCTCTGCCTAATTAACGTGAAAGACTTATGTCTGATCACCGCATGGGTTATCACCACCTGGAGGATTTACTGGACCAAATGGCCTCTTATTATCGGACAGAATTCTCGTGAGCAAAGCTCTATGAGAATAGGAATGAAAATTTCAGCCTGATTTCGATGTCACATTTTTAAAATGAAAAGCGTTCTCAAATTAAGTTGAGCAACATTGACAAATTTTGTAATAAGAAAAGGGCACAGGTTGGACACCTCAAAGATTCACCATGCCATGTTTCAGCAGAGCAGGCTTATGTGGCCTGCACGCTTATGTGACCTGCATTTAAGGGTATGTTTCAGTCTTTCATCTGAACTTGCTTGATCCAGCCACTAAAGAAATAATGGTGGTGCTGTATTATGGTATCTGTTGGCATCCCTTCCATTATTCATGTATTGAAATAGGCAACGCGTAATGGGACGGTAATGTCCTGTGTGTGGTAAATAAGTGTGCACCCCTCCCCTGAGTGACCCCACTACACATGAAAGTGCTACCCTGGCCTTTTGTGGTATAGCTGACACGCTAATCAAGCAAGCGTGCTGAGGCTTAGGCCAGTCCACACCAATTTCAAGGTCCAGAACCTGTTCTGTGACATGGAGTGGAACACAAGAGTACCCTCTTTGTTGACATGGGACTACAGCCCATTTCCTAAGTTTTTGCTATGAAGCAGTGGTGGCAGCATACTGTTTTTTGTTAATTCAGAGCCCTAGACAGACCTTTTTCTCTGTTTTAAGGACAGGGTGATCTACCGGCCCCACTCATGTAAAATTCTTTTTTAATGACCCAGCCAGACCATTGCGCTGACATGCAGTGAGTCTGTATGTATGGCATAGGTGGTGGCAGGACTCAGTGATGTGGTGAGAGTCTGATTGCTGGGTTCCCTGATATCCATTCTAGAAAGTCCCTTGTTTAACAAAGCACATGATGTAGAGTGGATACAGTTTCAGCAGTTGTTGCCTGCATTTCTGGAGCTTAAGGGAGGAGACCCAGACACTTAGGTGAGGGAGGATGGAGACAGGGCTACTATAGGAATTTTATGAGGACCGGTTAGATGGGGATTGCCAATACGTCTTTTCTGAGTACTGCCATTTGGTCACTGGTAGAAAAAAGCGGGTGAGTCAGCAGATTCTGTTACGAGTGAGGAAGTTTCTAGGTAGGGGCTGTCCTTTAGAGTTCCCCTGACTGCTAATTTAGGAAGGATGAAGACAGCCAGGTGCAGGGTGTTCGCACTTCAGTGTGCTCAAGTTTTGTATACTCATGCTTGAACCCAGCATCATCCCTACCTGCTGTGAGAGCCATCAACTTGCACAAGACTGTGTCGGCACTGCAACCAGAAAATAGTATTTGAAAGGGAATACACCTCAAAATGGTTCCAGTACATTAGACAGTGGATCAACAATGAGCATTAAAGGTGGGACACAAACCATGTCAATTCATTCCAGTTGCAAGTTCTTCTAAGGAAGGGAACACTGTGCAGAGTACTCAAAGAGTGGCTGTCATCCAACGTTACTGTCAGTCTGACTCACAGTCTCCCTGATGTCTGCGCAACTGAGCTGCTGTGGGTCTCCTTAGTGCCTAGAAGCCTGCCTCCCGGCTCAGAGAGGGAAGGAGTGTGCCTGGCCCAGCAGGAAAAGATCTGCCATTGTTTGCAGTGCATGGAAAATCCAGAAAAAATTGATGTGTTCAGGAGTGTGCCCAGTAACCCTGGGCGTAGTTCGCGAAGTAGCGCTTCGCGAAGCTACGCAAAGTGAAGTTCGCACTACGCGAGCTTCGCGTAGCACTACGCGAACTGCGTAGTGCGTGTTCGCAATGATTACACAGTGCCGGATGCTTGTCCGCACTGTGCAATCATTGAAAACGGCATCTTGCACAGTGCGAGCTGTCTTTTACTGCCGCTCGAGTAGATTTTTACTCGAGCGGCAGCTTTCTCAACGCGGACTGGTAGTTTCTCATCGCGAGCGGTCGCGAGCATACGCGACCACTCGCAATGAGAAACCTGACCTCCCCGCATTGAGAATCTCGCCGGGAGGTTTATTTTCCACGCTCGCGATCGGCAGCTTGTGTTGCTGATCGCAAGCGAGGAAAAGTATAGCCGGGATGTCATTTTGCTTGCTCGCGGTCGCCAACTTGACGTTGAGGACCGCGAGCAAGCAAAAAATGACCGCTGCACTACGCTACGCTATGCTACGCGTGTTTGCACTGTGCTACGTGCAATTCGCGTTGTGCGAAGTAGCGCAAACTTCGCAAACTACGCGAGCGTAGCGTAGTTTTCCGCCCAGGCCTAGTGCCCAGCACCAATCCAAGGGGGAGGGGAGGGGGCGTAGTCACTAAGATTCCCTACACGGTTAATTTGGTGAACAGTGTCATGCGACAACAGTTTCAAGTTCCAGTGCACTGTGTGCTTTTTGCCATGACTCGAGGGGTCTGCTTGGTTTTTCCAACAAACTACAAATCCAGACATCACAGGGACCATAGCCACATTTGCCAACAGCACGGAGGCTTCAACCATCGAAGGACCATGACAGCAGACCCAGGACTGCTGTGCCGTATCTGCAATGATGTAACTGCAAATCTGTTTCTGGAGATGCTGCTGTGTGACAGCATCGGGTGCATCTCCAGCATCACAGTGCTGTACTGTGCCCTACATGGACAGGTCAAACCCAGAGCCATGTTTGAGAGATTGAATGACTGTCTTGCACTAGAGCTGCGCATTAACAGGAGGCAAGAGTCTTGTGCAATCTACACTTGCCGATTTCTGGTGGGGGGCTAGCAGCTCCTGACTATTAATGAAATCTCGAGTCACAGAACCAATGGGTGGATGAAAAACTCACAGTTGGAAGTAATTAAATATAGGTGGGGGGGCTAGAAACAGAAAAATACTAATACAGGAGGTATTGGACTTGAGCACTAGGACACAACGGTGACCCATATTAGTAAACGTTGCACTACTGGAAAAGATGCCTCACACGCACCAACTCAGAATAAGCATTCACTCCTGAGATCCCATTGGGAAACACTCTAAACTATGTACAATAGGGATAGCATCAGGTCAAGCAAGGTGGGACAGTGCTAATATAACCACACTGAGGGATCTATTTGATCATCACAAACTTCTAGCATTTGAAGAATTAAGACCGGCACACGGGTAGCAGTAGGCTAAATATTGGCATAAACCACACTGACTAGAAAAATAAAATGCATTTGTAAGAAGAGAAATGTAGAATCACCCTCACATGACACTTTGAAGAAAATGTTAACACATGGTAGGGCCAGGAAAGCAATGACTATACTCTATTGCAGCCTCATGCAACAATCAAAAACTGATTTCTCTCCACTGATTGACCTTTGGGATCGTGACACAAGCAGATGTTTAACATCCAAAGAATTGCCCGCAATAACTGAATATCCCTCAAGGATGTCGCGAAACAAAAGGCTTAAGCTGATGCATTTAAAATAATCCACATGGCATTAGCTGACCCTTATTGAAAGGCACAGAATATTCCATACTGTCCCTAAGGAATACCCGAGATGTTATCAGGCCACAGCAGATATTACCAACATGATTTGGAACTGTATGGAATTTGCTGAGTTTGCAAGTAGTAACAGGTAGGAATTATACTCACTCCCTGAGGATAATATATAAGGCCTCTAGAGGAACAAAGGCAGTGAGGGTAGAGAACAGATTCGCTGATCTAGCATGGTTGCTGGCCAAGCGACAACTACTTATGTCTTGTAAGTCAACTCAGGATCCCTCTATCAGTTCTTGGATGAAAAAGTTGTTGAAATGGGCAGAGGGGAAAGGTGATCCCTAACCACACTGCAAAGGCAGGCCACAGCAAGATGGAGTGCCACTGTGTGAGATGAAATGAATAGAGCATAAAGGCCAAGAGGAGGCGAAAGGACTCACTGAGTGACATAGGAGGCTAGCATAATGTGGATCCAGCGTGACTGAGGGGTGTGATCGAAAGCAGCTCTCTTGATCTCAAGAAACCACACGACACTGAGCAGAACAGCCTCTCTTGAATACGTTTCTCCTAGCTTCAACTATGCACATCGCTATACATTAGGTAGCCAAGAACCTCTGCCTAGTTGAATCTTCAAGAACATGGACTGCACATTTGGTTACGCTCCTTAGAAAACCCGCACAACCTCCCTGATGTCTGGAAAAAATGGTTTTATTGCTGAACGTGCCTAAACTGTTTCCACGTTATGCTACATTTATTCTTTTGTTGCTGATCATACTCTTCAGGAACACCATGCAACAAGCACTACTGACACTATCGGATATGATCTGTATGTTGCTTGTTTTCAAATATCAATCCAAATATGGAAAAAATAGAAGGCAATGAACAATACAGCAAGTTACAAACTGAACTGACTCATTGGTCTCTTTATTAGGAAATCAACTGTACTTCCAGCTAAGTCAATTGTCGTCTTAAATTTCCCTGCAGTTTTAAGCCCTCTTAGGCAGGTGGAAGGTACAGTCATGGTGCTAGACAGCTGTAGCGGGGCGGCTACTGCCACTCCCAAACGAAGAGCCTGGTGTGGGAACAATAAAAATTGGTTCTAACCTGTAGTGTTGCAGAACCCTGTAAATGAGCCCCATTTCTGTGTGTGTTATGATGTTTTGCTGTGTTATTAAGGTACTGTATATTACTGTGTCTGCTGACTGAGTTCGGAGTACTTGCCCTCCAAGCTACCTCCCTCAAAAGCCTTTGAGTGCCTGCCTTTACTACTCAGACTCAAGTACAGAATGAGGGGAAATGACCCCAATCAACACGCTTGTGGCCCTGTAGCCCCTGTCTGTGTATGACCCCTCTTGAACTGGGTCTGACAGTGCGATTCTCATTTTAGGTTTAACCTGGTCCTGGGCTGTGTTATAATTGAATTGGGAAGGTGTTTCTTAGTAAGAGGATACCATTTTAACACCAACACCACTATAGCTGAGGGCTTAAAATCACATTCATCTGACCCCTGCGAAGACACCGCATAGGAAATTTCAGAATTGCCACTCCCTGATCCAAGACTCGATAAGCTAGGTTGCATATTGTGTAAAATAAATGAGAAGACAGCCAATTCACCCAAGGATAACCACCTACAACACATATTCAAAGACTTACAACCCAGGGTCAATAAAAATATCCTACAAAACAGAGGCACCAAACAAGTAGGGAGGAGTAGATCTAGCATATGCAAATAATTGGAATGGTACAGAAATCCTGGACAAAACGTAGTCTTCACAGAAGTAGATAGCTGCCCAATGCTCCATCAACTGAAACAAGTCTATCATCCCAGGAGTGGTATGCTGCCTCTCCAAAGAATAACCCTAATTTCTCAAAATAACACCACATCTACCGACCAAAACAAACAAAATCTTGATCATGGTTAACGTCAACTTATGGCTCGAGAAGCTTGACTCAAAACCTGCAGCTGAAATCCTTGATAATATGCAAGCCCTAGGTTTTCTACAGGTGATGCGTGCCCCTATGCAAGCCATCCAACCACAGAACCAATCTTATATTCACTCACTTCAAACTTAGCGGTGACACTGTCAATATGGACAGATCGCTGTCTCTCCATCAACCTGTTTATCTAATGCAAATCAGCACTGATCCTGCTCCTCCTAGGAACAGTCCATTCTGAACATCCAGATGAGGCCCCCTACAGAAGGAAACACAGGCAACCTCAGATTGGTTCCCATCAGTGTCCAAACTTGTTTTTCCTTAGATAAGGTGAGGTTAAGTTTTGGAGTAAAATTTGTGCAGCCCATGGGGTTTCTTCCCACTTCAATATAGACAAGCCAAAGTCACAAAACCTAATCGGAGAAATGTTTAGTAATGGGCAGGCTAGAGCAGTGCCTGCAATCCATAATGTTTACAGGCAGAAAGCATTTGAAGGTGATGGATGGTGTTTCCAAGTAGTACAGTACCAGCAATGAGAAGACTTGGCCTCTTTGGTTACATCTGCTAACAATGGTGATCAGCAGCTTACCAAACCTGCCAATCAAAGATCATGTTCAGGGAATTCCATGGGAGTTCACATTTAAGTAAGTTAAGAACAAAGTGTCTTAAACTCATACATGCCATGATCAAAAGCCAGTAGAGGGAATACAACAAAGGGATAGTAGAACCAAATTTGTGGGATGTAGAATAAGCTGTGCTGCCCCATTTAAATCCATATGAAGAGTGCAAGTGAGACTTTGGGAGCCAAAGATTGTGGGAGGGAGGTTACAAAAATCAAGTCACAAGACAGGCAACAGGACTGATGACCGAAGACATTCAACTGCAGAGGGTGAGATAAAGCAGTAGCCTCATCAGCAGCCGGAGTTGAAACAAAACAAGCAGAGGCCAATGTTTATCGAACTTGCACTCCACGTTTTTTTACCACTTTAACTGGTATGGGACATTCACAACTCTTTATTGACCAGAAAATGGCATCAGACGTCCTCAATTCTGCAAACAATCTTGGTCTTGCCCGAGTTGAACTTGAGCCAGTTACTGTCCAGTCAACCCTGGAACTCCAACTCACACTGCTGACATCCAAGCGGCTCCCATAAGCATTCCTGGCTCAGCTAGGAGAAGGACCTGGGCATTATTCATATACATGTGTAAGTGGAAACTATGGGATCAGATCAGGTGAGCAAGTAGCTCAACACAGACAGATATTGGTGAGGCGGATGGTGAGGGGGGGGGAGAACGAAGGGAGGAAGGACAGTTCTTTGAGCTGATCTGACAAAAAGGCCTAAGAAAAGGATAGCTTAGAAAATGGAGTCAAATACTGTGGATAGGCCTAATCGGATCAGAGTCCTGACACCACTGGTGCCAGAAACCAGGTCACTCAAAACAGGCACAGGGTCCAACTCAACGTCCCAATTGGGTCATAAACCCACCTGGAAGGAGTCAAGGCAGTTTCTGATTTCCAGACAATTGTGGAGATGTACCGTTATTAGCTTCATCCAGAAGATTCACTGTACAACTGTAACAATCTTACCAACAGAGGGCAGGGTGGTGGGGGAGGTCATCTCTTTAATAATGCTGAATGTTTCTTTTTGGTCATTGCAGGCTTTTAAGAAGTGGCTCAATAAGGTTTTATTTATTTCTATTTTACGAGGTTAGTGTATGTAGTCAAACTAGCCATAGAAGACATCTGGGAGAACTGCACTGCACAGAGCGCAGAAGAGCAATACGTCGCCCACATGCAGGATTAGCAAAGCATGTAGTGACAACTACTTAAAAGCACAGGCATTCAAGGGAAGGAGGGGAAGGTAGAGGAAAAGTTAATATTAGTTCATGGTTGAGAGGATGACAATGAAGAGGTGAATCTGGAGATCCTTCATGTAGCATTGTCAGGAGCTGAGCTAATTCTAGGGGCAGTTTGAGAGTGATTTTAGTCTACATAGTTTGCTTTCTGACAGCTCATATTAATTACGCAGCAGTGCCCACTGTAGATTTGCTGGTATTCTGGAGCAGAGAGAACAAAAGTGTTGATCTGCTGTAGTTATTCATAATTTTCAGTTGATAGAGGGCAATATTTCCAAACTCAGGAAGACACAAATCATGAACAAAGTATAAACACAACAATTTGCAGCACAGGATCTGTCAGGTGGTAACAAGGGGGGGCACCTACAGTTCCCTTAAAACAAAAACAGAAACCAATGGATCAACCTAGGTCCATGTTTGAATGAAAGACTTCAGAGTTTAAATATGCTTGTAGTGGCAGAAAAATAATTGAGAAACTAAAATTACCATGATTTCAAATGGCCAATATTTACTGTATCAGTTCCTTAATGTGTTGCGAAAGACCAGGTCAAGAACGAACAGGTTACTTAACTTCGGTAATGCTCTTCCGAGCAGACGCTATGTAGCTGTAGATTCCTCACCTTTTGAATATTCCCCAGGCGTCAGAAACTTCTCAGCAGTACCTCTGCGTGTCAGTAGGTGGCACTGTGTAGCTCCGCCCGCACTGACATGCAGAGCCTATTTAGGCGCCACTTTCACGCGCTGTCAGTTGCTTTCGAGACTGTCCATGCCGCGAGACGCAGAGACCCAATAGCGAATTGGTTGGTATCAGGGTGCAGATGCCTAAAATCTGATTAATGGATAGAGTCAGAGACTGTGGAGGATCGATAAGGAATCTGCAGCTCGATAGTGTTTAGAAAAGCGCTCCCGAAAGTAAGCATCTTGTTTTTCTGATAGAGACCACTATCTGCAGATTCTCAAATTTTGACCGGATACCAAAGCTGTACCTATTTGAAGGTGGGTCTGTGTATGGACTCAAACCAAAAAGTCAAGGAGAACTGAGCTGGAAAAATGTCCCTATCGGCATACTCGACTATCCAGAGAATAGTGCTTCGTGAATGTATGGAGGAAAGCCCACGAAGCCACCTGGCAAATGTCCAGGGCAATGACTCTGCTTGCCAACGCAGTGGTATTAGCTTTGGCCCTGGTAGAATGAGCATGCAGTCCTTCCAGAGGCTGCTTTTTATCCAATGCAGAAGATCATAATGCAACACACGATCCATTACAACATGGTTCTCTTCTGCACAGCCTTGCCTTTTTTCGCTCCAGAGAGCCCTACAAAGAGCTGATCGCCCACTCTGTGTACTTTGGTATGATCAATATAAAGGCTTAGAGCTTTCTACTGCTAATGGTGAAGTCTCTCCTCCAGCTTAGAGGGGTGAGGCAGAGCATAGAGTGCCAGAAAGGTGATGTTGTGACCAACGTGGTATGGCATCACAACTTTAAGCAAGACAAATGCCTGTGTCCACAAAACCAGCTTGTCTGGGAAAAAGGTGGTGTATGGTGGATTGACACACAGAGCCTGAAGCTCACTCATATGCCATGCCGAGGTTATGGCGACAAGGAACACTGTCTTGAGGGTGAAAAGCAACAAGGAACAGTTGTGAAGCAGCTCAAAGGGAGTGCACATCAGAAATGTGAGGAACAAGTTAGGGTCTCACTATGGCATGACAAAGGGAGAGAAAGGAAACAGGCGTTGAAACCTTTCAAAAAATGCATAACAACTGGAGACTTTAACAATGACGGCTGATCTGGCAACCGCAAAAAGGCAGTAAGAGATGAAAGGTACCCTATGACTGTGTCCAGAGCAAAGCCTCGCCGGACTAGAGACAAAACAACAAAATGACATAACTTTTCCTGGAGGGGGTCTATCTGTTGAGCACCGCACCAAGCCACAAATTTGTCCAAACAGGCGTTGTTGTGTAGTTCCTATATACCCTATACAGGATCTGCGCGTTTGGATAACAAACTGTGGGATTGGTGGCAGACTGATTCTGTGCACCCCCACCAGATACGTTAGCCTGTCTGTTTCAGCTAGCTCACAGTGCCACTAGAGTCTCCTCTTATCGGGGAGAGAATAGTTCTTGGCAACCTCAGAACATGACAACCCTGATCCCTCAGAATCGTGGAAACAATATACTACCTTTCGCTCAGTCACTCGTGCTCACTTAGCTTGTCTCAGACAGATACACAGAATAAACAGTCTGGGCGTTTTCAATAAGTATTTATTGAACAGTTGTTATTCTAGTGTAGAATATATGAGCTGCAACAATCATTAGACAATAGCAGAGATATATGATTAGCAATACTACAAAAGTAAAGGGATGGTATAGTTCTACCATCTTGCAGAAATCTTGAATATATACAAGTACATAAAACACATGATAAAAAAGTGCGTACTCCTACGATGCCTCCCTAACTAGATGTACCTAAATGTACCTAGCATCTGTGTAGGTGTTATGCCAAGAATCCCTCTAGGATCTAGTCAACCCCATTACCTGAGATTTAGAGAATATGGGACCCCCGTCCTGGTCTCGAGTTGGACACCCTGCGAGGGATGTTAGACCGCTGCTAGCTGGAGCGTCTGCATGCAGGAACCTCAGCGTCTCTAGTCAGTGTGTCAGCCGGGAAGTCACGGTCTCCTCTCTCTTCCTAAGCAAGATGTGCTATATATATACCCATAGGTCTCCCCAGGGGTCCTACCTTGCTGTGTTACTGTGTCGGCCTAAAGGATTACGTTGGGCCTGAACTTTATACAGAGATATTATACAGGAGATGGTAATCCTACTGTTAGTCCTGCTGTGCTTCCAAGAAGCCTCATGCATAATGTATGAGAATCGAACCAGGGAAAAACCAGCGTTCTGAATGCAGTGCCATATCTAGGTAAAAGGTCAGTGCCTAAGAACCGTTATGTATGTAATGTAGGGAAGAATATAGGTGAAAGGCTGCAATGTTATCTGCGCCTATATAGGGTACCTATATGGAATATAACAACGTATACAGTTTTTGTCGAGGGGTGCCTGGCTGCTGAGGCAACATCAACCACCTGCAGAGGAAGGTCGAATGTGTTTAGCTGTCTCCAACCAAGTTGGAGCTTGGACTTTCATGAACACCTGAGGAGTACTGATGAGACCAAATGGGAGCACAGTGAATTGAAAATGCTCCTGTCCCACTACGAACCTCAAAAAGAGCTGATGGGCTTGTAGAGCGGGTATATGGAAATAGGTGTCCTGCAGGTCTAACTCCACCATCCTGTCTCTAGGGTCGAGTGCAGCCAAGACCAGGGCCAGTGTGAGCATCTTGAATTTTCCTTCCAGAAGAAGGCATTGAGAGGGGCAGGTCTAAAATAGGATGAAGGCCTGTCTTCTTCTTGGGCACCACAAAATAGTGGGAACCACCACCACAACCTACTTCTGGTGCAGACTCTTTTGGCCAAAAGGGCTTGCACTTCCTGCTGCAAAATGGACCGATTGTCCTCAGTCAGTCGTTGGAGGGGAGGGGAGGGGGGGTTGAAGGGTGGGTAGTAGAAGGCATGGCACCATGAAAAGGAAGAGTAGGGCATATCCTTTCTTAACAAATTGCAGGACCCACCTGTTCGATGTTAAGGCCTGCCAACCCAGCAAGAATTGTCTGATCCTGCCACCTACTGGAGGGCTGTGCTCCTCTAAGGGCAATCTAAGGGGATTAGGCCTTTAAGGTTGCAAGGGGGTGGGGGTAGTAGACCTTTACCGCAGGGGCGGTGGGCACCACTGCCTCGACCACAAAGCTACTGGGCTCCTTGATGAGGTTGGACTGGCTAGTGGTATAGGACACCTCTGCTGAGGCTGCAAAAGGAGTGATTGGGCTCATGCAGAAGGCCAGTGAGCGTGCTGCAGTCCTAGTCTCCTTGAACTGCTCAAGAGGAGAGTTTGCCTTGTCCCCACACACGCAAGTCTGGCCAAAAGGCAAATCCATGAGGGGTGACTGGACACTGCCTGAAAAACAAGTTGACTGCAGCCAAGCGTGGCAGCGAATGGTGATCCTGGTCCCAATGGCCCGCTTAATGGAATTGGTGGTGTCCAAGCCACAATGAATTGTGAACTTGACCAGGTCATGATCGTCCTATATAGCCTGGGCAAGGACAGGTCAGAGATCTTAAGGAACACCTGGGAGGACTTGAGCCACAGAATCCCAAATGGTGTGGGAATAGCACCCCAGTAGGGAACTGGCATTGATGGATCGAAGCATCAAGCTGGTGGATGAGAAGAATCCCTTTTCAAATGTTGCCACCCACTTTAAAACCCTTATTGTGGGGGGGGGGGTGGGGAGGGGAGTAGTTGGGAATGTGTTTGGGTTAGTCCTGCTGGTTGCTGCCTGCACCAGCAAGCTTTCATGGGAGGGGTGCTAAGATAAAACGCAGGGTCGCTCAGGGTGATGTTGATGTGCTATTTGGCAGTTGACCGAGGCCAGAGCAAGGTTTGGTCCAAGCGCCCAACAAGGTATCCGTAAGTGCCTTTGTCAAAAGGCAAGAGGGGTCAGTGGATGTTTGCCTTGGCTGGAGGACCTCTGTCAGGATATTACTTTTGACCTCCAAGATGGGGAGCTGGAGGTCAAGGACTTCGGCCGCCCTACGCATTACCATGGAGTAAGAAGCACTCTTCTCAGTGGCAGGCCCAGAGGATGAGAGGAGGCCTGACTCAAGGGAGGTTTCAAGGTCACTAGCCTCCTGCTGGTCGTTATACCAATTATCTTCATGGTATTTCTGGCCAATCTCATCACCCGCCTCATAGTCATAGCCAGAATCTGTGGTGAACAGGGAATGCAGATTGTGCGTTCGCCTTTGTGGAGGCAGAAGATCCAGTAGAGGGAGCAAGGCTTCAATGGCAGCTGAGCGCTGCCTCATTCTGGGTCAAACCTGTGCCGACTCAGCATCGGAGAGGACAATTGGGACCTTGTCTTCCGGCGTCGATGCAGTTGACAATGCATCGAAGTACCAAGAACTGGGTGTGGTGCCAGAGGCAGAGTTGAAACTGGAGCCAGAGGCGGCCCTGTAGTAGACTCAAAGGGTCCATTAGTGCCAAGATTAAACCTGCGGGATGTAGAACAGGTGTAGAAACTCTGCTCTGTGGGGCCCGCAGGCGAGCCAGATAGAGTCGACAAGGACCAAAGAGTCATAGCATGGTCTTTCGGACTCTTTCACCAGTTTTGGAGGGGCGGATGGCCCCGAAAACTCCGGTTATGCTGGGACGAGTTGGGGGAATAGGCTTCAAATCCGAGTGACTTTGGGATCGGGATATATGGTGCCGCCTTCCCTCCTTCTCAGGAGGGTGAGTGGGAGGGATGGGCCAAGTCCCACTTGGATTTCTTATGGTTTTTTCTTTGACCTACCCGATGACATTGATCAAGACGAAAATCAACCTCCGGAACAACTCCTGAGACTCTCATATCTCGAATGGAACCAAGACCTAACTTTCAATTTCGATCGGTCTCATCGAGGAGTCTTCCAGTACTTGGCAATGTAGTTTTGTCTCATGGTCTTGTATGGCCTTCGGATTTATCGACCGGCAGTCACTGCAGGCCTTAGAGTCGTGACTCAACCCCAGGACCACAGGCAAATGTGATGAGGATTCATAAGACATTTGTTTGCGATAGTCCTTACAGAGCTTAAAACCAGTCGTTTTGGGAGGTAACATTTCCTTTGCACACTGTTAGTAGAAATTTTAATTGAGGTAAGGGTCCCAAAGAGACGAGAGCCACTCTCTTTGAGTAGCCCCGTGCTCTATAAATCTAATTTTCATTTTATTCCTTTCCGGTAGCTCCGGATCAGAGTCAGGTGTTGCGGAAAGAAAAGAACGGACATCAGCCTGCAGGAGTGGCCCCTATATAGGCTCCATACATCATTTCAAGAACAGCATCTGTGCAGAGCCACACTGCGCCACCTTCTGACGCACAGAGGTACTGCTGAAAAGTTTCCAGATCCAGCCTTACGCCTGGAGAATATTCAAAAGGTGAGGAGTCTGCGGCTAGAAGTCTCTATCAGAAGTGACCTACACTGTCAGTCAGTCCTTCCACTGACTGGTTAAGTCCCAAGATTTCAAATCACAAAGTGAAACCCTGAACCAACATGGCATTAGTATCTTCAACCTAGAGTTGGATGGTCTGCCACATTCTACTGGGTGTGCAATGAAATATGCAAGGGCACTAAATCCAAGAGCTTCTGGGTTGCTTATTCCCCTTTTCCTCATCTCAAGGAGGTGCCGGGCTTCATGCGCAGCTCTGCCCTAAGATAGGTTTTCATTTCCTGATTGTTCATAGAGTAAGGAATTTTACTTTTGAAGAGTCAACGTGCAGTGTCTCTCTCCCTCTGCCAGTAGTCTACACCTTACAAGCACTTACAACTAAGACCATTTTGATGTGTGAAGATCTGCATTTAGGCCAAATGGTATAGTCCTGCACTGCGTTTGCTCCTAAAACAAACCTGTACTGTCCTCCTAAATGGGAGCAAAGAGGTTTGTACCCTACAGATGAAGAACTGACCAAGTAATCTACCAGTTGACTGAGTAATGACTTACAATTAAGTTTTCATTTTGCACTTCTCAAGCAGGAAAAATTCCACAGTTTTCACACCCCGAACTAATCGCACAATTAAATCAGAGAACAGAAGCCCTGTCCAAATTCACCTCCCTCTGCTCCTCACAACAACTAACTATCTCAGTTGTCATTCCATAAGCACATGGACTTCGAAAAGGAGCACTGGAGATTCCTCCTAGAACAAAAAAAAGGGGACACGAAGGGAGGGGAAATCACTTGAAGCTGAAATTTAAAACTAGCAAGAAGACTTAGAACTTCAAGGTGTCTGGTGATCAATGTCCAGCAATGTTAAAGGTTAAAAGCCTTTCCTCCTACAGGTGTGATTTGTTTCTCTACCAGTGAAAGGGGAAGGAATGGCAACATTAGAGTAATGGGAACCACCAGGGACTGTGCTGGGATGTGCGACAATCAGAATTGTCCTTAAGAACAGGGTTCTGGATTTAGAGCTAAGACTATTGTACACAACATTGTGGGATCAACTTGCTTTCGTCAAGACCTTACATGACAATTTAAAAGTGCTCATATACAGGACCAGTGCAGATCTGCAAGTGAAATTATTGAATAAAAAGTGAAAATGATGCTTTCCTTGTGTGGAAAGTGGCTAGGTCTTTTGAGACCAAGACATTCAGAAAATAGTGGCTCAGTGGATAATGTGGCTATTGTTGATCTCAGTCCTCTGTCTGCTCACCATCAATGTACATGAATTTGTCATGAAATGAGATAAAGAAGGAAGACAAATTGTGTTGTAAATTGGACTGGGAGAGGTAGAACATGGTTCATCTTAAAGGATGTTCATTCATCCTCTTTGCTTGTTAATCTGCACCAGGATGGTAACAAGACATGCGAAGGGAGATGGAAGAGGTGCACCAGTGCTGGAGCAGAAGCACCCTCAAAAAGGTCTATGTACGAAATAACTGACTTCTGTATCAATGCTTTCTCTGCATTAAAAACTAAGAGTGAGTATGCATAATTGTTGCCTAGGAAGGGTTTGAGTTTGACTGCAAAAACACAACATACTTGGGACTCCCTGAGCAAACTCACAAACGTGTAGAATGTGCAGAAATGCAAAGAAAGACCGTCAAGGGTAGGAAACACTGCGATCTATCAGAAAAGAGCATGCAGGCAACACTTCACTAGCTCCCTGTCACTAGTGCATCTTTGAGGTACAAACTTTGGTGCAAAAAACACTCTGAACAGGTGCTCTTTATATAAAAATACAATAAAAAGCACTAGTAACACAAGATATTCCAATCTCCCATCTAACTATACAAATAGTGAATCACAACAGCCATAGCAGGGCAGTTACCCTTCATAAAGACAAGGCCTTGAACGCCCTTCAAGAAAACCAACGCAAGCCCATGAAATAACCACATTCTTCAAATTCCTGGTATCACACCACTTCCTACAACCTCACTACTCTTGCAAAGACAGGTCAAATGTGGGATCTCACTGTGTATAGAGGTGGATATTTATAGACTGGCCTGATCAGCTTTTTCTTCCCCTGCACATAATTCCATATCAAGTTAGGTATCTTGGCATCAAGATTCTATCATTTCTAATGGACAAAGAACACACATCGATACCTCACTTATCACTAGGACCATTGGCCATATGGTCAGTGTTGATCATCTCACCTGACTCCCCCTCACTGGATTTCCTACCAGCAATCTCAAAAAATAATTTAGATGCTAAATTCATTCATGGGGGCTTTGTTCTATCCGCAGGCATAAATCACTGATCGATGACCTTACAAGACTGCAGGTAGGCTGCTGTAAGCATAAACTATGGGGAGGTGGCTTACACACGCTGCGTACAGTCTCTTAAGATAAGTGTTGAGAATAACCCAGTAGGAAGTCAAGCCCACCCAGCTACATTTAAAAAAAAAAAAAAGTAAAATAAAATAAGCATTGCAAAGCTATGAAAGGAGTGCTTAGTGAAAAAGAAAAATGAGTTCTCTGGATGTGAGCAGTGGAAGATAACAAGTCATACATTCAAAAGTACGTTAAGAAGCTATCCTCCAGAGGAGGAACAAACAGAGGAAGGAAAGCCAATGAATAAGAGGCAAGCAAATCAGAGTGACAAGCAAGAAAATCAGTGGGAAGCAATGGGCTGGTGCTAAGCCCGGTCTAAGCTTCTGGTATGGTCCAAAAGAGGTCTTTCCCAGATAGTGAGACATTAAAATTAACCCCTTGACAGGGACACAATTGTAAAAATAGACCATATCATAGGTTCCCCTGTTTCACTAGCCATGAAAAAGAACTACTTCTGGAATAGATGTAAAGGGGACAGGGAGCTCATCTCCTATTGTTCACTTCTTTAACTTCAAAAAGGTAGCATTTAAGTAATATTTGGCATGGAGAGGAATGATGTTGGGGAGTAACAATGCATCACTGTATGATGAAAATGCATGTCAAGCATGACAGTTTAAAAGGGTAAATATTTAGAAATGTAAGAGACCAATTAGGTATACAATATAGTAATTAAGTAATATGTGGATTCTGACTGAGCACCACGCTTAATCGCAAACAAACCAGGCCTACCTTTGTAATGTTTAACCAGCTTCTGCAGTGACTCAAACTGTGCCCTGGTTGTGATGTAGTATCCACCATTGTCAAGTTTTCTGATTTTGTAGTGTTTCACATTATCTCCTCTCGCCTCGTCCCAATCTCGTATAGAAAGGGAATATGCACCTAAGGAGCGAGAAAAATATGGGCGATTAACTTAAAAGTAATGTCTTCAAAAAGTGGTGCAAAAAAAATTATTATATTTACCTTTAGTGGTTTCACTTTCTCTGACCAAGAAGGTCCCTCTCTGGTTCCCTGGATTTAGCAATAATCGCTCTGCATCTTTTCTACCCATTTTTCCAAAATACCATCTGAAAAAAGTAGGCACGTTTACTTCATCCATTAGCACCAAGAAGCCCATTCCAGCACAACCTTATTCTAACTTTCCAGTGACCTGTGTTTTAAAATGCTGACACAGAAGTCAGCATTTTATAACACAGGCATCAAAGTCCTCAGATTTCTTCCTTGTATACCTTCTGATCTTGTATGTTAGGGGTTTTATTCCCACCGCTTCTTCTTTTCTCTTAACACCCACCCCCACCTACTTCTCTCACCTATGCAGAATAGCATTATGCAGATAAACTTCTAAAGTGCAGCATGTATTAGAATAGAAAATATTCTGTTGGCAAAGCTAGGAGGCTGAGCAGCTGACACTTTAAAAGAAAATTATGAGGAAAAAACGAAACTTATGCTTTTTTGTGCATAAGTGGGTGAGGTTTATAAACAGTCAGAATTATTTACAGCCCAACGCCACCCCAAACAAATTATGAATTCCAACATATAAGTGAGTAATTAAATAGAATCACAGGGAGTGAAGAGAAGCCTTTTGTATCTGCGGCTTTACGCCACATTTCTTTTGTGTGCACGTTTGCAGGCCAGTGCATGATATATGCTCTGCTCAGATGTATTCACTTGCGAAAGTGTGAACTTCTTTCTGATCTTATGGATACAAAATGGCGATCGCATACACCAAAATATACATTAGTACTTATAGACTTCTCCCTTAGGTTCCCTCGGTTCTTCAAAGTCTCCCTTCACTTCAATATCAGAGACTGCATACCTGAATCACAGTCCCACGTTTTCACATCATAATACCTCAATATGCCTCACTTTGCTTTTGGATCTATACACAAAAGCCATTGAACCCATATGATAAAGCCATTGAACCCAGCTGAAAATCGCACTCAAACTACTCCAGTTCCCTTTTATACACCGCACTCCAAGGGTGGTGGTGTGTCTTAAAACACGCCAGCATAATGAGGACAGTAGGGCCCCAAAACAAAACTTTTATAGCCCGACTCACAAAAATTATTGTGCACGTCAGCTAAACTTGAGTGCATAAAAAGTTACATTTGCAGATGGAATTTCCAAATCCTGATTCACACAATTTGTATTTGTGGATTTTTGTGACCACAAATTCAATTTACTGCTTGAGGAAATCTGTCAATATGTGAGATGTCACATTAGCATAGGGTTGTGGTGGGAACATGGGTGTTCCCGTGAGAGAGGTAAAGGCAATCCTGTGGAATGCTTGCAACACCCACAAAGGTGAAACTTTGTGGGCATTTCCTATTTTTTTCTAGCCATTTCCATTCTGGTAATACATGAATTTACTTCCACATAAGGTACGAGTGAAAGTGTTTCCAGGCCCATGAAGGGAATACACAACTCCCCATAAATCTTCGGTAGGAAGTGAAAGGGTTATTCCAGTTGGAGAAATATTTTCCAAGTACAGAAAACAATTTACAGTTGCTAATGCATAATCATTAAGCTTACTCCTGCAAATTGTATGGGGAGGTAGAAGTAAACCTGGAAATGTAGGAGTTGCATAGATTTACTTGCACATGGTTGGGGATCTTAGTTAACACCATAAAAGTCAGAAATCCACAGGAGTAAAACTAGGATGGATATAATTCTGCCCCCCAAAAAGTAGTGAATCAAACCCTATGATTTTAAAACAGGCTGATCGGGATTATTCGAAGCAAAGCGAATATTTTTAAGACGTGGCATGTAAGTGGCTTGTGCGGACAGTTGAACTGCATTTGCTAGCTTAGAGACTATAGGAATGAGATCTTAAATTGATCATGACATCTTACTCTTCAGCTTGAATAGAGTCCGCTGGGGCGACATAATTGCTGGGGATGTATCCAGTTTTTCCAGTCGCAATGGATCTTGCTTCCCACCAGTCTCCCTCCCTGTAATAAAAAAAAAAATAGTTTACACATCAGTGACACCATTATCCCCAGAGCGCATTACAATTTAGGGTGCGTTTGTGTCAAATTGCATTATTTTCAGTGCTGGAATTCTATACAATTCAGAATTCACACTGAACATGCCTGAAGCTCAAAATTACAATCACTCACAGAATGCCACACAAAAAACACTACACAGCTGTATTGGAAATAGTCTGAGCGCAGAAAATGTATTCCGTTAAATCGTTGGGTCGGCCAAAGTCTTTGTGCATCACATGGGCTTCCATATGGTCAATAAAAAGTTGTGAAACAAAACCAACTGGATATAACGAGGTCACAACGTCACTCCTTGCAAGGCAGGCAACAGATTTGTCTTAGTAATGCACTGATGCTTTAGAAATGCGCAGAGAGTTTCTTTAAATATGCATAGCATTCTCACTATAACACTATTCCACAGAGTCAGTCATCTGAGTACATGATATAAACACCACGTGTGATTAAATAGCCTAGTGTGAATAGGGTGCACTGTACTCTCCACAGCGTTCACGTCACTGGGGTTCGACTCGAAATGTTTAAAATTAGCTGCATACTATAGAAAGGATTAGCTGTCAGTGAGCGACTTACCCTTGCCTGGGGAAAAAATATATATAGATATTACATTTCACACAAGAAATAACCTAATCCCACCAAAGTCAACAATGCTCCCCTGATCCTCTGCAGCCTTATCATACTAGCTGGAAGTGAGGGAATGGGCACAAATGAATTTAGATTTTTGGTGTGTCCACGAAAGGTAGAGGTCTGGGTCAATTTGCAAAGCCCTGTAAAAGCCAAGGGTTCTACAGAGAGTACTTCAGCACCACAAGGTGTGGCTACGCAGACTTCCACGGATATACTACAAACCGCAAGAGATGTCCAGGTATTGTCATGGTCTTCACCATAACAAGTACATGCTTCTTTCTGTTACAGTTCTGTGGAGGGAGGACTTATGGGTGCATAAATGTTCTAAATCAAATTAAAAAATGTGTGTTTATACCTTGGGCGTAAGATTTGTTAGTGAGTTTCAGGGTTTATAGTATTATAATTCTGTCAGTCAATTCACTTTATTCGATACTTATGTAATAAGAGCATAAATGTTCTAAATCAAATAAAAAAAATTGTGTTTAAACCTTGGGCGTAAGATTTGTTAGTGAATTTCAGGGTTTATAGTAATATAATTTTGTCAGTAGGTCAGTCAATTCACTTTATTCGATACTTATGTAATAAGATCATAAAAGTACAGATAAACAAACAGTTAAAAAACATCCATACAAAGATTATTTTAAAAAGCCAATTAAAACAGTATTCGTTACAAAATTTGTTGCATTCAGTTATGAGACAGTTGATAAAAACCCAGCTGATAAAAACAAAGGTTTACAATTCATTCTTAGGTATTATACAATCGCTTGATCTTCCGTGTTTGAATTAAAAAAGACGCCACAGTAAAGCAAACCATACAATCAGGCAAAGACTGTAACAAGTACATTCCTACACGACATTGTTTAAAATGATATTTACGCATCAGTGGCAATATAAATCTTTTGCGGGGTTCCATGTAAAATTTACAAAAGAAGAAAATGTGCAAATTTGATTGTGCGGAAACACCATTGCAAGGACAGAATGGTAAATCATTTACGGAATAAATTCCTGCCGGATGGGCCAACATACATGGGATAAAATTAAATCGAAATCTGATTTAAAAGAATCTATGGCGTGAATTTGTCACAGTGAATAACTATGAAAATGTCCCTTCCTGTACCATTGGTCCCTCTAGATATAATTTGACCGATACTTTTGTGAGGCTTGTTATCAATCTGTCATATTTTGGCAAATGTGAATGCTGTCCTATAATTTTGCAGTGCTGTTCTTTAACATGGCAAAGTGGATCCCCAAACAAGAGACCTGGTCATGAATTTACAGGGCCGATTCATTTGCTTGTGAATATTCAGATGTAGGACCTGCTTACTGAAGGAAGAGTTTTGTGAAACAGGGCCCTAATTAGGCATGTCTCACTCCTGGGAATTCAATAGGAAGCTAAACACAAGTCTGGAGTAAGACACACATGCTCACAGAAAAATCTTTGTGATTGGGACCACATGTCTTCTAGTCAAGAAGTAGAAGCTTAGTAGCTGGTGGTAAAATGGCAGTCTGGTATGGTTTTTTGGGTCTCTGGTGGAATTGTATTTAGGCTGTTGGAGTTTCTGGTACTCCTTAGTAGCTTGTAGTATGTATTGGAAATTGGAATGGGATAATCTGTGAGCAGAAGTTTGGCCTGGGAGACTGCTGTGATCTTGATGTGGTCTGGGCTGTTGTGTGGGAGTCTATGTGACAGACTGCCTGTGCGGCTTAGCTGCGCTGAAATGGGTGGGCTCGGACGGGTTATGGCACAGGAGTATGAAGGTAACATGCTACAGTAAGAATAAATGCTAGCACACATCTGTATTTAACAAAAAATGAGGATTTCAAATGGAATGAGTGAAGCAGGGTAGCAAGTGGCCACAGTTGACCCTCGAGATCCAGCCCCTGGTTAGGGATGGAATGAATACCTGGCTATTACAGGAGAGAGGCTGAAGATGGATGGGTGAGGTTTTTTATCGTTGTGGCTTTGCCGTTAACAGGGTAAATCCTGCGCTTTTTGTCTGCAGGAAATGTGTATTATGTGATACAACTACTGAGATCTTTGCCATCTGAAGTTGAAGTCAGTATTCCTGTGACTACAGGACTAGCCAAGGGTTCCTGTTACAGGGTAACGGTGGACCAATCTTGGCTGACAATTTCAGGTAAACCGAAAATCAAATTTTAAGCATACTCTTGCCAGAGGTGCAGGGTGAGGTATCACTGGTTAGATGATCTGAAATGGACTGTTTCAGGAGGCTATGTGAAGCAAAAAAAAAAATGGAACTACAGTTAGTAATAAGAAGGTCAATGCACAGGACATCAGTGGAAGTGTTACTCTAATACGAATTAAGACATCCAAAAAAAAAAAAGAGGGTGGTAGTCAGGGGTGTCCAAATGTCCAAAAAGTATACACGATTATTTGCACACTGCTTGAAGTGCAGTACTGATGTTGCAAGGGCTGACAAAATTAAGTGTTGGTAAGAAAGAAGCTGCTGTTGATGAGGGTTTCATGAAAACTACACTACTTCCACTAAGTTCATTCCGCTCTTGGAGGCATTTAGGAATAGGAGTGTGGGTAAGAAGTGGTCACAATCCTTCATTTGCAGTGTGGTGCCTTGTGAAACTCACCAACAGTGCAATCGTTCTGATTTAACCATGTTAAGTCACAAGTGCGATACTCTTTGCCGGTGAATAGTAATGTGCTGCCATTCTATAACTCAGAGGTAGCCTAGGGTTAACAGATTGTTTTACAAGGCTGGACAAACCAGTGCAAAATCTGAATTGAATCACTGCAACTGTTGTGTTAACTGTGTAAGTTACAGGACTGAGGTCTGGATTTCCAAGAATGATGTGGTCTCCAGCAAGTGAGGAGGAGGCCATGACCACCCTAGCGCCTTGCAGTTTTCACTACTGGAGAATCACTGAGCAGCTGAAGCACAGCAGCAAAGTGAACCTTCCGCACTTGCTGCGGCCATGGAAACTCTGACTTACTTTTCTGCACTAGCACAGTGGTCAATGACTCCACTCAACAGAGGGAGGACGCAGCAGACGAGAGAACAGAAAATAACGAACAGTCCGCGCACTGTTTCCATACGTCTCGTGCCAGAGAGGGAAGTGCGCTTGCGCTCTTCCTTCCTGAACTGGTACAGAGCTTAGCTTGCCCTTTGGCTTCCCTCCTAAGCAGATAACATTTACATTTTATTATTAGGAAAATATAAACACCAAGCATTTGGTTATTCAAGCTCAGACATGAATATGGAAGTATATCAGACCAATCACCTTGTTTTTACACAGGAACAGAATAATTAAATAGAATACAAAAGACCTCTCAGGATGCAAAATGAGATCATTCTGTAGGCATATTTCACGATGAAATGTTTGGTGGTAAAACATCCAACTAATGAAGAGCTGCAGCCCAATGGAGGACCACCAGTGCAGAGGCAGTGCTTCTGCTTCCGGATAGGATCTGTCACTAAGACTTGATTTTAAGAGCAGCCTCCACCTCCTTTAGAAGGGCAACACACCAAGCAATAATGCCCTGATCTGTGGAGGGCAAGTGAGCAGGGACATCTCAACAGAAAGGCGTGGCTTGACAAAGACAACTGCGCTGAATTTATGTTATCCCAGGTGTAGCCACACAATGCCAAGTTATGGCTATTACATGATTGAGTAGAGACTCACATGGACAAGTACACCCTTGTGCCCCAGAGACGGGGACATAAGCTAGATTACGGGCCTGATTTAGATAGAGTTTGGCCGACAGGTTACTCCGTCACCGATATGACAGATATCCCGTCTGCCGTATTACAAGTGCCAAAAGATATAATGAACTTGAAATACGGCGGAAGGGATATCCGTCACGTTTGTGACAGAGTAACCCGGTCCGCCAAACTCTAAATCAGGCCCTAAATCTAATGTATCTAAATACAGTCTTGGTACTTACAGGGCCACTGGCAGCCACAAAGCCCCATGTAATAACACCATTTAACCTCTACCACATCATATAACCAGACAGGGCAAGCATATGCTCAGGGACGGCCATCACACACGCTATGAACAACCGGCATATCCTTTGGTACAGGCATGACATGTCCTGAAATGCCATAATAAGCCCGTTAGAAGGCTATATGCCCAAATTCTGTGTTTTAGGGCCAGGTAAAGGCGCACACACCCAGTTACACTACACCCATCACATGCAAGGTTCAGATGCCATACTTTGCCCACCTTCCTTTGTCTTTTGTAAGTTTATAAAGGTATTACACTATGATGCAGCAAGATGGGCACTGGCATTTCACAGCCTGGAGACAGAGGAGTGGGTGCATGGGAAAGGAGACACGTCAGAGGCTACTCTCAGGACCGGAAGTGAAGCAGCGCTGGCTCCTACTCCGTTGGTTCAACTGCCACCCACTACTTCAACACTTCCGGCTCCGGAAGACTTAATTTCAATCTTTACTTCTACACTGAAATTCACCATCGAGGCCAAGTCTTTTGTGATCCCCTGTTCCACCTTCTTTCAGCCACAAACACAAATTTTGCTGTCTTTGCCGCAGTTAAATGGCCTCCTACTGATATTTTAAATCTTAGTGTGGGAGGAAAAGAGCACCAAAAAGAAAATCTTCCCATTGTAACGCAAGTTTGAACAGCGCACCAGGTACACTTTTGATACTTCCCAGAAGCGTTGTAATGAATTTAACTACTTACTTATGCTAACACCGTAAACACAACGCAGTTTTAATGAAGCCATACTGATGTTTGCAGCATCATGTATAGAGTCACTTTGAAACGCTCCCTCAGAACAAACCACAATATATCCAAGTAAGTGAAGGAAGAAGAGCTTTAATATGAGGGAGCAGTCGAAGACATATCTGGATGCTGCGGTCTATATTCCCGGGGTCAATCAAAATGTGAAGCGGAATTCAAACAGGACCCGGCGCCATTTTCAGCCAAATAATACCTAACTCAAGTGCGTTTTTAACTTCTCAGTGGAGGATGCTACGTCATGATCAGTCTTAACTCTTTACATACCACCAGGTACAGTTTAATTTAATGTAACATTTTTCTAGAGTGCAAACGCATCTTTCAGTTACAAAGCTGTATACAAAGAACTGAATAATACAAAATACAACATAAAAACAAAAAGCCAGAAAATATCAGCGATTTCCAGCCACACAACACATTAAAACACATTAAAGAGGGAAAACAATCATTACTGGTAATACTGTTGAAACAAAAAACAAACATTTTTGTAGTCATTTTTTGCGACCAAGCCTATTTGTCATTCATGCTGGTTTCCGGAGCGCGAGAGCCTTGCAGAGAGTACAGGCCAACCACTAAAGTTAAATTAGACTAGGAAAATAATGTTCAGTTTACGCGCTCCGACAGTGCTTGTCTGCTGTACGGGAGGAAGGTTAGGTGACCACCCAGAGTATTCCCAATAGACTTGTAAACCCGAATGCTGGAAGGGGGGCCTCGGAACCCACAAGGGGCAGAAAAAGCCTCAATTGTTTTTCAATCCTCAAAGTTGCAAATAAGCTGTGGGATGCCTTTAGGGATGTGTGCTGAAAATGTTAATTAAGGAGACAGGCCAATGATAGACAGCCGGGACTGAAAGCCATGGCTGAATTAACGGATAAGCAGTGCAGAAGGAAACAGTAAGACTCAGTCTTGGTGGGAGTGAATGATAGATAAATAAAAGATACTTAACAAATGACGGACCACTATTCAGGGTTGGAAGTCTCATAGTCCCAACATTCTTAGGTACCACCATAGAGCGTTTGAATACGATTGAATGAATGGAAATGCACTGTTTACTGACCAGAAAAATCAGCCAGAATCTCCCCTGCATTTAAAGATAGGAGATGAGAAATGACCAGACAAGCCCTTGAAGTACACCACTGGAAAGAGGAAGACATGGGGATACATAGGGGAAGGGAGAATAATTGTCCGCGGTCAAGAAGGAAATTCCACCACTGTGTTCTACACGCCTATGATGGGTTAAAATTACATGCATTTTATAAACACACCCATTAGCTGGACACAGGCTGTACAAAATTAGGTAAAAAAGTAATATGGTAGCTATCTGCTACTATGTAAAGTAACCCTGGGCATATTACTCCGCTCCGCCAGCGGAGTGTGCAGAGATTTGCCCACCCCGCGCTCCGCTGGGAACGCAGAGTATAGGGCAAAACTCCGACTCCGCAGCGGAGCGGAGTTAGCCCGCCCGCCCCCCCTGAAAAACAGTTCAGATTATTTAAAAAAAAAAAAAAAAATTAAAAACACACTTACCTGTCCTGCGGCGTCCCCGGGCTGCCCTCCTCCTCCTCGCTGTCTCTCTCTCTCCTACGTGGGGTACATCTTGAGAGAACAGCGCATGCGCGTGTGCGCGCACATGCGCATTTCTCGCAAGACTCTTGTGAGAACTGCGCATGCGCAATTCTCTCAAGATGTACCCCACATAGGAGAGAGACAGCGAGGAGGAGGAGGGCAGCTCGGGGACACCGCAGGACAGGTAAGTGTAGTTTTATTTAATTTTAAAATAATCTTAACTGTTTTTTGTGGAGGGCGGGTGGCGGAGTTCCACGGAGTTTCCCCCAACTCCGTGGACCTCCGCGTAGTCTTACTACGCCAGCTCCGCCCAGGGTTAATGTAAACTATAAAACAAACTAACACTCATTGGATGATGTCATCGGTGCGGTCATCAATGATGTAATTTGACATATCAGTGATGTCATAAATGATGTTATAGAACAAGTCCTGAGTAATGTAATAGGAGAGGTCATAAGCAGTGCATGGCGGGCGCATGTTATGGTTAGCTCTGCTGACTATAACTGGTGAATTTCTGTGTTTTTTTTAGTTCAAACCATTAATGTTGTCACAGACATATTCACTTAACTATAACATTACTTTAACCTTTGTTTTTTTCAGTGAATTTCTATTTTTATTTTTTTTAACATAAAGTAATGTTTCATAACCATTTGTAATGCCAAACCCCCACCGCGCACAGCCATCGGACGTGTGCGGCCGGTGGTTGTCCGCAAGGCTTGGTCTGTGGCCAGGTCCTGCAGCAAATCCCCCACAGGCAGTCAACTTCACGCAGTGCAAAAAAAGAAGCAGAGAACTCTGGGTAGTTCCCAAGTTTAGGTGGAGAGCAGCTCCTATATAGAGAGATACTCTGAATCTGCTCACGTCAAATGTCTGTTTTTAGCACAGTGCATCCACACCGAGCTAGAAAGTGACAGCCTTTTGTCAATTTTACAACTAAGTCTTTAAGCATAGGATTAGCACAGTGCCTTCCACGCCGAACTGAAAAATTACAAAAGTCTTTTACCACTTCAGGCACAGTATTACAGTTTTCACGTAGCATAGCTTTGTCCAGACACAAGGGAGCACCCAGTACAAGTCAAGCCAAATCTATACCTCTCTACTAACTACAGCAAAACACATCAGGGGGTGGTTTTATTCATTACAGGTTGGCTTGGGTGGTATTTAACTATAGCCTGCACTCTCGCCATGCACTGCTACTTGCCTCAGATATTACTTCACTCATAATATGTTCTATGACATCATTGATAATATCACTGCAACATCTGATATGACATCATTGATGACAACAGCGTGTATGGCGGGGGTGCATGTAATTGCCATTATGTTACAGATATTTGTGTAACCCTGTATTGCAGTTAGTATGCCTTGAAGGGCTGTTCGATTTTCTCCATCTTCATTTCCTGGTCTGGAGTAGTCAGTCACAGATCTAAATTGGTTTCTGATCGCTTTAGTTCGATCATCACTAGGTTGGTGCTTTCATGTGTATGCCTGATAGTGAGTATTTTGGGATCATGGACTGTTTTGGAGTGCAAATACAATTAGAACACTGGAATGGTGGGAAGTCCACTGAGGAAAATGAAGTGACTGAGGGCTAATAATGGCTGGTCTAAGCCTTCTGTTCCACCATTTAATTTCAATGTTTTTCTGTTTCTCCCTTTCTAATTCAGAACATTCTATCCTCAGTGGGTGGTATGTTCCAATGCCTTGTAGCCCTTCCACCTTTGGCTATACCAGTTTTTAAGGGCCTTCTTCCTTGTAATAGGCCCCTGCCTATGGCTAGGGTCTACAACTCGGGTTCAGGGCCTTTAACAACTGGTAGGGACCTCAGCAGCAGGCTGTAAGGCTATATCACCCAGACATGTTAGTATGAAAGATTACCCTAGCAGTGGAACCATACCTTTTAATTAGGTTGATGGAGTAAACAGAATTCTAAAATTAAGTGATATAAGGCTGCCTTTAACAGGGGAAATTCCTTCAAAGTTTAAAGTGAAATGATGTTTATAAAACAATAAAAAAAACTGTAAAATGAGTGATTAGATTTGGATGGTAACAGAAAGCTAATGAAAATAATTACGAGGTCCCACAAAGGGGGGGCAGTGAGGTTAAGGAAAAGTGTTCCATGAGATCCTGTATATGCAAGAAGTCAAGTAAATTTATCCAAAACAGTCAGAGGTATGATCTGCGAGTTAAATGTTAACAGTCAGCCATGGTAACCTGAAATACGTTATTAAATGGTGCTAAGCAGATGGCCTGGTAATCTCTCTTTTCATTTAACACTCATTACCGTATACACTAGAACACAAAGGAAATTAATACTTGCGTGTTTCGAAATTGAACATACTGGGAAGGCTGCTGCTGATTAGCTTGCCACAAAAGCCTTTAATAAAGATTGCACTAATGCTCAAAGCAGGAACATTTATTTTTAGACCACAAAACAGTACATGGTAATCCACTTTGACAATTTTTTTTTAATTTGGTATAATTAATAGAATTAGAGAAATGATGATAGCAAGTACAAACCTAAAGAGAACACTACAAAGAATATTTAATGTATTAACACGACTCAAATGCAATTTTAAGGAAAATATAAGAGAGATATGGACTACGCAGAATAAAAGATCTAGGTAGCATGATTCATATGAACAAGGAAAAAATAGTTAACTATGGTTCAAGGACAGCAGTATAAATTATGAAAATTGCCTATATAAATATCTAATTTTAATCCTTCACTGTTGAGGTTGGTAAGTGGTGGTACATAACTGTTTCCCCTACTATGATTTCGGAAGCCTTTACTTAGGAGTTCAAATTTTTAAATACCATCATTTCAGCCTAATATGTTTTTGTACTATAATTTTGGATGCCATTATTTTGTTTTTAATTTTTTTAATTCATGATTGTTTATGTTTTTTTAATTTAACATTTTAAAAAAACGTTTGAGTAACCCATAGTCCCTAAAAACAACTTAATCCTAAACACAAACTCACCTCTAATCCCTAGAATAAATTCTTAACCCAACACAGAAAGGCACCCCTAAACCATAAAAATCCTATCACATCTAGTCCATACACACTCCTAAACAATATATATATATATATATATATATATATATATATATATATATATATATATATATATCGTTTACTCCGCAGCTGAGCAGAAACTTCTCCTCGTCACTTCCACAGCAGGCACGGACACGGACCAACGAATAAGTGCAAAATTTATTTATTATATGTCGCCATAACGTTTCGGCTCATCCGAGCCTTGTTCACATGACAATGTGATAATGGCAGATCACAGCTTTTAAAGTGACAGTGCATTGTTTAGAAACTCACCACATGACCATAATTGCAATGGAAATAGTAAAGACACTGCGGCCATATATAGTCTTTCGACCTAAAAACTTTTTTTAACATTTTTATACTACATATCCCAATATTTACTAAATAAAGTGCATAAAGTGCTAATATGTGCAAAACTGCATTCCTGTAAAATACATTTCTAAATAAAATTACAATTTCCTAAAAATACATTCTTTAAAATACCACAATTTAAATGTTAAAAATTAGTGGCTGGGAATGTCTTTGTCGAGGGCCTACGACAGATTAAAACTCAAGATACTTAATATCATTATTCATAGGATAAATCCCTAGAGATAATACTCAACCCTCAAATCTCAAATGGCCTATATGTGCAAACCACTCTATATTAAAGTACAAAAATAATGGGATAAATCCCTATTACATTTTATTCGGTGGTAAGCCATTCTTAAATTGTCCTTATCATATTCCAATTAACTATGTACAAATTGATACTGTGCTAAGTGTTTAGTGATGATTAAAAACAGTGATCCATCTAATATATTTATTCTTCACTTCTGCTGATTTCCCTGTTTCTTTCAATATTTTCCACACTTTTTATGAATATCTTTTACCTTTTATGCTCCTATTCAGCTAAATTGCTCTCCTCATCTTCATTTTAATTTTACCTCCTACATGTTACAAAGTAAATTGACAGCATCTATGTTTTTATTGAATCAAATTAAATGACTCATACGACTAGTTCTAAAGGCTTATTAAGAGAGCTGATATTGGTGGTATCTATAGGGTATACTCTTACTACAATCTGACATGAGTAAAACAGACTACATGATGTTAAAATGATATTAAAATTCATGTAGTCATCAATAGATGAAGGGAAAAGGGGTACGGGGAAGGGGGCTGGAGTTAAAAAGCCAATCAATTAAACAATTATATCTTATATAATGAATATTATCTAAAATGTATTATGCCCTTCCTATCCTTTAAAAAGACAGTATCCGTTTTCCCTCTTTAAATATATCTATCTGTTTATCAATTCTCACGCCAAACATGTATGTAAATCCTCCGTAACATTAAGCCCACCAGGATTCTTGGTATCGAGCTGGAGAATATATCTGGTTTCCAACTTGCGAAGCTTGGACTCCCTATCCCCGCCTCTTCTGCTTGCAGCCACTGCATCAATAACAAAGTACTTTAAACCTTGGTTGTTGCTGTGATGTAACTCCTTAAAATGCCTAGCTACCGGATAGGTGTTATCCTGGTTGGCTATCGCCCGAAGATGCTGTAGTATGCGCTTATGCACCGCAAGTTTGGTACTACCAACGTATTTGAGTCCACAAGGGCATATAAGTACATATATTGCAAATTCGGTTTTACAGGTTAACACTTTACTGATTTGATGTTCCTTATTGCTGAAAGCATCCTTGTAGGTCTTCATATTGATACCATGCGTGCAGGATTTACATGTTTTGCATTTATAGAAGCCACTGTTTGTTTGAAGCCATGTCGTTTTTTCAATAGTCTCGGGGCTAGTGTTGACCAGGCAGTCCTTCATAGAGGGCGCCTTGCTAAACGTAATAGAGGCCTTACGTGGCAATGTTGGACCTATAACTGGATCATTTAGTATAATAGGCCAACTACGATTGATAATTTTATATAGGTCAGAATGCTGTTTACTATAGCCCATAATGATTCTGAATGTGCTAGATGGGGTAACTTTCTGGTCCAAGTTCATTACACTGGTTTCTGACACTACAGCTCCATCTGTCCTATATTTTTCAAGGAGCTCACATCGGCTACTTTTCATAGACTTGTTTATAGCAGCATCAATGATGTTTTCTGTGTAGCCTCTCTCTAAAAACCTGTGCTTACTGGCCGCGTTAAATCCTTCTTTATCGTTTCCTTTTTATCGTTTCACGCCGTGCTCACAGCGTTCAATTATAGTCCCGCCTTGTAGGCATGCATTGTGGTATTTGTAGTGTGGCAAAATTTCTCCATAGTGAACGCTGTGAGCACGGCGTGAAACGATATGCAGCCTGCCCCCCATGGACTCCAGTGATCAAGGGCTTGGTAGCCAGAAACATGTTTGGAGAACGCTTTGGCTGTCCTAGGTGATGTTTGTCTCCCTGCAACCTGCCAATAAAGAAGGATTTAACGCGTTTGTGTGTGGCGCCTCAAGTGTTATGCAGTTCATGTGGATATATTTAGCGGCCCAGCCCAGGGTCGCGAAGTGCCCCGCCACTGAAAAGCGGCTCCAGCGCTTTGAAAACGGCAGCGTGAATTGGAACAACGTGTCCGTTGTGGCAGGAGATACAAGCAGGGACCCGAGTGTCCCCTTGAGCAGCAACCTACTAAAGGACTGTAAGAAAACGGGAGGCTGGGCCACATTCCACTATGGAGAAATTTTGCCACACTACAAATACCACAATGCATGCCTACAAGGCGGGACTATAATTGAACGCTGTGAGCACGGCGTGAAACGATATGCAGCCTGCCCCCCATGGACTCCAGTGATCAAGGGCTTGGTAGCCAGAAACATGTTTGGAGAACGCTTTGGCTGTCCTAGGTGATGTTTGTCTCCCTGCAACCTGCCAATAAAGAAGGATTTAACGCGTTTGTGTGTGGCGCCTCAAGTGTTGGGCAGTTCATGTGGATATATATATATATATATAAAAAAATATCTCAGTGCCTTTTTGGACGGGTAAAACCTAGGGGTGTGCCAAATTGGCATAATATGCTTTTGCATAATTACATGACATTGTTTTAAAAGTTATGCAAAACCAGGCTTTGACACATTTTGTGCCAAAAACATAGCGCAAAAAAACACCACCTACTCGCCTTCTGATATTTATGTTGTTCTTGTGAACTCCCACTAAAATCGGCGCATATTTATGCAACCTAACATAATAGCGTAATTTTGATAAGGAAGAACAAAATGAAATTAAGCAAGATTACGTCAACATAATGGAATTTTCACCCGGGCCCAGTAAAACCACCAAACTCCTTATCTTTTAAAATATTTTATTTATATAAGTGCTTCTGTCCCTACATGTTGGACCTGTCCCTTCTTGCAGGGTTATCTCCAAACCGTTTGCCTTCCCCCGCCTATTTTTCTGACCTTCTTTTTGTTGACTTTAGGATTCTACTTTACCAGTGCTCAAGTGCATGTGCTCTCTCTCTAAACAAGGTATGATTGGTTTACACCTGTTTGGCGTATATGATTTACGTGTAAGTCCCTTGTAAAGTGGTATACCGTATACCCAGGGCCTGTAAATTAATTGCTACAAGAGCGTCTGCAGCACTGCTTGTGCCTCCCACACAAGTAGCCTTTCAAACCGGTCTCAGACCTGCCACAGCAGGGCCTCTGTATTCAGTTTACTGCCACCTTAACTTGGAATTTAAAACTACTTGCCAAGCCTTAAACTCCCCTTTTATTCCACATAGGTCACTCCTAAGGTAGGCCCTAGGTAGCCCTGTGGGCAGGGCGCTGTGTAAGTAAAAGGTAGGACATGTGCCTTTTTGTGTGGCATGGCCTAGTAGTGACAAACATTCTATTTTGTTTCTCACAGCTGTGAGGCCTACTCCTCATAGGCTAGCATTGGGGATTCCCTTATATATTTTTAAGTGGTGATTCTGGATCAGAAAAGAGTGGCGTTCCCATGTTTGGTATGTTTAGAATCGTGGTGATCAATCCTGCTTACTAGTGTAGTTGGTTTTATCATTACTATTTTTGAAATGCCACTTTTAGAAAGTGGGCATTTCTCTGTGCTTATGACTCTTTATGTTTTGCAGCCAGACTCCGATACACGTCTAGGGCTGGGTGACCGCTTCACTTGGTGCATACTTTCCAGACAGCCACAACACAGGAAGGGCTGGGTGTGACAGGGGTTACATCTGCATTCATCTGCATACTGATGGACTTCCAAGGCTGGGAGAGGGAGAGGTCCTTCACAGTTAACATTTGTATGGGTTGTGTTCTGCCCTCACACAAAGGGCAGATTTACCCCCTACTGGTGTGTGGAGCCAGGGCTGGGTTAAAAGGGATTGTTGCACACTTCTAAGGGTCTCTTTGAAATTACACCTTGATCAAAGACAATTTTGAGTATAAGTGCAGGGGCTCTGACCCCATGTTTTGAGACCCTGCGGATTTGTAACCAGACGCTGCTGGCTCTACAAACTGCAGATTGCCAGACTGCTGTGCTGCCAGGAGGAACCGCCATTTGGACTACCTGCTTTGTTGTGCTGGCCTGATGCCTGCTGGGCTTCTGGAGGAACTGCCACTCTGCTATCTGCCTTATGTGCTGGCTTGCTGCTTGCCCACCTCTTTGTGACCTAGTGCTCTCCAAGGGCTTGCTGGCTTCCTCCCATTACCCTTGAGGCCTCAGGGATCCTAAAAGACTTTGCCAAACCAAGATCTGCATTTCAGGAATTGCAGCGCTGCCCAACTGTAGTGGGCTCAACAAGCTGCGATTTCCCCTGCAAAGGCTTTGTGGGGGGGTTTTTATTCAAAGGTGGATGTTGTTCTGCGTTCTGTACCTCTTTGTTTCTGAGCGTTCTGAGGACTCGCGCTCTGGCTTCCAGACAACACTGTGAGGCCTGATACTGTTGTGGAGTTTGCCAGCGCTAGCTTTAAACTCTTGAGATCCCCTGCTCCGCTTCTCCATTGGGAGAGAGATGCCGCAGACAAGAGGGAAACCCCAGGCAGGAGCAGAGAGGAAGAACTCAGCTGACATTGTGTGGTGGGCGGGCCTGATGGCCCAACAAAGACGCACTGGCCTACCCTCCAAGGGAACCTCGGACAAGAAGATGCCACTGGCCCTGCATTGAAACTGACGCCGTACTGCCTGCTCCACTGGGGAGCTGCCCATCAGCATGGTTCGTGGAGCGTGACGCCCACTCCTGTGACCATAATCAGTTTCCTGTGCTACCCACAGATAACCATGTGTTCGCGGGCAGCTGTCCTTGACTTCCTGGCCAGCGGGAGCCCAGCGATGTCTTCCAGCTGAATCCAGCACTGTGTGCGCCCCCTGCATTGGGACGTACCTGGGGCACTTATTCCGTGGCTCAGCATTGCGGGCAGATCCTTAATGGAGGCCCGTTCGCCACCAGGAATTGGGTTTTTTGGAGGGGGGGGGAGGGACTGTAAATAAATGTAGTGCCTGCGGTAGGGGTTTGAATGCAATCACCGCAGTATGAGCGCACAAAATTACCGCACTATGCATAGTGGGCGCACAGGTGCTCCTGCAGCCTACGCTTTCTTTGTAAGTGCAGCGATTTACCCTGACCATCTGCAGTATTTTCACTGGTTAGTTTCTGTGGAGAGCATAATAGAAGTGCAAGTGCTTATGAGGCTGTTATTTGATTCCTATGCATTTGAAGTGATGTTTATCTGGATCTGCATAACTTGAAAAGTAATTAATGATTCATGTTGTTTTGGTCTGAGCTTATGTATAATATACTCTATATATTTTATATAACTCTGTGTGGAGTCACTTATGTGATGTATTCATTGTGTTTCGGTGGGAGTGTGCTGCGCAAATACGTTACACATTGCCTCAGATGAGCAGCCTTCCTGCTCTGTGCCTAGTTATCAGAGGATGAGCACAGATTATCCTTGCTGAGCAATTTACTTGCCCAGTGGTGGCTTAGATGCATACCCTAGCCATCTAGAAACCGTATTTCTAACACTCCATATACCTCCGTTTAAAAAAAAAAATATATATATATATATATATATTATATATATATATATCGGCACACAGAAATGCTGATTGAGATGCTACAATGTTGTCTTGGGAGCAACATTTTTCTGTTTGGCAAGGACCTATTTCAACAGCTCCAAGGGACAGCAATGGGCACCTGCTTCGCCCCCAGCTATGCAAATTTGCATATTGGCTGGTGCGAGGAGCAGGTGCTAGCTGTTAAATTTTCTAAGGAATTGTCAGATAACGTGGTCCTGTGGACCCGTTATATTGACGACCTTTTTATCATCTGGCGGGGTGATGTAGCTTCTGCAGAATCATTTATTGAGAGTATTAATGACAACGATTTAAATCTTAAGTTTACATCACACAAGTGGCGAAGAGGTCCAATTCTTGGATTTGACAGTGTACATTGAAGGAGGAGAGATTAACACCAAAACTTTTAGGAAAAAGACAGCAGGGAATACCATTCTCCACGCTCAAAGTTTCCACCCTCCGAGACTGGTGAACAGCATACCTTATGCTGAGAATTTAAGAATGAAACGTAATTGTAGCTCCCCCAAACAATTACATCAGGCGCAGGAAGAGCTAGATCAGAGATTTAGACAGAGAGGATACATTCCACTAGTCCTGAAAGCAGCTAGAATTAAAGCAGATGCAAGGCCCAGGGATCAGCTGATCTTTGGGAAACCACCTGCTGCAAATTGTGCGATTTCTGATGTGAAACCGCAATTGCGTTTCATCACAGGGTACAACAGACAGCATAAGAATATACGGCGTATTATGCAAAAACATTGGCATCTTCTACGGGGAGATGCAATCCTGGGTCAAAAATTGGGTAATGGGCCACTTATTACCTTCCGCAAAGCGAGATCATTGCGACACGCCCTGGTTACTAATACCCCAGGCATTCCACCACCAACAACATGGCTTGGAGAGAGTAGAGGCTTCAGGAAATGCCAGAAATGCAAGGCGTGCAAGTATGGAGAGAATACCATGGAGGTGCCCTTGCCATTTTCTGACAAAAAGTGGCAGATCATGAAGCCTCTAACATGTAAAAGTCAATTTGTGGTGTACATTTTGAGATGCAGTTATTCTAAGATGTACATAGGTAGTACAATCTTACCAGTATACCAACGGATCCTATCCTACAGCATATTCGAGCTATTAATAACAACGACCAGGCATACCCCATGGCTAGACACTTCCATGAATTTCATAATGGCAAGCTGGAAGGTCTAAAATACTGTGTGATCGATCAAGTTCAACAAAGATTACGAGGGGGTAATAGAGAGAGATGCCTGAGACAGCTTGAATCGCATTACATTCTCAGATTTAATAGCAAGAGTCCCTTTGGGCACAATACTGAAGAAGATCTGCATGTACACCTATGAATTATGTTGGATGAATATGATAGAAAAAGTACCCGTGTGCTGAGATGATCAGTATAATTCCCCTTTTTCTTTCTTTCTTCTTTTTTAGATCTTTTCAAGACTTTTTAAGATCTTTTCAAGATTTCTTAACCATGCACTGTTCTAAGTTTTTAGTTTTAATCATGCAGTTGTCTCTCTTTTGGAGTGATTAGCTGATAAAGTTGTAGAACTTTTGGAATTATTAATTTGTAGCCACTCCATGGTAATCTTTTAATTGTATGGTCGCACTTGGGTGTGTTAGCACAAGCACTTTTAGTTAGGGTGCAAATAGCCTAGTCAACAATTGTTAGTATAAGGGCACTTGCCCCTTAATATCCAGAGTGGATTAAGTTATAGTGGGTGCATTTTGGAGCACCTATAGATATATCATATATAAGTTAGTTTCACACTTTACTTTTAACGTGGAACAATTAGGCGCTATTTGCACGAGGCACTTTGCACTTTCCCTGAAACTAGGCAACAGTTGCACACAAACATTAATGGTAGATGATTAGCATAGACAATATGAGATATATAAATAATTGTTGATTAGGCACTGGCCTTAAGATTGAATATTGTTGTTAGTTTAATTGTTTTAAGTTATTTATCGCCTTAATAGGCGCAAAACTTGTGATTTTATTGCAGGTTTTAAATGCTTAAACTAATCATCATGTTATAACTAATAACATTGACATTGTTTGCTAAAGTTTACAGCAACTGCCATGCTTGGAGAAAAGTATATTGCACTGCCACTTTTGTTTAAAAAGAAACGTATTACTTTGCTGCTAAAATTGCACTGTCACTTTAAGAATTTTACTGGTATAAAAAAAGAAAAAAATGGCGGCGACTCTAGGTTTGAAAAAGACAGCGGAGGCTGTTGAAACGCGTCACCTACCTGTTTGCAGTCTGAATAAACGCGCATTGAAGCAACCCCGAGCGTGCTGGAGTCTGTTTTAAACTGTCAAGCAGACGCTGTAACGTGTATATATATATATATATATATATGTATATATATATATATATACACACACACACACGTACACACACACACACACACACACGCACACACACGCACACACACGCCCACAAGGATTAAAGGGATGTTCGAGTTAGGTGTGCTAGCTAAAGATACTTAAGAAAAACATAATTGGTGAATATCAGTGGTTTTGCTAGTTTAAAACATTATGGTTTAACTGACATTTTCACCAAACTATAATGGGCATTTAACCTTTGGTAACGTAAAGTAAGATGCCCATCGCAGTGTGCCTCAGTGAGCGACAGTGCGTGGCGAAAACTTAGTTAGCCCCTACCTCTTCCTCATCTCCCACTAGATGAAGCACCCCAAACTTTCGAGAGAGAGTTGTGTGTGTGTAAACCTCAACCCTATTCTACATACCTTTCAAACGAATAACCCTTTGAGAACAGATTATACAAGAGCTTTCTTCAGAGAAATTGGCCTGAGGTTGTTAAAACACATGTTCTTTCGTCCTATTGTGCACCTATGCTAAGAATGTTTTTTTAGCCAAAGTTTTGTTTATTAATTTCCAATAGTACATTACCAAAAAAAAAAACCCCCAAAAAACATATGTAATTTGTACAATGCCCATACTCCTTGCTACAAACTGAAAGCTATTACCATGGTTACAGTGGTCTTCCGTTGAGGAGTAGGGAAACATAGCTGAAGAAATTTCACCACAAAATAAAACCCTCCCAGGCGCAAAGCGCCTCCCCCCTCGCCCCACCCTCCCAATACATGAACAGTGAATAAAGTGTAGTACCCTAAAAGATATGTGTAGTGCAGAGACTGGGTGACGTATCCCATCAGTGTCTAGGGCGCTCCGGAACCCTCATGTCTTCTCCCGGGGACGACACCCTTAAAATTTAAATAGATGCAGCGCCCTCGTTCTGGCAGTACAGGCGCACAGAGGGAGGCCCTCCGAGAGGTACGACACCAGAGGACCCCAGACAAATTCAAAGTTTTTATAGGAATCTGTCAAGATATCAGCCAAACGTTCCATTGTTAATGCCTTCCACAGGCGAGCGTGCCATTGAGTCATCGAGGGAGCCTCCGTCTTCTTCCACTCCGCCGCCACAGCCAGTTTGGCTGCCCCCAGACATAACCACATGATGGATTTATCGCCGTGCGTCTGAGGTTGCAGAGATTCATTACGCAGCCCCAAGAGCACGAAGTCCGGGCCCTCTGGCAAGGGGTAGCCCAGGATTCCCTTAAGTTGTGCTAGTATTTCTGCCCAGAAAGGTCTAATTTTAGGACAGTCCCACCAAATGTGCTGGAAATCCCCCAATAGCCCACATCCCCTCCAACAGCGGTCTGACGTTTGGGGGAATATCCGTTTAAGTTTGGCTGGGTGGAGATACCAATCAAATAGCACCTTATAGTGCGCCTCCCGTAGCCACATTGAGTGGTTACATTTCGTAATGTCTCTTGCCACCCCTGACCATTGAGCCTCCGTGATGTCGTTTTCAGGACATTCTCCCAGTGTGCTTTATATCGGGGCTGGGGTGTGTGTAGTGTGTCTAGTAACAGGTTGTATAGAAAGGTAATGTTGCCCCTTGTCCCACTTCTACACATCGCAAACTTCTCAATGGGGGTGAGATCCCTCGTGGCTGCCTCCCGCACAGTGGGTTGTGAAACCCAGTGGACCAGCTGGTTATAGCGGAAGCGCTCAGTGGGTTGGGAGCTGATAGTCCTGGGCACAGTTCTCAAAGGTACATACCTCCCCATTATGGAATAAATGTGAGATCGTTAAACACCCTCCCTTCCTCCAGGCCTCAAAGGGGCCGAGCTGCCGGGCCGGGGGAATGCCGGGTTGAAGTGTATTGGTGTAAATGGGGACGGAAAGGATGTCCAGAGCCCATTTCCCGTGACCGTATCCCAGACCCCGAGGGTGGTGCGTGTAGGTGTGCTCAAATAAGCATTCGGCGGTCGAACCTTTCGGGGTTTCCACAACACATCCCAGATATATGTTCCTATGAGCGATATCTCCATGTGGAGCCAGTGTTTGTCTGATTCCCGGGCGGACCATTCCGGGATGACCCGCAGTTGCGCGGCCTTGTAATATAAAGTGAAATCCGTGTGAGCCAGGCCTCCCTTAGCTTTGGGCAGTATGAGTAACTTATACGGTAGTCTCGCCCTTCCCCCATGCCAAATGAAGTGTGTCACTAGGGAGCGTAGGCTAGAGAAAATACTGCGATCCACGTCTATCGGGAGCCCTCGAAATAGGTAGAGGAGATGCGGGAGTACCGACATTTTGATGGCATGGATCCTCCCCAGCCAAGACAGGTATAGTGGGGCCCATCTCTTGAAGTCCTCCTTTAATTGCCGAAGAAGAGGCGGATAGTTGGCGCGGAACAGGTCTTGGAGCGTAGGAGTGATGCGAATGCCTAGATAGGTGATCTCGCAAGACGCCCAACGAAAAGGCGTCGAGCCAGTGATGTCGTCCACCATCGCTTGGGAGGCAGTACGGTTGAGCATGTGTGATTTAGAGTGATTTATACGGAATCCCGCTATCACTTCGAACTTCTGCAAGGCCTCCAATGTAGCCAAAAGGGAGGCTGCGGGCTCAGTCAGGTAAAGTAGAATATCGTCTGCAAAGAGCGAAACTTTGTGATCGTCTCCTGCAAATCGAACTCCGCAAATCTTTGGGTCCTGTCAAATAGAGGCTGCTAGCAGTTCGATACGGAACGCAAACAGTAGAGGGGAAAGGGGACACCCCTGCCGTGTTCCCCTTCCCAACGGGATCACTTCGGAGCTCACCCCATTCACCAACACCCTAGCTACTGGAGAGGAGAAGTTTGCCTTAATCATTGTTAAAAACTCATCACAGAAACCGAATTTCATCAGGGTGGAAAAGAGAAACCCCCAGTCCACCCGCTCAAACGCCTTCTCGGCATCCAGCACCAGGAGAACAGCGGGTATCTGTTTTTTAGAGGCCTTCTCAATAATATGGAGCGTCCGCCGGATATTATCATGGGTTTGTCTCCCTTTAATAAACCCCGATTGATCCCTGTGGATCAAGTCCGGGAGTAGGTCCTCCAGTTGAGTCGCTAAAATTTTCGAATACAGTTTGGCGTCTAGGTTCAACAATGCTATAGGGCGGTAGGAGCCACAGTGCTTCAAGTCCTTGCCTGGCTTGGGGATGAGAGACACCAGAGCTTCACCCATCGAATTCGTCATCTTGCCCTCGCCCGCCATGGAATTGAACAGCTGTACTAGATGTGGGGTTTATTCCGCCATATAGGCTTTGTAGAATTGGGCCGTTAGCCCATCAGACCCCGGAGACTTGTGACACTTGAGACTTTTTATGCCCGTACGGACTTCCTCGTTTGTGATCGGGCTGCTCAATAGAGCATTTTGGGCCTCCGTTACTTGGGGGAGGGTGACCGATTGCAAGTATTCAGACTGTGCGGCTTCTGGCGCAGGGTCTGCTGTATACAAGTCTCGATAGAATTTCCCAAAGACCTGGGCCTTCCTAGAATCTTGCCCCACAATCACCTTATGTTCGTCATAGATATCTCCTATGTATTCTTTCTCAGTTTTTACTCTCAACTGCCTTGCTAAGTGGGAACCTATCTTGTTACCCTGGTCATAAGTGGTTCTATGTAGGCGTAGTAGAGACAGTTCCGCTCGGTTATTATGAATCGAATTAAGCTTCCCCCTTACAGCTGTAACTTTCCTCTGCAGGGCCCATGTCGGATTTTCCTTGTGAAGCCGTTCTGCCTCTTGCAATTCTGTTTCTAAGGCTTGCCGATCTTTGGTCTGTGCCTGGTTGAGGGTTGAATTTAGCGTAATGCATTGCCCCCTTAAGACCGCCTTGAAGGCGTCCCAATTATTCTGTGGGGAGGTGTCTGTCGGGTTATTATTTTTAAAGAAGTCATTAATAGTCTCCCTCAGGGAATCCCATAGTACTCTATCCCGTAGCAGCGACTGTGGAAAAAACCAGCACCTATATTTCGGGGGGGGGGCATCTCCCAGTCAAGACATGCACATACCGGTGTGTGACCCGAGAGTGTTATCTCATATATGGACACTGATTGTAGAGCCTGTTTCAGAGTGTTGCTCACAAATATATAGTCCAGACGAGAATAAGTTCTATGTGAATGTGAGAAGAATGTGTAGTCTCGATCCCTCGGATGTAAAATGCGCCATGCGTCTAGCAAACCCAAATCTACAAAGGCCCCCTTGAGTGATGTGGGAAAACTGCCCGTGGTAGAGCGCTGGGGGTGTGTGCTATCTAATTCTGCTGCCCATGTCAAGTTAAGGTCCCCCATTAATATGATTGGCCCCTCCGCAAAGTTCCCCAGGGTGTCCAAGAGAGTGTGCAGAAACTTAGGTTGATTGCTGTTAGGGGCATACGCCGTGGCAAAAGTGCAAAGCCTACCGGCTATTCTCCTCTTGACCATAAGGTACCTCCCCTCCTTATCCCTCCTGCATCCCTCTGGGGCAAATCGTAGGGAGGAGTGATAGAAGAGTGCCACCCCATTGCGCTTAGTGGATGCCGAGGATTTATACCTGGGTGGATATTGTTTGTGCTTTAAGCGGTGCTCCTCCGACTTTTTGAGGTGGGTTTCTTGCAGGGCAATCACATCATGCCTTTGGTCAAGTATTTGTTTCCACAATCGCTGTCTTTTCATCGGGGAGTTGAGACCCCTTACATTCCATGTGAGGGTTGTGATTACCATTATCTGTACTGTAGTGTAGCTCCTATTTCCCTAATAGGCTCTGCGCATTGGAATAATATATCCTATAGGTTTGACATAGGACTAAGGTCAGTATGTCCCTATCGAGTATATTAAACTTAATTACTTGTGCCAGCTAGCTCAGAGGCCACTAGAAACTCCTTGACAACAAGAAGGGAGTAGTTTCTGGCAGCCTCAAAACATGACCACTGTGTTTCCCTTTAGAATCAGAACGTGTCCCAGAGTTGTGGAAACAATAGATAACTATTTCACTCAGCTCAGTCGTGCATGCTTAGTTTTCTCCAAGTTACACAGAAAGGAATAGACGGGCGTTTTCAATAAAAGATTTATTGAACAGTCTTGTTTCTGGTGTAAGTAAAATGTGCTGTTACGATCACAAGACAGTATGCGAGATAAATAATGTACAGTGTGAGCAGTAGAAATAAATAATACTGCGATAGCATTATCTTTTAGTACATAAGCTGTTACATAAATAACACAGACTAAAAATGCGAGTACTCATACGATGCGTTGCTAAGCTAGTTCTACCCCAATGTGCCTAACCTAACTTAGGTGTAGGGAGAGGTATGAAGTAGGTGAAGTATTCCTTACTATGGTATACTAAGAGTATGTTAAGCCTAGTATGCCTAGTATGCCAAGAGTCCCTCTAGGTTCTAATCAACTCCATACCTGAAGAATGAGAGAGGTTGGAATCTCTTTGCCAGACTCGAACTCCAACACCCCGCAGGGAAGTCAGATCACTGGAAGCTGGACTCTCTGCGTGCAGGGATGACAGCGTCTTCTCAGTGCGTCAGGCCGGGATACAGGCTCCTCTGAAGTCGAGGTTTCCTCTAGTTTACAAGGGCTAGGGAAGGTATATTTATACCTGAGAGTACCTAGGAATGTTTAGTATTGACGTGAGTCGGACAGCGAAAGACGTCATGAATGAACCCCTAAGGAATAACGGTTCATACATAATATATGAGACCTTGAAGAAATCAATAGTCCTGGACTAGGGAAACTCCCGCAGCCTAAGGGTCTGTTCTTCATGTACTCGTTGTGACGTTAGGGTGGACGGATGTCGGAGACCATGCCTGTATTTGGAGTGCATGGTTTAATGCCTAAATAAGGCCTGGGAATTTATCCCTATATAAGGGCAGGGCGAATTGTGCTTATATAAGGACATGATACTGGAAAGCCCGTTTATGGACACCCTAAGAGGAATACAACACCCACTCCACTTTCGTGTGTACGATAATAGTAAAATGCTAAACATTTAAAATGCTAAACATTAAAATGGAGTACCGCATATTGCTAAAATATTTCATAAAACCATTTAAAAAGGCATTTAAAAACCTATTAGAATGCAAAAAGGTACTGTACATTTGAAGCATTGCTTTTCATTTCAGGCATAAAAGTTCGAAAATAAATGCAATTGGAATGAAATAAGCAGTAATATTTACATGTGACAGAAAATGATCGATAAGTGTCTCAAAAATCAAAGTAATTTCATGTCATGAAAATTAATGAACTGTTTTAGACACATAAGATGACTAAGTGTTCGTGGAAGTACCTTGAAGTCTGTATTATAAGGCTAGTTCTACTTTAAGCAGATTGTAGTGCCATTTTCGTTCGAAAAATGGGAAAAAGTTCAATTTTGGTAGAGTTCCAAGTTGTTTTGAAAAATGAAGGCCAAATTGTTACTGCATCTCTGGAACACTGTATGCTGAATCAGAGTCAGTTTACGGGTCTGGTGTAAACATGAGATCATCTACTTCTATAGACAAAACATCGTCCACTGTAGTTGGTGTCAGTTGGAACACCTCGTGTAGCAGATTAATTGCACAGAGATGTGAAGCTTCGCTTCCAGCATAGGGTGCCGCAGCAAAGTTCGCGTCCGTTGTTACCTGTGTGCCTGTAGATCTTTCTAGTACCTCAGCAGCAGCCGGAAGCGTCTGTGAGATCTCAATGAATGCTGACATCAGGATAGGAAGCCTCTGGGGACAACACATAGCATGGGCCGTTATCTGGTCCAGCAGAGTATCGATATCCGTTGGCGTCGCTGATGGAAAAGTTAAGACAGGTGTCCAACACGCATTCTACACCGCATAGCAGGCATCGTAGAACAGGTAAGATGCAATCTTGCCAGATTGGTCTGAAGGACAGGAACCACGTGGTATTAAGGTCCCGTAGACCAGCGTTTCCCAAACTGTGGTCCGCGGACCCCTAGGGGTCCGTGAGACATTCCCAGGGGGTCCGCAGGACTCTAGTGCCTGCCGTCGTAGTGAAAGACGAAACGCCCATGCGTCCTCACAGCACACAAGAGCTGTGAATGTTGGCGCAGGGGCGGCGAGACCACAACAATACAATCTGGCCAATCATCATTCTGCTTTAGGAGGAAGGTGAAGGGTGATTGGCCTTATTTTATTATTTGCTTCTGCCCGTCCTCCGACGTTGCGCACCCACAGTGCGTGCGTTTCCCCTTGTGTTTGCGGCCAGCGCCGGGGCATTTTGCTACCATGTGTGCCCTGTTGCCCTGAAAGCAGAGTACAGCTGTGCCTCTTGTATCGAGGCTGAAGAGCATTCGAGCACCTCGAACCGGCAGGAGGGCTATTCTCGCTCTGGAACTGCATGTGAGTGTTTTACAAGTGTACCTACGCATTTACAGTAAAAGCGCGCATATGCTTTAAAAACGTCTTTCCTTTTTATGTCAGCCTCATGTAACATAGTTGCTTATATTAGCCGGCACTTACCACAAAGTGCTGTCGAGAGGCGACATTACCTGTTACATAAAGCCCCTCGATAATCCTACATCCGTTCAGTAACAGTGACGAGCTGGGATTCGAACCTCTGACCTCCGGATTGCCTGGGATGCATTAGTCTGCAAGCCATCCAACCTGGCTCAGTCGACTAATCATCTTTAAACAGATACAAAATGGCAGGGAACCATTTAAAAAGATTGAGGCACCTGCTCTCTGATTTTGCACTAAAGAAATAGCGCATACATCACCTCCAAGAGGCTAACATTTGGGCCCGAACCTTCCAAAACATTGCTAGACAGATAGAGTGACAGGAACAAGTAAACTTCCCACAATGCAAGAGTTTTATAACACCACAAAAATCCGAATCACTACTAGGCCTGCTAATATCTAGAGTGGATGTCATTTGGAAATTGCATCGTTTGGCACAACGCAATAACATGGAATGCTGCGTGAGGCGGAGGCCTGTAATTATGCGCTGTGCATAATGATCCCAGTATTAAACTCCGCGATGGCACCCAAGTGCCCCGCCATAGTAATGCATGCCAGGGGTTCTCGAAAGGGGCGGGTCAAAGGCATTAGGAGGGGCACGGTAAAGGCAAACGATTTCTGCGGCAATGCACGGGAAGTAAATCACTCCCACAACGGATATATTGTATCGTAAAGCAGAAAAAAACAGCTTCCGCATTTCACCACGTCCCTAGGAAAAACTAAACAGCACCCATGTGCCCCCAGGATCATACCAACATTGGCCATCCAATCAAACCGGTGTAATCACAAGACAATATTCTGATCGCGTGCCACAGTCCTCAAGTCAGCTGCGGAACTCCCGGGCTCCAGGATAATCGTCCACAGTGTGCTGCTACATACAATAGACCCGAATCAGACGGGAGACTCCGAGATTTTCGAAGACAAAAATGGCTTTCTTTGACTGTCTCCCTCCTGAAATTGCCTCTGCTTGAATAGAAGTCAACAGGGGTGATACACTCTCCCGATTATTTCTGTGAAATCTTCCATTTTCTTCTTCTAAAAATGTTGGCATGTATGCTTCTAGTCTAAATCTATCCTGTCTGGCAGCATATATACATTTACAAGTGACATTACCAATAATAGGGCAGAGAAAGCCAGCTTCATGTGAATTGTTCAGATCTCACACCAAGTACGTTTAGTGAGTGAATTGAAATACATATTTGGTGCGCATTAGCAGCATATGTCTATAGACAATCGTTAAAAATAAATGTTATTCCTGTGGATCCCAGAGAAAAGTTTTCAGAGATTTACAAACGCCAACCTCATGCGAAGAAGCTCTGCCTCTTCCCTCATTTATGTCATGTTTGAGAAGCACTGACAAAGCAAACAGCAGTTAGGATTGTGGGCACCACAAGCTCCCCAAACACTCCTTTCACTCACACACAGAACAGATAATAAATCACATTGATTTAGGCCCAGATCTCTGTACCGGGGTGAATGTATGACATTGTTCTGCATTCTGTCCATCAATTGTTCTTTTTATATAATAAATCACAGGCAGCAGTAGAGCAAGCTTCCTCCGCGCGCGCACACATGCAGTGCAAGCTTCCGCCAACAGAAGTGAATCAGTTGAAAGGCACATGTGTATAGGTTACCGTTACTTGGCAGGCGGGTAAAAATAGATGCAGCCAGGATCAGCAGTAGAATTTTCGCGCTGCTGTCTGATTGCTCAGTTTCCACAAGCCCTTGGGTGAATTATGTGTGCTGTCAAGCTTTCATACTCAGACATATCAAGCTCTTATTCTGTGTAGCCTTTGCATTTTGTTGTTGGCAAGGGACGAGGCAGTGGGTATCCTAACAGGAGAGGGTCATGTCAGGTGCCACGCGAGGCCTCTCTGAAATATGCCTTAACTGCACTGCTCACCCCTTGGTGGTAAAATGTTGTTCTGCTGTCTGTGACTAAAGATTATGTCTAACAGGGGTTTATGGTAATTGGCATAGCATTGTTCCATGATCTCGCTGAAACAATATGCCTCCTGTGCAGATACCATCCTGCCATCTCTTGCACTTCCATGATGAACTCCTAATATAGACCTTGAATTTGCTCTGTACACTGGACTCATCGCTTTGTGCACTATCTTGTTAGAATTTTCACAATATTCGTTGCTCCTTGGGGCATGTCTTTATTATAAAATGCTTCATAATTGTATAATATTTTAGACCTTCTTAAACTGTGAATAGGTAAACATGCTAATAATTCACAATCATTCAACCTGTTTCTGTAAGGAAGGGTCACCACTCCGAGGATCTGGAGTGAGAATGTAGAGGTGCTGCTATGGCTGAAAGCAGGAGCCTTGTACCACTAAATAATACACTGCTGTATGCATACATGTCCATGCCAATAGACCCAATTCAGGCTGTCTCCCTCCTGAAATTGCCTCTGCTTCAAAAGGCGTTTTTAAAAAGAAATTTAAATTGTACAAATTGCTTGGGGGTCCCCGGCTTCCAGTAGTGATTCAGTGGGGGTCCTCAGGAGTCAAAAGTTTGGGAACCACTGCCGTAGACGATTTATGCCCAAAAGCTCTACTATTTGCTCACAGCACTTTCGTTCAAGGAGAGCTTTCTCCATTTCGCTCGGAGTGATGTCTGCGAATAGGCTGGCCATAGCGCAATAGCAGGAAGAGAAATAGAATTCCGGCAACAAGTGCTAGAATTAATGGTATGCCACCAAACACCGAATGTGCAAAGTTCGGGATGATTCCGAGTATTGCCTGGAAAGGTGCTAACAGACCGGAGCAGATGCTCTTAAATACATGTACAATTCCTGTTGTATCAGACATATTGAAGATTCGTCCTATCATTTCCACGAAATGTATAGGGCAGTTTGTACGTATTAAAGTCTGTATCTCAGCCGAAGTCCTTGCTATTTGTAGATCATAGGTTTCTTTGGCCGAGGTCAAAGGCACTGTTTGCTGTAAAAGCATGGCTTTCATTCTGCTCAAAGTATCAAATCTTATAAAAGAGACGTTCAGCGAAGGCCATAGAGGCGACTCCCTGACTGTGTCTATTGGGGCAAACAATACTTGCATACACCAAGTGACCTTGGAGTTGACCGTTACTAGATATGGGATGCCTGGCAGCATGCCACAGCAACTCTGATCATTCAACATGAGGTAACTCCCATCAGAAAGTTGTCCAAACGTTGGATTAATCACAGCAGCTGGTGTACCCTGCTGATGGCAAGACAAATTAGCCACAGAACCATTACAAGCCCCGTGCAAGGAAATGTCCTGACATATAAGCGAACCGCTCAGTGCACGTTTACAGTGTGTACCGCTCAAAAACACTTCACGATCCCCACTCCAACATCTATATGTATACAGTAAATCCCAAGATGTCTTAATGTATTCCTTACCCAACCTTTCATATTTGCCTGCTTGCATTTGTCTGAGGCAATACTGAAACTGAAAAGTAGTCACAGGTAATGTTATTTTGCCATGAATAAGCCATTCTGTAGCTGGTTTTTCTGCCACTGTGAATGGTAACTTTTCCAGTTTTTCAATGCTCAGCACTGTATACCTTGCTCCTCTTTGTGCCAATTCGATCTGTTTATCAGTGAGATTGAATTCTGCAAACAGAGCCGATGTGTTGATGAAACGCCAAGGCACATAGCCCGCTCGCAAAGATTGCAGCGTCCAGCTTAATAACATAATAGAACGTAATTGAGATTGGCCTTGTTGTAACATCGCCAAATCTTGTTCTAGTATGTCGATAGCAGAGGATACAATGCCGTCCAGTGAATATATTCTGGAGGACAAAGTTGTTAACCCATTGTCGACCACAGAGTGTTTTCTCTAAATTAATACGATCAAGTTCACGTATTCGTTCTGCAGCCTCCATCTGTGATACTTTCCATGCTTCATCATAAGCAGCATAAATGGCGGCATATATGAAACGTTTTTGACGCGGTTTTCTTGGTCCAAGCAAGAATTCCCTAAGGTCTGCGTCCTTTTTAAGTAAGGTTAAGTGTTGTTTCACATCCTGTAGTGTAGACTTATGCAGCCAATCGAGGCATAATTTTCCTACACTGTATGTTGTTACTACCCCCGGATGTTGTCTTTGGACGTATCTTGGGTCTGGCCTATTAATAGTAAAGCCCTGAGTTTTATTCAGGAATCTTTCCTGACAGTTATTCGTGTCTGTGGGCCAGATCAACCATTTTTTCCAGTCAGGATTAGATCTGTTGAGTTGTAGTATATTGTCAACTGTCACCACTGCCTGTGTATCGTTATTTCTTGCAGATGCTGGTACAGTAGGTGTGTTCATCTCTTTGATCTTGGCTAATCCAAGACAAGATGTTTGTTGGATGGTTTCATTCAAAAACATTATTTATTCAGGGATGATACAGGCTCTAAATAAAGCTTCTATTCCCTGCACTTGCCATTCTTTAGTACCCCAGTCTGTTTTGGTGTCTATTGTGTCTTTCCAAAAGTTGAAACCCTGTCTAGACAGTTGGGCATTAAATAATGCAGAGTAAATCTGTTTTGTATTTGTTAACATAATTTTCAGTCCTATCTTGTTTACATTTTTATAGTAAAACATTTCTGGATCAGATGTATTATAACCTGAAAAATATGGAAATTTACTAGCAAATGTTTTTGAACTACCTTTAGGTGGTGTAGGACAATGTTCCCATTGGTTAAACAAACACATTTCTTGGATATGCAGATTTATGCAAATAATGATGACCATAGTGGTTATAACAATACAGTTGTTCATAGTCTGATGAACCCTCTAAATATTCATTTTTAGAAAATGCAGCAGATTTTTCTAGGTCAAACAATGTCATTTACAGTCTCAAAGTTCCAATCATCTGAATAGGTACTGGAAGAGAGTAGATCACTTAGTGAAATTTTAAACAAATGTGGCATGTTCAATTGTTCCGTCGGACCGAATATATCAAAATCTGTTTTGTCCCACACTATAACATCCTGTATAGGAACAGCTGTGATGTTCACTGATGACAAGTCTCTTGCTTCACGATGGGAAGATTTATGAGGTTTCAAAAGTACGTTCACGTCTTTTCCTTCAGTGTTCACATGGATGTATCTGCCACTTATAAGCACGCTCACAGTTGTTACCAAAGATAGCCAGAGCAGGAAAACAAAAAGTCCAGATGTAATCCAGAGTTCAATCCATGGAGAAACCAAATAAGTCTTTTTCAGAAAGTGAAGAAAGTCTTGTACTTGCTGCTTGAATTTCAATGATGCTGGCGTCGTTTCAGGTTCACTTGGATCTTCTGAGAACGTATCAAAGTTAATGAAATAGCCAGAAGCAGTTCTATCAATTATTGGAATTGCATCAGGATTTTAGAAATCACTGGAACCAGTTCATCACTTGTTACGTTGGTGTAGACAGGTGTATTTGGACGAACTGTTACTTGGTGTTCAAGAGGGATGAGTTCCATAGCGTTGTTGCTTAGTCCTTCATCGGTTACTGCTGAATTCTCGATGGTTATCAGTTTTTCAGTCTGAACCTCTTGGATAGTAGCGAGAGGAGTGTGTCTGCTACTAGGTCGGAGTCCACGAGGCCTACTATTTAGTATTGGCCACATACTGTGGTTTGATCAGGTCGATGGACACAAATCTTTTCTCCTTTCTTCCAGCAAGGGGCGGCAGAAGTACTGTTCTTGTTCCTTGAACTGCTAGGACAGGTACTGGTTGTCTGTAAGAAGGTCCAAATTCCTTCTTGTCCGCAATTTTTTCTCTGACTAGATCCCCAACTTTTGGAATCCAGACAGGCCTTGCTGGGACCGCCGATTTTTCCCCAGTGTTGGTTGGCTGTAGGAGTACGTTGCTTTGTTTCGCTCTTAACTTGTTTAAGTCCTGTAAAACAGCCAAACGATCTTTGATATCAAAGGGTTTATTTTCCACCACTGTGCCTACGTGTTCAAGGTCTGGTACTCACATTCTTGTCCCAAATAGGACCTCATATGGAGTGACCCCCCCTAGAGAACTTCTTGGCAGATTATTCAAAGAGCGTTGTACCCCATTAAGGTGTTTGACCCACCCGTCACCCGAACCTAATACTCTAGCTGTTATAGACTGCTTTATGTCTCGGTTTTTCCTTTCCACAACCGAATTTCCCTCAGGATGGAATGGAGAGGAGTACCTCAATGCAACGCCCAGACTGGCCATGGCTTCTTTGTAAGCCCTAGAGCTAAACGCAGGACCCTGGTCAGAATGTAGCGTGCCTATTGCGTATATGCCGATAAAGACTCGCAAATCTTTTATAACAGTTCGAGCGTCAGCTGAGCGCTGAGGCCATAACCATAGGAACCTAGATTCAGTATTTGTGGGAATGCCTTTGTCCAGTAGGACGCAGGCGCGTAGATAGACGAATGCTGTCTAACAATGGTGTCTGTACTGGGTTGCCGCATTCGCAGCATGGTGTCCGGTGGCTCTCTCGCTGTAATTTACAGTCTAAGCAGTTGTTGATGAATATGTGAATTTCTGTATTCATTCAAGCCCACCAGTACATCTCTTTTAACGTCAAAATTGTTTTAGAGATTCCTTGATGTGACAGACCCTCCCCCAAATGTGTTTCATAAAATCAAGGCTGCTCTACGTTCCATGTTTGGGATTACCCTATCCCCCACTCCAGGGATTCGAGCAAAAGGAACGTTGTTCGCATCAATTACATAAGAGTACTTGAGTGGAAACTTTTTTGGTAACGCTGCACTGCCTTTGCTTGAAGCATTGACAGCCAACATTATCTCACTGTCTATTTTCGTTTTGGAACGAGTGATCGCAGCTACGGAAGCCGTCTGCACAGCCCCCTTTGCGGCTTCATCAGCCAATGAATTCCCTGCAACGTGAACGCCATCACGTTGATGACTCAGTGTATGGATCACGTGAGCCTTTGGTAGTTCGTTTTTCAACTGAACTACTTGTTCCCAAAGCATTTTGTGCTTTATTGTGCCTCCTTTCGCATCTTTGAAACCATTTTCAAGCCAGTTTTGTATATAGTCATTATACGACTGAACACAGTAAAACGAATCGCACACTATTAGTGTGGGGAATTCTCGATCTGTACTTTCAAGTGCCAGTTTGAATGCTTGTAGTTCAGCTCCCTGAGCCGTACAATCTCCTAGAGACTGCGTTTTTGTGACCATAGGTCTAAAGATGCCATTTCGCATGCGACCTTTAACGATTGCACACGCAGCACTGTAAGCTTGCTTACTCCCTATTGCGGGTTGTGCGGATCCGTCAGTGTAAATTATAAATTCGTACTGATCGAGAGGCAGAATTTCAGTAGGCAGAGGACATTCATGTTCGTATTGCAGGAATGCTTGTGTTTTTAAATCTGGATCAAAAACATATTCAACATCTGTTGCAGCAAGAGAATTAACCCATTGTATCCATCTTGGATGTAATGCTTTAGCATTTGGAATGCTTGCTTTTGTGACCGCTTCTAAAGCTGGTACCGGGGTTACGACAATAATGCGTTTCCCTTGGGCTAAGGCTCTTTCTTTTGCTACAGCGGTTTGAACTGCTGTTAGAATTTTTTCAGTTGAACTGAAGCGCATTTCCGCTTGTGTGTACAAATGAGATTTGTATGCTATTGGTATTTTCTCACCCTCATTGAAAGTTAAGTAGGTGAATCCGCATTGACCCGAAATTATTCGGATCACCAAATTGCGTTGACTTACGCGTGTTTGTAAGTGATTTGTTGCTAACATGTTAGCCTGGAGTGAACGCAAGATTTCTGTGTGTTCCTGTGTCCAGTTTCTGATCGAAAAATCAGGTTTGATTAATGCGTAGAGAGGTTTAACCCTTTCTGCGTAATTTAGAATGTATGTTCTTCCAAAGTTTAGGAAACCCAGGATGGATTGTAAGTTTTTTAGCGTTTTTGGAGGTTGGAGTTAGCTGCCAAGCTCTTGCCTTCACTTGAAAGCTCATATCCTAGAAATAGGACATTGAGATGGGCAATTCTGGACTTTTTAAAGTTGAACTTGTAGCCCTCGGAGGCGAAACCCAGTATAATGGTGCTCACCCTGTTCAAGTGTTTTACCAGGTCATCGTCTGTCAGATAAATATCATCGACATAGGACAATGCCTCATTGTCATAAATTTGTAGTAACTCCGTTACCCTCGCTGAGAATAAACCTGGGCTGTTCTTGAACCCTTGTGGGAGTCGACAAAAGTGACGCTGGGTCCCCATTATGGAGAATGCTGTTAAGTACCTGCTTTCAGGTGCTATGTTTTGACAAAAGAAACCATTTGAGATGTCTAATGTTGTTTTATATTTTTTACGCACAATGTTATTCATTAATGCTGTGCTATGTGCATTTTGCACTGCAAAAGTTTTAGAACAAGTGTTTAGGTGTCTGTAGTCCAAAACTAGACGATATGTATTGTCTGGTTTGGAGACAGGAAACAAAGGATTGTTCATTGAGGAGGTGCATGTTTCAATCACCCCTTGGTATTCAAGTTGATCTCCTGACCTGTTTTTTAGCTTCTTGCTTTATTGGGTACTGCCGTTGTGCAGTTGGTTCATGTTTCAGATGTATTTTATGGTGAGGTGAGTCCTCATCCCATCCTACATGATTTTTATATAATGCTGGGGCCTGGGCCACTGCCCATTTCCTGGCATATGTATATTTTAGGTGAATTGGAATATGGCTGGAGAAGGTAGGCATAATAATGTCCTCGCCGTGTGGGCACTCCCTGACAAATTGTGGTGGCCAGTCCCTTTCTGCTAGAAGTATGTCATAGCCCTTTGATAGTCTTTCCCAAAAAAGTGCTTTCACCTGTCTAGGTTTGTCTCCCTCCATCCGGAGTGTTATTTCATATAACGTTTGTGGAGTACTAACCCTGGTGTCTACAGTCTCAACTGTGATGTACTCATTCAAGTCCACTATCTCCAGAAGTTCCCTCAGGTTCTAGCGAACTATTGTGACTTCTGCTGCACTGTCCAGCATGGTCTGAGCCCATTCTCCGTTCTTGAGTTGTGTTCTCAGTATTCTCGGCATGTCTGATCTTTAGACCTGCTACTTTCTTTTTGGAGAATTGAGGTTTTACTTTGGTTTTTAGAGCGTGTTTGTCGTCTTTCGATTTCACGCGTTCTTCTCTGTGTTCCGTCCGTTCTCTTCTTTCCGAAGTCTGTGATGAGATCTGAACGGGACGAGAGGAACGTGTATCAGTATCTTGATACCTATCAGGTTTTCTCAAATTATCCCTATTCCTGAGGTTATACCTCCTTTCAGAGGGCTCCTTTTGAGGAGACCTACCTCGGGATTGAGAACGTTTCTCGTTTGATTTTTGTTTAGTAGTATCCCACTTCTTTTTAGAAGATGCAGGAGTTTGTTTAATTGAGTCCTTCTCAGGACTTTCAGATAGCTTCGGCTTCACTGGTCTTCCACCCAAACTATCTCTGCCTAATTCTGCATAAGATTGTTCTATTATTCTGGGTAGCTCTGTTTGATGTTCTGTAACATCAAATTCCCTTAATTTTTGGCGGATCGCCACTGCTGCTGCCTCCCCTTTAATATTAGATAATATTATTGTTGAGACCTGGTCGAAATTTTTCAGTAATTTCATACCTAAATTTAGAGCAGGCTATTCGTTTTGAATTTGTTTCAGGACATCAGGTATTACCGCATTTGACGGAATGCCATGTGTTTTGGTATAGATGGCAGCAAAGACTGAGCCCCAAGTGGTACAGACTTCCAGTTGTGGTGTGATCCCCATTGGTAAACTGATTGTCAGTATTCTGTGTTTCTCATACGGGCTAGTATTTGGAAATACTGCTTCGATTTGAGTAATTTTTGAGCTATCCAGAATGGAATTTGCTCACGTTTTGTGGGCATTTTACCCATGACCTGCGTATAGAGTCTGTGGTGTAATTTTTAGTGTATTCCCCTGGTGAGGAGTTTGATTTGGAATTGTTAATGATTGCTGGACTGTGAAAGTCCGCATGACATATTGGACCAATTGTCTGTAAATTTTTATTAACTCTGTGATTTGAGTATGTAGTTCCTCATCTGACATTATATCCAGTTCAGGATGAGGTGTATAGCCGGCTAGAATCGGCCATGTTGCTCCTGGTCTACCTAGTGGACCGAGCCTAGTAATGTTTTTGTGATGTTTTAGGGCGCCTTTAAACCAGAGCTGATGCTCCTGGTATGTTAATGGAATTTCTATATATCCTCGAAAGGAATGTATTCCTCTGGTGATTCATCTTCTTTGTAGAAGTGAAATATGTGTGATATTGGATTGCATTCAGGAAATATTACCCATGAATAGAATACTTCTGTCTGAAAGGATTCATGTGCCTCTATCACGAAAACTGCTCTACCGCCTCTTGGTGGTAGGCCATGTTTTTTAAGTTTTAGAGTGATGGCTCTTCTTATGTTTGGAGCGATGTCTATAACACCCTCCTCGGTTTCATTTAAACCTGTATTGTTAAAAACTACTGCTTGGGCTGGATCAGCCGCAGCTACACCGTTTCCGGCGTCTTCAGTCATTTTGTTTTTTGAAAAATGTAGAACAAGTTTCAAGGAAACAAAGATAAGGTGCACAATATTTTGGAACACTGTATCCTTCAACTTTGAGCAAACCAAACAGCTAATATATAGGGTACTGCCCTATGTAGCCGTGGCGGATACTAAACCCTGCCCACTCCAGACGTCTTTTTGAAGTATATGGGTAGGGGTCTTGAGAGAAAAGGCACGGCTGAGTTACTCAGTATCTAACGTTGAATTACCGCCTTACCAAACGTTGGGCGCCATGTAGTGTAGCTCCTATTTCCCTAATAGGCTCTGCGCATTGGAATAATATATCCTATAGGTTTGACATAGGACTAAGGTCAGTATGTCCCTATCGAGTATATTAAACTTAATTACTTGTGCCAGCTAGCTCAGAGGCCACTAGAAACTCCTTGACAACAAGAAGGAGTAGTTTCTGGCAGCCGCAAAGACATGACCACTGTGTTTCCCTTTAGAATCAGAACGTGTCCCAGAGTCGTGGAAACAATAGATAACTATTTCACTCAGCTCAGTCGTGCATGCTTAGTTTTCTCCAAGTTACACAGAAAGGAATAGACGGGCTTTTTCAATAAAAGATTTATTGAACAGTCTTGTTTCTGGTGTAAGTAAAATGTGCTGTTACGATCACAAGACAGTATGTGAGATAAATAATGTACAGTGTGAGCAGTAGAAATAAATAATACTGCGATAGCATTATCTTTTAGTACATATGCTGTTACATAAATAACAGACTAAAAATGCGAGTACTCATACGATGCGTTGCTAAGCTAGTTCTACCCCAATGTGCCTAACCTAACTTAGGTGTAGGGAGAGGTATGAAGTAGGTGAAGTATTCCTTACTATGGTATACTAAGAGTATGTTAAGCCTAGTATGCCAAGAGTACCTCTAGGTTCTAATCAACTCCATACCTGAAGATTGAGAGAGGTTGGAATCTCTTTGCCAGACTCGAACTCCAACACCCCGCAAGGGAAGTCAGATCACTGGAAGCTGGACTCTCTGCGTGCAGGGATGACAGCGTCTTCTCAGTGCGTCAGGCCGGGATACGGGCTCCTCTGAAGTCGAGGTCTCCTCTAGTTTACAAGGGCTAGGAAGGTATATTTATACCTGAGAGTACCTAGGAATGTTTAGTATTGACGTGAGTCGGACAGCGAAAGACGTCATGAATGAACCCCTAAGGAATAACGGTTCATACATAATATATGAGACCTTGAAGAAATCAATAGTCCTGGACTAGGGAAACTCCCGCAGCCTAAGGGTCTGTTCTTCATGTACTCGTTGTGACGTTAGGGTGGACGGATGTCGGAGACCATGCCTGTATTTGGAGTGCATGGTTTAATGCCTAAATAAGGCCTGGGAATTTATGCCTATATAAGGGCAGGGCGAATTGTGCATATATAAGGACATGATACTGGAAAGCCCGTTTATGGACACCCTAAGAGGAATACAACAGTACCTAATATGCCCCCCTCGCTGTGTAAGGTTGCCCTGTCCAGAGCTCGAGTTTCCCCTCCTCTGTCCCCCTTCCCGCCCCTCCCCCCGGGGAGGCCGCCCCCTGTGTCGACGCTGCCCATGTCCCATCAATATCAGATTTCCTTGTGCACTACACTTAAAGAACAAAACCCCGGAGACCCCCCAACCCAAAAAAAAAAACCCAAATGATTATTGTCCCTGTTAACACTGCAAACCGGTAATTAGGGAACTGGCCCTCACCCGTTATGGCAGTCCTTCACTCAACTGGAGTTAGTAGGTAGAGGGGAGGAGAACATTGAGGATCTAATCAGGGATACCCCGGTCTGGGCCAGTCAAGCCCGCCAAATTTCCATACCTCACAGCCTGGACAGATGGAAGCCCCCTTCAAGTCTTTTACCCTGTGAGGACTTTTATCGTCCGCGGTAATACTCCTCGCGATCTGTAGATCAATCTTCTGGTGTCTGACGTTGGCGAGGCTTCGGTGATCTCTGGTGTCGCGCTGTCTTCCATTGGGCCTCGTCCCCCCCAGTGGGCCGAGGGGACGACGCTCCATCAATTCTCGCCGCCTCTGGTTGCCCTGAGTGTTGTGGGAGGCCCAGCGTTTGCCTCGCTTCTTGGAGGTCTGTGACATGCCGGGGCTTATTGCGCAGCTCAAACGCTAAGCTGAAGGGGTAGGTCCATCTATATTCGATGTTGTCCTGTCGAAGCTGGTCTGTGATAGGCTTGAATTGAGCTCGCCTCGCCAAGGTCGCTGGGGCAATATCTTGAAAAAGCAAACATGTTTCCCCTTGGAACGATACTTCTTTTATTTTCCAGGTGGCCTGGAGGATTGCCTCTTTAACTCTGTAGGAGTGCAGTTTGACGAACACATCTCTTGGTTGACGTTTATCGCCCTGTGGTGAGGGGCTGACCCTGTGTGCCCTCTCTATTTTCACTTTGGGGCCTGACTCCCCCAGTGGCTCCTCAGACATCCCCTGCGTGAAGGCCTCTAGATCCGGTCCCTCCGCTCCTTCCTTCAGGTGTCGAATGCGCACGTTGTCCCTTCGGGATCTGTTTTCAAGGTCTTCATTTTTCAGGGCTGCCGTCTTGAGCTGATCATGGAGGGAGTTAACCGTGGATTCCAGATTACGTGTTTTCCCCTCCAGGTCAGTGACCTTGGATTCTAGATCAACTGTCTGTGTGCCCACTGCATCCACATCCTGTTGTAGGGGGGAGTAGGCGTGTGTTGATGTCAGACCGTAGGCCCTCCAGCGAGGTGGTCAGGTCCACTTTGAGTTCTTCCCTCAGTTCTTTTTTGAAGTCTCGCAGGGAGAGAAGCAGGTCTTCTTTTGTGAGGGCCATGGGTTCCGGATCGTTGCTGTGGACAGCGGAGGCCCCCGGCTCTGTTGCTGCGAAATAGTTAGAGACCCTGTTGCTCTGGGCCTTCTTCGGCGGCATATATACCTTTGCTGGAGGGGTGACCGCCCCTTGCCTCCGTCGCCCGTGCGTCCTCTCCCAATGCTAGAGGCCGCTGCAGTTTTGCCCACCCGCTTACGGCTATGCAGTGCAGCGTCTCCCCCGGTAGCCACTCGACCACTGTGTGCACACCAGCCCCCTGCTCGTCTCACTCCGGCGGTAGGGGTTAAGGCGTCACCACCTTGCTAATACCAATGCCTCATTGGTTGGATATCATCACCTTCGAGCTGCGGCAGTCTCACCAGCTTATTGTGAAATCTCGAGTGCCCGCGCTTCAGGGTAAGATAAATCCGCCCGTCCCGCTATCCGCCATCTTAGGGTCAGGCGCGGGTGTTGTGGACACTGGATTAAGTTTCCGAGAAGTCTCCGCGCCACGAGCTCCATGTCCAGGTCGAGGAGTCGCCGCCCCCCCCGCTCGGTTGCACGTGGGGCGGCAACCCCCCCCCGGCCGTCACCCGTAGAACAATTCTGGCCCGGCTACAGCCCCTTTCTGGCATCTCCCCTTACACGGGCCTGTCCTCGCCCGATCACTACTGCCGGCAGTAAGTCTGCGCCCTTACTTGCTTCTGGCATGCGCCGCCAGCCGGTCCTCGTCTGCTCCCGCTTTCGGGTCTTCCAACGGCCCAGCTCAGGCTGACCGCGTCACCGCATCACGCCGGGCAAGATGGCTGCTATAGTCCGCGGCTCCACCCAAGATTCCAGCCCAGACAACCCTTGACCATTGCGTCGTTCCTCCTCTGCTTCAGCCCCTCATCATCGCTCGTCACCAGCAGGGGGGGGAGGAACTCTCCGACTTGTCGCGCCCCTCCAGATTCTGCTGGGTGCACATTTCCAGCTTAGTTTAGGAAACTGCCATGGAGCCCTCGCGGATCACATCCGCACGGCCCTCTTGGTTTGGCCACGCCCCCTAAGAATGTTTTTTTCAGCACATTCAGGGCTACGAATTGTGCAGACTCCACATCAGTATCTCACTTCACATTACAGATGTAATGGAAAATATATATATTTCACATTACTCAAACACTTAATATTTTGTTGTATTTTTCAAATAGACTAACAAATTTTCTGGAACACTAAAGAAAATGTTGTCCTGAAGAAGGCGGCTGGGTTTTCCTTAAGTATGTGATATGTAAATCAGTTGAGTAATATTAGCACAGAATGTGTTGTGGCTGAATCACTTGTGTGCTGTAAAAATTACATGCTTTCTAACTCTGTACAAACTAAGGTATCTATTGGCACAAGCCCGACCGCCCATGCCATAATTGGCAGGCAGGGAAAACCTATTGCACATGACTTTTGTATGACTTTCACCATTTTCCCCCCCCAAGACAGGATAATTCCCTCCAGTAACATATATTTGCCCAGGGTTTACCCACATTAGGGTTCCCAAGGTGTTGGAGTGCCACCATGTGACAAACTGGATGGCTTTCTGAAAACTCGGGATCTGGGGGAATCCAGGGTGATCTAGCTTGGATGAGCCCCAGCACATTTAATTACCTGGAACACCCTGCACATAAAGTACGTTTAAAAAAATACTATTCTTCAATTTTCTGTGACAGAAAATTCCAGATCTTCTGGCAAACAGTAATCTTCTGCAATCCAGCTGTCCCACACTACTCCCGATATACACAGGACCCCACATGTGCATGTAGCCATATTGAACAGGTCAGGTATAGGGCAAAATGTTTATCACATTGACTTCACAAGTTCAGTTTGGCCGGTTCCTATAGGCACACCCAGACATGAGTTACTCTTTTTATTAGTAAACATGTGGGAATACTGGGATTGGTAGGACATCTGCTTATTCATCACAAATTCCGAAACTTTCTGTCCCACAAATTTAAAGAACTTCTGCTTTTTTAATGAATATTTGAATGGCATTCTGGGTAAGAAAGGTTGTAGCATCCTTGCAAGCCACATCACCCTGGACTCCTCCAGATGTGTATATTTCATAAAGATCTGAGACTGGCAGATTTTCCTAGGTGCCTTCCAAATTTGGGCTCAAGTGCGACATCTTCCCAAAGTCAAACTTTCTTCCTTGAGCTTTCCACAATCGCATTTTTTGACCTTTTCAGTTCCTGGCCATAGGCCTACTTGAAAATTAAGGAAAATGGGATTATACAGCGTGTGGCTACTCAGAAAGAGTGCCCCTGCACTATTCACAGTTAATGGGGAGGAGGGGTGCTAGCAGACTAATGGGTGAAAAGCCAGGTTTTAAGTTTCTTTCTGTACTGCCCCTCTCCATCAAGTTGACACAAGTCTAACGTGAATTTGTTCCATGCCTCCAGCTTTAGAAAGGAAGACCATCTGGACTGTGACCAAGTGATCGTTAGAAGAATGCAGGTTTCTCTTAGGACAGATATCTCAGGCCTGTTTGACTTAACGCTCTCTACATTAGGAGCAGGATTTTGAAAAGAATACGCTTGTTCACAATGCAGCTCACTCAAGCGCGGAGAAACATGAGCCTGTCTTGTAAGACTGAGTATGAGACAAGCTGCCGCATTTTGAACGGTTTGCAGTTTTCTCATTAGGTACTGCGGAAGACCTGCGTTCAGGGCATTAACATATTCTAACTACTTCGCCTTTCTTAAAAGAAAAGCTGAATGTCGTCAGTGTAGGAGATTATCTTGGCCCCGAAACACTCAGCCAATGACGCAAGCGGGCTCATATAGATGTTGAACATCGTAGGGCTAAGGGCAGAGCCCTGGGGCACTACTTCGGAGATTCTCATAATGCCAGAGGAATAAGGAGGCAGTCACACTTCCTGTCCCCTATCATCCAAAAAAGATTTTAACCACTTCCATGCAGAACCGGTAATACCTATATCCTGTAGGTGAGAGAGCAGCCTGGGATGAGGAACTATGTCAAACGCTTCTGACAAGTCTAACAAAACCAAAACAGCCTTTCCCCCTGCATCCAAAGTGTTTCTGATCAGTTCTGAAACTTTCAGGAGTGCGGTCTGTGAAAGGCAGCGAGTCTTCTAAGACCCTCAATGCTGCCCGGTGCAGGGTTCCACCTCTAATTCACTTTGGGTTCGCTATCAAAAATAACGAGGCAAGGCGCTGGAAACTGGAAGACAAGAAGAAGGTTTATTTCTCATGAGGAGATCGCGTCAACTGAGACACCGGGATGTCTCAGTGAGGTGTTCTGCTGGCAATGCTTTTGGCTCTTCCTTTTATACAGGTTTTACACAATGTATTTGTTTAATTTATCATGGTTACAAGCTTGGAGTCTCCGCCCCGGGCAGGTTGTCACACAAGCCCGACATTGTTTCATCAACATGGTTACACAAGCCCAACATTAACTCTCCTCCCGCCCGGGTCAAAAACAGACAATTTAATTGCAGCTGGACCTTGCTTCAGGGTCTAAAAGCGAGTGAGACCGGCCAGATCTAAGAGTCCGTTCTGTTGATAAAAACAGGTCCCATTGTTGGCTAAAACAAGTCTTGCTGTGTGCAGTGCAATAAACCATGTTTGCAAGAGTCTGTTTGGTGTTTGTAACCTGTTTGTGCAGGGATGAGAGGAAAGACGAGTTTGAGGCAGCAGGTGATGTTGATGTTTGTCGTGGAGATAGTTTATAGCCCCCAGCACACATATCAGGTTTGGTCAGAGAGTCAGAAGGCTGAGAGGACAGGGTGAAATGAAGGTGACCAACAGAGTACAAAATGGCTGTGGTCAATCAGAATGAATGTAGTTTATGTGCACGTAGGAACTTTCATCAGACAAGATGGCGCAGAATGTTCATGATTGTTATTTTGTTCTTAACAGTCGCCCCTTTGAACATAACTAGCCAGCTTGTCAGTCTATTTCGATCTCCATAATGTCCTGTATCTCTTGATCATACATTACTCTCATTTTTGTTAGCTGAGTGTCCATAGTCTTAGGGTGCAAGGTAGTTATGCAAAGATAACACAAAGGTGGTATACAGTGTATACCCAAACAACAACCACATATTGTCAATACTGGGACCAAGAGAATCATTGATATTTTCCAACCCCACTCCTTCAAGATGCCCCAAAGCCAACTTCCAATTGTCCAAGTCTCTGATCCTTGATGAATTTCTGAAGATAGTCTATGGAGATGTTCGATTGCTTCATAGACAGAAGGTTAATTATCAGGCTGCGTCGAGGAACTGTGATGAGGCAGAGTCTGTTTGATCAATGTCTTTAGAACGCTTTTCTTGATGATGCTGTGCAGGGGCTGTGTAGGTTGGTGGTAGAACAAAGGCGATGTAGCACGTGCCCCCTAGTTTCCTGGGAGCCAGGTGTAGGCTTTGGTTCCACAAACAAAGTACATATTGGGTGATGCAACAAGCGCTGGGGGGTTGGCAGTGTTCAAAGTCCTTACAATGTTACAAGTGCTGTGACCCACATTCTTAGTCCCACGGCCTTCAATGCATACAAGGCCTGAGACGTTCACCACAGATAGGGCCACAGTCAGTGTTGCAGCAGTTCTTTTCTTCAGCTAGGAAAATGTGGCTCTGACAGGATTATTGAACACTTGTATTTCCACTCGTTCTTTGGAGGGGACATTCATTGGGAATGTCGTATTGGAGGTGTGAGGGCAAAGGGAGCTGCTGTTCTTCCTGTTTGGTTTAGCCAGAACTCGTTGTAGAACTGAGCGATTGTCCCATCGGAAGTGGCATTGTCTTTGTAACTTTCTTGTAGGAGCATCATCCAGGCAAGGTCCATGAACAGAAAAGGGTGAAGGGATGAAAGGGATGGAATGTTAAGTGGCATGTGGTAGCAGCCCACAGACACAACAGTTAGTGGCATTGGTGGCAAGATTGTGCTGGTGCAGCATCTGTACGAAAGAATTATTCCAGAATTCTTTGCGTCGTTCTCGGAGATGTGGCGGTAGTGATACCAGGTAGTGTTCTTTCTTTGTGATTGGTTGCATGGTTGGTGACAATGTTCTGTATGCAGGTGCATTCTCTTCAATGATCCAGAGTGTGACCATTAGCAGGAGGCAGGTGAGAAATGCAGCTACAAGTGCAATTGTCTTTGTACTGTGCAGTTCAAAAGTCTTGGTGTCTTTGCGGTGGCTTTGCAGGTGTTCCGTTTCTTCCATCATCTTCGAGGAGCTCACCAACTGTTAGGACCACAGACTTTTGTCTGGTGTTTTTCCTGGTAGCGTTGTTTGGCTGTGCTACCGATCTGAGACTCTGACTCAGTTAGTGGCCTGGCTGTTGGAGCTCCCCCTTTTCGTCGATCTTAGGTTGTACCCTTTCCTGGATGGCACCGTGGGGTCGGGAAATTCTGATAGTTCAAGGGTATCTTCTTGTGGGTAGCAACTCAGAGCTGGTCGGTCTCTCGCGAGTACTTCCTCTTGCACCTTCACCCCTTCACAGGTTGCCAGGGTTGGAGGGACTCGTTTGCAATGGAGCGTGCAGTCAGTTTCATTTTATTTCCACTCGGAGGGCAGTTCGGGTGGTGCTCAGGACTTGCCAGGGGCCCGTCCACCTAGGCTCCAGATTCTTCGTTCTTTGGAAGTTGCAGATCAAACATGGTTGCCTGGCTTTATTTCATGTCCCGGGCCCCTGGATAGTCAGGCAAGGCTTGCTGCACCTGTTGGTGGATAATTGTTAGCTCGTTTGTCAATTTATGCAAGTAATCTGCGTAGTTCTGTCTCCTGCCGTGGCTCAGGCAGTAACGTCTGCTAGTGCATTTCCCTGTCCAATGAGATCAGTCACTTTCCTATGTGCTTGGCATTTTATCACTGCTAACTTCTTGGGGAGGAGGACTGCTTGCGTCAAGGCGGAGACTAAATCTCCATGCAGGATGGGTGTACCGTGTGAAGTCAGGAACCCTCTTTCTTTCCATAAGATTCCAAAATGGTGAACCACCCTGAAGGCATATTGGCTGTCGGTGTATATGTTAACTGTCGTGTCAGTCGCTAAGATCGGTCGGGACAAAGGGTTGGTGGAGGGCGTACCGTCAAATCCTATTGAGGTCACATGTGAGCCTGACAAGGGTGCCCTTGAAATCAGTCGTTTGGATAGTGCACTACGTGTTGCTCCCGTGTCTACCAGAAATGGCGACTTTGTGCCCAGGACCTCAGCGGTAACATAAGGGCCTTGCTGATCAACATAGAGCTCGACTGGATCCCTCCCTTGCCCCTGGCTGTCCTATGCAAAGTCGTACGTATTGTCATAATCTGTCTGTTGGTACTGATTCTGTTTGGGATGGTCAAATGTGTTCACTCTTCCTGGCCTTTCCTTGCTTGCTTCACTCGTGTACCCTCTCCCACGTCCTCTTCCTCTCTGTCCACTTGCTATTTCCCTCGCCCTCTGCCCCTACCAGCTCCTAACAAAGCCGGGCATTGGGTTTTCCAGTGTCCATATTCTTTGCAAAATGCACATTGATCCTGTCCTAGGTCTTGGCGTCCTACATATGATGTCGATGAATTGTTACTAGGTGGCTGTACTCTAGGGGTATTCTGCTGGTATCCTCCCTATATTGCTCCCTTCCTGTATTCGCCCCCTGGAGTTTTGCTATCATTACCCTTTCCTTCAAGTCCTTCTTTTTCCTTTCTGTAGCCCTGTCATTTTCGTTTTTCTGATGCTCATAGTACTGGGCCATTTGGAGAATGGCCGCCGGTTTAGATGCTGCCCAACTACTTTCGCTGGCTTGTAATTTCTGGGATACATCTGGAAGTAGTCCTTTGACATAGTTCTGCACAAATAAGTGGTGTCCGGTTGCGGTGGACATGTCTTGTCCACTGTAATCGGAGAACACTGTTTCAAATCTGGAGAAATACTCTGAGACATCCTCTTGTGGTTTCTGGCGGCACGCGGTTACTATGGACCAGTCTATCTTTTTCTCTGGGATCAGCGTTTTCACTTTCTGCACTATTTTGTCAGGGAGGTCCAATATTGCTTTAACCGGTTTTTGACCAGGGTTCCGCTGTTTATCTAGTGTGTTAAGTTGTTCCCAGGTATGACCAAGCAGTTCGGTATGGTCTATTTTCCTAATCTGTTTCCACACATCTGCTGGCAAACATAACCCGAAGAACAAGTCTATGTCGGCAAGTGTCATTATTGTTGATCCCAGAGCGGTACCTAGCTCGGTGTAAAAGGCGGTGGGGTTCTTTCGTAAATCCGGTAGAGATTTACGGAACGTCAAAATGTCCTGTCTGTCCCATGGTTGATACACCCAATTGTAGACCACCCTTCCTCTAGCGTCTTGATGGTTTATACTGTCATTAGTCCCTTGTCCTCTAGGAGGTACCCAGTAAGGGGCAGCTTCTTTTATTGGCATCATGCTATCTGTTTTTTCCACTGGGGGTCCTGCTACCTTAGTTGTCCTGTCCCTATCTATCTGTCCTTGTTCTATGAGGTGACGCAATACTTCTAGTGTGGATGAAAAGAGTTCTGCAACATCGTTGTCGTCTTCATCTCCGATGTCTACCTTCCTGTAGAGAGCCACTAATCGCTCGGGCCCTACGTCTTGGTACTTCTCTTCATATGCAGTAAGGGTGTGGTAACAGAGACGTACAATAAAGTATCGTTTGCGGTTTTCAACATAGGAGTCGCATATGTCAGTTACGTATTCTTCTGTTTCTTTCTTATCTATGAGGGTTTTAACTATTTTATCAATGCCTGCTCGCTCATTTTTACTTAATCGCGGGACCCTGGGTGCTCCTTTTTCTTTTGATCCTACCTCTACTACTGTATCCTTTGATGAGGCATTTGGTGTGGGTGACTCGGTGGGAGCAGAGGCGGTGGAGACTGAGGCGATCGTGCCATCTCTAGCTATACTTTGGTGGTCCTGTCGTTGTACTACGGGATGAGTAGGGGCGTAAGGGGGTGGCATGTATATGATTGGGGGACCTAACAATAAATCATCATCTACCCTTTGTTTTGCTGGTAACTTGGGGTAAAGAGTCGAGGCGTTCTAACAGGGCATTGACCTGATATTTTTGATTCCTGTTCCTTTTTATCGATTTCCTTTTCTTTTAGTTTTTCTTCTAATCTTTTACAGGCTTGGTAAGCTGATTTTCGTGTTTCTTTATCTTGTCTAGCTTCGTCCCTTTTCTTTCTTTGAGCTGCCTCTTTTCGCCATAAGCCAAAACTGTCAAACATGGCTGGTCTAGTTTTCTTTTTGTGGAGAGCTAATTCTAACATTTCTATTTTAGCGGGATGGAAAGATCCCGTCAGTGGCCACTGATTTACCCGGTCCTTCCTAGTGTATTTATGCCATAGTTTGCTATAAGCTACGCTGGCTAATCCATACTTTACGTACATGTCCTTGTTAGGGGTGCCTTCCGGCGGTGCCGGCTGACTGACCTCTAACAAACGGTCTGGTCCAAAACAATTACAATCAAACAATTTAGAGAAAACAGGCATGACGTATTTATCGGTCAAAATGAATATCTCAATCAATTAATTTAGACAAAAGTCTGCACTACCTGTCCTTCGCTGTCTGCAAAGAGAGAATATTCCTATTCTACGTTGTTTGCAAGCAGGGAATGTCTCAAATAACTCGATATCAAAAAAGGAATACTAGTATTTCAATCAAACTATTCAATCAATCAATCAATCAATCAATTTAAGTCGTTTTTTTTCACGACCTTACCCGGACCGTATGGACAGTTCTTAGTCTTCCCCTTCCAGCGCCTGGTTGTCCTCTCACTCCAACAATCAATGCGGCGTTCCTCTAAGGTCCCAGTCAGGACCGCAGGTCACTCGAGAGAGGTCCGTTCGGAACCGGTGAAGTTCAGTCGATCGGCAGCCAGACAAGGGTCTTCTCAGGCAGGTATACCCCAATCGTTTAGTTGTTCACTCCGTCGTTAGGACCTCTCTACTGGACCCACGCGTCGCTGATGGGCCCCACGTAGGGCGCCAATTTGTGAAAGGCAGCGAGTCTTCTAAGACCCTCAATGCTGCCCGGTGCAGGGTTCCACCTCTAATTCACTTTGGGTTCGCTATCAAAATAATGAGGCAAGGCGCTGGAAACTGGAAGACAAGAAGAAGGTTTATTTCTCATGAGGAGATCGCGTCAACTGAGACACCGGGATGTCTCAGTGAGGTGTTCTGCTGGCAATGCTTTTGGCTCTTCCTTTTATACAGGTTTTACACAATGTATTTGTTTCATTTATCATGGTTACAAGCTTGGAGTCTCCGCCCCGGGCAGGTTGTCACACAAGCCCGACATTGTTTCATCAACATGGTTACACAAGCCCAACATTAACTCTCCTCCCGCCCGGGTCAAAAACAGACAATTTAATTGCAGCTGGACCTTGCTTCAGGGTCTAAAAACGAGTGAGACCGGCCAGATCTAAGAGTCCGTTCTGTTGATAAAAACAGGTCCCATTGTTGGCTAAAACAAGTCTTGCTGTGTGCAGTGCAATAAACCATGTTTGCAAGAGTCTGTTTGGTGTTTGTAACCTGTTTGTGCAGGGATGAGAGGAAAGACGAGTTTGAGGCAGCAGGTGATGTTGATGTTTGTCGTGGAGATAGTTTATAGCCCCCAGCACACATATCAGGTTTGGTCAGAGAGTCAGAAGGCTGAGAGGACAGGGTGAAATGAAGGTGACCAACAGAGTACAAAATGGCTGTGGTCAATCAGAATGACTGTAGTTTATGTGCACGTAGGAACTTTCATCAGACAAGATGGCGCAGAATGTTCATGATTGTTATTTTGTTCTTAACAGGTCTCTGTACTGAACTTTGGCCTGAAACAGACTGGCTGGTGTGAAATACATCATTAGATTCAATATAGTCTGACAGCTGCCAGTTTACAAACTATTCCAATAATTTGGACGGCGCTGGCAGCAGGGAGATAGCCCTATAGTTTCCTGGGATTTTAGGGTCCGCAGTGGGTTTTTTGAGGAGAGGTAAGATTTTAGCCTGTTTCCATAAGGAGGGAACTATGGCTGTTGCCAGATACTCATTTAACAGAGTGTTAACCACTGGGTTAATGGCATCCACCGCCAGAGCTAAAAGAAAGGAGGGGAAGGGATCTTCCCCGTCGTCATGGTGGGAGTCTTGCGGTAATTAGAAAAGAAGTACCATAGAATTACATAAGAAACATCCAGAAGGAGAGACAAACTTTGGCAGTCGTCAGCCTCCTTAAGTAGGTCCAAACTTCGACCAATCACAGACCAGCCCTAGACCTCAGCTCCCCAATCAGAGCCACCAGACCTCAGATTTCGCGCACAAGTGTGCTAAGGTAAAGAAATAGCCTGAGATCAGAAGTGGCAAGCCTAGACGGGGAGGAGGGAGGGCCGCATGTGAATCTATGAAAGATAACAATACTGGAGAACCACAGTGTACAGGTAAGTAACTTGTTTTTTCTCCAGTATTGAATCTTTCATAGATTCACATGCTTGTATCAGAGTAGTTGGTACAAAAGACCTGTGTCCCTAAACTCAGATTCTTGGCAACATTCCTGATACGTTTAGTTATAAAGTGATGCTTAGTCGGCACACAATGAAAAAATACTGTAAACCACAACAATACACATCTCTGCGACTGTAAGCATCTGATAGAGATAATTGCATTTTGTTTTTGAAGATTGGCCTTCTGTGAGAAAAGCTTTGTTTACTCATTTTTGTTTATACCATTTTTTTTATTTCAACAATTACTTTCTTTGAGAAATCCTTGACTAATCTGCAAAATCTGCCTTGAGCTGGAAGTAGGTAGAATTGTGAATTCTGCAATTTAAGCCTTCCCATCAGATCCCAGAAGTTTCACAAGAGTCTCCGCCAACAATTTGCAAGTAGGTTTAGAGCACAAATATAGAAAATGTCTGCTTTCTTCATCTAATAAAAAAAGCAAGATATCTGGCTCACTGGTAGGGCACAGAAATACAGTTTCTTCCTTGCATTGTGAGATGTAGGAGAAGTATGCGCCCTAGCAAGGCTACAGACACACACCGGGAAAGTGCAAAATTCTTCCTCTCATAATGCTTCTTATGGAGAGAAAAGCATCTTGTACAGGAAGAGCTGTCCAAAACAACATAAGTAGTAAGCCATGAAGTGGGGATAGGAAAGGAGGTTATTACGAACTTTTCATATTCAATGTTATACAGACTCCAACTGCAGAGTTTGCTATCAACAATTGTGTTTGCACTAGAGCCGGAAAAGAAAAGTCTGCTTGAGAAGTAGACATCAGATAGCAGCCTCGCTCTACTATTATCAAAGGGAGAGTTCACGCAAAGCCAGGTTTGAGAGGTGGAGGATGAGATGGTGAGAACAGCAGGTTTGGAAATTAACCATCTTTTCAGATGGCCTTGGTTTGGGAGACTGATGGCAAGAGGACAAAAACTGGTAAGGCCAAGGTTCTCATTTTATAATCACCAAATGAACCCTGCATTCAGAAAATCTAAATCAATTTTAGAAACACTTGGAAGAGAAGGATAACCAAGTTTGACCACACTACTGGTACTTATTTTAAATGTCCCAGCGAGAACATCATGGCTGCAAATTGGTAGACTCTATCTAGCTGCAGATTCCTTACCTTAGAATAATTTCCAGGCGTCAGACTGGATCAAGAAATTCTTAAGCAGTACCCCTGTGCACCAGTAGATGGCATTGTTCGGCTCCATGTCGGCGTCGTCCGTGTCAGATATGACATGAGCAGTGCCTATATCGGCGCCACCCTAGATCGCTGAAAAGAGTTTCGTAATGCAACTGAGGGCCTTATTCTAATGCCCTCATTATTTTGAAAGGTAATATGGTAACTGGTAAGCACCGATACCCCACCCCATGTTCCACATGTAGCAGGTGCAACATTACCTCCCACTCTTCTGCTGCATCTCAGCATCGGGGTTAATGTAGCAATATCACACGTTTCCCTCATTCTGAGATGTAAACTCTAAAGACAGTGACTTCTCCCTTGAAAAACTTGTCCTGGTGAAAAATTGCTGTTTGCTGCTTTTCACACACATCATTTCGGTGCAAACTCTTGTTTGCGCACAAATCCGATTACTGGCCATAGAAGACTGAGGGCCTGAGTGGGGACAAAATCTGCATATCTACAGTTTTTGGGTTCAATGACAGATCGAGTGCATTCTGCTCTTTTTCCTCTCAAGTGTTACAGTTTTAATATCAGGGGAGAGCTGTATCTCCCATGTATGTGTTCCTAGAACAGATAGGGCTGGACACAATTTCAGGATGGAAATTTAATGTTTTGGGCTTATGCCTACGATTTGTACATATTTCTGAATTTCCTGGAACTCTCAAATAATTCCAGGACTACACTTGGAAAGCTGCAACTGCAGTACTGCCATTTTTACTTTTGTCACACACTTAAAGGTACATATCCCGTGTATATTCATTCACGCGAGAAAATAAATGCCACACATGTGTATTTGCATTTTCAAGCTTGTTTTTCAGGTTGTCAAATGCACATTATTTTTTCCCATTGAGAAAGTAGTTCTCATACAACCAAACCAGTTTTGGAATGGTGTTCTCCTCTTTGTCACATTGGATATAGACTTAATAGACTGACAAATAATGCTGCCTGACCAGTGGGGTAAAGTGTCTGGCAAAGGTTTGTGAACAGCTACTTTGGCAGATCACACTGCTATGCAATACGCACAACTAGCCACTCTTAGCTTTTTCACTGACATGGAGAATTGTGAATTTATGTTCTGTGAATCAGTGACAGGAATTGGTTCTATTGAATGACGCATTAAAGAACAAGTTACTCACCTTTGGTAATGCCTAATCTGATAGAGACTCTATCTAGCTGCTTATTCCTTCCCTTAGAATTATTTCCAGGCGTCAGACTGGAACAAGAAATTCTTAAGCAGTACGCCTGTGCACCGGTAGGTGGCAGCATTCGTCTCCACGTCAGTGTCATCCGTGTCAGATAGGCGCCACCCCCAGAGCTCTGAAAAGAGTTTCTTTTTGGGACTTTCCACGCCAGAAGTGCAGAGGCACGAAGAATGCTGATGCACTGGTGTTCAACGCTAAGGGCCTCAGATGGGTAACCTTATACAGAAATCAGTTCACAGAATGGGGAGGATGGGAGGGTCAGTAAGTAATCTGCAGCTATATAGAGTCTCCACCAGATAAGGGAATACCGAAGAAAAGTAATGTGTTCATCTGGTAAAGACTTCTTGCCACAGATACCTTACCTTAGAATAGATAACCAAGCAATACCTCCCGGAGGTGGGTTTGCGAGCAGATTAGACCAAAAAGTCTTGTAGCACCGAACTGGCAAAACTCCCATCATGACGGACCTGACTGGCCAGACAGCTTTTGTAAGCGTGTGCAGCGATGCCCACGTTGCTGCCTGACAGATGTCCAGGACAGGGACTCCATGAGCTAATGCAGTGGTCGCAGCCTTGTCTCGGGTGCAATGAGCATGCAAGCACTCAGGGGTTGCTTTTTATACAGAGCACCATCCATCGTGAGATGGGAAGTTTCAGCACCGACTTTCCCATATTCGCCCCGACAAACAACCGATTGTCCACCCAGAACTCTTTGGTACCCTCAAGGTAGAACAACAACACTCTGTTTGGGTCCAGGCGGTGGAGTCTCTCCTCTCCTTTAGAAGGGTGAGGCGAAGCACAGAAGGTAGGCAAGGGGATATTCTGACCTACTTGAAAAGGTGTCGCATGCTTTGGAAGGAAGCAAGCACAGGTCCTCAGAACCAATATGTCTGGATAGAAAGTAGTGTAAGGAGGGTGCAAAGAGAGTGCTTGCAGTTCGTTGACCCTCCTGGCCGATGTTATGGCCACCAGAAAAGCCATTTTCATGGTGAGTAGGCAAGTGGGGACAGTTTAGTGGGGCTCGCAGGGGGCTCACTTGAGAAATGTTAAGCCCAGGTTGAGATCTAACTGAGGCATGAGGAATGGTCTTGGAGGGAACAGATGTTGAAGTCCCTTATGAAGCAGAGTTGCAAAAGGTGATGTAATCAAAGAAGGTTGATCCGGCAACCGCAAGAAAGCCAAGATGGCCGACAAATAGCCTTTAACAGTGCCCAGAGCAGAGTACTGCTGGGCCAGAGACAGAAAAACAATAAAACTTGTGAGAGGGATCCAGAGAGAAGATCAATGTTCTTGGATGCACACGATGTCACAAATTTGACCAACGGTAGGCGTATATTGTCTTGGTGGAGTGACGCCTGGTTGCCTGAATAACATCACAGGCTTCAGAAGGAATGTTGAAAGCCGTGAACTGTCACCGCTCAACCTCCATGCAGGAGGGCAGAGTACACGCAGGTTCGGGTGCAAGACTGTACTCTGTTGCTGTGACAGAAGATCCTCTCGAAGGGGCAACCTGACCAGAGGACTGATGCTCATGCTCAGAGGTTCGGGATACCATACTCTCTGTGCCCAAACCAAAACCACAAGAATGACTTGGGCTTGGTTGTTCCTGATCTTCTTGAGAACTCTGGACAGGAGTGGTATTGGCAAAAAGGCGTATAGAAGGCTTGAGCTCCATACAAGATGAAAAGTGTCTCAGAGTGAGAGCTGCCTTGGAAACTCCAGTGTGCAAAACTGCTGACATTGCGTGTTCTCTGCAGTGGAGAACAGACCTAACCAAGGCTCTTCCCATTCTTGAAAGAGACCTTGCACCACATCTGGATGGAGACACAATTTGTGATATCCCTCAAGATCGATGGCTGAGTTCGTCCACCCTGGCATTCAGAAAGCCCTCCGGGTGTTGAACCACAAGGGAAATGCCCTGGTGTTCCAGCCATGTACAGAGAACGCTGGGCGTCTTGACCAATAGTCCACTGCCCCACCCCACCCTGTTTGTTGCAGTACCACATGGCAGTGGTGTGGTCTGGGAACACCTGAACCAGCCTTCCCTTGAGCAAAGGAAGAAAGGCTTTCAATGCCAGTCAGATCATCCGCGGTGCCAGCAGGTTGATGTGGAGCCCGGACTCCGCCAGAGACCACAGTCCTCTGATCTCTGCCTCTCCCAGGTGGCCTCCCCAGTCCAGGAGTGACGCATCTGTCCCTACAGTCAGCTCTGGTTGGAGAGGGGCCTGCCGCTGACCCAATAGCGGGTCGTCAGCCACCACTGGAGGTCTTTTGCCGTTCCCTCCGAGATGAGGACCAGGTTGGAGAGATTCCCCTTATGCTGCACCCACTGGAACTTCAGGTCCCACTGCAGAGCCTGCATATGCCAATGGGCATCTGTCACTAGCAGGATGCAGGAGGCCATGAGGCCCAACAGCCTCAGAGTCCGTCTCACCTAAATCCAGGATAGAGGCTGAAACATCACAATCATAACCCAAATATCCTGGACTCGCCGTTCGGGATAGGCCTGAGACTGCACTGTGTCCAGAACAACTCCAATGAAAGGGAGCGTCTGAGAGGAAGTCAGGTGTGACTTAGGCACATTTATAGTGAACCCCAGCGAATAAAGGAAGTCTGCCATAGTCTGGAGATAGGAGATGACTCCCTGGGGCGAGCCCGCCTTCAACATTCAATCATCGAGGTAGAGAAAGACTGGAACCCCTGACCTCCAAGATGTGCTGCAACCACCGTCATCACCTTGGTGAACACCCACGGGGCACTGGTAAGGCCAAAGGGAAGCAAGGCAAATTGAAAGTGTTCTTGGCCCAACATGAACTGCAGGTAACGTCTGAGGGCAGGCAGGGTGGGGATGAGCAAATATGTGTCCTGCAAGTCCAACACTACCATCCAGACTCCAGGATCCAGGTCAGACAGGATCAGAGCTAAGGTGACCACCATGAACTTCTCTTTCTTCAGAAAGAAGTTGAGATGGTGAAGGTCTTCGTCTTTCTTGGGCACCAGAAAGTAGCAGGAATAGCAACCCTGACCTACTTCTGATGCCCTCCGGACTCACTGCCATCGCCTACACGATTTATCCTTTCCTAAAGAACTTCCTTATCTCTTTAGAGCATCCCGTCTCCAAGTTTATCCCACGAGCCACGTTTGACGGAGGTTCCTTCGAAGGCCACGCCACGCGCTGTTGGGGGCTCTGCCCCGGGCCGCCTTCGTCCCTTCGTTTCAGCCATTCTCCCGGAGAGGCCCTGTGTGAACGACCTCTAGGATTCCTTTCCATCCTTCCTCACGGGATCCTACACTTCGTGACCCTGCTCTTAGCAGCCCAGCATTTTATCCATACGTTGGTCTCTGGCTGAGACTTCTCTCGTCTCTGTTGAGCCCTGCCTGATTTGGACGTATTGTCAGCTACCTTATTCGGTACATCATAGCTGACCGATTTACCTCCATCTGAGAGTTGCCATACAGTGGACCCCTGGACCCTATCGAGTTTCAATGACATCACATCTCTGGTGTTCCTTGTCCCCCGTTGTGTTAAACATTCCTTGTTGGACTACATCCGTTTTGTGCCCTGAAGAAGGTGACGGCTAGGGTTCTAGCCTTTCACCGAAACGCGCGTCGGCCTTGAGCTTGACGGAAAGTGCATAGTGTTATAAATGAAACAACACTTTAAAATTTGTCTCCCCAACTTGAAACCTACCATTATATGTATATGATTCATGCAGCTATATAGAGATTTTGGTCTACTATTTATCCTTCAACTCTCCCCACTGTTACACTGAGTTACCTGATCCCTGACCTGGGTTCCAGCCAAATAATTTCGACACCCCCTGGGTGTCTCCCTCTAAAAAATTTTTTTCCAAATCCTGTCTTCCGTCGCTCTTGTTCTGCGACTTTTTTAATTGTATGATTGTGATAGAGAGTTAGTAGCATGGATGGACTTATGGTGTGCCTGATGGTTTAGATTGTGCTTGGATGAAAGTTGTTTTAAAGTTCCTGTGGTTTATCTTTTCCGACGGGGGAAGGTGTGTTTATTCCTTGTAATTATACATTTGTATACACTTATTGACCATTGCTTTGGCTTGAATATGTACTAATGTCCCTAGGTACTGTTCATATGTACTCCATATTCAAAAGAAAACAGAGTCACATCCTTTCGGTATTGGACCCTACATATTTAAAAAAAGATTTCTTGGCTCTAATAAAGTATTGTTTTCTGCCCATTGGGTACCCACTCTTGCCTGTATGCACTTAAATGTTTCATTGACTATGTTACATGTCGTGTTATTTTGTTTTCCCCAGCTGAGAGACCCATCTCAGACTATATAGAGACGCTGTGCGCTCACATTTATTATAGGCAGGTGACACTGTGTTCCTTCCTATCTGGAAGGTTGTTGCTGTTTACTACTTCTGATGCCGGCAGCCTCAATGGGCCCTTTGGTCAAAAGGTCCAACACTCCCTGATGGAGCAAGGCGAGATGGCCCTCCATCAATTGGCTGTAACTTGGGGGCATCGTTCGGATAGAGAAGCCCGTGTGGGCGATTAGTAAAACACACTTGTCTGATGTTATGAACTGCCGGTGGGGCAGGTAATGGCAGATCCTGCTCCCCCACTGGGTGCCCATGCTGGTTTGAGGGCAAACTCCAAGGGTTTTAAGGCTGCAGGTGCTGGGGTGGTGGACTGGCCCGACCTCTGGCTGGTGTCCTCATGTGGTTTGTGGGAACTGCGTCCAAGAAAAGGCTAAGAAGCCTGCTGGCCTTGTTGGCTGGGCGGGAAAGGACATGATTGGTAACCCCTCACGTAGCAACAGAAAGGCGAAAGGCAGGCTGGGGTTGGCGGGGGGCCATGGAGAGGTCCTAAGACCTGACAAAAGCTCTACTGTCTTTAAAGCTCTCCAGTGCTGTGTCTTCTTTTTTGCCAAAAATGTGGAAGTCATCAAAGGGCATGTCACTGAGGGAAGTTTGGACACTGCGTGAAAAGCCAGTGGTTCTCAACGAGGTGTGGTGTCTACATGCCACAGACCATGCAATAGCGAGTCGTTGTGTCCAGCCCACATCTGATGGTGAACATTGCTGCATGTCACCCGTCAGCAATTGCTTGGCTGAGTATGATTCGGGCCACATCCGAGACCAGGGTAAGGAGTTGTGAAATTGAGACCCACAGAGTGTGAGTATATCAGCCCAAAGGGAACTCGGTGCTCATCGACTGCAGTGCTAGGCTGGCAGAAGAGGACATCCTCTTGCCACAGGTATCCAGCATTTTGGAATCCCTATTGGGTAGATTGGTAGGGAACGCGCCAGGGTTGATCTTGGATGTGCAGGCTTGGACCACCAAGCTCTCCGGGATGGGGTGCTGGGTGAGGAGACTGGGTCCCCAGGAGCAGGACGATGGTGGTGGGCTATCGCCCCATGCACAGGAGCCCCTGTGCAGGGCTTGGACCAGGACCCAAGTAGGACATCAGTGAGGGCTTCGCTGAATGGGAGGAGAGATTCAGAAGGAGTATTTCCTGACTGAAGGACCTCTATCAAGACGTTTGTCTTGACTACCACTGAAGGGCAACTGAAGGTGTAGGACCTCAGCCGCCCTCAGCACCACCATTGCAAAAGAGGCTCCCTCCTCTGTTGTCGCGGTAGGAGGAGAGACCAAGCCACGTCCGGTGAGGTGTCCAACCTACTGGCATCCACTAGTTCCTCATACCAATTGTACTAAGGAGTGATGGAATGAACAAGGGTCCTCAAATCCCTACCAGCTGTCTTCTTTTCCAGGCCATGAAAAGAAAAAGGCCCTGGCTCTGACTCAGAGGGCATGGTACCGGCCGGCACCGGAGTCGACATCAGCCAATGCCGATTCAGCTCAGTGTCGGAGCTGGGAATGATTATGCGGTCGGTGGCGGTACCGGGAACAACAGCACTGGAGCAGGCTCCATGGAAGGTCACTGTCTCACAGGTGGAGTCGCTCCAGTTCAAGCACCAGTTCCATGAGGCCCAACTGGAACAGAGGGTGAACCCGTTGGCGAGAATCCAGTAAGCGGCCCTCCTAAACCCATGGGGCCTGAAGGCGCCCCAGAGGGGTGGAGCTGCCCATATAGGAGGCGCAGGGCCTCCTAGAGTCCTCTAGTTAGGCAGGGGTCCCTTCAGCTCTGGGAAACTCAGGGAGGCACAGGATCTGAGGAGGAGCGTAGTCTTGAGCGGTGTCACCGTTCCCATGCCTGCCGGTAACTTGGACCGGCACAGAGAAACCAATGAACACTTCAACTTCTTGCGCTAGTGGGACTTACCTGATGATTTAGACTGTGATGACGATCTTCGGGAGCGGCTCCGCAAGTGGTCCCAGAACCTCCTGTCGCGCAACAGTGATCGAGAGCGTCACAGGGTTGATGATGTCGGGTGGCGAGGAGCTTCAGGGAACGTACCCTCAGCGTTTTCAGGTTCACGGCATGGCAGTCCTCACAGGCCCAGGAGTAGTGGTCTTGCTACAAGCACCACAAACAAACTAGGTGTGGGTCTGTCCAGACATATGCCTGTGACAGGTGTCACAGGGTTTAAAACCTGTTGGTTTCTTGAGTGACATCCTTCACACACCAGGCGAAACGATTCTCAAACTGTTCTACAAAATGTTGAAAAATGCTCAGTCAAAAAGTGACTGGGTGTAGCTCTTCCAGATCTGCGCTGACTGGCGTGGAAAGAAAATAACTGATGTCTGCACGCTGGGGTGGAGCCTATATAGGCACCACACATGCCACAGCTGATGCGGACGATGCAGAGCCAAAATACGCCATCTACCAGCCAGCACGGGTACTGCTCAAGAATTTCCTGATCCAGTCTGTCGTCTGGGGATATTCGAAGGTAAGGAATCTGGGGCTAGAGGTTTCTATCAGGTGTGCAAATATGTTTGCAAATGTAGACCTTAGAACTGAATATCCACAAAAGCATGGCTGGTTTCATACATTTGTGAAATAATCCTGGACTGCTCACTTACTAAGGGGAGTTTTACATTAGGTAAAATTTCCCAATCACTGACTTTGTTTTCTACATGTAATGGTTCCTGAATGCCACTTGGGTTCTACCTAGGGGGCCTGAAATACAGGTGGTGGGGCCTTGGGGAATACTCACATGGGAACCATTTTCCTATACTTCGATGTTGGCTGTTGAAGGCTGGATTGTCTCAGACCACGGTGGTAATATTGCTGAGATTTTGTTCACAAATGAGCCCTTATATGTAGATCTCCAACCTGGAAAGATGGGCTGCTACCACTGACATGTCCTTAGTAGAAACCTAAGGGGTTGATATTAGGCTGAAAAGTAGGAAGATGAATAGGAAGTGATCTTACCCCACAACAAGGTAGAGATACTTCCTGTCGACCTGCAGTAACGGCACATGGAAGTACACAGCCTGCAAGTCTATGGACATCATCCAGTCTTTGGGATGAAAGACCAACAGAACCTGATAGAGTATCATCATTTAAACTCCTTCTTGAGGTTCAAAATCGGTCGCATGCCCTCCTCTTTCTGGACCATAAAGCACCAGGAATAGCAACCCAGGACCCTTTCTACCTTTGGTACAGTTTTGATTGCTCCCTTGGCAAGCCACATCATCTCTTCTTGGGAAAGAATAGCAGCATGACATGCTGAAGTCTGAGCAAACACTAGAGTAACCTGAGCAGGGCCGTACACAAAGGGAACAGCATGACCTTGTGAACAATTTGAAGACCCACTTGGAAAATGAAATAGAGTTACAGTTTGGTAGAAAGCACTGGATACAGTTCCTAAATGGCTGACGGATGGGAAACTAAAAGGACTTGGTGGTAGCAGTGCCAGGCGAGGAAGGAGGACTGCTGCTCCTGTTGGTGACCTCTCCTCTAACCACTACCCCTGGTCACCATGATGAGGCTGAACTGCTGAACGGGCTGTCTAAATAGGTAAGCCCCCTTCAATACCCACAGAAATTCTGATACTGTTGGTGGAAATGGCAGGCAGGGCAAAGCCATCTAAGGAACAAGACCTAGCATTGCTGTAAAAGCAACCCCGAGGAATATGCCTTAGCTCTGCTGTCCTAAAAGAATTCTAGGGCAGAATCTCCCTTCTTGTCAAACAAACAAGACCCGTCAAAGGCCATGCCTGTAAGTGAGGCTTGGACACCTCTGGAAAACCAGGTGGCATGCATCTAAGCATGGCATATACTGACAACACTGGTGCCATAGCCTGGGCAACACAATTTGTAATATCCAGGCTGGGCCTCAAATATATTTTGCCATGTCCTGGTCATCCTGTACTGTCTGGGCAAAAGAACCCTGAACGTCTTCAGACAAACCGGGCATAACCTCACTCATTATGTCCCAGAGGGAGCAAGTGCATGGACCTAAGAAAAAAAGACCTTCACGGATTGGAGAGCTAAGGTAGCCGATGAAGACTCATGCCCACAAAATCTACTTTCTTCGATTCTCTGTCTGGTGCAGCAGAGGGAAAACATATTTAGATTGATTCTGTTTATAGAGGCCTAAAATATCAAGGTTCTCAGGAGTAAGATGCTGCTTCCAGAAACATTGGCTCAGTTGGCGCAGGTCTGTCTCTTTCTGCAATGTGACTCACTGGCAGGGTCAAACAAGGCTTGCACCAGGGTGCCATAAGGGGCTTAGTAAGGGCTTCATTAAACAGCAATGAGGACTCTGAAGCAGTCCTCAAGTTATAATGGAATGAGTACCGGTGCTCAAGTCTCTGCTCTGAAAACTGCAGCTGGTGCAATTAAACGTCTGCGCACTGAATACCAAGGATGCATAGTCTTGAATTCACATCAGGCCACTTTAATCCACTAGCAGACACTCTCTGCCCCTTTATCTTACACTTAAAGGCTCCAGCTTTCTCCCTTTATGACTGTTATCCCGTCTTTCTTGTCCTCCGTCTGTGTGCTCTGTTGCAGAATAATTAGTGCTGGTCCCCAAAAATAAATGCTGGTGCCCCCCACCTGCAACCACTGGCTCAAATTAAGCACTGCTCTGAAGCAGAGGTCCCAGGCAGCAAAATTACAAACAGTTGGTCTTAGCCTCCAATGTAGGAAGCTGCAAACTCAGCACTTCCACTGATCTGTGCCCCACCACTACAAAAAACACTTTTCTGCTGGGGGTCCCAAGGGCGAATTTAATTCAGTCCTAAATGAAGCCTTCAAACCATTGGCATTTTCCAGATCAAGGTTCCAGCCAGCATCAGCATAATGAATAATATGGAAAGAGAGAAGAAGAGGGCTAAGAAAAGAACCCTATAAAAACCCTAAAAGAAGAAGGCGAGGATCAGAATTTTCTCTGACCGGGATGTAGAATACGGGCAGTCATAATGATAAGATGAAAAGCTGGAAAACGCACTATAGTAAATTCCAAGAGAAGACTATGGGAAGGGAAAATAATACCATCAGCAAACAGGACATATGCAGTAGAAAAATTGGGGAGAATTAGAAGAGAAGATTGCCCCTAAGGTTAAATAGTTTTCAAAAGGAAACACAACAGCTTCTGTAGAGTGAAATAAAACCCAGACTAGAATAAAGATGAAAGTCCATAGCATATCATCTAATGTGGGATTCTAAGAACAACATCTGAATAAAGCTAGCAGGAAAGGCAAATTGTTAAATATTTTTAAAGACTAGGCCAAAGCTACACCACCAATCTGGAACCATTGTGACTTCACTAGCTGTGGCAAAAATGCCTTTTCTGTACGGTCACACCAGATTTTTCTCTTGTTCTGGACCTCATTTTTGCTGGACTTAGAACTCTGTGCACTTTACCCCTTCTAAACAGGAGGAAAGATCCTGTGCTCACCTGTCGGAATTGGCTTAATCTAGACGAGCATATTTAACTTTCCTATAGAGATATAGGATGTTGTGCAGAAATAAACCCATGGCATGGAAAGTTAAATGCCACTTGTGGACTGCAGCACTGATTGTGCCATCCACTGCAGTGACAGAAAACAGGGCCTCAGGTCTAACCTCTGTGCAGCCTTAGTTGGCGACATGCACACCGAGGCTGGAATCCTACAGTTTGGGGGCGAAGGGTGTTCGACATTCCGGCTTACAGTTAGTGCTTTTTTTAGAGCAAACAAACTGAAAAACTGAAGGAGCTTAGCGCAGGGATGGTGCCTTGCTATGATTATTTCATTTTCAAAAACAGCTATTTGACTATTAGAAACATTACTTCATTAAGTAAAAAATTATGAAGAATAATGATCTGCTGGTGGCGGTAGTATTATTGCCATCTGCGGAAAGTCAGAGAAAACACGAGCAGCCGAAGAGACCTGCCAAAGTCTGATACAACACATGGGGAGTCACTGGCCACAAGACGCGAGAAGGCCACTGCTGAATGAACATAACAAGAACCTGATGCAGGAGAAAGTACAGGAACCAGGGAGCATGCAAACGCTGGAAGAGGAAGCCTGTCGAGCGAGGCCGTGTCAACACAAGCAGTTTTACATACAGTTGTATATTCAGGTGTATAGAGTGCATGTTCCTACATTAACTGCTCAATTGACTCCCTGTTCCATGTCCAAGCACACTAGAGCCTGCAACGCCATAGGGACACAGGACATGCAATAAGATACCCCAACAGTACCATGGAAGGAGCAACAGATGCCATGAAACTACAGAAGCACCTGTGCCAAAGACCCTAAAGCCACAACAGCTGCAAGCAGCAACTGGAGGGCAGCAGGGGCCCCATGGGAAACACAGGAAACATCATGATACCATATGACACTGCAGTCGTCTTCAAAAACAAATGCCAATTGTGCAGGGAACTCCTGTTTTTTACCTTTTCTACTAATGAAGAAACTGTATAGGAAAATAGATGTATACATCTGCAAAATGCTGTGGGTAGATATCAAAGCATTGGCGGCTCCTCCGCCACGGCGCGGCGCCCCACTGCTATTTCAGCAGTGCAAAAAATAAAAATAAAAAGATAATAACAGGACGTTATTATCATTTTATTTTTCTATGCAGGAGTTGAGGCGGGTTTGGGCTACGACGCCAGAGCAGGGGAGGAGTGGTTTGCACTCCTCTAAGAGCCGGCCAAACCGTCATGCGCACTTGGCATGTTCTGCATTGGGCTGTGTTGCACAGCCCCATGGAGTACCTGCCCGGCCTCCCCAGGCACTGCCTGAGCGTCCAAACAGGACGCTGAGACTAATCACAATGCTGTTCCTGCAGCGTCATGATTGGCTGGGAGAGTCCGGAAGCCTGGGTGCTTCCAGCACAGCAGACGGAGGAAAGGCGTGCGGCGACGCAGCGGCGAAGGTAAGTTACTTTTTTTAGTCCACCACCCTGTCGCACCACCCTCGTTCCGAGGCAGCCGCCACTGTACCAAAGTGATGGACAACCCGCTTAGCCAATGTCTAAAATCAGATTAACCAAACAAGCTAAGACAGGGTTCTGTCCTAAAGCCCTATCCTTCTGTGTGTGAACACTGGTGTATATATAAGGGCATGCTTTGTGTTGCATATGGTGTGTAGTGCTTATAAGTTGTGCCACACCCGAAAGCTCACTTAAGCCAGCCCTAAAAAGTACATGAAAAATGTAGCAAGAGCTACCCAGAGGAACAAACTTAGACACCTCATGTGGCATGGGCAAGATACCTCTAGTACCGGCTCGCGAGCTGGAGAATAATGCCGATTCTGGTTTAACATTTGTTTACACAGGAGACAGACAGATGGGCTGTAGTACAAAATGCGTATTGCACACATAGCTTTAGAAACAGGTTATATTCAGTAACCCTATTTAGGAGGAATGTGAACACATGCAGTGAAGAGTCCTAAACCTGGAATTTAGAACCCTAGAACCTTTGCATGCACTAGATTGCAAGGGTTAAAAGGAACAGTGAGAACGGCACGCCGTCGTAGGGTCAACAACACAACTGGTATGGAATAGCTAAAGTGTAATTGGGATAGACAGAGTGACAAGCGCAGAGTGCCATGACCACTGGAAAAAGAGCCATTGAGACATGAGGAACATGAAAAGCAATGCCTGTACAGACTAGAGCACATCATGGACAGAGAAACAGGAGCGGCTATGAGAGTGATGCACGGAAAGTGCATTAAAAGAGCGGAAGCAAAAAAGCAGGAGGGGAGTCAAAGAAGCAAGAGGCATGAATGGAGGACAAATGAAATGGCGGAGTAGAGAAGGGCGACAAGGAGAGAAAGGCAAAGGCGAGACAAACAAAGTATCAACAACACATATGAAGGGAGAATAAACGAAGAAACAATGAGCGAGAAGCTAGGAGACACCTGGTCGAAGGGAAGACAGACAAACCCAGAAGGAGAAGTAGCATTAGGCAGACAAACTAGATTTGTGTCTCCTGAAGAAAACATTGGCCAACTTGTAAAAGATCCTCAACTGCCCCGCTCACATCATCCTTGGCCTGAAGTACACCAATGACATCACTGGCTTCTGGTCCTGATCACAAGGCCCTCCATGGCCGAGCCTGACCCGGCCTCATTGAGTGGTTACTGTCTTACTGACCCACCAGACACTCAAGGACATCCCGTCCAAATCCATCTTATACAACAAAACTGGCTGAGCATTTCATGCACGAGGTCACGCCCTTTCAAAGCTTTGAAATGGCACTACCCTATCAGTCCTGAAATCCAATTATTTGATCTGCACTGCCTCTGTCCCAGCTGACCCGTCGCCACGCCTAGCCCCCTTCTCGCCCCCCCCCATCCTCTCCGGAGCTCCATCTACTAGTGCTTAGAAGCTATTTAAACACAACGAATAAAATGAAATAAATGATGAAACAACGGTGGCGGAAGCAGCGAGAGGGAAAAGCGCAAGTAGGACGTGAGAAAGCAACAAGAACTCAATACAGAAAGTGAGATTGAAGACTAAAGTAGATATATACTTGAAAAAAATGAAGTCAATATCCATAAACACCAAACACTGGGGAAACCTTCGAAAAATAGTGTAAAAACATAACGTAGGCACCACATGAGACTTATTACACTTTCTTCCAACTACAGTTATCAATATGGAAAATAAATTGATCATATACACTTTCGTTTGGAGCACTGTGCGCTGCAGAGTTCACCTTTTGTTCAATAACAGAACATATTCATTTCCTTCGTTGCATGTCCATAAACAAAGTTCAAAAAGTTCGGCTTCCAACCAGCAGCAAAGAAACGCTGCAACAAAACAGGCAATGCCCCTCACTGCACCGACCTATGCATCTCCTGCAGCTAACAGTGCACTGAGCCCCCGCCTTGTGCTAATTTTAGATGTTGGCGTGTAGATAACACTCACGTGTTGTTTATTATCTGGAACCTTTCACCCTTCTTAAACGAAAGATCTTCGGTAGTTCTCGCTTCGTAATCATATAAGGCCACAAAAATAGTAACGCCACCTTAGATGCAAGAGAAAAAACACAAACAAGCGTTAGCACACGACATAATGTGTTACAATTAAATAATGTTCTGTTCAGAAAATGGAAACAAACAGACAAATAGACAAAAAGAGCGCACGACCAACAAAAAAAATAAACAGCAGCATTGTTGGTATTTGGTACGACAAAAACAATGTGTCTTAATGGCGGAATTCCTTGTGGGTCTCCATACCCCTTCGCACAACCTCACACATACACCATCACTCTCGTAAGCATGATCGACGTTTGTGGTTGAAGAGTGGGGACCTGTCAGTGCCCGCAATGCACATCTTTTAAAGTGTCACTACATGAAGGCCCAAATGAGTGAACGTCGGGTGTGTACTCTATGTGAGGCGAGACTTGGGGATTAAATAAGATTGCGCACCTCTTGCAAGCCACTTAGAGGATACAGAATCACCACACTTCCGGAACAGCCACTACGAGGCGCTACTACAACACTCCAACCAGTTTAGAACCTGGCAGCCATTAGTGGAAGGGACACAGGTATTGTTATTGTATTGTAATTGCATTTATATAGCGCTTACTACCCCTGACGAGACGTCAAAGCGCTTTTTCCCATAAAGGATTAGTGGTGAATTAGTATAGTGAAATATGAAAGTGATTTGAGGGGTGGATATGTTAGTTCTTTGGATTGAGAAGGATAGCGAAGGGATAGAAGAGGGAAAAAGGTTTGCCTCTTGTGAGTTGCAGCTTACCTGTGCCCCAGATTGCAGTGAGCAGAGTCCAGGAAGTGGTAATGAGGCAGACTAGTGCAGTCTCTTTCCTAAAAGAGTTAAAAAACGATTTTCCCTACCTGTCATTACTGTCTTTGCCTGTGGTTGTTACATTTTAAAATTGTAGTTTTTACCTACCCGTGATTGCATATTTAATTACCTGTTTTGTGTTCAAACTTGTGGTTTTTCCTGCCCATGATTGCGTCCATTTAACATGTTGAATTGTGAGATTTGCAGTCCTAAATCTCTGTAGTTTTTCCCTCTCATTCCCGGTGACTATCAGTTTTCCCTCCAAATTTCCCCTTGTCTCTGTGCAAAGACCTGTATGTTAAACAGTGCACCCCCAGCCACCATTTTGTGTTAACAAGTCAGTGAAAGCAGCCCCTCCTCTATCCCCCCCCCCACCCCCAGCAGCACAGGGATATTCTACATCAGAGTGTGCCCTGAGGCAGCAGTGATCTTCTGTGTGCTGTTTAAACTGTGTTTAATAGGGACTGTGCACTTCGTTTTTAGGTCTCGCCTACGCAGCGCGCATGCGCTGCATAGAGGAGACCTTTAGCCATCGGTTCCCCTTTTTCCCCAAAAACGTGCACGCGTTCCATTGCCTTCAATGGCAACGCGTGCACGTGTGGAGATTGCCTTGCGGGAGCGAGCAGCAGCGCCATATGGTGTCAATTATCGCCGCTGGCTCCCGCAAGGGAATCGGCAGGCCCCCCTCCCCCCTGCTGCCGCGCGAGGCGCGCTTTTGCTTGTTTGTGCAGTCTCCACACAATTCTTCTGGGCAGGCGTTGTACGCATGCTCCAACGTTTTGGCGGCTCTGTTCCCTGCCACGCTATGCTGGCAGGGTTGAGGAGTTTTCATTGACCTGGTTGCTGGCCATGTTCATTTTGGCGGCCACCCGGATGCGTGTAGCAGTGTTTCAGGCGAGTGCGGGGGCCAGGCTGCCTGCTGAGGAGCGGGGTTGTGTCTTTTCCGACGTTGATTTATTGGGTTGGACCGTAGGTCTGCGGTGCTTGCCTTCAGCTGGCTGCAGGGGTGGGCTGGTTGCCAGGGAGACTGTCTCTCCCTGGCCTGCTTGCTTGTGGCTGAGCCTGCCTCTGCTGGCCGTGGCGGTGCGGGCTGGTTCGGCTCTTCCTATTTAAGGACAGTTGAAATACTTTTTTTGGGAGTACTCCTCATTGACATGGTGTATTTTGCTTGCCCGAAGTTTGTACTTTGAGCTCCATTTATTTTTGCGACTACTTGTAAACATTGCTAGCTGTAAGATGTCAGTTGACTCTCCACTATTCCTCATCAGTCTGATTTTATGTCATTAATGTGCAGCTCTGCGCACTGTGACGTACAGTTCATTTTGCTCCTCCGGATTATCACCCACCTTTCAGGTTCCATCCCGCTCTGTGTCTGCAATGGGGGCCAGACAGGGCGTCCTGTGCTACCTTAGACGCAGGATACTGTGATTGGTAATCATGGTGTTGTTTGCGGGGTTGCTAGGGCACTGTCGTTCCACATCAATGGGGCCTGCAGAGGTCGGAAATTCTTTTCTTGTTGCAAATTCGAGAATCATGAATTGCTTTTCTGGATGTATCGGGAGGGGGTGTTACTCCCCTTAGGAATTTAGTGCTCACCTTGTGAGTGTTCCGTTTCTCTCCAGCTCCCATATTGTGTCTGTGCCTGCTACCGGTTCAGCGGGTTTCACGTAGGCGGTGTCCTGCTGGGCATCCTGTCCAGAGGTCTTGGGTGCTTTCTTCCGACCGGGGTTGCTGTGGGGCTTTTGGGGTTGGGCGACCCGGCCACAGTCCTGCTGTGCCTCCCTCCGACTGGGGTGGGCGTGGCTATATGCAGTGGATTGCCGGGTCGGAGGTCTGCGGTGCTTTCTATCCAGCCGAAGTATACTTTTCGGCGGACCACTTAGCACCTGGCTGCCTTCCCGGATGTTGCAGGCGTTGGCAGGTGGTGGACGCCGTTGCATGGGCTTCTGGCTTTCCTCGCCTGACTGGGTAGTTGCCTGTGGGCTCTACTGTGGCCGCTTTTGGCCTGCATTTGTGGGGGTCAGTCTAGGAGGCTGTGAGCCCGGTTTTCTTGCACAGCCAACTGTTGCTGTGTGGCGGGCTTGTGCTTCAGTTTTTCTTCTCATGCCTCTTCCTCTGCTGTATGGGGTGTTTTTTCCCTTCATGACCTTTGCTCTGCCGCCGCGACCCTGGGCTTGAGGGCTCTGTAGTTCCACTTTCCAATTTTTTGCCATACTGCAATTTATGTTAATACTGAAGTGGGTATTGAGGTTATTTCCCTGAAAGTGAATTTACTGTCGGTGTGGAACTCTTTTTCCCAGCTGATATAACAGATTTGATAAATATGCAGTTTATATGAGAACCCGGGCTGTTACTAATCAGGGAAGGATATAAAAACAAGCATTGGCATAGCCAATAGGTCTCACCTTTGGGACCTTATAAGTATTTAGTTTTGCAGTACAATATCCTTGATGCAACAACATCAACTGTTGCATGGCTAAACACTTATAAGGTCCCAAAGGCGAGACCTATTGGCTATGCCAATGCTTGTTTGTCCAGGAGTGGGAGTAAAGTTTTATACCAACACTATTTTCAGAGGACAAGTTAGGCCTTTACCTGCAGAAGCCAAAGTGTGGATTGAGCTTGTCTGTCTCCTAGGAGATTCTGAACAAGAGAAGCAGCTCCCAACTCCCTGGCCAGCAAACCTTGTCTGAGGTTGCTGGGACCTTATATAGTCTGCTAGTGGTAGGTACATGTATACACTGATTGGAGGTTGTATCTGATGTTTCTATTGGATTAGGGTTAGTGTCCTCATTTGTTGGGTATTTGAGGGTTCTGATTGGTTTCTGGGTCTGTGATTCAATCAATGTAGGGTTGGGACTAGGGCTAGCGTTAGGATTTCTATTGGAAGTAGGGACTAGGGCTTCCTGTGTTATTGGTTGTTGGGACTAGGGTGGGGCTAGGGTTAGGCCTTTAATTGGAAGTAGCGATTAGGGCTTTTGGTGTGATTGGTTGCTGGACTAGGTGTGGTACTAAGAGTAGGTTTAGGCTTTCTATTGGAAGTAGGGACTAGGGCTTCCTGTGCCATTGGTTGCTTGGACTTGGGTTGGGACTACTGGTAGGGCTAGGGCCTCTATTGGACGTAGAGATCAGGGTTTTTTTAATCTTATTGGGTGCTTGGACTAGGGCAGAGATTGGCTGTAAGGTCCTGGTCTCCTATTGTCTCTAGATTTTAGGGCTAGTGCTGTGATTGGATATTGTTAGGGCTAGGCTTCCCATTGGCTGAAGGGGTCACCTGACTACTAGGGCTATAAACGGCCATGGCTTAGGGCGTCTCAGCCAAGGGTGGAGAGGACAAGGGTGGAGAGGACAAGGGTGGAGAGGACAAGGGTGGAGAGGACAAGGGTGAGTGCCTGTTTGAGCCTGTTAAGGGTGGATAGGACAAGGGTGAGTGCCTGTTTGAGCCTGTTCAAAACTGGTCGGGACCAGGGCCAGGACCATGCCCATTTTCCCATTCATCAATACCCACCCTATGTATTTGTCCATCTGTACATAAGCATTGATTTTCACTATAGATATGTGCCTATCTTCGTGTATTGCTTTGTATAAACATGTACAATAATTATGTTGTTATGAAAACAAAAACAAAAGAAAAAAAAAATTCTTCTTTGGTCTACATGTACTTGCTTCCATTGGGCATCTATGCACCTCCATGTACTTGGATCTGTGTGTCTGTTACTTTTCTCCTGAAAAAGCATATCCAATGCACTACCCTATTTCTCAGCTGCTACCACTATCAATATCTTTAATCTGCATATACTTACCTCCTTTATGCATCTATATACTCTCAATGTACTTATGGATCTATATATTTATCACTTTCTTCTAATTTAGCATTTCCAATGCACTACCCTATTTCTCAGCCTATACTTCCTTCAATATATCTTCTAGCCCAACTTTCTGACTCATCTCAAACTTCTTTCTACTACTCTCTCCAATTCACTACCCTATCTCACCCTATACATCTATCATTATATCCTCTACACCCACTCTCTCATTTATCCCAAACGCCATACCACTATGTTCCCCAAAATAACCCTTTCTTGACTCTCTCCTACTCTACCCCTCCTTGCATCTTCTGACACCTCCTTTACTGTACCGATCCCCCAAAACAAACCTTTCTAAACTCTTCCCTCTGACTCTTCCCCTCCAAAAACCCTTTTACTCATCCAAAAGCCTCCTCCTACTGCTATAACCTAAAAAAAGAAATCCTTCACTCTTCTATCCCTCCACTATCCTTTTCAATCAAAATAACAGACTAGCATGTTCACTTCTCTAATTCCACATTCCACTATACTAATTCACCACTAATCCTTTATGGGTTCCAAAGTAGCGTGCTACTCGCCAACAAAGCGTTTCAACACCTCATCAGGGTTACAAGCGCTATATAAATGCAAACCTTTTTTCTTTTTTACCCCTCCCTAACCCTTCTCAATCCAAATAACGGACTAATTTCCACCACTCAAATTACTTTCATATTTCACCATACTAATTCACCACTAATCCTTTATGGGTTTCCGGAGTAGCGTGCTACTCACCCAAAAAAAAAAAGCGATTTAACACCCCATCAGGGGTTAGAAGCGCTATATAAATACAAACCTTCTATCCTCTTCTATCCTTCTGCTATCCTTCCGAATCAAAATAACTGACTAACATATCCACCACTTAAAATTTACTTGCATGTTTCACTATACTAATTCAACACTAATCCTCTATGGGTCCCGGAGTAGCGTGCTACTCGCCGAAAGCGCTTCGACGCCTCGTCAGGGGTAGTAAGCGCTATACAAATGCAATTACAATACAATAAAATATAGCGCCTGCAACCCCTGACGAGGTGTTGAAGTGCTTTTTCGGCGAGTATGATGCTACTCCGGAACCCATAAAGGATTAGTGGTGAATTAGTATAGTGAAATATGAAATTCATTTGAGTGGTGGACATTTTAGTGTTTTTTTTGGATTGAAAACGATAGTGGAGGGATAGAAGAGGGAAGGAGAATGGAGGAGCCGTGTATCATGAATTCAGCCCTTCAGAGCACCACTCCCATGCATGCATTTTTAGTTACAAACCGGATGTAAATAATTATACTGTATTTTTTACACACGAGACACGTCGAGACGGCGCTGTTATGAGCATGCTACATAGACGCATAGATTGTGCAATACGGTGAATCACTGGCTTGAAGAAAGTTAAAGCCCCGAAGACATCCGGTAAAACCCAATTCTCTGCAGAACTTTACCAGTGCAATGCTTCTGCTGATTTGTGCAGATACATATTATTTGTCTCTTCAAACCATCCATCTGTAGTTTACATTAAAGAACGGCATGTATATAGCAGCCGAGGAGCTTGGCAGAGGGTCGGAGAGACCACCCAATGGCACTGAGAGAGGCACTGTTCCAATAAACGGCAGGGACTGCTTTCATGAAGGGCTGAATGCCCAGTCATGGCGTGCGTGGCCCGTGTGCTCTCCTGCCTCAAAGGAGAACACCTATATTGCTAGCTCGTCATTCCGAAGGGGGGGGGGGGTTCTCTTGAGCACACACACAGCCGCACACATGCCAATACTCCCGATTTAGGCGACAAACTCCCCGTTTTAAACATTAAAATGGTTTTATTTTTACTTTCTCCCCCTTAAAACTTCCTCAGCTTCAATGCCAGTTGATGAGAAAACTCAATTCATTGTATTAATTTTGCAAAATCTCAGGCTCAGCAGATCGTGGCAGGACCCTGCGCGGGGTGGCCTAGTCAATGCGGCGATAAAATGACAGACGCATACACTGTACTGGGTGCAGGTCGAAGACCAAGTGCGGTCATCGCCCTTTTTAGGTCGAGCCTGGGCAGCACATGTGCTGCTCTGCAAGCCATGCTGTATTGGAGTATGGAATAGAAGCCACGCCCATTCTCCACCCATATTGGTCATTGGCTTGTGTCATTCGTAAATGCTGGCTTTTGATTCGTTAATAGGCTTGTTAGTCCATCCTTGTCTTCATTCGTAACCTCCCATGAGGACTGGCTCTTTTACTTCGGTTGTTACACTGCGAGTCTTATTTAGTCTGTAAGCACTATTTTCTTTAAATAGTTTCTCCTACTGCAGGCACAACATGCTTTCCAGCAACATTCAGCGCGCCATGCATATTTTCACTTTCCAAGCAGCCCGCTTCTCTGTATAGGTCTCGCATTTACAAGAGTTTGGTCTATTGGCATTATGAATGACAATGCCTTTTAATTAAGTGTTAATTATCAAAACATAAATAAAAGGCATTGTCATTTACAGTGCCAATAGCTTAAACTTTCTCAAATGTGAGACCTATTGCATTTCAAATGCTTGTATTATATAGCCTCTGGCTAAAAAGGGGGGTTAATATTAGGGAAAAAGGGGGGTTAATATTAGGGAAAAAGTAACTTATGTGATTACAGTCCCTAGCATTTTGTCGACATGTTTCGAGGTGTCCCCTAAACCCATTCTTCAGGACCACCTGAGGACCATCCCCATGCGTACCACTCCGTGAAAAACCTATAATAAGAAAAAAACTATAATAAAGACAAAAAATGCACATCTAATGTGTGGGCATCAAGTAAAATACATATGGTTTTAAAATAGACTCGTAGTATTTATTCTCAGGCTTTAATAAGCCTCATGGTCTGCATGGGTGGAGGGGCTTGTAGTAACCTTGGCTCAGCACTCCTCCGTCAGTCTGACCTACTCGTTACCCAGGACTGTAATCACATAACAATTACTTTTTCCCCAATATTAACCCCCCTTTTTATCCATACCAACTAGGAGCAAGAATAAAACATTAGCTCACTAGCTAGGTATTTTTAACGTCACTTTACACCACTCCCCCAACACTGCACTACACATTTTCATATTTAAGTGCTCCTACGTAATTTCGCAAGTCGCAGCACGCCCCAAACAGCAGCTGCTTGGGATGGCCCCAATGATGAAGCATGTCACCTAGGGGTAACCCTTGGTGAGTGAGGGGACTCAAGAAAAGGATTTTTCTTTTCTCAGTACAGGGGTGTGTTTCGCACATTTTGCTGAACCCCCTCTCCCTTGGGTAGGTTCAGCGATCCGTTATTCACGGATTTTTGTTACATTCCTTTTTAAGTAGTCATTTGGCTGTTAGCAGCACACTTGGGGGACTCCCTCCACCTTCACTAAAGGATCGGCCTTACAGCGCTATACAATCTTTTTCTCCGACTGATGATGCACAAGTACTGTCCAAAGAGAACAAGCCCGCCTTCTAGAGGAAAATAAAGATCGACTACCAGAACTGTTCGCAGTTGTAAATGGGCTACCGTTTTCACCTCTATCACAAACCATCAGTCATCGGTGATCGAGGACACAGAAGCAATCTTCTGGATACAAACAGTGCTAGACAAAACACCAAAATAAATAATATTTCAGTAGACCGTCAACTAAAAGCTAACATTTCTCCTCCCTTTGAGAATATTTTATGATTTTTTTTCTCTCCACTTCTCCAGTTACCTATAAGAAATGCACCTCCTAATCCTTTATATAAAGGATTTCCAGCTTGCATAGTTCCCTTGCATATCATAGGCGAGCAGGACAAGTTGGTCAAAGTCTCAGATTTAGACAATTTGCGACAAGAGTTTATCAGGAAATCAGAGGCAGGTCTTCTTGGTCATTTGTCCCTCAAACAAGTCAGGTGCTCTCCGTGACCTTGCCAGATGAGCCTGACCTTCCTACAGAGGGAAGCTGCACTTGCTCAAACTGATACCCAGTTGTTATGCAGTCAATGTACGTTTCTATCTGATTTCTGATGACTGGCAGCAACGCTTTCTTATAGCTGCAACACAATGCACACAATAGGCATGCGTGGGCTTAATGAGTTATTTGGGACAGTACAAAGACATGCTCTGGCCCAGCTCAATAGTTCTAATGTCTGAAATACCAAAGAACAGAGAGCTAGAGAATATTAACCTATGGCTAGAGCATACCAAGGATGATATACAGAATCAGCTAGATCAAACTAAAATGTCTAGTTTAAGAACAAACCAAAGGAACAATACTGAGGAAAACAAAGGGAGATGAGTGAATAGCTTGAAATAATTTCTACTACTGGTACTAAGTGTGGCGGGTATGTCCAGATGTGGGTTCCATACTCACTGTGCCATAGGAATCATGCTGCAGCACCCATCTGTTTTTGCTTGTGCGCCCTTTGTATGGGACCGGATTGGCAGCACAGCCTGGTCTGTTCCCATTAGAGCAGTACCATGGCCGAATTGCAAGTGGCTGGTTCCTGTGTGATGGTGGGCAAAATAACGATGGACTGGCATGCGGTCCAAGTAATTGCCAGTGGCTGAGATTAATTCAAGCTTTCGGCCCTTTTTTTTTTTAAGCTTCCTCTGCACAGTACAGTAAGACACACAGGAGGGAGTCAAGAGCGGGGAAGAGAGAGCGCAGTAATGATATGGTCCATCATGCAGTTCAATGCAAGAAGTACTCAGGTGGAGGTGGAAAATACACTCCAAAAGCCAAGAGAAATTAATACTTCACTCGGCTGAAAAAAGCAGGCCGTAGAAACACAGTGGTTGAAAATCAGTAGAGAGCCTCCTTCAAGCACTGGAACAGTTTAAACCTAGTTTTGTGCTTGTCCCTAAATCTGTCTATCCCCTTCCCAAAGTAAAACTGAGCATTGGCCTGCCTTTGGCTTAATACCCATAACTTATCTCTTACCCAAGGTACAATGCTAGGAGCTTTTAAAGGTGGGACAGTTCTTCATCTTATCAAGAAATCTGGATTTGATCCATTAAACGTCTCCAATTGCCAACCTATTCCTCTTACCTGCCACTTCAGATATTATGGAACCCCTCCTGCATAGAATCACTGGACCTGCTGTCATCAGGGCATAGACCTATGCAGGCTGCTAATGTGGACAGCATTAATGAGCTGATTTTCTAAGATCTATCAGCAGCATTTGACATGGTCAACCATTCCCAGCTGATCCAGTAACTTTATAAGGCAGGAAGAGGTGTGATAGCCAAATAGTTAACCTCCTTTTTCTCAGACAGGACTCAAAAGGTGGCTCTTGGCCCTTTTTATCCATGTCTAAATCCTTAGGCTGTAGAGTTTCTTGCAGCCTGGCTTATTTCAGTCAATATTTATTGTGTATGTCAGATACCTAGCCACAGTGCTTCATTTGTAAAAGAATGAATGTCAGGGTCCAAAGTTTTACTCAGAAGTCCGCAACTGGCACTATTGAATGTCAGCATGCTGAATACCATGGTTGCGTAGTCTTGATTCCACCTCATGCCTCTTTAATTCACCACCATACACTCCCTGCCACTTTATCTCTCTCTTGTACATTCCTGCTTTCTCCTTGTGTCATGTTTTTTCAGTCTTTCTTTTCCTCCTTCTTTAACCCTTCATTCTCATGCACAGGGTCAAATTCTGATGAGGACGTTTAAGTGCCAGTACCATAAACGAGTGCTGGTGGGTCCAACGTGCAACCGCCAGCTCACATTAAGCACTGCCTAGTTCCTATTCAGCAATTCCATGGGAACCGACAATTATGCTGATGCCACAGAAATGCTATTTAGAAGAATCAAGCCTTTATGCAATGCCTATTGGAAGCCGAGAGAGTGGACTGGAGATCAGTGGGTAAAATCAAATCGCAGATAAAACTTAATTCTTCTTACTGGAAAATGATCTTTCAGCCCTGTATTCCCCTGTATGGCCTTCTAACTTCGGTTCCAACACCACACCAGAAGTAAGTTAAAGGTTTGGTAGTAGGTATTGACTTCTGCCTACGAAATTGACAACATAGTAGCCGTCGTGGTTACTAGCTACTCATTTAGAATGAGAATACTGCACCCCATTCTTCATCTTTTACAAAAGAAATATTGTTGATTGGCCATATCAGCATTGATACGCTACAGATTAGACTATTGCTACTGATTAGGACTACCCTACTCCAATGAATTCAAGCAGTACGAAAATCAAGCTGCTCGACTGACGTTTTTGACCCCATCACAGTTATGTTACTCCGATTTTGAAATACTTCCACTAGCTTCCCATACTAGCGTGCACCATTTTTAGGGTACTCAGTATTGAGGGCACTGCCCCAAATGTTATTTGCCAACACCTCATTCTTTGAATTTTAACAGACACCTATGTTCTTCCTCCTGCATACTGCTGACCGGCTCTCGATATCAGAAGTCTCACTTTATTTTTTTTTGTGGGGGTGATTTCGAGCTTTCTCAATTTCAGCCACAAAGTTACGGATTGGCTTTCCCTCGTATCTCAGAAACACTTCTTGGCATTTGCTATTTAGAAAGATTCTAACAACTGTGCCTTTAAGGCAACCCTTTGGTTAATTTCTGTGTTTTCTTTTTCTCACTTGGTTTTTTAACAGCGCCCGGAGATTCTCTGGTTTAGAGTGGTTTAAAAATCCCTTATAACACATAGCCCGCTCTATGTATATTGCAAGCAATATATCTTTTGACATCGCTGTCAAAACCCTAACCTAAAACATGATGTAGGAGGCAAGCAAGTTTTCTCCTGATGGTTTTTAGCAAACCATTAAGAATACTCTATGAAGGCATAATATTTAATTTGCTGTATATATTGATTTTCCCTCAAGGTAAGGCCAGACTATGTTCGCTACAACTTGTTGTGTTGACAGAAAGGCACATTGGTGTATACGGTCACCATCTGTTCGGCCTTGACTGATTTTTGAATGCTGGGTCTTCATCAGACTAGCCCTACAAGCAGTGTGTCCTACCATTCAATCTCAGGTTTTGGGAATGGTTGCTAAATACAAATAGAGGTTGCAGTAAACATGGATAGCTATCAGCTCCCTTCCTTTTATCATCCATTAATCTAGCTCTTCCTTTCTATAGCCTTCCCTCCTTCTAGTCATGTCTTCACCAAACTTTCCTTCCACTCCAGCCGCAGTATCCTGTTACTTACTATTGAAGGCTATTTCTTATGCTCTTCCTAATTTACGTTCTGCTTTCCCGAACTGGATGCCCGCCGCACCAACCAATGTTTGGTAAGTTTATAAGATTGCTCACTGTTAAGCAACAGTGTCAGATGTATGAAATTGGAGGTTCATATACGTTGAAACCCTGGTGAGACAATCTCTGCCTTACACCATTCCTTGGCTAAGAAAATGCCCATGACTCCCTTGACCTAACAGCAACACATGTAAGCAGCACTTGAGGGTTAGAGGGTATTTAAATATGTAGAGTGCACAATACAAAGTAAGTTTTATTTTACATGAGCAACATCTTCTAAAGATTCTGTTTTCAAATGAGCTAAGGGGAGTTGGTTGGTGTGGATCAGAGTGAGAAGATGGCCTGCCAAGTGTTCGGGACAGTCCTGTTGGACAGGCTGGGTGCCCTTCGTAAAAGAAGAGGGTCGAGGTGAGGTAGCACACCGCCCAGCAGCCTCTAATGTAAATGCCTTAGAGGATGCATGGTTCTCTCTGCTGTCACACCGCCAATGTTGGAAAATTAGGGGTGTGAGCACCTGCATTGGCTGAAGCCTGCAAAATATGATGGCTGATGATCTGGGAAAAGTGAAGCTACCCTTTCTGGGCTGGGATGAAGCTCCACATTATGCATGCAATCCTGCAGCAAAACCAGGCCCAAACCCTACTGTTCAACCCTATGCTGTTTCGACCCCTGCTTTCCTGCCAGCCATGAATATCTCCTTGTGGGGTAGCTGGTTAGCACTAAAGGAAGATTTAGGACACCTCTCGGGTATCTGTAAAGATTGTAGCACTATGAACTAACTACTCACTAAGTGAATCCAGGGGCTAAATAGTTTTAAGGTGGTCACTGTCGAAGCCAGTGTTACAACCCATATAACAGGTTTCGAGGTGACCAACTTAGCCGCTGGATTATAACCCGGGGCGGTTAGCAAAGTTACAAGGCAGGAACAATACAACCAAAGAAAACGTATGTGGTCCGGAGGTTCAGTTATCAAGATTAAAACCTGGTAAGCTACATTTGAGTACCAGCTTCATTACAAGATCGCACTGTGTGATCCTGAGCCAACACTAAATATTTTTTTGCCACACTGCACTTATTTCTTAAAACGGAAGTCCACACACTACCAGTATTAAGTGATATATGAAACGGATTGTAAACATTTATTCAGAGCTTAATTTGTAAAACAATTAGTGTTCAGGCCCAAACTTTTTCTCAGAAGCTGTTATTGCAGAAGGTCGAGTTACTGAGTACCAAGGCTGTGTAGACTTGGTTCTACCTCATGCCTCTTTAGTTCACCACCAGACACTCCCCACCCCTCTATCTCCCCCCTACGTCTTCTTTTTCGTCCCTGCTTTTTCCTTTTGTCACCCGTTTTTAGCCTTTCTCCTCATTTCCACCATTTGTGTCTCTTGGTCTGGTTCAAAGTCTGAGAGGAAAAATAAGTGCTGGTCCCCAAAAATGAGTGCAGGTGGCCCCACGTGCAACCACCGGCTGAAATTAAGCATTTCATTCAGGGGGTGGGGGCGGGAGGGGGGAATGTTCTTGGCTAATTTAGTACTGTTACTATTTAAGAAAACAATAAAAAGACGTCTTAAAAAATGGAAGCACTGCGTCTACTGGTTGCTAGAGATCTCTAGCTGAATGACACGTCTTTTCAAGATACATGTGTGGGATTCTGCGACTTGTCTCCACTTGTTAATGTAGATCTAAGAGAACACAGTCACCCTGGTTTCTGCATAAGCTAGCCTTTGATTATAACAAGCAAAAGCTTGGCAGCAAGTACTTTCTTTTTATATTTCTGTAAACGAGGCTCAATGCATCCACTATAATTGGGGCTAGACAGCAGTGCACGACTATTTACAGCTTCTCACAAATACCACTTATGTTCATCTACAGTTATTAGAAAGGAAGGTGTATAGTTGTTCAATTAGAAGAGGACTTTCACACCAGCTACTTGGCAAACTCAGAAGTCGGTGGACGCATGTCTGTCCAACCAATAGCAAATTATATATCCTGGATTTATGGCAACAAAGAGCTCGCCACTGCTCAATGCAGTGAGTCCCAGCTGTGGCACTTGGCTTCCCTCTTGCGACCCTTGGCACTGCATTTGAGACCCGAGGCCTTACAGGGTGTAAAATCAGTGCCAAGAACAGAGGGTTGTTGGACCTCTACCCTCCCTTGTTTTCTGCCTTTTTTTTTTTATAGCAACAAAGACTAATGCTCTATTATTCACTATTAATGCAATAAAAAAGGATCGCAATTAGCTGGAACTTGACATTCACTGGCAGCTGAGGTTAGTAAAAAAATATTTTAAATGTATGATAGGTGCGTACTTGCCAGTTGAGAGCATGTTACTGTGAGAGAGAATATGTGTACGTGTGACCATGACAGTCTGTATGCGTAAGCACGTGTGACTGAAAGTGAATGGGAGTCAGTGACAGATAGTGAGTGAGATTGTCAATAAATGAGTATGAGTTTGAGGAAGAGTGACTTCAAAACGAATGAGTAAAAACGAGATTGGCAGCGGGTTAGAAAGAGTGAGTGAAAATGAGTGTAAGTGAGAATTAGTGAGTGACAGTGAGTATAACGGAGTGAGAATGAGTGAGTCAAAGTGAATGAGAATGAGTGTAAATGAGAAAGTATGAGCGAGTCAGAGTAAGTATGAGGGAGAATGAGTAAGAGTGAGTTCAAGAGTGAAAGAATGAATGAGTGAAACTGAGTGTGAGTGAATGTAGGGGAGCATGAGCAAGAATGGGTTGTGATGCTTTTATTTCTGCTGTTTGCCCTAGCATGCTCACAGTAATTTTTGTCTTACAGAGGCACCATGGCAAAATACTGGCACTTGCTCAACTGAGGTAGTTATTGGCATAACAGGAACCTTGGTAAAATACTGAAACTGGCATACTAGAGTCAATAAGTGGCACGTAAGGCATCGTGAAAAAATGCCTGAGGAAATTCATGGCAAAATGCTTGCTCTGGCACACTGAGCTAATTTTTTAAACGAAGATTGCTCACGGTGTATGGACAGCATTAATGGCAAAAATTTGCACTGGCATATTGGACGTACATTTGTGGCGTAAGGCAGCACACATGGCATGCACAATGGCATGTAGGACCCATGACCAAATGCTTCCCCAAGCACAATGGAGGTAATTTTTGACATAAGGGGGCACCCAAAGCACATTCTGTAAAAATGGGATCAACTCTTGGGGAGGGTCATTGTTCATTTGCTCGTCACACCACTAAAGGACTTGACTATGTAAGGATTGTTTATTAGGTCCTGTGTCATTTTCATGAACTTAAGTGAAAATTTTGCTTTAAAATGCTTTATTTTAACCCATCCCCAGACCTTTCCTAGTAGACGTCTGGCTCACTCACTTTGCTCACCAGAAGCAATGTAAAGCAGTATTATGCCCCACATCATGTCAGCACTGTAATATAGGTGGTATCTAAAATAGACATTCATCATGCAGTTATTATGGAACATCAGTGATGTCAACTACCATGATGCCATCAGAGTTAAAGCCATGTGACATTACTTCTTGGGAAGGTCATATGATGTAATTTCCTGTTATATCATTAGGGCGAAATGGAGTGCGAAGTCACTTCCAACTCCTATTTTGTTTTAGTGATTCAACGCCCAAGCTACTCGAAGCCAACCCTGAAATTCAGCGCCATCACAAGTGCTCGTGGCAGACCTTCACTGGAGTGCTTCATAATTTGTAGAATTTGACAATGGTTTACTGGTGTCTTCCCAGTTCCTTCAATCTGAGGAAGGGATTCGGGCTGCCTTCACAGTTTCAAAACAAAATGTTCAGCCATCTGCTCATATCGTCTATGTTTTCAAGTACATTTTAATCTCGGATGTCAGGCTTTGTCGGGCAGATGGTAAAGCAAATCAAAGAAAAACATCTTACGGGTGCACGTGCTTTACAGTCTCGCGTGACGCAGGCGACGCAGGCTCGCGCTTGTTGCAAATGATAGTCAAATGGCTGCCTCGTGAGGTGCTCTTCGAGGGCTTCACCCGTGTCTGGCACGAGAGCGGCAGATGTTTCTAAGAGGACAGTCACATAATCGCTGGGATTGTATGCTTAGCCTCAATTAAAAACTCGGATTGCAATGATCAGCTGAAAGCATGCATTGGGGTCAGTTCGGTGTCCGCGCCATCCGAGGTAGAGCGGGAACCAAAGCAGACGTCTGACGGGCACGTTTAAATCAGCCCCACATTGGAAGGGAGGAGGGAATGTAACGAAATGGGTCTAAAGGTGCATAACAAGACTGGCCTCTTTCAGTTCACTGGGCCCTGCTCGTCATTAAGGCAGCACGCTGATACAACTGAGAGTTGCTTAAAATAGGTTACTTAGTAATTGCTTTATACATATCAGAAAATCGCAAGAGTGATGTCGATTGAGAAGCAGAGTTTAAAGTGTACTGGTGATTGGTGGGGACTGGTATTCGTTTCTGCAGACTGGAACTTATCTTTCATCCTCTGACCCAGACAAATAGAGGAAAAGGCAGACATGGGAGAAAGGAAGTAAGAGGATGCGAAAAGTGTTAAAAAAAAGAGTCAGGGGTGTTGAGTTTTACAAAATATTTATTTATCCACAGGACGGGATACTTCCGACATCTACTTTTCATGTAAAGGATTCCATTTGTCCATTTTGGTGCCATACAGTGCAGTGACAAACTATGGCAGTGCTCTCTCATAGTAGAGCTCTGAGAGTAGCCTCTCTGTGTTAGGGTTCATGTTATATCAGGCTTTGGAGTCTAGCAAGGCTCTGATTTTGCTCTATTTCTGCAGATCTCCTACACAGGCTAGAAGGAGGCAGAAAGTGGTAGATCCATGGTTGGAAACCCCCATGAGTCTGTGCACACCCACAAACCAACATGTTTAATGGTATTCATAAACTCCTCTCGAATCTCTTCCCACACTGCAAATCGTTGGAAATTTACTCCTAACAAGGGCAGGAATAAAACGTTTTCCAGGGTGGAAAAAAATGGGTGAGGAAAAGTGAATTTGCAATCACTCAGGAGATTTTTGCATTAGCAAATATACACATGCGGACACAACAAGGTACGTGTGGTTGATTAAGAAAATGAGTATCTGTACTCACAAAAAAATATATTTTAGCAAGGGTTGAGAGCCCCCACCCAGCCTTAGGTGGCATGCTTCATCACTGGGCCCCTCCTCACACCAGGACCAATGGTACGTGGTGTGGGCTACAACTATCTAAAATAGAGAGAAGCTCTTTAGGTGTTTTCAGATAATGTGGGCCCTTGTGAAAATGATGGTATGGGTGAGGAGTGCAAAGTGCTCAATGTGTATGTGAAGTGAATTAAAACTACCTCTTAGTAGGCAGAATTCAAGCTTTATTCTGGTGCCTCCAAGGGACAGATTAAAAAGATCAAGGGGGAGTGAAACTTCACCCCAGTGCAAGAGTGGTCAACATGCTTCTGCCCGACTCACAAACTTACTACGAGGTTCTTAGGCATTCTACAGGACCACAGATGTATGTCACTCTGCAGTGTAGTGTGAAGAAAGTGTAATAAAACAAATAAATAATAATTAACAACAAAATACAGAAGGTGACCCACAGTTTCATCAGGGAGAACCACCATCATTCTCACCTGCAACAGTTAGGTGCTTTACTTTAACTTGAACCTGTATTAAGGTTGCCTATATAACAGTCCTGTAGAAGACTTAAAGTTTAGATTCAGCCTACCAAGAGGTAGTTTAAATTCACTTCACATACACATTTAGCACTTTGCACTCCTCACCCATAATTTTTTTGTGAGTACAAGCACACATTTGTATAGTCAACCACATGTGCCAGTTTGTGTTTTGGGAGCCGTACTGGTTTGGTTTGATCAGTTGCCCCTTGTTGTGTTGCAAATATACACATGTACATTTGCTTATGTGAAAATAGAATTTAAAAAAGTTTGCTAAAAGTACAGCTATCATGCCTGCTGCTGTAACCACTGAGAATCTCTCAAAGTCAATCTGCACCAATGCAAAGACATAAATCTGCAGCTTTTGAGACTTTCTTTAAGAATCGGGCCCATCATTTATTACATTTTCATGTTGCCCATAAGGGTTATCCGTGGATTCTCCATTATTACTCTATTTTTACATATTGGCATGCATTAAACCCTTACTGAATGATACTGCAGAGAAATGGTATTTAACGTTGCACAATAGTTTAGAAAATTAGTTCTCTCAAGTTGCAGTTTTTTGTGTACATTTTTATTTGAAAACACACTTTCTCCAATTATCCTTTCGTAATTATGCATGTATTGCCTGGTTGTCAGGGAGCATTTTAGGAGCATTATAAAGAGCCTTGAATTGTTAAATACTACAAACATGTGTACATGTTTTTATACAGGATCCACTGACAGTAATGCAAGCTTAACTCACAGCTCTCTACATTTCCTAGAAAATCTTGTCCTAATATTAAAGGCTTTGCATTAATGAACCATATATACAAGTTTGAACAATTTATACATAGTGATACAAATCTTGCTTAGTGGCAGACAATGCTCTTTCACTGACCCATATTGTGATACTGTAAACCGGTAGCCAATGGGATTGTGCTGCAGAGGGCTAGGCCTGCTTATCCAAATGCCACACAATATGTTCTAGGCGTAGGGAGATAGGAATTTCACACTCCTGAAACAGGTGCATACAAAAACTAAAATAGGTATGAAAAAGAACCTGCAAGAGTGAGATAAACAAGAAGTGTAGGATATAGATAAGCCCCGACAAATACTGTAATATCTAAAACTACCAGTAATTCAAATGAGGCTCATCGATTTTTAAAAATATAATTCGCTCTATCCAGCTCAATGAATGATGCCACTCATGATGCAATTTATTTTATAGTTTCCATGCTACCTGGTAAAATATGAGAACTGCATATAAATATATTTTAATAACCTAAAGACTCACTGCGAATGCACAGGATATGACAGCGTATCTTGGAATCATCTAAGTTTACAATAGGGCAATGTCAGCTTGCCACAATGGTTTTATGATGCTGCATATAGGCAGTGTAAAATGGTCTTGGAGGATACATTTGTTCAGATGGCCTACCTGGAAGTCTGCAAATCGTTTCAGTGTGAATTTCCAAATTCCTCCAAATTGGGACTTTTATTGGAACAGTGTAAGACACTGATTTAAAAGCAAGTTTATTTCAAATGCCGGACCTTTTCCTATCACCGTCACCCATGTTTTGACCGGTGATAGACAAATCTGAGTCAATGTTCCAGTTGTCTATTAGTTAGGACGACATGAAGGGTGTAGTGGTTTCACCTCTGTTGCCCAAGGCTAGAACCTTATTTTAGAGCCACTGTCACAAATGTGACCTTTCTTCAGCTGCAAAAGTCTTGAAAAAGCGTGCAATTATCGAACTGGGCCCTGGAACATACTCTAATCTGACACGGACTTAGATGATATCTACACACGTCTGGAAATGCATGCACTGCTGGCCAATCACATGTAAGTGGGGAGTACACATAAATAACAAAAAATGAACTAGTGGTTGCAAAGTGGAACCCCAATTACTCAGCGAGTAATCCGTTTTTCAGTGCTTGCAAGGGTCCTCTGTTAATCTGTTGGTTGTGATTCTGTAGAAAGAACTGAATCCACTCTCCAGGTTAGCGAGACTAGATTTACATTCAATAAAGCAGTCGCTGTAGTGGTATTTCATAATGTACCACTCTACAGGCCACAGAGATCTCAGAGATTACTGATGGGATTAACCACCATCCACTAGTCAGGATGGGAATGAGTTTGTTTGAGTGTCAGGTGGTCACACATTTTCTGCTTCTATGGCTGAGCCTGGGCGATACTAGTCTTCTGGTAGTTGTTTCTCACATCTTGTCAAATCAAGTTATGTGTAAGGGATAGAGGTGAAAAAAGTGAGATAGGCATGTCAGGCATTTTCAATGCATCATAGGGCAGGGTGTAGTTAACAGCAAGTTCAATTGTGAGTACATTTAGTTTACTACTACTATTGCGGGTCTCAGACAATAGCGAAGTGTTTTAAAGTGTCAAAAGATCTTACTTGGCTCTTGACCCTTTGGGGTGGCAACGTGGAACAGCAGGAACCTCAGATACAGCATGGCATAATCAAATAGCACCCAACAGAGCACTGAAATGTTGGAAGCAACATTGAAGACAATAGAGTGGCTCATGGTCAATAATTGTTGGTATCAGCTGTCTTCTCCAATTATTTTTCGATTCTCCATATTTAATTTAAAACATTCTACCATAGCCCTCAACCCGATTATATACCTTCGCCTGTGGCTCGGCCCTACAACTAGAGCTCAATTTTCAGTCCGAGATATAGTTTAGAAAGCCCAGGGATTTATTTACTATTACAGATTTATAAAACGGTAAAATGTAGATCAATAAATATTACAGCGTTGCCCTCTAGGATGTACTAAAGGTGTAAGGTAAAGTTGAGCTGTTAGCTCACGTTAACCAGAGGGAAATACTGTTCATGAGCAGAACACACATATGCACTACGATTTTCTGAAATAATTAACTTTCAGCAGTTCACTCATTTACAACAGAAAGACTGCAAAGTCTGCGCACGTAACTTCTAAAACAGACATCAGGTTTCTTAGCAACCATGCCTTGAAAAAGAAATTGCTATAACAGTGTCTTGGCAACCCCCTGCCCAATTTTAGCAACGTATCTCAGCAACCAGGGTGAATATCACCGAACTTGATGACAGTTAACACACCGGATCCCGCCAGTAAACTCACCGCCCAAAGGAATCACTGGTCCTACTTCCATTATGGCTAAAAGTGGGGTACCAACAGGGCTGTAAGTTGCACCGGGTCTGAGCACCAGCAGTTTTTTTAAGGGGGCCTCGAAACGGGTCTCTATCGGGCTCTGTTTTGTGCTCTGGCACAGGCGGACCGTTTTTTTCCGGACTGCAGTGACAGCAGGCACATCGATGTGCGCTGCCCACACTGCTCACTTCTCACTAGTGGAGAAGTTACGGCATGACGTCATGCCAGGTGAGCGTTGTGGGGGAAGGGAAATCCTTTAAAGAGTCATTTTCTCTCTGGATTTCCCTTCTCTTTTTGAAACTCAGGAGCAGCAACATTGTCGTGGTGTCACCAGGGCTTTAAGTGGAAGCTTTTTCAATATTATCTACAAGCCATAGTTGCTGCTTATTTGTCTTATGCAACTAACAACCATTGACAAAGCCAATAGTCCTGCCTTGTTGTAGGTATGATGTTACTTGTTGTATCATATCTGGATGCAGTGACACAAACAGAAAAATACAAGTCGGGCGGCACACTAAGCTAAGCACAGATTTTTAGCTTATGTGTTTTTTAAGCCACGCCCTTAATTACATTGGCCACGCCCTTTGAGAGACCCCCCCCCAGTTTTTTCATCTTACTTAAAGCCCTGGGTACCAAGATCTGGGACAAAAGGAAGTTCAAACCAAAGGTTAGGCACAACCTAGGTGTGAAAGGTTCCCATCTCAAAAGGTCATGACATGGATTAAGTTCACTTTCTTTACATTCATATTATTCCGCTAGGACTGCACCGGGCTCCACGACACCAGGTTTTCGCAATTGCCCCGAGTTAGGGTAGTAGAACGAAAAACTGGATGTCAGAATGAAACTCGTTTTTTATTAGCTCTAGAGCAGGCAGGGACCTGACCTGAAAGTATCTGTCATGGCAACAGGCAAAGGGCCTGAGCAAGGAGGAAGGGGGCGTTAGTAGAAGCTGGAAGGACAGTGAGATACCACCCCGCAAGGGAAGGAAGACGCTGGCTGGAAGGATTCGAAAGACAGCGAGTGAAGAATCTTCGAGAACACCACATCTGAACTCACTCGAGACAGCCACTCAACCACCTGAAAACAACTGGACCAGAGATGTTGAAGCTGCTAAAGTTGAAGACAACAAATGGATTCTGAGAGCCAAGGGAGCAGGATCGACAGGACAACTAACAAACATTTGCAATGCAATAGGTCTCGCATTTGCGAGAGTTTAAGCTACTGGCATTGTAAATGACAATGCCTTTTATTTCTGTTTTAAAAACCAACACAAATAAAAGGCATTGTCATTTACAATGCCAATAGCTCAAACTCTCGCAAATGCGCGACCTATTGCATTGCAAATGCTTTTTTTTTTTTTTTAAATATATCAGTGTGGTGAAGTCTTTTCAGAAGAAGACTTCGAAATGCATATCCTGTTCTTTATTTGCACGGGGGCTGGTAGTTAAGTAGGCAAAACGATTCTACACAGACAAGCGCAGTGAGACCGCAATCACTCAACGCAGTGAGACCGCAATCACTCAACGTAGTGAGACTGCAAACACTCTTAACACAGTGAGACAAGCCTAAAGGCGCTGATGGGGAAACCTGCAGGACCGGACGGGAGTAATAATCCCAACAGGGCCAACTCGGCGGTTCATTCTCTCAATATCAGCCACTAAAATGCCATTACCATCTGAGATCCTAACATTTTAGCGCCAAGAAACATCAACAAGGTAGCACAAACTGTTACACAAGAGGGTATTAATTCTGCTTACCACGTGCCTCACCAACCTTCCAGCACATATTACAAATACGTGATGGTCATATTACGCTAACATAACTTCACAGATACAACCTAAATACTTAATGAATTATGCAGTGCAGCCTGCGGAGCATCGCCCCTGGCGCCCCGTGACGCGGTGGGATAGTGACACGACCAGATGGATGGGCGCCTGGCCCTCTCTTGACTCACTGCAACGCCAATCCACCCGGGATCGCTGGGGCCCCGCCTGCGTCATTTCACGCATCCTCAGGCGGCCTGGAGTCACCCGCTGGTTGGGGACAGGCCTTGGTGTCCTGAGGCGAGGCGTAGATATGTAGGAGTCACTGCATAATAACATGCCAGCAAGCAGTCTATCAACATTTGTAACAGAGTTCAGTGGGTTAACACGTCCGCAAGAGCTGCGCAGCTTAAAGGCCACGCATTGGAATCCCGGGAGGCGCAGACCTTCATCATACCAAAATCGATAAAATAAGTAGTAGGCTGTTGCAATAGGGCTTAGTCTGGGCAAAACACAAACAATGTCTACAATATCCAATAAGACCAAGCAGCGTAGAAACAGATCGTGGTGAGCAAAGAAAGTTCACACAAGTACAATTATATCACGCATGAGCTAAGATATGACAGACTTCTGTATGAACGCTTGAAATCTACCAGTTAGGCGAGGCCCTCATATCGTGCATTTTACCCTGAGCACTATTATTCTCATGCCAGTCTTTCCGAAATACAGCATCGGATACAACCAAGAGTATCACGGATACATATTTTTCCGTGCCCTCATTTTTAACTGACATTTGTTCTATTATGTTTTTTTGGTTTTTTTGCCTATATTCTTTTGATTCAGTTATTTGGTTTTAATGTCCCTTAGGATTTTTGACCTATTTTAATATTTCCTTTGTTTGGGGTATTGGTAAATACTCACGAGCCCAGGGCCTGATGCAAGAGGGGGGATATAGCTGGCCTTTGCTCAGATAGTGCTCGGGGTGGAACCAAATTTGTAACCCCCTCCTCGCCCTCTTTAATTGTCTGTGTGACACAAATTTGCAGGGAGGGAAGGGTAAAGTTTACCGCCACAAAAAGAAAAAAAACCAAACACAAAAAAACAAATGCAATTGTGGATGCCATCAGTCGGTTCGGAAACGGTTTAAACAAAATGTAGTTGGATAATTCGAAGGGCCAGGGGCACTGCTGCAGGCAGACCCTGCACCGTTCTGGAGGGCGCCGCCCTCGGCGTTGGCCCAGAGGCCGGCCCAGGATCCGTAGATGCGAGGGTTTTGCCGAGTTCGCCAAGTGTTCGATCTAGCTTCTCAGCTTTGAAATAAAAATATTTGCAATGCAATAGGTCTCGCATTTAAATGCGAGACCTATGGCATTGGAAAGAAGCACGCCATTGTCCCGGCTGCTTGAAAAGAAAAAGCGCGCATGGCGCGCTAAATGTATACAAAGCACGTTGGGCCTCCAGTGAGAGAAACTCAATAAAGAAAATAGTGCTTACAACTTTAAGAACAGGTACTCTAACAATAGAAGTAAAAGGGCCAGTCCCATGGGACGTTACAAATGGAGACAAGGCGGTACCAAGGAGGGACTAACAAGCCTATTTACGACTCAGAAGCCAGCATTTATGAAGGACACTGACACAAGCTAATGACAAACATGGGCGGAGAGTGGGAGGGGCTTCCACAGCATACCCTAATACAGCATGACTCGCAGAGCGAGCAGCGCAACCGCGCTACTGCTAGGCTCGACCTAAAAATGCCACCTGCTCCACTCAATAGGATACAACTCCGCTGCTGGCTAAATAAGGAAGCTGAGTACCTACCATCTGAGATTCACAGGAGGGGTTGCAGCTGGAGGCAAGTACTTGCTCCAAAGTGGGAACATGTTTGTTAATTCGAGACACAGTGGAGTTTTACACTCTCCAAGGGCACTTGTGATGAAATACAATGGAAAAAAGTCTATTATGATTTGGGGACTCACCCAACCACCAGGGGTAATTGTGAGAGAGCACCATACTCACCTTAAGCACTGGTTCATGGTAATGGGAAAACGAGGAGACTTGTCTAGTTTCGCATTAACCTTATGCTTTCCTGCATGTTCCACTAAGGGGAAAGCAAAAATGGCACAAATGTGTCAGCGGAAGCTCTCCTCCTGGAAGGAAGAATCCAAAGTGAAGCCACGGTTCGGTGTACAGGCTTTTTAATCTGTACAGCCCAATATTCAATAAAAAGATAGAAAAGATAGTGTACTGGCACCACTCACAGGTATCCACATTTTTTACACCAGCACAATAGTCTTTCAAATTTTTCAGAGACATCAGAGGCCTGCAACTTCAAATGTGAAGCATCCCCCAAGGTTAAAAACAAAAGGAGGCCACCCTAGTATTACTCTGAGGAAAACTGCAAAGGAGCCTGCTAATTAACTGTAGTCTTGGGGATTCTCCTCCTGAGGGAGCAGTGAAGTGAAGGGACAGGAGAGATCTGTACTCTCTCCTGTCCATGTCTGTACACTAGAACAACAGCCTAGCATGTCAATTTTCAGACTGAAACATAGGGGCGCACAGCATACAGAAGAGAAAGCTGCGCTTGGGAGCGGGTTTGTCAAGCATTCATCATCTGATGGGTGCTTCTCCACATGCTACTGCCCCCGATTGTTAGATTTTCTTATTTTGAGTTGCAATTGGAAGACTATCCTCTGATCCATATCGGCTCATTTTCTTCAGAAAGCTCGGCATAGCAGGTGTTTGTCAGCGAGGGCTCAGATCTCATCCAATCAGGTCCTCGCCACTCAAAGTCTAAATCCCCTTCCTCCTCACAGAACAGATAAGCTTGCTTGGTTTCAGGGTTCTAGGGCTAGCTATAGGCTTGAGGGTCACAGAGAACATCTTCAGATGTCAAAGATGGAAGTAAAATACTCAGAAGTAACACATATCCATGAATAGTGAAAATAAATGTGGTCAAATAACATTATTTGGAACAATTGTCACTCGCTTATCACTGCAGTCCAAATGGCAAATTTCTTATTGCCACTGTAGAGTGGAACCAACTTCAAAAAAACACTTTTTTGTTAAAGCCTTATAGCCTGTTAACAAGACTATACAGGTTGTTAAAGGCCCTGAATCCGAGTTAGAGGCCTGCACCTTTAAAAACTGGTATAGGCCTACACAGAAGTGCTATAAAGCTATTAAAACATTCTACCCACTGAGGGTAGAATGTTCTAAATTAAAAAGAGTGAAACAGAAAGATAAATATTGGAATGTTGGAACGGAAGGTTTGTACCAGCCATTATTAGCACTGAGCAACTCCACTGTCTTCAATGAAATTCCCAACATTATAATGTTCTAATATCTCATAGATTCCATTCTAGAATATGTTGACAGAAATAAGCAACTGTGGCCATACAGAAAGCATAGTTAGTGTGATTCTACCTCGGAACACAGATTTAATCCTGTGCGCTCTCAACGTAACTTTGTTTCTAGCTACTACATGTGATTAAAAAAAGCATGGCGTAATCTATGCATACAGATATACTGGGCATACTCTGCTAATTATTTACATTTTTGAACAACGTGAGTGGCATTATGATTCACTTGAGGTTTTGCCTCTCGTTAGTCATGGCAACTCCCTACACTCCACAATGATGATACATCCGTATATGTACGTACACAGTTCTAATGTTGTAGGGACCTGAGGGAAAAATAGTGTCCAGTCCGGGGCTGGGACCTTTGAAATGATGGTTACTGTCCAACCAGTTCAAATGACATCCTCCAGGGTCTCCCCCTCAAAACATGGGGAATGCTAGTGTCGATTTGCAATGAGTTGCTACTACAATCATGATAGAGGCGGAAACCACTTAAGGAGTCACTTTCTGGGTACGTATACTCATCACTCTAGCCATGACGACCAGCCCCAACAGTCGTTGACATTGTAAATAGGTACTATGTAAATGTTTCTCTGCATTCACTACCCAGAATAGCTTAGCAATGCTTAGCAAGTACAGGCAGTAAACACTAAGCAACAACTATGCCCAGGAGCATCACTACTGCCCCTGTGTTTAGTAACCATATTCATGGTCTGTCAGTAAACATCGGTACCCCACGTCATGGCAACAATCAGCACACATTTGTTGTCGATCGTCCGGCTTTAAAGCCCTCAAACGTTTGACTTGCAGGTCGCTGCATATTATCTCCAATTCAAATTTCCCTTTAATCTGAAGGTCACTGAAATGTAAGTGATACAGCAGATTCAGTTCTAAGAGGAGACTGAACTTATCAAGAACCATTATTGGAGTGGTTAGCCAAATAACACAATAGATCATACTCTGGAGGGTCGAGGAGCACATGCCACAATGCATTCACTGTGTCCACCAAGAATCAGCGACAATACCAAAGGCAGTATTTGTACGGCTTGACCTCTCTTTGGCACTCAATGCCGCCAATACCAAGATCTTTACAGATTCTAAACTCCTGGTGTAACATCTTCTTGTCACAGTAAGCCCCATAAGTAGTCCACTGTTGATGACCTTGCTTTTGGTGTACCTATATATGGTCTAGGATATTAATGCTTGCTTTAGTTCCTATATAGGAGAAAATTGTATTGTTTTTCTGCATTTACTCTTATCGGACATATCTGTAGCTCCTACATGAGCAGTAATACTTTTGTGGTCTATAGGGGCATTGATGGGGACAGCGGGTGGTTGGACTGTTGTAGAAGGACTCCTTATGTTGAGTACTGTCTATGTAATATCCCTAAATGTCAATGAAGTTTATTAATTTAAAAAATGTATATGGTATTACTATAGCGCAAACCGAGCCATAAGGCACAGAGCGCTGTACATGGTCAAAGACGAGCATAAAGTCAGTGAGTAGGAGAGAAAGCTGGGTTGTAGCTGGTTAATGCATTATAATACAGTGCTCTTTAGAGAGGTGAGTCTTCAACTGTTTCCTACATTGCAGCAGTGTTGGAGTGATCCTGGTGGATACAGGGATGTTGTTGCAGCTCCTGGTGCTCAGATGGAAAGGGCATGATGTCTTATTTTTTCTTTCTTACACTTCTTATTCTGCAGTCTGATGTTGTCCTGGCTGCAGGTACCCAAAGATCCACGACAGATGCTGAGCTTGGCTGCTACACAAGCAAGGGTGTTGGTTATGATGACTCTGTAAATGATGCAGCTGGTTTTGAAGATGGGGGCAGCAAAGGGACCCAATGGAGTTCCATTAGGATGGGGGTGATGTCATCTTATTTCATTAAGCCCAGTATGAGGCGCACTACAGTGTGTGTGATACCCCTAAGGTATGCCTCAGGGGTGAGTCCTCCCTGCTCTTATTTTAACACAAACATGCATCTCTCAACTGAAGCTATCCATCAGACTGGGCGGATGTTTTCTATGTATGCAGATAGCAAATCACTGTTAGGCAATTTCAAACATGACTAAAATGCAGATTATCTCTTTGCCTAGGCTTTGAAGCTTGGGTTTACACAATAGTTTTACCCTAAGCACCGATAAAAATGGTATTCAGAGGCAAAGTATCTACCACATCGCTTCTTTTTGCAGTGTACATAATTCACAATTTTGCATGATGTACTAGAGACCATAACTTTCAAATTTGGTTGCCAGTGCACCCTGAACCACAAATCACACAAGTGTGCAACCAGTAATTAATAGGTTAGAAATACATGGTTCATCAAACCATTCTTTCCCACTTGGCTGATAACCAGTGTAGGAACTCGCTAACAAATGTCTTGATTATGTCAAGAATCGCTCACAGCAATGCAGTGTCCGGTCTCCTCCTGCTGAAATCGAGCACTAGGCCACAGGCTTTACGAAACAAGAGCTGTACTAAGCACGACAGTCAAGCTGATAAACGTTAAGCCCAGCAAGCACATCCACAACATGGTCTGCCTACGTCCCAGGCTCTCAAAGTGGCAGATATGATTTAAGATCATTTGTACCACTCCCAGGGAAGCCTAGGAGAGGACTACCAGCAGCTACTCCCCACTACCTGTCCCATGGTTCCTTCAATATTTGAGAAAACATGCACGATGTACCCCTTGCAATGGCGCATTCTTCCAGTGTTCATCCTCTGCAAGAAACGCTTGGCGATTCGGAAGCAGCCTAAGATGCAATTGTTTAGCAAAGCACAGAAGTAGGAAACTGCACGTCCATGTGTGCTCTTTGGGGCCTTTAATCATCTTAATTCTGTTTTATTGTCTCTCAAGCTCTGAATTAAGGAAGCATGCATCACATTTCAATAGAGTTTTGCTATATCAAGTCATGGAAAAGTTACTCAATCCAAGGTATTTTCATTAAAACAAAAGGTCCGTTTTAACAAAGAAGTACACTAGTCCCTACAAAAAAAAGTTTCATTCACCCACATTTCAAATAATGTGAAGCAATACATGTCGTTTGCTAACTTGAGCCACTGTAGAAAACAATCACAAAGACAATCTGAAAGCCCGGGGCAACCAAAAGGACTGGTAAAATAAAAATACATTTCCAACTTACCTGTCAGACCACTAGGATATGGACTTGGTGTAGCTGGGAATGAGGACGATGCTCCCCCAAACGGAGTCATTCCAGACGATCCTCCAAAGGGCGTCATGGAATGGCTGTTGAAATTAGGAGATGGTCCCTTCGCTGCTGGCGACTGTGGTCCTTGAATGGGATCTCCCCCATACTGACTAATGTGGACGCTCTCTGGCTCTGTGGCGTTATCGGTTCTATACGTAGTGGCGGGGCCCTTATCCTCCTTGCTTTTGACGCACCCCATAGTAAACTCTACAAACACAAGGAGAAAGAAGGAGCATTAACCATTCAGCAGTTCACAAGTGACATGAAGGCACTGCAGCGGATTCTTTACAAGGTACGCAGTGATGAACACAATTTAGCAAATAAACTTGTTAAAGAGTCCAAAGAAAACGACAAACACAAGCTTATCATAAGAAGAAGCACACCAGAGATTACATCACAAATGTGATGCGTTTTCTGAACATCTGTATCTTGCCATATGCAGAGTAAGGTGTCACATCAGAGTGCAGATCGGTCCAGGAAGGATTTGGTGAGGGGCTGGTAGCATCCGAGCTACCTGTTGACTAGCCCCGATTTACACGGTCCACCAGACAAGTTGCATACTGGTCTGTTTTACTACTCATAATAAGCCTAATATTTCTAACTGAAAAATAGGGATTAATAGATACACCAACATACACCCAAGCTACTAGCCCCACGTCGCTGTGGAAATACACCTCTATCAGTAACATCAGGAGCAACCTGCAGTGAGATTGTGGTGCGACTTTTGCTGTCTAATTTGAAGAGGGGCGCATGGTGAAAATGCATCTTTTCCTGTTGATGGTTTTCCAGCTCCAAAGAAATTAAGAGTAAAAATACAGTTAGATTAAAAGTTTACAATACTTTCTTTGCAGACCTGTGACAGGGAAGCCAGCCAAACCAATGGCAAATTCTCATATTCAAACACACAGTTTGACTGACAGCGTGAAGCCTACAACATAACCAATCACCAAGCAGCAAACCCACCCACTGAAGCAGGCCATACAGCTGTCAGTCACAGACAGAGAGAGAGAATGTGTATGTATGTATGTGGTATTTGTAGAGAGCAAACCTAGTCAAAAGCAGTCGAGCTTTTACTTCCCTGACAAGAGAATGAGAAAAGATGCTCTACTGGGAGACAGACAAAGCCAGAGTAGAAGTGTGCAAACATAACTAACATCATTAGCCATGTCTGATGCAGAAACTATTGTAACAGTTGCTATAATTGTTATTGGCTCTGGAAGAAGTTCATTGATCAAAAGTATCTCTCATTAAAGAATTGGGAGACCCATGTAGTAAATGTAAGCAAAGCATGGGTCATGCCTACGACTCCTAGACTAAGTTTATGTTCATTTTGTAACTTTTTCTGATTCTTTTTGCTAGTCTAGGCGTACAAACTAAACAATATGGCAAGACGACCTAACTATACGTGGCAGTTACTCATTGTCCACTGCCCTAATAGCAATCTTAATAGTACAATAAATATTTCTCATTCACCATGAAGCAAAGCGCTCACTCAGGGCAATTGGAGCGTGGCATAAATGTCTTTATTCAATATGCTTTTAATGACACGTTTCGGCCATCGAGGCCTTGATCACATGCCCGGCGTACAACTAATATGCAAATTTATTGAACAACACCAAGGGTGTACTAATGTAACAAAAACAAATGGCGCCATCTTGCAGGGTCATAGTTCCATATACAACTTATAAATGTGATTGAGGTGTAAATAATGTGACAATCTTCCTGGCTCAAAATTAATCCATTAATCAACTGGTACCATTTCAAGAATTGGTCAATCAAATGATATATAGAACATGTAAATAACACCATCGGACCCAAAGCAACCCATTAATCAATCGGTATAATTGTCTGAAATAAAGTCGAGGGGATAAACCAAGGCACATCCACCTCCTTATAAACCTTGGAGCAAGCCACAATCACCATCTTATCATGCCCACCCAAGGGGAATAGGAGAACCGGAGTAATTAAAAAAAAATATATATTCTTTAAAGTGCACAACAAGGACTTTTTTGTCCATTTAACGTTATCACCACCAAAAGGCACAAATGTATTATCTTCGGAAAGACTGAAAAGCTGATTTTGACACAAACTCATTGAAACTTGTGACCAACAACTTGCAATCAAAGTTCAGCAGCAGTTGGTCATTCTATGGACTTACCTTACGGTAAGCCATCTAAACAAAAATGTTATATAGGTATGAATGTATGCAAGAAGAACCAAAGCTCAGCGTATATGTGAGCTTGTTTGGTACATTGAAACGGTAAGGCTCGGGCAGGCCAGGCTCTGCAATCACTGAGACTGACAAAGGGACAGCCAGGCAAGGACTTACAACTGTTTTGAATGGGTGGAGCTCAAGAGAAGACGAGCATGTTCTCAGTTTGCTGAGGAAAGGGCAATGCTTAATTTGTGCAGCTTGTGGCCACCAACACTTGTTTTGGGTCAGGGACTTCTTTTCCACCATCAGACTTTTGAAAGAGCAAGTGAGAAGGGCATAGAAGGAAAAAGAAAAGGGGAGAGAAAGGCTGGAAAACGGTGACAAAGGAAGAAAGCAGGGTTGAAACACGTGTACTACTCTTCTGTGACTCACCCCGATCCGCACTGCTCCCCGGTCCACCACGGGTCCTTATCCCGGTTGTGTGGAGGGAGTACCGGCAACAACCTCATCTTGATCCCCCCCTTCCGGGTTGGAGACCGGAGGGGGTGGAGTCCCGCACTTATATTTTAACCCATGCTCTCCCTCCCGCGCAGCGGACGCGCGCAGTATCAGTTAGCAGAGCAGGTGCGTTGACCTGGCTGCTGGGGCTAAACTGTGTGCTTGTTTTTAACTAAACGCTATTTTAATCCGTTTTAAACTGTTTTTTAACACGTGTACTACTCTTCTGTGACTCACCCCGATCCGCACTGCTCCCCGGTCCACCACGGGTCCTTATCCCGGTTGTGTGGAGGGAGTACCGGCAACAACCTCATCTTGATCCCCCTTCCGGGTTGGAGACCGGAGGGGGTGGAGTCCCGCACTTATATTTTAACCCATGCTCTCCCTCCCGCGCAGCGGACGCGCAGCGGGCGCGCCGGCGGCGCACCGAAGGCGCGCCAAAGGCAAGCCCGTCTGCGCCCGTCCGGGGCCAGGGGCCGTACACAATGCCCGTTTCGTATCGTACTCCTCATTAGAACTTAAGCTATTACAAGGAGCTACGGTCATCAACCCCTACATTAAAAACAAACTAACATCGCTTGGGATTTTCTCTCAGGGGAACCCCACTCCTATAAACCCTCTGAAAGTTACTGACCAAAAAATTGACCAAAAAACTCCCTTACAACACAAAGTCTTAACAGCTCCTATTAGCCCTATTTACCAGGGACAGAATGGACTCTTAGTATGCTATTTGAACACGCGCTCTATGGTGAAACATCAGCATGAGATATTTTATCTTCTAGATACTGTTGAGCCAGATATTCTCCTTCTCTCTGAAACATGGCTAAATGAGGAATCTGGCCCTGACATTCTTGCAGCACTCCCTGATAATTATCATATTCTCCGGGCAGACCGACCTGTAGGGAAGGCTGGAGGAGGAGTGGCAGCCATTTTTAACCAAAAACATAAATTCACCTCCATGGCCTCTTTTGGTATCCCTCTAGTCGACAGTCTGCTACTAAAATTTGAATCCCCCAAATTCTCATTTATTTGCGCCTTACTCTATCGACCTCCCTCTCATATGCCCACTTTTCCCCAGTTGGTGGCTGACAGGATAGCGGAACTAGTGGTCAACAACTCCCGAATCTTAGTCGTGGGGGACTTCAACTATTGGCCCAACGATGCACATGAGAGCCCCAGCTCTACCGAATTTACCGAACTTCTAACGGGATTGAACTGTATCCAACACATAAAGACCGCTACTCATGCCAAGGGACATACTTTGGATCAGGTCTGGTCCGCCAATCTGGATATTCTTTCTCCACAAGTGGTCCCCTGTACATGGTCGGACCACTTTTTGGTTACTTTTTCTATCCCTGCTGTCTCTCCCCATTCTACCCCCCTTCAAGCAACGTCTTAGCCAGAACTTGGAGTAGAGTGGATATGGAGGACTTCTGTTCCTCACTAATTACCTCGGCTCCTCCTGTGCTGGAGGAATCTCCCCATCTCCAAGCGGCCAACATCAATATCTGGTTGGACGGAGCCAGAGATAACTTCGCACCCTTGAAGAAAGTGAAAGTAAAGAGGCCCCACGATGCGCAACGCTGGTTCTCATCAGACTTAAAAGCAAAGAAACTTACCCTGAGGCAAGCGGAACGCAAATGGCGACGCAATTATTGCCCCAATCTTAAAGCCATTTTCACGTCCCTCTTCAAAGACTATAAAACATCGATTCTTCAGGCTAAAACTGATTACTTTTCGCTTAAAATATTAAACTCATCCAATAAAGCCAAGGATATCTTCTCAATAGTGGACAAACTCTCTAAACTTGACCGAGTGACTGTAAAACCTTCCCCCTCTCAAACCTTATGTGATTCACTTAATCACTTTTTCATTGAGAAAATTGCAACTATCAAGGCTAGTATACCGAAACTTACCGACCCTCTGCCGTATCTGTGCTGTGACACAAGCTCTGCTTCCCTGGACCATTTTCCCCCGTCACCAAGGAAGTTTTCTTTGATTTAGTGAGGAAAGTTGGCTCTGGGTCCCCTCTTGACAGCTGTCCCTCCTATATCCTCCGGGAGGTCTTCCTACGCTGTCCAGATCCTCCTTTATCACTCATCAACAACTCCCTTGCGTCGGGGATTGTCCCAGATCTGTTTAAAATGGCCGAAGTCGTCCCCATTCTTAAAAAACCTAGTCTAGACCCACAGGTACCCGGTAATTACCGCCCCATCTCTCTATTACCCTATTTAAGCAAGGTCATGGAAGCCCATGTTACCAATAACTTTAGCTCTTTCATAGAACGGACCCATTATTTGGACCCTCATCAAGCGGGGTTCCGACCTGAACACTCCACTGAATCCGTTGTCCTGGCGGTCCTGGACGAGCTAAGAAAGGGGGCGGACCAGGGCACTACCCAGGCCCTGGTGCTCCTTGACCTGTCAGCTGCTTTTGACACGGTCGACCACCAGCTTTTGGTCGACCGTGCCGGTTGCGCTGGGCTCCGGGGTCTGCCACTGAAATGGATTGCTTCCTTCCTGAGTAACTGTTGCCAGGCTGTTCGCCTGGCTGACTTTAGGGCAAAGCAGATGAATTTGACCTGTGGAGTTCCACAGGGCTCTTCCTTGTCACCTTTACTCTTCAATTTGTATATTCTCCCTCTGATCCTAGCCTTGCGCAAGAGTAAGGTCGTTGTGTTTAATTATGCTGACGACCTCCAGCTGATTTTTAACATCGACTCTTCAGCCTCATCTATTACAAACTTTCATTCCATAATGAATTTTATCAGGGACTGGATGAATGCGAATCAACTTAAATTGAACCCAGACAAAACAGAGCTGATTCTTACTGGAGGCCTGGCTAACCCATGGAACTCCAGTTTTTGGCCTCCATCTCTTGGGAGCCCTCCAGCCCCGGCCTTGTCAGTAAAAAGCCTGGGGATTGTGATCAGCAATGATCTCACTGTAAAAGCCCAGATCAGCTCCGTGGTCTCTGCATGCTTTTTCCACCTTCGTAGAATTCGAAAAATTAGCAGATTCCTCTCCATCGAAGCCTTGACCCAAGTGGTTCTTGCCTTGGTGATTTCACGTGTTGACTACGCCAATTCCCTGTACGCTGGTATACCTGCATACCAAGTCCATCGCTTACAGCGAGTCCAAAACCAGGCAGCTAGACTTATTCTTGGGCAACCTAAGCATTCCCATGTGAAACCGCTGCTGAGAGGCCTCCATTGGCTCCCTATATCTCAACGCTGCTTGTTCAAACTGGGCTGCATTATTTATAAAGCCCTGTCAGGATGTGGTCCCGCCTTTATTGCCTCAAACATTCAGCGATATCTTCCCTCTCGCGACCTACGCTCATCTAATAAGAACCTACTGGTCTCTCATGCGTTCAATCGGAAGAAACATGGTGGCCTTAGATACACTTCCTTGGCCCCTCAATTCTGGAACGCTCTCCCTCTGTATCTGCGCACTGTGGACTCCTACATTCAATTTAGGAAGTTACTCAAAACCTGGCTTTTCTCCCACGCCTACCACTGACGCCTGCCTTCTGTCTGGAACTGCTGCCGTCCTGTCCTTAGCGCCAAGAAACCGTTTGGTGAACGTGCGCTTTAGAAATGATTTTTAACATAACATAACAGAAGCAAGAGTGAGATTAAGGGAAAGGAAGTGAAGGCAGGTGGCATAAGGGGCATCAGGTCAAATCAAGACTAAGCAGCCTTGGTATTTCGCAACCCGACACATAGGAGTGCTAGCAGCAGGCTCCCAAGTTATTTTTTTGTTGTTGTAACAAATGAAGGACTTTGAAAAATGCACAGAGTGCCAGTCGTGCTGTTAGTGCGATAGTGAAGAATTCATGGGCGAAGCTCTCCTTTCAGTGCGACAGTGGCTGGGCACAGATGCCAAGCAAGGCCATACTGGTCACCCCTATTTACTTGGAGCCATGTTAATCTGGAAAGATGCAGCGCATGGCGCAAGATCAGCTCCTTAGATCTCGGCTCAGTTCTATCAGAAACTTTACCTGAACCTAACTCTAGTCTTACACCAAACCTTGACATTACTATACAGAACTACTCTGCCTGGATTAGCGACTGACACTCTTGCACCTGAAAAAGTCTTCACCATCCGCTGAAAAACCCCTTCAGAACCCTGGCTCTCTGAGAGCTTAAGAACCCAGAAACAGCTATGCAGTTTGGAGATCTAAATCTAATACCCAAGAAATGAAGGTCTATAAACAATCAATTGCTGAATACAAAATGTTAATAGTAGAGAAAAAACTAAATATTTTTCTGACAAGATTCTCCAATCCGACACTTCTGTAAAAGAACTCTTTAATGCCGTAAATAACCTAGCAAAGATGCCTACGCTCAGCAGCAATAGTTGTAGCCAAATGTTCTGCAATGCTCTTGCAAATTTGTTTTCAGGAAAAAGTAGGGGATGTCTTCGACACTTTCATATCTAACAATCAAACATTAGCCGTATCTCAAACAAATAGAACACAATCCTCACTCTACACCTTTGATAAGTTCTCCTCGCTTAGTATAGAGCAAGTTTTAAATTTAATTGGACCCACCAAATCTGGATCACCATTAGATTTATGTCCCCTAAAAATTGTACATCTTGTCCCAAAGATCTTAAGCATTTGACTGACTGGGATTTTTAATGCAATCATCAACACTGGATATTTCCCTTCAGAGTGGAAGAAAGCTTCCATTCTACCTCTGTTGGAAAAAACAATCTGGAACCACAAGAGACTAGCAATTACAGGCCCATCTCCAGGCTACCCTTCCCAGCCAAATTATTAGAGAAGGCTCTGAATATAGAGCTTATGTCATTTATTGATAATAAAAGTCTCCGGGACTCCACCCAATATGGATTTAGAAAGGCCCATAGTAAAGTAACAGCGTTGATAGCCGCATCAGAGGAACTGAGGTTCCTTGTAGATGGAGGAGGTCGAGCCGCACTGTGGTTTTCAACACTGTCAACCATAATATCTTGACTGACCATCTCGCAGCGTTAGGAATAAGCGGCCCTGCGCTAAAGCTGATAACATCTTTTCTAACGGACAGAATGAACCAGATTGCTATGGGCGATTTCATCTCTGATCAGTTTAATTTGCCTTCTGGGGTGCCTCAGGGCTCTTCACTGAGCCCTACTCTTTTTTAATCTTTATATCACCCCACTGGCAAGACTGATTAAATCATTTGGATTCTCGGTGGTGTCCTACGCTGACTATACCCAAATAGTGGTATCTATTTCTAGTAATCCTGAGGCTACTGCTCAAAAATTCAGCTCTTGTATGACTCAGGTAGACAACTCTTATTGGTCACCAAGTTGGTGGCCTCAAGATATGGGGGTACCTCCCTCACCAGTGCGGAAAGTGAAGAACTTGGGGATTCTCTTCGATGATAAACTCAATTTCAAAGATAACTTTAGCCTCATCAGTATTCTTTACCTTAAGAATAATTAGAAAGATCTGTCCCTTCGTTCCCTATGGCCTTCAAAATTTGGTGGTTACCACCCTAGTCTTAGCTAAATTGGATTATGGGAATGGCCTATTTATGGGCACCTGGAAAACATCCCTCCTTAAACTCCAAATGTTACAGAATGCATCAGCTCGGCTTCTTCCAGGAATACCCAAATATCAGTCAGTTTCGCAGGCCTTGATTAAACTACACCGGCTTCCAGTGGCAAAAAGGATTGAATTCAAGGCTCACTGTATAGCCTTCAAGGCACTGAACGACATAGGCAACTATAAGGAACCTCTATACTGACCTATCTCATTTCAACATTGGCCATTAGGCTCAAATATAAGACATATCCCCATATACAAAATCTTCTCACTTATATTTTCTTCACAAATTATTATTTTATTATGTATCAAAAAACATATTTTTTCATTTTTATATATATATTTTCTTATTATATTCACAAGAGCATAAAATCACACATCTCTTTGCAAATTCATATATTTTGGAATATGTACATTTGAAAAACAAATCACAACGTTACAAACAACCCCACATCCAATCATCATACCTACATTCTCACCTATCAGCCTATTCACTCATACTATCATACATACTAGCAACACAAACAATGACAATAAAATACAAAGTATACATGGGATCCTATGTAATTTTAAGTTCAAAGCATAGACATTCGAGAGTTAAATTTTTCTTCTCGACTAGCTCTTTTCTTGTCTGTGTCTCTTGTAGGATTCCTAATATCTGAAAGTGGTCTACGCACGTTTCTCTGAAAATTAGTTCATATCACCTTCATCAGGACCAATTATAAATTAACTTGGTTAAACCAATACAACTGGGCGGGGGTTATATAGTTCTCGTAGACAGCAACGGTGTCTATTGCTGAGGTATCTTCACTTTGCCATTAAGTCGAAGTCAGCAGTAGAAGGTTTATTGTAAGGTCCACTGGTTCCCAATAGGAAAGATCCTTAACAGGGGATAGTATATATTATTCAGATCCAATATCGGCACATATATTCGGCTATTTGCATGTGCCAAGATTATTCTTTCCATATGCTTCTCACATTTGAGTATTATGATTTACATATTTGCTCCATCTCTAAAGTCACGAAAAGCGTGACTAATGTCTCTTCATGATTGCCCACAGGACAGGCAACACCAATTCTTTTGGTAATCCAGATAGTTCCTATAGATTGTTCAGGCGTCTTTATCTCCTCTCGACTAGTTTCATCCGCGTTGTGCCATAGCGTTGAACGACATAGGTCCATAATATCTTCGTGAGAGATTTGTCTGGTATATCCCACCTAGGAAGCTCAGATCCTCGGAAGTCAATTACTTACTACTGCCAAAGGTCAAACGAGCATCATGGGGAGGTAGGAGTCTCGTTTTGACGACCACAAAACTATGGAACTCTCTCCACACAAATTTAAGAATCTGCCCAGACCTTCTGTCTTTCCGAAAGTCTTTGAAGACTTGGCTCTTTAGCCATTAGAGCAGTTTTCTGGTTTTATATTTACCACTCATCTAGGTGAAAGCAGCAGCGCCAAGACACCTCAGAGCATTCAAGCGCAACTTAAAATGATCAATCAAATCTGTGACGGGAGAAATTAACCAAGAGATGCCAGTTTCTGGAGTCAGTATAATGGAGGGCGAGGGAGGAGGGTGCCAGTGAAACAGAGCATACCCCGTAGCCAGTAGGATTAACAGAGTTTGAAAAAGCAGTAGTTGTAATACAAGACTAGTTTCATTGGGCAGACAGTGGATTAATAGCTTCAATATAATATTATGTACTCCAGTTTCCACGTTTCAAGATGTCACGCCGGCAGCAGCTAGCAAAACAGTCTGCACGGACAAAGCCACAACCTTGGAGGCAGCTCTGAGCTCCTTTACATCGCGTTATCATTTGCAGGTTGAACAAGGGACTGCAGCTACTGGAGCTCTAGGTAGCATGACCAGAAGAAAACGTAGGGGTCTGTAGTCCACAGCCCGAAGACTGCTCAACTAGAATTTCATTAATCAACATCGGTCGACCTTGTCAATGACATTCAGTAGTTTTTCTCACTATTATTAAAAATGATTCTTAGAAATGGAGGTGGGGCGGCGTAACAAGCGAGCGAGCTGCATAAGCTACCTACGTCATTCACTGAGTTTTATACACAACTGCTGAAGGCTTGCAGGACTGGAAAAGAATATCCCCTCTGCCATATATTGTGCTGTTAAAGTAATCTTCTTTGGAGAGATAAAACGTCTAGCAGGGATGTAATCAGCACTTAAAGAGAAAATCCACTCAGCGACAAGAAAAACAGTTGCAGACGTCAGAGGCCAATTCTGGCAATCTGCTCAGAGGATGCCACACCAAACTGCACACCTTACACCAAGGCTCCTCTCCCACCCTTAGGGTGCGCTGCACTAACCGCTCTTCACACACAATAAAGTAAAATGTACATCTCTTGATAGAGTCTTGATAGAGTTATGCACTACTTAATAATAAAAGGGATGCCATTTTGGAAAAAGCGCGCCATAATATCTGTAACTGCATTAAAGGTCATGTCACCAAAGTCTTACTACCATTGCGTGTGCACGGTTGGTGTATGGGGGCGAGAGGGTAAGGAGGATATTTGCCTCTGTGGGGACTGAAGGTACCCAATCTATCATTAGCAAGGAGAGAAATGTCAGGGCAGAGTGCGTTACATCCAGTGCGGAGGGTAAAAATTAGCAATGGACTCAGTGACAAGGAGTATCTGCATGACAGGAGGCAAGTGACTCCATCAAAGTATAGATAAGAAAAGGGCAAGGGGATGGTGAAAGTGTGGCTAGTAAGAGGCCAGCAACTGTGAAATCTTAATCAACAAGGGAGCTGGCTGCTGGTCAACGGGCTGGATAATGGCAAACAGACAGTAAAGTATGACAGGGTGAATGAGAAGTATTGTTAGGAACATAATTGGCAATGGTTAAGATACATTCGTAACAGTGTTGAGTAAAAGTGAAGGTGTATAAGTACTACAGCTGAGTAAAAGTATGGTTAGTAACGAGGCTGGGCGATTGTGAAAGTGCGGAACAGGGATGGGAGATATTGTGAATGGATGGATTTGGAAGTGGATTGGATGATGGCACGCGGTGAAAACTGAAAGTGCGTATAAGCGAGCATAGGAGCACAATCAGAAGGGCCATCTCTGCAACTAGATTAACGGCTCATTACATGGAGAAGAAAAACACAGACACTGATCTATGGTGGACTGTAATTGAAAAAGTGAAGGGGGATGGTGACATGATGAAAATTCTACTGGAACGTGAACAACGATGGGTTTATAGGTTGAGAACCCATATCTCTGGATTAAACGATTCCATACCATGGAATCAACTTAATAGAAAAAGATAATGTAGCAATAATTTGCATGATCTCTACATTTTGAGTGATGCATGTTAGAGTGGATTTAAGTACAACAAGTAGAAAACCATATGCACCTTCCTCAACTTACTCGGATAACTGGGCGTCAATAAAGACAGGGGAGTCACTGGATACCGCTAATGACACTCATCGTTGGGGTGTCCAGTCTCACCACTGTACATGTACACCAGATTGGCAGCCTGTAATATCAGGGTAACACATCTGACCAATGAACTGGGGATAGTAAACCTTTGGTAAAGAAACCCCACATGAGGTATCACCCCCTCAACTACATCACGTTTAGACTCATGAACACCGTAGAAATACCAGAAATAGGATCGGGCACAATAACCACCAATATGCACTGCAATTCCCGTGAATCCATCTCCTGGCGTGATGAATCATAGCAGGCGTCCATGGTAGGGACGGGATAACGTGTCCAAAGTCATAGCCATTCTAATAATTGAATAAAATAAAAACATACATGTATTTAATGCAAAAGGCAGAAGACCCTATGAACACTATGGTAGTCTTCATTGAAACCATTAGCGGGAACTACATTACCCAGAATACCATCGCCAGTCGCGATGACTCAGATTCCACGACCCCGGAAGTGGGCAGGGTCACGCGTCCTCTTTCAGAGCCAGGCTACCCATTTAAAAACCATGACTGCGTAACACTCGTAGCTCCAAGCGGTGGGAACCCCCTCCAAATAGGACGATACGCGGGGCAGGACCCATGACGGCGTGAGTAAATACGCAGTAACATGCAGCGGGCAGGTATGAGTGAGCTCTTCCCCACTCGGGAGTGCCTCCATCTTTATCTCACTGCCTTTTCGTTTTTGCCCCTTTTCTTCTTTCTTCTTCATTCTTGCTGTGCCGTTCGTGATTACTAATCACGGCATTTCAATGCCGATTTACATGGTCGTTAAAACCTTCCTGACATAAACAGGGTTTGACTGCAGGGTTACCCCGATGTTAGGTGAGGTCCCACGTGGAGTTATATCTCTCCCAGAACGGGGTAAGGAGCATGTGGATTTAAGTGAATATAGAGTGTTTTTACGAAATTACCACAGTAATGAGAGATGCGGCGTTTTTATTGTTTACATGTTTGTATGAGTGTGAATGACACGGATGTTTCTTTAATGCCGATCACACACTAATGTGTAAGGCGAAAGGATGCGGCGATTTGCCGCCACCAAAATGGGCATAACACATTTGTACGTGTGATAGACAATGCCAAAATATATCACACGCGTTCTCTGCGTTTGTCACTATTATAACTATTCGACACGGGGATAATAGCACAAACGCATGATTATGTGAACAATTCTGAACATAAATACAACGGTGGTTGTGTGCTGTCTCTTTCTTTTCCTTCCGCAGGTGGAGCGATCATATGAGACACACAAGTCCAAGAAAAAGGAGCAGCTATCTGCCCTTAATAAAAGTAGTATAGGGTAATTCTCTTACTATTTCCTGTCCCAGGGGGCTACCATTCCCGCCCTGAAGAAAGTCCAGCACCCTTCACGGGGCAGCAGTGGACTGAAAAATGTTGGCAAGAGGGTCCTAGGACCATAATATCCCTACTGACCCACTTTTCTTTGTTTTTACTATCCCTGCCAGATCAAAGAATAAAGGGAAACTGGGATCTGCCAGCGGATTTTTAATCTTTATCCCCCTGGCCAAAAAACATTTCATTAAGTGCTCCCTGAAAGATGGTTGAGCCCACCCTGACTTCTAGGCGTCAGGGTGTCCCGATGATGAAGCATGACACCACTAGGGTGTGTGAGGGAATATAAAACAAAAGGACGTGCCTCCTTTCCCACTCTATAGTGGTGGTATATTCGCAACTTCACATAGGGTTTCCCACCTCATGATTAATCTAAGGATTGTTCCAGGTGACCTAACCATTTAACAGGGGTTAGGTAATTAGGGGAGTACTTTTGATGTAACTGTGGCACGCAGTGCCCAACAGAGTTAGATCAACCTTTTATGATTCTTTGGACAAAGGCAATAACTGCATTCAGTTGAAAATGTTGTGTGCAGTAAATGAACTACAGTTATCTACACGAGCTAGAAGTTAAGTCACAAATGGCGGTGGCGGAGAAAAGGCACCCGGTATTCTAGAGTTTTCTAATGCCACTGAGTAATTACGCTAATATGCCACTCTGAGGCAGGTGACATCCAATCATCCCTGACCCAAAGAAGCTAACTGAAAAACACTCTATTCACACACTGACACCAGTCTTCAGAGCTCAAGTTTCAGTGACATCTTTAAACTACAAAATAACTGACGTCTGAAACAGAAGTTAAAGAGCAACTTACAAACTCTTGAAAACAAATTTGCACGTATGTGGCTAAAGAAACCCCTTGTCAATAACAGCATGTGATCTCCTTTCCTCAAGACATACATATTCACAAGATATTTTAACTAACTTGAAATTTCAAAATAAATTACTCCACCCCAGGAACCAAGATCTCATTAGACTTTATATAGTAGTTAAACTTCCCAAACTGGAGGGCTTCATAGGTATAGTATAGTACGTTGCACAAGCAGATGTTATATTTATTGGTGAGTCTCTACAGAATCCCTGATCTCTTCCTCCCACCCACTCCAACCTCCCTTCTGATCTCTCTGTTCCGTAGCTTTTGGAATGTAGTTGTTGCAAATGTAGAAGCAACTAATGTTACATGTAAAGCGCTCTAATACCAACTGGTGAAATGGCATTATAGAAAAACAATGTAAATAAATGCAAATAAAAAGTTTAGACACAAGCTGTACCATTGACCGCCTTAAATTTCTTAGCATGAGATTCAAAATATTTGATACAAAAGTGTTGGGAGAATCAGACAGAAACCGTAATAAGTTATTGATCACAATGATCCGACAGATTTCGTTAAAAATAAGCGTGCACGCAACAGTTGCTAGTTTACTGGAATTTTGCAAATGCATAAAACTTGCAAAGCCCCAGAGTTATCATTGAGTTTGGATGGTGAAAAGGGATTGGTTAATGGCCAATAGCAACATAAGTCTGACATTTTAAAAATAGCATTTTTTTCTGATGGGTGAGAACGTTTTTCCTTTCTATACTTGAAATCGGCACCAAAGAGACATACTCTGAAACGAAAGATATATGAAAACGAACCAAACAAATGCTTTCAGCCCCTTCTTAATTGACATTCACTTCGGAAAGGTAATCTCTGTACCACAGAAATTAAAATAAAGACTTTTGCATTAGTGCGGCAAAATACAATACATCAGCGCTTTTGGTAATATACTAATAACCAGCTTTTATTTCACTCTGGTTGCATAAATCAGTGACGTCACAAACGGGTATGTGTACACCCATTCCAGAATAACTTCCTTCCAAGTATAACTTGCCTTATGATAGTCTGCATGCTATTGGATTCACCCTTGTATGCACTGCATACATAGGTCATGGTTTTCAGACCTGAGGATTGTTGCCAAGAAACAGAGGACAGAGTTCTACTTCAGCACAACTACACTCACCCACGTCAATTTGTTTTATATCCTCCCGTGGCAGGAGGCGGATCGCTGTCTGCCCAATTCTTAGATTTTCTGAAAGGGCCCAGTTTGTTCTATGGTGTGTGAAAAGGTTGCTGTGCAAAGTTACTTAAAGGAAGATCCAAAAGCTTGGCAATTTTTATTTTAATATTTTATTTCTAGCATAAACATAAATCCTGGCTTTCTGCACTTCTGAGTTTTTCAAAGAAATGACTGCTTGAAAGCAAGAAATGTCTTTGGCTATTGATAACAAAATAACCATCATTTAGCCCTAATCTGACCAACGCGATCTGAAAAGTCTTTTGTTCGGTCTCTGTGATGGCAGACTGTGACAGTCTGCAAAGGGCTGCTGATATGGTTGTCCATCCACTCTTGAAGACTAGACCTGAGAATGGTCAAAGCTAAATACTGGACAGAACCACTTACAGTTCTGGTGAATGTCTGCTTTCAATACTTTTAATTCTCTCTTTTTTTAAATTTATTTCGCCCTTGCTTTAAAAATTAGTAAATGCCTCTGGCATAGAGCAAACAAGGGGCAGCTAGAGACAGACTTGTGGGGATTGTAAGAGGAGCCCGGGAGGAAAGTCTCTGTCAGCAACATTGCACAGAGCGGTGGCTCCTGTAAACAGAAAGCAACACTATCCACCAGTTTTCCCTCCAGCAGCAGTTCTGCTGTGGAGTTGGCGTAAAGATACATTTAGGGAGATGGCTACAGAATAAGAGTCCAGTGAGATTATTACGCATACTTTCATGTTTGGAAAAACAAAACTCTTCTTGGAACCTCAACTCTGAGCAAAATAATAGGAATGCATTTGAAGAAGTCGATTGGACTGCTTGGAATTACCACTGTAATTGGATAATCAGGGTGTCAACTAATGGAGACTTGGCAAGGTGCAGTTGTGATTATATTTTACTTTTTTTGACTATCTTTATGAAAGCCAGCGATACTGCCAGACACTGACAAGTATGAGGAATTGACCCAGGTCTGGAGTGTATGTGGGGTGGTCTAGGCTCTGCATCTGTTGGTTGGTCTGTGTCTAAAGACCCCTAATGAGAATTATTGCACCGCATAAATACACTGGACGCATCAGTCACCATAGCTGGTGTCATTATGCTATCCCGTGGTATCAGCATGCTCTGCTTCAATTTCTTCATGTCAGAACATCTGAGTTGGGGTCAAGAGTGTTTACATATGTTCTGAGCCCATGCCCTCCGCTGAAATAGCAGCCCTGCTTTGTAAGTACGAATCGCTCTATGAACTGTGCAGGGGTCCTAGCCCCTGGCACTGTCCAGATTCAGACAGACTTGCCTGTGGTGCGCCTGCTGCCCGTTCACAACCCAGGCTTCATTAAATAGGAAAGGAGGCAAAACATTTTTTACGTCAACGTAGATGGAGTCCGTCTATGTGTCAATCAAGATGGCAGCAAGGTTTCCCTCTTCAACTGAAACATGGTCAGGTAGCAGTAAGGAAGAGTGGAGACTCTGCTTATTAAAGCACAAAGTGAAAATAATCATGAACACAGATAATTTAGATTCAGATTTAATACAGATTCAGTTAATGAATATGTGCTGTAATTTAGCTAAAAGATTAAAAAATGGTCGTTACAATCTGGATTACTACTTCAAACAGCCTTAGAGCATGTCCGAGCCTCTTTAAATAGGGAAGGAGGCAGAAAGACTAGAACATCAACAAAGATGGCGACCGTCTAGGTACAAATCAAGATGGTGCCGAGGTTTCCCTCCTCAATTGAAACATGGTCAGGGAGTAGTAAGGAAGAGGGAATACTCTTCTTATTTAAGTGAAAATAATCGCAAACACAAATATAATCTATATCTATCTATATATCTATATATCTATATATCTATATATCTATATATATATATATATATATATATCTATATGTATATATACATATACACACACCCTACTCCAATGGGAACAGTCAAGCCTGTACTGCCTGCCCACGTCTTCCCTGAACCGGAACAAAATCAACCGAGGACTTATTTCGCTCTTATTAGGACTCATAAGCCGGGTATAGCTTGGTTCCAGTGGCACAATGTGTACGTCACCCACATATGGGCATACCCGTCCCACTTAGGGCGTCACACTGAAGTATCCAAAAAGCACGGCCAGGAATGATTTGCATGAAGTTAGGTCCAAAATGAGGTGGCATGGTGCGCAAATTAACGATGGACGGGGATGTGATCCCAAGTAATTACCTGTGGCTGAGATTAATTCAAGCATTCCATCCATAAATGTTTTGTATGCTTCAATGGAGGGGCTGACACACAAAACAAGTAAGGTATATGGTCGGGGAAGGCGAGGTTGCTGTTCCCTGGTGCCAGGCAGAAGATATTGCTCCGGGAAACATGCTTGGATGGTCTGCCCCCCAGGACCCCCAAACCTGAACGCCTCCACTACAAACATTGTACACTGCAGCAGATGCAGGTACTCTAGTCTCTCCAGACAATACCAAATTAGGTGCTTTCCCTCGGCTCCCTCTCACAGCACCATTGTTACAAAAGTGGTGATATGCCAGTAATAACAGTCTCATCTGCCACCTAAATGTGATAAAATCCCACTCCCAAGTGGAATGGCACACAGCACAGTCAACCAGATAATTCAGTACTACTGGTATTGATCCTCTGCCCTCAGTTCTACACAGTGTTCCAGCTTAGTTGGGAACCCAAAGGCAACTTTCAAGCTTACCTCTGCCCCTTCTAACCAGACTCGTGTGCTGTCAACTAGCAGCTATTTTACGTTAAAAAAATGAAGCTACTTACAACTGCTCCGCTTGCAAAAGTTGCAGTAGGCAGGTTATATAAAGAAACATGGCTTAGCAATGTATGGCCTTTGTCACATACCCAAAATGTAATGAGCTGAAAAGTCAATAAGAAAGCTTACAATATTTGGAAATCGACTACAGTGCATTCTCTGTAAGGAGAGAAGGAAACAAATGTGAGCAGGGCTTTAAGTGTGATGAAGAAACTGGGGGGTCTCTCAAAGGGTCGTGGCCAATGTAATTAAGGACGTTGCTTAATAACACGTAAGCTAAAAATCTGTGCTTAGCATAGTGTGCCGCCCGATTTGTATTTGTATGCATCCAGATATATGATACAACAAGAAACATCATACCTACAACAAGTCAGTACTATTGGCTTTGTCAATGGTTGTTTGTTGCATAAGATAAATAAGCAGCAACTATGGTTTGTATACAATATTGGAAAAGCTTCCACTTAAAGCCCTGGTGACACCACGACAATATTGCTGATCCGGAGTTTCAAAAAGAGAAGGGAAATCTAGAGAGAAAATGCCTCTCTTTAAAGGATTTTCCTTCCCCCTACAACGCACACCTGGCATGACGTCATGCCGTAACTTCTCCACTAGTCAGAAGCGAGCAGTGTGAGCACGCGCACATGGATGTGCCTGCTGTCACTGCAGTCCGGAAAAAAACAGACCGCCTGTGCCAGGGCACAAAACAGAGACCGAAAGAGACCCGTTTCGAGCCCTCTTTTAAAAAACTGCCGGTGCTCAGCACGGGCGAGACCCGGCCCACTTAAAGCCCTGAATGTGAGTAAGTTGATGCTGCTGGTGTCAGAAAAAAACTTGGACTGTATGTAGGGATATGATGGTGAGCTTATGCCCACGGAATTTACAAGTAGCGGTTTCAAAGTGTGAGCTGAGGGCATTAGGTAATGATTTGTCTCAGGAATATGATTGGCAGTAATTGAGGGGGGAAAAAAGAATTGCAATTTATGTTAAATTCCTGGCAGAATGAAGCATGGTTTCCGTATCTCGATATATTACCAAATCGTGGGCTTAGGTGTGAATTGCTAAGAGTAAGGATTGGAGTTAACCTCTGTTATACAAATGACAAGACAAAAATGGAAATGATTCAACCCGGAGGGAATTGTTTATGCGAGTTGAGTACAAAATGCAATATTTTGCACATCTCAGTGGACTTCTTAAAAGTGTTGCACTTGCAGAAATTAATTTTATGTCCATAATTTTTTTTAAATATGAGATTAGGAATCAAGCGCAAGCCGTAGAACTTCTTACTGACATGCGTTATTTGGATATTGCAATTGCTATTGGAAGGTTTATTACTGCAGTTAAAAAAGCCCTGCATGGGTAAGCAAGATTAGTTTTGTTTTTAGGTAATTTATAACAAGGAGCTATAACGGAGCAATGAAGTGGTGTAAATATAACCGGGTACTTTTAAGATGTTATGGTTTTATCTTGATTTTAGCAGATTAATTTTAAATTGTATTAACTGTGTTGTTTAAAGACCGTTAGTCTAAATAAAGATTTAATTGATTGATTATGTTGCTGAGCCCGTCCTGCCTGTCTACCTCGTCTTCTGGGTGGCAGTCACTCCTGCACAGTCAGGAGTAGGCGGGTCCCGGTGGGGCTTGGCAGTGCAGGAATGAAGGCAGGGGCTTACCTAAGAAGACAGGACAGGCACATTCGAAGCGACTGACCTGACAGAAGAGAAGTTACAAAGGATTTGAGAAGTGGGTAGGTGAAAGGAGTGAAGAAAAGTGGTACGTGAACAAGAGAGCAACAGAAGGAGAATGAATGGGAGGAAGGAAGGAAAGACAGGAGGTGAAACCGGAAGGGAGAAGAAAGGAATGGGAAAAGGAGAAAACAGATGACAATGGAAAATAAGAGAGGAAAGAGTTCGGAGAGAAGAACAAAAAAAAGCAGCAGATGGAAGAAACTGGTAAAGCAATGAAGGAATAAATGGAGAAAAATGTAAAGAAAGAAATATGAGGATAGATATGGTGTAGTAGTCAAATTGCCAAATTTTTAGGAAATGGATTACTTTAACTCACCACGGGTGCAAGAATAGAGTGAATGTTCTTTTGCACCTTTTTGGTAATTTCTTATTATAGACAAGACAACGCTGAGCTTATTCAAACCATTAATAAAAAGAGAACTGTTGGACTTGGCCCTTTTTGCAGGGTCATCCCTGAACTTTTTTGCCTTCCTCCTGTATTTTTTCTGACCTGTTGGTGGTTTTATGACTCTGGGCACTTTTCCACTGCTGATCAGTGCTAAAGTGCATATGCTCCCTATTGTAAATTGATGTATGGATTAGTGACTCCATGATTGGATTATTTGATTTACTTGTTAGACCCTAGTATAGTGCACCAGGGGTGCCCAGGGCCTGTAAATCAAATGCTGCTGGTGGGCTTGCAGCACTGGTTGTGCCACCCACAGAAGCAGCTTGTAAAGTGTGTCTCAGGCCTGCCATTGCAGAGCCTGTGTGCAGTCTAGTACTGCCATGTCGACTTGGTAAGTGCACCCACTTACCAGTCCCTAAACCTTCCCTTTTCTACATGTTAGCCACCCCTAAGGTAGGCCCAAGGGCAGGGTGCATTGTAAGTAAAAGGTAGGACATGCCCTGGTGTGTGTGGCATGTCCTGATAGTGAATTACAGCCAATTTCGTTTTTCACTATTTCAAGGCTACCTGTCCCCATAGGCCAGAATGGGCAGTTTGATTATAAAATCTTATAATCCTAACTGACCCAGGGAACATGGTAGAAAAACGAATTTAGTATGCCTATACTCAGAATGATAAAATACATCTTTTAGTGAAGTTGGTTTTAACATTGTGTTTGAAAATACTACTTTTAGAAAGTAGGTATTTGCTTGCCTAACCATCCAGCTGCAGCTGCCTCTGCTAGGTTGTGTATTGCTTGTCTGGTTTGTGAGTAACAGGAGGGTCTTGGCTCCAGCAGTCTGATGGGTCAGGGCTGGGCTGAATAGGACCCTCATAGAATAGAGAGTAGGGGGCGGGCATTTCCTTTCACTCCCCTGAGACCTCATAGAATAGAGAGTAGGGGGAGGAGATTTCCTTTCAGCTACCTGGGCCAGGTCTGCTTTCACACAATGCTGTCTCCACCTCCTGCCAGGAAGCTGCACAGAACTGGTTTTGGTCAGGCACGGACACTCTCTGCCTTCAGAGAACAAACACTTTTTGGGTATAAATATTGGGGCCCAGACCCCAAGACTTTAGATCACTTCTGGAACACCAAGACGAACCTTTGCCAAGGAGAAGAACCAAGGAAGCTGCAGGAGTTTGGACTGCCCCTCTGCCAGTGTGCTGTTTGCTGGGTTGGCCTGCAGTGGTTTCTTTATTGCCAAGGAAAGGAGAAGGAACTTTTAAGGAACTTTCATCATCTTGCAGAATATTTCTCCAAGGGCTTGAACTTGTGCTTGCCTCCTGCTGAAGTCTCAGGGACAAAAGACTTCACCACCAGCTCCCCTCTGAATTTCCTTGCTGGGAATTCTGTCTGCAGAAGCCTGCGTGTCGCTGTGAGATGGAAGCGCGACTCAACGAGAAGAAGCGTGTCGCAGTCGCAGCTGTTGCCGTCGCATCGCCGGAGAAGCGTGTCGCCGCCGCCGCATCACCAGAGAAGCGTGCCTTCGTCGCAGCTGAGTACCGACGCATCACCGGAGAAGCGTGTCGCAGGGCCTGTCGCGGCTCCAAAGTTACAGAGTTCGCCGCCCTGTTGTTCTCCTTGGCATGGGTGTGGACGCAGGGGTCGTCAACCTTTTCTGTACTGAAAGCTAGTTATGTTCAATGAAATGCACGGAGAGCTACTAATATTACTAGTGTTATATAATATCAATTTGGTTATATGTATATTAATTTAACCAAACAAAATCCTTCTAATTTAATAAGATGGGCTGCACACAGTTGAGCTACTCAGAAGTAGCTGGAGAGCTATAGTAGCTCACGATCTACTGGTAAGAGACCCCTGGGTTGAGTGATGCAGAGATTAAGGGGTTGACACTGAATCATGATTGGGAGGATATCATTTCTTGTATGCAGATGATTTCCTTTTATATTTAGCAGGCCCTGAATACTCTGTACCCAGAGTCCTGGATATGATTAATAGATTTGGCGAATATGCAGGAGTGTCAATAAAGTGGCATAGAACAGTTCTATTTCCCCATACAGAGTAGGCAGAGTTGGATGGAGATGAAAATAAAAACATAACAAGCTCCCCTAAGCCAAGACATGTTAGAAAGTGCAAAGAACAGATTAGAAAAAAATGCAGCAGTGCAAAAATAAATATAAAACATCAACATGCAAATATATATTTTTTTTATTATTTGTAATCGATCTAAAATTCATAGAATACAGAAAAGACAGTACTTCTACATATTCCAAAATAAAATTCCACATAGAATTATCAACATTTATCACTGCACTTTTCATAAAACATCATGAATTCATATCCTTTAAAATTTCAACAATCAAATGTAATAAAAAATGTGCAAAATATGGTCGTTGACGCATTTGGGTGGATATATCTAATCACATCCAACTTCCTCAGAACAAACAATCTTTCTTTTGACAACACACATATTCCTTCTACGTAAATGATCTTAAGGGTATAAATCTCCACAGTTGACAGACATGTAATAGGTATAGATCAGTAAGTCCTGTCACAAGCCTGCATCCAGGGAAACCTAGCCGCCCAAGAATATTGCCTACAGGGACACCTGTTCAAGTGAACCGCCATATATGATGGTAATTCAGCACAGATTAAAGGTGGAGACAAAGTCTTAAGCAACTCTTTCATATATCCAACACAAGTTAATTCAGTCCATCCTCCTTTAACTCCGTTCTACTCGATCAATACCACATAGCACAGGGACCGGACCTTTTGGCTATTACAAAATCCTAGCCAAGCCGGTATAGGTTCAACCCACTACTGAACTTCGAATATGCACCTCCGGTGCATAACAGGCACAACTGCTCTCCGAACCGCCACAGTGAGAAAATTAAGAAAATAAAAGGGGATGCCCACTGACATTAGCCACCGGGAGCGTTAAGTACCTGGGAATGTATATTACCATGGATAGGGATGAATGCCTATGTTGAAATCTACTATCACTCCTTGAAGAGTCTAATGTTGATGTGGTCAATTGAAAGAAGCTACCGATATCTGTGCTTGGGAGACTAGAGCTCATTAAAATGACTGTTCTGCCTACATTTCTGTATAGGCTTCAGAACACCCCACACTGGATCACTAAGACTTTATTCTAAAAAGTGGATAGCATACTCTGGACCTTATTGTGGGATGGGAAAATACTTTGGATTGTGCTGGCGACTCTTTGCAGGAGCCCGTTTGATGGGGGCATTGCTGTCCTGGATTTATGTAAATACTATTAGGGCTCTCACCTAATAGAGATAAAAGACTGGGCATTTAGCTCACAACAGAAACGGACAGTGCAGGCAGATAGAACAGCTATGGAGCCAGAGGTGTACCTAGGGGCACTTAATGGTGAGAGGGCTCACAAACCCAGGCAAACTCACACCTCAACAGTAGTCAGAAAGCAGCAGATGGCGAGTCACTGAATGGCAGGTAAGCCCACACTTGTGACCCTGTTATTGGACTTTGGACTGCTGCCTGACTTGGGTAAATTGTAAAGTTTTAAATACTGGGACCTCCTGCGATTATCCAAATGGAGGGAATGCCAAAAGCGCAGGGGGAATGATAGCCTTTCAGGAATTCCAGGTCCAATTCGACCTGTCGGAGACCCTGGGTTTAAGTATCTTCAGTTTCAGTTTAAACTACTTAGTGAGGTCCAGGACGAGTCCCCACTGGAATGTAGGCTGCTGATAGCCGTGCTTCGTATTCATAGCTGCCAAGGTTTCAGATTGGTATGTGTGACATATTCATATTTTCAGTGTAATTATGAGTGACATTTCCACAAATATGAGTGACACTTTTTCACAAGCAAAATCAAGGCATGAAGACGAGTGAAACAAATATCAGAAATAACACCCATCTGAGTATTAAGAAACTCTTAAGTTAGCAGCTGCAAAGCACCAGAAATGAAAGGGCAATAACGTAGTGTGCCCTTCACGACTAGGCCGCCTAACAGGATGTGTGAGGCCAAAAGCAAGTGGTCCACGGCCCAGTCTCTGCTACGTGCCCAACACCGGCGTAGCCAGCGGGCCAGATGAGTTTCCTTAATGAGCCAACATACTTGAAAGTCGCGGACTAACAGCCGCTGCGGCAGAGAGCACCGGTCCGGGCAGTGGCATTCATAAGGGGAAAAAGGCTGAGAGGCGCGCAAGCGCACACACACAGTGCGGCAGCTGAGTGAGCCAGGGCACTGTGTGATTTAAAGTGCGTTGCGGCAAGCCTCGCTAAAAACATAAATCAAATGTTACCTGCACTTTGACAGAAACGAACTTCCTTACATTGGGAGGCGAGCAGTGTCGGGTCGTTAAATGCGGTTTAAGCCCGGATTGCCTGCCTCCTCAGAGTGAAACCTCCAGGCCACAACGAACTACTGGACTCCCTCGGCCCGGCTGCATTCAAGACTCAGCTGCAGTACTGTAGCGTGTGCCCGAGCTCCAGCGTCAGTCGCGGGGATTCAATCACGGTACCGCGCAGCTGTGAGAACAGTGCCAATTGCCCAGCTAGGGTTCCAGAGTTCCTAACCTTTAGCCTCACGCTCTCGCGGCCGCAGGAGGCGGCAGCAGGACGCAACGTCCTGCATAGCGGGAATAGAAATTGAGCATGGCCTCTCCTGACACAAATCACTGTCAGAAAATAATGCCGCACCCGGGAATACTTGAAACATTGTAGCTAAACTCCGCTTCAGCCAGCCTTCGAAGCCTGCAGAGAGCAGCGTGCTCATCACAGCGCCACTCCAGCCACTAGTTTTAAAGTCAGCATAGCAGCGCTACGGCTAAACAGCCAGGCAGAAGCTATGCCTACAATGCGTGACTATGCATTTCAGTGCGGTGATGCGGATCACCACACTGAAATGCGTTAGTCTAACGCCCGATGCATGGTACTTGGCAGGACTGCGTATTCATGCCATTTTTGCAAATATACAGTATGCCCGTTAGCAATATCCAATCGCTCCTGATGGGCTTAGGGCGCTACGGCAACAAGATCTTTGGGTGCTAAAGGATGCCGACTCGGGAAAAGGCATGCAGGCTCCCCCAGGAGGTGGCAATTAGGGCTGGCCTTAGCTAAAAATACTGCATAGGGTATATTGCACAAGAAACCTGCTGTGGTAAATGGGGAAAATTGCTACTGAGAGATTTCATACACTGTGGGATGCCCAATATTTTTAATGCATAATCTTGGCCTCTAGCCCCGACACAGAATTCGATTTTTTTGCCTTTTTGCCAGGGGATTAGCTGCTGGATGGAGAGTGTGAAAGGTGAGAAGTTCTCAATTCGCACTGTTGAGTACGGGGCAGGATCTGAGCCTAACAAGATATACTCTGAAATTCTGTCAATTTGGTTGATGATAGTGACCAAGCGGGAGACGCAGGAAAACTCTGGGGATCTAGGCCCGTCCCAAACCTCGCATAGTGGGAAAAAAATGTGGAATGGTGGAAGAAACAGCACATAAGGCGAGAGAAGGCCCGCAGAACTTTGAGGTGTGCAGCAGGAGTTTGCGGTGAGGACTGAGAGGCTAGATGCGCTTTGGAAGTCACCACCCAGTAAAAGGTTTAGTCTAAGGTCAGAGGGAGAGAGGAACTGGAGAGAGAGGTCAGAGAGGGTGAGAGGAACTGGAGAGAGAGAACAGAGGGGGAGAGAGGAACTGGAGAGAGAACAGAGAGGGAGAGAGGAACTGGAGAGAGAACAGAGAGGGAGAGAGGAACTGGAGAGAGAGAGGAACTGGAGAGAGAGAGAGGAACTGGAGAGAGAGGACAGAGGGGGAGAGGAACTAGAGAGAGAGAACAGCGGGGGAGAGAGTAACTGGAGAGAGAACAGAGAGGGAGAGAGGAACTGGAGAGAGAACAGAGAGGGAGAGAGGCACTGAAGAGAGAGAGAACAGAGAGGGAGAAAGGAACTGGCGAGAGATAACAGAGGGAGAGAGGAACTGGAGAGAGAACAGAGAGGGAGAGAGGCACTGGAGAGAGAACAGGGAGGGAGGAACTGGAGAGAGAGGTCAGAGAGTGTGAGAGGAACTGGAGAGAGAGAACAGAGGGGGAGAGAGGAACTGGAGAGTGAGAACAGAGGGGGAGAGAGGAACTGGAAAGAGAGAACAGAGGGGTAGAGAGGAACTGGAGAGAGAGAACAGAGGGGGAGAGAGGAACTGGAGAGAGAGAACAGAGGGGGAGAGAGGAACTGGAGAGAGAGAACAGAGGGGGAGAGAGGAACTGGAGAGAGAGGTCAGAGGGGGAGAGAGGAACTGGAGAGAGAGGTCAGAGAGGGAGAGAGGAACTGGAGAGAGAGAACAGAGGGGGAGAGGAACTAGAGAGAGAGAACAGAGAGGGAGAGAGGAACTGGAGAGAGAGAACAGCGGGGAGAGAGGAACTGGAGAGAGAGAACAGAGGGGGAGAGAGGAAATGGAGAGAGAGGTCAGAGAGGGAGAGAGGAACTGGAGAGAGAGAACAGAGAGGGAGAGAGGAACTGGAGAGAGAGAACAGCGGGGAGAGAGGAACTGGAGAGAGAGAACAGAGGGGGAGAGAGGAAATGGAGAGAGAGGTCAGAGAGGGAGAGAGGAACTGGAGAGAGAGAACAGAGAGGGAGAGAGGAACTGGAGAGAGAGAACAGAGAGAGGAACTGGAGAGAGAGAAGAGAGGAACTGGAGAGAGAGGTCAGAGATGGAGAGAGGAACTGGCGAGAGAGAACAGAGAGGGAGAGAGGAACTGGAGAGAGAGAGAACAGAGGGGGAGAGAGGAACTGAAGAGAGAGCACAGAGGGGGAGAGAGGAACTGAAGAGAGAGCACAGAGGGGGAGAGAGGAACTGGAGAGAGCGAGCAGAGAGGGAGAGAGGAACTGGAGAGAGCGATCAGAGAGGGAGAGAGGAACTGGAGAGAGAGAGAACAGAGAGGGAGAGAGGAACTGGAGAGAGAGAACAGAGAAGGAGAGAGGAACTGGAGAGAGAGAACAGAGAAGGAGAGAGGAACTGGAGAGAGAGAGCACAGAGGGGGAGAGAGGAACTGAAGAGAGCACAGAGGGGGAGAGAGGAACTGGAGAGAGCGAGCAGAGAGGGAGAGAGAAACTGGAGAGAGCGATCAGAGAGGGAGAGAGGAACTGGAGAGAGAGAGAACAGAGAGGGAGAGAGGAACTGGAGAGAGAGAACAGAGAAGGAGAGAGGAACTGGAGCGAGAGGTCAGAGAGGGAGAGAGGAACTGGAGAGAGGTCAGAGAGGGAGAGAGGAACTGGAGAGAGAGAGAACAGAGAGGGAGAGAGGAACTGGAGAGAGAGAACAGAGGGGGGAGAGGAACTGGAGAGAGAGGTCAGAGAGGGAGAGAGGAACTGGAGAGAGAGAACAGAGGGGGAGAGAGGAACTGGAGAGAGGCCAGAGAGGGAGAGAGGAACTGGAGAGAGAGAACAAAGGGGGAGAGAGGAACTGGAGAGAGAGAACAGAGAGGGAGAGAGGAACTGGAGAGAGAAGAGAGGGGGAGAGAGGAACTGGAGAGAGAGAGGTCAGAGATGGAGAGAGGAACTGGAGAGAGAGAACAGAGAGGGAGAGAGGATCTGGAGAGAGAGAACAGAGGGGGAGAGAGGAACTGGAGAAAGAGAGCAGAGGGGGAGAGAGGAACTGGGGAGCGAGAACAGAGGGGGAGAGAGGAACTGGAGAGCGAGGTCAGAGAGGGAGAGAGAGAATAAAGGGGGTTTCGTAGGTGAAATCAAGGTGTCCAGGGGAATGAGTACGGTTTCACTGACATGTGGCCTGACATTGGAATCTCTTTTGTGAATGATGTCTGCTAATAATGTTTGAAATCAATTAAAAAATCAAAAATAATAATTAAACATTAAAAAAACAGTTGCACAGCCATCAAATGATACGATTTGTTGTAGCTCAAGCATTGTATTTTCAGCCTGTAAAAGCCAGTGGAGCTTTTCATGGTTTTTTCCCCACAGAGACTCCATAATCCTAATAATACGTGCGCCACTAGCGACACAAAGGCCCCCCTTGCTGCTTGTTGAGATCTTATTTTCAAAAACACACGCACTAGACAAAAGCGAACCTGGCAGCGTAATCTTTAAAGGAGATTGGAAGTAATTGGCTCAGCATTGTCGAAACACTGGATGGCGTGCACTAACTCAGCAGTAATGCATCTGAAAACAAGCATTGGCATAGCCAATAGGTCTCGCCTTTGGGGCCTTATAAGTGTTTAGGTAGAGCTATTGACTTTGCCAATGTGTTTAAGCTGTGCTGTAGAGAAGTGTGGCTGCTGTGCAGCATGCTGAAAAGTTGTAATAAAAAAGTGCCAGAAGCATTTTTGATACCTTATATATGACCAAGAAGGCCAAGAGTCTGTGAGAGAGAGTCTGTGAGAGTCTGAGAGAGTCTGAGAGAGTCTGAGAGAGTCTGAGAGTCAGAGTGAGAGTGTCTGTGAGAGAGTGAGAGTGTCTGTGAGAGAGTGAGAGTGTCTGTGAGAGAGTGAGAGTGTCTGTGAGAGAGTGAGAGTGTCTGTGAGAGAGTGAGAGTGTCTGTGAGAGAGTGAGAGTGTCTGTGAGAGAGTGTCTGTGAGAGAGTGTCTGTGAGAGAGTGTCTGTGAGAGAGTGTCTGTGAGAGAGAGTGTCTGTGAGAGAGAGTGTCTGTGAGAGAGAGTGTCTGTGAGAGAGAGTGTCTGTGAGAGAGTGTCTGTGAGAGAGTGTCTGTGAGAGAGTGTCTGAGAGAGTGTCTGAGAGAGTGTCTGAGAGAGAGTGTCTGAGAGAGAGTGTCTGAGAGAGTGTCTGTGAGAGAGTGTCTGTGAGAGAGTGTCTGTGAGAGAGTGTCTGTGAGAGAGTGTCTGTGAGAGTGTGTCTGTGAGAGTGTCTGTGAGAGTGTCTGTGAGAGAGTGTCTGTGTGTCTATTAGAGTGTCTGTGTGTCTATTAGAGAGTGTCTGTGTGTCTATTAGAGAGTGTCTGTGTGTCTGTGAGAGAGTGTCTGTGAGAGAGTGTCTGAGAGAGAGTGTCTGTGAGAGAGTGTCTGAGAGAGTGTCTGAGAGAGTGTCTGTGAGAGAGTGTCTGTGAGTGTCTGTGAGAGTGTGTGAGAGAGTGTCTGTGAGAGAGTGTCTGTGAGAGAGTGTCTGTGAGAGAGTGTCTGTGAGAGAGTGTCTGTGAGAGAGTGTCTATTAGAGAGTGTCTGTGTGTCTATTAGAGAGTGTCTGTGTGTCTATTAGAGAGTGTCTGTGTGTCTATTAGAGAGTGTCTGTGTGTCTGTGAGAGAGTGTCTGTGAGAGAGTGTCTGTGAGAGAGTGTCTGTGAGAGAGTGTCTGTGAGAGAGTGTCTATTAGAGAGTGTCTATTAGAGAGTGTCTATTAGAGAGTGTCTATTAGAGAGTGTCTATTAGAGAGTGTCTGTGTGTCTGTGAGAGAGTGTGTGAGAGAGTGTGTGAGAGAGTGTGTGAGAGAGTGTCTGTGAGAGAGTGTCTGTGAGAGAGTGTCTGTGAGAGAGTGTCTGTGAGAGAGTGTCTGTGAGAGAGTGTCTGTGAGAGAGTGTCTGTGAGAGAGTGTCTGTGAGAGAGTGTCTGTGAGAGAGTGTCTGTGAGAGAGTGTCTATTAGAGAGTGTCTATTAGAGAGTGTCTATTAGAGAGTGTCTATTAGAGAGTGTCTATTAGAGAGTGTCTATTAGAGTGTCTGTGAGAGTGTCTGTGAGAGTGTCTGTGAGAGAGTGTCTGTGAGAGAGTGTCTGTGAGAGAGTGTCTGTGAGAGAGTGTCTGTGAGAGAGTGTCTGTGAGAGAGTGTCTGTGAGAGAGTGTCTGAGTCTGTGAGAGAGTGTCTGAGTCTGTGAGAGAGTGTCTGAGTCTGTGAGAGAGTGTCTGTGAGAGAGTGTCTGTGAGAGAGTGTCTGTGAGAGAGGGTCTGTGAGAGAGGGTCTGTGAGAGAGGGTCTGTGAGAGAGGGTCTGTGAGTCCAGCTCTACCAGTAAAACAGAAGTGCGAGATGGTGTGCAGTCAGCGGAGTTTTCTCCATCTTATAGTCCACTATTGTTTTCGTATCCATCTGTTGAAAATGTCATAATTTGGTTTATAAGGCTGGCTAGTTTTTCAATATTGCATAGCCTAATATAAACGCTGAAAGGAAAAATAAACAGTTTCGACTAAGCGTCATTTGGCAAACACAGCATCATGTGTTTCTTAAAAAAAGCAGTCTAGCCGCTTTCAGTCACTAATTTACATTTAAACAATGTCCTTAAAAGAACACATGATTATTGGAATGTTATGTATTTTACACAGCGCTTTGTATCTTGTATCTGTCACTGTGAGCTTCACAAAACTGCAGATTGTGGGTCACCGTCATCCAATATACTCCTTTTATAGTCCTTGAAATTATTTTGCATTTTAACTGGTGATAAAACGCCGATGTTTGCTGCAAGATCTTATACCGCTCGCCAGAAACAGCGCCTTAAAAGCAGGCACTGAGTCACGGCGCTGTGAATCTTTCTGCCAACAGTTTTACTATGTGTCATTTTGTTTCTAGAGAGAGTTTGTCGCTGTTCTCCAACTACATATAATGTAGTCAGCTCCTGTCTGTATTCTGACGAGACCCTATGAAAATTAGGAGTTCCTTAGCCATGAGGCAACTGACAGAAAACATGTCTTAATGTGCTGAGTCTCATTGTAAATTGCAAGTGCAAAGATCACCACAGTTTCTTTTAACAATCTGCCTGCAGATTAACACAACTAACAGAAGCGGAAGCAAGCACATTTAGTGGATAACGTGTGTCAATTATATAAACAACCCGTGCGTTCAACAGTGTTAACAAATAAGTTAAAAGCGTCGTGGTCTCACATGATCTATTTATTTTTCAGTTCTACCGCACCCACGAACCTTTTTCTTTTTTATTAGAAGTTGACATTGGAGGTGACAGAAAAAGCAGCTCGTAAGATTTTCAAATGAAATAGGCGCCACAGACTGAAAGGGAGTGAAGTCAATGCCTCTCCATAAAATTATAAGGGCAGGAGCAGACGAAAGAAATAAGCAACAGCTCGGGAGGGGGGAAGAACAGAGGCAAGAAGCAACAGAGGGGAGGGGGAGGGTCGAGGGATAGATAAACAAGCACCAGAAAATGTCTACTGTCTGAGGCGGCATTGGCTTAGTCGGAAGTGAATTGCTCCTTGAAGAATTCACATCAGATGCTTCCGAAGTTAAGAATAACAAGCTAACGAGGAGGAAGGGGGTTGAAGGGAGGGGTAGTGAGAGCAGACAGCAAGGTGGTGGAGAAGCATGATTCACGCGCCGGAAGGCTTAATGAGCCATGACAGAAGCGCGTGCTGTGCGCGTAACCGCACACTGTATGCCACGGAAAAAGCTGTGGTCGCACTTTTAAAACCCCACAACTAAATGTCTCGCCAGACCAGCGCAAGCGCTGGATCAGGGCGAGACCTAAAAACTTCAATGAGGGACCTTCCTCACAGTTCAACAGTTCAAATACTGACAGTTGGGCAGCCGCTAGCTTGTTAGATGAAGACTGCGCGTGATGTTTCCACTTCAGAGAATGTGGGCTTCGCCTTCCTTACTTCACTATAGAGGTTAGGAAAGAAGAACAGTGGCTAAGAGGTACACACACACACACACGTAATCAGAGAATTTACAAATGTCGAAGTGTTCAGCATCAAAATAAAGAAAGACTGCAACTAGCACTTGAGTTAGTGCCTGATAGGGAGGAGTTATTTATGCTTATGGTAAATGCAGGCTACGGTATTTACCGTGTGCAGTCAGTAAGTACCTCCAATTTCGAATTTTCCCTAAGAAAAAGAGAAAATCCATGCAGAATCTTATGTATCAAGATGTACTAGGCATTACTCTCCTTGAACATTTAAGCAGGTGTGACTTGCCAAAATGCACTCGGGAAAATTGCAGGAAGAGCAATCATTAATGAACAACTCATACTTTCGACCCCTGGGCAAAGAGGAATTTGCACAGGGATAGATTTTTTTTCAAACCCTTGTTGTGACTTACGTATATAGTATTATCTGACATTGTGCACATGTGATCATTAAAAAGCTATTGCAAATGGCCCTTCTGTGTTCAATTCAACCTATTCAAACCCCAAAAATACAAACGATATTCAAATCCACAGTTGATGTATGAATGCATTAAGAACACCACCTACACCCCTTTAGAATATTAGCAATTGGGTAAAATGGTAATCTAAGACATTATGTGCATTTCCGATTTCAGTGGTTTGCGTCAAAAGTACTGCTATTTGATGGAAAACAACAGCGGTCAACCGCTGCCCAACAAAGGTGTGTGGAACGGAGTACATTTTCATGTAATTTGATAAAATTCCATGTAAATTTGACAAAATTACGGTTTCAGAGTAAAACACGATTTGCCGATCTCTTGCACAACTTTTTTTATGCGAGTGCGCACCTCACATATAAACGTCTCATCAACATAAGTCTGATTCGAGAAGAAAATGTCTATCATGAGACTTTTTCTGAGTGAAATGCGAAAAACTCTTCCCTTGGTACTTTGCAAGCCTTTTTTTTCTTTTCTCAAAAAATTCAGCAATTTTGTGAATTTTGCCCAGGCTTACCCTGTACATTTGTAATTAATTTATGTAGCCAATGCAAGTTTAATTCTTTATTGCTTTAGAGAAAAACTCTATTGCAGCAAAACATACAATAGCAACAGAAAAAGAACAAATATTAATAATATACCAATATAAGAATACATTAAGATCACAGTATCTCTCTCCCCTCCACCCCCTCCCTCCCCACAGCAGACGCAGAGCTGTCCACACAGTGCAACTCATACATGTTGGCTTTGCAAAGGCTTGTTTAGCTAGACATTCAGTTAATAGATGGATAAATCGCATCAGACTTGCACATGGCTTGTTAGATAATCTGAGGTCATAGAAAATTGTTTGCCTACAACAGTATGAAGGCTGAATGTCGTGGCTCATTCCTCAAAAAAGTCATCCAAGGTCCCTAAGCATAAGAGATGTGGTAAAGATTGAACGACTGCATTAGATAGTTGGCTTGAATGACTCCTAGTAACTTATGCTCACCATCATGGCGGAAAGAGGTATCTCAGAGAGTGAGAGAATAGCACAACAAACAATGAGTAGAAGGTGTTGGCTTTCTTAACTCATGCACTCCCTCCCATACAAAAAGGTTACCAGTTTCTCTTTTTTTTTAAATGACAATATTGAAGGGGGGACGGGGGGGGGGGGTCTGCTCAATGGCAGAATGATACTGCTTAGTAAATTCCCTTTGGAAACAGCTACTAGAGAAACTGGTGGTGCTCCTGCTGTCATTCTAAGACCTAGTACGTCGGCTCAAGAAAATGCTTTACGGTTACACAGAGGATTAAACGAACCAGCATAACTTCTATTTTGGAGGTTATATCACTGTATCCAAGGTTTTCTTTATTTTGCCAGGAGCTATGAAAAACCTTGTGCTGCAAGTGTGCAGAAAAATACTCCGGTGTTGGGAAGAAGAAAAGTGGCATGGGAAAGGGGGTGTATGAAGTGTATCGCCAGGGAAAGAAAATGCTGAAGTACAAAATAACAATATTAAACAATTAAGGAACCAGACTTTTAACTTGCACAAAATCAGTTGCGAAGGTCCTACTAAATATTTTAACTCCAGGCCCCACAAAACTCTGAGACTGCCCTGGAGAGTAGTGACATATTACTCACAGGGAAGAAAATTAACCTTCCATATTCATCTAATAAGTTTTCATTTCTAGCACACCACTAGAATCTCTCTTGGGAGATTCATAGCACCATTATCCAAAAAGTGTTCTATGGATGCTCTAAAGGCTGCCTGAACTTCATAGTGGTACTGCAGAAGACCTGTTTAGATGCTGGAAATCCTACACAGCAATACGGCACTGCTTGTTTCTCAGAACAGTCTGTGGATGGGAACATATGCAGGGATGGTTTGAAGCTCACCTTAGAAAGCAGGGGCGGCCCGCCCTCCATTGGAGCTGCGGAGCATCGCCCCACTTAGATGCCCCCAGAAAAGCACCAGAGATGAAAAAATAAAATGGTAATGAAGTCAATTCATTAACATTTTATTTGTCGTCATTTCATCCTGAACAGTGTCAGGACCGGGCAGGGCCTGCTGAGTGGCAGCAGTGGTGGGCTGCCTGTGCACTAGTTTATTGTGCGCATGTCACTTTGGCCGGCCATCTTATGATGGCCAGCCTGACATACGCACTATAAACCTCTCAATCCAGGTGTCTTACACAGCTGGGTTGAGAGCCTGCACAGGCCTCTCCTGTCCTAGGGAGAACCGAGAAAGGCAATTCCCTCCAATCCTGGCGCTTCTCTCATGCTGGTTAACATCATGGGAGCAGCACCAGGATTAAGGGAGTTAGCTGAAGCCCTGTACGTGACATGACAAGAAGAGGAGGACTGGAGCGAGGGAGACGTGTCTGCAGCAAGCACGATAAGTAACACTTTATTTCATGTATGCATTTATTTTATGCCCCCATCCATTTGCTGCCCCCGCCCCAATCGCGTACTTGCCAGCCGCCACTGCTAGAAAGCACTTGGGAGTTATTGGAGATAAAAATCGTACTCGTTTTGGGAAACACTTAACTCTCTGAATCCAGACAGAGAACATGCCACATAAAAATGCAATTGGCAAGACATACGAAAATGGGGTGTTGCGGGGTAACAAATAAAGAACAAGCATTGAAAATGCAATAGGTCTCGCCTTCGATTAAGTTAAAGCCATTTGCTTTGCTAATGGTATTGTAAAGCAAAGCAAATGGCTTTAACTTAATGAAAGGCGAGACCTATTGCATTTTTAATGCTTGTTTAAACCAGTGGCGCGTACAATACGTCAATGTACTCCTCCACAGGTTAACCACAGTTAATGAACCCAGTGTGTGCTCAGTGCTGTCTGGTACAGTATCACAAACAACTACATAAGCAGAAGAGTGGCATAGAAGGGTGCCATGTGCCGTGGTGCAAACAGGGGAAATTGGCTCCCCATCCCTTGGTTTGATATTGGCAGTAAAAAACAGCTACTGGCGGGGTGCGTTGGACCCCTTAGACTGAAGGGCTCCGGTGCCACTGCACCTTCTGTACTGTTGATAGCTACACCCCTGGAACACAAGCCGTTTGTGTTTGCCAAGTCTGAAAGACAAGTTGCACTGCACGGGTCTGTGATCGCGTGAATTATGTCTTCAGAAAAGTGGAAAGTAGAAGAAAGCACCCTCGTAGTATATTTATCTATGAATAACTCACTGTGCCCCATAATTTAACTCCGGCTGACACTGAAACAGCTAATACGTAATCTCGTGTTGCACCGAGACAACTCCCTGGTGAGTGTCCTGCTGCTCAAACGATGTATACACAAATACATTGTCGCAGCAGGAGAGGTGCTGCGCTGAAGTGAATCACGCTGCAGCTGCACTCTCAAGTATGTGCGTGCCCCGTGCATCGGTCTACCTGGAGCGTGCGGAGAGGGTCTTAGAGCATCGTGCAGCCTGTGGGGTGAAAGGACAGTCAAGGCTACCCAGGGCCAGGCTGCTGCAGGACGGGTCGTCAATCTGTACACAGCCCTGCCTTAAAACACTCTCAGAATACTCTATCGAGATAAGGGGTGGCGTGAGGGCTGCTGAGAGGCACGCCTTTATCACACACTTGGAGACCAGTTCGAAAACACTGTCAAACCTGAGGACCCTGCTGGATAGATACAAAGATATGTCTTTCTCATTTAACATAGCGAATACAGACTGCAGTCTGGGGCCACGGAAGCGGTGCAGTCCGTGGGGTGATGTCCTGGGCTGTGGAATGACGAAGCGTGACCCAGAGATGTACTACAAACACAGGTCAGCGTGGGACAAAAGTGGCAGCTCTTGGAGCGAGCGAGACCCGCGGATGGTATATGATAATGTAAGCATCGTGCGGAGTATATAGGGAAGACAGTCTGAGATCCCACGCGCATCCTAACGAGGGATGTCCTTTGTTGTTATATTATGCTAACACCATCATGCACGGGGGAGGCGGAAACTGTACTAGATGCACCATATACAAGAAAATATTACATCTGCCTAATTGTTACACATCCAGGGAAGAATGTGAGTAATCAAGAGGTCCTTCTAATGCTGCGCAGCACGCCTGCACCCGAGATCGATAGGTACTTTGTCAGTGACGCTCTCCGAGGGCTCCGGCCTGCCTCCGGCCCTGCTGCCCGCGCCTTATTGGAAAACAGTCCGACCCAGTCAGCGGTCCGCATTATCTGAAATCAAAGGCGCTCGCTGAGCCAATGAGAAGCCGTATTTATGGGATGGTAATTAAAAGGTGCTCAATCAGCCGCGCACCTGTATCAAGAGTTATTTATTTATTCATTCATTCATTTACTTTAAAAAGGGATGTGCTGGCGACCTTTAGACGCGCTCGAGTGACAGGATAAGTGAGCCATATTTAATGATCACTTATGCCCTGCAGTTAGTTAATTCTGACCAAGAGAAGACGTTTGAGCTGCCTTAGCCTTAGCCCCCGCGGCCCCTCCCCCCCAGCGCGACCGGCCCAATCCAGCTCCCCTCCCCGCTCCAGCCTCCCAGCTGTCCAGCCCTCCCCGACCCCTACTTAATGGTGGCCACTGTGAGACGCTGGCGCGCCGAAGGCGCATCAAAGGCAAGCCCGTCTGCGCCCGTCCGCGACCAGCGCCAGGAACCCTGGACCTCCACCCCGCCAACGCTACGACCCAGCAGCACTCCACGCACTCAACCCAGGCCGCAACAACAACTGCAAGCTAGCATCACCAGCCGACTCCCACGGACCCTTCAGCTGTCACCGCTGCCGGCACACCTGCAGCACCACCAAGAACACGGATCCAGCCCAACCCGCCCACAAGAACACAACCGAACCGAAGACCCTGCAATGCATCCTCCTCAACGTCCGATCCCTCCACAAACACGCCACAGAAATCTGGGACCTCCTCGACAGCACCACCCCGGACGTAGCGTTCTTCACCGAAACCTGGACCAACACCACCTCGGGACCGGACATCGCCATCGCCATCCCCCAAGGATACAAGATCTCCAGGAAGGACCGCCCCACCCGCCCAGGAGGAGGAATCGCCATCATCCACAAATCCAGCCTCCGCCTGAGCTCACTCCCTGACGAGCCCACAGAACTGATGGAACACCTTCACTTCAAGATACAGACCAGCCCCACCGCCACCCTCCGAGGAACCCTCATCTACCGACCCCCTGGACCCCGCGGACCCTTCGCCAACTCCATCACGGACATTATCTCCCCGCAGGCCATTGCATCCACCAACTACACCCTGCTGGGAGACCTCAACATCCACCTCGACAACCAACTGGACCCCAACACCACATCCCTCATGGACAACCTCCACAACATTGGACTGCGCCAGATCGTGACCGAGCCCACGCATTCAGCAGGACACACCCTCGACCCCCTCTTCACTACAGGAAACTCCATCACCTTCAGCCACACCACCAAACTCCCATGGACCGACCATCGTTGCGTCCACTTCACCTTCAGAACACCCACCATCCACAGACACCAGCACCTGCTTCCACGAAGAAACTGGACCAAAATCACCGACGACCAGCTCACCTCCACCCCAACCATCGCGGAAAACGACGACCCCAACACCGCAGCCCGAACCCTGCATAGATGGATCTCGGACAGCACCAACACCATAGCCCCCCTCAAGAAAAACAACAATACCCGCGCCAAGAAAGCCAGATGGTTTACCACCGAACTTCGAGAGTCCAGAAGCACATGCCGCCGCCTCGAAAAGGCCTGGAGGAACACCAAATCCACAGAAGCCCACGACAACTTCAAAGCCGCCACCAACGCCCACCATCAACTCATCAGAGAAACGAGGAAAAAAGAGATTGAAGACAGAATCTCCACCCACGCGCACAACAGCAAGGAACTCTTCAGCATCATCAAGGAGTTCGCCCAACCCACTAGCGAGTCTACCGACATCCCTCCCTCACAAGACCTCTGCGACAAACTCAGCACCTTTTTCCACCACAAAATAAGAGCATCTACGACAACTTCGACGAAGACAACCAACACACTGAACCCTCACCAACCACCCCCGACACCCGGAAACCAGCGATTGACGACTGGACAGCCCTCACCACCGAAGACACACTGAAGACAATGAAGTCAATCCACTTAGGGGCCCCCACGGACCCCTGCCCCCACCACATCTTCAACAGAGCCGCCGACACCATCGCACCCATGCTCCGCCACACCATCAACCGCTCCCTGGCGACCGCCTCGTTCCCCGACGACTGGAAACACGCAGAGGTCAACCCCCTCCTAAAGAAACCCTCAGCGGACCCCACCAACCTCAAAAACTACAGACCCATCTCCCTGCTCCCGTTCCCAGAGAAAGTCATCGAGAAAGCCATCAACAGCCAGCTCGCCACATTCATTGAAGAACACAACATCCTCGACTCCTCCCAATACGGCTTCAGAAAAAACCACAGTACGGAAACCGCCCTCCTCGCCGCAACAGACGACATCCGCACCCTACTGGACAAAGGAGAAACAGTAGCCCTCATCCTCCTCGACCTATCAGCGGCGTTCGACACAGTCTCCCACCGCACCCTAATACGCAGACTCTACGACGCAGGAATCCAGGACAAGGCTCTCGACTGGATCCGCTCCTTCCTCTCCGGCAGGACGCAGCGGGTCAGACTCCCCCTTTCCTCTCGGACCCCACACCTACCACCTGCGGAGTCCCCCAGGGCTCCTCCCTCAGCCCGACGCTCTTCAACGTCTACATGGCTCCACTCGCCCCCATCGTCAGAACCTACGGACTCAACATCGTGTCATACGCAGACGACACCCAGCTCATCCTCTCCCTATCCAACGAGCCCAACACCGCCAGACGCAACTTTCAAGAAGGCATGGAAGCCGTCGCCAAATGGATGAAAAACAGCTGCCTACAACTAAACACCAACAAAACAGAAGTACTCATCATGGGCCCAAACCCCGATGCCTGGAGCGACACCTGGTGGCCCCCCGTCCTCGGAAACCCGCCAACCCCCACGGACCACGCACGCAACCTGGGAATCATCCTGGACTCCGAGCTCAAAATGGACCGCCAGATCAACTCTGTCTCGTCTTCCTGCTTCCACACCCTCCGCCTCCTTCGTAAGACCTTCAAATGGATCCCCCTCGAACACCGAAAGACCGTCACTCACGCCCTGGTCACCAGCAGACTCGACTACGGCAACGCACTCTACGCCGGAATAAACAAAAACCTCACCGCAAGCTACAGAACATCCAGAACGCCGCCGCAAGACTGGTCCTCAACCTGCCAAAACACTGCCACATCTCCCAGCACCTGCGCACACTCCACTGGCTCCCTGTCGAGGCGAGAATCACCTTCAAGATGCTCACCCACGCACACAAGGCCCTCCACGGCACCGGACCAGCATACCTGAACAGCCGACTCAAATTCCACGCACCCCAAAGGACCCTACGATCAGCCCAGCTCTCCTACGCCGGGGTCCCCGGCACCAGAAAGACCAGATCGGGAGGCCGCTCCTTCTCCTTCCTCGCGGCCAAAGCATGGAACGCCCTTCCGCTCCACCTCAGACAGACAACATCGCTCCCCATCTTCGCAAGAAACCTCAAAACCTGGCTCTTCGACAGACCTCCTCCTTGGTGGATGGAACCTGCACCCCCCCCCCCCTAGCGCCTTGAGACCCTTACGGGTGAGTAGTCGCGCTTTAACAAACCCCTGATTGATTGATTAAATGGAAGTTTCTCGGAATTTGTAATATTTGCAAGGCTGAGAGTAAACAACAGCTTGCACTATTGACACGTCTCAGAGGAATTTCCATTAGAAAGTCTGTGGTGGTTTATGAGGAAAGGAAGTGGCCGGAGAAGAGGGGAAAGCTGTCTTCAAGTAGGAACAGCCAGTGTTCAATTACAACAAGCATTGATCTCTTATCTTTATGGGGCCATGTGTTTCTAATTAGCATTCTCTCAAAGGAAAAAAATCTTGACGAAACCAAGATTTTTTTCCTTTGAGAGGTCGGGGGCAGTGCGTTCCTCCACGCTAATTAGAAACACATGGCCCCATAAAGATAAGAAAGTGCTTTGCGACAGCAGCAAAGCAGGCGACCCAGTCCGGATCGGAGGCCAAAGGGCGTCAACAAAAAACCCTCATTTCCAATGGCAGGCCACCGTTTAGCATAAACGGTGACGCCAGCCAATGAAAATGAGGGGCGGGGCTTCAAGTCCCCTTCTCAAATCTACTCTCCTACAAAATCTCTCGCCCAGCGAGCAGCGCTTTGCGCTGCAATGCCAGGCGAGACCTGAAAAAAAACAAGACTTCTCTTTAGCAAGGCAAGCACAGCTTTATACTGCCGCGACAGGGGGAGTAGCTATCTCCACACAGGCAAACAGCTGGTCTCAATTTGCTGCTTCACAGGCAGCCACTTTTATACTTGGTCAGACAATGCTCGTTACAAAAGGGCAAACATTAAGTTACTTAGAAGTTACACATTGGTTACAAAAACATTTTTTGTGATCTGTGTTCCTAACCTTATGACTTCTCTCTGCACATTCTTCATTGTATTTTCTAACAATGCTTAGCTTAACAAACTAACTATTCACTACTCTTGACTGCATGTATATTTGTGTGTGTGCTTTATCCTTCTGCTCCCAAGACCTCTTAATAGATTACGTGTGCTCTTGGCTAATTCAATCTCTTGCTCCTCTTGTTTAATCATATTTTCAATTTGCTTAGAACACAAAATATGTGCATGTGTGCTAAGACCATAAATTCCTTCAAGCGTACAAACACGTGTTTTCCTTTAACTAAGACCTTGCAGTTCATGCACTCTATTTGCAAGTGAACTCTTCACCTCTCTGGCATCAGCACGAATTTTAGGCTTGCATTTTTCTTTTACCACATATACTTTTACATTGTTTTCTACTGATGTCTGATGAAACGTAATTTCTTCATATTTCATTTGCTCTATGACATTGGTAAGTAGCGTATTATTTAGAAGTGAAACTTTTACAAATGTGTCAAAAATGGGGACGGGGCAAACTATCTCAAATACAAACAGAATGTCCTGTGGTAACATTGGGATCATTCGGTGCTAAGAAAAAATCCCACAGTACTGCATGAAAAACAGAAGGCCCGTCAAAAAGCCACAAACAGAGACAGGAAATATGCATACTTTACCAAAAGAGGAAAAGAAGACAGTCTACTGTGAACAACAAAGGGGATGGCCAATCTACGGATGGCATGGATATGCGCAGAACCACTTCGTTTAAATGCATGTCTTCAAAGGGAGCTAGGGACAAGCAACTACACCAAAGAACAATAGACTGTAATTGTGACTCCATTATGGAAGTTAACTGCACCATTTTTACAACGCATAGCCAAGCACCTATTGTGTTTAGAAAAAGAATCATCAATTTTAAGAATCTTCTATTTGTGTCTTATGGCTGAATTTTCAAGTTGCTCATTGTAAATTATTGCATTTTCACACAAATTCCGCTGAAGAGTCATTTTACTTCCCTTAAAATAAAAGTGATTATTGAAATAGACAAAGTATGCATGACTTTAAAAGCTAAACAACTATAAAGATTTTGTCAACTGCCATATAGAGTAGGAATTATATTGATGGTTCACAAACATCACAGGAGTAGATCTACAGCTATCTCCAGAGTGCTCAGCAAGCTTGCGAGCTGCCAAACATCCGCATTTTTTTTCCATCTTGTCTTTCTGGTTTTAACCACTTTATCCAAACATGATTCACAGTAATCTCCCACTGCGCTGTATTCATGCATTATGGGTTTGTCATCAAAATGTGCCAACCCTTTAAAAAGCAACAGCTAAATCAGAACTCTTAGATCCTCTTGAAAAAAGTGAAATCCTTTCCCCCCTCGTTCAAAGAATGTCTCCTGTTTGTAAAACATTCTCTGCTGTGTTCTCAGTTTTCCTTAAATCAATTGCTCTGATTAAGGTTCTTATCTACTCAGTAGAAGATTACAACTAAGTGTGGTATCAACTTACTGCATGGTAGAAATATTTACAGTTTGCTATAGTTATTATTCTGTTTACCAAGGGAGTAGACTATGAATATTGTTTAACACATAACACATCAAGGTGCATTAATGCAAGGCTATTGGTGACCCAGTGTAAGCCCTTCTTCAAAGACAACACTTTTACCAGATTATATTGTGCGAGTGCCTCTGGCCCTGCAGTGGGCCCCGGAGGACTGTTTATGGGTTCCTGGAAGACTCATTTCCCCCAGTTATAGATATTCCAATAGATCAACAGTGAGATGTACGATTCCACTCAATCAAAGGGCCTCCTGTAGTCGTAGTGGGCAAGCCAATAGTTCTGGCCTGCTTTTTGAGTCCTGGCTAAAATATTTTTTAAACCTTCTGGAATGAAAAAACAAAAAATATTTCTCTTTGTATACAATGCATCCAAGACCAAAATAATGTAACATGTGCTGATATAGGAGACATTTGAGATGTAAAATAACCCTGAATACACAGCAATGGTAGCACTCTAGAGGAGGAAGAAATCAATCAATCAATCAGGAGTTTGTTAAAGCGCGACTACTCACCCGTAAGGGTCTCAAGGCGCTAGGGGTGGGGGGTTGCAGGTTCCATTCCATCAAGGAGGGGGTCTGTCGAAGATATATTGTAAAGATAGAGGCCCCCTGCTAATAGGGTACAGTTCCTTAAGGCAGGGTTAGTAAATCTAGTGTAAAAGACTTAAGGCAACAATAATATCAAATCACAGCAATTGTCTAATGAATTGAAGCACATATATAGACAAAAAGAGAACCACAATATCTGATAGTATTATATAAAATATAAAAAAATGTTTTATTAATGAACAATGAATTAATGACAGAAATATATAATATTAAAACAATACTCCAATTATACTAATTCAATCATACTATCATTCATACATTAAAAAGTCACAATTTGTTTGACAGTATAATAAAAACACTTAATATCTAATATTCTTGATCATAAAAGTACAATGTGGCAAAATGGTAATAAACTATTATGTTCGTTCTACGCGCGTTTCGGCACCAACCAGTGCCTTCGTCAGGAAAAGGGGGCCACAAGGGATCAAGGTGATTTCTTATTTCACTCCAATAGGATGGTAAAAGTGTAACGATGACTGCTACAGATTATGAAACATGTCCAATATCTTTAAGCAATGGATGTCCAATTTGAAAATGGGTTTAACCTAACATCACTGACCCAAGGGTTTATAAGACTGACGTCCACCTCAATTTGGATCGTCTTATTGATTTTAATTCCGATAGTTAACAACTAGATAAAAATATTATTTTTTGGACATTTTAAAGATGCCGGATAGGGGTTGCCTCCACACGTGGATATCTATCTATTTCTGTCTTTTTCAACAAGGAGAACACAACAAAAAAATGCACAGCCTCAGTGACACGCCAAAGTGTTGGGGACGCTACTCACATTTCATCACCAACACATTTTTGTAAGTCACGTCTACTGGACCACATCTATTGGTGAGTGTGGGGCGGTCTGACAATCTATCCCAGGGAATCGTGGTTTATTTACAGTACTCACTACCTTAATTAATTGAGCATGTTTCTAAGCATTCTCAATGTATTCAGATAACGGAGTGGCAGGAGGTGATTACCGGAGTCTATTTGTGATGGATACTGTTGTTTACTGTTAATGTCCAAGACTCGGGTACTATTTTATTCCAATTGACTAACCAAGTAATGCCCTGTTTATGCTCGACTTGCTACCGGTATTGGCTAGCAGGAGGTCAAAGTGGCGTTTACTTCTACAATAATGGTGCTATATAAAGGGTAAAATTAATATCCTATTAACTTCTGATTTTGTGTTTTTTTCATTATCTCGCAATGCTCTATTCATACATTTGTCATGCAGAGTATTCTATTTCACATACACGAGGCCACACCATTTCAGGGTTCGCCCACGCAGCTTTTTCATCACCACTGACACTGGAACCCATCACCCATTCGGAAGTGGATGCTACCCCAGAGTATACTAACATGACAACACAGCAAGTAGTGTTTGCCACGGAAAATGGAACCAACCAGCCAAACAAAGCCCACAGTAAATTTTAAGTTTTGAACAGAACTATTTTTCTTTATTTGAACACCGGAGTCTCAATGGTAGCCACAGTTACAGTAGCTTAGATATATCAAATTCTGACACTCACTGAGGGACAATTTGTGATCCAGCAAGAGATGATCTTGGTTTCAAATCCCTTAAACAAAAGAATCAACGCTAAATAAAAGGAAACATCTTTGTTAGTCTATACAAATGGTTGGACAAAGAGCAGTAACACTCTTTTCAAGTCTATATATATAGCTAAATGGTTATTCGATGTAGTCTGGGAAATGTATTATGCAAACTTGGGAGTCATCCTTGTAGATAATGGTCATATGGTTATTTTCACGCCAGAGTCCAGCTAAGACGGAGGATATTTCCAGAAAGGAGGAGATCACTGCCATATAATATTTGTGCAGGCCAAAATCATCAACCAGATCAGTCAACAAGCACCAGAGAGCATTTGGGTACACCCTGATCGTGTAAACAAGATAACTGTAGAATTTACATCGTTGACAAGGACGACAGCTAGTGCCACATAGTTCCTAAGATTAATCCTATATTCAATGATCGACATAAACATCTTATTCAAACGAGCAAGATATCTCCATACAGGGCATATTCTCCTCCGGGTGCTTAGATCTTCCATAATCCTCTACGAAAAGATTGCAAATGTGACCACTCTCAAACTAGTTTAATAAACCCATGTTGTTTACTGTTATAAAAAAAGAGGAAAAATGTGGTCGGTATCAAGTGTGATTAGTGTTTCACAGTTCAAATAAACAAATCAGAACACAGAGCCCTTATACAAATTCCTCAGGAAGCAATGGTAAAACACTCTTCTCTCTAGGGCTGGGCTTTACTAAGAGAATGCAAGGCCTTGGTCCTACTCCAAACTGCCTACAACCGTCAGTAAATGTACAAATCGTACAAAAAGAGAAACCTTTTTCCAGCTACCAGCATGCACTTCATCAGAAAGCCATCATTTAGTTAGTGGTCTGATGTTTCTGGAAGTACCAACTTTGACACCAGGTTTTCTTAAATCAAATTTTGCTAACCAGGAATTTGGTCATCGTAGGAAACTTACCTCTCTATATAGTGCACCACAATGGGGTACACTGTGCAGAGAGGTCGAGGAGACCCTTACTTGTTTACAGAGGCAAAAGTAGATAATACTAATGCTCAATTTTGTGGTAGTGCGGGCGAGCAGTTAGGCTTATTAGAGGGTAGTGCTAAGCATTTGTTGTGCTCACAGAGGCAATAAATGATTCACACACTCAATGAATTAAGACTAGACCGAATTAGAAAATAGTACTTATTTTTATATAAATATTTAGACCAAGAACTTCGGGTACAAGGTAAATACTTTTCGCAATATGATACAATCACAATAAATCCAATAATCACAGTTGTGCGCAATTATGCACAATGCAGTTCCTATCGAAGGAAAAAGGCAACTGGAAAATCCATTCAATGCAGTTACTTTAGTGATTCACCTTTTAGAATCGGAAGGTTCGGGGGGCAAGGTCCAAAGTGCCAAGGTCAAGATCTAGGGAGCTTCCCTGATTTCATCGGGAGCAAGGAAAAAAGGGGACTTTGTAGCTGGTACGCTACAAAGACAAGGTGCCACCAGTAAAAGCAAAGGGGGACTTGCAGGCAAGTCCGAGGGCTCTCAAGGGAGAGGGGAGGTCGCAAGGGCTCTGTCGCCACAGGAACACAGCTGGTTTGAAGATTCCCTGGACAGGTGGGCTGGGTGCAGTGAAGATGTGCAGCTGGGCAATGGCGCACAAAGAGGCACCTCGCGGTCAGGAGCTGGCACCTTGGAGCGACGATTCTGAAGCTGCAGGACCAACTGCTGAGGTGGGTCTCTGGAGTCTTGACATCCCTCGTCAGGTGCTGGCTCGCTGTAAAGCTGGAGTCCGCCTGGACTCTGATTCGTTGGTTTTTGCAGCAAGGCCTCAAGACTTGGTGCAGAGGCCGAGCAGACCCTCCAGAGCAAGTGTACCTTCAGCTGGAACTCTGAGAAGTCAGTCGGGCTGGGGAGCTGGATGACGCCCGACCGGACTTTGCTGTTTTGGAGGTCTGTGGCTACAGGGCGCTAGTACCTCTATCCCAAGGGAGTTTCACAGGCGATTTGCGAAGTGCTGAAGACTCTCCATGGGTTGGTGGAGGCCACTCAGCAACAGGACGAGCTGGAGGATGGCGACGGTTGAGTTCTGTGGCGGCAGGCAGGAGTTTTTTCCCCAAAGTCTACCACGAGGTCTGGAGTTCTTAGTCCAACAGCAGTTATTAGTTTGTCTTCTACTTGTGTCCGTGGATACTACTACTGTTCAGAGTCTGGGGATGCCACCTAAATACTAATTTTAGGGCCAATGGACCCCTTGCCTGGGGTCGCTACACCCTCTATTATGCCCACCTCTTGTGTGAGGGGAACATAGCCCTAGTCCTGATTGGAGAAGTCCCACCATCTTCAAGATGGCAGGCACTGAAAAATGTGCTTCACCTCGCCTTAAGCACCTGAGGAGTGGAGTTGGCAGAGAGGGGCACACCTCCTATTCTTTCTACGGTTTCCTGCCCGTCTTCCCGCCAAAAGAGGGCGAGGACAGAAGGGCGGCCTGCTCCTATCAAGAGAGGCTGGGGTTGCGTTTCAAAGGCGCCAAGGCCTTTGAAGATTCCCACCACAGATGGCTCTTCCTGATCGGGGGAAGATGCGAACACCTCTTCCCAGGACAGGTTTGGTTCTCGACCTCTGAGCACGCTCGCACTCACCCCATGGAGGTCAGAACTCTATCTGGTGGTAGCAGGCTGGCTTAGACCAGTGGGTGAGCACTCTAAGGGTTGGTAGGTTTCAGGGGACCCCTTTAAGACATCCACTGTGTGCAATTATTAATAAATTTGACACTGGAATCAGTGCAGGTTTATTAAGATGAGATGTTTGGTACCAAACACCCCATAATACAGTGAAGCCATCATAGAGCTGGGGAACTCGTAATGCCAAGTGTCCAGCCCATGTACTCTCTATGGCTTCCCTGTTCACTTACAATATCCAAGAATCAACATGGATATTGCAGGGGTATGCAGATATGTCCTCACAGGTGATATAAGGCACCATGCCTTAGGACTATAAGGCCTGCTATAGGGGTATCTTACCTATGTTCCATGCAGTGTCTGCGGGCATGGCACACAGGGATGCGTGCCATGTCAACTATTCAGTTGTGTCTGCACCAAGGCACGCAATCAGCAATGGCAGCATGCATGGCCTTGAGGAGGGGGCCCTAGGGTTCCACAATTCGTGCTGCTACCCTTGGGGTCCCTCTTTAGTGCCAATGCCCTAGGTACCAGGGGTACCAAATTTCTAGGGACTTACAAGGGGTACTGAATTTGTGCCAATTGGGAAACAAAAAGGTACAGTTTAGGGAAAGCACTTCCGGCTCAGGGGACCCGATTGGCAGGGACCCTCTGCATTTCCAGTCGATGTTACATCAGAAACTAGGCAAAAGGTGGGAATGTTCTGCAATAGAATCGCAGATTCTCACAGTCATTGCCCAGAATAAATAAAAGCGAAGTCTAAAACCCATGTCACATGATGACAGAAAAAACATCACACACGCTTTATTACATGCATCACCTTGTGCACTACTCTCCTGTGGTAAATAAGGGAGAGGTGCCATATTGGACAAACTTTCCTTTTATTAATACCTAATGATGTTTCTTCCTATGTACATGGAGGATATCATGTTTGATTGTTTAGAAGCATCTTATTTAAAGTCAGAAACATTACAATGCTGTAATGCAGCTACTATGCCTGGACTAACAAATATGAAACTGTGTTTTGAAAGCTGGAAATTACTGTGTTTGTTTATAGAAAATACTAACTCTAACAAAACTTTGGACTTCCTGATGAGTGCTTCAGTTAGCAATTACCTAGCATACAAAACAAGCATTTGCAATGTAATAGGTCTCGCATTTATGAGAGTTTGAGTTATTGGCATTGTAAATGACAATGCCTTTTATTTAGGAGTGGTTTTAAAAACAGATTAAAAAAAAGGCATTGTCATTTACAATGCCAATAGCTTAAACTCTCGCAAATGTGAGACCTATTGCATTGCAAATGCGTGCTATAAATTTAAAGAGTTAGGTGAGAGCGTGTCCTGCCTGCAACAGCAAGCAGGGCAAATTTATTTGAGAAAATAGTGCTTGGAGGCTGTAATTAAAGCCTACCGAGCAACAACACATGTAACAGGGGGTGTCGCCAGGGGAGATTACAAAATGAGACAAGGCGGTACTAAGGAGGGACTACTAAGCATTTTGACCAATGAACAGCCACAGTTTACAGTGGACAATGGCACAAGCCAATGAAAAATATGGGCGGAGAGTGGGCGGAGCTTCAAGTCCCTACCTCAATACAACATGCCTCGCAGAGCAGCGCATGCGCTGCCCAGGCTTGACCTAAAAAGGAGTAAGTGGGTTCCTACGGGCACTGTAGAATAACTTGAGCCCTAGTACAGACACAGTACTCTAGTGAGACTCAGATGTAGTCCAAGAATCGATAGGACAAGTCCATGGGCAGAGGCAAAGAGGAAGGTGCAGCAAGGTAAGGATAAGGACATCAGAAAAGAAAACGTTCCATTTCTCCCCTTCGGTTAGATTTAACCGGCATCTTGGGCCACACACTATACAAATGTGTACTTTACATCGCCCATCACTGAAAGCCCAGCACAACTAGGCTCTTGACTGTCAGCAGGTTCTGCCTGCCGCTCCCAGCAGCGTCCTGGCACAGTCGGGCTGGGAGGGTTAAATTTTCACGGGGTGGGGGGGAAGAGTGCCATAAAGCAATAGGGTTTGGCACCCTTTATACTCTAACTTAAAATAGCAATTAAAGTACCCTTTTGTTAGTCTTATTATGCGTAATGTTAGTAGGGTACTAGTTTCAATACTCAAGAACTCCATCCACCCCAAAAGTAAGGGGGTTGCAAAGACACCACAGCTGGTTGGGGCAGGAATCCATGAGAGAGATCTGTGTTTTCACTGACTCACACCTCATCGCTGTATAAAATCATCACAACAAATTCACCAACTGTATTGCAGGCTCATTTATAAAATGAGAACTATATTCCAATTGTGTGTGCTAACTAAAATAAAACCCATCATTTCTATTATATAAATGTAAATATATTGGGTTATTTTACAAACAAGAGTGAACAATATTGTGGAGTGTTGAATTTAAGACTGGTTGCTTACATGTGAAAATAATATTACAGCACAAGTTTCTTTTTCAAATAATAATGAAGTAATTTCTTGTCTATAAATACAATTGATGAATGCACATTGTTTCAGCAGACATGTTCTAAATCACGCAGACAGCCCTATTATCTGCTTACTGGATGTTGTTTAAAATGAATTAAAGATGCCCCCTACACAAATGCATTTTAAAATGATCTATGTAACAAAATTGCGTTTTTTAATGTCACATTTTGTTTTGTTTCTTCTTTGTTCAAGTAGGTGAATCGTTGGTACGCAATCTAAATGGTACCAAATTGATGAGTCCAACTGAATAACTTGGTAGCTCCATGGATTGTGAAAATATGAATTGGCATATGCCGAAAGGACCACCAATCAAAAATGAGTGGGAAAATGCACCTAAGTTGGGTTCGTTTTCTTGAGTTCCATAATGCTGATTAAAAATAGCTATAAAACTTTCACTGTGTATTAAACATACTTCGAAAGCGCACAAAAAAAAACGAAAAGGAAACAAATGACAGACTCGAGACAGAACGTGTTGTCAAAGTTCTCATGAGAAAAGTTGCCATCCCCCCTGTGCCAAATTGCACAATTTCTACAGTAGAACAATCTCATAACCAACTAACTAGATTACTAACGAAGGATTTATAACATAAGAGTAGAGAACCATTCTTGACCGGTTTGCAAACAAATTTAAGAGCAAAAAAAGCAGGAAGAAAAGGAGAGGGTGAGTAGCTCAAATGTACGATCAAATGTGCGGGTGCTTGGTTGCCGCCACCATCATAACTACAACAGTTGAATAACACGTACAGTCTCATTTGAGATCAGTGAAATTTATTTTCTCCTTATGTTCATCCTTCACAGCAAGCAGCAATGAAAAATCCCACTGTTGACCATCAAGAAACACAATTACCTCATTTCTAAATTCGTTAACCAATATAATTCCCCAAACAGAAGACCTTTTAGTTTATTCTACATTTGGTGCAAAGTTGAGTGTTGAGATAAGGATGTTAGGATAAGGAAAGTTATTAAATAAAAACAGCCTGGCCCACCAGGCCCTGGCACTGCAGTGGACTTCTTTCTAGGTAGAGAAGTACAGGTGTACAAACAAAATGTTGTCACTCACAGTTAAAAGCACCAATGGCTGAAATGGGCAGCATGAAAATCTGATTAACACTTGAACAAACCAATGGATGAGGACAGCTGACCTAAAGCCCCTGTAGGTATGTGTGTATGTATTTATTATGGTCACTGAAAAAATAAAGTTCAAAAAGAGTCATGATTGTGAATTAAAACTGAAAAACCACTGAAATTACCAAGTTATGGTTAGGACTGCAATCCATAACCAACATACTAGATTCAATGCTCTTGACCTCATCCTTGATGACCGAGGCAATTGCATACGTCACAAATATACCTACAGATGTAATTGCAAAGCAAATTATCCTAACACTATGAAAGAAACAACCTGGAATTTAGCATTATTTATTAATTTGTGTATGCATGGTTACGTAATTACGTTGTGCTTTTAGGTGTTGTTACATGTTCGGATAAAAATTCCGTGTTTATAAGCCTTGCATCGGTTGGACGAGTTATGGTTTGAATATCTGTTGCGTGATTTATGGGTTGTGAACCCAGCTATAACTTAAAAAACAAGCCGCTGAAATTTGCTTTTAATTCTCAACGATAACTTCAGGATAACTGCGTTTTCGCAGATAATTTCTAAGGGTTTTTATTTAAACATAATTTAATATGTTGTAACCAAAAGTTACTCATAACAGCACTTTAATTTTTTTATCACACAGTGAACATTTTTTTTTAATCATATACCACATGCAACAGTTCCTCCCACCCAACCAACCACAGGAAGCTAGCCCTCGCTCCATATAGACTTCACCTGTGCACAATGGGGGTGGTTCAAAGGGACTGACCTGTGTGACCTGCAGCCAGACCTCGCACCCAGCCCTCTCCAGACAGTCAAACACCACAGTGCACACGGGAGCGGGTCACAGTGCTTGACCTTCGGCCAGCTGCAGTGCACAACCGTCTGCGGAGGCCACACCCCCTCTGTACATGGCCTTCGATCATGAGCAGCAGGACATGTCCACAGGCAGTGGGACCCTGTGGTCAACCCGCAGCATGCAGTCAAACCCCACTGTCCAATGCAGTCAGATGAGCACAGCAGGGCTTAGCTGCCGAGCCCCAATCAGTCACAGGTGGCCGAGCCCAGCTGTGCATTTGTTCATGCACAGTGAGGATTGGCAGCTATTACTCGACTGTGGATCAGCCTTGCTTCTAACTTACGAGGTGCGGCAAACATCTAGAAGCGGCCCTTGGCCATGCGCCGCTGTGTTGCTCTGAATAACTTTTTTCTATTTTTTCTGTTAAATTGGCAGGTTCTGTTAATCCAGTTTCACAGAACTCCACAGGCCCAAAATCCCAAGAATACTCAAACCTGATTGGACAAGGAAGCTTTCTCTCCTGCCGTCCCTTGTAGCTGCATGGAACCAAACCTCTCTGATAAGCTGGCTGCTATTTCGGAGAAAAAAAATTGTGGTCATCATTCCAGGATGCAGGGCCTCGGTCTCTATGTTCTTAAAAATCAAAACTGAAAGGGCACATAAGGAGGCAATGTGAGTACCCCCTGACCCTCAAGATCATGTGGGAAGAAGGGGTCCAAAGGGAACCTCAGTAAATAAATAGATATACATATTGTTTAATGTAGGATTCTGCAGCGAGGTTCGCCAATCCCAAGGCTGGGTTTGGACGTACGTTCATGGGCAGGGACCATGAACCCACATTAAGCTCCATGAGCCTATGCTGATCATATATAGTTCAGGGAATACAAAATCAGGTCCTCAGACCACATGGGAGGCCGAACACAGGCACCTGTGTCTTGCCATGAATCTTCGGTCTTGGGCGAAAGGCCTAGCGATAGCCAAAGCCCTAGGACCAAACCCAGCACAACAGCCAAGACATTATAACTCACACACCAAATAGTGCTTAAGACTTCAAAATATTTATAGCAATAAGAGGCTTAGTGGAGTGATCTGGTGGCTCAATGGACTAACCATCCAATCCAGAAACCTGTGTTTGACCTTGTGGCCACAGGTTCAAATACCGGTGGGTTCACTCAGCCTTTCATCCTTTCGGTGTTGATAAAGTTAGTACCACTGAGTTGGGTAACAATAAACACCTGTTATTCAGCACCAAGATGCCTCAAGAGGCGAACATACGTTTTACAAATACAGGTGTTTTGCTATGTAATTAAAAAAAGCATGCTCAAACCAGTAAGTTATCATACATTCATAGTGGTCTCTTTCACGGTGTTATGGGCAATGTATAGTCTCATGTTTAAAATGACTATGACATTTGCAATTGCATCCGTCAAATCAAGAGTGAGGTCATGACCATTGTATTTAGTGTGCCAGTTACACCCTGAATGGCTGCTGTGCCAGTTATGAAGGGCCTAAACATAATTTGTGAATTTGAGAGGTTTATGGCTTTATTTTGTAACTATAACTGCACTGTAACTGTGTTTTTTTTTTATTTCTGAGGTTCTTTTAAACATACCTTTAGGTGTTACAACAAAAGCTAACCATAACTTCACTTTAACCTATGTTTGCTCATGTGTGTGCGTGTTCGTTCAAAACGAATAGCTGTAAAAGTGCACATCTCACAGGAAAACATGAAATATGAAAAATATGTCATGCTTGCCTGTGAAATATGGATTTAATCTTGATAATAGCCCCTATACCAAACTGCAGAGATTTACCATGGTCGGGCCTCTTGGGGTTTTGTGCCATGGAGCAAGGTTATCCAAATTAAGTGGGAAAACCCGACTAATTATGTGGCACATGAATAACATACATCTACCGATCCACATCATTGTTCTTTGTTTTATTAGCAATTTATTCATGAAAGGTAAACAAAAACTAAACATCCTACTTCCAATCAGCACCCATTGTTAGCAGCAAAGGTAAACAAACCCTAAACATTGTAATTATAATCAGTGCCCATTGTAAGCTGTACTTTGACTAAAACACCCCAAAATATACATGTAACATAAATGCAAAGCAGCCGACAAGCAGCACACATTTTACTAGTCCAACAAACCTTACAAGCAACGGAGACGAGGTATTTTGTCATTCAGCTACTCAAATGAATATGCGGAGGTGAAATAGTTTGAACAAATTTAAGTTTAAATTCCCCAAAACCTAAACTGGAAAACGTATGCCACCGTAAAAACTTGGCACGGGTAGCAACACAGATATCTGCAGCACTTGCTTCAGTCTTATGGTGGCATGACCAAGCATATCAGCCTTTTCAGTTGACTTTTCCAAAGGGTTTCAGGAACAAAGAATACCAAGTTAGCAGAAGTTCATATTTTGTACACTGCTTCATTTAGCAGAAAGAATGTCACTCATAAAATATCTAAAACTCCAGCGCGGACTGCATGACTGAACTGCCTGCCTGCCTGCACTGCGGGGAGCTGGGGCTGCGTTTGAACTTCGCCCTCCTGCAAGCCCCGGATATATTCGGCATACCATTAAACACAGTTGGCGGGCATGTGACGTTGGCGGGCATGTGACGCCGGCGGCCATCTTTCACCACAGTTGACACATCTTTCAGGCCTGCCAAGTATCACGCATCAGGTGTGACGCTAACGCATTTCAGTGTGGTGTTCAGCATCACCGCACTGAAATGCATTGTCACGCATTTTTGCCACACTCTGAAACTCTGGCTACGTAGGGTGCAGGTGCGCACAGCTGCTCCCCGCAGACTTGTTGCAGTCAGGGCTCTCAGTAAGTTAATAGTTAATCTTGTCAGCTATCAGCTCTGGAGTGGCTGAGAGTGCTACAATGTTATAAATGAAATCTGCACAGCCTGTCACGTGCCTAGCAACATTATTTCATTTTCCTCCGGCCGCGGTGCCGCGCGGCTTTCAGACACGCACCACATGATGACTGACAGACTCACACACCACTGCCAATTACCAAGACCCCGGGGCGGGGCCTGCCCTTAGCAGTGTTTGTTGCTGGCTGTAGCACACCATGGGGGGCCCGGATAATCAGGATGTGAGTGCCTCGTCACGGCCTGGAGGAAGAGAAAGTGAGGTCAGAAGCGGCGGGGGACTCAATCTGAGAGTCAGCCAGGACTCATTGAGAACAGCCGGCAGCCTGGACCTAAGTCTAAGGTGGATTGCTGCTTTGCAGAATGAGCTGCTGACGCGCCAGTCACGCTGGCTTTAAAGATCATTCAATAGTAAGTAGACAGTTGTTTACCAGTCATTTGCTACCCCAGACTGTTTGTAAAGTGTTAACACAAATTAAATTACCAATGCCTAGGAGCACGCAATCAGGGTGCTGCTTCAGCTGCTTGCTGTCTGAGTCACTTAGTGCTCCATCACAGAGACACAGGTGGGTCCCCGTGACTAACTGTTGTGTTGAGGTAATCACATGATCCCTGCTGTTGGGCCGGGTGACGTCACTCGTGCCACAGAGAGCGGCCCCGAGTCCTGAGATGGTGTTCTCCAGATTGATTTGGCTGTCAATCTCAGTGCTCTGTTTTTTGTCTGCCTGCCCGACTGCGACAACACTAGGCACCAGTCTGTTGGGGGCTCACACATCCTGTTTGGGCCAGGTCCCAGACCCACGAGTGAGTGCTGGTATACACAATTGCAGAATTACTGCTAATCCGAAGCACTGTTACACGAGTTAAAGTACTGGACTGTCTAGTAAAACAAGATGGCCAGCCATAACTCTATTTGCGTGAATGTTTCAAGAACTGCTTGTTTCTGTAGTTCAGTCAATCTCGTATCTCTCAAAAAACAGACGCTACCTTTATCTACCACAATGGCATTGGATGTGTCGACCTTGCGCCAGCACTCAAAAATCCGACCCATAAGTTTAACATTGATGACAGAAGCGAACATGTAACCCACAGAGCCAGGTTATCTATCGTATTCAAAAACATTTCTTTGTTTCTGTTACTACTTTAACAGAAGAATTGGCTAGGTGATGGAACCGACTGAAGATGTAAAACATGGCAGGATTACTGCGTGGAAGGTGGCTATCTTCGGCGCTTGCTACTCTTGAGTGCTTGTGTATGCAGAATGCTACAGGGAAAAAACGTGAGGTAGACTGCATGTAGGAGGGGAGAGTACATTGAAATTAGAGTTAAGCGTGTTTCGGTACACATTGTGACAACCATTGCGAAGAGAAGAGCTTAAATGCAGCCCCAGTCTCCCCGAGCCAAAAACAATTCTTTGTAGGCCCTGGGCTCTTGCATGTGGCCTGTCATTTGCAGAGCATTTAATTAAAATGATTGTTGCCCTGCTCAAATGAAAGATTGGGAGCCCGGTTAACACTGCGAGTAGAATTTGTTTCTACAATAACTAAACCTCCCAGTGCGCGCATTCCTGTTTTGAACTGATTCACAAATATATTCACCAGCAGACAAACGGAGAAAATTAGGTTTCTTACTTAGTGTGACTGGACAAACATAAATCATCTCCTGTGTAAGATATGTACCGCACACTCCAACATCTTTACTTGTTTCAACCTCTTTCTTACTGCTATATATTATACCGGGGCTAATTGTTTGCTTTTGAATGAAATATATCCAGTATATATCTATTTGGAGAACTATTTTGCTCCTTGATGGTTTTGGAAGGTGCAATTGTGGAATGATTTTTGCCAGCAGATGCAAAGTTGTGTCTCACATGCACCACCATTTGGGCCACGTTTGATGCTTATAGGAACAACCTGACACTTCATAATACTGACAACATTCATAGAGTGCATATATGCTTGTAGGTGTAACTACCTGGGCCCATCAAAAGACAATTGGCTGGCCTACTGTAAACTCAGCAGCTGATATTGTCTCCGTTCCTAAAATAGTCGTTTTTGGCTTGAAAAATCGGGGGTGCCCCTCCCGAATCAGGTTATTGGCATGTATGAGTTAGCCGTGACTCCGAGTCCTGCTGCTGCTGATTCGCCCACCACTTTCAAATGTCACTAGCCACCACTGACTAGGGTAGTGCCCTTCCATATCTGGCGCTTTGCAGTAATAGTAAGATCTTCTTAGAGTTTCTCTTTGGTGAAATGGGTGTAATTTCTGATATTTATATGCTTCCATCATGTTTTTTACTTGACTTAAGCTTGCGAGAAAGTGTCACTCATAGTCGTTGAAATGTCACTCATAATTACACTGAAATTATGAAAATGTCACACATAGCAATCTAAAACCTTGGCAGCTATGATCTTTAGCACAGCTGCCCCCGCAGCGGACATACCTTCATTTCAGTTGCTTTTCACTGAATCCGCAATGCATTTCGCTACAGCTGATGTACAACTGCCTCGGCGAACGTTAAGTACAGAAGAATTATTGTAATCACAGGATTTAGCTTAATTAAACTACGGTGGTCAAGCTGTTCTGCCTCATCAATGCACATGAGCAATATTTGTGGAAGTCTCTTGCTACACCTAGACAAAACCCACAATGGCATTCCAACAGGAGTGACTGCTAATCAAAAGTGTTGCCTTTTCTCCGGCACCAAACTGAAAATGTTCCAGGCAAAAACTCTGAAGGGCTTCCATCTGGCTCGACCCTGCCAGACTGGCCTAAGAACGTGAAGCATTGTTGCCAGATAAGTAATTTTTAAGCAACTGCACAACTGGTGATTTTTCATTAGGTCTGCGAGCAGAGCATGGATTGCTTACTCATGCCGTGAGATGTATGTGCAAAGTGCTCGAATTTATCAATCCTGGAGAAAAAAATAAGAGTCCAATAGCCATTCCAGTTCGTTAAGGTCTAGACTGGCAGCAGAAAAAGCGAATTTCAAACTTCAATTAATAACAATTGCTATAAAAATATTTCAATGTCCAGAAAAAAAACCTATGCGGAATCCATGGTGGTGGTCTCTAAGCGTTGCAGTACGCAAACTGTATCCAATTAATTTTGAGAAACCCTTTATAAACCTTTGGGAACGTTATTTATGCCACGCAGATTATCAAAGTTAGCATAAAAAGAAAAAAAAGAAAGGGAGACAGAAAAAAAGGAGACGCAGGCATGCACCTTTGGGAGTGCTAACGCTAAATCAAGGAGCACATCTCAGAAAGGCTGCTCCAATCAAGTCTTGGGTGACTGAACTTGCTTCAAATCTGATGGAAAGATTACCCAAACACAAAAAGACCCAATTAGTGACCTCTTCCAGGAAAAGGAATGAATCCTAATGTGCTGGGCCATCACGCAGGGGTGTTGGGTTGACTCGGTCTATGAACAGAAGATCTGCGTCTGCACCTTTAAGACGGAACATGTTTAGGTGCACCCAGCTTACAGCAGATGACCGCTTGATGTTAGTCCCTACATCCCTCCTGCAGGATGAGACGGAGCAGGGGATGATCCAAATACTAGCAATAGCTGATATCGCAGTGGGTCAGTAGAGAAATACAGCCATAGAAGATGTTACGGAGGGAGAGGATCCCTTCGGAACGCTGCCTATGATGCTGCTAATTTTGGAACGTAAAGTGCACAGATTCATTTGCCAAATATAGTTTTGAAAGAAGGAGTTGAGATAAGTTACTTTTAGCCCATCGATTGACACAACCCTTCCTCCCAGAAAGGAGCCGAGTCAGAGAGCTCTTGCTAAGTGGTCCCCAGTTCTCGTTAGACCTTAAGAAGCTCGCTTGTGGAATGCTGTATTTCAGTCTGAACTGAGCCTTCCAGTCAGCCTGCAGCTCCCCTGCACCGGACCTTCTCCACAAAGACACAGAGGAGCAACATCACACACAATATGCAGATTGAGAGATTCACACCTTGAACTAAACTACATCCGTTTCAATCTGTAGCACATCAACCACCACTAACGATTTTAATCTTTCATCATCTCTGTGTGTACCCAGTACAAACTGTAATGTATTATCAAGGCACCAGTGGCATTTAAAGGCACTAATGCAGAACCCCACCAGATACTCATGCTGCCACTGCCAAGGCCTGGATCTGTGGAGAGCTGACATGAGCACGCTGCAGGAGGTGGCACTGCAGAGGCCCAGACCCTCAGAGAAGCAGCAAAAGATAACTGCCTCTGTGGGATGGGTGAGTGGCCCATCACACATGTACAGCTTCTGCCTTTGGGGGGAAGGGGAGAGAAATTCACTAAGGGCTTTATAATGGGGATCAATATGAAACCTCCGCTGTCGTTCAGTGTGCTGCAACACCCACAGTCAAAATGGCAGCTAACAGCAAGACAAAACAATCACACATGCAGTGTGACTGAGTCATAGACCAGGGGCAATCGCCGTGTGGTAGAGAGCCATATTGTAACTGGGTGTAGTGCAGACAGAGAGCTGCCATCACACAGTATGGGTGTAGTAGAGTAAGACAGTGTCAATAAAATCGTCTGCATTGGTCTGTGGCTCACCAGTGTGGGAGCAGCAGAGGGCGCTAGAAGGGGCTGTGCTGAGCACAATAGACCCCCAATAGTCTCAATTCTGGAAGTGGAGTGAGATGCGTCCACGTGGATGTGCAAGTGTGTCATAGGGCAAGTGTGTCCGGTTTGCCTTCAGCCTGACTCATGGCATCTCAGTCACCCACGGCATTTGCTACCAATGGCATATAAAAAGCATCTGTGGCATAGCACCAACCGGCACCAACTTAAAGCTAGCCATTCTTCACGTATTTCTGGGCATCTCTGGAAGGACAGTAGCCATCCCTGGAATAAGGCTGGCCAGCCTTGGCATTTCTGGAATAACAGTGATTATGTCACAATGGTGGTCATTCTTGGCATATAGCAAGCATCACTGGCACAATGCCCGCCCTTGAGGCAGCACAATGCTGGCCTTCTGTGGTATATTGCAGGCATCCTTGGCGTGACTGTGACGAACTCTGGCATAATGCTGGCTATCCTTGCTGTTCCAGTGCCCATCCCTACCTGTAGTACCCTGGTACAAGGGTAGACATGCCCTAATAGTGGGCATTAAAATTGTGGGCACCCTCAAAATTATTTTGCCCACTCCTGACATAATAGTCATCTTGGCATATGCGAGTGATATTTCTGGCATGGCAAGATGATACACCAGCATGTAAAGGCAGAATCTGTCCATCTCTGACCATATTGAGTGGGAGCACATGATGAAAATGGCAAGTGGATATTTCGGGACAAAATATCATTTACTAGAAAAATGCAAACTGCTATTTTCGGATAAAAACACTGTTTTTTTTAAAATCATGTTTTTGTTTGAATCAATTACGTTGGACACCCAAAATGAAAAGCTTACAAATCAGAGAAAAGTTAATGTACTTTCAAAACCACCAAGCTTATGTTTGGGGAAAATTATTGCTTTTCCTAGATATTTCTAACGCTGATATTTCAGTGGTAATTCATGTTGAAGGTGGGATACTTATTGCTGAAGTTGGTTCTTTGGTGCCACAGGACACTTACTGCCACAGCTGCTATTAAATGGCTGATAGAGAAATTGAGGCATGTCCCCTTCAAAGTTTTATATAATATTATCTCTATCTATGCTGTCTGAGGACTAACTGTATGACTGGTGCAACCTGTCTGCTGCCTGAACTTTGGGGCAGTAGTTATGTCCTTTGAGACTTCAAAAACGTATCTCACTGCGCTGTCTACTGCCTGAGATTATGAAATATGTGGAAGTATTTATTTTTCTGCTCTACCATTGGTTGGCGTCATTGACAATTTCACTTATTTGCTTCTTATTCGTTAGCTTGTGTGGGCTTTCTTTCCTCTTCTTGTGGAGCATGGATGCTTTACTTGTGCCTTCCATTGCTCATTTGTCAGGTGCTACTTTTTTCTGTTTGTTTAACCACTCTATGAGAGTGCATGTGTTTTCTGTTTCCCTAGTTCTTCTCTTCCCACCTCCCTTTCCCCCTCCAAGCTCCATGTTGTGGGCTTCTCCCCACCCACTCCCATTGCTTTCTGGGCTGCCTACTGCTCAGCCCCACCACGTTACTGTCTCTGCCATTTAGTTTGCTTCCCTCCCCATGACCTCTGTGTAGCTTCCCCATCTACACACTGTTACTCCCACACCATCCTCAGTGCTGCTTTCCCCGCCCCCCTTCTACCACAGCGTTGCTCTCTCTCGCCCATGTTTCTCAGTTTGCGTTTGACTGACAGACAAGCTGAGGATATTTGGATCAACTTCACAAGGGAGAAAATGGCCTTCATGACTTCGAGATCAACTTCGCCAGAAAACAAATACTGCAGTTCCACTTCTAAAAGGGCACCAAAAGCCCCGGGACCTACAATCGCGGTCTGGGGTATCACAGTGGAGAAGGTCAGGCCCTCGACTTTCTTTCACTGAGGTGCATGATCCCCCACCAGGAAGCACCAGCTGTACTCCTGTCCTCACAGAGATGCTGCTGAGTGAGCGCCACAGAAGAGCAAAGCGGTCACTCCTCCTTTCTGCTGCACAAGTTTTTTATTTGACTCCAATGACTCCTCAGTTTTACAAAATCACAATTTTTACCTCTCACCCACAAGACAACTTTTAGCGGTCTTTAGGCTAAAGCCTACTGTGGACCACAGTGCTTTAAATAAGATTAAAAAAACATTGGTTGGTGGGGTGGTCAGGAGTGTGTGCGTGGGTGTGTGTGTGTGTGTGTATGTGCGCATGCACGCATGTGCAGAGGGAGTGTCTCTAAAAGGAACTTAAGGGTATGTGTTAAAACATGTAAACTACAATTCTGTGCTCTGAACAGCATTTAGAGGCCTTGCTGTGAGTTTCCTGCAGTTGCATCCAGGCACATCACACAACAACAAACATATGCTTAAACAAGTCAGACCTATTGGCTTTGAGAGTGCTTGTTAGTAATTTGATATAAATGAGCAACAATGATTTCATTTAAGAAATTAGAATTGCTAATTACAAGTGGTACATATGTGACCATCACTATATACACTCAGAGGCCAAGAGTTAGATGAGCATGAAATCTGAACACTGTTATAGCCCCACGGCTTTAAGTGGGATGAAAAAAGTCAGGGGTCTATGAAAGGGGTGCGGCCTATTTAACTAAGGGCGTGGTTTAAACATGCAAACTAAACTTTTGTGATTCCGATAGCATGCCACCCGACTGGTATTATGGAGCCTCTCTGAGCTTTCTGTTATTGCACCGGATATATAACACAATAACTGACATACACTAAGAACAAGCCAGTACTATTGGCTTTGTCAGTGGTTAACTGTTTAAAATAAATGAGTAACAATGATTTTGGAGTAAATAATTAATATTGAAAATGTTTCAATTCTGAACATATGAGACGGAATTAAACGTTCCTAAGGTCTGTGGAAGGCATAGTGGTTTTCAGAGTGTCTCAGTCGCTCCTGTTCTTCTCTTCACCACTTTCCTCCGAAGCGTATGTTAGAGAGCTGTGCCCTTTTTTCTCCACACCCTTCTGAAGTCCTCTGTATATATCTCACACCTCATTCCTCTTAAGCACCCTTTCCACTCTCTCCTGCTTGCACTTCCTCGCATCTCACCACCCCCAAGCACACAACACACCTATACACCTACTTACCTGTAAGCACTGAATTTTCTTTTACTTTTGCTTTGTCAATATTTTCACAGCTACGTATTCCTTTCACACACAGTTGCATAGAATCACAATTGCAACTGGCATACATGAAAATTGCTCAGCACGCTCTGCAGAGATGCCAAAGATTGGATGCCGTTATATTCCAAATACCTTTTTGGCCCACTGACAGCACTGTGAGTAACTCGCAATGCCTTCAGCCCAAACTCCAGAGCTCGCAGTGTGGTCCCTTATTAACACCTGGAAGCGACTTAGGTCAAAGTATGCACTGCACAAGAGTACTATGCTGTACAAAAAAACAACTACTGAAACAACATCCTGGAAAGAGCAAACACTCTTGGGGAATGTAAAATTAAGTGAACCGTGAAATATAAAGAGTGACTACATCACTGACATGAACAGCCTTAACATTTTTTATATTCATTTTTCACAAATCGATCAGTTTTTTGCTTGTAGAGTTAAGGACATGAAAATACGGCCTCAAAGGGACCTGCTTCAATGTCCACTTTTAATTGCTTCCGGGTCTGGGACCCAGAGGGACCAGGTCCACTTAAAGACCTGTACGGCCCACTGACTCCCACTACCTTCAGCCTCACCTGCAGAATTCCTAAAAGTACCCCAATATTAACACCATCCCACAACCAGAACTCATTTGGAGACCTCGATGCAACTCAGCTCTCATGAACCATATAAGCACTGGAAACCCCAACTTTGCCTTTTAGAGCCAAGACCGCTTGGCTTTGCCAAGACGGAGTAAAATTAATTCCAATTCCAATATAAAACTGCACTGAAGCAGAGTTTACAAATGTTAATAAATTCAAAGACTTTGCCTCTGTGAAATATGCTAAATATATACAGTATCATATTGCTAAAACCAATGGCAAAGCCAAGTGATCCCAAAGACGTTACCTATAGACTTTGCCAATGTTTCTTTATTTTTATGACGTGTACTTCTGGGCGTGCGCTTTTCGAATGATAGGTATGACTACACCTATTTTGTGGCAGTTCACTGTTGGTCATTTATACAGCATGAACTTTGTACTATTAAAGTTGATGTTTAGCACTATGAATAAACATTGTTTGCTCTTTTTCAAACAAGACAATAAAAAGAGAAGCCTTCCTGCTCAACAGTCGCTGAAAAGGCTCAGACGCCTCACACGGACGTTTTAAAGAACAGTCACTCACACACAAATGAGATAAAATAGCGCTGAAAGGCATAAAATAAGCGCGACTTCTTCAATGTAGGTATTCAAGGCCAGGTGACCCGCTGTTAACAAGATAAAGAATTGGTGAATACACTGAAAAAGCAGAGGAAGAAATGACTGTTGAGGCTTAATTGCTCCAGTGCTGATGTGTGACTGGAAAAGATACACCGGGTGTATCTTTTCCAGTCACACAGCAGGGGCGTAACACAGGCCCCCGCAGCCCCCGCGGTGCGGGGGGCCCAGAGTTGCAGGGGGCCCCCTCAGCACAATACTCCGGCCCAAGAGCTCGGATTGGATCCGGAGTGGGGGCCCCTCCGTGTACGTGGCAGGGGGCCCCCTCAACTTTCGTTACGCCACCCCCAGCTCAAACCAGAACTGAATGACTGTCAGCGAAATCTTCAGGCACGAGGCGCGGTTTCTTCGCATGGAGAGGCGGATGCATCTGCGTCAGTGAGTGTGCGGGATGGGTTTCCTCAGTCTGAAATTTCCAAACAATCTCCATGATTTAATCACCTTAAAATGCTAAACCGACAAGTGGGTTGCGGGGGTGATTTGAGTGGTATTGGGGTGGTAGAGGAGGGCCGGTGATGTGCGGTAATGGTGCCAGTGACAATATTCCGGGGATTAAACGGCATTCCGGAGACCCCTCAAATCTATCCAAGTACGCAGGTCTCTGTATGGCAGTGATTTAAATGGGCCGGTACTGCCCGGTATGGAGTACCGGCACTTTTTTATTTTGAGAGGGAGAGTACCGGCACTTCTCGAGAGCGACGTAATACTTTTAATTGGACAGTACCTGCACTTCTATTTTTCCATTTCAAGCACTGCTGAATAGTACAAATAAAACTTGCAATTCTTCAGTAAATTGATGATACGCCAATGGACGTCAATTCATCGAAATGCCAGGGGTAGCGGAAGTGACGTCACACGCTCTTTGGCCTGACCTTTCACTCATTTACACATATACACATACACACAAATACACTCTCACACACAAACGCACTCACCCGTAAGCACGCACACACCCTACATTTAAAGCATTTGTTTCTTATCTCAGCTGCCATGGAAGGGCCTATTCCAGCTTATTGTACTCCATTTTTATTACACTATTAGTGAATAATACATTTTATTTATTAATTATTAGTGTAATACAAAATTGACAGAAAATAAAGAGAGTGGAGCCCCAGCTGCCCCTGTGTTACTGGCACTGCATTTGCCATCTCGGAGGTCAGGGGGTCGCAAAGGCAATGCCAGGGGTCGCAAAAAGCAAGCCTGGGGTCGCAGCTGCGACCCCTGAATGACGTCCATGGATACATCACTGTCACCATCGCCTCCAGGTTGCTGGCTCCAGTCAGTGAACTCAGGAGGTTGGACGGATGTATTAGGATTTATAGCGCCCAGGCTGTCATCCCGCAGGGAATGCAGAGCAGCAGGTATGAAGAGGCTGCAGAGGTGTTTGAGGCAGACACACACACTTTCTGAATGCCATTTTAATGTTGTGTTGGGTATTTGACACAACATACTACAAGGAAAGTAGAGCACTTCAGAGAGAACCATTTAATGTCACCTGGGGCATCTCAAACTTAAGACTCTGCACATACAACAGTGCCATGTGTCTCAATTAAAAAAAACAAAAAAAAACTAGTGCCATGTGTTCAGCCGAAGCAGATTACAAACCCAGAATGTGGACTAGCTCTGTAGTTACTATTTACTCCACGTGTTCATAATCTGAGGTACAGCAAGGTGCGGCGGGTTACAGTGCTCTTGGTTACACGCAGGTCTCTTGCCCAGAATGAGTACATTTGATTTAGAACGGCATCAATAGCTGTTCCTTGGAATTGGGAGTAAGACTGAAGCGCATAAAAGAAAGTAAGTAGCATGCTACCTATGGCAATGGTACAATCTTCATCAACACAAAATGGGACTCTCGAGGTTCAGCAGAACAGCGTTTTAAGAAAAAAGAAAAACGTATCCAGTCTGCCAAATATACATGTGTAAAATGTTACCTTTTGTATCAGTCATCTCTGCACAGCCAATGAAGCAATACACAGGTGAAATATTTTCAGGGCAGAAATGGCATAAAGGGTAAAATGTGCTGCCTCCCTGGTCACAATGTGCATTAATTACGCTATTTGTTTTTCTAAACTCTGCAATGCCTCCGGGGGAGGGGGGGACGCGAATGAGTTGCTCCTCTAACTAATACTTCAAAAGTTGGGGGGGTGGGGAGGTGGGGGAAGAAGGTATTTATTAAAGAGGGTGGAGGAAAGCACACGTCCCTAAGCATATGCTTAAACGTTGTCTTCTGTAGCAAACACGCATACTGCCATTCAGATAGCTCAGTGGGTTTATGTTCCTAGAGTGGAAATCGGTCAGCAACGTAAAGCACATTGACTAGAATCAACACAGCTTTTTATCCTTCATCGGTTGATAAAAGCAGTACTACCAAGATAGCTAATAAGAAAGCCAATTATTTATTGTTCTATTTACCAGTCGGACCGGACAAAAAGAAAACACGTATAAATGTGTTGGGTCTGTCCCTACAAGCATATGCATGTCGCTCTTCCCGCGTGGATTTCGATTAAAAAAGTGAGAAATATTAGGTTGGAGTGCACAGATATTGTGAGGTTTCGAATGTCTTACTGCTAGTGGCCCAAAATAAGAGATACATCAGGTGCTAAATATCTGGTTATTTGATTTCCCTTATCTAGCACCACTGTGTCAAGCCACGCCTTTTCCAAAGGGCTCGTAGTTACGGTTCGTAGGCCCACCCAAACCCCGCCTTTTCAATCCACCTGGAGCCCTGTTGCACCTCCGACACGTTCCTTCCTGGGCTCCATGGAGTAGTCTCAAAATAAAAGAGGGGTCCTCCTCACCAAAGGGACAGGACACCAAAATGACACTAAGTCAGAAAAAACTTCCCTTTGGGTTATCTAAGAGCATACCATCATTTATACAGTACACTTGTCATGACCAAATCGAATTGGTTTGCATTCACATAACAACAATATACTATTGAACTTGCAATGACCATCGGTTTGGCGCTTTGTGTGTTGTAAATTTTAAATTGGATTTTTCTGCTCTCTCCCGTTGTTTTTTTTGTACATCATGAGGATTAGTTCATAAATGTTAGGTACATAAATGATTTATGTCTGTAGTGCATTTTTATCTTTTTTTATTCAAAGGATCCATTGAGTAAAACACTTTTTATATTAACTTTTTGGCTTTTGTCATACTCGTTGGTGATTTTTGGATGTACATGAATGTGTACTGTATAAATGATGGTATGCTCTTAGATAACCCAAAGGAAAGTTTTTTCTGACTCCATGGAGTAGTGCCTTATGGTGTCACCTGGACACGTTGGCACTGCCCTAGGATCTACAGACCCACATTGTATTTCTGCGAAGCAATGTGATATTGGGCAAAAGTGACATTAAGGATTTATTCTGGATGTTGCATATTAAGGATATTGATTCTGTCAGAAGCAGTTGTACAAGAAAGTCATTTCAGTTCAGTTGGGAGCTAGACTATTGTGGATGTCGACGACCCCGTTACTTACACATGGGCTGGACAACATTCCTCAGTCCACTATCGTAGAGGATACTGATCTGTCCCCTTTCTGATAACGTGGTACTTACTCATCGTTTAATAAGCTAATTAGGGTGTATCCCTTCTACCTGTCCTGAGGAAGACTCGATCACAAATCATCTTCCAACAGGTCCTACATATCTTAATGCTTGATTAAATGCAATGACAAATGGGCATAAACACCGAGGTGACTGTTTGTCATTGTACTTTTAGTCAGCATGACTGTTCAGCAAGCTTTTGTTTGTTTTTCTTCTTTTTGTGCAGTTTACCCTCACGGGCACTGCGCCAGTGTAGCTCACCATTAGGAACGAACACCTCTTTGTGATATACAAGGTCTTGTTTAATAAAATTGACTTTGTTTACTCATATTGGTGTGTACTTGTTTTTTCTTGCAATTCTGATGTATACACGTGTAATCCTCCCTTCCCTCACATTGATTGGGCATACTTAGGACTAATTTATAGCCTTTGATTAAGTGATAAATTATTGTACAAATGCTTCTGACAGAAAAAGATATCCTTAATGTTACATAAATCCAGATTCTGAGGATTACCAGGTGTATCCCATGTATTTATACCTGGTTCAATGATTCTGGGGTGATGAAATGGCAAATCTGTAGTACTATGTGCAACATGTTCTGTACAAGCAAAACCATTTTACTGCTGGCATAGAAAGGATGCATCGTCTATCCCCTCCTGGAAGGAAAATGATTTTTTTTTTTAAAGATGGGTGATAGGGCCACTACTCGACAGCACTGGTTGATGAGGTCACTATCTTGAATTATTGGAGACAGTGTTGTCCAATGGAAGAGGAGACGTGCAAGAAAGGCGGAAGAACGGAAGCCGCACAGCAGCAGCTGCTTGGAGTCACTATTATATGGCACTTGCTGACAGTACTGCATAGCACTGGCTGATGAGGACACACTGGTCCTTCTGATTGGGGTCACAACTGCACAGCAGTGGCAGATGGACGCCTGGCTTTCTGTGCTGGGGTTGAGGGGAGAAATTCTGGTCTCATGTAACCTAATATAGCACACAACTGTAGAGTAATAGTTAATGGAGACTACTTTACTGTGTTGACTAATGGGGAAAAACAACAGTACAATATCCAGACCTGCAAACTGAAAAAATATTTCACTTTTTGAGGAGGGGGCGGGCCTTATGCTGAGAACTTAGTGCCACTTTTGCCCACTCGCCCAACAACCTCCCCGCCCCCTCCAATTGACCACGTGAAGGGAGCAGATATCATGTCACACATAGGGGTACCATGCGAGTTGGCAGGTCTTAGTACTTGTGGGCAGTAATCACTACAGAGTACTGGCTGCTAAGAAGACTAGTGTACAGAATCACATGATATAGAGTACTACGCATCAGAACTCTCAGAACGAAACAATCCTGGCTCTTGAGGAAGTACTGCAGTGTAACATCTTGTTGATGGGTAACAATTACATCAGAGAGGTGCATGAAGCCCTGGCACAATCACTAATCCAGGGGTCTCCAAGCCTGTCTGTAATAAGCGCTACTTATGTTGATTGAAAATCATCACCAGCTACTATTATTAGAGTTGGGTGTTCTGTAGGAAGCTGGCTCTGTATATACTATAGCAAAATAAGGTATAGTGTGCACAGAGTTCAGTGGATCCCCAGAGGCTTAAGTAGATAATACTAAAAGCTCTATTTGTGGTAGTGTGGCCGAGCATTTAGGCTTATCAGAGGGAAGCGTTAAGCATTTGTTGTACACACTCAGGCAAGAAATGATTACACACACTCAGACTGAATACAAGACCAATTTTTTTTGTAAAAAAGATATTACTTTGTTATTTTATTGTAGAACTCAGTTGCAGGTAATAGTTTAAAGAATGATAATGATACTTGTAGTAAGAATTATTTTGCAAGGCAGTAAAAATGCTTTACAGTAGTACTTAGCGACTGTGAAAGATAGACAGTTAAATGCAATAGGAGAAAATGCAAAGCAATCCTATAGGAGGAAAACAGGTATATGCATTAACAGGTAAGTAAACAACTTACTCTTCCAGTCTTCGGGGGTTTAGACCAGCACTGGGCAAGTTTCAATTCAAGGTAGGTACTGCACCAACAGCGGCACTGGGGCGCCGGGTGCAGAGGGCACTGGGCCTAATGTTAGTCAATAGAGACTGGGGGCACAGAACAAGGTGCAGATTGCAGGTAGGTACCCACGGTTTCATGGCACAGGCCCTAGGGGTTAAGGTGAGCATGGGGGGCAACAAGGCAGCACCAAACCAGCGGCACAGGGCGGCCAGGTGCAAGGTGCAGGGTGCAAATCAGCGTCAGGCTCCCAATGAATTTCAATGCGGAACCTCAGTCTCACAAAGAGGCTGCAGGATCTGTCCATGAGGCTGGATGAAGTGGACCATCGGCTGGGCTGGTAAGTTGGAGGGTTGCGGGACACCTGGGCACCGTTGCCTGGGCTCCCCAAAGTCAGGGGCCGAGGATGCAGGGGTGCCTTTTAGGAGTTGCGTTTTCTTCACTGGAGCCGGTCAGGGGGGACCCTTCGTGTTGAGGCTGCTGGCGACTTCTTGGGGCCCAGGAGAGGTCAGCCACCAATTGAGTAGAAGTCTGGATCGCTGGGGAGACGTCACTGGACAGGTAAGCCACTCAGACTCGGGCCGTGGGTGTCGGGTGCAGAGTGGGCAGGTGTTGCGGATCCGCCTTGATCCGGAATCCTTGAAGATGGAGTTTTTCTGAACAGGGCCACAGTTCTCGGGAGATCTGGTCTTGGCTGAAGAGTGGCAGTCTTCTTGGGGTTCTTGGAAGTCGCTGGCCATGGGACAGGCGTTGACTTCTTCGCAGGGTTCTTTGAGCAGGAGACAGGCCAGTAAAGCTGGGGCCAAATCAACAGTCGTCTTCCAGGCTCGGCTTCACGGCATCTTCTTCGTCTTTTTCTTCTTTGGTCACAGGAATCCGAGGATCAAGGTTCAGGGGTGCCCATAATTAGGGGCATTACAGGGTCTGGCAGGTAGTAGCAAATGGGCTACTTGCCTTTAGGGTGACTCTACCCTTTAAATGACCTCTCCCTTTGGGGAGAGGGCATCCCCCTAACCTGATTGGGTCGAATCCCTCGATTCAAGTTGGAGGATTTCCTAAGGAGGGGGTCACCTCGGTCCAGGGAATCTTAGAGGTGGTCTTGGCAGAGAGGGGACACACCTCTCCCGACTACCAATGTTCCCGCCGACCTTGCCACCAAAAGTGGGGCTTGGTCAAGGGGGCGTGCATCTCCACTAGCTGGAGAGGCCCTGGCTAGCATATCAAAGGGCAGGAACCCTTTGAGGCTCACTGTCCTGAATGTTGTTCCTGCTTGTGGGTAGGTGTGAAGCACCTCCACCCGAAGCAGCCTTTGTCCCTGACCCACAAGAGCACAAGGGGTCCCCACCTCAGGGGGTCAGAAACATGCCTCTGTGTGGCAGGTGGTGCAGACCAGTCAGCTAGACATGAGGGAGTTGGTCGTTTTTCATGGGCATCTCTAAGATGCCCTCTGAGTGCATTTTGTAATAAATCCAACACTGGCATTAGTGTGGGTTTATTATGCTGAGGAGTTTGATACCAAACTCCTTAGCATTCAGTAAAGCCATCATGGAGCTGTGGGGTTCTTAATGACAAACTCCCAGTCCATGTACTCAATATGGCTCCACTGCACTTACAATGTCTGTGAATGGAGGGGCACATTGCTCACGCAGCTGTGCCCTCACCTGTGGTATAGTGCACCCTGCCTTAGGGCTGTGAGGCCTGCTAGAGGGGAGACTTACCTATGCCACAGGCAGTGATTAGTGGGCATGGCACACAGGGATGTGCGCCATGTCGACTCTTAAGTGTTGTCTGCACCAAAACACTCAGTCTGCAATGGCAGTGTGTATGTGTTTGTTGGGGGGTCTCTGAGGGTGGCACAATACATGCTGCAGCCCTTAGAGACCCGCTCTGGTCACAAGGCCCTTGGTACCACTGGTACCTTTTACAACGGACTTACATGTGAACCAGAGGTGTGCTGATTGGGGAAACAAAGGTACAGTTTTGGGAAAGAACACAGGGACTGGGAACCTGATTGGCAGGGACCCAGTGCACACTCAGTCAAAGTGCATCAGATATCAGGCAAAAAGTGAGGGGTAACCATGCAAAAAGGGGCGCTTTCCTACAGGTTTGCCACATCAGACAAGAGTACATTAGTAGCCACAGTATACAAGCTTACCAACAATGATCTTCTCAGTGCATCAGGCACGGCTGCCAGCAGTAATGAAAAACATAGTTTGTCAATGGGGAATGCTTCTGCATGGGTAATACATAAGAGCCGTAGCTGCAATGCTCCTAGCACCAAGTTAATAATATCAGTAATAAGTCTCATCAACACCACACGATCACTCGAACATCAGTTTTAAATATATTTTGGAAATTCGACCATTTTTCTCCAAACATTGGCATAGAAGTTCTGAAAATACAGACAGTCATGAATATACACTTTTCTATTTAGTTATGCATATATTCATTCAACCAAGCAAAAGCCTCTAATTTACTAGGCTGGGTTGCACGCAGGAGAGCCACATACAGGTATGTGGAAAGCTACCAATATCTCATAAGCTACTTGAAGCAGCCTGGACCTATTTGTAGATTCCCCAGAGTACCAGAAGCTTGTAGGCTACTAAAAAATTAATGTGACAATCTAAGCGTTTGTTGGCCCTCAACGAGTATGATGTGAAACTCAAAAATGATAACTCAATATCGGAAATTGCTAGGAGAGTTCATCAATTTTCCACAATCAGTCTGAGCAACTGCATATTTTATCCAGGCTAATCAAAAGTGAACAGCATATTTATACAGGCACTATATCTAGGCCAAATATATCCGGGCACCAGCGCTGGAAATTTTGACTTTCATCCTGCCACTGGAATCTGAGAACAATCTTGGTAAAATAGAAGTATGCACGCATATATAGCAAACTATATTAAACTCACTATTTAGGAGATGGGAATAACGGAATCATTTTGAGAAATTTGGAGGAAACTGCTCATTCAGTCGTATTTGAGCTAATTTGTAAGACCATCTATTGCATTGACACTGAAGAAATTGTATTATCCGAAATATATTTTTTATGCAACTTTCAGCCACTTAACTGATGTAAATTCCTGTCGAGCTTTGTGATGCCTCAAACATCACAAATGACAGGAGTCAAAGGTCGCTTGGCATCATCCGGTATGCTAATGAAAGCCAGAGATCTGAGCTTTGCATGCTATGGTTCGAGATGGGGCCTCCCCCGCCTTTGAAAACCTGTACTTTTCCACCTGTGAAAAGGAAAAAGCACACCTACCTGTTGTGGTGGGAAATGACCGATTCAAACTAATGCCCTTCACAGTGTACTTCTGCGGGCCATTAGTAATTTTAAAAGCAGCAGTTAAACCAGAAAGGTCCTACAAATGCGCATCATCAATCCCCCGTGCACATCCATCAACTGGTTCACTTTCCTGTGTTTCAAAGCTCTTTATAAATAAAAATCAGCTCTCGCATTGATTTGCTAACCGCATATGTCGTAAAGGGACTACTTAAAACAAATCAACTTGGATGCAGGAGATACAACATGCTTTTTCTGCGGAGACCTTGCTTTGCCTTGCAGTCCTTATAGATTTACGCACGTTTTTCCACTTCGGCCTCCGCGGGCTAAACCGTTGTAGCAAACCACACAGTGCAGTGAGCACAGGAGCCTAAATGTAAACAGAACGGCTCAAGGTTAAAATGGCTGCTGCTACATTACACCACTGAGAACAATCTCTGTCTGCCCTCTCCTTGGGTGCACCTGGCACAGACCAGGCCTGAGCACCGCATTACACAATAATATGTGCTGTTCCTGGTGTAAACCAAAGTCTGCAAAAGGGCCCGCGCAGCAGTTTCAAACGTTGCTTCTTCTTTCACTGAGGGTTTCGAAGGCAAGTAAAGGACTTCCAGGGACCTCATTACCGCTTCCGAAGGGGGTAAACTAGGGGTGACTTAACTATGTGCCACTCCACAGTTGCGCATCCGTTGTGTGACTTAGAGGAGGCTATTTGCCCGTGCGCCATTGTCAGTAGTGTGGCGTGGGCACGAGGTCAAAGGCGTTCCCTCATTTGAATGGGGTCGACTCCAGGCACCCCCTTGACATTGCCTGGGTGCAAGAGTGCCTCCATGTGAGGGTCGCACACGAGGCCCCTTCTGAAATAAAGAGGAACACCAGGGGAGCAATAACTGGACGTTGCGACAGCCCTTGCGCTTACGCCCCCTCCCCCCAGGACATCTACACAAACTGGCCCCAGAGGCACTCCGATACCGTGGCTCAGGGACGAGGGTCATTTCCATCACTGCTTGCACACGAACGTGCCATTCGTCACTGTTCCGGAGCGAAGAAATATATATATACATATATCCTTCAATATTTTTGTTTTTCTACGGTGCTTGTTCAGCCACCTGAATAAAAGTTTGTATGGCTCATATTCCTATAACTATGGCAACCAGAGTGAGACAAATCTCAGAAAACGGATGTCGCCGACAGGTGAAAACCAGCAGAAATATGTAACCGTCCGGATTGGGGGGGGGAAAAAAAATCTTATACGGTCTTCAGTTACACTTTTCCTTTGCCACTGCTTCCCTCCAATCCAGACCATTTGTTTAATCGTAAAGTTTGCGTCGAACCACCATCCCTAGGAAATGCTTCCTAGAGGTGGTAATCGTGTCTGGGGACATAGGCTGGGCTTGACGGCGCTGCATCTCTGGCAGGTTTCGCCTACAACCCGCAGCTCTCCAGGCGTGGAGCTCTTGACCCTCTGAAGTGTGTGTTTAGAGTAGGACTAGCCCTCTCCGGTGCACACCAGGGCGGGACAATCAAAGGGAACTGCTAGGAGGCATGGAAGCCGGACAAGTGGAGGCTGAGAAACGCTCCACATTTCAAAGCCTGGCTTCTACCCCTAAACTGCTTGAAAGCTCAGAGACACCCAATGTCAAAACGAGTTGCTGTGAAAGGAGAGCAGGACAAAGGTACACCACCCCTCCTTGGGTTTATGGTTGTGTAGAAGTAGGAAGCCAGTACCTTAAAACGGAAACACGTATATTGTAAATATGAACTGTAGGCTATGCTGTCTAGTAGTCGCCCAATAATATGTTGCCATCCACACACCTCCTCATATTTCTTTTTGGGTGATGAAAATTCGAGCCCCAGCCCCCACAAAAGCCTCTCCCCCCAAAATACAAACATACTATTATTCAGTTTGCAGTGCTTCGAGACTGTGATGATCCTGCTGGCATGTTCTCACTAAAGTGCTTCGCTGGTCTTTAGAATAATGTCTGCACTATGTCAAATACTCAACTAAAAATAAAAATAAGTATTGGCAAAGCAAACCGGTCTGGCTCATAGCTTAAAGTGCCTTGATGTTTCCATCCATGAAGTTACTCATCCATCTGTCCAAGCATGTGGTCACTCATCCTTGCATTCACGCTTTTAGTAATCCACCCAACCTTGCCTTCCCCCATCAACAATACCACAAACACAAACTCACTAATCAACAAAACACGTGGTCTGTGGCAAGCCAGACCTTCTGGCTTTGCTGTGAATCTGAGGGCTGTGAGAATGCTTGCACTAGTGTTTGACTGCTAGTCTCTCTAGCACGTAGAAGTGCTCTGTAGAGTCACCTCTACTCCGTGAAGGATGTAAGAGTGCTTCTGGTGATGTGTGACTTCCACAATGTGTGGCTAGGGCGGCAAGGGCAATTGGAAGACTCTCACATGCCCACAGGTCAGGGCATTGTCTGCCTGGGAAGACCGCTGCCCACACTCCGAGGCTGAACCTGTTAAAACACATGTGAAAACAGAAATTCCATCTGAAGGGTGGAAGAGGAGTTGGCCTAACGGCTAGGGCGGTAGACCTCAAATCTGGGGAACCGGGTTTGAGTCTCAGCAAGGACGCGCAACATCCTGTGATTCTGGGCAAATCACTTAATCTCCCCGTGCCTAACAAAAATTAATGTGTTCTCATGTAATGCAACTGGTGCTCGTGTAAAGCGCCGATACCTTCGGGTCAAGTTCGCGCTATATAAAAAAACTCTGGAAAAAAAAAAAAAGACGGGTGAGGGATGGACCATCTTTTCCAGAGAGCTACTTCTGGCTGAGACTTTCCTGGTCTTATGCCTTCATCTGGATGCCCGCTTTGATTGGTCAGGTTTTTGTAACCTGTTGTGCAGTCATATGTGGCGTATCCTTGATTCACTCTTCCTAGAGTGCCTGAATACACTCTAAAAAGGTATAATATTGCCACTGACATGGCTTCGGACCTCAACTGCTGGCCACTCCCGACATGCGTTATACTGTATCCACCCCAGTGAAGGCTTCTCAGAGAGCTCTGTGTTGCTCACTGCCCCTTGAGAAGGCAGAGGGTGCTAGCAACCCCCTCATCTCACTTTGGCTTGAATTCTGATTTGCGGCCAACTTTGACCAGGGTAAGAACATCTTCCAGCTTTAAGAGCTTTTGCAGAAGTTTCTTTCTTAAGGATGAGGAATCGCAAACTGGAATGATTTTAGACTTCAAAGCTTTTTCAAACTGTATTTGTCAAGCTTCCGACAATTGATAAGTGTCATGAGATGCATAACCAAAAAGTCTATGGTTTCCATAGTGGGTTGACGTGTCAAACAAATGTACAATTTTTTTTTTTTTTAACACCAAGTAGGTCATAAGAATGCTTTACAGACCGGCGTAGGCATCTGTGTCATTTGCGTCAAACTTAAAAAATATACCAGAGCCAACACTGTGCAACCACAAATCTGTGAGGCATTTCTCACTTAACACCCAGAGTATCAGTAAATACTTTGAGGTCCTTGATCCAGCGCCACCAACACCGTCCTAGATTGTTGCATTTCTAGGCTATAAGGTGGCAAAACACCACTACTAGTGAATAAGAGGTAACGGCAGAGGGTGAGCAGCACTGAAAGACCTGGACACCTCCAGAGCAGGATTATACAGCTTGAGATTCTAATCGGAGGATACCACATAAACGATGTACAGAGGAGGCAGCAGAAATGAGCATTCGAGCATGAGTAGGATGGAAAGTTGCATCAACACGTGGGAAACTCTGCGTCATCACAACTATATAGCACAAGGGTTACAGGCAGCAACCAAGGGCCACAACATTTATCAATACACACTTCAATATGTTACTGGCTCAAAGACACAGCAGAAAGAAATGCCGATTTGCATAATTCAAGGACTCTTGTTTTGTATGGTCTGAGGGACAGAGCCCAGTGTTGTGTGTCTATGCCATGGGTCGGCCAGCTCTATTCTGTTTTTACCTGCCCTCTTCCCCAGTATGCCCCTCCCCTAGACTTCCTGTTCCCGTGCCCATAATAATGTGTTTCAGAAATGTCATTATTGTGCATCTGGAATGTAGAGATGACACAAGGACAACAAGCAGGACTGGAGTAACATTCAAAACATAAGGTCAACATCAAAACATCTTTAACGCTCACAGCAACCATTTATTAATTGCATAAAATGTCAAATGAGAGAAGATTATAAATGATAATCTAGGGCAGCAGCCACAAGCTAACATTTCTGTGAAACGGGACACTAATCAAAATCCACCCTTGAGTCAGTCCTGTCTCGCAGCCTGCAACCCTAGGCACTCAAGACCATAAACTTTACATAAAATATATCGCATTGGCCAACCCAGGGCAGTAACCAGCTAAATCGACTATGAACATAGGTAATACCATAAAGGGATCTGAAGAGCTGCTCAAAGCTGCCAACGTGCTGAAAACCATAAACTGTGCCCTGTTCCCTCACACTTCTGCATTCATCTCACTTCTAAGAACTGCATTCCATAACACTATAACAGCACCTCAGTGGTCCTCACTAACTCTGGGCGGTGAACTCCACTCTGCTAGCGGAGTTTGCAGAGTTTTCTGCACTCGGCGTAGCTCGATGAGTTCCCAAAAACTCGGAGCAGAGTTTTTTTCCTCACTGGTGCTAGTCAACGTCAGGTTGACGAGCGGGAGTGAGGAAAATACACCTGCCGGCGAGATTTTTCCTTGCTCGTCAATGTCTAGTTGGCCAGCGCAAGCGAGAAAAATCAACTTCCCAGCGAGATTTCTCAGTGCCGGCAGTCAGATTTCTCAATACGAATGGTCGCATTTGCTTGCGACCCCTCGCGCTGAGAAACTTCCGTTTGCGTTGAGAAAGCTGCCGCTTGGGTAGAAAATCTACCCGAGCAGCAGAAAGAAAGCAGCGCCTTCTTGCGCTGCACATGGTGCCAATTGCGATGTTGTTCCAGTGCGGCACAAACACCTGGGGCTGAAAATCACTGCAAATGGCATGACCCCAACACACTCTGCCGCTTGCAGAACTCCGCTTAGCGTGGTGGAGTTTTGTTGTTACTTTGCGAAATCCGCCCAAGCTTAGTCCTCACGCATGATGTGGAAACACTTCCTGCACAGGATCAAAACAAAGACAGCACTCTTCCAACTACACACCCTACACACTGCAGCATGCTTCCCATGTAGGATATATATATATATATATATATATATATATATATATATATATATATATATATATATATCCAAAACAATCCTAACTCCTTGACAAGAAGAAGGCACGCACTCGAAGACTGCAGGTTTAAGGCTTCTTTATTTAAAAGGGCCTCCTTCGACCCAACGCCTGAAGAGACGCGTTTCGGCTGCGCCTGCAGCCTTTGTCAATCTGGTCTGCGCCAGTCTAGTTCAAATATTTATATAACACTTCCCCCATCATAGACATAAAAGAAATTCATGGAACACATGCAAAACCATAAACAATGGCTGTTGGAAAATGTAGTCATGGGTCCACATGAACATGCATTTGCGCATATTGTAAACTTTTTTCAAAGTAAAATACATCAGATATGACATATCCCACTTGAAATAGTAAACATGCAAATATTCCACCGAATTCTGATAAGGACAAGTGATATTCACAATATAATAAGTTAAAAACAATGTTAAGCGCACAACCACTTCAAGAAGTGCTAACAGAAATAAACAGGTTGCATTTTGACAGATATATCATTTTTGAGGAGACAGCACTAATCCGAAATAATGTCCTGTGGCATGGTATGATCTTTAAATAGAGTCAGTGACCCTTACATAAGCGCTGCCTCCGGAACCACGGTTTTTGACCTCTTACCGATTAGACTGCTGCATCGGGACCATATGTCACACAATGAGGGGCAATATATCATAGCAAAGAGGGACAGACCGAGTGACTAAAAACACAAAGTGTATACTTTCAACTCAAAAGTCGACCTCTCACATGTAGCAGATATTTGGTTGGGACTCCAAATCCCATAATGCCCCTTAATCATCACACGTGCAGTGCGGCCGGACACCTAAAGGCCATAGGTATTCGCATTCCATGTTAAATACATTATTCTGAAATGCATTGTTTCTTAAGTCCGTGTAATCATTAGAGGCAGTCATAATCAAAGTAAAACTGTAAATCACGCCACTCAAGGAAGGAATGACTTTCCCTTGATATTTCGGACATCGGCTAAAAATGAAAACTCAAATGCAACAAAGTTAATGCAATGAATTGCCGCCGAACACGGGTTAAAGTCACAGGGGCGTAGGAGACACTAAATTTCTGGGGGGGGACAGGGACAACCTTGTGGACTTTCCAGTGACTATACAAATCGCCCATTGTGTGAGACCGTACGCCCGTTAAACGTACACAATCGCATAGTTATGAAGAGAAATATTGAGAAAGGCTGGCATGTAGTCACAGTTTGCAAGTATGCTTTATTTTTATTTACATTCACAAAGTAATTAGACCAAATGGGAAAAAAATATGTATATGAATCTTGCATCTTCATGCACCAAGCAAACAAAGGGGATGTCTGGGGGTCCATAGGACCCGCTTTCTCCCCTCCAGAGGGCTGCTCTAAGGAGGCGCACTCACAGTGTGCCACATTTTTGGTGCGCCTCCTGAGAGCTTCTTTGCCTCTGTGCACACGTCTGTAATACAGCGCGGGCACAAAGGCAAAGGAATCCCCTCATTTGAATGGGACAGCACCCCCATGCAAATGAGGGAACGCTCTCTTGAGGTAGCGCTGGTGCTTTAACTGCTCCAGCGCTATTGGTATTACAGAAGGGGCCGCACAAGTGTCTGCAGTCCCTTCTGTAATACCAAAGTGCCCCGTGGGCAGGCAAAGCGGGCACGAACGCCTGTTGCGCCCCCGGGGCACTTTCTGTAATACGGCCATTGGGCTTCTAAGGTCTGTTGGGGCCTTCTAAGGTGTAGCATGGGAATGTGCTCCCTCGTGAGAGTGGACTGGTCATAAAGGCTGAGCCTGGTTCCCCAGTTCCAAATTCATCTGCTCTGGCCATAGTGCCACATCCTCTCTCCACTGAACACCATACTGCCCCACTGAGAGAAACTCGCACTGACTTCAGCTACAACCCAATTGTGCCCTGCTATAAACACCTGGAGGTGACTCAATTCAAATTATGCACTAGACAAGAGCAATATGCTGCCTGAAAAAACAAAGTATCAACATCCTGGAAAGAGCAAACACTCAAGGGAATGCAAGTTTAAGTAAAGAATGTGAATGTAAGCAGGAACATGGTAACCTTAATGCTTTTACTCTCTTTATTCAGAAATCAGTGAGAGATTTTTCCTGAAAAGTTAGGGACATGACTACAGGGCCCAGAATGGACACGTTTCAATGTGCGTTGCTTATATCCTTACAAAACCTAAGCAGTTTGGTTTAAAAGGACCACATTCCTGAACACAGAGCTGCGGTACAAATTTTATAAGCTAAAATAAGGAAAAAACACTTAAAGGGATCACATTAAACGTTCTCCACTCCACCCATCAACCAGGTATTGCAGTCCCTCCAGGAATGGTGCACTTCCCCACCCGGGGAAAACAATGTTGTTCAAAGAAAGAAGATAAAAAGAGAGTAGAGCTTCACTGGTAAACTTTGTAAAGTGGCGCTAATGTGTGTGGGTGTGAATAAAACCAATCTGGCCTGTCTGCGACCCCTCTGTAACTGAAGGACTTTCTCCTACCAGCTGTTCCAGGCAGGACACGAGCAGCGCTGGTGCTCAGCTGATGGCTGCCTTTCCTTTCCTGGCTGTAACCGCGCTGCAATCACAGTGATGGTGCTATTTCCCTGGACTTTTATTTATTAAATGCGCCACAATGACTTTCTGCTCCATCGTGTCCATGTTAATTATCCCCATCCTTCCGTCCTTATGCACAGCCCTTCATTTGCATTAAGTCACGGAGGCGCCGCAGTGATTTTGGGCTCAATGGTGTCCGTCAGTGTTACTTAGTCCCGCCCTTCCCTCCTCCACGTAGGGCAAAGTTCTGTTGTTACACACCCCTGCCTTCTGCCTGTACATGCCCTCTTGTTTATTTAACGTCCTATAGGATCAACATTACATTTTACATCACCCTCAATAAAGGCAGAAATAGGGCGCTGTGAGGTCACGGTTTACTCTAAAGCACCGAATTGGGTAGAAGGCAGAGCGCAAGTTGTGGCATTTATTGTTGGCCGTAGCTTTCTTCCCTTCTAAGCTGCACACGAAGCACATTTAAAATGTAAATGTTTTGTTTTTACAATTCTTTTTGACTGAGAGTTTGCTTATATAACTTACAGCAATGTTCTGACAGCCAAGACAATTCTGCATTGTTGCTGCTACAATTCTTTAAACATCACATCATAATCAAATATATCAAACCCCCGCTCCAGACAGGCCAACCATTCACGTATAAACCTCTCGTACCAAGAGCAGATATCAAGAAAAATAAGATGCCTTCAGGGCATAAGGTTAATTTGTTCCTTTTTACTTCCACTATTCCTTGGGTGGGCACAGTGCTTAATTTGTAAAGATTAAGTCCCAGTGCTCAAAAACGGAATTTGAGGTGCCCTGGAATTTTGTATTTTATGTGTACTGGGTGGGAGGAATCATGACTTTCCACAGCGCAGTGGAGGAGGGGGAATAAGGTGTCTCACATCTACTCAGGCAGGGTGAACTGGGCCCTGTGCAAACTGCCCAGTGCAGGAAGTAGTGTCACGAACCAGACGGGCAGCCGGCCAGCGTGGGGTCTGGTGCTAGGCTGCAGGGACTGGAAGGGAAAGGGGCACATCTGGGACGCATGAGGGGGCTAGGCGCTGGAGGTTACATACATCCAGGCCTTTTTCGGTGCCAGCAGGCAGCTGAGGCGCAGGTACCAGTACAGGTCTGACAGGAATCTCCCACCTGCTCCTGGCAACTGCCGGCCAACAGAGAGCCAGTAATGGGACACATGCAGCAGCTGGCACCGGGGTGATGCTGAGCTCGCCGGAGTGAGGAGAAAAATGTATACCTCGGCCCTGTGAATTAAGTGCTGGTGCTGAGTACCGTAAACCACCGGCACAAATTAAGCACTGGGTGGGCAGTATTTTTGTGGCCACTGTGTAGCCTACTTCCAGGTTTGGCAAGGACAAAAAAGGGCGATACGAGAGTAGCTTGGACGAATAAATCAATGGCCCCTCGCCTCTTCTGAAGTCACCCAGGTTAACCGACCCCACTGAGAGCCTGCATTTTCTAGCAAAGGTGGAAAACAGGAAAAGGAGAGAGGAGACAGTAGGGGCTCTCTGCACGGGCATCGGGGGAGGGGAAAACATGAGAAGTAAGGAGACTAAAGCACCAAGTGAGAGAAGTGAAAGATATCCTTAGAATGCTGGAGAACATCTTTTTTTTTTAAATGGAAAATTGTGCACTTTATAGCACAATATTTTAAAGATTTTTCCCAAAGCGAAATGCTTTTTCTTTTTTCTCCACCTGCGCTGCCCTTAGGGTTCAGTCTTCAAGCCGACAGCAGACACGGGGCGAGGTCAGATAGCAATCAGTGCAGACTGCACGCAGCTGTGGTGGAGGTGAGATAGAATTCCCGGAGCCTCAGGGGTGCAACAGTTGAAAAGGGCAGAGGGCTGATGGCCTCTGTGACGTCCTGCCTTTATGCTGTGACTATCGGATTGGTCACAGGTAACTGGAGAGGCAGGTCACAGCAGGTCAAGGGCAGGGCCGTTAGGTCGCGCTTTCGCATGCTAATGGCCTGCCAAATGCCAATTTCAGAAGGGAGAGGGGAAATGCTTGTGTCTCCTCGTCCCCCCCACCCTTGTCCCCTGTGTCCCCCCAACTCCAAAATCTGGGGGGGATATGTCCCCCGCGTCCCCCACAGTTCCTACGCCCATGTAAAGTCACAAAGTCTCCTTGTATGATGCAATGCTGTGTATAATAAGTCTGAACATGGGGTCGGAGGAGACCAGATAATAAAAATTGTTAAGCCACATCAGTCCTCACCGCTTCCGCAAAGGCATCCACGGTGCCCAGTCACCAAGGACACGCAGGTCTTCCGAGTAAGGCATTTCTAGTCAGGGGAAACAAGGATCCAGTGCTGGCAGTCGACGGACCGCCCCGCTCCGAGACCACTGCCTCCCAATACTGCCGTCATCCTTTGATCCTCATCCCTGCGAATTCCCTGGGGGCTCATCCACGTAGCACTCACCATGCTGCTCCAAACTGGTTGCGGTTGAAAAAGAAAAGCCCAAAGACAACTGGTGTTGCGGGAAGCGTTCACCGCCAACGCTGAATAATATCCAAAACAATCCTAACTCCTTGACAAGAAGAAGGCACGCACTCGAAGACTGCAGGTTTAAGGCTTCTTTATTTAAAAGGGCCTCCGTGTGTGTGTGTGTGTGTGTGTGTGTGTGTGTGTGTGTGTGTGTGTGTGTGTGTGTGTGTGTGTGTGTGTGTGTGTGTGTGTGTGTGTGTGTGTGTGTGTGTGTGTGTGTGTGTGTGTGTGTGTGTGTGTGTGTGTGTGTGTGTGTGTGTGTGTGTGTGTGTGTGTGTGTGTGTGTGTGTGTGTGTGTGTGTGTGTGTGTGTGTGTGTGTGTGTGTGTGTGTGTGTGTGTGTGTGTGTGTGTGTGTGTGTGTGTGTGTGTGTGTGTGTGTGTGTGTGTGTGTATATATATATATATATATATATATATATATATAAATTGAGGGGTGCCTCGGTGAAGACATCACACCGGGAGGAGTATACGCACACCACAGCCGGTAGTAGCAAGGACAGCATCCCACAATACCTCAAATGCAGCCAAATGCGTTTCGAGTGATAACTCTTCATCAATGGCTCAACAGAAATACAAAGGCAGCGATCAGATACTCAACGTATTTATTTAAAAGTCCCGCCCTATGTGGGCACTAGGCATCCTGGATAATATAGTCCAAAAAATGGCTGCCAGGGCTCAGAGTCAAATGTAAACCCCAGTGGGTGCCGCTTGCCAATGAAACATCTCTCCAAGTGGAAAAATTATTATACATATCCCCCAAGTGGGATGAGGTAAGTAGAGATAGCCGTCCCGCTACCAATATCACCCCGGTTGTCAGGCCTCCTTCCGTCCGACTAGTGCGCGAGTTTGCACACACCCAGGACCCACCTTTTTAGGCAGCGGGACATCTCCGCGGCCGGACCAGCCGCAAAACAGGAAAAATTGAGGGGTGCCTCGGTGAAGACATCACACCGGGAGAAGTATACGCACACCACAGCCGGTAGTAGCAAGGACAGCATCCCACAATACCTCAAATGCAGCCAAACGCGTTTCGAGTGATAACTCTTCATCAATGGCTCAACAGAAATACAAAGGCAGCGATCAGATACTCAACGTATTTATTTAAAAGTCCCGCCCTATGTGGGCACTAGGCATCCTGGATAATATACTCCAAAAAATGGCTGCCAGGGCTCAGAGTCAAATGTAAACCCCAGTGGGTGCCTGGGTGTGTGCAAACTCGCGCACTAGTCGGACGGAAGGAGGCCGGACAACCGGGGTGATATTGATAGCAGGACGGCTATCTCTACTTACCTCATCCCACTTGGGGGATATGTATAATAATTTTTCCACTTGGAGAGATGTTTCATTGGCAAGCGGCACCCACTGGGGTTTACATTTGACTCTGAGCCCTGGCAGACATTTTTTGGACTATATTATCCAGGATGCCTAGCGCCCACATAGGGCGGGACTTTTAAATAAATACGTTGAGTATCTGAACGCTGCCTTTGTATTTAAATCTTCGCTCCACATTTGCAAGACCATCGGAACGCCATCTGGAGTCGATTAAAGAGTTTTGCTAGACAGCATTTAGGAGACAGCATTACTTTTTCCATAATGTGGTTAAATTACCATCCACCGGGATTTAGGGAAACATGGACAACGCTACACCCACAATTTATTTTTAAGCAAAAATGTTGAAAGCGAACGCGCAGAATATTACTTGTGGTAAATTCTCGCTCGAATGAAAATCCAGCTTAAACCCAATGTATCAGACAACTCATTACAGCCCTTGTTGCGCTTTTAAAATTGAGCCCGTCTCAGCATTGCTGCAAATTTGTTTTTCTGATGAGTTTGAGACTTCCTCGTGGCACAGGGCTAAACTTACCTCATTCTTCTTTACCAGAGCCAAAAGAAAATATTTCTTCCACGTCAAGTGCAGGCAGGGTGACCAGGCGTCCAGGATATGCTGAGGCGGTCGCGGTATTTCGCCATCTGCCCCATCGAAATGTAGTAAATTTAGCAGCCCGCGGTTTTTAGAAGGGTCGACTTAACGGAGGGAGAGGCACGTTTTGTGTTCAGGTGAAGGATTAGTTCAAAACCTTCATCAGAATTTTTTTTTGTCAAGAAAGATGACTCTGTGTTTAAAAGTTACCTGTAATTACCCTTAGTGCATCTTTCTCCTCTTGCCCATGTTAATGAGCGCGGTCAGTCAAGTCATTCTATCTTGAGTGATGCAAAAGTATAGTCCTACTTCTTGTTAGTGGAATGTCACAGTTTTTGGTATTCGTGAATCTCATCACTTTATGCACAGGTACAGTTTGCATTCCAACCTCACTGGTGGAAAGACAATAAGAATTATTTTCCATCTGGTAAAAAAAAGGCTTGCACATTACTTTTCGATACGTTTTAAAATTCTTAATCAAGCTTCAAACTTGACAACATTTTAAATCAAATCAAGGGCACATGTACATGATATTTTTAGTTTAAGCAGCTTACACGTTCCAACAAGATATTTAGGGTTAAGGAGATACTAACTTTTATTGGAAGGTTTCTTCTTATGAGAGAAAAAAAAAACAGAAACACTGGTCCATGTTATGCCTTAGAGGGCCCCAATAGGCCAAGATTTACCATCAATATGCCAAGGGCAGCTTTTTGAAAATGGTGAACACATTCATACCTTGATGGTCCCAATATGATAAATATTACCATCACTATGTAAGGGTCACTATGTAGGCATTATGCTACCATGCAAGGCCCCAAAATGCCACAATAGGGCTTTGGGGGGGGCGGCCGACCACCGGGAGGCCTGCCCCTCCCGGGGAATTTTGGGCCGGGGGGCAGCCAGAGCCCAGTTGGGCTGCCCCAGGCTAGTTTTGGGCTAGGGTTTGGCTGGTTTTGGGTTTGGGGCAGTACATAGCCGGCCATTTTAAGTCACTTGCCACCATTTCGGTGGAAGTGACACGACAGCCGGCTGGGAGGGTTTCATAGTGGGGAGCTGTTTTTTGTGGTTTTAGTACATAGGTGTCTGGCGTTTTCAGCATTTGGTGCGGTGCGATGGCGGCCCATAGCCAGAATCCCCGGGTGTTGAAGGCGCTCCGCCTCTTGGAGGACGCGGGCCGCACGGATTTGCTGCGGCCCGGCGTCAAGGTAAGGCCACCCAGGAGGGCGGCCAGCGGGGTCGCGGCGGCTGTGCTGGCGTGCGAGCCGCCGCGAGCTCGCAAACGTTTAAGTGTGGAGGCAGGGGGGCTCGGCCGCACAGCAAACGCGGCCGAGCCGAGGAAGCGCACACGTGGCGGGGGGCGGGACGCGGCCCCGGGGTTCGCGCTACAATTCAGGGAGGGGGCCGGGGGGGCCAGAAAGGTCAGGCCCAACAGGGAACAAGGGGGCTGTGGGGGCCCCCTTGATGATAGCGGCCACATGCACTGATCGGGGAAGTAGGGGGGCTGTCCCCTCGCAGACGGGAAGTGGGCGGGCCTCCCTGCTTTTGATTGAAAGTGGGGAAGAGAGTGAGGAGGCAGGGGGGCCTGCGGGAAGCCAGGGGCGGAGGAAGGGACCGGTTGGGGGGGCGGGGGTTTCAGGCGGTGGGGCCAATGGGTCCGTGGGTAGGGGTGGGGGGCAGGGGGCCTAGCAGGTAGCAAGGGGGAGGCCCGGGGGCGCGGGAGGCAAACAACAGGTATGGGGTGGGGGAGGTCGGGGGGGGGTGACGGGTCTGGCAGGCAGAGAGGGTCCGCGAGGGGGGCCAATGCCGTCCCTCGCGTTGGGGGGCTGGCTGGATAGGGCGCCAGAGGGCCTGCGCCACCGGTGGTCGGAATCAGCGGGTTGGGGGGAGGCTTTTGGAGTCGAGGGGGGGGGCGAGGGGCATGAGGGGGCCGAAAGGGGGGCTGGGGTGGGCAGCTCAGGGCGTCGGGTGGTTGAGGCGTTGGAGTGGAGCGATGGGGAAGGGGGGGGTTTCCCAGGGGAGGGAGCATGGGGTGCCCGGGGCGGGGGAGCTGGGGCCGGGGCCTGGGGGGCTGCCCCATCGCGGCGGGGGGGCCATTCATCCAGTACGTCGGGTGCGGGACGGGGATGGGGGGTTTCCCGGAGGAGGGCTCGGGGATTGGAGGTTTAGAGGGCAGGACTAACCCCGGCATGTCGGACTCCACTTCTTTTTGGCAGGAAAGGACGGCGAGGTGCTCGGGAGAGTTGCGTGCGGCTCCAACCCAACGAGAGGATGGGCCGGCTCTGCCTCATGCGGGCGGTCGAGCTCCCACGAGGGACCTGCCGGCAGCGGCATACAGGAGGCGGGGCGAGCGGTCCCCGGTAGCTCAACCCCGATGGGTCAATGCGGCCCCAGGGGGACAGGCGCGGGAGGCATATAGCACGGAGCGGGACCCACAGAAACAGCGCGCAGGGCAGCGGCGAGGGACTGTTGACTGGGGGGAATTGCTCCGCAATTGCAGGGAGACGGCGGGCTTGAGCAGGCTGCAGCCCACGGAGGGCGGCCCATTGCCAAGCTGGTCAGATAGGGACCGCGCAGGGGAGGAGGGGCCGGAGTCCGAGGTGGACGGCCCAGTTCTATCTGATTACGATGAAGAAAGCATTGAAGAGGGGGAAATTGTGGAGCCTGGGGACCGTCGGGGAGGGGGGCTGTAATTAACGATATGCCTAGTCTGTTACAGAGCGGTCCGGTCAGGTGGAACAAAGCGGAGAGCGTGACGGCCCCTTCTGCACGACTGGTTAGGCGGCGGGATCCGGTACGGACGCCGATCTTGACGCCAGGTAAGGCAACGAAAGGGTTTAATAAAGGGCTGACAGGCGGTGATCCGCAGGCTAGGGTCTCGGTTGGCACCGATGCGCGGGGGGGAGGTGCGCTTGAGAAAAGGGACGTATGTGAAAGACACGGGGGTCGGGCCGGAGTCGGCGAGTCCAGGGGGGGCAAGGGCGAGGGGGGGATGGCGCCCGCCTCTTCAGGCGGACACGCGGCGGGACCGGCAGGGGGGACGGAAGAGGGGGGAAAGGCGGAAGGGGGGGCTCCCAAAGAGGGGGGAAAGGAGAGCCACGACATCCCCGTGAAAAAGATGCCATATATGGGGATTACGAAGCCCCTGGCGGCCCACCTTACGTTGGCCACCAAGGAAAAAATCTGGAAGGGCGACTACGTTGACATGCTGAAGCTCCTACATAGAGAGCTTACAGCGAAAGAAGGGTCCAAGGAAGAGGAGCTAGAACTGGCCAAGAGGCCGAGGGTGCCCATGAACATTGAAAATTGGTCGGCGGCATTTTTGATTTTCGCCAGCGTGTACTGTGAGAAGTACCCGGGCAGGGCCGTCGCTTTGTTTAAATATATGGACGTGATCAGGCGAGCACAGGTCACGTACGGGGGTTACGCATGGTCCCATTATGACGAGGAGTTCGGGGCGCGGATGGCCTGGGATCCGGAGGCCAAGTGGGGGGAAATAGACTCAGACCTTTACCAGCAAACCATGGGAGGGGCCAAGTTCGGGAGAACAATATACACGGCAAGCGGGCTACAGCTCGCGCCCCGCCCCTTTCCGACCCGCCCCACCCGCGGGGGGTGGGATATGCGGGGAACACCGGAAGCGCAGGGGGAGCGTGCTGGGATTTTAACAAGGGCACATGCGCGCGACAATACTGCAGGTTTAGGCACGAATGCTCCAAGTGCGCAGGTCGACACCCAGTGGTGCAATGCTGGGGGGCGGGAGGCAGCGGACAGGGGCAGCAGTCCACGCAGGTGGGGCAACAAACGGGGGGTCGGGGGGTAGGGGAGGACAGGGGCATCTGGGCAAAGGCTCATACTCCAATTAAACAAGAGCGGCTGGAAACATTTTTGGCGTCCTATCCACGGACCGAGGACACTAGAATGCTGCAACTAGGCTTTCAGGAGGGTTTCCGGCTGGGGTACGAGGGTCCGAGGTCCGCCAGGTGGGCTGAAAATTTGAAATCTGCCAACGCGCACGGAGCGGTGGTACGAGAAAAATTGGGCAAAGAAGTCCGGGAAGGGCGCATGGCGGGGCCCTTTCAAGAGACACCGATTCGGGATCTGATCATCTCCCCTATCGGAGTGGTGCCGAAGAAGGAACCCGGACAATACCGGCTGATACAGCACCTGTCATGGCCAGAGGGAGCGTCCGTGAACGACTTCATAGCGGCCGAGCTTTCGTCAGTGTCCTACTCATCAGTGGACGTGGCGCGGCAGTTGGTAGCGACGGTGGGGGCGGGCGCCCTCATAGCAAAATGCGACATCAAGTCGGCATTTCGACTGCTCCCGGTGCACCCAGAGGATTATCAGCTGTTGGGCATACAGTTTGAAGGGTCCATTTTCGTGGACAAAGCATTGCCAATGGGGTGTTACATATCTTGCCTTGTTTGAGCGTTTCAGTACCTTTTTGCAGTGGGTTTTTACGTGGCACACCGGTAAAGAGACGGTGACACACTACCTGGATGACGTTTTCCTGGTGGGACTGCCCGGTTCGGCGGACTGTCAGCAGCAGCTGGCTAGTTTTACAGAGCTCATGGGCTACCTGGGTGTGCCCCTGGCGCCAGAGAAAACGCAGGGTCCAGGCACGGTGTTGTCATTTCTTGGTATTGAGCTGGATTCAGTAGCAATGGAAGCCCGTCTGCCTGGAGATAAGCAGGTGCATATGCTGCTCTTGGTGGACAGCCTGCTGGCAAAAAAGAAGGTGACAGTACGGGAAGTACAGGTCCTCCTAGGGCACTTAAATTTCGCTTGCCGGGTGGTGCGGGCGGGGCGAACCTTCTGCAGAAGACTAGGGTTGTCCTTGTCCGGTTTGACGCTACCGCATCATCATATGCGATTGTCGGCGGGCACAAAGGAGGACCTGCGCATGTGGCGGATGTTTTTGGAGCACTTTAATGGTATCCCAATGGCCGCCTCAGAGGAATGGGAATGGGACGTCACTATCTCCTCGGACGCAGCAGGGTTCGGACTTTACTGGCAAGGGAGGTGGTGCGCCGCGGAATGGCCATCGCACTGGAAGAACGGGGGGAGGAGCATTGCCTTTCTGGAACGGTTTCCACTAGTGGTGGCTGTGACGGTCTGGGCCCGGGATTTGGCGCACAAGAAGGTGATTTTCAAGGTGGACAATATGGCGGTAGTGCAGGTCGTGAACAGGCAGTCAGCCAGGGACACGCAGGTGCTCAAGTTGTGGAGGGTGTTTGTGCTGCGATGTTTGGAACACAATATTTTGTTTCAAGCCAGACATGTCCCGGGGGTGGACAATGACATTGCGGACGCTTTGTCTCGTTCACAGTGGCAGAGGTTCCATGGGCTAGCCACGGAGGCAGACGAATGCAGGACGCCGGTGCCAGAGGGGATGTAGTCGGTAGGAGAGAAAGGGTCATGCAGTTGGTAAGAGGGTCAGTGGCCACATCAACTTGGAGAGCTTACGAGCTGGCTTGGCGGGATTTCCTGGACATTGGCGCGACGCGGCAGGACAGGCCCTGGGTCAGGGAAGAACAGGTGGTACAATTTATTCTGGCTATGATGGACAAAGGATGGTCCAAAGTGACGATAGCAGGAAAACTGTCAGCCATTGCCTTCATGGGAAAATTGTGGTGGGGCTACGCGCCGTCAGCGGGTGAACTGGGTATGCGACTGATGGAAGGCTGGGCACGGGAAAGAGGCAACCGATCACAGCGGAGGAGGCCCATTTCGGTAGGTATTCTAGTCGGCGTGACACGGATTTTGCCGCATATCTGCCGCAACCAGGAAGAAACTGTTTTGTTTTCCACGTTAATGTCGTGGATGTATTTCGGGGCCTTTCGGGTTTCCGAGCTCCTGGGAGCAAGGGGGGTCCAGTGGGGGGAGGTGGATCTGCGTGTAAAGGAAGTGGCAGTACTACTGGGGCCCTCGAAGACAGACCAACGGGGAGCAGGGAAGTGGGTGGTCATGGGGCCTGTAGTGGAACAGGAGGTATGACCCGCGGCATGGGGGAGGATATTAGCCACGAGGGGGGCCCTTGGCGCTGGGGAGGTTTTCCGCCAGGAGGAAGGGGGCAGGGTGACGGCGCCTCAACTACTTTGGGTATTGAGGCACGCCCTCCTAGGACTAGGTGAGAACCCGGGACAGTTTGGGACACATTCCTTTCGCATAGGTGCGGCAACGGATGCAGCAAGACAGGGGTGGGGGAGGGAAGAGCTTATGCGTTTGGGGCGATGGAAATCAGATTGTTTTAAAACATACATCAGGCTGCGGGGCCCCGGGGAGGGAGAGGCATGATTTTCCTCCACTTTTTTCTCATATATGTGTCTTTTCAGGTGCAGTGGCGGGGCCTGCGTCGGCAGAATTGTCCATCCTCCTCGTAGGACATTCTTTTGTGAAAAGGGTGGAGCATTACGAATGGGGAAAACAGAACAGTGTGAACCTAGGGTTGGATCCTGGTTTGTTTAGGTGTCATTGGCAGGGAAAAGGGGGCATGAGGTGGCACAAGTTGGTGCCGGCATTGAACAGGTCGATCAGAGGTGGGATTTGCCCAGACGTGTTGGTCATTCATTTGGGAGAGAACGATCTGGTGCAGTGCAAAGGTTTGGCTTGGTTGAAACAAATGCAGAGAGACCTGTTAGAGATTCAACGGCAATGGTCGGGCTGTCATGTGATATGGTCGGAGTTCATTCCCAGGAGATGTTGGAGGGGGGCAGAGCGGCCAGCGGCAATAGATAAGGCGAGAAGGAAGATTAACAGGGACATGTGGAAATTTTGCGACAGGGAAGGTTTTGGGAGGATAGAGCATCCAGAACTGCGTTATGCAGCAGTCTATTTCTTTAGGGAGGATGGGGTTCATTTGTCCAGATATGGTTTGGAATTGTACATAGTGCAAATTAAGGAGGTTTTGGACCGGGTTCTAGGCATATGTAGATACCCGAATCAACAGGGGACCTAGTGGGGGGTCAGAAAAGTCTTGGGGGAGGAATTTTCTGAGTGGCGTTTTTCCTGGGTAATAGTTGGTACAGAGGTTTACAGTTACAGTTTATTGGTTGGGAAGGTCACTCCGGAAGCACGCAGGAAGAGGAAAGAGCATAGGAAGTGTACATAGACAGCTAGGTGAAGAAAGGTTAAGAAGTTGCAAGTTTTGGGGGTTTATAAATGTTTGCAGGGGGAAACAACTTTAGGGGAGGGGGAGGGGGGTAAGTTAGGAGGATACTATTTAGTGAGGATCAGTTTTGTACGGCACAGGCCAAGGAATGTTGATGTAAGGTGCACCTGTTTTCAATAAAGCGGCCTTTTTCACACCAACAAGCTAGTCTGTGGTATGTGCTGCACCCCTCTTGGGCCCAATAGGGCTTTGGTGGGGGGCGGCCGACCACCGGGAGGCCAGCCCCTCCCAGGGGATTTTGGGCCGGGGGGCAGCCAGAGCCCAGTTGGGCTTGTTGGGCTGCCCCGGGCTAGTTTTGGGCTAGTTGGGCTAGGGTTGGGCTGGTTTTGGGCTGGGGGCAGTACATAGCCGGCCATCTTAGGTCACTGGCCACCATTTCGGTGGAAGTGACACGACAGCCAACTGGGAGGGTTTCATAGTGGGGAGCTGTTTTTCTCGCCCTCCCTCCCCAATTTTTCTGGGGGGGTGGTTTTCTGGAGGTTTTTCTGGGGGGGTAGTACCTCTTAGTTTCAGGAGTTTTGTTTTTGGGTAGCGTTGTTGGGAACAGGTGCATCGGGGGGGGGGAGCATGTACTTTGGTTGTCGCTGGAAGCAGGTGCTGGTGTGCTAATGATGATTTATGGGGGCGTTTTTCCTGGGTAATAGTTGGTACAGAGGTTTACAGTTACAGTTTATTGGTTGGGAAGGTCACTCCGGAAGCACGCAGGAAGGGGAAAGAGCATATGAAGTGTACATAGATAGCTAGGTGAAGAAAGGTTAAGAAGTTGCAAGTTTTGGGGGCTTATAAATGTTTGCAGGGGGAAACAACTTTAGGGGAGGGGGAGGGGGTAAGTTAGGAGGATACTATTTAGTGAGGATCAGTTTTGTACGGCACTGGCCAAGGAATGTTGATGTAAGGTGCACCTGTTTTCAATAAAGCGGCCTTTTTCACACCAACAAGCTAGTCTGTGGTATGTGCTGCACCCCTCTTGGGCCCAAACTACAAACAGTGAATGTAAGGGTCAGAGTTTTCCACAGTGTCGACATAGTCTTGCCACGGATGGTCTAACATTAGCAGTAATATGCAAGGGTTGGGTTTTTGCTCAAGGCAGGATTTACACAAATTGGCAAGAATTACTCCCAACATACCGGGTCACATGGATGTACAAACATTCATACATGCACATGCGTGCACAACCACAGACGAGCTCACACACAGACGCACGCACACAGACACTCTCACCCACATGTGCATTCACACATGTTCTAATCATACACTGGTGTTGGTCAAGAAAAATCGGCGGTCCTGCGTAACAGTGCTCAAATGGTACTGCTACCCAACTGAAAAGTACTGGAAAAGTATAAGATCTCACTGAGAAGTACTGAAAAGTGCTTTTTGTGAAGTGCTGGTAAACTGCTGGCGGCCTTGCTGAAAAGTGCTGCGGACAAGTGCTGGGCAGCCAAGCTACGAAGTACTGAAACAGACTTGATTCCAGCAGATAAGTGGTGCAGTCCTACGACAGCCGTGCAAAGACATGCTGGCCAGGTGTGCAGCCCAGCTACAAAGTGCTATAGACCACAACAGTCCATCTGAGATCTTTTCACCGATCAATGGAAAATTTAACAATTGTTGAAGATTGCACCCTGACTCGAGACCCTTGTTCACGGGGAGCCTTGAAAGACAAATGGTTTCAAAAGACAAATGGTTTCAATTCAGCAACACAAAAGTTTTAATTAACCTACCTTCCACCAGCACCTGTAGGGGTCACACTCTATAAGTCAGATGCTCTGAGGACCGCTCGGCTCCACACAGATCCTGGGCACATTTGATTTGCACACTACCTGGCAGTCCTGACATCATACTTGCAGAGGGATGGACAGTGCAGAGCCTCACAGGGCCAATCACACCTCGAGTGTGAGGCCAGGCCTTGCCACTGGTGAAGCTCGCTGAAAGGCAGTGCCTCTTTAGTGAGCACATTGGTAGTACATCCTTAATTGACAAAGGAGCACTCTCAATGAAACTCACACTTCGGCGATTCACGAAACAGCAACCGGACTGACCAGGTGAAGAACGCACAGGCAGGCAATATTAAATCCCTTCCTGCAGTGGCTAGCCATGTAGCTATGTATTACAAAATTAAGAGTTCACACCTATTTCTTCAACACCCCATTAATTATGGGTTGGAATGGAATACGTACTTTTCAGAGGGCAAGCATTTTAAGGCTCGTACTGGCATGTACTCTCATCCATCACACTCAAGTAGCTGGGCTGGCCATTCTGACGTCAGAAGGCCCCTGTTCTCTCACCCACCTGCGAGTCCAAAAATAAGCAATGTCGGATGTGCACCTGACAACTGTCTTGAAGAGTGGGGAGGGGTGTCTGAGGCAGTTCTTGTGCTCACCTGTAGGCAATCCTGCAGCACGCTAGTCCATTTTGTGAATCAGATATACTTGGTGTGATCCCACTCACAAATCTGAACTTTGCACAGACCAGTCCTGAGAATGCAGATTTGTGAAATCATGCCAGAAATTGCACTTCTGAGACACATAGCAATTACAATGACTTGACCCTTTAGCAGAAATGCTGCTGAACTTTAAATCTGGGCTCTGAGGCAACCAAATCCCTTTCCAAAAATGCAAGCCATACAAGTATAATGGCATTCTACAGTGCGAAGGGCCAAGTAGCAGGCATGTGCCATTACAAAGTACTGTACAAAAACGGGGGTCCACTTCAAACATGTTCACTAAAGCAAAGGTTCAAGTTGACAAAGGGAAGCAGATGGAAAACACATGGCCCTGGTGATCCAGTTACTATGCCACCTAATCCTAAACCGACCTATCTTTTTTTTTCTTCAAAGATTGCACCCCATACACATACATTTTATATTCAATTACCAGCTTTCATTGGCATCACACTCTACTTCCCATCCTAAAACGAATTAGAGGCCGCCTATAGCCAGACAGAGCCAGCCTGTCAACCAAACCTAGCCAATTTATTAGACAGACACCCCCTCTACAAGAAGAGCCGCTCAGACTGGGTACGTACTGCATCTTACTTCAGCGAAAATCAGGGTTTGTGATTCAGATACATCGGTACAACCTACTTTGTTTCCTTACTGTGTATCCCACTGCTTGTAAACTCAAATTCCATCCAATAAAAAAAACTGCATCCAAAAATATGTAGATTCAAGAGATATGCATAACTGTTCCCGAGTAAAATCTTTACTGGCTTCCGGCGTGTTACACTTGAGTAAACTCCCACAGAACTGAACAGAAACTCTGGTAGCGCCACTCAAGTAGCACAACTCATACTCCAGCACAGCCCGCATTGTGGCGGTCTCACCTCTTTATATCGATGTGCAGTTGGTAACGTTTGTCTGAACTGGCCGTCTTACCACAATTCACAATCGTTACAACAAGTCAGGTTTGGTGGCTCAGTGAAGTAATGCATGCACATCAGGTACCAGTGTTTGACCTGAGGTTCATAGGTCTGAACCTCCAGAAAGGGGCTGATCCAATCTGGCTGGACTCAAACTGACCCAAAGTACCCGTAACGGCCCGATGGCGAACCTACTTTCAGATAGTTTTTTTAATACGACTAATACTTACAATAGTGATTTTCTTAGTAGTCCATCGCCTAAACTAGCCAGTCTAGTTTAATTGAACATGAAGTACTCCAACAAAGCTAACGGGTTACATACATGGTGCCACATAAAAAATATTAATAAAGATGATCATGGTAGTCAGTCAAGTTGAAGTGCAACCCTACTACAAATTACCTGCTTCTCCCACATTGAGACCCTTGCATCACACTTAACTATTCATAAATAAAATCCTCCAACTTTTAGTCATTAAAGCCTTCATCCGTTGCACTGAACATTGGATTTTCAGAATTAGTCTACTCAAGCTGAAGTTATTAGGTGAACTTGTATTAATTTTAGCCCATATAATTATTTTTAATAATGACCGCTTCATTAGGACACATTGAAGGCGCATATAGGCTGCCCACCATCCACACCCTTCACATCTGAGCCATCACCATGCATTATGTAGATTTTGTTCAACAGGTAGTATGTCAGCATATCTCACATACAAATATATATTTTTTTAAACTAGTGTACACTTTGTGTAGATTTTCTATTATTAGCTCCAAAGGGGCGTTATTTTTGCAGATAACTGGGACACAATTATGTCAGATGATAGTCTGACTACAATATTCAGTACTCTGACAATATTCTGGCACCACACCCTTTGACACTAACTTGCTTCACTTTTATGAAACCAACGCTGATTATACATGTCACCATATTGATCAATAATAATTATTTCATCACGACATTAGCACTGTCACATCTTCTTTGAAGTGTATATAGAGTTTACCTTCTAGACCTTCCTTTCCATGGCAACAGTGCAAGTGATATTGAAACTTTGAAGTTTTCATTTTGAATAAAAATAGCATAGCACACACTTGTTTCAGGAAAAAGAGCGCACGGTAGTGAATTGTACTTAAACAGTGATAAAATGGGCATGCAAGCAACACATGTGGACGAGTTACCATCAGCCTCCTTCCACATTAACGCAAAACAGCTTTGGCTTCGAATTTAGACCTATACGTGCATATCTTTTATAGCGAGCAGTCCCTTTGGCTCATGAAAGTACACCTCAAAGCTAATGATCCGAGATATATTCAATTCAATTCAAAATACCTTTATTTCGGCTATCAGAAGCCATAAAAGTGTGCGCAAATTAAATTAAAATAATAAAATACATTTCATGGCATAAATAACAATAAAAACGAAGTCATAAAATACAATTTAAAATCCGAAACAGGCTCGAATATTAGGAGCAACAAGAGAACGTGCTTCATGAGGCAGTTAATAGAAAAAAATGATTCCCTATGTATAGAGAGGACCCTCCTGCGAACCAGCCACATAGCACCCACAAATGTAGCTACAGCACTAGCATATATTGGCCGACAATCAGTTTTAAGTATGCGGAGCGCAGTGCTGTGACTTTTTCACTACAAGGAAGAGCAAGTGAACCCCTCTTCCTCTTACATGTCCTAGATGTAAAAGGTTGATTTCCACACTAGACATTATCTTATTTCTTCCAGCCACAGACACAGTTTACGTGTTTTCAGCTTGGCAAACATTTCAAATGGGGCTTTCGGGGGGGCGACCGACCGGCAGGGAAGCTCGCACCCCCGGGGTTTTTGGGCCCGGTGGCGCGGCCCGAGCCCAATTGGGCTCACTTTGGGCTAGTTTTGGGCTTCGGGGTGGGGGGTATTTAGACGGTCATTTCGGGAGCCATGTCACCATTTTGGAAGGTGACACGGCTGCCGATTTTGCCGTAGCTAGGGAAAGTTTTTGGAAGTGTAGTTTAAGTTAGTGGCCAGTCAGGGAGCGGAGCGTAGGCTAATTCTGCACGAACATGTCCAGCAATGACGCGAGGGTCTAGGAGGCCATGAGGCTCCTGGCTGAAGCCGGCCACATGGACCTCGTGAGAGGCCCGGTCGAGAGCGCGGCCGCCGCGCCGCGGGGGGCGTGGCTGCCGCAATCCTCGCGTGTACCTGGAGGTACGTGGGGCCGCAGGGCAAAGGCAGCCCCCGCAAAAAGGGGAAATCGGGTGGGGGCAGCGCTACGAAGCGCCCTCCTCTGGCCTTTGTGGAGGGGAAGGGTGGAGCGGTGCGCAGGGGCGCGCGCAATGAGGGCACAGAGGCCTTTGGGCCCTCTGGTGACAAGGGGCCAGTGATGCTGCATGTGGGAATGGGGGGCCGGGACCAGTGGGAGGTGCCCCTGAGGTGGGGGGACAGGAGAGTTTGGGGGGGGGGAGAAGGACTGAGAAGGCAGCTCCTGGGCGGAAGAAAGGGGGGCTGGGGAGGCCCAGTGTCAAGGGCGGGCAGGTGACAGCTCGGGGGGCGGGGTCTGGTTTTCACCAGGGGCCTATAGGGGAGGGGGAGGAGGGGGGGCCAGGGAAGCAGCGGTGGCGGCGCTGGACATCAGGGGGTGGTTGGACAGGGCCCCCTGCGGGGTGAGGGACAAGTGGTCGGTGGAGGGGGGGGGGTGCAGGGGCCACGGGGGGGCGGAGGGGCACCTGGATAAAGGGGGGGGAGGCCCCAACGGGCCGGCAGGGGGGCAAGCGGCCAGTTTCCCTTTCAGAATGGAGCGAGGGGGAGGAGGAGGGGCCTGGGGTGGTGCGGGAGATTTTCCCGCCAGCCCGGGCGTACTGGGACAGTAGTGTCGCAGTAGTGTCGAGGGGGGTGGGCCCGGCAAAAAAGGGGTCACTCGGCGGGGCCTGGCAGGGGCGGGGCCGGAGCGGGGGTGGGGTGAGAGGATGCAGGGGGTTTCCCAGAGGCACAGCCAAGGGCCGTAGGTATGGGGGGTATTGGCAGTGGTGCCCGGAGCGGGGGCAGGTAGGGACAGACAGGGACACTAACCACGGCATGCCTGACCTTCCATTTGTTTTACAGGAACAGCATGCGCGGGGCACGTACATGGCGGGCGAGTTACCTGCAGCTCCTCGATACTGGGAAGAAGTGAAGGCAGGGTCCAGGGCAGCCAGCTGGAGCACGGCGAGGGACCAAGGTGGCAAAGTTGATCGGAGGTCTGCATCGGTCACGGCGGGGCGACAGCCCAGTGGGGCGCAGGTGCCCACTAGGGCGGCGGTGGCAAGGAACGGATACAAAGGGCAGGCTGCAGCGGGCAGCCCGACGCCCGATTTGGTAACGAAAAAGGTGGTGCACGATGACATGGTCACAAATGGGCTACAGCCCGGAGGCGCAGGGCCCTCCAGGGCGGCAGTGACAGAGTACGGGCAGAAGCGGAAAGCTGAAGCCACGATAGACAGGTTGTTGGAGGAGGCCAGGCACACATGGGTAACGAGAATAGAGGAAGAGGGGGGCTGGGAGGACATCCCACTGGATTTTGAAGAGGTTAGTCTGGAAGGGGAGATAGTGGACGAAGAAGGGGGGGGGGGACCAGTAATTTTGTGCCTAGTCTGTTACAGGAGGTGAGACCGGATGCGGAGTACGCTGCGACGTCTCGGAGGTCTCCACCCTCTGCGACACTGGTAAGGCGGTTGGATCCGGTGAGGACACGGACCTTGACGCCAGGTAAGAAAGGAGGGCGGGACGGCATGGATAACACTAAACGGAGGGTGTCCACAGGGACGGATGCAAGGGGGAGGAGGGGGACAGCGGGCTCAAACTAGGTACGTTAGAGACACAGGGTTAGGTACTGACGGGCAGACGATGGTCAAGGAGGCAGAGAAGAGGGGATAGGGGGGACGACGGACGAAACGGCACAGAAGGCCTCTTCCCTGTTAGAGGCTGTGCAGTTTTTCTGCTGTCAGCGCCGGGACGCCCCTTTGCTGGGGCAGCTGTGCGCTCTATAAAACCGCATAACATAACAGTGGACGCAGAGGTGACAAAAGCGAAGGGGGGGGCTGGTCAGGTGACGGAAGGCAAGGAAAGCAAGGAGATCAGATTGCCAAAATTGCCGTACATGTGGGTGACGAAACAGTTGGGAGCACATCTCATGTTAGCCACGAAGGAAAAAATATGGAAGGGCGAATATGTAGATATGTTGAAGTTGCTGCATAGGGAATTGCGATCCAAGGAGGGATCAAAAGAAGAAGAGCTGGAGTTATCCCGGCGACCCAGGGTACCCATGACTATAGAGAACTGGACGGCAGCCTTTTTAATTTTTGAAAGTGTGTACTGTGAGAAGTACCCAGATAGGTCCGTGGCTTCGTTTAAATACATGGATGTAGTAAGGAGGGCACATCTGATGTACGGGGGCTACGCGTGGTCACACTATGACGAAGAATTTCGTGCCAGGCTCGCTTGGGACCCGGAGGCAAACTGGGGGGAGATAGATTCAGATCTCTACCAGCAGACCATGGGGGCAGTGAACTTTGGAAAGACAACTTACACAGCCAGCGGGTTGCCGTTGGTCTATCGCCCCTTTAAAAAACCGTCCCACCTGGGGGGGTGGGGAGGGGATACACGCCAAAGCCCGCAGGGGGAGGTCCGGGGGCATGTTGGGATTACAACAAGGGCACGTGCGCACGAGACTACTGCAGATTTCGGCACGAGTGCTCAAAATGCGCGGGAAGACACCCTGTGGTACAGTGCTTCGGGCCAAGATACACAGGACAAGGTCACTCCGGGGGGCAGGTGCCACAGCAGCAGAATGCCAGCAGGGGGCAGAAGGGGATGGGAGGCAGGGGAGGTAGAGGGGCGCAGGGCTATATGGGCAAAGGCTCATACACCCATTAACCTGGATTGCTTAGAGGCCTGGCTCGCACATTACCCAAACAAGCAGGACGCGCAGATTCTCAGTGCAGGTTTCAGAGAGGGTTTTAGGTTGGGTTACGAAGGACCGAGGTTAGCGCGATGGGCGGAGAACCTGAATCAGTGGCAGCTCACAAAGCAGTCGTTTGGGAGGAATTGCAAAAAGAGGTACGGGAAGGGCGCATGGAGGGGACATTTGTAATCAGCCCGATAAGGGAGTTGATTATTTCCCCGGTCGGGGTGGTTCCAAAAAAGGAGAGAGGACAGTATCGTCTGATCCAACACTTGTCATGGCCGCAAGGGGGGTCAGTAATCATTTCATTCCTGATGACTTGACGTCAGTCTCTTACTCTTCAGTGGACGTAGCTAGGGCCCTGGTGGAAAGGGTAGGAAGCGGGGCGGAAATGGCAAAATGCGATATTAAGGCCGCTTTCCGGCTCTTGCCAGTACACCCTGAGGACTTCCAGTTGCTGGGCATTCAAGTCGACGGCAACATTTTTGTGGATAAGGCGTTACCCATGGGGTGCTCCATATCATGTGCGCCGTTTGAGAAGTTCAGTTCATTCTTGCAGTGGGTTTTCTGTTGGAAAACGGGAAAAGATACGGTGACACACTATCTTGACGACTTCTTCCTGGTGGGCCGGCCTGGTTCGACGCACTGCCAGCAGCAGCTGGACAGTTTCCAGAAGCTCATGGGGACACTGGGTGTCCCCTTGGCACCGGAGAAGACACAAGGTCCAAGCACGGTTTTGTCATTTCTGGGGATTGAACTGGATTCTGTGGCCATGGAGGCCAGGTTGCCGGAGGATAAAAAATTGCACATGAGGCTGTTGATCGATGACATGCTGGCCAGAAAGAAAGTGACAGTGAGAATGGTCCAAGTGTTACTGGGGCATTTGAATTTTGCATGCAGGGTTGTGAGAGCGGGACGGACATTTTGCAGGAGACTGGGCAGGTCACTGGCAGGCATCACGCTGCCACATCACCATATGCGTTTGTCGGCAGGGACGAAGGAAGACCTAAGAATGTGGTGCAGGTTTTTGGAGGATTTCAATGGGATACCCATGGCAGCTCCAGAAGTGTGGGATTGGGATGCTCATATATTCTCTGACGCAGCAGGAGCAGGAGGTTTCGGTTTGTATTGGCAGGGAAAATGGTGTGCCGAAGAGTGGCCAAATCATTGGAAAAATGGAGGCAGGAGCATTGCTTTCCTTGAATTGTTTCCGCTTGTGGTCGCGGTCACCCTCTGGGGGCGGAGCCTAGAGCACAAAAAGGTCACTTTCAGGGTGGACAACATGGCAGTGGTGCAGGTAGTCAACAGGCAGTCCACGAGGGAGGAGCAGGTCTTAAAGCTATTGCGCATATTCATGTTGGGTTGCTTGCAGTACGACATTCAGTTCAGGGCAAAGCACGTACCGGGTGTAGACAATGACATTGCGGATGCTTTGTCTCGTTTGCAGTGGGAGAGGTTCCATGGGCTGGCCACGGAGGCGGAAACGCACAAGACGCCGGTGCCCGACGGGATGTGGTCAGTAGGAGAAAAAGGATGCTGCAACTGGTGGTAGGGTCTTTAGCACCTTCCACGAGGAAGGCCTATGTGCTCGCGTGGCAGGAATTTCTGCAGGGAGGTGCGAAGAGGAGACGTGGGCCAGGGAAGAGGACGTTGTTCAGTTAATTTTGGACTGGATTGGAAAGGGTTTGTCGAAGGTTACCATAGCGGCGAAGCTGGCAGGGATATCCTTCATGGGCAAGCTACTGTGGGGTTATTCTCCAACGGCAGGCGTGCTCGGGAAGAGGTTGATAGAGGGTTGGGCCAGGGAGTCGGATAGAGGACAGCGGGTTAGGTTACCAGTGACCAATGTGCTGTTGGGTAGATGGATAGCAGTGTTGCCAAAGGTGTGCTGCGGCTGACAGGAGGTGATATTGTTTTCGGCGTTAATGTCTTGGCTTTACGGTGGAGCTTTCCGCGTGTCGGAGTTGCTGGGAAGGAAAGGGGTCCCAGGGCTGCAATGGGAGGAAGTACAGGGGTGCGAAACAGGGAGTGATGCGGATTCCATCTTCTTCAGGCACTCGAAGACAGATCAAAGGGGGATAGGGAGGTCGGTGGCGCTGTGGGCTAGAGAGGATCCTATGACCTGCCCGGTGAGATGGGGGTGCCTTTTGCGGAGAGGTGCAATGAGGGAGGTGGGGCCAATTTTCTACAGGTCATCAGGGCGGGAAGTCACGGCAGTGCAGCTTCTTTGGGTGATGAGGCGGGCGTTACAGTTAGTAGGGGAGGTGCCTGAGGCTTTTGGCACTCACTATTTCAGGATTGGGGTGACTTCAGACGCGGCAAGTTTGGGGTGGGGCTCAGAGAGGTTGAAGCAACTGTGACGTTGGTCATCAGATTGTTATAAACGCTATATCAAAGCGAGGAGGAGGGGGGGGAAGTAGAGGGTCATGTAAAACTTTTCTCACGCATGTATCTTTTCAGGTGCAGTAGCTGGGCCCGAGTCGGAGGCGATCGCTATCTGGATTGTTGGGCATTCCTTTGTAAAGTGGGCAAAAGACACGAATGTAACAAAGGAAAAGGAGTAAATTTGGGATTGGACCCGGGTTTGTTTAAAGTTAGTTGGCACGGGAAGGGAGGCATGCGTTGGCACAAGCTTTTCCCCCTTTTAAATAAGTTGCTACGCCGTCACATTTGCCCAGATGTACTGATTCTTCACTTGGGGGAGAATGATTTGGTGGTTTGCAAAGGGTTGTCTCTGTTGAAGCAGATGAAGAGGGATTTGAGGGAGATCAAGAGGCAATGGTCTGGGTGCTTTGTAGTTTGGAATGAGTTTATTCCCAGGAGGCATTGGAGAGGGGCTGAGAGGCCGGTGGCCATTGATAAGGCCAGGAGGAAGATAAACAGAGAGATGAGGGTGTTTTGTAGAGAGGCAGGCTTTGGCAGGGTGGAGCACCCAGACTTAAAATATGTGGTGGTGGATTATCCGGAGCACAATTATTCGGCCAAACATTTTTTCAGGGATGACTGAGTACATTTGTCTCGCTTCGGGATGGAGTTATATTTGATTCAGATAAAGGAAGTTTTAGATTCTGCACTGGACATCAGGCGTTACCCTAGACAAGGCCTAGAAGGGGGGTCTGGAATGTCGAAAGGACTATTTCTGAGTGGCATCGGTTACCTATTTTTGGCCAGTTTGTTACCGTTTCATTTTTGGTTGGGGACAGGTAGGTAATGAGGTTAGCATAGGTTATGCTTAGTTTGAGAAGAGGTTACAGGGTTTAAGGGTTAAAAGTTATTGATCGAGTAGGTAGATCTTTAGATAGGTTGAGAAGCTGGTTACAAAGTTTTTAAAGGGGCGAAAGTTATTGATTAAGTTGGGGTATGTTAAATAAATTGTAATTGTGTTTGGGAAAACATTAGGGGTGGGGGGAGGTGGATACGTAGATGTTTTTGTATAGTTAGCTATAGTTTTGTAAGGCAAAGGCCAAGGTTATGTTGTGTAAGGTGCACCTGTCTTCAATAAAAGCGGCCTTTTTCACACTTATGGGGAGTCAATTGTGGTTTGTTCCGTGCACTTCGGCCCAATCATAAGTTTAACTTGGTCGCCACAATAGTAAATTCCATCTGCTAGAGACTGTCCCCAGATCCCGATTCTATCAATCATTATCACGGCATCTGGACTTGTATGCAACTTTTTTGCACACCCAAGTTATACTAAGGAGCAAATATGGCTGAGTGAAAAGATCAAATCTAATATGGGAGACCGGATTTCTAAGCAGCAGTGTAAGCCCCAATTTCAAATATATATCCATCCCTAAGAAAGGCCAGAGTGAAAGGTTTGAATCCGCAGGTTTCCCCTAGTTTCATCTAATGGGTCAAATGGTGACGCTGTGGACGTCTGTTTGATCAACAGCATATCACCTTCTCAGTTGTTTCTGGAAGGGATGACCGTGCAACAGTCGAGCAGAATCTGCACATACAGTTTAGCCAGGGGGTCTGAAGGGTCACATCCTATTGGCACAGGGTGAGGGATGTCCGTTTCCTAAATTGACACCCAGAGCAAAACTGAGCTGACAAAATCCAAAAATAGTTCAACCTCAGGTCTTGAAGTAATAATTTGGTTGAAACTATGCAGGTAACACAAGGGCCCTTGCTGAATCTGCAATGGGGTTTCTTAATGTACCACTACCATAGCTGTGGAATCTGTACATAGGAAGCTAAACATTCAAATGTTTACCACCATAGTGGTTCCTAAATGTGTAGTTACCACTTTGGCTCGGGCCATTAAATTGCTCGTTGCACACATGATGAAACAAATGTAATGCAGAATTCAGTTTGTGCCCAAAGTACAAACAGGTAACAGATGTGGAGGAAGCATCCTTGAAATAGAGGCAAACTTTCCTCATGATTGCGTTATGTGCCCAATCGCTCTTTAAAGACAAACTGAACATCGCAAATAATCTTTGTCTATTACCCCTCACCTCTTAAATGGGAAAGATGCAATTTCCAAGGAATTCAGTAGTGGACTCAATCAATATGTGAAAAATGCTGCTAAGATCTGATACTTTACATGTCCTACAAAGGTGGCAGACTCCTCTGGCCAGGTGGGTGTGGGTGGAAAGGCAGATCAACTTCCAATGACACTCATCTTGATAAAAATGAATGGATAAATGAAAGGATGTTCTTGTACATCACATACCGTGAATTAATGTTTCTCTGGGCTTCCCATTTCTTTGGATTCTGAGACAACTGATTGTTAAGATAATGTTATCTGTCCAGTGTCACACAAATTTAATCAAGTAGAGAACCTGGATCTGAACTTGAGCCCCCTGGTTACAATGTATGCAAATAACCGACTCAACTACGCCCCTATCTAAACACGCACCGGCAGAGCCAACAGGTTTGACATTTGTACTCCGTGCTATTCAACATATGGATCCTACAGAAAAAAAGATTGATTTATTATCTGTGGCATGCCTGTTCTAATGCATTTGTATACACTCACACCTTCGTGATACCGTGCCCCTCACACACTTTAAAATCGTTCTTTAAGCAGTCCAATGGGAGGCGAATGATCACACAAACAGCCAACAGAAACAACCATTAGCAAAGCCAATAGGCCCTTGAAACCTCTCAACTATGCACTCAGGGCCTGGACCAACATCTCTGTACCGAAGGCTGCTTCTATTTATGAAAGAGTTGAAGACTCACCTCCTTATAGAACACTATATCACATTGCATTAACAATCCACAACTCAACTTCCTATCCTATTACTTGCTAACTTTAAGCTTGCCTTTGACACTGTACAGTGCTACACTGTCTTTTGGCTAGGTTTGCGCTATAGAAATAACACATTCATACACACCTATTGGCTTTGCCAAAACCTTTTAACCATGCTATATAGCACCCCCAATGCTGTGCAGCTTGGCTAACTAAGAATAAGCAACATGCACGAGGGGTCACAGAATCAACACTGGGGACCGGTGGGAGCTGAAGCAATATGTGGGCAGCAAGCAACACAGAGGGTGCGAGTGGTGGGGGGGAAGCAACAGGAAAGCGGTGGGAAGGAAGCAACAGGGAGGGCACGCGAGGGACAACTGTCCAAGCAGAGGTTAATGTGGGGCTTGGGGGAGAAAAGCAACCGGGAGAAAGAGCAACATGGAGCTGAGAAACGGGATAAGCCACGGGTGAAAAAGCAACATGGGCAGGCAGAGCACACAAGGATGAGCACATCTCAGAAGAGGGTAGAGGAGAACCACATGGGAAAGAGAGCAGCACAGACAGAGGAAGAGATGCACACTAGGGAGAGAACTGCACAACATATGTCTTGTGGAAAGCATAAACAAAAAGAAAAAAGTAGCATCTGAAAAAAATAGGAGTGTAATGATACAGTAATGCATCCATGCTCCAGGGGAGGGTCAAACAAGATGAGGAAGGAAAGCCCACACACACTAATAAATTAGAAGAAATGAGAGGATACCAATAGCACGTAATGGGCAGGCTCCAAGCCCACTGTAAGCTAACAATATGTCACGCAACAGGCCATGCATTCGTTGTTTAGTAGGCAAGACATAAAAAGGTTATGCCAAAGCACTCCTGTGGGCTGATCCAAGATGTGTATTTAACAATGTTCCAAACCAATGACAAGTTTTGAAGGTAAAAGAAACAAAGGGCTGCAGGAGGATGACCCTAAGGCCTTTAAAATAAGTTAGAATACAATGCTTGTCATGAAAGGAAGAAGCACCATGCATGTCAAATCTATAAAACAGGCAAAAAATAAATAAAAAGCAAGTAATGAAAGATTCCAAAGTAAAGCAGACCTTTACCAAACATCAAGGCTTTTTTGAACACACAAACCAGATCATCTGCAATACAAACAAATAGTTATCTGTCCCCATATTACTTAAGTCTACTTGTGAGAATGACAGACTTAGTGCCTATGCGAAGAAAAGCAGTAACATTCTACGAGACACTTCAAAAGCTAATTAATGTATTGCTAGCCTAAAGCTTTATGGGAGTGCAAAGTAAAGTTAGTATACATCCTAGGATATTAGCTTAGAGTGAATTAAATTGATTTGTTTTTTGAAGTTTTTTTAACGCTAATCCTTGGTGCACTGCCAACCAGGCATATGTTTTCTACTGATTAGTTTGCTTGTCTAAGGGTTCCTTATTCCATTATGCTTAGAACCCATGAGTCTTCCCCACCTGGCTATATTCAAGAAAAAAAAATGAAAAGCTGCTTATTCAAAGAGGCTTTCCCATCCTCAAACAAAACTGCCGGGACTACTCCCCTTCAACACTTACCAAGAAACAGGGCCATGAAGAGTACAAATTGTATCAGAGGACGTTCGCTCTCTGACGAACTTACTAGTTTCTTCAGCCCCCTCACAGGGCACCGTTTTCCCTCAGCTGAGAAAGGGTGCAAGACAGCCAGCAGACTTTGTACCCATCTCCAGCAGAGCAATGAAGTGGCACCTATCAAAAGCCAGAGTGTACAAAGACACCCAAGTAAATAAATAAATAAATAAATAAAACAAGCAACCTTCACACTTCCTCTATGGATGGGTCATCCTAAAAGGCCAGAAGTGGTGACAGAAGCATGCCGCAGAACAGTTTCATTTAGACCTGGTCTGGCTTCGTCACATAATACTCAAGTTCCAAACTGTGTGCACTTCTCATTTGCATCCTGGGCGACATAAATCAATGATACGCAATCTCGTGCAACACCCTTCTGTAGTAAAGTGCCCCTTTTTGACATGGTTACCCCACCCTCCCACACTTTTTGCCTGCTATCTGATGCAACTTTGACTGAAAGTGTGCTGGGTTTCTGCTAACCAGGTCCCCAGCACAAGTGTTCTTTCCCTTAACTGTACCTTTGTTCTACATTTGGCACCACTTTAGGCGCCATGTAAATCCCTAGTAAATGGTCCCTTTAATACCTAGGGCATTGGGACTAAAGAGGGTCCCTAACGGATGCAACATGAATTGTGCCACCCTAAGTGACCCCTCACCAAACTCACAGGAACTACCATTGCAGCCTGCGTGTCTTGGTGCAGAAAAAAAAAAAAGAAGAGTCAACAAGGCACACATCCCTGTTTGCCATGCCAGCATAAAACCACATGTGGTATAGATAAGTCACCTCTACAGCAGGCCTTGCAGCCCTAAGGCAGGGTGCACTATCTCCATGTGCGGACATATCTGCATGAGTGGATGTGTCCCTGTGATATCCAAGTCACCCTAAGATACCACAAGTGCACAGGGAAGCCATACTGAGTACATGGGCTGGACACTCGTCATTACGAGTTCCTCAACTACATGATGGCTTCATTGTACCCCCAGATGTTTGGCGCCAAACATCTCGTCTTAATAAACCCACACTGATGCCATTGTTTGATTTATTAACAAATGCACCCAGAGAGCACCTTAGAGGTTCCCACTGAAAACCTTCCCATCCCTAGTGTGTTCACTGACTTGTCTCGACCAGACAGCCACCCTAAACAAGTTTCTGACCCCCTAAGTTGGGAGCCTTCGCTCTCGGAGGTCAGGATCAAAGACTGCTCTGGACTGAGTGGTTTACACCTCCTCCACGCAGGAACTGCATTCCAGGTTGGGAAGCTTGCCACCTTTATTATGCAACCTAGGCCTCTCCAGATAGTGGAGATGCCCAATCCCCTGTCCAGACCCCACTTTTTGGTGGCAAGACATTCGGGAAAATTAGTTAGATTAGGTGTGTCCCACATCAGCCAGCAGCACCCCTAAGGTGGGCTAGCTGATGTAGACACCACCATTTCAGATTCCTCCATCTTGTTTTGACAGAATTAGCCTTCTAGGGTCAAGGTTATGCCCACTTCCTACAGAAAGTGGTCATATAGAGGGTGTAGACACCCTAAAGTTAGTCAGGCCATTGCCTACTACCGGTCACTCCCTGTAACAACCCTAAATTGAGTATTTAGATGCAACCCTAAACACAAGAACTCACATTTGACGGCTCAAGAGAAGAAGGATGAAGAAGAGTCACTGTCTGGTGAGCACGTCAGAAGAGCTGTGGACTTTTTGGAACGAAGCCATGCCTGCTCGCAACTCTCTTGACAATTGCAACAGAGTGACTCATCCTGCAAGCTGGAGATCTACCACAGTCTTGGGTAGCCTGTCAGCACTTCAAAAATTGCCTACAGTCTCCCTTGGTGTAGAGGAGCTACTCCCCTGCAGTCCGCAGGCACAGAAAAGCAGAGTCCGGTCCACCACCTTGCAGCTTCCCAACCCGACAACGCAGACGACCCGGAGAAGGTACTCATGCTCTGGAAGGTAAGACCTGTCTCCCCACCGAGTGTGAAGACAACAGGACCAACCGGAGCTGTGCAGCACCAATCCCCGGGGTACCGGACACCCTGCACAAAATAGCAACAGTGTGAGTCCAATCCGGATTCACACTGCACCACGACCGAGGAGCCGCCAAGGGATGTAAGCATCACTGAGACCCACTTCGTGAGTGGCCCAGCTGCTACGATTTTTCCGATGACAGCGGTTTGTCCCTAACCGCAAGGAGCATCTTTGCGCATCCAGCCCAGCCAACCTAACCACTGTGCACCCGAAACACCCAGCCCAGGTACCTAAGAACCATCTGTGCCCCCTTGCTCCTAGACCCCTTGTGACCCAAGTCCCCATTTGGGAGCCCTCGGATTTGCCCCCAAGTCCCCCTGTGCAGCCTATTTTCATGTGCTCCCCATTCACCCAAGCGTGCCCAGCTACAACCTCACCAGCAGCCTGCTCCTGGTGAAACCCAGGCAGCTGCCAAAGAACTGATGGCAGTACTTTGGACCATGGCCCCCCTGTAACTTGAAACCCAGAAGGTGAACCCCTGAAACCGACTGTACTTACCTCTATGCATACATGCCTTTTCTTCCCATAGGATTGCATTGTGCGTAAAGGCGCACAACTCTGAACAGTGCGTTTAATTGTGAATATTGCTAAACGAACACAGTACTTACCTTTGAACGAAGTTCTTGGTTTCACAACATATATGAACAAGCATTTGCAATGCAATCAGTCTCGCCTTTGGGACCATATATGTATTTAGCTATGCAGCACATTAGCCTGGGTGCTGAAACATCTACTGTTCTTTAACATGGAGGGAAAGTAAGCACCAAACTGCGTGACACGCCAGGTATGGGAACACATGGAGAGAAATATTGCCTTTCAGCGGGAAATGGTATAGTCCAAAGCTCTGTTTTTAATATAAAATCAGGGCCTTCGGTGGTCATATCACTGAAAATACAAGATTTGAAAAAAATATTTTCTACGGGTGCTCGTGGAAGACAATTTCTATGGACTGGAATCTAGAGAATGCTAAAGTGATTCTGGTATTTTACTGGCCTCTGCTGGTCGTTTTCTACCAAGAAAGTTAGAGGCAGTTGCCAGAATTTTTTTTTAAAAAGTAAGTCCCTAAGCAGAAACCAATTCTGGTATTTTACTCACCTCTACTGGTCGTTTTCTATCAAGACGGTTAAATAGAGGCAGTTGAACAGAAAAAAAAGTCCCTAAGCGGAAGCAGACAAGTCCTAGGGCTGATCTACAGAGCCCACAAAGTACATACACAGATAAGTATATACTAAAGTATATACAAGAGGTCTTGAATGCTCGACATAAAAAGTAGTGTTATTTTTCTAATCTGGTCTTGGATTTATTCATTGAGTGTGTGCCTTTATTGCCCCTTTGAGTTCAATAAATGCTTTGCACTAACAGCTGATAATCCGAACTGCTCGCCCACACTACCACAAAAGAGAGCGTTAGTATTATCTACTTTAGCCACTGTAAACCAACTGGGGACAACTGGACTCTCTACACAGTGTACTTCTTTTTAGTGCGCTAAATAGAGAGCCAGCTTCCTACACTTTCCAAACAAAAACACGGCATGGCTAGCTGGAGCAACCAATAAGTGATGTGATTTTGCAGACCTTTTATAGAAAGTAGACTTTGGACAAGGATGTATGAAAAAATCATGTATGCCTTTACCACGCGTCCATTACAGTGCATATGCCTTTACCACGCATATGCCTTTACAACTCCCTGAGCACCGTGGTTGCGGAAGGTGAAAAACATCGGAGAATAATACTGGAGAAATCGACACCTTGGATGTCGGGAGGTTGCTGTTGGGTCCGAGTGGCAGCAGGTCCGGGCAACGAAGAAATATCCCGGTAAGGTGCCAGAGGCACATTATATTCCTATTACCTTACCGCCAAACCACAGAACGAAGGGGGACGAGGGCGAACATTATTAGAGCTGTGTTCACAGCCATAAGAACTGGTACCATGTTTTGCAAATCGGAACGCCGAGAAGCAGCTCAGATCATATTTAAGAAACGTAATGGTGTTAATAAGACAGATAACGATGGGGGGACATCAGGGACATCTAATTTAACCTCCAAATTCGCCGCTCTAGAACGTCTCTATGAGCGGGAGATAAGAAAATGGTGGGAGGCGACCTCCTTACAAAATTACATTGAGGTCAACAGGGTTCCTAGGGGCCTTCGTATATACACTGTCCCTGCCTACGAGAACCCCGACCCTCTGCTGTTGGACGAATGGGCGGAACACACGGCCCAATCCTGCAAGGGGATGTTGGTGATTCTCGTGAGATTCGCATGGAGCGACCGAGAGAAGGCTCTGGAAAAGATTAAGGAGTTGGAGGAAGAACTATCAAAAGAAGAGGATCAAACAAAATTGGAAGAAAAACGGGAGTTGATGAAAAAAAGATTGAAGAGTTATGAGCAAAAGATCAAACAACGGAAGGAGGAGAAATTTGACCGCGATGAGAAAGACTACAGCCAAGGCAGGTACTGACCTTTGCCAGGAAGTATGACAATCCAAGAAAAGAACTGCGACAAAAGACGACACAGTCACTAGCGGACGCCCGGGATACCTCTGAATCTGAGGTAACGGGGGGGTGGGGAGACTCGTCTAGCGAGGAAAGTGGTAGTGGATTGTCTGCTGGAAAAACTCCTTTTTACGAGGAGTTCAGACTCATCCGGAAACAACAACAACAACAGGGAGGCAGAGGCAAGCCTCCGGAACGAGCAGCAAGAGGAAGACGAGGCGGGGGGGCGGGGGCCGCAAAAAGCGAGCGCTCACCACCAGTCACCCGCAGCAAGAAATCTTCCAACAAGAGAAAGTAAATAAAGAAGACAATCTAACGATAATTAATTTAACAGCGAAAATTTTGTCAGCAGATGAGGAATCAGTTTTAAAACTCGGTTTGTTCTTTTGTCCACAAAAAAACATGGAATTCACACAGACACGTATTGACCTCTTCAAGTTTACCCGTAAGCTCAAGTTACACAAGTACTTTAAGCTGAAGCCCGCAACACCCAGACCCAAACAATTGGGTCTCACTAGAACTGAGACAGACATCCTAATGGGCAAAGATCTTCAGACTTTAAAAACACTGGAAAATTTACGAACTGAAGCAACGGAGTTGGTAGATTTAACTACAGGCTCCACTCAACTAATGGCCCAATCAGAAGTACAGCAAAGTGGGGGGTCTAAGTCCATTCAAACCAGCCTCCGTATTCCTTCCACAAATGTCGACGGATGCAACTGACACCTTTTCAGAATCGGTCATAAAAGACTTGGTACGCTTACGGGGGGACAGCAAATATCAGAAGAGAACAAAGAACTTTTCCAAGCAACAACAACTTGCGCTGAGTGACCTGTGCCAAGACAACTTTCTTATCTGCAAACCATCGGATAAAGGGGGCAATATTGATCTACTGACACAAGAACAGTACAAGGCTGAGGTGAATCGTCAACTAACAGACGTTTGTTGCTATGAGAAGACAAATGAGCAAGTGTACAACCAGAGCATCACTGATTACCATCTAATGATTTCCTCATGGTACAAAAGAAATATGCTGGAACTGGAGGAACATCTATTCCTAAGATGCCGGAATCCTGTTATTCCCACATTCTACTACCTGCCGAAGGTTCACAAAGACACTATGAACCCTCCTGGGAGGCCTATTGTTGCCTCACAAGGCAGTTTAACCGAACACGTCTATGTACATAGACTTTTTTCTCTTCCAACATGTGGTAAAATTAAAATCCTATCTGAGGGATACTAAGGATTTCCTCACACGCATTGATAAAAATCAAATGGGGGGAGGGCTTCTCCTTGGTAGTGTTAGACATTGCTAGTCTCTACACTTGCATAGCTCATGCAGATGGTTTGAAAGCCGTACAGTTCTTCCTAGAGTTTCGTCCATTGAAGTTCTATGAACATAATAGTATGTTGTTTAAGTTCATCCATTTCTGCCTTAATCACAATATGTTTTTGTTTCAAAACCAACTAAACAGACAAGTCTCTCCGGAAAGGCGATGGGCACCTGCTTCGCCCCCAGCTACGCAAATCTTTTCGTGGGCTGGTGGGAGGAGCAGGTGGCCTGGGCCTCACCCAATCGGGCCTGGAATGAGAGGATAATAGCATGGCATCGCTATATAGATCTTTTCATTGTTTTTAAAGGTCCACCAGAATTGGCTAGATCATATATAGAGACACTGAACTCCAACAACGTTAACTTAAGGTTCACAGGCGAAGTGAGCACCCAAGAAGTTAACTATCTAGACTTGAATGTATATGTGGCAGAAGGACAGTTACATACCAGACTTTATAGGAAATCTACCGCAGGGAATTCCACCCTCTATGCCACGAGTAGTCATCCTAAAAAACTCATTTAGTTGAGACTAAAGAGGAATAATACCAGAGAGCCAGAATTTCAAAAAGCAGCAAAATCTAGCATAGAACGCTTCAGACTGAGAGGTTACAGTGAAGCAGTCCTCCCTCATGCCCTACAAAGAGTAAACTCCACCCCTAGAGGGAAGCTACTTGCTGAACAAGGCAGTCTCAGAGAAAAGGATGGGAGAAAGTCCATTGATGGGACTTTTAGAATGATTACCACTTTCTCCGACAATGCAGGGCAATTGAAAAGGATATTACGAAAAAATTGGCATATACTGCTTTCTGATACGGTCATAGGGGACGATTTACCATCGAACCCCTTAGTTACCCTTAGAAAAGCTAGATCTTTAAGAGATAATTTGGTCCATAGTTATCAAAACATTGAAACACCTAGATCTACTTTAAAAGCACTCAACGGATTTTATCCGTGTGGAAAGTGCAAGGCCTGCAAAAGAAGCAAACGAGTTTTGTCCTACACTGTCCCAGGACTAAGTAAACCCAAGAAAATTCTGAAGTGCCTCACAAGCACAACATCGTACACTGTATAATGCCTAGTATGCCCATGTGGGCTCCGATACATCGGAAGCACCATCCACCCTGCGAAAGTTCGCATACTAGAGCATATGAGGGCAATCACAAATGCTGATGAGTCCTACCCTGTGACGAGACATTTTAATAAACAACATAATCGCAACAGGGATCTTTTAACATAACACTGCTTGGATCACGTACCAGTTAACCCTAGGGGAGGGGATAGAATTCAGAGGCTGAGATGTCTGGAATCCTGCTACATAATAGATCTACAAAGTAAAAGTCCTCTTGGTCTCAATAGTAGCGAAGAGTTGGCAGTGCATTTGGGAGATTGATCTCAACTCTCATGCTTAATTTTCGTATTTTGATTGTCGTATTCCGAAATCTATGTGAATTTCCTCTGTTTGGATTTGCTCCTCTTTCCTCTTCTCTCTTTATCTTCTTTATATTTCTCCATTTCTCTCTTTCTCCCTTCTCTTTTCCTTTCTTTCTTTTCTTCTTTCTCCCCTTTTTTTTGGGCCTTTTTGGCATCATGCATTTAAAAATATGGAATATTTGTGTTTGGTCCTAAGAATCTGTATATGAACACCTGATTGATTAGAAAATATTATGCTTGACCCAGCTGTTTAGCCGACTGTTGATGTATTGGAGAGTGATTTTATACACATAATTTGCATCAGGGTATAACCATGTTGGGAACCTACGGAAATCCAGGGAGAGATTACGGACAAAACTGTGGCAAATAGAATTGTTAATAGAATTATATGTGGCCCATACAGGGCATTATTTTGATTCTTTCATCAGATCCACACTAGCATAAAGATGAAATCAAGTCATTGGGAGAGTGAAGATCATATACATTCACTATACCCGGGTTCCGTTACAGACGTAAGATGGCGGAAATCTCTATGCTCGATAAGCATTGTCACGTTATGTTGGTCCTTTCATTGTTTTTATTACCCGGAAACTGACAACGTTTGTGTATAGGAAATGCATATATAAATAATGGCGGCTCCGGCGTTTGCGTACAAACATCGAAACGCGTCTGTGTGCCCAGAGTTCATTTGGTGAATAAAAACTGGGAACTCGCCCCCGAGAGTGCTGTCTTCCTTTGAGGGTACGATTACCCGGTGGAGTAGGTAGGTAGGTAGGTAGATCGATCTATCTATCTATCTATCTATCTATCTATCTATCTATCTATATATTTTTTTTTTTATTTTTTTTTTTTTTTCCACCAAAGGTCCAAGAACTTTTGAGAGCGCACACACGGCAAGCTGAACCACCTGGCTTTCACTTTCTGGCACAATCTTGCATCATTGTTCGCTGGTAACCTATTACAGACCTGACTCGTTTCTAGGCTGCTGCCTTTGATCAGAGGTCGCTCTTGGAATGACTCACAGGCAGTTCTGGTATACTTATTTATAGCATGCCACGCCCTCAGTGGGTTTACTTTTTCGTTGCATGCTGGGTCCCGTAGTTCCCTCCAGAACAAATAATACCTTTAGTAGGTCCTGCTATCGTCATCACTTTCCAAGCATGTGTTCTCCACCCTTAGTGGGCCCCAGAACAAGGTGCAAGTAATTCTCGCCACAGTTCGCCGTGCCGCAAAATGGGTCCGGATCCAGTTCCGACCCACGGCTTCCTTTAATTATCAAGGACGGTGCTGCTCCCCGCGACAGGACTGCCGCGTGATAATTTTTTCCATCAAAGGTCCAAGAACTTTTGAGAGCGCACACACGGCAAGCTGAACCACCTGGCTTTCACTTTCTGGCACAATCTTGCATCATTGTTCGCTGGTAACATATTACAGACCTGACGCGTTTCTAGGCTGCTGCCTTTCATCAGAGGTCGCTCTTGGAATGACTCACAGGCAGTTCTGGTATACTTATTTATAGCATGCCACGCCCTCAGTGGATTTACTTTTTCGTTGCATGCTGGGTCCCGTAGTTCCCTCCAGAACAAATAATACCTGATGTGATGACGATAGCAGGACCTACTAAAGGTACTACATTTTTAGCGCTACTTCTTGTGTACCACCAGCGATCTGGCAGCGCGCCAGCATACCGCAACTTTGAATATGAATATATATATATATGAATATGAATGACTATATATATATATATATATATATATATATATATATATATATATATATATATATATATATATATATATATATATATATCCCACAACCACTAGATCCGGAGACCCGAGGCTGCGTGTCGCAGCGGTCCAGGTCGGGCTCCGGAAGCCCAATATAACACCACCTTCGTCCCCACCGATAAAGAAACACCAGGACAACTCCGGGATGCTAGAATTGTTTATTCAAAAAAGTGCTGCCTTACCAACGTGTTTCGGCCGTAGGCTTGTTCACGATATCGAGACAGAGCCGGTATGACCATTTACATTGTTATGGTCATTACCATAAAGGTAGGACTACCTTGTGCATAGTGCAAAGCATTCCATAAAAGAGTAGCCACCATCTTAGAGCACATGCATATAAATAACTCAAATGGCTTTATCTCATTCAAGTCCACATATAATTGCATCTCCTGTAGCATTAAAAGTCAGTCTCTCTGCAGTTGGTATTAAACAATTATTAAACAATTGTGGAAAGATATCTGATTAAATAAACTAAAAATGTGAACCCGCAGGAGAGACATGCATTTTACTTCACAATACAAGAATTGTGTTGACCACACATACGCGAGCCATTTCTGCCCACTCGTCTGGACGTCTGAATTGTATTAGTGACAAACTGCAGTAAGGTTGTACAGAGCTTGAGTGATTGAGTGTGTGAAACCACGGTCGTGTCTGACATAATGCTATTGGCTCATATCGACTGTTGGAAAATATGTAACAACAATATCTGTTTGAGATAAGTGCAATACTACTCTAGTATGCTGGGAGACAAAGAGAGAGAGGGAGAGAGAATCCTTTCCAACCCTTACCCCGATTGAACCTTACTCACCCTAAACCCTAATACCCTTGCCACCCAAATATCCTAACCCATCCTAAACCATAAAAATACCCTTACCACCCAAATACACATACCTACCCTAAACCCTAAAAAGACCTGTGCCACCCTAACACCATTACCCACCCTAAACCCTAAAAATTCCCTTGGAACCCAAATACCCTCACCCACCCCTAAACCCCAATATGGCCCTTGCATTAATATATATATTATACACTTACCTGCAGAAATACTTACATTTTCATTGTAAAGGCACGTGCAGTAAAGGCATATGAGTGGTAAAATTTTGTGTGGTAAAGGAAGGCGTAGTGAAGGCATATACATTGTAATGGATGTGTGGTAAAGTTATTGCGTGGTAATAGCGGCGTTGTAAAGGCTGTTTCACGTTGGACAATGCTGCAGAAGACCACAAAGACAAGCGAAAGCAACTCATGATAGCCCTCATGCCGCCCACTGTCACCGTGGTTCTACATACCACAGCACTGCACAGCGAACAATCTAAAGAAAGCCAGTGAGGCTAGAGAGCATGCACAAGCAGCCATTGGTCAAGCACAGCACGTCTTACAGACGAGCGAGAGAGAGCAACACCACCTGTGAACCACAGCCCTCTCCAGGAAGCAAAGCAAAAGTGATAATACCGGTTCTGCTCCCGTAAACCAAACACCATAAACAGCAGAGTTGTATCTCACATCTGTGGAAAGGGAGGAGCGCAGCACACACGTCACAGAGTCGCGTGAGGCCTGCGGCAGATCGCCAAAGGACAGCCCAATAAATGTGGTATTGCACCATGCAGCTGTGTACGGGCTGTGTGTGCCAGAGTCTTCCAAATGCCCAAAGGAAGAGGCAGTAAGATGGAATAAGCAATAGTAAATGGATTTATGGCCAGTATCAGAATGTTCCAGTGTGAATGGATGCTGGTCGGACAATTGTTAAAGGGAGGCTCGCTAATACGAATTATTGTACGGAATAAAACTTATGTTTTACATAATGGAGGTACAAGTATGAAACACTTAACCAGGCAGCGAATTAAGACCCCGATTTAAACAGCAAATGTCAAACAAATAGGGACAAGAAATGCGGGAATACTATGGGAAATGATTACATCGAAAATCCCAGCACTAACTGAAAAGACCCCAAAACATGGTGGCCTTAAGTCCACGCGGGCTCTTCTCTCGGGAACAGTCATTCTTAAAGCCATTTGTCAGTCCACAGCTTCTAAACTATGCAACTAATAACCCTTAATACTGACAGGTCTGCACCCCTATTGCTAATTATGTAAAGGACTCAGCTGTCCTTTTTGCTCCAGTGGCACAGATGATCTTTGTTGACATCACCACGTTAATCCTTTTTTTCTATTTTCATTGCTAAATAAGTATATTGGAGTTTTCCAGATAGGCCCCTCTGTTGTCTGTTCTGTACCTTTCCAGTCTGTGTGCAGTTAGTTCTTGGTGGGCCCTGTTCTATGACCGATGGCTCAAATGGAGCCTGCCTTTAAATCCAGGTCTAGGACTGAGGACTTTAGTAACAACTGTCTCATGTAAAACATCACAGCTTTTTTCAAAGTGAAACCACATCCATAAAATATGTATAATAAATAGGTGCAACAGAAGTGTCACTTATCTGACTTTAGAATTTGATGTACAAAGCTACACACAGTTGGTACAAACATCAAAAAATGAATAGTACAAATTAATCCACAAAGGTCATGAATAAGAAGGTGGAAAAAAAATCTGAGAGAAAGGCTACCTATAACAAGCATTTGCAATGCAATAGGTCTCGCATTTGAAAGACTTTGAGCTACCGGCATTGTAAATGACAAACCTTTTATCTATGTGTTGGTTTTGAAAACATATAAATAATAGGCTTTGTCAATTACAATGCCAATAGCTTAAAATTTCGCAAATGCGAGACCTATTGCATTGCAAATGCTTGTTTTTAAATGCAGCCCGTTTTCCTTAGAGGAAAACGGGATACAGTTAAAAAAAAGAAAATGAAACTTTTCAGATTCATTTTATAAGGGCAGGCAGTGGTTCCGGGGACCACTGCCTGCTCTTTAAAAATATTTGCGCACCCATTCTCAAAGGGGAAGGGACCCCTTTCTGTTTGCGGATGGTTTACCACCTACTTGAAGTAGGTGGGAAACTGCGAGTGTTTGCAGTCTGACTCGCTATTAGGAAGGGACGGCCTTGGCACGCCCCTTCCTAATAGCGAGTCGCAAACCATATTTTGCGAGTCGCTAATAGGTTAGCGAGTCGCAAAATATGGTTTGTACATGGGCCTGACCAATTTTGCAGCCGCAAACAGGCCGAATTCCTATTTGCGACCGTGAAAAATGGTCGTACATCTGCCCCTTTATCTTTCACAATGGTTGTCCATCATTTTCTTCATTGCATATATTGTCCATAATTTAGACTGCTACATATTCATTTGGGAAGTTGGGTTGTTTTCCATAATTGGGCGATAGTGTGGCGAGCTACCAGAAGCTTATAGGTAAACAATTTGCCCTTATGGGTGGTCAACGGATACGCCTGTCATTTATAAAAATAAAATTATTTATAGAGCGCAACTCTCATCCCAAGGGATATCATGGCACTAGGAGAGCTAAGAACCTGTAATGAAGATGATTAGATGCCAGTCATCAGCCGGCGGAACCTGAGCGATAGACTGCGAGGCGTCAGAATTACATCCTAGGAAATAGTTGTGTTTTCAGCTTTTTCCTAAATATCATATAGTCAGTGAGGTGAAGGTCTAAAGGAAGTTCATTCCAATGAGCAGCAGCCAGATAAGAGTAGGAGCGATTTCCCCCCCCGCTCTGACTTTATTTATGCGTCTGGTTTTAGCCAGAGCGTGATAGCAAGACCTCAGTTTTCGTGTGCGAACATAAAATTCGACTTTGTTCTGGGGCCAAGTTTGTGTAAGGCTCTATGTGTGTAGCACAGGAGCTTAAACTTGGTGCATGGGCAGCCAGTGAAGCTCCTTTAGGCATTCTGATGACGAGCTATATTTGTTTTTATTACAGACCAGCTTGCAGCTGCATTTTGAATCGCCTGCAGTCGAGAGAATAAGTAATCTGCCATGCCAACATCGAGCGCATTCCCATAATCCAGTTTGCCGGTCAATAAGGCCTAGGTGATGGTTTTCCTACAGTTCAAAGGAATCCATGAGAAAAGTCTCCTTAGTAGCTTTAGCATGGCAAAGCATTTCCCACGCAGAACTCAGGCTTGATCTTTCATGGTCAATGCACTGTCCACCAGGATGCCCAGATTTTTTACAACCCGTTTGGGCTCGGGTGCAGATCCTAGTGACTGGGACCACCAGGTTGCATCCTAAACTAGATGAGCTCCTCCGAAAATCAGTATCTCGGACTTCTCAGCATTTAGCTTCAGACAGTGATTTGTCATCCAATTTGCTGTTTCTGAAAGACCGATAATCAAATTTCTCCTTGTGTCCTCGTACCTTTCTTCAATGGCTATCAGCAGCTGTGTGTCATCTGCATAGGAGCAGATATTAAAGTCCCATTTCTTGCCGATCTTGGCCAAAGAGACCATTCCGCAGTGTCTCCTAGGAGCATTGTTAGGGGATGAATGGAGGTCATCAGCTGTTATACATTTAATTTGTTCGATCATCTTTTCCCAAAATGTCTGTACCAGTTTGCAGAATCACCAAAAATGGGTCATTGTTCTTCTCTACCCATCTCCCTTCCATCGCACATCAACAAAACTGAACGTTCCATGTAAGCGGGCAAGGGTTGGGAACCATCGTCAAATGATTTTATACCTATTTTGCTTGTATGGTCCTAAAGGAGTGTTGCACCAGAAACGCCAATCCCCAAAACTAGCGCTCATAGACATATGGGAAACTGGGTTAGGCACAATAGCTGAAGATTCCTGGCTGAATCACGTCCAGAAAGCGCCACAGAGCTGCGTTGCAGAGAGGTGTAAAAAGGGGTGTGGCCTCTGTACACGTCTCTGCAACGCAGCCCCCTGGCGCATACTGGAGGTTCCTGGTGGGCTAGTTGGCCCCCAGGGACCCTCATGATTCAAGGGGACTTAATCCCCCAACTTAAAACGCGCCACGGGGCGCGTTTGCACAGATGTCACCTCAGGCCCCGCCCCCTCCCTTCACCATTGTGCAAATATTCCTCTAAAATCCGCCGAAATACGGATTCCGATTTACTCACCTGTTATCAGGAGAGACCTCAGTGCTGCATCTTTCAGCCCAGTACTGATCCTGAAAAGTAATTTTAACCGTACTTACCAGCAACTTGAATTTCCTTCCATAGGCTAACATTGACTGGTTTCACTTGGAAATTCTTCTAAGTGTGGAGTTTTGGAACTTTATAATATTCCTCTAAAATCAACCGAACTACGAATTCCGATTTACTCACCTGTTATCAGGAGAGAACCCAGTGCTGCATCTTTTAGCCCAGCACTGACCCTGAAAAGTAATTCTAACCGTACTTACCAGTAACTTATATTTCCTTCCATAGGAATCCATTGTCTGGTTTTCAGCAGAAAAGTTTCAAAGTGTCGATTTTCACAAATTACAAATATTCCTTAAAAATCGCCTGTATGACTTAAACGCATTCTTTCAACTGTTTACAGGAGATGCACCAGTGCTGGATCCAGGATCCAACACTGAGTAAGAAAAAGTAACGATAACACTACTTACCTGCTAAGTGAATTTCCTCCCATAGGATAACATTGGTGATTCTATGTGAAAAGTTTCTAAGTGTCAACTTTTAAAATACAATAATATTCCTTAAAAATCACTACTGTAACCAAAACGCTTTTACTCAACTGTTTACAGGAGATGTCCCAGGACTGAATCTAGGATCCAGTCCTGTGGTTAGAAAAGTAATCCATAAAGTAACTAATTGCATTTAACTAGAAATTCACATTGAGGTCAATGTTGCATTGTGTTTGAAATTGTGTTGCCCATTGCAACAACTGTAACTACTGTACTTAAAACTCTATTGCCTATTTGCAAACTATTTAAACTAAAGTAATTCATTCTGAGAAAGTATATTTTGTAATGTAATGTATAATGTAATTACAATGTAATTTAATAAATAAAATATCTAAAAATAAATAGTTTTAAAAAATGTAGTAAATCAGTATCAAAAAAATAAATATAACAATTAATACATTTAAAAATTGTCATTTACAAAACCTTTGAAATTCACTGAAAAAACCATAGGTTTTAGGGGCGTTATAGTTAGAAATTAGCATTTATTAAACCTTTGAAATTCACTGAAAAAACCATAGGTTTCAGGCACGTTATAGTTAGAAATTAGCATTTAAAAAACCTTTGAAATTCACAGAAAAAACCATAGGTTTCAGACACGTTATAGTTAGAAATTAGCATTTAAAAAACCTTTGAAATTCACTGAAAAAACCATAGGTTTTAGGGACAGTTATAGTTAGTTGGACATTTCACTCGTACAAAACCCGTGAAATTCCCCGTTATAGTTAGTTCAGCTAACTATAACTCGCGCCTCGTAATGCACTGCTGATGACGCCACATATTACATCACTCATGACATGGTCAGTGACATCACTGATGACATCACTGATGACATCTCAAATGACATCACTGATGACATCACTGATGACATCATCCATGTGATAATCTGATGCACCTCCTCACACCCTAATATAACCTTTGATACACCCACTCTAAATTACAGACTGCCATTCGCAAAACCATAGACACTCCAACACCAATTACTACATACCCACTCACTGATTCTTAGGTCTACACACACACATCCACTCACTCACCCGTACAGTCACTCATACTTATGGTCACTCAGTACAGGACTATCATATGCACTCTTACTCCTATATAGACACTCAAACACCGCCACTCATCCATAGAGGAACTCACACACCTAGTCAGTCATGCAAATAATTAAACACACTGCCATTTACTCACCTATACAGTTATACACACACCAGCTCACTTAATCAAACAAATACTAGCACATTGTTACGCTCTTATACAATCACTGATACAAGCACACACTCATCCATACAGCCACTATCACAATCACTCACTCTCGCTTATAGCTATTTATATACTCCAACACACATATATACTGCCTTTCACATATGTAGTTACTCACACATGTACCACTGGGACATACATTCACTCACTAACACACTCTTACACACACTTACCCACCCATACAGTCTATCACAGATGCACTCTTGAAACCATCCACCCAGTGAATCTCCCACTCACACATCTATACACAGAGTCGCACACACCCCTCCCACACAAACACTCAGGCACCCATACAGATACTCAGACAACCATTCAATAACTCATATACACACTCATGTAGCTATTCACAAACACATGCAGTCACTTACACAGCAACAGACAGACGGATACAGCCTTTCACCCAGTTTAGTCACTAACCCATGCATTCAGTAAGATACGTTAAATCACTCACTTATAGTCAGTCACGCACCTACTAAATCATCCATACAGACACTTATACACCCACTCATTCTTCAATACGTCTTTTTCGATATATATTAAAAATATTTAAACTTTAGAGAAACACACAGTCACTGCATGATGTCATCAGTGATGTCATTTGAGATGTCATCAGTGATGTCATCAGTGATGTCACTGACCATGTCATGAGTGATGTAATATGTGACGTCATCAGCAGTGCATTGCGAGGCGCGAGTTATAGTTAGCTGAACTAACTATAACGGGGAATTTCTATGGTTTTGTACGAGTGAAATGTCCAACTAACTATAACTGTCCCTAAAACCTATGGTTTTTTCAGTGAATATATGATATATATATATATATATATAAAATTCCAAAGTCCATTTTTGTTGTGTTTACTAAATGAATATCAGATAAAATGCATTCTTTGTTCGCAAAGTCTAACAAACCTGTAATGTTATATAGAAAATAGATAGAAGTCTGTAAAGCTCACAACTTGAAATATTACCTACAAACAATGCTCAAAGTCAAGGATGGTTCCCCTAACCCATGGGTCACATGACTAAACCGAGCCATTGCAGATTCAAAACTCACGTGTGACTGGAGCAACATGGCATTAAAAGCAGCCCTCAAAACCAGCTTAAATACAGAACTAAAGCTCATTTGACGAGCCAATGAATACACCACTCCCATCCATTTTAATAATGCTGATTTATTTATTTTTAAAGCAATTCATTCAACATTTTAACTATGCAACTCTATCTAAATGAAACACTAAATAAGCAAAAACAGACTCTGCATTATAAAAATGTGTTTCCTGCTATTTCCATCAAAAGACCTCAGAAAACGTTGGGTCAGTTTTGCGCATGAATCGCAGCAATGCAAATTGTGTGACTATCAGAATTAAACCATTTTACATCTTCTCTTCTGCCGTTCTGGTGCCAAAGATGAGAGACTCGAACTCTTAACACCAATCTTTAACTAGTCATCTCCCCACAGCCTACAAGGACTAGTCATCTCAAACCCCACAGCCTACCAGTACAAGTCACAGTCGTCTTGTACCCCACAGTCTAACAGGACTTGTCACCTCGCACCCACAGCCTTCCAGCACTGGTCTCCTCAGACCCTTAACCACAGCCACCTGGATCACAAGGCTCATTGCCTGCGTAGGCCATAGCCCTTTGGACCCCCAAGTACGTCACTTCGGCCCCCCATGCTGTTGGATCTAAACATCCCCATATCTTGCCACACGACCAGTCCCTTCAGACTCCTCAGCACTCTGGATTACAAGGCCACTCACCTCTGGGCTGGAACACTCCCCACAACTTCCATCGGGCAAGCTCTCTTGTATATGCCTATCCATCAAACCCCACTGGCCCCCCAAGTGACCCCCACTCTGAACCCATGGCCGTTAACTAGGCTAATTTTCACCCTTCATTTACGGCTCCGTTGCCAGCAGACAGGCAGGCGAACCTTTCCAAAGCAGCCTCCTGGACTGGTAACATCTTCCATAATGTACCCCTATCGGTCCCTCCACAGTAAACGTCTCCCGTTCACTTTAAAAACGCAAAATGTGACCCGTTTTCAATCCAGGCTGTTGTGCTATCAGAGACATTTAAAGGCATGGGCAAAGTGGACACTGGCCCGGGGTCCCAGCCTCTCCTGCCCGCCCCCCCCCCAGAGCCAGCTCTGTTCTGCAGATAGTCTTTCCCCGATGAACTTGAATAATTCTTAAACAGATTGTTATAAATACCGTGTTTCTTTAATTTATTTGTAAACATGGTGATGTGTGAGAGTCTATTACAGACATTTTGCAGAGAAATGTGTTCAAGTTTCATGCAATATACCTAAAAAAGTTTCTATAAGATCAAAACAGGACCTCATAACTGAAAAACGGGAGTGTCACAGAGATTATTTGCAATAATATTAGTGAGCTGCTGTTCTGTTACAATATTGAAAACACACATCTTCATCCCTGAATATTAGATGTAAACACATTTAGAATTTGGACCAGTGTGTCTAAGCACTGTCAGTGACCAGGCCAAAGAGGGCAGGGAAGAGCTGAAATTGGATCACAAATTCAAAGCTGTCCTGAACAGGGGCCCCCAAAATAAGTTTGCCCAGGGCCCCCAAAATTCTTAAGATCTTCCTGTGTGCCGTATTGCGCGGTTTGTCCTTCCAAGTGCTGTAAAGTGTGCTTCCAAGAGCTGCAAAGTGTTCTAATACCCCAGACATTTACTCCATGGAAGGGCAAAGTATTCCTTCGTGATGTAATGAGCTATCTGTCCTTTAACGACGCTCCTGAAATGTAGAGTGGCATGAAGGACAATGTGAATGAATGAAATACAACTGTACGGATTCCTAACGGGGGTGCATCGGGGTTCGTCTGACCACCACAATTCTGAAAGGCGCATTTTTGTGCGAGTGAACTGTGCTCTCCTCGGGTACACCCGGTGTTTGCCTTAGATTGAGGCTGAGGCTCGCCAGTATGTAACACACCGAAACCAGCTACCGAATGAGGGCAGCCTCTAAGGGCACCCCCTCTCTGTCTGCAGGCTACCCCGGCTGAGGTCAGTGTGTGGGATACAATGAGCTGGCTCCCTTGCCCCCTTGCAAAGACCTGGTCCGAGGACAGCCTGCGTGGCATGTAAACAGCATGGCTCCCTTAGGAGGGACTACCATCCGAAGGGCACCCCCCCTCGGTGGCTGCAAAGTACCCGGGCTGAGGTCAGTGCGAGGGATACAGTGAGCTGTCTCCGGCGTCACTGGCTCGCTTGCCCTCTTCACTTTACAGCAAAGTCCTGGATTGAGGCCAGCCTGCGCGGAATTTAGACCGCATGGCTCCCTTAGGGGGCCTATCATTCTTAGGGTACAGTCCGGTGTCTGAAGAACATCTGGGTGGAGGCCGGACTTCGTGTGTATTTGTATTGTGACTAGTTATTTCAGACCCAGAACATAAAGGTGTTCTTTTGCATCATAAAAGTATACATTGCACTTGAAGTTCTTTCAGTATTTTGAAATGTGTTTTTCTTTTACTTTTTTAACAATACATTATAGACAAACATTGGCAAAGTGAACAGTTTGGCATTCACATTCTAAAGGCGGGATTGTTATAATGAGAAGTCCAATGACCGAGGTGTAGATTATACAAGATGGTTTATTTATCTTCGCTGCAGGTAAATAAATTAGATCTCAGGATAGCTTCTATGTTAAGCTCTGTTGTAAGCCCCACCAGGAGCAGCCTCCCTGCTGCTCAGCCCATACTCCAATTGAAACTTACAGGCACCCTAACATTCCAACGCATCACCATGTACCAGCATTCCACACAGCACATTCATACTGACTGAACAGCAGGTATAACGGAGATATTTTGGCTTTGCCTTCGATTGTGTTTTTTAAATACAGCAGCATATCTCCAGCAGTGCCTACCAGACCATTCTGTCACTCTGGCATTTCCCGGTGGGATGCTGGCTAGGGGGGTGCTTTCAGAGCAGGGTGGACTGCTGATGCGGCCAGGGCCCCAAGGCCCCAATCTAATGGCAGCCTCCCCGCTGGTTTGAAAACATTTTCTAGGTCTCATTTTTGGTTTGCAGCCAGCCTTGCTTGCCGAGCCTATCCAGAGAACAAAGCGACTGCTTGCGGCTGAGTTGAGTGAATAACGTAAGAAAACAAAAAGGATCAGGCACCACAACCATAAATTTAGTTTACATTCCCATCTGAATTGAATGTAGTTGTGATGTATTTATTAGTTTGAGTTTTCTAGGCACACTATGGGTATCTTTGAGGAAAACTTTCTTCTTAACCAGTTTGTGCTGAGCCATTTGCATGTGTGTTCCTGGAATGCAGTTTGAGGTCACCCAAGATGCAGTATATTGCTGCATTTATAAAGCACAGGCTACGCCTTTGTTTGGCACTGAAACGCTTGCCTTAAGTGCAGCATGCTCGAGTGTGTAGGGTATGTTGTTGGAAGCGTGCTGTCTTTGTTTTTGATCCTATGTGGGAAGTGTTTCCATATCATGCATGATGGCCACCAAGGTGTAGTTATGTTATGGGACTCAGTGCTTAGTCTGGTGGATGAAGAGGTGTGAGAGACGGGCTTACAGTTTTCCGTAAGCTGGCAGCTTTGAGCAGCTCTGCAGGTCCAGTTATGGTATTTCTTATGATCATAGTCTACTTAGCTGGTTTCTGCACTGGGTGGTCCAATCTGAGATATTTTGTTTAAAGGTTTATGGTCCTGAGCAGGCATGGCAGCCCTCCGATTGCCAGCGATTGTGTTGGCTCGTTCTATAAACGGAGAAAAAATACAAATAAACTGCAGAAGCTTCGGTTGCTTGCTCTCCTTTTTTCTGGCGCACGGGGTACCTTTTAATCATGCAGGGAAAAAATATAGTGTTTGTCGAGCTTGATAAATCGATTTGAGCTTAGAGGTCTGCTTGTGACAGTGCCATATGCTGATTCTGAGGATGGTAAAAGAGTGTTATTTCAGCTGAGCTCTAACGTCATCATACCACAGTTTCAGGGTGTGTTATAGTTCCGGCTCGAACATCTGTTTTAAGATTATTTGGCTATTGCGCATCACTTTTTCCGATGAGTTTTCTCTGAACCTGTCTTTTACTGATTTACACCATTTTGTTTAGGAGCCCAGTTACCGCATTGAACACCTAACCTGTTCCCACTCATGAAAATTGCACTTCAATAGCTCCAACGTATATCATGGGTTTTGATTGGTTGAGTAGCCGCAATAGGAACAAAGGGGGTGACTGCGGAGTTATGACCCTCCGATAATCCAGTCTCCTATTGAGTCCATGATCCAGCAGGGTGCCAGAAAAATCGTTTTTGCTCCTTTACCTGCTCTGGCTTTAAACAACAACATTTTCACTAGGTCCAAGTGGAGTTTTTATTTCTTTTTTAGAGTTTTTATATAGCGCGAACTAGACCCGAAGGTATCAGAGCACTTTATATGAGCAGCAGTTGTGTTACAGACGGACGCTTTCATTTTTACTAGGCATGGGGAGATTAAATAATTTGCCCAGAATCACAGGATGTTAAGCGTCCCTGCCGAGACTCGAACTTTGTTCCCCAGCTTCGAGGTCGACCGCCCTAGCCGTTAGGCCACATCCTCTTCCCACAGAAGTGGCTGAAAGCAAAGGCATGAAAGAGTTGTAGGTGCATTATGTGCCCTCTTCTACTGAAGAGAGTTGAATGTAGCTCCTAGTAAGAATATGTTTTAAGATGAGTAGTCTCTTTTAGGCTACACGCAAGAGATAGATGGATCCTGGTATCCTTTTAAAGAAAAATGTAATTTATGTTTTTGTTTCTCAAAACATTTTGTTAACTTAGCATTCCTGCTGTCATTTTTGTTGATGAGGACAGTATTTGTATATAGCCTCTCAAAAGCCATACTTTTAATTCAATTTAGGTATTGCCAGCTTTATTTAAATTCATTTTTACTTATTACACTAGCAAACAGACAACAGTTATGATTAGTCACCATAGGTAAGGCGGCTCAGTAGCAGTGTAAGGTCATAGTGCACCATGGGCACTGCTTTCTTACAGGTTAAGAACAAATCAAAGTATCTGTGGTATTTCCCGTTCAAGGTACATTTTGTCATATCTGTTAGTGTGTCATAGTCTGCCGAGGAATCGCGATCCTGCAGCCACATATTATAAGTATCTGTGTGTCGACCAACTATACCTTTATATTGTATTTTGTCCTCAGATTAATAATTTTCTTATGTGTTTTTCCGATAATGGAAATTGGTTGTATGCCCAAGTGCATCTATGGATGTGTGTTACTGCAACTAAGTTCAATTTACACTTGGTCATATAGTACCTTTTTGCTTAGATAAATATATTTTGTTACTGATTGGTCTAGAGTGATTGTGTCTGCTGTATGTCAAATCTATCAAATACTGGTTCTCTTTTCCCCAATTGTTATTCCCTGGTCGGGTATATTTATCCTATTTTCAGGGGCCCCGTTTGTTTTCCAATCATTACTGCATTGGGCCAACAGCAGAGCCATTTATAGGAACTTTATAGGAGTACCTTTATTACTAAGTTGTGTACCAATGCTAGCAGGCAATGCAACACTGAGCATTCAAGGTGTCGTCTGGCAGCACCAGCAACTCTTTTTTATGCAAATAGGTCCAATACTGAGCTGCAGCAGGACACGCCCGATTAAATGTAGGAAAGTACCTTTGGTACCCAGCATTAGGTAAAATGTACACAAAGTGAGTGTGGAAACATATACTGTGTGTAATATCTAGGCTATTTATGGGAGGCATGGGATTGTGTTGGGAAACTGGTTTTGAGGACAGGAAAGACAGGATGACAGAGGAGAACCTGCTCAGGATCCCAGTCTCGAGGTCTTGCTGGATAATTTCTGTTACAGTAGATGGCAGTAAGCTGTGCCATCTTCACACTGGTGTAATAACTAGGCCTTTTTCGGAGTGGGAGGAATTAGACAGAGTGCTGTTAGGAGTCTGTTCGAAGATGTCATTGGGGAACTAAAGCCGATGGCAGGCTTTAGACAGTCTGATGTTGGATGAAAGATTGCAGTTACTTCGGTCACAGGCAAAATTATGTGGCAGGCCGTCTGTTGATAGTTGGACTTGTCAACGTGTAAAGTAATGTCTGGCACGGTCAGGGCCAGACTGGGAAACCAAAAGCAGCCCTGGCAAAAATGCTCAAACCTACCACACTCCCTCTGTCTTCTTGCTCTTTCTCTTTTCATCCATCCATGCTCCCTCTCGCCTTCTCTACTGCCTCTCTGATTGCTTTCTCCCAAGCTCCCCCCTCCCTTCCTCCCTCTCTTTCTCCCTCTCTCTCTTGAAGCCTCCCTGCGCCTGCTGCAGTTAACCTCGGGGAGCTTGGTTAAGTGACAGAGGCACCAGTAGCGGCCCTAGCTTTTCAAAACCGTCCTTCAAGGGCTCCAAGCCACTAGAGAAATGCCCGGCGCAAGAAAGGCCTGTCTGGCCCTGGGCACGGTTCTCTCAAATGGAAGTTGTTGGGCAACAGGCTCTAGACAATGCATTTCGGAATAGAATGGGGCCATGTTCATAGTGGGCGCAGATGTTGCAATGTTGACATATATGATGAAGACTAACATTAGCAATACATCTGAACTGTGAAGACAAGTTATAAAGTATTTTAAAGAAAATATTGTATGTAAATCCTACCTTTATGCCAAGGTTGCTCATACAAACCAGCGTGGCTCTTAAGGCATTGTTGTCTTCAAAAGTGCATAAAATCCCTAAGCCTAAAACATTCAATGAGTCCAAGCAGAGGAGTGAAAATGTATAATATAACGTACATGGTTGTTGTTAGCCTAAAGGCATACAAATATAAAAGTACCATTCAGGCGTGCAAGGAAATGTATAGCTCACCGGTAGCTGAGCTCTCTGTAGTACTTCTCGGCAGGAGAAAACTGATAGTCTGAAGAAGAGTGGCAGAAAGTTTTGTAGTAGGGGCACGGAAGCCATCTCATTTTAAGCAAAAGGATACTCTTATAAGTATTGAAAAACAAGCGCAAATTCCCTTGAAAACCATCCTTATGTACACGCTTTCCCTGGCACCTTTGGCAGGACGCCAGCACGAAAGCCACAACCGTGCAACCTATATTTCTGATTTGTCCCAGAAGTACAAAGCAGCTCGTTCTCTGCATGAATATCCTCTAACTTTGAGGCCAGACATGCCGGAATTTGGGGTTTCTGATACCATTTGTAGGCAGATGGAACGATTGGGTTACTTCCATCATGAATATATGGGTCTCTGGTCAACCCTGGAAACATCTTCACTCGTGCAGTTTCTTTTTACCAGCAATGAAATTATAATTTGCTTGGTCACGCTTTTTCTGGGGACATTGACCGTGAGTGCCCTTCGGTAACTGTCTTCAACGGATATCACATATTCTTCGACTTAAACAGCAGAAGATACTGTTGAGATAAACAGCTGCAATAGTAAACGATGTCCGTAAACTGGAGGTTTGGTTGCTGGGCAACATTAAAAGTTTCAAATTCCATAGCCATCGTGTGAAAGAAAATAAGTAGTGTTTTGCACTGGTTCGGCCCTAAACGTCACATTTGCTAGTACAGTAATGCAATAAAAGTTCCCTCCATAGCCTCTGGAATTAACCCCCTGTGCTCACTCTTTCTACATCCTCGGTTCTTTTGACATTCTTTTTAGGTCTCGCGCCTAGCGTTGCACTGCACAGCACGAGACATTTAGTAGGTGAAAAACGGGGATTCAGCACTGACCTAGGAATCGCACACATTCGTGCGTGTGCGATTCCTTTTGTGCTACCCCATTGGCCTTTTCGTGCGTCTTTTTATAAAAGACTGCACGCAATTGGCCAAAGGCGGGCGCATTGCTCCGCCCATGGCCTATTGGTGTCTATTACGCGATTGGTGCGCGTAATAGACACCAATAGGCCATGTGGTTTTTTCAGCTAGGGTATAGTTCCCCTCGGACCCAGGTCCATGTAGGATCTTACCAGTGGCGGCCTTCTACATCCCGACCCTCCGCACGGACGTAGCTGCCAGACCAGTTCGTGCTTTCAACATTTGCGGCCACAAAATCAACACTTTTGACTTCTGAGCACACGTAAACCCCGCGAGGCGGTGCCCTTAGGTAAACCGAAGACAAAGTGGGCTTCCCGCCCTTTGAAGGGGCTCTTTTCATGTGGGAAATGTGATTTACAGCGTGTGAATATTACAGGAAACAGACTGAGTGCACCTATCCCATGCAGGCTGCCTTCATCCACGGCCCTCTGACATGGAAACGGTGCCCCGAGAGGGGCAGGTCATCACTACGGAGCCCTGTCAGGGCATGTCACACAGGGCGGCCTCAGCCCAGGTGTTCTTCGGGCACAGAGCGTGTGCCCTGATGGAGGCAGTCAGGCTCGGGGTAACATATGCAGACTGCCCTCTGACACCGAAAGCGTGCCCTGAGATGGGCAGGCCATCCAACCAGAGCCATCTCGGGGCATTTCACGAGGATTGCCTCGGGGTATGAGACGCAGGCTCACTTCAGTCCTCGTCTTCTCCAGACATCGAGCAGGGCAGCCATTATACAGGAGCCCTCTCGGGGTATCTAACACAACCTCGGCCCGCCGCCCTCTGACACCGAAAGTGTACCCTGAGATGGGCACAGCTCCTAACACCATAGTCAGGCAGGCTCTGGGTTTGATATGCAGGCTGCCCCGTAATTGGCAGGCCTCAGCCCAGGTGTTCTCCGGGCACTGAGGGTGTACCCTGATAGGGGCAGTCGGGAACACCGTAGCCAGGCTCAGCGTAACACGTGCAGGTTCCGGGTACCCTATGCAGGCAGGCCTAACACAGCCCAGGCGTGTGTGCGCCCTAGGGAGTGTACTGCGTCGTACCGAAGCTAGGCTCGATGTAATCATGCAGTTTGGCCACCCAGTTTGACATGCAGGCAGGCCTTCCACAGCCCTGACGAGCATGCACCCTGAGGTGGGTACTCCCGTACCGAAGCAAGGGTCGGCGTTTTCAAGCAGGTTGGCCACTCAGTCCTGGATTTCTGAATAAGGAAGTACTTCCCGCCGTCCACGGCGACCACTCCTTCGGCCAGGAGCCACGAGGGCGTGGCCGGGATCCCACGTCCTAATGGCGCGCTGCCCTATGGTACGCGCTTTTCCAATAAACCTCCAGACACTGCCCAGCTGAGCCCACAGCTGCAGCAGCCCGGGCTGAGACACACGACGTGGTGGGGGGTAGAGGGGGGGGGGGCTGAAGCCCATTCAGCCCAATGGGTGTTGCGCGCCTGCTGTCAGACAGCTAGAGTTTTTCATCTTTGCCAGCATTTCACCCGAGGTCCACTCACGCCAAGTGGCGGTCGGCGGAATTCGTCTGGAACTCAACGCGGAGTGGCCAAAATTCCATCTACTCCGCAAGCGTAGTGGAATTTATCGCCCAACCCTAGTTATGGTGCCTTTCTGATCAGAGTTTGGTGGGGCTCCCTGTCTGACAACACCAGGGCCACCACGTGAGTGACACCGCCCAGGAGACCCAATGAGCTTTGACAAAGCCAGTGGGTTGTGCTTCTGTAAAGTGCATGCACAGAGATGCAAAACATACAAGAACACATTAACTGCAGAAACACTTATTTCCATATCCATTTAACCCTTGCCCTATATCAAAAGATCACCAGTCACTACTTTTATGCATTGTGTATGGCCATTCCACCTTTGGCCTGTTTGGGGGACTAATAGATATACAACAGTGCAAATCAGTACCTTTAACTTTCAAGTACTGACATATGGTATTCTGAGGTTGCTAGATCACTTTATGTTCATCAAACACAACGTATCCAGAGACGGCCTTTATATTTACAAATCATTACCAGGCATGCTGGTTTAATTAAAGAAAAGAATACAACTCCCTGAATAGATACAGTTTTCAAATGAAAGCCCAGGACTAATCGTTGTCCCCCACATACATATAGCAAGCATGCAAACACGGCAAATAGTATTTATGGAGTTAACTAGGCTCAATGTCACACTAAACAGACATCTGGTATTTATGATGCTGAAAAGCAGATTACTTTCTTTTTTTGTGCTATTCATAGTAATTAAATGCACTCTGACATTTTAAACAAAAGTAGATGAAAAGAACAAAATTGGGAGCGCTCTTTATTTTGAAGGGTTTCACTTGTTAAAACATTTGTTAACCTTTGTAACATTCACCTGCAGGCAACAGGTCTCATGCATTACATCTATGCAATTGGACACGAGGGATGCAAGATCCTGAGTAACTGTGATAATGATGACTGTTAGGCAATGTAGTGATCTGCATACACAGGTACTACTACAGAAAGTGTCTGGCTTCAAAATGGGTTTGGTAATGAAAGACTTTACATTTAAAACAGCAACATCAAAGGAAACCGCAAATGGCACACAAATAAATTACTGTGAAGGATTTACAAAAAGGGTACACTAGGAGTGTGATCAAAAAACGTCCCGTGTCCAAGAGTGCTACATTAACAACTGCCACAGAGGGGCAATCTTAAATCTTAACAAGAGATTTATTAATTCACAAACCAATACAGGCCGCCGGAAGAGCTAATAAAGGTGGCAAAGGATGCTACGGAAATCAACACATTACAGAGTATGTGACAGCTGGAAATCAAATGGGAAATACTGATAAAGATAACTTCACTACTTCTGACTGCTCTGGTTCAGTGGGGCAGCTGCTTTCAATCCATTCCTTTATGGGAAGACAGTTTTCTTTAAGTATCCCCATCCACCCAACCCCCTTTACCCCAGAAAAGCATTCTGCATTACTAAAGAAAAGCATTTTGCACTACTAAAGAAAAGCATACTGCACTACTAAAGAAAAACATACTGTAGTACTACAAAGGGTGTTTCTCATAGGAGAACTTCACCTGCAAAATACGGTTTGTCACATACAACACTGACAGCACAAACCATGAAAAAAACCTTAGTGGGCTCACGTCATCGCAATCATTCCATTTGAGCTCAGGAATTGAAACATTTGCTTGTAGTCCACTCCTGACTGGTGAACACTTTCTTTCCACTTTAATTAGCTTCGTATAAAGGAATTGTGATTTATTAATTTAAGTTTGCTACAGGTTGGTAGTGGCCACAATTATATACCTGCTTGACACACCGACCTGAAAATAAATGCAGTAAATTGTGACCAACAATATAGGTTTGCAATCTTGGAAGTGCACTAGAGCAAGAGGTCATTTAACCCTTCATATCCAACACGCAGGGGCGGCTCCTCCATTATAGCGGAGGAGCGTCGCCCCACTAAAATGCCTCCAGAGACGGAAAAGAAAATGGTAATGAAGTTAATGCATTACCATTTTCTTTTTCGTCACCCTGTCCTGAACCGAGTGTCAAGACGGGGCGGGGCCTGCTGAGTGGCAGCAAGGAGGAGTGGTGAGCAGAGGGCTGCCTGTGCACTGTTTAAAGTGCGCATGTCCCTTTGGCCGGCCGTCTTGTGACGGCCAGCCAGACATGCGTACTTGAAACTCTCAACCCAGCTGTATAAGACTGCTGGGTTGGGAGCAAATGTAGAACTCCAGAGCCTTCGCAAACGCCGGAGGCCGCTCCAAACCTGGCGCTTCTCTCATGCTGGTTAAGGAGGATGGCTGCTGCACAGTAAGGAACTTTTTATTTAATTTATTTATTTAATGTAATGCCCCCCTCCCCACCCCTCGCAGTAGTTGCCAGCCGCCACTGTCCAACAGGTTTCTGTACATAAAAACAGACACAAGCTACCTTTAAAACTATTTACAAATCAAGCAGTGGAATGAAAAGGCAGGTTTAAAAAAAAAAAAACAAGAATGGGTTAAACAGTTTGCAGTGCCTACACAATACAATGCATAAGGAGCACTTTATGTCACACTAAGCATCAGTCCAGCTCCTGACCATATTAACTACAAGGTCCAACCGCATCGTCTGTGTTGCTCAGCCTCTGGCTTGTAACAACACTGTGGATTCGTGGAAATTGGATGCGGTCTGATTCTTCCACCCTATAAAGGGTGACACTTTAGTGAAACTACCCTCTTCTGAAGGATGCACCCTAAACAACCTTTAAGTGTCAAAACGAACCCGTTCTACATCCACACCTATAACTCTTGAAATATTTGACCTCCAAATTACAGATGTTATATAATGCAAATATGATTAATGAAACCTATACAACACATGCAGGCCTTCTCCATCATTTGGTTTACAGCGTGATGAAGACACAATATGGTGTCAATGTGTTGGTCATTGTGATACCCTTGGCAGTCTTTCTGATCCCTCTTTCACCATCACCCGATCACAAGAATTCTCTTTAAAACGTCAAACACGGTCTACAATGTTTTACGAATTATTAAATACAAAAGGTTACATAGATTTTTTTTTAAAGGAGGGAACAGCCACCCATTGTGCCATGTACAGAAGAAATGGTACACTGCCATGACCATTCATGCCCCTTTCCAGCATGTAGCATCAACACAACACAGGTCTCGCGATAATTACTTCTTAATTGTAATATTAACCTAATAAAGACAGCCAGCTCAGAAGAACGTCATCATTGCCCACCAGCTGGAACTTGCATCCCATTCCAAGCACGTTCGCCACAGAAAATGCTTACCTTCCACACTTCCTGTCATCACAAGAACTTACAGAACAAAGGAGACAAAAATAGAAACCTGTGTTTTTGCAGTGCTGGAGACAGCCGTGCTTCAGCTTGTACAATAAGTACTTAAAGCAACAACCACAAATCTATAACAGTGCTGTGAGCGGTGATTTCCTGAACATCTCAAAACCAGCGTTCATTGTGTAGCAATTAGAAAACGCCCTCTGAAGGCGAACAATTCTTCAAGGACGAACATTAAAGATGGGTTCCCCCTTAGACCGGGTCCGTAAGTTTACAGTTTTATTGAAAATTGAAGCAGCAAACCTTGAGAGACTTGATCGAGCATGGTTGGGGGAAAAAAACATCTTGACCAACCACCTGTGTAGATGCCCACGTGTGAATCGTGCGCTGATGCAGTTTCTGCGGGTATGATTCACTCAAGTAAATAAATATGCAGCTCAAGTGCATGATGAGGTCACTGAATGGGCACGTGCAGAAAGAACCGAGGGTGTAGTCATGAACACTGCCAAAACAGTTTTCAGTCAAGGGCTTCCCAAGAGGTTCAGTGAACTAAAGTTTGGCGAGCATTCCAACAAGCACTGGTGAAGTCAAAAGGTGTCGCCTTTAATGCGAGTGTCAAGTTATTGACTTTGCAAATGCTTGCTTGCAAAGCATTGTGTAAAAGAAAAGAAAAAAAGTTCAAAATACTGGAGGGAAAGAAAATGCATATCTTACGATAATTCGAAACTGTATACAATATTTACAGTATTTGAATTTTTTAACGGGGTGCTTTATTTTCCAAATACTTCGTGCTCAAGAAACTCTGAACATAATTTGAAAAGAAAAAGGAACTTTCAGAATTTAACGGAGATCACTTGTGAAGGCCTAAATTACTTTCCACCATACTCAGAACTAAAACAAAGGTTCCAACTTTTCGGTCTTAGCAGTAGCCCAGGGTGCAGGTTTATCAGTCGCCAGAAGAGACAGCACCTTCTGTTCCAAACACCAGTTGAGTGAGTGCATCAGCAAGCCACTTCCCCAGAGCCATAAAAGACTGTGTGCCAAGGCCTGAGCTTGCATGCTATATGTGGAATGCAGGAGATACAACAACAAAAACCTTAAAATCTGCCCTTTAGCCATACCCGGCAAAAATATATATGTTGCTGTGCGTTTACAGACAAGCTGGGAGGGAAGGAGAAGAACACAGAGTCCTGGGGCAAGTATTTGAGTGGGAAAGCAGCACAAGGGACAGGTCAAGAAAACGTGCTCTTGGGGAGTACCGAATTAAAAAGGAAATATTCGTCCCCTGAATGCAAGCAGTGGAAGGCTACAAATTACCCAATCGTAAGAATGGTAAAGAAGCTATGCTCCACACGAGGGGCAAACAAGAAGAGAAAGGAAAGTCATTGAATAAAAAGCAAGCAAATGGGTTGGCACAAAAACCCACTGTAAGTTTTCGGTATGGGCCATAAGAGGTGTTTCAACCACAGGCAGCTAAAAGGTGTCTGTAAGCAAGGCATAACAAGCATTGGCATAGCCAATAGGTCTCGCTTTTGGGACCTTATAAGTATTTAGTTATGCAGCACAATATCCTTGGTGCAATAACATCAACTGTTGCATGGCTAAAAACGTATAAGGTCCCAAAGGCGAGACCTATTGGCTATGCCAATGCTTGTTTTTCTAGCAACCTATCCCTCCTTGAATTTAGCACATCATAAAGGTCATTCCTTACGTTGTCCCTTTTTGCATTTTTAGAATACCCTTTCAGATGCACATGCAAAACAAATAGCCCTGCTTCTTAACATAATGCTTTATTGTCCTCCTGTAATGGCTCTTTTTGCTGCGTTTTACCGTAGTCTTTTGGGGAGATCAGAGGGAAGAGGGTTTTGTGAGTAGGAATTTGAAATTTGCATTAGTCATAGCCCTCACCTTCAATCCACCCTGGGCGCTCTTTTCAACAAGCAGTCAATAAAAGCACGGTCAACTGGAGAGGGTTATTTACCATTTGTACTCCTGGAACTGTAAGGATATACAATCAGCGCTGTGAAAGGACTACACTTTTAGTAGCTTATTGTACGTCCAGCGACGTGGTGGTGGTGTGCAGTTTTGCGAGTATCTGCTGCACGTGTGTATGTTTTGCAGTGATGCAAATTCCCTGTTCCATCTAGTACGGGATTTATATACTCGTTCTGTATTAACCACTTTAGCATTTCGTGTTCTGCATGTGCGTATGAGTTTACTGCAATGGTTTAACATCGCATCTGCTACTTGTGAGAAAATATGTATTGCAGCCGCTGAACGCAGCGTTTTGTAATCCTCTGCACTGCAGCGAGCGGTCGTCTAATGTGTGGCAAACACCTTTGAGTGTACCGGCGACAATTCGCTTGTAATCCAATGTAAAGCTATGTAAACCAGTGTGAAGTTGGGTAAGCAATTAGTATCCCTATTTTTTTTTAATTTCACTTAGTGTTTGGGCTATTCACATCAAGCGTCAAATGTGATAATGGAGAGTTCCACTTGCGCTGTCAAGGACTGCTCGACCACGCGTGCTCAACGACCACAAACACGCCAATACACACTTGACAAAGCAAACCTATTGCAAGACTAACTGTTCTACCCAAGTATGTGGACCCAACGCATTGAGACCCTTAGGGGTGATTAGTTCGCGCTTCACAAAATACCGAATTTACTGTTACAGTGGAGCAGTCCCGTACTGGTTACCTCGTACTGCATAGAAAAGCAAGCAGAACTTCAACGACTTGGGGACGATGACAAACTTCAGTTACTTGGGAGGTACCGCACACGGGTATAATAGAATGTCTAGGAGCACACCCAAACAATACAAGTCTTACCCTTATACACCGTAGGCTCTAACCACACCCCGTTAGAAGACCACAGCATGTCACATTACAGGTCTCCAAAAGTAGTGTCACAGAAAAAAAAGTGTCAGAGAAAGGAGCTACCGTGGAATAAAGGGTGACATGACAGGCCAGCGGATGCCAGCACGAACCACAGCTCCACAGACGTGCCACTGCATCCCGAGCCAGACAGCAGAATCAGAGGCCCGGCAGCAGCGTTCAGGAAGTAGTGTCCCGTCCTGCAGTTAGGTAGTGTTGGGCGTAGGGTACACTCCATACTGACTACCGGCCTGCAGCACCACCAAGTACAAACCCAGTTCCCAACATGGCGGCGCAGCCGGCCGGCTGCTCTTTCCGCCCAGGAACTGCATCGTTCATGGAATCACAGCACCCTCAAACTCATTTGCTCGTGCACACAGAACGCGCACAATGCTCTGGACTCGGCAGCCATTAATGCCACGCTGGAAACAGCGCCGATTCTCTGCTCTCCTAATCCAACAGCATCCGCGCAGTAGAGGCAGGGTACGGCCCCATCGAAGAGGCCCTGCACCCTCCCGGTTCCACTGGCGGAAGGATGGTGGCGCTTTACTAACCATTTTGCACTTTTCTGTCCCGTGTTGCCGAGGACAGGGAGTCACGGCACCGACGTTGGGCCCCCGCAGCACTAGGAAAAGGCCGCGCCTCCTGCGCGTGCGTGGTAAGTAGGTTACAGCTTAGTTAACAAGAGTCATTGCTCATGAAAGAGGGTGCGCCGTCCGGACCGGCAGCGGAGTGAAACCAGTGGTGCGCGCGCACCACAGAGGAGCGGGGGCGAGCGAGCGCGGCAGCCTGCTCAGCTGACCAGACGCTCGTGCGTCATGGCCTTTTCCCGCACGGCCGGCATATGTTTCCAATTATCGCGCACGCGTCTGGGCACGATAATGGGAAACAGATGTCGGCCCTGCGCGCGTAACCGCCCGAAAAAGGCCACGACGCACGAGCGTGTGGTCAGCTTTCGAAACCCCCTAACATAAAGTCTTCGCCTAGCAGCGCTTGCGCGCTACTCGAGGCTCGACCTAAAAAGGAGTCACTCAAGATTCAATCAATGTGAATCAGCAGTATGAGGAAAAACGTTCATTTTCTTTCTGGATATACTACTCTGTGGTTACCTATGTATTGCTCTAGTTCGCAGCAATGCCTTATCAAACTAGAAAATATATTTGCACGGTCTTGCAGTGTAACCACAGGCATAGTGTAAAATGTATTTTACGGTTTGATTTCATTGCTCCTAATTCTTTCTTCCGTGGCCTTTCAGGGCATATGGTGAAAAACAAATAGGAGGCCCACACTCCTCGAACTTCAATCATGGTTGACTACACTACACTGACACTGTTGCCACTAGGCCACCAGTTCTACAAACCCATTAACTTAGCACAAATATTCTGACCTCAGATGCGGTTGTGTTAGCCATTTATTATATTTTGGTACAGAGGGGAGAAATGCTGGCAGCAGCGTGATGTGCAGCTTTTCAGGTATGGTTTCTGGTTAGAGCCACATGCTTCTGTGATAGACGACTAAGCAGTGAACCAAATGTAAGCAGGGTGCAGGGAATAAAAGTAAAGGTTTCTCCAAATATGCTCATTCATATGCACACTCGGGTGACATGTACAGAGGTGTATGAGCAGTAGGGTCAGTGAGTACGAAAGGTTCCAGAGGTCCAGGTTAATGTATATGACAAAGATCCCAGAATTTAAGAAAAACATTAGGGCTTTAGAAAGCGTGTAATGACACATGATCAGCATATTAACAGATCTATATTCAATGCTCTCAATGTTGCATATTTCACCTAATAATACTTACAAAAGCAAGTGCACAATTACCGGCTCAATGAATTTATTTAAACAGACATTAAACACACACACTCTTTCTCAATTAAAATATCGATTTAAGCTTTCACATTTCATGGTGGGTGTTAAGAAAATGCTTTTTTTTGGCATATTCACCCACAATTTTTTGGGGCTGATGCTGCTGGGTTATTTTTTTTACTTTGTGCACTGGGACACTGCTAACCTGGACCTAGTGCATGTGCTCTGACCCACAGAACATGTCAAATTTGGTGGTACTCCTAATTGGCATATAATTAACTTGCCAGTAAGACCTTAATATGTGGTACAGAGTGTACTCTGAGCCTATAAGTTAAATGTCACTAGTGGACTGCAGCACATATTGTGCCACCTCTAAAGAAGGCCTCAACAAATCTACTTGGCCACTTGCTATGGCGAGTCAGATTTTATCAGGGCGAGCTATATTTAGGGTCTACTCGCCCCTTCTGGTGCGCTGACAAACAACAGGTGCTCTGTTCACTCATAAAGTAAAGGAGCATTAAAGATGCCTTTAAACCTTGTTTTTATTTTGTCACACGTATTCTGTGAACAGAGACAGAGGTCAAAAGTCAATTAAATCTCCATAAGGCAAGGTGCATGGTATTTAAAAGTAGGACATATAAATGTGTAATGTTAAATATGTCCTTTCAGTGACAATGCCCTAAAAGCTATTTTCACTAGGGCATGGTTAGCTGTTCCGTAGGAAAGCATTAGGGTACTTAATTAAAGTTAATTAAGTTATCTCTACCTAGGACCAGATAAAGAAAGTTCAATCTTGGGTTTTAAAAAATATTTATTACATATCCAAAGTCAAATTTTTAACAAATATTTCACAAAAAGTAATTTTAAAAAGCTACCTTCAGACTGCCTAAGGTCTCTAGAAGCCCATTTGCCCAGGTTTCAAACGGTCACCCAGGAGCTGAATAGCTCCTTGATTGGGTATGAATTGTCTCCCAGGGCTGAGGCAAGGGGCTTGGGTGTGGAGGTATGAGAGGTCGGATTCCTCCGACAAGAGAACCATCTGAGCAGTGCCAAGTGACTTAATTTTCTTCAAAGGGGTCTGCTTGGACAAATGCAGAAGTCACTCCAATCTGGGCCTGCCCCCTTTAACTGTCCTTCTAGCCAGTCAGGCACCAATACTAGTGGGAGAGGAGCTGCCTCCAGAACCATTATTGAGTGACCACAGAGGAGGATGTATGCATTTCCCTGTCCACACCTCTAGGGTGGGCACAAGAGCTCTGTACAGATTAAGAAAGGCTATGCCATCTTGCTTTCAGGTAGAGAGGTGCACTGTGGATTGTTTGCGGGAGGGCACACAAGACCTGCTGCAAAGGTGGGTAGGGTTACCCCTGGGAACTTTTTCCCTCTTGCTCAGGGAGGGGTCACGAGTCACCCCGCCCACAAGGTAGTGCCAGGCATAAATACCCTTTTCAGAACACTGCCGGATCTGTGAAAGACATAAGGACTGCAAATGCTGTTGTGACCTGTGAGGAGAACACTAAGGGCTGGATGTGCTCCCAGTTGTGCCCAGGATGAAGAAGTGGACTTGAAGGGTCAGGTGGCAGACCTGTTAAGCTACAGGGACACAAAACCTGCTAAAACACTCACTTTCTTGAAGACCCCAGCAGACCAGTTTCAACTGAACCAGTCCTGAACCCTGCTGGTGGCTTCTTTTGGAGCCTGAGCCCCATGTGCTGTTCCTGAGGTCCTGGAACCTTTGAATTGTGTTAAAGTGTACTCCTCCTACTTAAACTGGAAAAGCTGGGACTTCAAAACTTTTTGTCAACTTTTGCTCTGAAGAACCTGTGGGAGACCCAGACCGCCGCCGACCTGTAGCTATCGACATCGTATCACCGGTCAGATCTAACTGGCTGGTCTACCCAGCTGAAGGAGATCTAACTTCTAAGTTCAAATACAGAGGGCTTCATTGAGAGTGATGGCAAGCCGAAGCCGTTCAACATCAAGATCTTCCTGGGTATGAACTTAGTCTGCTTGGGAGCTTTCCTGCCTTTGTGAATGACTGCTCCGGGACCTCTTGTTCAGCTACCCGCTGTCATCGAGGCCCGCTTCGGATCCAGCTTGTAGCTTGCCTTGCTGATGGCTGCCACTTTTTCTCCATAAAAGTTTCTAAGTCAGAAGGTAAGCTTTCCACCCGGGCAAACCTGGCCGTTGTATCAGACTACTGGTCCCTTCCGGGCGGCCTTAACTTTTGAGTTTGACCTGGTCTAGTACAACCAACTGCCTGCGGTTGTTGGTTCGCACTTTTTGGCACTATTTATATTTAAAACTTGGAAAGTTCATGTCTCTGGTTCCCCCTACTGGATTTTTGACATTTTGGTGAAATTTTGTTCATTAAAATATTCTCTCTTTTTATAAACTGGAGTGGGGTATTTATTGTGTTGTGTTTTCAACTTTAACTGTTTTGATACTTCTAAATGCTTTACACATCGCTTTAAGTTAAGCCTGTCAGCTCTGTGCCATAGCTACCAGGGGTTTAGCACAAATTTTCACTATGATGGAGAAACATTGTGGAGAACACATCTGTCACACAGTCAACCAGACGTGAAACCATTAAGTAGCCCACATGGCTTTGGATTTCAGACTGAGGTTCGATGACAACACAATGGCCCGGTTAGACCTGGCGTCCTTGGCGTGGTTTCCCCCTTTTTGCCTTCAGACCTCCTGTTTTTGCCAACTTCGTTTTAGCTGGCCTTAGGACTGTGCTCACTTTACCACTGCTAACCAGTGCAAAACTGCTTGTGCTCTTTCCCTAAAACATGGTAACTGTTGTACCTGGCCCTTTTTGCAGGGTTATCCCCAAACTTATTGCCTTCTTCCTCCTAATTTTTCTGACCGGTTTTTGTTGGTTTTAGGACGCTTGGCACTTTACCACTGCTAACAGTGATAAAGTGGGTATGCGCTCTATTTAATTTGTGTTGGTGATTAGTTAATCCATGATTGGCACATTCAATTTACTAGCAAGTCCCTAATAAAGTGCAGCAGGTGTGCCCAGGGCCTGTAAATCAAATGCTACTAGTGGGCCTACAGCACTGATTGTGCCAACCACATGAGTAGCTCTGCAAACATGCCTCAGACCTACTACTGCAGTGTCTGTGTGTGCAGTTTTGAACTGCCATGTCGACCTGGCATGTGCAACCACTTGCCAGACCCAAACCTTCCCTTTTAATACATGTAAGGCACCCCTAAGGTAGGCCCAAGGTAGCCCCATGAGCACGGTGCACTGTATTTATAAGGTAGGACATGTACTCGTGTGTTTTACATGTCCTGATAGTGAAATACTGCTGATTTCGTTTTCCACTATTGCAAGGACTATCTCTACCATAGGTTATCATTGGAACTGCCTTGTAACCTCTTACAAGTGTAACTTCCAGTTCGGAAGAGATCGAAATTTGGAGTTTGAGGTTCCTGAACTCACATTTTAAGAAGACATCTTTTAGTGAAGTTGATTTTTAAACTGCATGTCTGAAATGTCACTTGCACCTGCATGTTATTCCAGTAAGTTTATTACTGCCGTCGAGCGCTGATAGCTGGATTCTTCCGGCCTGGCGTGTGTTTTATTGGTTTTGGTATCCATTGTGTGTAGTCCTTTTTCACTTTTCACCCGGAACATGGAGTTATAAGGAAACACCAGCGCGGCGATGGCGTTGGTAAATCCACCGCGTTGTGGGCACCAGATACACTCGTCGGAGTGTTTCGAGCTTCGATCACACCGCACCTGCATGTTATTCCAGTAAGTTTATTACTGCCGTCGAGCACTGATAGCTGGATTCTTCCGGCCCGGCGTGTGTTTAATTTTCTTCGCGCCGCAATTTGTGTATTTTTTCCATTGGTTATAATGCATGACCCAGATTACACCATTCACCGCTCAGTTTTACAGTGCCCGACACTTCTTGTTCTTCACATGTTTTTCTTTTTTTTTTTTTTCAGTCTCACTCACAAGTTACTTGGGGACTTGACCTCGTCGTTTTCTTTCGTCACCAATGTCGTACAGAATGTGCACTTTAGCATTGTCACTCTGGGTGTTTTGTTCACATTTCTTCACCAGATTCGTTATTCTCTTTATATATACCATTTTTTCACTGATTGGCATAGGATTTCAGGTATTGATAGCAACCAATGCGTTCACGTTTCTTTTCACTTATGTTCTACTTTCTACATCACCAGAGCACAGTAATATGTACTGTCTCGGCCTACAGGATGGTTTTCCTCATTGTATTTCATTTTTTCAATCGTAGATTGTTTCCCTGATGAAGGGCAAGATGCCGGAAATGCATTGGAATTCATCTAAAAACATGCAATACAGTTTTTGTGAACCTAATGGATATTTGAGTATCATTAATTGAAATCAAGTTCATGGTTACCACAAATTACAATTTTTGGATCATGTAAAAACTTTGGACTACGTGTCGTCTTTGTTTAACTTAATTACCAGCTCAACACCCTTAACCGGGAACCGATTGTGCCTAGGGGGATTCGCCCCACCTAGGGGTGAACTACATATACACTTTTAGAAAGTGGGCATTTTCTTCCTTTACCATTCTGTGCCTCTGCCCTCTGTGAAATCCACGTCGGAGGGAGGGTGACAGTTGGGCTGTTTGTGCATTCACTCTAGACAGTCACACAATGGGAGCAGAGGTGTGCCCTGCATATCCAGCTGGCCCATCACCAGGCTGATGGATCTTCCTGAGCTAGAGTGGTGGGAGGAGTGGTCACTGACACCTGACTGGGCTGTGCCTGTCCTCACACAAAGCTGTCTCCACCCCTGTAGTGTTTCTGGAGCCAGGTCAGGGAAAGGCAGGGGCTTGTGCACTACAAAGACTTTTCTTTGAAGTTTTTTTACTTCAAAGGCAGAAACTGGTACAGGTATTGGAGCTGTGACACCATAACTTTAGAACACTTCTGGACTAAGAGGACATTCTACCAGGAAGAAGAGCTGGATGCTGTAGAAGGGGGGGAACTGCCACTCTGTTTATTGTTTTGTTGTGCTGGCCTGCTGCTTTTGTCCTGGGAGAGAAATGACTGGACTTTGCTTTCTACATCCTACTTCCAAGGTTCTCCAAGGGCTTTTGTGTGCCTACGTCCTGTTAAGAAGTCTCAGGGCCATCAAAGACTTCATCTGCAGCCCCTGAACTCCTGTGCTGGGAGTCCTGACCTGCCAAGTGGTGCCAATTCCACTCCTGGGCCCTTGGAGGTGGTTTTGCTGCTAAGAACCAAGAACATCCACGCATCGACTCTCAGCGCCTGTTTTTCCGACACAGCATCGCTGTGCGGTTGAAAAACCAACGCATCGCCACAGTGCGTCAAAAGAATCGCCGCAGCACCTGCCATGCGGCTGAAAGATCGCCGCAACCTGCTTCGTGGCTGGGGAAAAAACCGACACAGAGCCCGTTCAACTGCCGCATCGATCCAGCGCATCTGGATTTTCAACGCATCGTCCCTGGGTGCCAAGCTCTTCATTGACGTTGCCCAGCAGTAAGGAACCAAGGCCGCGTGACTAGAGATCGGCGCATCACCTCCCCTCACAGTAGGGAATCGATGCATCATCTCCCCTGCGTTGCAGTAAGGAATCAACGCATCACCTCCCAAGGCAGTAAGGAATCGACGCATAACGTCTCCTGGGAGAAAGGAACCAACGCATTGCTTTGCTTTCCAGCACCTCACCTCCCCTGCCTCTGTTTTCGTCTTTGATATTGACGCAACCCAGGTACTTTGTGATGAAAGTGACACATTCATAGTTTCTGATGGACTGAACTGATTTAAATCTTTTTAAAGTGATTTCGTTACTTGTGTATGTTGGATTTTTGTTGTTTTGGTCTTGTTTTATTCAGATAAATATTGGTTATTTGTCTAAACTGGTTTGTAGTGTTTTCACTGTGTTACTGTGTTAGTGTGTGTGTGTTTGTACAAATGCTTTACACATTGCCTCGGAGATAAGCGCAATTAATCATGCAAAGCTACCATGGGGGTGAGCAGGAGTTATCTTAGCTGTGTGACTCCCTTACCCTGACTAGAATAAGATTTCCTACTTGGACAGGGTGCAAACCACTGCCAACTATAGACCCCTAGTTCTAACAAAAACATTAGCTCAAACCCAATTGACATATTTAATTTAAAGTCCATAGTAAAGTGTACTACATGTGCCCAGGGCCTGTAAATTAAATGCTACTAGTAGTCCTGTAGCACTGATTGTGCCACTCACTTAAGTAGCCATTGCTAAGCCTGTGTGTGCATTTACTCTGCCATTTTGACCTGGGAAAATGAACCTTTTACCAGGCCCAACCCTTCTTTTTTATACATACAAGTCACCCTTAAGGTATGCCCTAGAGAGCCCCAAGGGCAGGGTGCAGGGTATTTAAAAAGTTGGACATGTACTTTTAAGTTTTACATGTCCTGGTCGTGAAAGAATCTTAAATTCTTTTTCACTGCTGCAAGTCTTATCTCTCAGATAGGATAACAATTTCCAAATGGGAAGAGATAACTGGTTCATGTTTGGGGTCTCTGGAATTCTACCTTAAACTCCTAACTTATGGTGCTGTCAGATTTTAAATTACTATTCTGAAAATGCCACTTTTAGAAAGTTGGCTTTTTTTTGCCTCAGCCATCTGGAGTCTCTGGTCACATGACTGGGTGTAGTTGGCAGTTGAGTTTTGTGTATTCCTCCTAGACTGCCACACACAATGGGAGCTTAGGTGTTACTAGATGGGCCATCACTGACCGGATGGGATGGGATGGAGGAGCTGGGCATAGCCTCACTGACACCTGAATAGGCTGTGTCCCAACTCCACACAACGGGCTGCATACCCCTGTAGTTAGTCTGTAGCCAGGGCAGGGAAGGCAGGCCATCTGTGCACTTCAAAGGCATGCATCTAGAAGTTTCTTGCTGCTTCAAAGGCACAACTGTGTATAAAAGAAGAAAATTAGACAACACCACTTCAGTACACTTCTGGACCTTTGGATACTCTGCCAGGAAGGAGGACTGTTGTGCTGCTGAAAGGACTGAGACTCTGCAACTCTGAAGGAGCTACTGCCTTGTTGATCTGACCTGATGGCCTGTTCCCTGTGGAGGAAGAACTGGACCTGCAACCCATCTTGAACCCAGGACCCCAGAGTGACTCAAAGGGGTAGTTTGGTAGCCCCCTGATCTGAGCCTCAGGGATATAAAAGGCTCCCCAACAGCTCCTGGACCGGTCTTCAGCAAGTTCCTGACTCCCAAGTGGTGCCTTTCAGGTCCTGGACCCTTGGTTTGGCTCAACAGGCTCTTAAATCAAGCTTTTGGGCTCTTTGTGACAGGAAACAGGCCAATCGCACCAGAATCATACCGCTCACACGAAAATCAGCACGATCCGCCACCAGCCCGTCTCTTCGCACAGCAAGCAACGGCCACTGCGGAGGACTGCCAAAGCGAGGCTGCAGCCCACCCATTCAATACGCCCTGCCTGCTCCTCGCACCATGCCCGCCAGCGATGCTCTCCTTGCTCCATGCAGCCCTCTCCAACGCGAACGGGACTCTTAGCACAAAACCTGAGAAGGTAAATCTTCAGCGGGACTAACCTGGGAGTGTATCCAAATAGCGCTTCATCGCGTTCGGTCTCAACTTTTGACTTTGACCCGGTCCAAAGTGACCAGATAGCCGCAGTTGGCGCTTTATGCTATTAGGTGATATTTTGCAGTTTATTCTTTAAAAATGAATAACTCTGGTTCTACTGATTGCATTTTTGTCATTTTGGTCTGGTTTTATTTTTTACATCCTGCTCTATTGTTTCCAATCTGGTGCGGGATCTTTTTTGTGTGGTGTTTTTACTGCTTTACTGTTTGCAGTGTTGCACAAATACTTTACACATTGCCTCCAAGATAAGCCTCACTGCTCTGTGCCAAGCTACCAGGGGGTTGAGCACAGGCTAATTTGGGGTTTGCTTATGCTTCATCCCGATTAGGACTGTGGTTGCATCTTGACCAGGGCTCACACCCCAGTCAATCAGTATCCCAACTTCTAACAGGCACCAAATGTGTAGAAGACAGCACCAGAACCATCTTCCATGTTCTGACCACTGATGCTACATCTCTAGTGTCACAAAGCCATGATCCGTGAAATAGAAACAAAGAGCTAAAGTCCCAGGTGGGTAGGACTGTAAAAGATTCTCTACTTCCTTGCCATGTTTTTCAAGTGAGCCATTCAGATCCTACTTTAGGTGATGCTCTTTGCTCTTGACCCATTCTGTACATGAATATCAGGGTAAGCCGGCACTATAAGCAGTACAGGAAATGCATCAGTTAAATCTGAACTTCATTCTCAATCTAAAGATCAATTACTGGTAAAGTTGCCCTTTGGTTATTGCAGCTATAAACAACTTGGCGTAATAGAAAAAGTGTTTCTGTGGAATGAGTCACACAACAAAAGTACACACTAAATTGAAGCATGATGTGGTTATTAAGTGTAGGGATGAAAATTCCTGACACACCTTGGAGCTCTGCATCCTGATATTTATCAGTGTATTATTATTTTAAAAACCGTCTGTGGGACCCCTAATTTCAAGGAACCCATCACGCTGCATAATGGTGCTCATTATGGTCATCCCTTCAGTAGACCCTTCAAGGGCAGAGTCCCACTCTTCAACTGACCTGCCTATCCATAGTGTCAAGAGGTTAGCCCACTTATCTCAAGCAATAGCTTGAGGCAGCACAGTTACAGTTTTGGGGGCTGCCTCAAGAAGCTGTCTACTGCCACCCTGGATAAATTAAATCTAGAGGCATTCTGGGGCCCGTTTGCAAACATTGTTTTTTTTGTGTTTTTTTTAATGAATGCAAACATTAAGCAAAGCCATTGGTGGTGCAACCCTATACAAACATTAGTAAGAGCGAGGAGTGTAAATGCTTCACAAGCCTTCAACTGCAAGCATTTATTTTGGAGAAAAAATGGAGTTTACAAGATGAGGATGAGTGTTGCTCAACACAGAGGACAAGTCCAGGCTCCACTTCTTCCCCGCTGCTGCTGTGTGAAGGATTCTGTGATGTGTGCCATCTCAGAGACTTCCCTTAGAAAAGAAACTCTGCCTTTGTCTAAATGGCTGACCCTGTCCACATGTGAGATGCATGGACACCGACTGGTAACGAGCATAAGATCAACGGCCTAGCTTTCGGAATACATGCTGGAACTTTCTGGTCATCTTTTGGAGTTTAAGGAGCTTGGACTCTGTTGAAGTTTATTTACCCAGAGTAGAATTTGCATGCAGCCGACTCCTCCATGGCTAGAACTAAGTCCAAAGGTGTGCGTTAGCTTTGTTGACTTCCGCTGCTGCTGCTCTCACCCCATCCAAAGAGACCAGAGATCCCAACAAGTCCACTCTGCCACTAAACACAGAAGTGTAGGTCGCTATGAAACAACTTACCTTGATCACTGCTGATGGTCAGGAACATCCACTGGGTCCTTCCAAACCCTCACCAGAGACAGAATCGCTGGGAGATGGGCTGCTCAGAAGCGTAGTTGAAAAAAGAACCACTGATGGACAGAATGTTGAACAATGTCAAACAATCATCCAAGTACAAAGATCTGGGCCTAAATCCATCCTTTCGGTCCCAGGATGCTGGTTTCCGGTCCAGGGAGGGCCTGGCTTAGCAGTTCATGCTGGACTGTTCCCATGAGGAGCAGGGTCAAGACTGATTTGCATATGGTTGGGTCCAAACTGGGGTGGCGTAGTGAGCAAAAGAATGACGGATTAAACCCTGATCTTTGTGATTGGGGATGAATGTTTGCATTGTTCAGCATTCTGCCCATCATTTGATCCTTTTGCAGAAGTGTAGATGTGCCTGGTGAGAACACCCCTCTCTGTACCGACGTATACAGATCTGTCCATTACACTTTGCTCCTTTGACTTGCTGTGTGCTTTGGTACCACAGTCAGTTAGCTAGCCAGCTAACCGGATCCAGAGAACGTTGTTGGTCTACTGTTAGCCCCATCACTGTGGTCTTGTAGCCCAAGCCTAGCTCCACAATCCTCCGTTCTACAAGGTCAGCTTACCTTGATGGTGCCCACATTACACCTGCACACTCTTAGACACTGTGAACTTCCTTTGCAGGTACTAAAGAGACTGTATTTGAAGTGCCATTCCATTGTCTTTGATCTGTACTGTTAGATGTTTATGAACCTCTTGGGTCGTAAGCCTTAATAACGACTCAAAGCATGTGGCAGGAAGATTGTTATGCTCCACTTTACAACTGCACCTGGGCCTTATTCTATTATGACAGACTTTTCAGTAAAGTAAGGTAAGGTGGCTGGGGATCGCCCCTCCGGCCGTCGCCTGCCTTCCGGACCTGTGCTGCGGTTGCCTGGCGTCCTGCTGCTACTGGGACGCGCGGGTCTTGTGTTTCCCCCGATGGAGCAGCCTTGAGAGTGCCGTGACGCTGCTGCCCTTACCACTGAGCTGGTTTTCCCTTTTCAGTGTTAACGCGCCCTCCTGACCCCGCAGCTGCCTTCCTCTTCCGGGGCTGCTGCCTGGGCGCCCGCGCTGACTTTCCCCTGACTTTGACGACTCGTGTGAGATCGACGACCTCCAGCCTTCCTCCATCCAGATCTGGTGACTGCCCTCCCCATTCAGACATGCTCCTGAGGTAGGTTTTCCCTGTTGGCTTTTCGACCGGATTTTTGTTTGCCCGCAGTCCCGCCATTTTGTTGCGAGGTATTTGGGGTCCATGACCTGGATTCTCCATCTTGCGGTCTCAATAGACTCCCAGACTGATTCACGCCGCTGGTCAGAGCCTTGTACCGCCAGATTTTGACCATTGCCCTAAGTCGACCCCCTCTTGAGCCACCTTCACCCCTCTCTTCTTGTATGATCACGGTGAGGCACCTTTTTCACCCCCTCCCTCGGACCCGTTCCATCTCTAATTGCGACCCGTCGCAGCGAGGGAGTCCGGCTCTGGATGTGGTTGATCATGGGAACCCTACCGGTTTGTGGACTCTGACTTTCTGGTGTCCCCTGTAGTACTTTACTCCATGGCCGGTCTGCTGAGACCTGATCTGCATTCAAACCCCTTTACTTTTTCCCCCCCATTACCCTCTTTGCTCCATTGGTCCTGTTTTCTATGCTATTTAATGCTCTAGCAATGGATGTAATTGTGTAACACAGTTTTTCTTTATGCTATGTTATGCTCTTGTAACTGATGTAACTTTGTAACACTGTTTAACCTCATGTAAAGCGCTCTGCTACCCCCGGGTCTAGCCAGCGCTATATAAAACTCTTCAAATAAATTTAAAACTTGGTGAACTAAATCACAAGCATGTTTCCCCATCCCACACCTGATTATTTTTCTGATAAAGTTGTATCATACGGCTTGCATGAACGGTTTTCGATTTCTTGATTATACTTTAACTTCCCATCATAAAAAAATGTGTTCATGAAGATTTCAAAATAGTGGACAGGCATTATTTTAATATTGTTGAAATCACTAAAGGCCTCCGACAAGTCAACAGGCCACAATGGAATGCAAGCATTTTCAGGGCATGATAAGACCCTAAAATGCCAGCCAATGGTCCATGAAATTCATTTTAAGGTTTACGCACCCAGCACACGTATAAGTTTTCTTATTGAGATTTCTACCTCTAAGGTTGTCCCTTGATCCACTCTGGGGTTAAAGAGGTTTCCCCTTACTTCCGCACAGTCCCAATTATTTTTTTCCACAGCACTGCGATCACTAATAGCCTTGCATTAAGTAACCACCACCAAAACAAAAAAACTTGACTTCCAAATCAATCTTATTGATCTACAAACCATCCCAGACCTAATGAAGGGTTCCTAAACTCCAAAACGCTCAATGACAAAAACGGATCCCCTGGTCAGATATATTTTTAACCTAAACTTGTGGTCAACGAATAGAACGGTCAGATACACATAAAATTAACACCATTAAACGTGCTTTAAAACATGTGTGGCTCCTGCAAACAACTGCCAGTAAATTGCCACAAATGAATCCTTACGAGACACCGCCCAAAGAAGCAAAAAATTAAGGATACTCAAAGCCTCATGGTCTCAAAAATGTATATGTTCATACTTCCTTCATAAGGTGATTTTTATGTTGTTGCAAATATCAGATTCAAAACAAATTTGGAAAAGCCTCTGTAGATGTTTGAATCTTCGTGTATGTCAAATGTAGTATTATTCCATATATCCGTTTTTCTGTAGCTCATGCCAAACCTTCCTTTGGGACGAGTACACCATCGGATCTAAGTACCAATAAGAAATCATGTTTTGCCTTTTGACCCATGTAAATGGAACTTTCAGGAAACAACCAAAAAATAATGACTTTTTTGGGATGTTGGGGTATGGGAGGAGGTTGTGCTGATTCATTGAATGTCACCTACGTCAATAGCACCTCAAAAATTATTTATCTATAGTTAGCAATTTGCCCACAGCAGCCTCTGTAATATTAAAGTATATATACATACACACAAATCCTATCAGTTATTTAGGATACTGGGGAACAATTAAAAAAGCATCACATTTCTGACTGGCTAAGATCACTCAACAACTAGGGGAAACAGTAAATAATGTGGTAGCTTTTATCTATTAACAGACCCAAACAATGAAAACCTTATTTGGCATGTGATGAAAGTTAGTCAATATAGAAATATAATAGAGACTGAGCCGGAACAACGGATCTGGGTTGCAATAGAACTTATTTATCTATATTGTACTCTACCTGCTTCAAAATGGACGGCAGCAGGATGACTAACAGAACGTCAATACTCTTCCTAACACTCAGTGGAAGCCTTCGTCAACACGTCTCGCATTGACAGTCACAAAATATAAAATACACCATTTGCTACTCACCAGTAGCATAACACCAAAAACATGTGCCTTCGCCTACAGTATTCAAATCACAAGCACTAACAGATTGGAGTTTCCCCAAGCAGATGGTGATGGCTGAGTCATATACCTCCCACTTTTAATACGTTGATGACACATGTCAAAACAAAAGCCTAAAAAAAGTATACTAAGGGAATGGTTACTGATAGAAATCTTTCTTGTTAAATCTCAAGGATAAGGGGGTTTAGAATTTTAGAGTTTAGTGCTCTGACTATCGGTCATGTAATTTAACAGTACTGAGTGGTAAATGCATAGTTGATAAATGCCTTTGCTTAAGAAGGAGAGGGGAAGACAAAAAAAATTATACCAACTCAAAAAGCCGACTGGCACCTTAAAACGACATGCAATCTAACCAAACAAGTACTACTTTTCAAGATCACCAATCAGAGACATTGAAATTCTCGCCTCATACACCTCCAAAACACTACTTACTGTGTCACTCTTTTGTTCTCATGACACCATGCCCACAAAATTAGCTAAGATATGAAGCCACTCGCCCCCATTTTAACCATCACAACCCTTACACCACTGATTGCAATTCTATCCTGAGCTTCTCTTAGCTTTAAAGAACCAAATCTCTCAAATCCATGCCTCACCCTACTCAGTCTGTCCCATCAAATAAGCAATCAATGCCCTCTGAATAGCAAAACCACATATGTTTAAACACATCCAAAAAGCAGGGGACTGAACCTACCAAACAAGCCTGAGCTACAGTTCAGCTAAATAAGCAGTTGGGAGACCCTAGAGAACCCTTTCTACACGTTTGTTATTCCAGTAAGACTATAGAGGGAACGGTGAAATAGCAACCTCAAAACCACATTCAAACTACTTCACAACCGCCAATCGTACTCGAGAGTGGCCCGTATAACTGAAACTACTTTGAAGAACATCAGGAAGATTTCTTACAGACTCTGAATGAAGATCATGTGCCATATCGGATAGTCCTGGACTCAGCTGCAGCTTCTAACATAATCGATCATGAAAGCATGCTTTATCAACTCAAGAGGAGAAGAGCATGAGTGTGGCATTAGGACTGGATCAGCTTCTTTATGAATTGCAATGTCGCAGTCTTCAATAGAGGACACCTTGTGCAAAAAATTAAGGATACTCAAAACCTCATGGTGCTATATATTTCTATAGTACCAGCTGAGACTACACACTTAAGAGTTAAGAAAACTTTTGCTTTCTAGTAGGCCTTTCCTCGCTTTTTACATAAAACGTAAGTCAACCAACCCCGGTGACCCTTGTCAGAGGCCCTGGGCCTGTTATTCCAAGACCAGTCTTTCACAGCCGTCTCTTCATCTGTGACCTAAGATGTCCAAACCTCAGCAAGGTGGATGGCCGCGTCCCCCATAGGGGGAACACTTAAGGGGCCAGCCCCTTAGTGTTTCCTCACTGCCCAAGGGGGGGGGGGGTTCGTATTATTTCTGTGGCCACCTGGCCGGGAAGTTGGCCACGACTAGGGCGAGATCTCGCCTCCCCAGGGATGATGTCACTTCCGGGAGGCTGCTGGCTATTTAGGTGAGCAACACACCTAGACATTCCTCTATCACCTCCCAGGAGCTTACTTCATCAAAGTTCACTACGCACTGCAAAGTGGCCATGAGATGTGTAGGCTACATTACAAAACACCTTAATAGTAATTTCTTCACGTCCATTAGCAGCTCTCCCCCGTTGCTTCTAGAATGACTACTCGTGTCCAGACACGACAACGCAAAACCTACTGATACCCCCAACTCATTAACGTGCTGCAGTCTCTGAAATACCCACTTCAACGGTTCAAAAGACCATGTCTATTTTAAAACAAATTCAAAACAAGCTTTGAAGAAAAAACAAGGCGCGCGTGCGCTAAAGTAGCACTCGGAGCACATGCAGCGCGTACTACGCTGCGTCTTTGAACTACAGAAATACAATCGCGCGACAACAAGGATACAAAACCCGAAGGTTATTGTTGGGAGTACAATGGAACCGCAGCCGGACGTGCATCTGAAGTTTGTCGGGGCGAAACTCGGTGAATGCGCCGACTGACAAAGGCAGCCTTTCTTGTCAGGAGCGCGGCCTGCTGCGGCATTCCTGCCGGGGGCTCGAACAATGGCCGGTGTCTCCTTCCCGTGACTCTCGCCTCAGCAGGCACCGAGCGCCAGGTTCGTAATCCCACTGCTGGGGCCCTGCCGGGCACGGGCCTGGCTCGGGCTGTGATTTACGGAACTGGCGCCCGGAACGCTGAAATCGTACGCTCAGTCCGGGCCAGGAGGTCCCTGGGTGCTTCGGGTGGGTTACCGTCACGCCTGCAGGTGGCGTCATGTTATAGTAATACTATATGCATTCATAAGAGCTAACAATACCACTGGGCAACCACGTGCGCTGTGAAAGGGAGATTATTAACTAGGCTTAGAGTGTTGGCTCTTCTAGAAGGCCAAGTACTGCCGTTTTACTTTTATCACTCACTCTCTGCTTTAAATTACATGTCCTGACTGAGAAAACATATCTGCAGCTCCCATACAGAATGTGCGCACCTTGAGGGGACTGCAGACCAACAACTCCCAAATACTGTTTTCAAAGGGCCAGCAACTGGTTGACTGGAGTCACAGTACTGTGTGATTTGTGTAGTAGGAAATCAGAATGTTATGTCAACAGTAGATCTACTTATGTAGCGCTGCATGTACGAAAAGCAGCTTCAGTGATCTTGGTGCATGATATTGCCAAACAAGAAGAAAAGCAGTGACGAACACAAGGAAGCCATGGGAAACGCATGACGAGGAAGTACTAAAGTTTCTTACATGCTAGAAGGCAGATGGAGACTGCAGAAGTCCAAGCACACAAGGGTGTAAAAACCACAGAAAGCTCACAAAGCCGGTCTGAACCCAGGAGATTTGCAAATGGTTCCTTGTAATGCAAGCAAAGCCTTCAAAAAAGAAAGAGGTGCATGTCAAGCTGAATAAATCTTGGCCCATGAGTTTGTTGATACGTGCCTTGATATGAATGAGACCGCTTTGGGATGGTACTGAAACTCAATGTTCTATTTTATGGTCTCAATATACTCAACTGGACACCAGTGGGATGTCCTGCCTGGCTGGAGAAATGTTTCAATATTTCTATAGCACCAGGGATGCAAGACTGCCCATTAAGGGGTCAGCTTTACAAAACAATGATTATGCACAGTGCCACTAACGATTGGAGGACCATATTATTTCATCGTACTCGACTGAAGGGATGGGTTTCAGCTGGACGGATATGAGGGTCTCAAACGAATGTTTCTGATCTTGCTGCATCTGTGGTGCCCACCAACGGCCGAGACCCACAGACATGCTAGATTTGCAGAATAACAATGGAAATGCCTAAATTACTCAAAGGTAGATTACTTGGTTGTAAATCTACCTCGTGTGGCTATCCTCAAAATCTGCCACAGCTTCAGACCTCATAGACCAAGCTGGACACCCTTATGCTAAATGTCTGATGTGAGCACTTCTCGTCTTTATATGATGACTGGCAGAGATGGGTGGGGGCAGTGAACCAATTGGCATCACTTGTCTAGAAGTATCCATGCCGGGTGCCTAAATTGTGCAGGTGAAAGTCACCAACATTCATTTTTGGCGACTGTGATTTATTTCTTATCATGAGAATCTGACCTAAGGAAAGGCAGAAAAGGGAAAAATAAGAAGGAAATGGAGGATAGTGAAACAGTGGCAATAGGAGCAAGGTGGGATAGAAAAGGAGCAAGCTGTTGATAGAAGAGGAGCTGCAAGTATGAGAGAAATAGAGGAAGTAGAAGACGGTGGAAGCAAAAGGCTTGAGGTGGAATTAAAGACCAGGCATCCTTGTGGTTTGTCAACCTCAGTTTATGGCACCATCGGAGTCATAAGAAAACTTTCGACCCCTATACTTCTATTTTTGTTTACCAGTAAAGCACTGTTCATGTCCTGTTACTATGCAGATGTCAACCAACTCAATGTCACACGCGACACATCAACCAGTTCTCGCTTTTTAGTCAACAATACTCTGTATGCCGGGATTTTTCTACAATTACATGATGATGATGAACCTGGATTTGTAAAAGCGCACAGAATGCTCCGACGAGTGTCCCGGCGCTAATCCGCATGGTTAAAAACTTAAGTCTGAGCTAACAGCCGTATATTCAACTTATCAATAGAGTAGGGATTAAAGGGGGCATACGAAGACTCGTGGGACGAAATAAATGTCTAAAGCATGATTCGAAATAAATGTCCACACTGTACCTTCGTCTGTGAGGTGAGGAAAAGTAGGGCCTGGCTGTCAAATACAGTAAGAGGGAATGTCCGGGCAGTGGGTGGGACACACCCCTCCGCCTGCCAGCTGAGGGGGGGACATAAAACATGCTGTCGTTTTCAATCAAAGACGCAACAGAAGGTCCCGACAGAAGGACCCTCCGGAGCAGTTGTTCTAAACCCTCACCCGACAGGACAGCAGCCCACTTGTCTTCCATAGATTAAACACAAAAAAGCATTATCGTCACTCTCTCTTCGTCCCAGCCTGCTCCCGGGCAGAATTGTAATAATATTTAAAAGCATTTTCCAGGACTGATTTAAGAATGAAATAACAAGGTACAATGCATTCTAAAACAGCTTCCAAGAATTAATTTATCTGCCAGGTTCCTCGCTATAAACAACGCCCTGAAAAGCAAAATACAGTGAGAGGGTGAAAGAGTGGGGCAGGAAGAAAGTGACAGATAACTTTCAGATGTGCTGTTTCCCAGAAGCAGCCACTGTTGTTGAGAAAAGCGGATACATACAACACGTATGGGAAAGGGAAGGGTGGGCGTGATGACAGCAGCAACTGGGGAAGTTTTCTGTCCTGTCGCGTTTCACCCTTTCTGAGCTTCTTCCCTACTTCACTTTATAAGGAATATCGCGCTTCACGGACTGTAAAGGCGCAGAAAATGTGTTAAAACTGACAGGATCCGTCATACATGTATGTGTAGCTTACTCACTCGTGTTACGTGTCAATTGTTAACGGGGCGGGAGTGCTGCCCGAGTACACACCTTGAAGCGTGACTGTGGCCTAGCTCTCCGGATTTCCTTATCCCAAGATCCTTCTCCTCGCCCAGTTCCTGGTGATTTGAGGGCGAGGAACAGGACAGCACCCCTCTACTTCATGAAACAAGGGGACACGGGGGTGGAGGGAGAGCTTACCTGCGTTATCCAAGCTCCGGGCCGGGGGTCACATAAGTTCCTCCTCCTCGGGATCCTGCGTGCGGGGCAATCAGAGCACTCGCAATCCAGGAAATGGAAAAGGGAAAGCTCAGCCGAGCCAGCACCTGGGGCGCGGGAAGGCGCGGGCGGACAGGGCAGTCAGCTCATCTGATCCAGTTCAGCAGCAGCCCGGGGAAATCTTAGCGCAGCCTTCCCTGGCAGCGCCGCGGGAGAAGTCCGCTTGTCCGCCCGCGGCCCGGCCAGCGCCAAGAAGCCAAACAACAATCCACACAAACAGTGAACAACTGTGCCTGCCTGGGCTGCAGGAGCCGGCGCCAGCGACCAGAAGCCTGCCGGAGCAAAAGAACAGTCAGCGCCGGCTCGGGCCCTGCAGGGCAGAGGGACGCGTGGTGCACTCGCTGCTCCCAGGGCTGCTGCACCTTCCTGCCCGCCTCCTGCCCCTCCTCCTTTCACTCCTCTCTCCGGTGCGTGGTGCGCACCCAGCTCCGCAGGAAGGACAGCGACAGCAGGTCCCCCTCGGAGCTGCAGTTACAATCTCCCCAGTAACATGGCGGCCGGCCTGAGGAGCGGGAGAGGGAGGGAGATGGGCTGCCACGGAGAGGGAGGGATGGGGTCAAAGGGAAAGTGCTGCTCCTGCGGGGGTGATCGCCGCACGAGTCACTGGAGCTCGCGTCACTCCACCCACTCCTCTCCCACTGTGGCAGCACCGGCTGAAATGATCGCATCTCTAGCACACTTCCAGGGAGATGTCATGACGTCAAACGGCAAAAGTTAACTCTGCAGTGACAGTCCTTTAGTGCCTTCAGGATGAGGAGCTTTCCTATTAAACTCTATAGAGCGACTTTTACCAGCGCCCGACAAACTTTATTTTAACGCGGTGAACCTCCCCTTTCAAATATTCAAACTTAAACATGTCAGTGACAAAGTACAATGTAACTCTCCTTTAGGAGTCACACAAAATCGTAGCGTTGTTTCTGGGATAAGACTGCAACTTTGCGGTTCCTGTGCTGTTTTTCATTTTAACTACAGTGAGCACCGCACAACAACATTCAGGTTTTCCAAATGTGAGATTAAATAGTAAAATCAGAAACCATAGTAAATGACCATCTGCTCTCGCCACTATGGAACTGGCTCCCAAACGAGGCCGTCTCAAGGGATTGTGGAGTGATAGGCGAGGAACATTTATTGCAAACTGTCCAATGACGTCAATTCAACAAAATGCCAGGGCAAGCGAAAGTAACATCACTCTGTTTGACCATTCTCTATGACCAGGGACACTGGAATTATGCAGCAGTGGTGGGCCAAATTATGCTGCAGGGTAAACTAAATTATGCGGCAAGAAAAGCCAAATTATACAGCATAATGCGCCACATTCTGTGATAGTATTACCTTAATATTTTCTCATTAGGTCTTGCCTAGGCAGCGCTTGCACTGTCTCTTCGAGACCTGTTGGATTCCGAACATGGGCTGTAAGCTCTGCCCATTTCCCCGCCCACGTTTTTAATTGGTGCCTTTAACTGTGTTTTCGGAAGGCTCCTATTTCTTTGGTGAATTCTAGTAGCCTCCTTAGTACCTCCTTGTCTACAGTTGTAACCTCCCATAAGGACTGCCTCTGTTACAAGTGACCTTACTCTGATTGTTTTATTTTCAGTTTGTGAGCACTATTATGTTACAGACTTTTTGTTAGCTGATGTTGCAGGCATGACATCTACCGACTTCGCCGACCGCAACATATTTGCCGGCACGATAGCTAAGGACTTCACAGCATTTTTAAAATTATTATTATTATTAGCTACTTTTGTAGGCAGAACAGCTTCAGACTTTAGCAAGCGTATTTCCACGTGCATAAGCGTCACGATAGCTACAGACTAAATAGCATTTCCATCATCATAATTTTTTTGCTACTGTTGCAAGCAGAACAGCTACAGACTGTACTGAGCGCATTTTCATGAGTATAATCATTTTTTTTCCTATTGCTTGTTTCACCCGGGCAGCCGCTCACCGCTCTCCTCCATGGCAGCTGACGTTGCCTCAGAGCCCCGCCAGCACTGTAGCTGCATGGCATGGCGTCCTGATGCAGACTCGACCCGCCATACCCCCAGCTCCGACATCCTGGGAGCCATGAAATACACATCATCATAATTTTTTAGATACTCTGGCCGGCAGCACACCTATGGACTGCACTGAGCGCATTTTCACAACTATAATCAATTTTGTTTTACCCGGGCTGCCGCACACCGCTCTCCTTCAGGGCAGCCGCCGCTGCCTCAGAGCCTCACTAGCGCAGCAGCTGCTCGACATGGCGTGCCCGTGCAGACTCGACCTGCCATACCCCCAGCTCCTACATCGTGGGAGCTATGAAATACAGTGCCGTCCTCAAAACGCACCTAAGGGGCCGCTCCCAGCTCTTCTCCAAAGTAGTTGACGCTGCCTCAGAGCCTTGCCAGTGCTGCTGCTACTCTGCATGGCATGCCCAAGCAGACTCGACCCGCCATACCCCCAACTCTGGCTCCAACATCCTGGGAGCCACAAACTGTTCAAGTTTTCAATTTAGTTTGCAGGCGGAATTTGCTGCCCGAGCCTAAATCCTAGCTGGGACTGCATGTCTCATTAAAAGGTAGACATATTTACTTTTTAGAAACTTTGTTTACACAACACAGCACTGCAGTGCTGGCAGCAAAGTGTTTCCTTTTGTGGCTTTAGAGTAACATTTCTTTTTTTTTTTAGTCAGTGGACTCATGTCAGAAAGCAAACGGGGACTCGCATTATTTTATTATTTGCACTGGCTGAGTTTTGTGTGCTGTGCTCAAACATTCTGCCTGTCTACCGAGTTAGTTAGTTAGTTATAACTTTATTCGATTTTCTTTCAAATCATAAACGTATATATGGAAAAAACATCATGCAATGTAAAAAATCGGTATCACAAATCTCCCAACATTCAATACAATATATACATAAAATCCACTTAAAGATAAAAACGCATAGAATAAAAATAGCTCATCTCATTATTAAAAGAACAACTGTCCTATTAAAACCAGCCATCTATAATCCATTTTCAGAGGCCATTAACAACCCCTGATAAAAAACGGGCTAAATAGTAACAAATATTGGGTGATTTTAACATCTGGAGAAAGTAAAAAGCTGGCTGCACTTGAGTAAAATCCTGATTCAAAAGAAGAGGCCAGACCAAATTGTGGCGCGGCCAATTAAATCTAGGACATATCATAACAATATGGAAAGTATCAGGAAGGGAAACTTTATCGCAAGAACAAGGAGGTAGAGCCAAGACTATACACCAAGCCCCTCTAGGTAACAAAAGCTGATAAATCTTGTTATACCTGAAGTTCATCAGAAGCCTCCTATGATATGAAGAAATTTCCCACAGTAGATGGGGTTCAATACCCTGCACTGTCTTGATCAATATGAATTGTCAGAAGGAAAGCTTATGAAGGGATAAGGCTTCCCGTTCTGAAGCTGACCTTTCAAAAAAAGGCTGTTTTACCCAGGGAATGTCCCTCTTGACTATCCCTTCAGGATTGGAAAACAGCTCAGGTTGACTCAAAGACTTAAAAGCAAGCTTGATATAGGCTAACCAAGAGATACTCATTGCTCCTTCCAGTGCCATACAATTGTGTATTATGAGCCTATTAAGCAAGAGATCTTCTTTCAACCAGACTGATAGCCAGAAGGTCAGGGGACGAAGGGCAATCCAGTCTGTTATGTAACCAGTGCCTACTTCCTCATGCAACCTTTCTGAGGGGATGCTTGCAGTAACTTTGAGGAGGCCCCTAAGGAAAGAGTTTTTGACCTGTAGCTGGGGACTTGATCCATAACTGTTGCAGGGTGGTTTTTTTAGGGTGCACTACACCAGCTTAATTTGAGCAGGGGTGCTCTATCTAAAATAAGGAAACACACGTGTGAGATTGCGGAACTGAGTCAGAGTGGCACTTTATTAAAGAACAATTTTAAACAATGAATGTCAAAAGCACAATGTTAATCAAAAATAGCATCGTGTAATCTAGAAGATAACAAGTTTCAGAGACACCTTCCTAGATGAAAAAGTAAATCATGCAATTTTGTAAGTTTAAAAATCACGGCAATGCAGAGGAGAGAGAAAGAGACAATTTCAAAATATAATAAGCATTATAGCCTCAGCCAAAGCCAAAGATGCTAGAGAAGATGGCTGAGGGGGCACACCCACACGTCATGACCCAAGGGTTCATTTGTGCGAGGTAGTCCGTCGAATGGACTGAAGAGCAGATCATTTATACTCTTTTAATGAGGAACCATTGACCACAGAATCACAGCATTATCAGGTGCTTTGACCGCAGAACATGTCGCTCTTTGGTCACTTCTCAGAAATATTAGGAACACAGAAGTGACACTTACATTACAAAAGTTTACCAAAAGGTCACTTGATGTTTGACCGTAAATCATAATGAAATTGAACATTTATCGAACATGATTTGCGTCACTTCTCGGAAACCTTTTATAAGAAAGCAGAAGAATACAAAAGGTGGAAAGTCCCAGTTGGCCCAGTCTGCCCCCACTCCTACTCTTGACCAATTTTGTTCTCCTAATTGACAGACACATCCTGTTATTGTTATATCTTGATGTTCAGAAAGATGTCATAGGAGAGATACATCTGAGTATACTGGATGGCTTGGGGCCTACTGCCTCTCTAGACACTCAATGCAGTGTGGACAATTTTAACACAACCCTGTCTGTGGGCTGGCAGGGACAATTGAGACTCTTATGCTTCAGATGTGGACAGTATGGGCCTGGGGCACTATATGGGAAAAACTAGACCCTGCTTCATTCCCTCCTCTTGTTCATTCTTGAACAAAATTCTTACAGCATACCTTGCAGGCCCTCCTTCTAGTTGGTGTATCCCAGGGGTGTCATTCACATTGGAACATTGGCACATTTGGAACATTGGCTCTCCTGCGTCTTCCATAACTCTATATACTCCCCTTCAGGTATGTCAATGAGGGATGTATATGGTGTCTGTGTAGGTGATGGTGGATCCATATTTAAATCCTATCTCAGGTAGCATCTACTAGTGGTGAGTTGGGAGCTATTGACCTGGCACTGGGTAATGGTAGCAAGCTGCATTTAGTGTAGTCCTATTGTTGTGACTTCTACTACTGCTATAAGTGCTAAGTTATCCTCATTACCTGTTCTATCCTTTTTCCTATATATAGCCTTTCTGAATGTTCCCTATTCCTACATAATTCATACCTACTAACTTACTGTCAGTACTTTTAGCAAAATGACATAATAACTGTACGGTACAACAGAGGAGCATCAGCATTTTTAGAATGGCAGATAGCCATGAAGGTATCCAGTCAAAGTTCAACCAATCAGTGGCTGTGTCTGCTATGGCACCTCCTCCAGCAATCATTTTCTTTTCTATGTTGTTCAAGTCCTTAATGGCCTTGGTGATGGAGCCATTTTCTTCATCGTTGGCAATGTGCAGCACAGACTCCCTATCCAGATGCATACCCTCCTCTTGATATTTTTTGAAGATATCTGGACCCTATTCAATAGGCGGAACTCCTTCAGTATGTCTTCGGAGGCTGTCCACCCATAGTACTCAGCATGCTGCCAATGTCGGTGGAGCAAGGTAACAGACCAGAGATGGGCATGGATGTGGGAGATATTTGCTGCTGGAACGATCAGGGAAACTTTGTGCATTGTTCTAGTGAGCACAGGCTGCTCCTTCGAGGAGGCTGTTGGAGATAGAGATGTTCTCCGCAGGCCCAGTAGAAGTCCATTAGGCTGGAGGTGCCATATTTCATGTCCAAATTATAGATGGTGCTGTTGCATCCAGAGTTGCGCCCAACAGGTACCGTGCCATTTCCTAGAAAACAGAGAAGAGGTGACTTTAATTTGTAATCTTTTCATAATTTTGGACATTTTCTCCCCACCCCAAGTGGACATCCAGTCTATCCCATCTTCACAATTTTAGTCTACCCTATGTGGCCCTAAGGACGCTGCTCTATATCTCAAGTAACCTGGTTCACTCCATTTGTCATGGACGTAAATTTGTGCAAATAAGCATAAAGCAGTTCTATTTTGACATGGGCAATTTGGGGAGTGGAGCAAAGAGCCATGACAGTCTGATAGTGATCCTGTTATCATAAACCCATTGTTCCTACCAAAAGCTACACTAAAGTCGACATCAGGAACTCCTATCTAAAATATCTTAGTTACCTTACCTTCTATTCTGGAATTGTCAGTGATAACCTCATGCATCATTGGGGTGTGGTCCCATACTGTTCTATTTATCAACACCTCAGAGAAGTTGGCCTCAATAATCTGAATTTGCCCCTGTATTCTGTAGAGGAACAGGTGTAGGAGATATTTTACAGTGTGTGGTGGTATTACCCTTAGGAAAATCAGTCTATCTGCGCCTACTGCATGGGGGATGTATGAGCACACATAGCAGGATTCGTTTGTTATCTGCTTTCCAGCTGTTGTCATATCCTTATACCACATGTTGTCTAGTAGGGAGTTATGGACCCCATGGTCCCCTGCTGACTCGTCAGAATTCTGGAGTTGGGGTGGGCGCGTGTGGTGTTGCAGTTGTTGCAGGATGGAGTAGACGACGGCCCTATTGATGTCACGAAACCAGGCTGGCAGGGCCTGTCTGCGTCGGCGAGACAACAGTGGGGGGCGTAATGTCAGATCAATGGTATTGTCCCATTCTGTATTATTTTCAACCAGGGAAGGAGTCAGGGACCCTAGGGCGCATACTGGTGTGTGTTGCTAATGTTATTATCAGGGGCCTTTGGACCTATTGTATTGCTACGGGGGCCTTTTTCAGGATATGTGGTGGCTGGTAGAGGGGGTGGTGTTGCAAAAAACATAGTGGTGTTGGCAGCTTCAATAGTTTGTGAAATACAAGCCTTTGTACGAACACATTGGACAATAACAGCGTACCAGTTAAACATAGCGAGTGCCACTCCAACAATAATATAAAATAGTAGAATACAAATACATAGCTTCGCATAGGACACTTCTGTGTGGCGGCGGCTGAGTCCATAGACCACCAAACGATCATCGACTTCTTCTTCTGGGACAGTCAATGGGAAAAAGTTACCCTCCTCTAGTTCGTCGTTCAGTGTTGAGGGGGTGCAGGGTCGACCCTGAAGTCTGTTCCGTTAATCCTTTCCTCTTGGCAATGCCGATAGCTGTTGGTGAAGAGTCTATGACTTTAAAATGTCCTTCAAATTTGGGGTCTTTCCAGCGTCGGACAGTTTTTCGAACAAAGATCAGTGTTCCAGGACGAATTGGCGGAAGCTCAGTATTGACGGGGCCCTTCTCCTTTCCCTTGGATACGTGAGTAGAAAGAAACTGCGCAGCGCGGGTTAACTCATACAAATACTCTTATATTTCATTTTTCATAATTTCAGACGAACTTTCACTTTCACTTTTAGGTCTAGTTGCTGGTACTGATGCATTTATTAATTGTTCAGTGACAAGTTGATGGGGCGTTAAGTGGAGATCAGAACTTGGAATATTTCTGAGTGAAAACAGGGTGATCCATGGGCAATAAACTATTTTTATTTTTCTTAATTATTTATTTATTTTTTCTTTCTTTCCCTCAATTGTGGCACTTATCTTGCTTATTTTATTTTTAAGCAGTCCGTTCAGGCATTGCTGAAATTTGTTGCTGCTTGAATATCACAGTGGACACATGGTCCAATTTTGATCCAAACGTATGGGAAACGTGTAGTAGGGCCTGTGGTATGACATTTTTTCCTGTTACAGCCTGCCTATAGATAAAATCTAGGGGATCTAGTTGTACTCCCCTCTTTTAAAAAAAAATTTTTTTTTATATGTTCACACCTAACCCACCTGTCACACCCAATATGTTGTCTACTCCTCACCAAACATTCTCTGTCTATGACCTGTGGCCAGGTGTGAAACAGTAGCTGTGCAATTGTGTAGGCACAATATTCAGATATAAAAACACAAATGCACTGGTGGAACTCCTAACCTGACATGAGGTGGTGGAAACATAAATATTGAGCATATGTATGCAAACATCCGGAAAACAGGAAACCCAGTACACTTCTCAGGGACGTAGGGAAGAACCCAAAAATAATGATGTTGCAAAACCTCGAAACATCAATTAACTCCGAAAGTGAAAGAAGAACCAAAACAGTGTACTATAATTGTTCCCAGGAGATAGGAACGTCTTAATTAATCTCCATCCCAGTAACACAATTGGAAAATAAAAACTCATAGTGGTCGAACTGCAAAATATATGCAACCACCTCTAAAGTCTGCAACTGCAGTTTAAAAGGCATTTTTAAATTTACACACATTTTATGCTGGCAATATTGCAATACTGAGCATCGCTACTCCATGCATATTATCCTTCAACATTGAAAGACACTTTATATTAGCACTTTTTATTTATTCCTCGCATTTCCTAGCACTGGGGCGTGTGTGTAGGAAGTTGGAGTGACGGCTATCTGTGGTAATCTATTCCTACGGATCTCTGGTCTCTGTACCAAAGTGGACGCTAAAACCGAATGAGAGGTCAAATGAGGGAAGTTTGTGAGCAAAGCCCTGATGTGCTGCGCCATTATGCTCAATTCTTTTATTCACGAACCAAGCCCACACCGAACCCTACACAATTCATGCCAGGCAAAGAGGCAGTTGGTCAGGTTTTTGTTGTTGTTTTTTTTAAAGCCTTGTAGACCTTTAACATCGCCTCTACATTAGTTTGGCCCAAGCATCTGCAGTGGCCGATTTAAGTTTCAGCAAATGTTTCTTCATCAGTGGTTGCCAAGAAAACCTTGAGTCTAAAAGAATTCCCAGGTAGGAAAAGTGCTCTACCGTAGAGATGGATGGACCCTTTGACACAAAGCTTTTTGACCTGGTATTCCTAGTTCCCACCACCATCACATGGGATTTGAGATGATATGTGGAAAGGTCCTGTCCTTCCATATACCCTACATATAGCTCTATCAGTCGTGGCAGCCTGTTGGCAGTCCTAGACATGAGGACAGCATCGTCCAAATATAAAAGAACTGGCAAACTTCGAGCACCTACTATTGGGACATCTAGATCTTGTTCCAACAAGGCCGCCGCCAAACCATTAATCTACAGAGTGAAGAGAAAGGGTGCCAAAATACACCCGTGGCGCACCCCTCTCTTCAATTCCAGGAACTTTGATCTTGATGATATCACAGGAAATTATGTCACATGACCTATGGCTTGCAAATACAGAAAGTGACAACAGTGAACTTTGAAAACCCACACACGATGAAACCAATATTAATGAAATATAGCGAAAAACGCTGATGCAGATAAAACTCAATTTAAGGTACCACCTGTTAGAAATGGGGGTCTCTGGTTGACAATGGTTTGCACCTTTGTCCAAGTAGGGACCCTTCCTTCTAGTCAGGATAAAGGGGATACACTACTGAAATAACCCCTGCTCACCCCCTTAGTAGTTTGGCACAAGCAGTCAGGCTTATCTCAGAGGCAGTGTGTAAATCATTTGCACATAACCAACAGTAATACAGTGAAAATACTACAAAAGGACACCACACCAGTTTAGAAAAATATCCAATACTTTATATATTCAAAACAAGACCAAAACGATAAAAATCCAACATACAGGAATAAAAAATATGCCCTTTGCAAGAATACCTCAAAATGCAGTTTCTTGAAGTTGGTAGCTCCGTCCTGTACTACCGTGGTGCTGAAAACAACAGAATCCAACAGTTCCGTCTGACCGCGTCAGTCGGTGTGTCGGCAGACTCGTAAACAATACCTTTTCGTTGCGGCTGATCACATTGGTGTGGGCCGGTCGTGGCAACTGTCGTGGTTGCGGTGTGAAGCGGAGCGGTGGGGTGTGCGGTTCCCTCAAGTCGTAGTGCAGGCAGCGGCTCAGTGACGGTCGGCCAGCGGCGTCGGTCAGACCAGGGCTGCGGTGCGGAGTGAAAGTGGTGCTTGTTGCGGTGTTGACAGATCACGGTGCAGGCGACGGTGCCGGTTGCGGGGAGCTGGCGCCGGTCGGTCCGGACTGCGGTTTGGGACGTGGCGGTGCGTCATCAGACTTACGAGCGGTGCTCCCAAGCCATGGTGCGGTCACGGGCATCAAAGTCAGCAGGCAGCGACGGCATTGGTGAGACCAGGGCAGCAAGGTGAAGCGAGGCGGTGCGGAGGGCAGTGCCCACAGGTCACGGTGCAAGCAGCGGCTCGTTGGTGGCGGCATCGGTCGTCATCGTCAGTGAGACCAGGGTTGCAGTGCGAGATGCGGCGGTGCCCTCATCCGTGCCTTCAGGACACGGGGCCAGCGATGGAGTCGGTGCCGGAGTCGGTTGCTTTCCCCCCTCTTTGGCAACTGAAACCACGGTTCCAGAGGCGGTACCCAGAGGTCGGCGAAGTCTTTGTGGTCCCTGAGACTTCAGAACAGGAGGCAAGCTCTACTTCAAGACCTTGGAGATACTCAGCAACAAGTTTGAGAAAGTACAGTCCAGTCCTTCCACTGCCCAAGGCAGAAGCAGCAACTGCAGGCCAACCCAACAAAGCAACAACACAGCAAAGGGCAGTACTCCTTCTGGCAGTTCTTCCAGCTCTTCTTCTTGGCAGGTTCCTTGATTCCGGCGAGTTCTAAAGTTCTGGGGTTTGGGCCCCAATATTTATACTCAGTTTCTCTTTGTTCTTTTGAGTAGAGAGTGTCTGTGCCCAGCCCAAACCAGTTCCGCCCTCTCTGGCTCGGCTTCCTGGCAGGAGGTGGAGACAGCATTGCCCAAGGCAGACCAGGCCCATTCAGGTGCAAGGAAATCTCCTCCCACTACTCTAAATGCAGCCCAGGTCTATTCAGCCCAGCCCTGACTCATCCAGGAAAGACAGGACACACCTCGACCCCCCCAGTGGATGTCTGAAGAGAATGCACATCCCCAGCCCCTGTCACTCCAAAGCCAGACAGTCAATCCACAACCCCAGCAGAGGCACACAGGATGGCTAAGCAAGAAAATACCTACTTTCTAAAAGTGGTATTTTCAAACACAGAACATAAAAATCATCTTAACAAAGTTCAGGCTTACCAAACTCAATTTCTCTATCTTGGGAGGGGCGCTAGGTGGCGCACGAGCAAGATGGCCGCACTTGAGTGAGGCTCCTGCTGCTCGGTGCATTAATCCGCCCAAAAATCCTGTCCAGATGGTCACAACTGCCAAATAATCGCAGCAACGAAGCGACTACACCACTGTGCAACGGCACCGAAAGTTTGATGCTTGTGACACGCTGTTGACCGCTGCTGTAACATCGTTTGGTGCGCGGCGCTGCACAGGACTGAGGCGCCTGGAGCTGCAACCCGGCCGACTTGCTCACGAGGTGACTGGGCCTCACAACAGGCGCGCACAGCGAACCCGGCACGATCAACAGTTGCGGTGAGTGCGCTGGCATCCCACCCTCAGCACTCAATATCAGGACTGCCTTCCCGCTTACCTGCAGTGGTGGGGGGTCCCTCATTCCCGCAAAACCACTATCGCTGACACCATCCTACCGCCCCTAAGACGCCGGGCCGCCATTGACCTCCCGGGGCCCGGGAACAGCCATTAACAACAGGCGCCAGTATATCACCGCTTATGGCGAAACAAACGCCGGAGGCACACAGATTTCAGTCCTCGGACCCGCGCCACTACAGCACCACCAAGGGAGGGCTGACGATACGGCAGCGCAAGCCATCCGTGCACCAGAGGCGATCCCCGCAGCCCGCTGACTGCTTCACATAGTCACGGCAGTCTCATCAGAGCCTAACGCTCAGACACTAGGACAAGCGATGCAAGAGCCCGGTGTTTGCTCCTGACGACGGCACATTGGAGAACGGGCCCCCCCTGCCATCTCCACCGCAGTGCTCTCCCATCCCAGGGCTGCGGCCCAATATCTTCCGCCGCATGCCGTGACCGCTACAACGACGCTCTTGCTGGGGGCTCACTTGGTGCAGTGAGACGCTGACTCAAGACGGCAAGTCGGGCGCTCCTGATGCATCGTGATACCTTCGATAGTCACTAGTCTCGGGACACGTTGCTGTGCCTCCCCTCCATTTGCCATCGGGCACCCCGACTCGAAGAAACAGCTAGTGTCGCCACTCACATCGATCTGCTTGGCTGATACAGGCCCGGAGAAGATACACCCGCCTAACTCACTGCGCCGAGGGACTCTAAGCACCGCGCACGTATTGGCAGGCACTGCTCAGGAGACTTCAATATATTGAACATGGGGAAAGGAGACATACGACAACCGAGGCTGACGTTCGAGGCCAAGAAGAGCAGTTGCACGCAGCAGGAAGACCCAGACCTGGCCAGAGCTGAACCCACACGTAGGTCATCACCCACACCCGATGATGACATGAAAGCCTTACTTCTAGAGATGCGCCAAAGCCTCACATCTCTTGCAGATAAAATGGACACCATGCATAACCGGCTGGATGCCATTGTGCACAAATTAGAAGGACATGAAGAACGCATCAAAGAAGCGGAGCGTCGTATCTCCGATACCGAGGACACCACGTCTCATCTTCAGACCAACGTGGCGCAAATGGACAAACTGCTGAAGATCATAGCAGCAAAAAACGAGGATCTCGAAGCACGCAGCAGACGGAATAATATCCGTGTACTTGGCATTCCTGAGAGCACCAATACTGGAAAGATGGAGGAGTACATAGAACGGCTGCTGCGTGACGCAATCGGAGCGGAATCCTTCTCGTCCCAATTCATCGTCGAACGAGCGCATAGATCCCTCGGCTCTAGGCCTCCCCCAGGAAGTACACCTCGCCCCATCATAGCCCGGCTCCTCAATTACCGGGATCGAGATGTTGCCCTTAAGGCTGCTTGGGAGAAACGCCAACTCACTTTCGAAGGGAATAACTTTACCATCTACCCGGACTTTACAACAGCTGTCCAAGAGGAAAGGCGCAAGTTCATGCCTGCCAAGCAAAAATTAAGAGAGGCTCAAATTGATTATGCTCTTCTGTACCCGGTGCGTTTACGAGTTACGCACCAAGGCAAACAAACATTCTTTACTAAACCGCACCAAGTAGACGACTTCCTGAAGCGTCTCAAACGCAACAACAAATCATCCGTCTCTCCGACTTCATCACCAAGATCGAGATCTCCGGACACTGAGTACCTGCTACCGGCACCAAGTCACAATCACCTCTTGGGAAACCCGCGACAACGCAGCGACGAAGCACCTACTGAAAATGGGAGCAGACATCCCCCAGAGCTGGTCACTCGTCACCATCAACCAGATAAGTGACGCACTGGAACTATATGACACTCAACACCGAGCACCCTTGCCCTCTCTGAGTTTGCCCACTCCATCGCTCCAGCTCTCAGAGGGCGAGGCGAGACCGTGCATGCACCTAGGAGTTCCCCCGAGGTGCTCCCCTTTGGTTTGGTTTTACACTGCATAGTTGTACGCAGTATGTTCATGAAGTTACCGGGGATTAGGGAGGGGGGTGGGGCACATCTTACTGGCATGTTTGGGATGCCTAAGTGGGAGGGGGCGGGATTGGGATCGTTCTTGAAGTTTTTTCGCAGTGCACGAGACACACATGACAAACAGATGTATTGTTGTCGTTGTTTTTTCCACCTACCTCATAGATATGGCGTAGCCACACTCTCGTCTATCATAACCCGCTACAGCTTATGGCTAACCTAACACCTTCCCACACTTTGCAGATCCTCACATGGAATGTTAGAGGGTTGGGAGACCCGAGGAAACGCCGCCAAATATTGGCATACTTAGACAGGCACCAGACCCATATCGCGATGCTCCAAAAGACCCACGTCAATCCTAAGCATAAAAACACCTTCGCGCACAAATGGGCTGATCACAGAATCTTTTCCTCTTATTCCTCCTACTCCAGAGGAACGGCAATACTTATCAAAAAATGAACTCCCTTCGCCCTGGCAGGGTCAGAGCAAGATCCACACGGGCGATACTGTCTCGCATGGGGCAGGCTGGGCACAGAATCGGTCACCCTGGCCTGCTGTTATGGTCCCAACATCGATTCCCCCGATTTCTTTGCAGTGCTCTGGGGAAGGATTATAGCGATAGGGTCTACACATATAATATGGGGTGGGGATTTTAATGTCGCTCTTAACCCAGCAGTGGACAGGTCCAACCCCTCGGTGCACCACTACAGCAGATCACATAAAATCATGCATGGCTTAGTGACAGAAAACGGTTTACTGGATGCATGGCGCCACTTTCACCCGCACACTACTGAAGGCACTCACTTTACCGCTCAGTATGCGTCTTGGGCTCGATTAGACTACTTCTTACTTACACGAGGACTGGGTCCGCTGCTTAATGCTGTAACGCACTTAGCGCGCACATATTCTGACCATGCCCCCGTAAGAGTAGCGCTTACACCCCTGGGTTATGGCCTCCCACGCAGCATCTGGAGACTACCCCCCCTAACGCTGTTAGATGCAGTATTTCAGGACGAGCTGGGGCAAGAAATCCAGGAGTTTTTACAGAACAACAAAGGGTCTGTAGATAGTGTCGAAATGGTCTGGGAGGCCTTCAAGGTCACGATCCGGGGATTCTGTATTTCGAAGAGCTCAGGCGTTCTGCGAGACATACAGGGAACACTAAAAAAGCTAGAAGCTGAGCTCAAGGCATTGGAGACTAGGCTCGCAGCAGGCCCTGATGGACCGACACGACACACGTTCCGAGACAAACTCACAGAGTATACCGACACTGCGGACCGCGAGGCGAAGTTCAGGGGTAAACATTGGGTGGCCCGAAGATATGGTGAGGGCGAGCGCCCAGGAAAGGTCTTGGCCGAAACAATACGAAGGCCCCGCTTTTCAAATTACGTCCTAGAGATAGCCGGTCCAGGGGACATACTCTACAGAGACACCACTGATATTCTTAATACATTCTCCACACATTACTCCTCGCTGTACACATCCAATAGACACGACACCCTCGACCTAGACAATTATTTGAAGGACGTGGCATTGGCATGGTTGGGTGATTCACAACAGGAGTTTCTATGTGCCCCCTTTGAGATTGATGAAATACGGGAAGCCATAATGCAAATGAAATCAGGCAAGGCCCCAGGCCTAGACGGGCTTCCCATTGAATTCTATAAAACATACATAAACCTCTTAGCTCCCATCCTGAAAGAAGTGTACGAAGATGCCCTTGACACTGGCACACTCCCCCCTTCCATGAGGGAGGCGCTCATCACTTCCCTACTCAAACCTGGAAAATCAGCCCTACACTGTGATTCCTATAGACTGTTGTCCCTCATTAACTGCGATACAAAAATTTTAGCCAAAGTCATAGCCAACCGTTTAAATTTGCTTATGGAGAAACTGGTTCTCCCTGACTAAGCGGGCTTCATTCCCGGACGGGCGACCACACACAACCTCCGTACCTTCTTTTCAATCCTTCATAATGTCGATCCCGACTTGCCACTGGCGGCTGTCTTCTTAGACGCCACGAAGGCATTTGATTCAGTCGAATGGGATTACCTATTAGGAATCTTGCAGCGGATGGGCTTCCCCCCACTATTTCTCTCATGGATCAAACTACTATATCGACTCCCAACAGCCAAAGTCCTCATCAACGGTCACCTATCTATAGCCTTCCCCATCACTAGAGGTACTCGACAGGGGTGCCCACTCTCTCCCCTGCTCTTCGCCTTAGCGGTAGAGCCATTGGCGGCAAAATTACGACAACATCATCAGGACAAGGCACTACGTTGTCAATTACGCCAAATATTGCTTTCGCTTTATGCGGATGACATTACTCTTTATGTTAGAGACCCGCAGGACAACATAAACCCACTCTTACGAGAATTCATTGTTTTTGGGAAACTCTCTGGGATTCAAATAAATTGGGGCAAGTCACAAATATTCCCTCTCACTCCTGCGGCTCAGCCGTTCCCCCTGGATTTCCCACTAGAGTGGTGCCACTCTGATATGCGGTATCTAGGGATCCGCGTCACCAGAGACAGGGAGGAATTAATGTGCCTCAATTATGGTACTGCCCTAGATTACATCATAGACAGTGTCACTCGTTGGATAACCCTACCTCTCTCTCTGGCGGGCCGTGCTTCCTTGATAAAAATGGTGGTTCTCCCAAAGCTACTGTACTTATTTCTCAATATCCCATATCACCCTGGGGGACATTTTTTCAAGGCGCTACGATCAGAAATGATCAGATTAGTATGGGGAGGCAAACAACCGCGGCTGCAATGGACCATACTCACCAGATCTTATTCTCTGGGGGGATTTGACATCCCGAATTTCGAACTATACTATATATGCGCCCAAGCACACTACGCTTATTACTGGTTTCACCCCCGTTACATGCCTCAGGTCGCTACGGAACAGTGGCTGGCCGATCCTGTACCTCTAGATGGCGCAATATGCATAACCCCCCAGCCGCGGGACAAGACGCCAACTACGGTCTCCTGCACGATCGCGGCCTGGAATCGCATCTCGACTCTACTGCATTGTCCCATGCTTTACTCGCCACTGCTCCCCCTATCATATCATCCTCGCATGCAATTACTCCAGGAGGTGGGATTTCGCAAGCTCTTAGATCGGACCCACATCAAAACATGGGGTGACCTTTACCACAACGGGCAATTTCGGACACTAGATCAAATATTCCCTGAAGCCCAGCCATCCCCCCTGGACGTATTGCTCTACGTAAGGCTCCGCCAGGGTATGTGGTCCATTACCCCAGAATTCCCCCAAGAGCCTCCTACATTGGCCCCTTTGCAACTGATGCTTCGTGCAACTTCCCCGGGCCATATGGTATCCACGCTATATCACACCATGCACACGCTGCAAGATGTACCCCCTTGCCCCTCTCGCGCGCACTGGGACTCAGAGCTAGGACACGAGCTTACTGACGACCACTGGACATACTGCTGTCTGCAAACTGAACAAATCTCAGCGAGCAGCAGACTGTGCATTACACATTTAAAATGTTTGCACCGTCTATACTACACTCCAGTCAAAATGCATAAGTACAAACTGAAAGACTCAGACCGCTGCGATAGATGCGGCACTCCGGGGGCGGATTTCCTTCACTTGGCCTGGGAGTGTCCGGGGTGCGTGACTACTGGGATCAGGTTTTTAATGCCCTAGACCAGATGACAATGCTATCGTTAGAACGCACTCCGCTGGTCGCCTTACTGGGGTACACCGCACTCATTGCTAAGCCATATCGCCGGTACACCGCCACTGCCTTGTTAATGGCTAAACGCCGAGTTGCCTATGGATGGGGCAGAGGACGAGCGCCGAAATTCAAGGACTGGCTCACTGACTTAATATACTGCCAGGAACAATTGACTAACTATGCTGAATTGCTCCCCCTGGCTTCACGGCCCAGGGACATTTGGGACCCTCTCAGAGCTTACCTCCTCGCACACCCTGAAGCCGCCCCTGATGCCACCACAGAGATAATAGAGTTATAGAAATATTGCCGCGCAATATTCACGTGCGCCACACTCTGCGCATCCCACAACACCATTTCATCTCCCCCCCCCCCCTCCGGCATACCGAGAAACATGATTCATAGACCTTGCTCTGGTGATTATGGTGCTGTTCTGACAAGTAACATAGCCAACCCTCATGACACATGTGTAACTGCAAACAATGTCACGATTAATTAATGTTGTATGCCTTGTAGTACTGTCTTATGAGTGAGGAAGGAAAGCCACAAAGACATTATGGACTTGGAGAACATCTTATTACGCCATGAACTGATCTCGAGAGGAAAGAACGATATCTGTATAATGGCTAAAATGTGAGTTTCTGCATGACAAATGCAGTAATTGTATTATCTTATGGTAAGGAGAAAATCCAATAAAAACAGTTAAAAAAAATAAAAAATTTCTCCATCTTGTCCCCTTGGGAAGATATGCTTAAAAGATGTTCTAAGTAAACTCCCATTCTATCCTATGGGACAGATAGCCTTTCCATAGTGAAAAACTAAATACACTGTCATTCACTAGCAGGACATGTCACACACTTCAGTACATGTCCTACCTTTAATATACACAGCATCCTGCCCACAGGGGTACCTTGGGCCTACCTTAGGGGTGACTTACATGTAAGAAAAGGGAAGATTAGGGCTTGGCAAGTGGGTGCACTTGCCAGGTCGACATGGCAGTTACAAACTGCGCGCAGACATTGCAGTGGCAGGTCTGAGAACCCTTTACAGGGCTCCTTGTGTGGTTGGCACAACCAGTGCTGCAGGCCCACTAGCAGCGTTTGATTTACAGGTCCTGGCACCCTCAGTGTACTTTACTAGGGACTTACTAGTAAATCAAATATGCCAACCATGGAAACACCAATCCATAACACAGTTTACAATAGGAGCACTTGCACTTTAACACTGAACAGCAGTGAGAAAGTGCGCAGAGACACTAAACCAGCAAAAACAGAGTCAAAACCGGGAGGTCAGAAAGCAAAAAGACAGAGGAAACACGCCAAAAGATGCCAGGTCTCACACCACCCATATATTATCTAGGGTTCTGTCATGGTATGCCAGAGGTGCAAACATGATGCATAAGGGCAAGGCAATCATAGGCCAGCAGTATGGCAATCCAGTTCTTAAGTATAGGCTCAAATGCCCTACACATATAGGTCTCACAGCATACATAATCCTATAGGTTCTGCCAATAACAACCGAGTGTGTTCTCAGGAATCCGGTGTGTCTTTTCTATAGTGACATCATGTTCAGTTTGAGCTTTGATTTGTGTAGCATAAACATACAGACAAAATATTCTAATAATTACAATGCTTTGGTTTTGCAAGCAATAAATATGCTTGGCATATATTACTCTACAAAGTAAATTGTCTTACATGTATTTATTAATTAAAATGGTAAAAAGAGAGAGATGCTGAGCTTTCTCTCTAGAATTTTAGGATTTACAATTAGTGGGGTACCGTTCTTATCGGGAGAATTGTGGGAACCCTAGGTGGTAAAAATGTGGTGGATCCCAACATTTTCCGTAACTTTGCCTCACAATAGCATGATTTTAGTCAACATTTGATATTTTCATGGCATTTTGGGTAAGAAAACATTATGGGATCCACTCAAGTCACACCACCACCTTGGTGGTGTCTAGTTTTCAGAAATGTCTGGGTTTAGTGTACTTCCCTGGGTGGCGGACGAGTACAAATACTGAAAATTAAAAAATTATTTTTAGAAATGTAAAATTTCCTAGCTATCGAGAAGCAAAGTTTCAATTCTATTAAGGACACAGAGACAAGAATAATGTATCATCTATTTTCACTTTATTAACTCAACAGCAATCCCTAAGTTAACCTCTCTATATCAACAACTACATTTCCCATGAACATAGGGAATAATTAACAAAAAAATGGTCCATCAATCGTTGGACTTCATCCACTATAAGCCCTTTTGCATTTGCTTACTCTTCCTTTTTCCTTGTGTAGTAAAGTGCCCTTTTTGTATGGTCACCCCCCCTCACGTTTTGCTCCAATGTTGATGGTTATGACGCTAATAGTGCACTGGAGTCTGATGCCCAGATCCCATTGCCAGTGCTCTCTCCCTAAAACTATTATGTATAAGTTGGCATCCCCAATTGACAAGGACTTTACCCCCCTTATAAGTCCCTAGTATACGGTACAAGGGCTACCCAGCGCATCGGTGGTAAAGGGATCCTCAGGGCCTGCAGCACTGTTTGTGCCTCCCTGAGTGACCCAAGTAAACTACTTGGGTCGAGGCCTGTCATTGTAGACTGCAGGAGCAGTGCGAACTGGGTTCCCAGACTTTCCAGCAGGTTAAAAACGGGGATCCAGCAAATGCTTCTGGGTTGTGTCATGACTGTCATCAGGCAGGTCATAAGAAAGGAGATGCAAAATGCTCCAAAAAGTCCCCCAGTGGTGACAATCCAAGGGATTGTCTAGCATAGGACTGGGGTTAGAAGTGTACTCTGGAGAGGCCAGAGGATACACATAGGCTACTTTAGTTTCTCTGGGTGACGTGGATAATGAAGCCCTGGCTGTCTTACATCCAAGCATGGAGATGTATAGACAACGGCCTAATATCCATGGGATTGAGGTAGAGCCTCTGAGGGATTCAGGTGCCAGTGTCACTATGGTGGCTGCTAGAATGGATTCCCCAGACCAAATGATATAAGACTGGGCTCCATCCAATGGCCTTGGTAAGCTTAGAGTGGGGAGGGATTACTGGCCCAAAGAAGCTGATTGTGTCCCCTGCCCTCTCAATGGAGTGTCTTGATCTGGAGACTTCTGCATGGGCAGAAGTTGAAAGGAAGGCTCATGCAGAAATGCTGGGACTCCCTGAGTCGGTGTGTGTTACCACAAGAGCACAGGCAGTACATCAGGGAAGCTTGGATCCTGAAATAGCGGACCAAGCCCCCAGTGGCAAGAGAAAGAGCAAGAAGTCTGCTAAGGCAACTTCTAAAAGGTCACAGGACTACGGGGGAGAGTTCTCTTGAGGGTGCCCTGGTGCCTGAGGAGGGAACCGCAGCTGATGGAGTCTGGCCTAACCTGGCAGAACTCCTAAGTGCAAGGGGACCATCCAGAGAAGACCTACGTCAAGGGCAAAAGCAGTGCCCTACTCTTGAAGGCCTTAGGCAGCAAGCTGCAAGGCAAGAGGAGGGTGATGTCAGTGGTACCCATGGACATCTGGGACAAACCAAAACCTGGGAAAGGTGGTTTACCCTTTTTTATTTGCCCCAGATGTCTGAAAAAGAGAAGGAGTTTAGTCGCTCCTGTGTGACTTGACAAGCCAGTGGCAGGACTGGCGCACAACCAAAGGCTCCATTAATTCCACTTCCCGTGGTTGGGACTCCTTTTGAGAGGGTAGAGATTGACATTGTTGGTACCCTTGACCCTCAAACTGCATCTGGGAACAGGTTTATTGTAGTGGTAGTGGACCATGCCACTAGGTACTCAGAGGCAATTCCCCTCAAGACTGTCACTGCCACAGCAGTGGCAAAAGGCCCTCCTTGGTATCTTAACCAGGGTTGGGTTTCCTGAAGAGGTGGTCACTGATAGTGGAGCAAATTTCATGTCTGCATATCTTCAGGCTACGTGAGATGATTGTGGAGTGAGCTACAAGCTCACCACCCCCTATCACCCTCAGACAAATGGTTTGGTTGAAAGAATCAACAAAACCATGAAAGGCATGATAATGGGCCTTCCTGAAAAACTCAGAAGGAGATGTGATGTCCTGTTACCTTGCCTGCTGTTTGCCTACAGGGAGGTGCCACAAAAGGGGATTGGATTCAGCACTTTTGAACTTTTATTTGTTCATCCTGTAAGGGGTCCTCTCAGTCTACTGAGGGAAGAAACCTCTCGAAGAGCCCAAGCAAGACATAGTGGGCTATGTACAGGGCCTGTGTTCACGTATGGCTGAGTACATGAAAAGGACAAATAAGCATCTAGAAGCCAGCCAGGAGCTTATCAAGTACTGGTATGATCAGAAGCCAGCACTGGTGGACTAGCAAGCAGGTCAGCTGGTGTGGGTATTGGAGCCTGTGACTCCCGAGCACTCAAGGACAAGTGGACTGGGCCCTATTCAATCTTGGAGAGGAAAGAGGAAGTCACCTACTTGGTAGACATAGGCATCCCTAGAAGTCCTCATAAATATTCTCCATATCAATCGCCTAAAACGCCACCAGGACAGAGCTGACATGACCATGCTCATGGTCACTAATGGAGGCCAGGAGGAGAAAAGTGAACCCTTCCTGACCTGATGACAAATAACCCACAAGATGGGTCAGTTGAGGGTGTTATTTTGTCTGACATTCTCACTGCACAACAGCAATCTGACTGCAGGCAAGGCCTAGGTCAGTTTGCTGAGCTCTTCTCTTTGACCCCTCGTCAGACAACATGGTGTATCCATGAGGGGGACACTGGTGACAGCCTCCCCGTCAAGAACAACATCTATAGATTGTCAGACCAAGTCAAAGATTACATTAAGACTAAGGCCAGCAAGATGCTAGAGCTAGGGGTGATTGAACCCTCTGACAGTCCCTGGGCCAGCCCAGTATTACTGGTCCCCAAGATGGGAAACATGAAATGAGGTTCGGTGTGGATTACAGTGGTTTAAAAGCAGTTACCAAAACTGATGCTCACCCCATTTCAAGAGGAGATAAACTGATTGACAAGTTGTGTGCAGCCAAATTCTTAAGTACTTTTGATTTAACATCAGGGTACTGGCAGCTTGGACTCACCCAAGGAGCAAAGGAGAGGTCAGCATTTTCGACCCCAGAAGACCACTTTCAATTTAAAGTGATGCCTTTTGGATTAAAAATGCACCTGCCACCTTCCAAAGGTTGGTGAATCGAGTTATCTCCGGCCTGGACAACTTTAGTGCAGCATATCTAGATGACATAGCTGTCTTTAGTTCCACCTGGGGGGATCACCTGGTCCACCTGAAGGAGGTTTTACAGGCCCTACATCAGGCAGGTCTAACTAGCAAGGTCAGTAAGTTCCAGATAGGGGAGAGATCTGTTGTGTACTCTTGACACCTTGTAGGTGGAGGCCAAGTCCAACCTCTTCACTGTTTAGAAGACAGCTTCATCAAATTAATCATCTGCACCTGTTCCTTGCTATAAGCAATTAGAACGCGACCTTTGTGGACATTCTAAAGCACCTTCTAGAAGGCAGCCTCATCAAGTTAATTATCTGCACCTGTTCCTTGTTACAAACAATTGGAATGTGACCTTTATAAACGTTTTAAAGCAGCCTTATTTAAAGACCGTCCACACTCCTCCCCTTTGCTTAGCCTCTTCGCCTGCCACTTACCTGTTTCCTGGCTTTCAGGACTCTGTCTTGCCAGCTCCCTTGATCCTCCCACTTCGACCTCACCACAAAGAATGTCCCGCATTAGTCTCGCACCTGGATGCAAAAAAGTACAAGAAGAAAAGGAGACATACATTAACAGACTTGATTTTACTACGCGCTGAGCTCAGTCGCAACATTGTGCTGCAAGCAAAAGTAACCAGAGTTTTTGTTCAACTTGTACATACTAATGTCAGGGCTCTGCCAGAGAGAACTTGGGTGAAGCCACCCCCCGTCCAAATGTGCTTGTGGGTTTGATGCTGAAATCATACTCACTACAGTTTCGAAAAGTTTGATAAAGAAGCCTCTAAGGACAATCTAAATGAAAACTAAACAACAACAAAACTAAAGGTTGGTTGAGATTTGAAAAGCTTTCGTGAGGTGATACCTTAAGAGATAGAGTTAATACTAGACTTAAACCTTATTATTTGTTTGTTTATAGGTACCATATCTGCTTGTACCATTCATCAGACTGGGGTGAATGCCTGCCGCAGTGTTGCTGTTGAGTAGATGAGGCACAGCATCTTTGACTCTACATGCTCTCTCCATGCCAACCCCTTCCCCTGGGATTTGCCATGGGAGCAGTGTCTCCTCCTGTAAACCGAGGGCAAGTCTCGGGAGGATTCGGGAACTAGCGTCGCCGCCCCATTGGAATCATCTGGGATCCAGGTCGGTGGCTTATGACAATTCTGGAGTGGGAGGCTCCCAAAGCCCAGACTTAATTCAGGGCCTTCCTTGGCTTGACTGGGTACTATAGGAGGTTTGTGAAGGGTTATGGGACCATTGTGGCCCTACTAACTGACCATACCTCCAAGAAACAGCCTAAGAAGTTATCTGGACCACAGGATTCCAAAAGGCTGTTGACACCCTGAAGGAGGCTATGTGCTAAGCACCTGTCCTGAAGGCACCTGACTATGGAAAGGAGTTCATTGTCCAAAAAGATACTTCAGAACATGGAATCGGGACAGTGTTGGCACAAACAAATGATGGATCAACCAGGATCAACCAGTTGCCTACATTAGCAGGCAACTCCTCCCAGAGAGCAGCATTGGAGTGCCATTGAGCGGGAAGCCTTTACTGTGGTTTGGTCCCTGAAGAAGCTAAAGCCCTACTTGTTTGGGACTCATTTCAAGATTCAAACCAACCACAGGCCTCTCAGATGGCTAATGCAGATGAGAGGGGAAAATCCCAAACTGTTGAGGTGGTGCATTTCCCTACAGGGGGATGGACTTTACAGTTAAATACCGGTTAGTGACTGACCATGCCAATGCAGATGGCCTTTTCAGGTTTTTCCAGTTAGACGATGAGAGCTACCAGGGGATAGGTTAGTTGCACATCACCTTTTATCTGGGGCGGGGTCATGTAGGAAAGTGCCCTTTTTGTATGGTCACCCCCCACTTTTTTCTCCAATGCTGATGATAATGGCTCTGATAGTGCACTGGAGTCTGCTGCCCAGACCCCAGTCCCAGTGCTCTCTCCCTAAAACTGTTATGTGCAAATTGGCATCCCCAATTGACAAGGACTTTACCCCCTTATAAGTCCCTAGTATATTGTACCAGGGGTATGCAGGGCATGGGTGGTAAAGGGGTACCCAGGGTCTGCAGCACTGTGTGTGTGCGACTCTGAGTGATCCAAGTAAACTACGGACAGCAGGCGTGCCATTGCAGACTGCAGGAGCAGTGCAAACTGCTTTAACTCGACTCTGCCCTCACCATGAATGAATGAATGAGAAGGAATTTGTTAAGTGCCGGCTACTCAAGAGAATGTACCGGCGCTGTAAGGAGAGCAAGGAGAAATGGAGTGCTGCAAGAATAATGTGAGAAGAGCCAGGTCTTTAGTATCTTTCCAAGAGGCCCCCCGCCTTCAATTTGATGCAATTCTAATGGAAGCTTATTCCAGGTTTGTGGGACCAGGAAGATAAAAGATCGGCCTCCACCTTTAGATAGATGTAACCTTGGAACTATGACCAGATGGCTGCATGAAGAGTGCAAGTTTCACTTGAGGTTGTAACTGAGCATCCTGAAAGACAGAAATCCTGGACCAGAGTGATTCATCGCTCTGTGCATTAGAAGCAGGGTTTTGAAAAAAAGACATGAGCCCATCTTGGGAGATTGAGCACAAGATGAGCAGCTGCATTTTGAAGAATTTGCAAATTCCTCACCAGGTATTGTGGGAGACCTGCATAAAGGGCATTGGCATAATCCAACCTGGACATAATCAAGGCCTGGACCACTATTATCCTCATGGGAACAGAGAGAAAATGCAGGAATTTTTTTTGCCATGTGCAAAAGACGAAACCACATGCCAACTAGCTTGTTGATTTGATTGCAAAAGGTCATGTGTTTATCGATCTTAACTCCCAAGTTTTTTACAGCATCAACTTACAAGTTGGATGGAGAGGCCCCATCTGGCCAGTGTACTTGCTGGTTTAGGTTGAAATTATGTCTGAAACTGAGAACCTCTGTCTTTTCGGTGTTACACTTAAGTTGGTTGGTATTCATCCAATGGAAAACTGCAGATAGGCAGGGTTTAATGGCATTGAGGACAATTCGCTCGCCTTTCTTGAAGGAAAAGACAAGCTGTGTGTCATCAGAGTAAGAGATTATCTTGGCCCCAAAAAACTTGACCAATACTGCAAGCGGGGTGATGCAGATGTTCAGCATCATGGAGCTAAGGGCCGAGCCCTGTGGCACTCCTACTGAGACCCCACTGCTGCCCGATGAATAAGGGGGCAGCCAGACATCCTGACCCTTATCTTTGAGGAAAGATTTCATCCACTTCCATGCAATGCCTCTAATGCCGATATCGTGAAAGCGCGTGAGCAGCCTGAAATGGGGAACCATGTCAGAAGCTGCTGACAGGTCTAACAGTACCAGGACTGCCTTTCCTCCGGCGCCTAGGGAGTTTTTAATCAGTTTAGAGACTTCCAAACGAGCCATGTGTAGCAGAGTCAATGCACTACCTTTAATATAAATCATTCACCCCTAAGGAAGCCCTCCTAAAGCCCAGGAGGCAGGGTGCAGTACATTAGAGGTGTGGGCACGTAAATGCAAGCTTATATGTCCCTATAGTGCCCTTTACCATTAAAGGACACTATAAGTGATAGACGGTCCATAGGAAAGCATGGTCTGGCACTCGTGCAACTTGAGGCTGGCAGCTCCATTATGGTGCCGCCTAAATATGTCATGTTTGGTAACAAACAATGTGCCTTCTGATCCCTGACACAAATCTCGTGTTGAGTGTGATGTGGCATTCACCCACCTGGCTAACTTAGAGGTTGCCACCGGGTTGCCCCAGCTTCTCTGTGCTCTGGCTGGCAGCCCGCGATTGCTGCCACCAATATAGGATTCTGACCTCCTGCCAGGCAATGTGATCACTCCCATGAGTCAGAAACAAAGACCTGGGAGGAAAGAGGTCATACCTCCTACCTCCCAGGAAGGCTAGTGAAGTGGAACATCAAGGCAGTGAGCTGCAAAGGCTGCACCGCCTCCGATATGCATCAGGACTGACTCCCAGAGGAGGAAACAGCCCTCTCCCTGCCCCAGATACATTTGCACCAGGTTAGATTGTGAAGGAGGGTTACACCCCCAGAAGGCTAGCCACACCTCCACTGAAAGAAGGGTTCTGCCATTTTTAGAAGTGACATAATAGAGGGTTCTGGGTAGAAAAGGTGACCTACACCCTCGGATGTGGTCACCTCCGGGGCGGATTAGACGCTGGGGCAAGCAGCCCATTGGCCACTTGCACCCACACCCCTAACACTCCTAAATCTAGGATTTAAGGGCTACCCCTGACACCAGAACCTCAGTTCTGAACAATCTGCATCGAAGAGGACAAAAGAACAGACCTGTGTCTGCAACACCAAGATGCTAGAGCTTGGGATGGTTGAACCTTCTGCGACAACAGGACTTGCACAAAGCAAAAGAGGGATACTCTGCACATGTGGCAATGCTCCTTAGAACTGCCTGATCAAGACTCGTCCTAGGCTAACTCTTGGTTTCCCCAGACAGAGGGACCCCTGTGGAAGCCTGAAGAACCCTCAGACTCATTTGAACTAGTAGCACTAGTCCCCTGCAAACTGCAGGCAAAACAACGCTCTGGAGCCATAGAATCGCTTGTCATCGGGCCCTCTGTGGGATCGCCCAATCCAGATGGTGTAGTGCATTGTGGAAATCATAGTCCTTCCTTCCACGAAGTTACAGGCTGCTACCGTGTTCCCCGGGACCACCGGATGTCGAGGTACCTTTTTCCAAGGATTACCGCTGCCAAGGCTTGTTGGTCGCCAGTCCAGCAACCAACACCTTCACTCGATGCTGCACCTAGAGGGAACTCCAACCAACCTTCGACTGACAGCAACTACCCCGTTTTTATTTTTTATTTATTTGCAGAGTTTTATATAGCACTGGCTAGACCCGGAGGTATCAGAGCGCTTTACATGAGGATCAGCGAGTTACAAGTTACAAAATTACATCAGTTACAGGAGCCAAGTATAACATAGGAGAAAAACAGTGAATACACAATAACATGGGTTATTAGCGCATAGCATAGCCAAGACACATGTCAAATGGGGCATGGAAGGTAGGGGGGAATGGTAAAAAGGGGTAAGGAATGCAAAATCGGGTCAGGCAGACCGGCAAGAGGGAAAGTACTTACAAAACAGTCACAGTAAAAGACATACAAACTGGCTGGGGACCAACAATCATAAACATCCCGTGAATCAGTGATAGTATAAGATGGGAGGGGAGTAGGAGACCAAAGGGGGGGGGACGACTTGAGGAAAAGAACAGACAGGCGAACAAGGAGTAGTCCAGCAACAATGAGTATAGGTCGAAACCGCCAAGATGGAGGACCCAGGCCATGGGAACCGACAGCATCAACCCAAAATGGCGGAACACACAAAAATCCAACACGAAAACCACAAGGCAGCAGACTCGAAGACTTCTCGCAGGGTCGGATGGGGGAGGCAGCTGTTGTTGTGTTTTTGCATCCTGTTCCCTGCAGCACTGTGTAAGCGGTAGAAGCAGCTCTCCCACGGCTCATGTTCAGCACCAGGGACAGCTAGGACAACTGTGCATCCAGGCTCCACAGGCCAGGTAAAATTGAACTGACTGTTGTGGCTTGGTCCTGGGACCTTCATCACCTTTACCCTGCAAGGGTACCACGCAACTCAACTGGCAAGTGACCAATTGTTACTAGTGGTCTTTCCCGTTGTTAAATTTTCACTGTTTTATTTTGCACTGATTTTATATTGCTTAAAAAATCTTTAACTTCGGTTATATGTATGCAATTCAATTCTTTTTGGTGTCTCAATTAAGATATAAATACATTCTATTTTTATAAAGTGGTCTCGGATTTCTCTCGAGTTGTGTCAATTACTTATCATCCATGTTGGTACTCTGAAATGCTTAACTCATGTTCTAGTAAAGCCTGACTGCTTTTTGCCACACTACAAGGACTGAGCTAAATATTTATTAGTGTGAATCTAAGGACCATCTTTGGGGTCTGTGAGAGTATTGCATGGTGTGGCCTAACCAGCATCACCACATAATACTCCACGTCTACATTTGGGCTCAAACAAACAGTAAATACTGTCTAACATGATGCCGGACATACTCTAGACGGAATTTTCACAGACCAATTATCCCTCCATTTCCAGGAGGCTTTACCTTTAGTATGGTCTGACCATCACGCCTTACTATTTGACTTCCCTTCCACCACACTACCCAACCCTACTGCCTCTCCTCCAAAGCCCAATATAACACGACCCTGGCACAAAATAGATTCTGAACTCACTATCTGTTTTTGATCATACTCCAACAACAGACCCTGACACAATGGCAGCTAACTATCACTCCTGGCTTACTAATGCCATAAACACACTAGCCCCAGCAACCATATCAACCAGCCAATGTAAAAATCCCTCAGAACCTTGGTATTTTCACAGTCTTAAAGAACAAAAAAAGATCTGCCGCAAACTAGAACGGAATTGGAGATTGAACTATACAGAGGAAGATAAAACCACATATAAGCAAACTCTAAAAATCTATAAATCAATGATCCATGCAAATAAAATGGTCTATTGCTCCGAAAAAAGGTAATCTGTAAAAACTCAACTAAAGAACTCTTTAAAACAGTCAAAATACTATCTAATGCAGCTCAAAATAAGCCATCTAATGCTAGTCAAGACTTTTGCGATACTCTTGTAAAAACATTTCAGTCAAAAGTACTTGACGTTTATTCTATCAAAAATTACAGTCCTCAACCAGAATTTGATACACAATGTTGCTTTTGAACTTTACCCTCCTTATCTCAAGAGCAAGTCAAGAACCTCTTATCCAGCACTAAATCAGGCTCCTAAGATGATCCATGTCCTCCTAAAGTGTTACATCTTGCAACAGAAGCTATTTCTGCACACCTTACACAAATTTTTTATGAAAGTATTCATGCTGGCATTTTTCAAATGCTATGGAAGAAAGCAGCAATTCTTCCACTTATAAAAAACTATCTACTTTAATAAATGAAAACAGTCTGCTAAATGAGTCCCAATTCGGTTTTCAGAGTCAGCATATCACGGAAGCAGCCCTTATAATAGCTGCAGAGAGCATTAGATCTATTGTTGATAATGGAGACAATGCAGCCTTGATACTCTTAGATCTGTCGGCAGTGTTTGACACGGTCAATCATGTCATTTTAACCAACCGCCTGCATGAGCTAGGAATCAGAAACAAAGCCCTTGCCTTACTGCCTTCTTTTTTGGCTAATAGGGAACAATACATCACGCTAGAGAAATTTGCCTCCACAACTTGGAATCTTCCTTGTGGCGTCCCCCAAGGAGCCTCTCTAAGCCCTACCCTATTTAATTTGTACATCAGTCCTTTGGTTAAACTTGTCAGAACCTATGGGTTCTCAGCTGTTTCCTATGCAGACGACACACAAATTGTGGTGACTGTTACAGGAAATCCAGCCCATACAGCCTCGCAGTTCCGACTCTGTATGGAAAAAATTGGAACTTGGATGGCAGAAAACTGCCTGAGATTAAACTCAGGCAAGACCGAAATTCTACTCTTCGGAAACAAAACTAATTTCTGGTCGCCAGACTGGTGGCCACCAGATATGGGCACTACCCCATCCCCAGTAGAAAAGGTTAGAAACCTGGGGGTCATCTTTCGAGAACCAAATCAATCAAACAGCCTCCTCAGTCTTTTTTCTTCTTAAGATCCTAAAACATTTTTTATCTTACAGTCCCTCCAATCTTCAGAAACAGATCATGTCAGCACTAATTTTATCCAAACTTGACTACTGTAATGGACTATATATCAGTCTACAACAAAAAATGGTATCTAAACTTCAGACCCTACAAAATGCTGCAGCCTGTCTCATTTTCAGTCTCGCCAAATTTGACTCAGCTACCATGGCACTGAACCAACTGCACTGGCTACCTGTGAGGAAAAGGATTGCATTCAAGGCCTTGTGCACCGCCTTTAAGGCACTACATAACATCGGACCAGTTGCCCTTAGACAGGCCTTTCGCAGGTACATACCTCCTAGCCATTATGTTCGTCAGGTCTGAAAAATATTGAGGTGCCAAAATTCAGATTTGCTCGTTTGGCCGGTAGAGGCTTTGTAACTCGTACTGTTTAATTATGAAACTCCCTTACTTTTGAACTAAAAATCTCTCAGACCCTTTTACTTTTTAGAAAAGCATTGAAAACGTGGCTCTTATAATCCAGAGGCCATAGTATATGTAGCCTGTCTCACTGACCACCCTCACACACTGCAGCGCCAAGACACCTTCGGGTATACGAGCGCTATATAAAATGCTATAACATAACACCTTCCTACACCTTGCATGAAGCTTCTTCTCCATTTGATCGTCTCATTACTAATTTTTTGTTCTGCACCAATGAGAAGCTAAGGTAAATATCATTAACCTATTCTTTTATCCATACTGCAATACAATACACCGTCATCCAATACAACCTTCATATCCTTAAAAAACATCCACACTTCCAATGAATATGAAAGTTAATAAAAAAATATACTTACTTTCTCAAAGTAGACCTTACCAAGAGGCAATGATCCTTATCAAGTGATCATCGCTGGGATAATCCTCACCTCCATGCTCTTAATAGAATTAAAGTATTTCTTCTCAATAGCTTGCAAATTTTCCATACTAAGTCAGGCCCCGGTGGTGGGGATTATGTATGTTTAAAACTTACTAACCACCAATGATGCTACCGCAGAATTTGGATTAAAGTAAAACTTTTTAAAAGTTGATTCTGATTATCAGTCAGCTGCATTCATAAAATCCTCCAAATGCCCTCCCAGCAAGAATGCCTTAGATGCCAGGGCACCTCTCACTAAATGAGCACCGACATCCAACCTCCTCCATAATCTATTTTATCCACCTGATGATGGATGGGGAAGTTACCACTTTGAAGGGCTTCTTCAGGGTAGTCAAAGATTGGTGCCCCTGCCAGTCTCAGCTTTGTAGTAATCTCATAATTTTCAATCCTTTTAACCACACCAAATTTTGGCTTCTCCACAAAGGCTGGATATGAAATTGGTCTACCATTAGTTTTAATCCTAGACCATTTGTGTCTAATACTTGTGGAATAAAACATTCTGCCAGAAATATCCAAAGCCCTGACACCAGGCATATCTGCAAGAAACCAAACACATCAACATTGCAAGCTTAGCTGATAACTCATTCCTAGACAAAAAAAACAAATTATCCTGGTGTTCGGACAGAAAAGTCCCTCGCATGGTGACGGACGTGTACCCCTGCCCTGAGTGCCCTAGCTGCAATGGTCTGGATCCTGGGTACTGATTTTTATTGTCATGGGCAAATACAGATCATGCATGTGCGCCATGCCATAGGCCTGTCTCATGGATTGCATGCTTGTTGGACCAGGATTGCACCAAAAGTGCTAACCTCATTGTGGTGAAAGGATATTTTCTTTGCCAGGAGTTAAGTAGCAAGAGCACGGTGGTAGCAGCATACTGTAAAGTGATCAGCAGGACTGAACAGGTCATTTTTACCTATGTCAATAGAGTGAGGCATACAGGCTCACTCACATAAAGTTTCGCTGCTGTGTGCTTAACTCACCTTTGGCCTACATCAAGTTAGTATGTAAAGCTGTGCAGTGAGTGTGTGTTGTATGCTGGTGCTGGGTGTATGTGTGCCTGTGAATGGCACAATACATGGAAGTTTCTTAGTTCCATTTTGGGAGACTGTCAGAAGGTGGGGGTGGAAGACTCAGGGCGAGAAGATGACTACAGTGATGTCCCTTGGTATCCGGAAGTAAAGGACAATAAATCCAGTGTTCTGTATGTACCTGAATCTCACTGGAAGGCAGAATGAAGGAGCAACGGCGGAGAGCTTGCTGACGTATAGAATCCTCTGGGGAAGTGAACAAAATAAAGCAGGGGTGCCCTTTAAGATTGTGAAGCCGAAGAGTCACGTGATCGGCCTCCAAACCAATGAGAGGACCAATCTGGGCATGCCAACGGGGAGGAATTCTTGTTGGAGGAGAGCAGCGGGAGAGACGGGACCGTCCGGGAAACCGCGTAGCAGGAGAAGAACGTCTTTTTTCCCTGGAGAGTGGCAGCCCCAGATGACAGGAAATCCTGTGAGGAAGCCACGAGGGATCCCAGAGACCACCGATACCACGAGATGTCCCGCCACGTCCCAGGAGGGACGTGGCATGCACAGGTACGTGCTCAGTGGACTGGGAGGAGGGCAGCAGCTTACATGGGGATAGAGAACACTGAGGGTTCCCCGGTATAAATCCACAGGTCCCGACAATACCCACCCAGAAGTAAACTGAGGAGTTCCTTTCTTTCCATTTTGTTGGTTTTCTTCTCTCCCTCATTCAAATAATCCTTCTTTATAATATTTCGGCCTCTTTTGTTGGCCTCCATGAAATAAACCCTAGTGCTGCTAACTAGGGTAAAATACTCTAAAATTAAAAGAAAAGACGTACAAACACTTGGTGGTGGATTGTGTGGGTGATCTTTTCCCTCATCACCCCTTTCCTTTCCCTGGATAGTTATTAAATTAGACAAAACACTTACCTGTGCTTTTCCTCTCTGTTTGAGGGGCATTTTCCTGGTGGTGGTCCTGACCTCCAAGACCTGGGGAGAAGAAGAAGACATAAAGAAGAAACCATTAACAAAGTTCTGTGAATTGATTAAAACAAATAAAAGACGTCTAAGAAGAAATAATACAGTCTCAAGCTTGATATATCATGCTACTATTTCACAGAAACCTAGGGCTGACAGGAGCAGCATATTTGTCAATTGGTGCATTCCTGTGGCCTGGGTGGGACACACACAATGGAGGAAGAAGAGCCAGGCTGGGCCTTGGGGTAACCTTCTGATAGACATATCACTGTGAATGACATCCAGGTGGAAACCTTTAGTCAATCCAATGGCCTGTGTTTGGAGTCCTCCTGCGGTGACAGACTGCTTTCTGGAGGAAGGGCAGGGCAGAAGAGAAGGCACTTCAAAAGGAAGCATACTCCCAACATAAAATTCAAAGGCTCACACTGAATCACATTTGATGCCTGGAAATGGACTGTAAGGGGAGCTCCAGGCCCCCAAAATTGCTAACTGTCAAGCAGCCAGTCGGGCTGTGCGAGGAGGGGAATCTCTGCAAGACTTCTGCCTGTAACCAGGACTGGGGGTCAAGGCCCGCCAGTCTATGAGCAGGGTGAGGGGACATCACCCAGGGACTTCAAGACTATCTGCCCCAAGAGTCTGGTGCACCAGGGCCTGCCTGCTCGCCAATGAACAATGTGCCAATGTGCGTAATGAGTGCTGGATGGAGCGAGGTCCAGTTGGGGATCCTGTCAATTGGATCCCTGTAGTGAGGTGTGAGGATGCAGGTGCTGCACCATAGGGTCATTGCCCACATGCAGGGAAAAGTCAGCAACCCACGAATGCCAGGAGAGGGCCACGTGAAGTAAGCTATGACCATTGCTGCACCAATCGGGTCGTCGCCCATGTGCAGGTTGTAAGTCAGTGACCACATATGCCAGGTGGGGCCACCGTGAAGAGTGCTGACATGCTGATCGGGCCCTATCCCATGTGTGGAGTTAAGTTGATGACCTTGTATGCCATGTGTGGCTGCTGTGAATATCGCTGTGGAAAGGATTGCAAGAAACTTACCAGCATCGGAGGAGCATTAAGGACTCCCCGGCTGCTGTCTTCACAGGACCACTTGTGATGAACTCGAGGACACCTGACCGCTGCCCCTTCTGGGAGACTCTGTTCGCTCAGATACTATTGGTGCAAGTCAGACTGATTTATGGGCCAGACAGCGCCGGGTAAACTTGTCTTCCATTTAGCGATTCAGCACTGGAATACTTTTGACTTTCATAAAGAGTCGGAGCGGGACTCCTGAGACTCAGATAACTAATGGGGCTTAACCAGAATGTTGCCTATATTGAATGAGGAATAACCACTGCCTCTAGCAAGAAGGGACAGGGGCTCAGGGACCCACCTATAAAACGATAGAGCCCTGACCTCAGGGGACTGTGTGTATTGTTTGTGAATGTAGTATTTTACTTTGTCTCCGTATATAAATACTCCTTTTTCCATAAAAGTAAGTATTTGACTGGCCAATCATTTATTGCTGCTGCTGAACGTATTTTGAGTTATGAGCCTGTGTTCAGTCCCCTGTGCCTACCTCCCCCGAGAAGCCTTGGACTGCTTGACCCGCACTACCACTGAGAGTCAAGTGCTGAAGGGGTACTTGGCCCAGTTGCTCACGATCCAGAGTAGATCGGCCCAGAAACATCAAGAATAAAATGCCTCAGCCCCAACGGTTGGGCCCAATGGTTCCTGCTTGCCCCGTGGCCTTCTAAAATGGGTTCTGACAGTGGCCATCGTAGTTCGGGGAGAATATACCTTCCCAGAAGTCCCACTGAGGCACTATGGGAAGGATGAGACAGCAGGAAGATGGAGACGCTGCCTGTGTCTCAAAAAATACTCCTATGAGAATACTGCTGGACAGGGAGACAACACCCGCGAGCAGGGCTTAGTGAGGTTGGTCTTATCAGGGGACACGTCCGCTCACCAGCATCCCCGAGGCCTCTCCCTCATGCAAGGTGCTAAGGGAGCAGTGCATTTGCCCTCCTGAAGCAATTTCTGCTAAGGACGGCAATGGGGGAGCCAGGTCCCATACTGCCGCTACAGATACTGGTGGTAGGCAATGGGCATATTGAGTCATTATCTTGGATGTCATTGCCTCTCCAATGTTTATTTTAGTTTTGGGAACAATCTGGCTCAGAACATATACTCTTTTCATCAGTTGGGTGGAAGAATACATAACTCTCGATTCTGTTTATTGTCATCAGAACTGCTGACTTCTATCTGTGGCACAATATCACTAACCATTGACGTGTTTCACCATGAAAGAAATGATAGAATCCTAATATCCCACAAGGACTTCAAGATGTTTTCAGTAAAAAGGGAGCTAATACCTTACCTTCATGTTGTATTTATGATTGCGCCATTGATCTGCAACCCCAGGCTAAGCTACCACACGGTCACATTTACTTGCTCATCCCTAAAGATGATGCAATCTTGAAAGCCTACCTCGGGGATAATGCTGGCAAGGGATATATTACCCATGGACATCAATTCAAAAAAATGCCAGAGGTAGCAGAAGTGACTTCACATGCCCCTTGACCTTCACTTTCACTCACACATACACATGCTAATACATACACACGCATTCACACATACACCTACACTTACACATACACACACACTCTGCCTACACATGCTCACACATTCACACATACACACACTCTCTCTTACATAAACACACTCACACAGTAATGTTTATCTATCACTATGAGGACCGTCCATTGACTGTAATGAAGTGTGTAATTACTATTCTAACTCCACGCGTGCCTTGATAGCAGGGAAGGTTATAAAGCGAACCGAAGCAAGTCAAACTGCACTTTTAGTTTTTTGATACACTCGCTCAAAAGTACCTAAACACACTACGGGGACCTGTCCTCAGAATGCACAGGTCCTCACAAAGATACTGTTTGTCTGGTTCTGTCAAGGTTAACCCACGATATGAGGACCAAACCGGTCCTCACAGTGTGGGTTATACATGCCCAAAACTGCAAGCACGCACACAGCATACATACATTTAAAAGCATTTTTTTAAACTTACCTCAGCTGCCAGGGAAAGTCATATTCCAGCTATTTGTACTCTATTTTTTATTAAACTGATAGCGAATAATGTAATATTATTCACTATTATCAAAATTAAAAACGGACAAAAAACGAGCTGCTTCTGTTCCTTTCACTGCTGACGCTAGGGGTTGCAAAGGCAGTGCCAGGGGTCACAAGGGGCATGCCAGGGGTCGCAGCAGCGACCCCTGGCGACCCCTAAATGACGTCCATGTAGACCCTGTCTCAGAACAGTTTCAGGCTTACAAAACTGCAGCACTGCCTGCACGCTATAGTGCATACTAGGTTCTAGAAATACCTATAACTTACCAAAAGCACCATAACTGGTTTTCTGTTGTGTTACCATACACACACACAGGAATGTCCAATTAAGACCCCTCAGTAATGAAGGGGCTACGTTGTGAGTACTAGTTGGATACACACCCTTTCCACATCCTCAGACATTAGCACTCGCTGATGTAGTAGTTATTTTGAATTATGATCTCCTTATAGAGGAAGCTTATACAGTTTGTACTGAGTACCATTAACTCTAGACCACCTCTAGTGGCTGGACCAGTAGTACAGGGACAGTTACAATCAATCAGTCCACAGACAATAAAAGCTATCATGGGAAAGATGCCTCTAAAGCGTGATGAGATTTTTTCTGGATTGCTCACAAGACCAACCAATTTGAAGAAGTCTACCAACATACAACACCCCAAGACAAACATAGAATTCTGACATTGTGTCTTCCTCTTGCTATGGTGCCAACTGAAGAGGAATGTAACACCTGGGAAAGAATATTTGCATGCATCTATACTAACACGTATGGCACGCCTTCATTGGTAGTCCTCCCTGAGGTACTGGAACAAGTACAAAACAAACCCGGGGCTGCAGAGAGAGAGAGAGTGGCAATCCAAGTACCGAAGAAAAGAAGAGTATAACAGGCAAGGTGAAACAGGACGAGAGAATGAAGACAGCGTAACGAGGGGAGAAAAGGGATTGAACTTTAAGACTCCAGCTAAGAAGAAGAAAGTAGCAGCACTTTCTAGGAAACATCCTGATACAGCTATGGATACTCCTGCAAGACAGGGTTTGGGCGAGCGCACTTCTAGACAGCGTAGCAGAAGTCACAATAGTGCATCAGACTCTCCAAAAGTTTCTGGTGGCGCGTTCAACTGATGAGTTCATACGAATTGAGACTCCAGATAAGCAGTTAAATCCTCCTGATAGGGTTTATAATTTAGAGATACAGATTGAAGGGGATATACTACACCTTCTTAAAGCAGTTTTCTGGCTGCATTTATCTGAAGAATATGACATCTTACTAGCTGAAGATGACTGGCCTCCAGTCTTTATTAGGGAAGCACACCGAGGTGAGAAGGTAAAAGGGTAGCCTTTTCTCCCATAGTACCTGAAGAAATTAGGGAAATTTATATCAGTGAATAGGCTGTTAAACAGGCTCTGACTTTATACAGAAACCAAGTGGGGTGGGATCAACACTTTGTTTCACATGTTATTCCCCTACGAAGGGAACCTCAAGCGCTGGCTCAATACCATTTTAAACCAGAAGCAAAGCGCGGTATAAAGGCAATATTAGATCAATTGCAATATCATGGCATAATAGTACCTTGTCTTTCACCAATGAACATGCTCCTTTTTCCTGTCTCCAAACAAGAAGGATCCTATAGGATAGTTTTAGACTATAGGAATTTAAACACACATACGCAAACATATGCGGTGGAAAATGCGAAAAGCACATACTCAATAACAAACCTGGTACGGAAAAAATACAAAGCAACCTTGAAAATCTCCAATGGGTTTTTTAGTCAAACCTTAGGGCCTGAAAGCAAGTATCCAACCTCCTGTTATGTGCTGGATTGAGGGCCTAACATAGGTGCGCTGTTTCAGGGGCTCAAATCCTTCGTGCCACAGAGACAGGCAGGACCTTTCTCCTACATTGGCCCTCCCTTTACAAATAACGAGCAACAGAGTCTGTCCCTTATCTGACGTGTGCTCTGGGTGCAGAAGACGGTCCATTCTACATACGTCATATCCATGCCCAAAAGTGACTAACTTAAAAAAGACCCTTCGCTCTTGGGATTTTCCCTAGCACAGGACTATTGATTTCTCCAAGGTCTCATTAAATATTCCTGAACCACTATTTCCCAAGGGTTCATTCCTGACATCTTCCTCTGACCGACTGTACGTCAGTATTAACACTCCAAGGCATCTATCAAGTATAAATACACCTCCCTTTGCTCAAGCAAACTAGAGAGGACCGAGACTTTCCATGCCGCCACTCTGACCTGAGATGCTGCAACCTGCATCATGCCACAGCTCCAGCTGGCAGAGGTCCATCCACCCATCCTGGGGTGTCCAGCTCAACACCAGGATGAAGTCCCACTGAGGTAATGGGGTTAGACTAAATCCTAGGGGGATTCTTGGCTCTCTAAAGACCTACACACATGCTAGGTACACTTAGGTACATCTAGTTAGGCATCATAGGGGTATAGGCTTTATCTTAATGCATTCTGCATTTCATGTATGTGTTCATTACTATTGCACAATGGTAAAACTGTACCATGCATTTTTATTTAACTGCACTGCTGGCCATATTTCTCTGCTACTGTCCAACAGTTGTCGCAGCACATATAACCAGTACTAGAACAACAACTGTGCAATAAATTTTATTGTAAACACACCCGACTGTTTCTTCTATGTACTTCTCTGAGATGAGTGACTGAATGAAAAGTAGTATATTGTTTCCACGATCCTGAGGGATCAGGGTTTTATGTTATGTGGTTGCCAGAAACTATTCCCTTCTTGTCTTCAAGAAGTTTCTAGCGGCCTCTGAGCTAGCTGGCACAGGTAATTAAGTTTAATATAATCGATAGGGACATACCGACCTTAGTCCTATGTCAAACCTATAGGTTATATTATTCCAATGCGCAGAGCCTATTAGGGAAATAGGAACTACACTACATGGCGCCCAAACGTGAATTTGGCACTTATTTAACAGTAGAATCTGAGTAGTTCAGTCATGCTTATTCTCAGAGACCCCTACTCACAAAACGCCAGAGACGTCTGGAGTGGGTAGGCACAAAATTCCGCCACAGCTGAGTAGGCAATCTTCCTATGTATTGGCTGTAGGTTAATCAAGCTTGAAGGAAAAAGTTCCCGAACAATTGTGCCTTTTAAAACCTTATCTTAAAACCCTTTTTAGGACATTTTGTTTTCACAACACAATGTCTGTCGAGGCAGCTGCTCCTGTCACTGGGACACAGGTCTCAAACGACGAAGAGGAAGCAAATGCAATACATTTTGCACCCAAAATCAGGCATACACTCACACAAAACCCCTCAGACATGGTTTAACAGACCGAGAGGGTACAGTGATATTAATAGAGGCACACGAAGATTATCAAACAGATGTGTTCTATTCTTGGGTTACATTCCCAGCAGTAAATGCAACAACTCAGACTTTTCATTCTTACATACATGAAAAAGTCCCAGCGGTTTACACTCCGTTCGAGGAGATTAAGATTCCGCACACTGACCAGGACCACAATTTCTGGTTTAATGGCGCCCTACAATAAATAAATAAAACCAGGTTCGGTCCACTAGGTAGACCAGGAGCTACAAGGCCGACATTAACCGGCTACACACCACATCCTGACATTGATATAATGCCACAAGATGCACTGCTCCTACAACACAAAGAGTTGGTAAAACTCTTACAGAGCCATGACGCAACTCGTCATGAGGACACTTGGTGTCCAGCCCACAGTAGCTACAAATAACACAGCTCCAACACAGAGCACCGCTACTAAAATCACTCCACAAACATTACCCACAAGTAATGGGCAAACTGCCCACAAAATGTGAACAGATTCCTTTCTGGGTAGCTCAGAAAATTACCCAGTTAGAAGCAGTATTTCCAAATACCACACCATTTGAAAGCATATAATGCTAACACTCTGCTTGCCCATGGGGATCACACCACAGTTAGAGGACTACACCACTTGGGGTACAGTCTTTGCTGCCATATATACCAGGACTCATGGTATTCCTTCCTTAGCAGTAATTCCAGATGTGTTACGACAGATACAGAACAAGTATGGAGCTGAACCAGCTCTGACCTTAGGTATGAAATTACTAGGTAACTACGACCAAGTATCAAAAATAATACTAGCTAACATTAAAGGGGAAGCAGCTTCAGTGCCGATCCGCCAAACACCTAAGAGAGGTCAGTCTTATAGACCAACCACAAGAACTTCCCAAAATAATTGAAACTGCATATGCAGAACTGGGAAGGGACAGTTTAGGTGGGAAAGCTTTTAAAACCACAGCTAATGGGCAGTCCTGAGAAGGACAATTCTAAGCAGACACCTACTTCTTCTAAAAAGAAGTGGGATAATAATAAAAAACAAAATTTTTCAGAAAAGATTCTCAGTCCCGAGGTAGGTCTCCTCAACAGGAGCCCTCTGCAAAGAGGTATAACCTTAGGAATAGGGATAATATTAGGAAACCTGACAGGTATCAGGATACTGATACACATTCCTCTCGACAAACAACACAGGGAGAGAAGGAAAGTCAGCACACAAAGAAGAGCGCAAGCAGTCCAGGGACAAGCACGCTCAGGACTCTTCTAAAACAGAAGACAAGCCACAATCCAAACCTCAATTTAAAAAGAAGAAAGTTGCAGGTCTCAAAGTTAGACATGCACAGAATCCTAAGGACTCAAATTCTGAACGGGGAATGGGCTCAGACAATGCTAGACAGAGTGGCAGAAGTAACAATAGCTCGCCAGAACCTGAAGGAATTTCTGGACAGCAAAATTGAATGATTACATCACGGTGGAAACACCAGACAAAAGGGTGAACGTCCCACACAAGTTATATGAAATAACACTCCGCATGGAGGAGGACAAACACAGGAAAGTAAAAGGTCTCTTTGCGAAGAACCTATTGTCTGGTTTTGACATACTGTTAGCAGAACAAGATTAGCCGCCAGCATTCGTCAGGGAGCGCCCAAAGGGAGAAAGTATATTTTTCCTGCATTTTCCAACCACGTTCCAGTTCACCTTAAACATACATATGCACGGGAGTGGGCAGTAGCCCAAGCTCCAGCATTGTATAAAAATCACACTGGATGGGATGATGCCTCAACCCACCATGTGATCCCATTAATAGTTTCACCACAAGCTCAAAGACAATATCGTATTAAGCAAGAAGCTAAAAACACAGGTCAGGGAGATCTTAGATCAACTTGACTACCAGGAGATCATTGAAAAATGCACTTCACAAAAGAACAATCCCTTGTTTCACTTATCAAAACATGATAATACATTTCGTCTAGTTTTCATTTACAGACACTTGAACACTTGCACAAAGACATATGCTGTCCAACATGCAGATAGTGCTGCATTAATGAATAACATTATGCGGGAAAAAATACAAACCGACACTTGTTGTCTCAAATGGATTTTTCTGTCAAACTATAGCACCTGAAAACAGGTACCTAACAGCATTTAGTATATTAGAGTCCCAGCGACAATTTTTGTCATCTCCCCGTGAGTATAAGAACAGCACAGGGGTATTTTCTGAAAGAGTTACTGAATGGCTAAAGCACTTTGATGAAGAAGCGTTGTCCTATTTGGATGATATTTATCTAACGGACGACCTATTGGGGAAACACTTGACCAGGCTGAGCACCATTATTATGGGATTCGCCTCTGGGGGCTACAAATTTAATTTTGAGAAATCAAAAATTGCCCACCTCTGTGTCCTATTTTTGGGATACTAGTTTTCAAGTGAAGGGAAAAGCCTGGCAGCTAACTTTTTAGAAAAGTGTGCGCTGCTCCAGCCTCCAAAGACATTAAAACAACTTCCAATCAGTACTGGGATTCCTAGATTTTGGCAGAACATACATTTTGGATTTCGCAGAGAGAGTAAAACCTTTCTACGACCTTTTCAAACCTGACTTTTTAGTCAAACACTGGACACAAGAACACACCAATATTCTTTGTTCACTCCAGGAAGATATTATTGCTTCCAAACACATACACACACGTGTAAACTTGCACCACTTGGTACTCAGTATCATTTATGATCAATGCGGGTACACCTATTAAACCTTTAATGAAGGTGAAACTGTACCAATCGCATACAAATCTCATCTGTACACAAACACAGAAATGAGTTTTAATTCAACAGGAAAAAATTCTGACAACCATTCAGACTGCTGTAGCAAAAGAAAGAGCACTGGCTCATGGGATGATGCATTATTGTCGTCACCCCAGTACCGGGGCTAGCATTCCTAATGCCAAAGCCTTACATCCAGAAGGGATACAAAGGGCTAATTCTTTTGCTACATCAGACTTTGAATCCAGATTTGATCCAAGTTTAAAAACACAGGCATTCCTGCAATATGAGAAAGAACATCATCTACCAAATGAAATCTTGCCTCTAGACCAGTATGAATTTTTAAAAATTTACACTGATGGGTCTGCCCCACCGGCCGCCTTTGTTAAAGAACAGATGCTGGATGGCAAGTTCCGTCCTCAATGCACCAAAAAACTACCTCTAGGTAATAGCACGGCTCGGTTGGCAGCTTTAAAAGCCCTGATACTTGCACTTGTAAACACGGATCGCGAATTCCCCACACTTATAGTGTGCGATTCCTTTTACTGTGTGCAATCATGTAATAAATATTTACACCATTGGGAACAAAATGGGTTTAAAGATGAAAAAGGTGGCATAATTAAACACAAAAATTATGGGAACAGGTAGTGGAGTTGAAAAATACGACCTACCAAACAAAAACTCACGTGATTAACACACTGAGTCATCAACGTGATGGCGTGCACGTTGCAGGGAATTCATTGGCTGTAGAAGCCACGCAGGGGGCTGTTCACACAGCTTCCGTAGCTGCGCACACTCGTTCAACAACAAGAATAGACGGTTAGAATATGGTGGCTGTAATTGCTTCACGCAAAGGCAGCACAGCAGTGCCTAAGAAATTTCCACTTATATACTCCTACAAGTTAGGTGCAAACAACATTCCATATGCTCAGATTCCTGGAGTGGGGGATAGAGTATTTCCAAATATGGATAGTAGGCAGGAATTAATCATTTAAAGCACACAAGGGCTTGGGCTCCGCACATTCAGGGGTAATAGCTACTATTTCTTCATTGCAAACAGTGCTATTGGTGGCCAGGGTTCAGAAGTCAGACTATTGGCTTTGTCTTGAACTGCAAAATCTGCAAACAAATGCCAGGCTACACCATCACAAGACCCGCGCAGGTCCCATTGCTAGACAGCATCAGACTGTCCACTTGATCGTGTCATGTAACAGGACCACTGTGGCCCCTCAAATTTTGAGGTGGCTTAAAAATATATCTTGGTGGCAGTGGATCCGTGCTCAAGTTTCCTATAGGTATGGCCTTAGCGCTCGGCTGACGCTCAAAACTGTTATAAAAAGATTTGCGAGTCCATAACAGGAGATACGCAATCAACGTTATACCCTGACTGTGGCTCCACGCTTAGCTCTCGGGCTGACAAAGAGGCCATGGAAGGGATGGACGTAATATTGCGGTACTCCTCTCCAATGCCATCCTGAGGGAATTTAGGTAGAGGAGAGGAAGGACTGGGGCATAGAGCAATCCTTAACAGCTAGGGTATTAGGCGGGGCGCTAGTGAGGTCAAACACTTATATGGATTCAGGGGGCAATACACACCCAGCCAAGAAGCTCCCTAGGGGGTCTGACTCCATTTACGAATGTGGGAACCTGATCATATAATGTGAAGGCACAGTGGCGGATGAAAACCAATCTGTATCTATGATCGTTTGGCTGTTTTGCAGGAACTTAAGGAAACAAAGAAACAAACAAAGATTCTGTCAAAGTGAAACAGGCCGCCACTGGGAAGTCGAGGTAATCACGGCAAGACCTGTCTGAATCCCAAAAGTCGGGGATCTGGGCAGAGAGAGATAAAGATCGCGGACACAAAGGAATTTGGCCCCTCATACAGGAAAACATGTGCCATTCCTTGAAGTGAAAGGAACAAGAACTGTACTTTTGCCGCTTCTTGCCGTGAAAAAGGAAAACAGATTCATTTCAAATGAAAGAATCAAACAACACTATGTGGCCGATACTGAACAGTAGGCCTCGTGAACTCCACAGTAGTAGACGTCCCTCTCACTACTATTCAAGAACTTCAAACTGAAAAGCTCATCACGTTTGAGAAATCAAATCCATGGAGTGGGGGACTATGCAACTATGCAATGGAACTAGTTCTCCTTGAACCAACCTTTCAAATTCAAAATAAGTCAAGACAACACTCAAGTTGCAATTTGGCCAAAAACAAATGTGTACACCAACGTTTTTCAACAAAAACATCAAATAATAAAAGCTTCAACGTTTTTCAACAAAAGCATCAAATAATAAAAGCTTCAATGTTTTTCAACAAAAACATCAAATAATAAATGCATCAACGTTTTTCAACAAAAGCAACAACTAATACATGCTTCAATGTTTTTCAACAAAAACATAAAATATTAACTTCAACATCTGAAAGTTTTTCAGCAAAGACATCAACTATTAATTTCAACATTTCAAACGTTTTTCAACAAAAACAGCAGAAATAACTTCAACTAAACACAATGCAATTTCAACAATTAATCATACTGGCTGTTTCATTAACTGTGATACGTTTTCCATGGCTCCACGGAACAGGAAACGAAGCCTGCCAAAAACAAACAATAAACATACAAGTACAAACTTTTGAAACTTTTTTTTCCTTTTCCAAAAAGATACAGACCTGGCTTCACCATGGGTAGAACTATGGAGTATTTCTGGGCTCATCTTTTTCTGTTCTAGCTTTGCTTAGAGCTAGCTTTTAGTATGACTTTTAGTGGACACTTTCTACAACACAGGATTGTAGGAAGGTGGAATCTGACTATATGGTTGCCCCCATTTTTTTTTATGGTGTTTTGCTGGTTTATGACTTAGTTGGACTGGGATCCTGCTATTCAGGGCCCCAGTCTATCTGCTTTCTCTGTAAAAAGGTTTCCATGTGCCTTAGGCACATAACCGATTGGAATCTGGAGTGCCCTTATAAGTCCCTAGTATATGGTATACTATGTACCAAGGGCATAGGTACCTCAGAGGCCTGCCAGGGGCTGCAGCATGTATTATGCCACCCCTGGAAGGCCATCCAAACTGACACCACAGGTCTGCTACTGCAGCCTGGGTAAGGTGGTGCATGCACCCCTTACTGTGATATAGGTTACCTATATCATTAAATACATACACACATAGAAACCTATAAGTCACTCCTAAGGCAGGCCTTATCAATCCTAAAGGCAGAGTGCATGGTTCCTATGTGAGAGGGTGCCCCTGCATGAGCAGGGCCCCTCTGCAGCGTTCGGAGACCATCTCTGATGCTGTTTGTAGTGCAGCCTGACCATATACTCTTAAGCGCATTATATCTTCGCGGTAAAATGCTAACTTTGGAATGGCTACACCTAAACATGTCGTGTTTGGTGTCAAACATCTTGGAATACTACCCCCCGCCAATCCTGGCGGCGGGGGTAGCATTCCACCCTTCTAGAGGGAAAGACATGTTAACTCTGACGAGTCCGGTAACTTCTTTCCAGAGCCCTGGCATCACAAAATGGATGCTGCTGCCACAGACACGAGTCTGGCCTCCTGCTGCTGGACGAAACTCCGGCAGGGGAGGCCTGGACAATAGGTTTCCTGTCCCAGGGAGGTGTGACCACCTCCCCAGACAGGATAATGTGTATTGGGGCTGGGCGGGAGCACTTTCGGGTGCTTTGAAGTCCTGCACTGGGGGCACATTTGGTGTCCCTGTGCATACCCCAGTTCAAACCGGATCAGGGGCTTGCAGCCCCTGCTTTGGCGCGATCTGGACAAAGGGAAAGGGGTGTAGCCACCCCTCTGCCCTGACCCACCCACAGGTGGGGCCACAGAGTAGTCCAACCCCTATCTTTAGTATAAAGATAGGAACCCAGTCCTTAGGACTTTAGATTATACCTGGACGAAACTCTGAAACTGAATCCTGGACCTTCGACGCTCTACGACAAGATTAGAGGACTGAAGAATCTCCCTTGGGGTCAAGGAGTGACTCCCCTGCTTGGCAGGCACCAAAGAAGCATCTGTCCGGTTCGCATTTCTGAAGCTCCCGTCGGACGCCGAAGTCATCGCATCACCAGAGGTAGATTCTCAGACTTCCCCGAGGCTACCCTGAGTCCCCAGCAAAGCTGAGGCCCGTGGCTATCGTGGGTGACTTGAGACCGTGACCCCTGGACACCGAGCACATTTGCAAGTGCACCATCTTCTGGGTCTCCCAAGAAGTCGTGCTTTGGGCTACGAGTAGCCCTAGCCTCCAGCACCACCTGCACTGAAGATCACTGGCCCCCACTCCACGAGTGTCCTGTAAGCCAGCTCCACGTGCGGCATCATGAGGCTCCTTCGCGGTTGCTAGCCCGTTGGCTAGTAGCCCTTAACGAAGGCCAATCCTTTTCTTACTTGGCATCCTGGTTGCTCCAGGCCTGCCCTCACTTACCCTCGCTGGGTGAGTTCCACAGACCTTGCTGGTCTGCACCATCGACGATCTACATCTTCACCGAGACTTGCCGTTGCCAAGGCTTGTTGGGTCCAATCCGGTCGCCGACACCTCAGCACTCGAGAAACATCGTTTCCCAGCCCGAATCCTGCTCCTGGTCGCTGACAACGCCTCCTGGACCTCGTGGCTGAAGAGTCAAGACAACCATCAACGCACCTGAAGCACTCGACATCGGTGGGCATCTGTCCATCGCCTTCCTGGTCACTGGCTAGTGACCCAGACTCTGTCCCCTCTGCTTTCAGGTTCTTCAGAACTCCGATCCACTCTTGGATCCACCCGGACACTTTTCTCTTGGCCGCCAGCAGCACTTTGCAGCAGATCGCCATTCGAATCGACGACGAAACCCGACCCCGAAAGGCACCTATGCACCCGGCTTCCCTGGGTGAGGTAACACGAGTACTCCGGTGCTCCCGTGGGTAGAGACTCTTCAAAGTCCTAGATCTCAAAGGGTTTTGTCCTAGTCCTCTTTTAAGTGTCCCTTTTCTATAATTTCCCGATCCCGACTTTCTCCATAGAAGTCAACGGCGTATCGCGGTTGTGTATTTACACTGCACGCGTCTCCCGTGGGTCCCCTGTGTCACTACCTTGGGTGGTTCCTTGTGGTCCAAGCACTTCTAGAGGCTCTAGGCCTAGTGTCTAGTTCAGTCGTGGTTCGCATACCACTTTATTGGTATATGGTTTGAGTACGCCCCTAGGGCCCAAACGTGTATTTGTGCTATTACTGTGATTTGATAACTTATAACTTATGTACTTCGAACTCTAGCCTCATAAAGAGACTAGAGGGGTGTGTTTAGCAATAAATACATATATTTTGAATATATACCTGGTGTGGTGCTCTTTCATTTGATCACTCAAGAGATTATAGACTGGTAAAACAAGCTGCTTTACATTCCTTCAAGACTTAGCCTGAAGGCTGCTCTCCATAGCTACCACTAGGATAGCTTTCAATAAGGTTGTCTTTAACCTATCTCCAATAAGGGGTTGTTTGGACTGGTGCAAGGTGCCCACTATAGTTCAGTGGACAGCATATGCCAGGCCAACTTCTCACATTGGTGTGCAGCGTGTGGGATTCCAGCTTGCTATTGTTTTACCAGATAATCTCAATTGAATTGATCAACTGAAAACCACTAAAGATACCTAAGGTACATATAATTTAAGCTTAGAATACAGTAAGTTCTACTGAACTTAGAGTTGTGTGTTAAGGGATAGCACAACCCTTTCTACAACTCAAGAGAGTTTAGTAGGCCACACTAGAGTAGATAGTGCATACACCACACCACACTAGTAATGTCTTTAAAGGCAGGATCCAGAGAATCCTTGCAGGAAGCCATTGAGCTTCCACCCTCCAAGTATGATACACTCCCATTCTTGGAATTGAGAGCTTTATGCAACTTGAGAAAAATAAGGACAGGCCAAAGCCCCACCACCCAACACCTCAAGGAGTTGTTGGTGGCTTATGACCTTAGTAAGCCCTTGGGGACTGAAGGGGTAGGAGCTGAGGGTGGGGCAGGAGATGAGGAAGGGACCAGGGGTACCAGTACCCCCAGCCCCCCTCTGAAACTGGCCAGGAGGGTGACAATGACCCTGACCTGGATAATCCAACCCCTCCTGAGGAGGAGGAAGAGGAGGATCAGAATGATGCACCCTTTGTCCCCCAGGAAGGATTGTGAGTGTGCCCAGAAGGTCTAGATCTTCTTCTCAGGAGTCTAACCACTCTGGCACCTCAATAGGGAGCTCTGTCTCATCTCATAGGAGGGAATCCTCTCATGAGAGAAGAAAGAGGCTGATTCAATATGAGGAAGCTCAGCTTGAACTCAGAAGGAAGCAAGTAGCCTTAGACAGGGAGTCCCTAGATCTCCTTAGAGAGAAAAGAAAGTTGGGACTAGAGTCCCATGGTGGCAGCAATATCCCTAGAGATAGGGAAAGGTCTTATGACCATAGAAACCTAAACAAGATTGTCCCTCCCTACCAGAGTGGGGATGACATCCACAAATGGATAACTGCACTGGAGAGGGCCTGTAAAGTTCAGAAGGTCCCCCAGAGGCAGTGGGCAGCAATCTTGTGGCTCTCCTTTGCAGACAAAGGTAGAGACAAGCTCCTCACTGTAAGAGAAGAGGATGCTGACAATTACACAGTCTTGAAGAGTGCTCTGATAGATGGGTTTGGCCTAACCACTGAACAGTATAGGTTGAAGTTCAGAGACACCCAAAAAGCTCAGACTCAAGACTGGGTTGATTTTGTAGATTGTGCTACAAAGGCTCTGGAAGGTTGGATACATGGCAACAAAGTGCATGACTTTTTAGGATTGTACAATTTGATTATGAGGGAGCAGATCCTTAATAATTGTCAAAACCAGCTTTTGCACCAGTATCTGGTGGACTCTGATCTGACCTCTCCCCAAGAATTGGGAAAGAAGGCAGACAAATGGGTCAGAACCAGAGTAAAAACTAGAAATCAGGGTGGTGACCAGAAGAAAGATTCTACTAAGTCCCAAGAGAAAGGTGGGGATAAATCTAAGGATAAGTCCCCTACAGGTCCCCAAAATTCCTCTTCTGGGGGTGGGTCCCAAACTCCTTCCTCTCCTGAAAAGAAACCATATTGCCATGTCTGTAAAAAGCCTGGGCACTGGAAAACTGATCCCAGTTGCCCCAGGATTGGCAATAAAGAAAATGTTCCTCCCACAACTACTACCACCCCTCCTGGTACTACCAGTAGTAATCCTCCAGTTGGGAGTAGTGCACCCAAAAAGTTGGGTGCTTTTGCAAGAGGAACAGAGGTGAGCCCTAGTTTAGACAGGGACCCCTCAACAGACTCCTCTGACTCTGATGGTGGTATAGGATTTGCCACCTTTACCATGCGTTGGGCAGGTACAGATTGGAACCAATAATTAATGGTCAGAAAGCTGTGGCATTTAGGGACACAGGGGCTAGTGTCACCATGGTGGCAGGGAAACTAGTCCCCCCTCACCAGTTTTTACCTGAGTTTAAGTACCAGGTGACCAACATTGATGGTGTCAGAACAGATCACCCCATGGCCATAGTCAATCTCAGCTGGGATGGGGTCACAGGCCCAAAGAGAGTGGCAGTGTCCCCCACCTTACCTGTAGATTGCCTGATGGGCAATGATTTGGAAATTTCAGCCTGGGCTGAAGTTGAACACCAAACCCATCTTAGGATGTTGGGCGTCCCTGTAAAGGTTAGTGGGGCTGTGATGGCCACAGCCCCAGCCCAAGAATTTGGAGAGATGGAGCCTGAAAGAATGGCCCACTCTCCCCCAAAAGAGAGCACAAGGGTTGAAGAAAAGTCTTCTTCCCCCAGACAGTAGGTAAGGGTCAGCCTCCTCAGGGAACTGACCCTACCCCTAATGAAGGAACTGCCACAGAGGTAGTCAGGCCTGGCCTGGCCACACCACTGATGGCAGAGGACCCTTCCAAGGTGGTACCCAGTCTGGAGCAGGTAACCTGCCCCTCTCTACCCTGCCTCAGTCAGCCCAGGGCTGCAGAGGTCAGGGAGGTCAGTGGACCCACCAGGGCCCCCTGTCCAGAGGAAGCCCCCCATCAGCAGATTAGGGGCACCCAGTCTAGTAGCCCTAGCCAGGTGAAAATTCCTCTACACACTGAGGGATCCCCCATACCTTTAGGTAGGGACCTCCCCCAGAAGGGCTCTGGTAGGCAAGGGCAAACCTGGGACCAGAAGGTTCCAAACCTGCCATGTCCCTCCAGTAGTCCATCCAAAGGGACCCAACCCCCAGCTGTAGGCAGCCAAAGGTTGACCCTTAGAGCAAAGTGCAACTCAGTCATGGAAAGACAGGCATACATGGTGACCAGTGATCTGAGGAAGCTGAGGCCAACATTCCTAGGGCCTCACTTCCCTACTCAGACACCTCACCAGCCTTGTACTTTACCTAAGCACACCACAGGTAGTGATTCCCCATGGTGGAGACCCTCTCATACCCTTAGGGTGAGGGATTGCTTAGTGGACCATAAGACAGGGGGCAACCATGCTAGTGCAGGTGCTTCCTTATATGACCACTTAGTCAATGAAGGCTCAACTGGCCAAGGTTAGCCTTATCTCCTTTCGTTTGGGGGGGTTATGTAGGAAGGTGGAATCTGACTATATGGTTGCCCCCATTTTTTTTTATGGTGTTTTGCTGGTTTATGACTTAGTTGGACTGGGATCCTGCTATTCAGGGCCCCAGTCTATCTGCTTTCTCTGTAAAAGGTTTCCATGTGCCTTAGGCACATAACCGATTGGAATCTGGAGTGCCCTTATAAGTCCCTAGTATATGGTATACTATGTACCAAGGGCATAGGTACCTCAGAGGCCTGCCAGGGGCTGCAGCATGTATTATGCCACCCCTGGAAGGCCATCCAAACTGACACCACAGGTCTGCTACTGCAGCCTGGGTAAGGTGGTGCATGCACCCCTTACTGTGATATAGGTTACCTATATCATTAAATACATACACACATAGAAACCTAGAAAGTCACTCCTAAGGCAGGCCTTATCAATCCTAAAGGCAGAGTGCATGGTTCCTATGTGAGAGGGTGCCCCTGCATGAGCAGGGCCCCTCTGCAGCGTTCGGAGACCATCTCTGATGCTGTTTGTAGTGCAGCCTGACCATATACTCTTAAGCGCATTATATCCTCGCGGTAAAATGCTAACTTTGGAATGGCTGCACCTAAATATGTCGTGTTTGGTGTCAAACATCTTGGAATACTACCCCCCGCCAATCCTGGCGGCGGGGGTAGCATTCCACCCTTCTAGAGGGAAAGACATGTTAACTCTGACGAGTCCGGTAACTTCTTTCCAGAGCCCTGGCATCACAAAATGGATGCTGCTGCCACAGACACGAGTCTGGCCTCCTGCTGCTGGACGAAACTCTGGCAGGGGAGGCCTGGACAATAGGTTTCCTGTCCCAGGGAGGTGTGACCACCTCCCCAGACAGGATAATGTGTATTGGGGCTGGGCGGGAGCACTTTCGGGTGCTTTGAAGTCCTGCACTGGGGGCACATTTGGTGTCCCTGTGCATACCCCAGTTCAAACCGGATCAGGGGCTTGCAGCCCCTGCTTTGGCGCGAACTGGACAAAGGGAAAGGGTGTAGCCACCCCTCTGCCCTGACCCACCCACAGGTGGGGCCACAGAGTAGTCCAACCCCTATCTTTAGTATAAAGATCGGAACCCAGTCCTTAGGACTTTAGATTATACCTGGACGAAACTCTGAAACTGAATCCTGGACCTTCGACGCTCTACGACAAGATTAGAGGACTGAAGAATCTCCCTTGGGGTCAAGGAGTGACTCCCCTGCTTGGCAGGCACCAAAGAAGCATCTGTCCGGTTCGCATTTCTGAAGCTCCCGTCGGACGCCGAAGTCATCGCATCACCAGAGGTAGATTCTCAGACTTCCCCGAGGCTACCCTGAGTCCCCAGCAAAGCTGAGGCCCGTGGCTATCGTGGGTGACTTGAGACCGTGACCCCTGGACACCAAGCACATTTGCAAGTGCACCATCTTCTGGGTCTCCCAAGAAGTCGTGCTTTGGGCTACGAGTAGCCCTAGCCTCCAGCACCACCTGCACCGAAGATCACTGGCCCCCACTCCACGAGTGTCCTGTAAGCCAGCTCCACGTGCGGCGTCACGAGGCTCCTTCGCAGTCGCTAGCCCGTTGGCTAGTAGCCCTTAACGAAGGCCAATCCTTTTCTTACTTGGTATCCTGGTTGCCCAAGGCCTGCCCTCACTTACCCGTGCTGGGTGAGTTCCACAGACCTTGCTGGTCTGCACCATCGACGATCTACATCTTCACCAAGACTTGCCGTTGCCAAGGCTTGTTGGGTCCAATCCGGTCGCCGACACCTCAGCACTCGACAGACATTGTGTATCAGCCCGAATCCTGCTCCTGGTCACCGACAACGCCTCCTGGACCTCGTGGCTGAAGAGTCAAGACGACTGTCAACGCACCTGAAGCACTCGACATCGGTGGGCATCTGTCCATCGCCTTCCTGGTCACTGGCTAGTGACCCAGACTCTGTCCCCTCTGCTTTCAGGTTCTTCAGAACTCCGATCCACTCTTGGATCCACCCGGACACTTTTCTCTTGGCCGCCAGCAGCACTTTGCAGCAGATCGCCATTCGAATCGACGACGAAACCCGACCCCGAAAGGCACCTATGCACCCGGCTTCCCTGGGTGAGGTAACACGAGTACTCCGGTGCTCCCGTGGGTAGAGACTCTTCAAAGTCCTAGATCTCAAAGGGTTTTGTCCTAGTCGTCTTTTAAGTGTCCCTTTTCTATAATTTCCCGATCCCAACTTTCTCCATAGAAGTCAACGGCGTATCGCGGTTGTGTATTTACACTGCACGCGTCTCCCGTGGGTCCCCTGTGTCACTACCTTGGGTGGTTCCTTGTGGTCCAAGCACTTCTAGAGGCTCTAGGCCTAGTGTCTAGTTCAGTCGTGGTTCGCATACCACTTTATTGGTATATGGTTTGGTACGCCCCTAGGGCCCAAACGTGTATTTGTGCTATTACTGTGATTTGATAACTTATAACTTATGTACTTGAACTCTAGCCTCATAAAGAGACTAGAGGGGTGTGTTTAGCAATAAATACATATATTTTGAATATATACCTGGTGTGGTGCTCTTTCATTTGATCACTCAAGAGATTATAGACTGGTAAAACAAGCTGCTTTACATTCCTTCAAGACTTAGCCTGAAGGCTGCTCTCCATAGCTACCACTAGGATAGCTTTCAATAAGGTTGTCTTTAACCTATCTCCAATAAGGGGTTGTTTGGACTGGTGCAAGGTGCCCACTATAATTCGTGGACAGCATATGCCAGGCCAACTTCTCACATAGGATCAACATAAAACTGAAGCCACATCCATTTTAAATTCAAATGCAAAAGAGACTTATAAATGTATTCGGCCTGAACAAGCCTTTGTATTCTAAATGATGTATTTAATCATCCGGTTTTTAATTCTGATTAATGTATTTTGAACTTTCATTCATTTTATCATTCATTCAGTGATGTCATTACCTGCAGTACATTTTTCTGAAAATTGGGTTACTGATACAGTGAATAATATGCTGTCGGTTTTAGGAATAATTGCTACATTTTCAGATCATGAAATGTTAGAGATTTATTCTTATTGTGACGCTTTATACCTGTTACCTTCATTAAGGTTATCAACTCCTACACAATTGTAATGCATCTAGAAATGTGGTTGTTTAAACACCAGTAGGAACGTTGCCAAACACCACCAAACACCATCACACGGGGGTGGAATAGTTGACATACATCAGCAGGGGCAACATTAGATGCCATTTACAAAACAACAGGACAGACCCAATTAGGAAAGTATGGGTGGTTTGGCCCTTTGACACAAATACCTGTCACAAAAATGATTCCTGAACATCACCAAGGGACTCAGTATATATAAGCCAGACCTACGTTATGTACAGATAACATCCAGAGGTAGTGAAATCCTACAGTGTAGGAAAGTTGTGCCCTTTTTGGCTAGAAGCCCCAACACTGAAAGTAGTGAACCAAAAGTTTCCTTTATAAAGTTCAAATGCTTTGAGCAATCTGAAAACCATGCTTTGCAGCACTTTTATTTTTCATTTTCACATCAGCTAAAGAAATATTTTTTCTTTTTTGCAAAATAGCACTCTTAAATACAGACTGCCCCTCTTTTCTTTTTGATAAATTTTATCTTTCACACACAAGCAGTGTGATGCACCTTGGGAATACCTTGCAAACAGGAACCATGCTTTTCATGGTTTCTAATATTTAAAGGACCAGTCTGAAAAGACTGCAACTGCAAAATACCTGTTCTCTGATGCTTGGATTTTCCAGTGAAGAATGTGTGGTCATCATCTGTCTGACACTTCCAAAGGAAACGCCAGCGGCATTTACCACCAGGCTGGAACTGCTGAAGTCCCATGCTTGGCGTATTCCCATCAAACCCATGCATTCCTTGCAAATCCAAGGTATTGATTACAGCACCGGCTGCCTCAGAACCAGCAACTGCCAGCACTGCTCATTCTGTGCTCCCACAACGAGTCTGCGAAGTATTACAGAGATCCGTCCGCTGCTGTAACTCTCAACAAGAAATGTTATGTCTCTCAGCCACTTGTTATCTCGATTTTGCGAAAACATTTCCTGAAACACATTTTTTCTCTTATTGTTTCAACTCTGACCGAGCTTAGAGCATTCCCTCTAAAATGACCTTTCTTTTTCTTTTGCTAAAGAAAGCATGGTCTTCTGAACAGCTTGTAAGAGTTTTCAATTTTATAAACAGGAACTTTTATAAGTAACTACTGACTCTAAGAGAGTATTTTTTAATGACACTATAGATTTTTACTGTCTCCACAGAGTCTATAGTAATTTTACATATTTTAACAGCTGCTATTTTTTCAGCTCATAAACAACACTCTCATGCAACTACCTGCCAATCATATGCTAATGCCTATTTTAGTCACGTAGTTTGCTTTTAATGGGTTATTCACGATTGTCCATAGATAGGAGTGGGTGTTATGTGCTGGATTGAGGGCCTAACATATGTGCGCTGTTTCAGAGGCTCAAATCCTTCGTGCCACAGAGACAGGCAGGACCTTTCCCCTACATTGGCCCTCCCTTTACAAATAACGAGCAACAGAGTCTGTCCCTTATCTGACATGTGCTCTGGGTGCAGAAGACGGTCCATTCTACATACGTCATATCCATGCCCAAAAGTGACTAACTTAAAAAAGACCCTTCGCTCTTGGGATTTTCCCTAGCACAGGACTATTGATTTCTCCAAGGTCTCATTAAATATTCCTGAACCACTATTTCCCAAGGGTTCATTCCTGACATCTTCCTCTGACCGACTGTACGTCAGTATTAACACTCCAAGGCATCTATCAAGTATAAATACACCTCCCTTTGCTCAAGCAAACTAGAGAGGACCGAGACTTTCCATGCCACCACTCTGACCTGAGACGCTGCAACCTGCATCATGCCACAGCTCCAGCTGGCAGAGGTCCATCCACCCATCCTGGGGTGTCCAGCTCAACACCAGGATGAAGTCCCACTGAGGTAATGGGGTTAGACTAAATCCTAGGGGGATTGTTGGCTCTCTAAAGACCTACACACATGCTAGGTACACTTAGGTACATATAGTTAGGCACCATAGGGGTATAGGCTTTATCTTAATGCATTCTGCATTTCATGTATGTGTTCATTACTATTGCACAATGGTAAAACTGTACCATGCATTTTTATTTAACTGCACTGCTGGCCATATTTCTCTGCTACTGTCCAACAGTTGTCGCAGCACATATAACCAGTACTAGATCAACAACTGTGCAATAAATTTTATTTTAAACACACCCGACTGTTTCTTCTATGTACTTCTCTGAGATGAGTGACTGAATGAAAAGTAGTATATTGTTTCCACGATCCTGAGGGATCAGGGTTTTATGTTATGTGGTTGCCAGAAACTATTCCCTTCTTGTCTTCAAGACGTTTCTAGCGGCCTCTGAGCTAGCTGGCACAGGTAATTAAGTTTAATATAATCGATAGGGACATACCGACCTTAGTCCTATGTCAAACCTATAGGTTATATTATTCCAATGCGCAGAGCCTATTAGGGAAATAGGAACTACACTACACTCCTTTAGTATCAATGTGGAGCAGTTCTTGTTTAGATGCTTGCCTTTGGTCTATCAGAACAGCCCTGGCTTATTCACAGCACGCATCATGGAGATCTTACAACCAGAACTAGAAGTCTTATCATATATTGATGGTATCTATCTCACTCATAATGATTTCGATGTACACCTAACTAGGATGGACAGTATTATAACAATATTAAAATCACATGGTTACAAGATTAACTTTAAAAAGTCTAACATTGCTTACCTTAAGGAGGCCTTTATCGGGTACGAGTTATCCAAGGAGAGCAAAAGTTTGATTGTTGATTTCCTTATGAAGTGTGCTACTTTGCAGTCTCCTGACACTCTAAAGAAGTTACAATCCCTGTTGGGATTCTCTAACTTTGGGCAAACTTACTTGCCTCACTATGCTGAGCGAGAGAAACCCTTATATGACTTGACTTCTACCACGTTTTCAGCAAAACAATGGAGGAATAAACATACTGATATCTTGCATGCTCTGAAAGCAGACATGCTAGAGACAAAATAGGAATAAACTAGGGATAGTAAGATCATCCTAGTGCTTAGAGTCAAACCAAGCCTGTCAGGTTATACTTATGTGACCTACAGCGAGGGACAGACCATTCCTATAGCATACAAGTCACATTTTTGTTCTCCAGCCGAAGCACCTTTTGCTTCCATTGAAAAATTTCTTGCAGTTGTGCCGACAGTTATCTTGAAAGAGTGCCCGTTAGCGCGGGGAAAGCTCATATAAGTGGTTTCTCCCATGCCAGCACTGAAGGCAGCCACTAAAGCAAACATTCCTAATGCTCAAGCTCTACACTCGAGGTGCAGTGGGCCTCTTCCTTGAGGGCAGTGGATGTAAACTTTCAGTATGATCCCATGCTTCATACACAAGCTTTTCTCCAATATAAACAGAATATCACTCCAACCCTAAAAGCCTTACCCATTGAGTCATATCAGAATGTGTTCTATGCGGACAGCTCTGCTCAACCTGGAGTAAGAACAAGATATAAGTACTCTGCAGCCTGCGCGGCGGTGCAAAGTGTAGTGAAAGACGTTCCATTCTCAGAACACCTACACTAAAATCTCAGGTGACAGCACTGCACAACATGCAGAGATCCATGCTCTGGTACTGCTCTGGTACTTGCATTGCATAAGGCTGACTCGTCAGTTGCCACCCTAATAGTGCCCCATTCATCTTTCTGTGTGCAAGGGTACAATGGCACCCGAATGGATTCAAAGGATACAAAGGAGAAACCTATTAGGAATAAACAGCTCTGGGGAAAGGTAGCTGTCTTGCAAGATAAGCTTCCATTGTTTCATCTGACACACGCGATGGGCTTTATGACAAAGGGAACTGTGCGGCCGACTTAGCTGCCAAGGCTAGTCCTAACCAAATTTCAGATGAAGATAGACACAGATATATTAATAGCAATACAAGTAATCACGAAGGGTGGAAAGCCTATTGCTGGCTTTCCTCCTTAGTATTCTTACATCCTAAATTCAGATAACACTTCTGTGGTTACATACCAGGAGTGGGAGACAGGATAGTTCCTAAAAAGTTTCTCTAGGAAAGTAGGATCTGCTTCTTATGGTTACCCCCACTTTTTGCTAGATGTGACACTGTTTTTGACTAGTCTGGCTGGGATCCTGCTAATCAGGACCCCCGTCTATCTGCTTTCTCCCTAAACTGTTGTGTTTGTACCTAGGTACAATCCCATATTGGATACTGGGGTACCTTTATCAGTCCCTAGTATATGGTACCCATGTACCCAGGGCATAGGTACCCCAGAGGTCTCCCATGGGCTGAAGCATGCATTATGCCACCCATGAGAGACAATGCAAAATGGAACTACAGGCCAGCAATTGCAGCCTGTGTAAGTTGGTGCTTGCACCACTTACGAAAGATATAGGTTTACTATGTCTAAGGGTCACTGCACTTAAAACCTATAAGTCACCCCTATAGCAGGCCTTTACAATCCTGAGGGCAGGGTGCTTGGTTCTAAGTGAGAGGGTGCCCCTGCATGAGCAGGGCACCCCTGCAGCCTACGGAGTCCATTCTCCCGGGTTGTCAGTGAAGCAGCCATATACTATATAGAGGGGCACCGCGTACGCACGCGATGACCATCTCGAAACTGGCTGCAATGAATCCTATCATGTTTGGTATCAAACATGTTGGAATCATACCCCCACACCAGAAATGGTGTGGGGGTATGATTCCAAGCACTGGAAGAGCCCTCCGTTAGGCTCTCAGTGTTCCCGGTACCAGCCTTCTTGACCCGGACAGCACAAAATGGTTGCTGCCGACCAGAGACACATTTATGCCCTCCTGCTGCTGAGCCAAGCTCGAGCAGAGGAAGGTGGAACAATAGTCATCCTGTCACAGGGAGGTGTGACCACCTCCCAGACAGGATTTAATGTATTAAGTCTGGGTGGGTGCGCTTGCCAGCGCCTGAAAGTCTGCATGAGGGGCACATTTGGTGACCCTGTGAATAGTCCAGTTCAAACCAGTCCTGGCAGCCGTTGGCTCCCGCTCTGGCACGAAACTGGACAAAGGACATGGAAGTAACCTCCCATGTGTCCAGACCCTCCCCTGGGAGGGTCCCCTGAATCTTCTCAACCCTTTCCCTAGAGTACTTAAGGGCTTACCTGGGTGTAGGTCTCTAGATTCGTCGTGAACAAGATTCAGAACTGATACCACTGCACTTCTACCGTCTGGGCACTCTGGACTTCGCTGGACTTTGTTTGGGCCTGACTTCGACTCCATTTCAGTCTGCTGCATTGTCTGTGCCTGTGCATCATACAGGAACCTTCCAAGGCCTGTGAAGCATCAAGGACTACATAAGTAATCCCCCTTGGAGTGAAGGAGTCACTCCCCTGCATTCGCAGGCACCGCAACACTGGTGACCGGTCTGCTGATCCCAAGCTCCTACGGACTCCGAAGGGTTCAACAACACAGGAGGTGGGTTTCTAAGTCCCTCGAGGCCAGAGCTGCTCTCTCCCCAAGTGTGAGGCCAGAATCATTCTGCAGCAAGTGCATTGGGCTCCAAGTAGCCCCAACCTCTGGCAACTTCTTCTGCAAAGATCTTCAACCACCTCACACCGTGTGATCCATGGCCTGTTTTTTGTAAAGCTGCCCGAGGTCCTCTTGCGACTCCAGTGTCTTCGACCTGTGGGTCCTGTGGAGGGTCAACTACGTCTTCTTTGGGCTCCCCTGATTCCTCTGGGCTTGCCCTGACTCCCCTGGTTGTGCTGAGTCTCCTGATCTTTGCTGGTCCTCTTCCTGCAACTTATGCCAAGGCTTGTTGGTGCTGCCGCCGGACACCGACCCCTCAGCACTCGACATCCTTCGTGGGACAGCTTGTATCCGGCTCCTGGTTGTCCTCAGCGTCGCCTGGTCCCCACAGCTGCAGAGTCAAGATCACCGACATCTGTCCTGAAGCACCCGACATCGGTGGGCATTTGTCTACCGAGCCCCTGGTCACTCCCAAGTGACCCAGACTCTGTCCCCTCTGCTTTCAGGTACTCATCATCAAGAATCCATCTTTAGATTCCCACGGACACTTTCTCCTCTTCCAGCAGCGGCACTTTCCTGAAGTCCTCCCTGGGTTTCGACGGCGGTTTCCAACACCACTTCACCCCTATGCACCCGGCTTCCCTGGTGTAGGTAATGTGGGTACTAGGGTATCCGTGGGTGGGGTGGCTCTCCAACCTTCTGTCTTCCACTGGGTTTCTTCAGGGTCCACTGGGAAGGGTCCTTGATCTTTAAAAATCCAACTGTGACTTACCCGTAGAGTTGTACGGAGCCCGCGGTCATGTTCTCACACTGCACGCATCCTCCATGGTGTCCCTGTCTACTTACCTTGGGTGGCTCCTTGGGTCTTCAGCGATTCTACAGCCTCTCGACATTGTCCTGACTCGAGTCGTGGTTCTTATAGCACTTTCTTAGTATATGGTTTGGTCCCCCCCCCGGGGCCCACTGTGTATTACTGCTATTTACTGTGATTTCTTTGCCATAGTATTGTGTGCTTTGTGTATATCTCCGTGTGGGAGATACTGTAACATTCTAGAGAGTATTCTATAATAAATACATATTTTTATAAATACCCTGTGTGGTTCTCTTTCATTTAATCTATACTATAAGATTGCATTGTGGTAAAACAAGCTGCTTTACACTCCTTCAAGACTAAGCCTGAAGGCTGCTCTCCACAGCTACCACTAAGAGAGCTTTTTGTGGTTGTCTAAGACCTCTTAAATCACCATAAGGGTTGTCTGGACTGGTGCAAGGTGCCCACTTACATTAGTGGACATCATATACCAGGCCAGCTTCTCACAGTTGTCCAAGTTAAATTTAATCAGGGAAGCACATGAGGGATTGACATATGCCCATGCTAGGATTAATGCAACCGTAGCAGTGCTACAACAACCCAATGGTGGCCTTGTTTGTATAAACAGACTAGAGATTATGTTAGAAAATGCAATCTTTGTCAACAGATCAAACTTTCTATTGTTAGAAGCTCTTCGCCAACTCCTCTCACAGTCTGCAGCATCCCATTCAGGGTGATTCATTTGGACAATATCTGGCCAATAAATTTTGTTAAGCAATATAAGAACATATTAGTGGCAATTGATTCATCTTCTCGATCATTATGGGTGTGACCACAGAGAAATGCAAGTGATCAAGCAGTCGTAAGGGATTTGCAGTGTCTGGTAGCGATGAGAGCAGTTCATTCATTTCATTTAGATAATGATCATGCATCCGCCTCCAAGGCTTACAGGGATGCTATGTCTGCTCTGGGAGTTTGTCTACAATTCAGTAATCCATTTTGAGCGGAGTCCAATAGATTAGTTGAGCATGCTAACGGCAGGATTAAACTATCCTAGACTGTTAGGTACTAAATTCAGGTCTTAGTTGGTACCATAATCTGTATGGAGTCCAGAAAACATTTAATAACTTGCCTAAATGAGTACTGAGTACAGAGTGATGTTTGACGTTGCAGATCGGACGCGCGGCCCTCAGAGCCTCGGAGCCCGGACCTTCGGATCCTCGCTCTTGCCCTCATCCCAGACCCCCAGAAACCTGGTCTTCAGGAGTTCTGAGGTGGAAGTACTCCAGGGCTGCACCAGGTTTAATCCAGGCCCAGCCAACGAGTCTGACAAGGGCGGAGTGTGGCTGCCGTAGTTAGCAGCTGCAGAGTGCGTGCCCCGGGCTGTCTGCGGATGCAGCCCGGTTAGAACCGGGTGCGGCTTGTGGTTCCCCCCGGTGTGAGCCACTCGCCAGCTGCCCTTCGCCCTTTGCCCCTGCATCTTGGTAGACAAAAGGAGTGGATGGCAAACAAGAGAAGTGTCATGCTGTGAAACCGCTATAACTTCCTGCATCCTGCCGCATTTCGTCACAGTTTGAGATCAACGGAGGCCTGGAGGCGATCCTTGGCGAGGAGCGTTGAGGGGGAGAAGCGACACGGGGTGTGGAATGTGGGGCCTCACCATTTAGAGGTGACACACTAAAACTACAAGCTCAATTATGCACACAGTGGCGGAAGACCTATAAGATCCATAGGACATATGTAGATACTAGGAATAAACTACCGTAATTGTAGGCTAAAAACCTCTCTGAACTGAAGTGGCCTGATTCGAGCAAAGTGTGACTTGCAGCAGTATCTTTATACATTGTACCACATATTGTACCATGTATTGCGTACATTATCATTGTGCACCCACTACACTGAACAGAACAGAAAGCGGAAGGCAGAAGCAGAGGCAGGCCCCTTCACAGCTCCCTCCACAACAGGCCAGGCAAGTGCTGCTGATCCCGGTTGGTTACAGTGGGGGGCACAACTTGGGAGAGTGAGGTGGAGGGGAGCGCAAAAGAAGAGGGAGGACGCAGACAATGGAGCAAGACAATCGTTTGCTTAAAAAAAAAACTCACACCCTCCGCAAACCCCTGCAAAACCCTGCACCGCATATGCAAGGTGTGGTGAACAATAAGGAACAATAAGAGAAAAAAAAGGGTGGGGTGGGAAAGGAAAAGAAAAGGCACCTTGCCAACCCAGAAAAAGATTGAAAAAGATTGAAAAGGGTCATGCAAGCAGCGAGCGCAGCGGCTGTAGCTAACCACTGCAGAGATTGTGCCTTGAGGGGCCCGAGGAGGCAGCCTGGTTAGGTTCCAGGTGCAGCTTGTGGGCTCTCCTCATAGTGCCCCATTCGCTATATGCACTGCATTGTGTATACTGCATTGTGGACTGCATTGTGGACTGTGCATCCAACTCCACTGCCATCTTAACTGTCTAATGAGCCTAGATGATTAAGAAAGGGGTTTCTGACGTGACCTCAGGAGTTGGAGTCTGTGTAAGGAATACACAGGAGTACCATCTGGAGTTCAAATGCAAGAGGGTGAACACCACTTTCAGGAAAAAGCAGGCGTTCGCCGAGGGTTGGAAGATAGCGCACAGACTTTTTTTTACAAAGGAGAGCAATGGTGAAAGGTGGTAAGTGGACCAAGCGGATGCCACAGAGGAGAGATCAAAAAAGGATGCCCACAACTCAAGAAGATGGCCTTGTCATTGACCTTTCTATGGACAGTGAATCAGTAAAGACCAGTGAACCAACAGATAATGAATGTGAATGCCCGTCCACATTGACTAATACAAACATGGGAAGGTAATCTGAGCATAAGGATGCAGCTATTTCCAGCTGCCTCAGCGATAGTAAATCATCATTGTCAAAGGCCTATATAAAGGCAAAGACCCCCACAACAATTAGAAACACATTAAAGATAACCACCGGGTCCACTGGAAAAAAGGAAACAGGCAGGGGCCGCGACACAAGACACAAAACACTCATGGAATATGTTAGAAATGGGATCTTTGGTTGGCTAAGGCTTGCGCCAAAGCCAGGCAGAGACCACCACTCTAGTCAGGGCAAGGGAGTTACACGCCGAAGATAACCTCTGCTCACCCCCTTGGTAGCTTGGCACGAGCAGTCAGGCCTATCCCGGAGGCAATGTGTAAAGCGTTTGCGCAACACACACACAGCAACAACACACTAGGCACACCACAAAAGGAACCCCAAGCAAGGTTATATCAAAAATAGCCTTTGTATTATCATAAAACACATTAGAATAGTAATCACACAATATACACTGTGCCAACTGGCACTAGGCAATATTTACAGGGGATTATGTACACCTGACAGGGCCAATTGGGCCACTGTCAGAACCATCACTTAGTAAAGATAGTAAATGTAGAACATATAATAAACGTAGAACACAACCAGTAATTACTGGCAAACACTGTACTCAGCATTATCTCCTGCAACATAAACCATATTATGCACAGTATCACATCAGGCGTGAAATACATTCTGCGCCAACCTCATAAGCCTAAACATATTAGACCGTAACCTCCTAAGCATAACTCACATTAGGGGCATAACTCACAGTAGAGGATAACCTCACGAGCATAAACACAGTATGCAAAACCTCATAACATAAACCACAGTAGAGGCATAAATCACGGTGCATAAAACACAGTACATGAATCGCATTTCCTAGCACCACATAAATCACATTAGGGCCTGGCGCCCTACAAACCTAACAGTCCCCCCGGCCAACTGGCCTTCTCAGAGGGCTCAAATGCCCTATGTCCAAAAAGTCAGGGCGGCTGCCAATGCAGCAGGATTCGCAAGTGCGCAATTGCGCTGGGGCAGGAGTGTATCTCACTCCTATCTCATACCAAAATGCCCCCAAAGAAATGTCAACCTAAACATAGCAGCTGACGCTAATTGCCGTGCAGCTGTGAATAATTGTAGGCCTGGGCACTCACTTTGCCCTCCTGTCCCACTCAGGGGTCTAGCACATATGGGCCAAACGTTGCAGTTGCCCGCTACGGCGGTGCAACTAAGAAATAACCAAGAGGCCCTGCTCTGGGGCTCTCTGCACAACATGCGCCGCGTTGCAGCTGCCCGCGCTGGTGCGGCGCAGCTGTGCGTACATCAAAGGGGCCCTGGCACGATTGTGCCCTCGGGGCCTCCACTGGGGACTCTCTGAAGAAACTGCCCCCATCGTTGCAGCTGCCCTCTGCCAGGCGGGGCAGCTGTCAAAAGAACCAAGAAGAAATTAGGCAAGGGCACCCCTGGCCCTCGGGACCCCCACTGGGGCCCTGAAACTACTGTGCCCCTCGTTGGAGCCAGACGGGCTTTTGAAACAAACATGCCCAATGTTGGAGCGGCCCGCAACGGCGGGACCGCTCAGAACAACCCGCATGGCTGCCCGGGTGCCTCGAGAGCACCCATAACGAATAAAAAGAGAATGGCCTCGGCCCCACTCACCGGGGCTTGGATCAGGCTCCGTCTCCTCTCTCTCGCCGGCTCTTCTCCTTCCCTCTGGCGCCGGGGCACCCAACAGCTCACGGGAGCCCCGGTCGGGACCGCAATTCCGGCACCTCTCTCCTTCACCCGGGCCCCCTCCTGGGACCCGGGTCTTCAACGTGGAGCCTGCGAAGCTCCGGGCGGGACTTCCTCTTCGTCTGCAACTTCCGCCTTGCGCCCCGCCCACAGTCAGGCGGACGCGCCTGTCTTCCTGGTCGCGCCGGGCCGCGGCGGTGATTTCACGAAAGTAGAACGCGGGGTGGGCTCCCGCTACGGCAAACAACGCGGGGTGGGCACCCGCATCAAAAATAAACTCATAAGCGGGGTGGGCACCCGCCAATAACCCAGAACGCGGGGTGGGCACCCGCCAACAATTCCCAACGCGGGGTGGGCACCCGCTCCTCGGTATCACGGGGGAATCCCTACGCGGGGGATTTCCTCTCTATCTCTTCATGCAGTTCAGCTCTGCAAAGCCCACACGCTCCTCCTAATTAAAATAAAGCGCTCACGAGGCGCTAGATGCAGCAAAGACATCTTTAAGGTCCTGGAAATCAAGGGGGCAATGCAGGGCCCAGAGAGGCAAGCCCTCATGGCGGTTCCTCCTGGGCCCCAGCAGCAGCACGCCCCAGCAAGTACAGAACAGCACAAGAACTGAACATTTTCATGGGGTCACAGCCCCTATATTTATACCAAGCATTCCTTTGTCTGTAGTGCAGGGCATGGGGGAACCAGATGCAACTGGTTCAGGGGGGAATTGGAGCACTTTGTTTTCCAAGCTCCTCTTCCCCTTTGTCAGGTGGGGGCTAGGTGATCAGACACACCACAGGGGGCGGAGCCAGCATTGTGCAGGCTGGGCACAGTCCTATCCAGGGTCAGGGGATTACTCCTCCCACTACTCCTACTGCAGATGTCCCATTCAGCCTAGCGCTGACTCACCCTGCCCCTGTCACTCACAAGCCAGACATGCAATTCACATCAGGCAGGCAGACACACAGCACACAGAAATGCCAACTTCTAAAAGTGGCATTTCTCCAACAGTCATAATAAATCTGCGCACACCATTGCGCAGCATTTATTCTCACAATTTCATACATACTAAACTCGACCACGCTGCTCCTCCCATTCCAGGAATTACCACTGACACACACTGATCAGGGAATCCCCAATGCATTCCTATGGAAGGGCAGGCCAATCTCACCAATGTAACACAGAGAGCGCACGCACTTTACACTGGACCACAGTGCTAAAGTGCCCAGAGGCCTAAAACCACCAACACCATGTCAGAGAAAAGGCAAAAAGTTTAGGGGTGAACCTGCCAAAAAGGGCCAAGTCCAACAGAATATTTTCCAACTGTAGCTAAGGGGACACCCATCCCTAATATAGGAGGCCCCCCCCCTAGGCTCAAAGGAGACTACATCTAAAAAGGTCACGGACATAAAGGATACAAAGGAGATTCAACCAACAAATGCGGCAATAGAAAAGTATATAACAGGAAGCCAAAAGATTGGGTTCTGTCAAACAATCACAGGCCCTTCGAGCGGACCATCCTCCAGTCCAACTTCCAGGGAAGTTATTCTGCCCAGGAGTGGGAGCAGCAATGTCCAGCAGGAGCCAGCCCTCAGAGCCTTAGAGAACACAAACCAAAAGCAAGAAATAAAAAAATCAATAACAGTCAAGGCAGAAGTACAAACTTCTGACATCAATGGTGGCCAGCTGAATACTGTCAACCCTACACCCTTGAGCCCAGGCGATAGTGGAGACTCGGACCTGTTAAACCAACAAGGCAGGAAACAAGGAAACACCTGAGCCCAGGTGACACTGAAGACTCGGACCTGTTACAACAAGTACAGGAAATAAGGAAACACCAGCGAGACCTTAGCTCAAATCCAAATTCTTTGATTTTCACGCCCGATAAAAAACATGGTAATCCCCTTCAGGACAGCTCAATTGTTAGTTTGGAGCTCACCAAGGACCAAGACAAATTGCTCTCCTCCATAAACACGACACTTATGGCAGCAATCAATGCCCTTACCTGGCAATCACATAAACTGGAAATCCAAATGGACAGAATCCAAACAATAGCCTTAGCAATTGTAAAAACCTCGGCCAAATTAGACAACATAGAAAAGGGGCTCAAGGTCAGGGAGTGCCACTGTTCTGACATTGTAGATAAATTAACAACACTGCCTAAAGTCCTGCTATCCATGATAAATGAGCTAAGGAACCTTAACTCGCCAGGTCAGCAAAACCCAAACAATGAGACTACAAGATTAGTGGTAAAAGGCCTAGTCTCGTTAGAAGGTCACGCAGAACAACCTAAAAACGTGGTGGGCGATGAAGTGAACAAGATGACTGGACGCCCCTCCAACTCCTGTCAACTTCATCAAAACACACCCACTGTCAAAACAGAACCTGACACTACAAGTTCAAATTTAATGAAAGATGGAAAACCACAATAAAATGCCCAACACGGAAAGGAAGAAGAAGAATTACTAAAGGTTGCCTCAAAATTTGAATCAGCAAAATATTTGCAGGGACCACAAAGGCAGTTGACTTGTCAATCACTGACGTATCGATGACCCAAGAAACCCTAAATCCCTGCAAGCAAGAAACTACCACAAGTAAGCTGTCAAGACGAGCGAAAAAAAGATTAAAAAAATAGCAGAAAAGCCAAAAGATTACACAAATTAGAAGAAGCTGGGGACAGTCCCCTCACACTCCCGTAGAGTTAATAGCAAAGCCAGCTACAAATCAGGATGGGCTAGTAAATATGAAGTCATATCCAATTTTTACAAAGACGTTCAAGCAAAGCAAACAATTAGGACAGGGGAACATTATGGGTACCACCACAACCCTACCAGCCACAACAGCAGCAGCAAATTCAATGGTGCCTGAGTTGTTTTGGAACCTAAAAAACTCTCCACACGGACAGGGAGATGGACACCGAGAGGCTCAGTACAGCCACCACGAGGAGCTTGCAAAGGGGGGACAACAGATATATCAACAGAAACTCAAATGAAAAGCCCTGCTCGGGACCCACCTAAAGAGAAATTCTACAAAAGAATGACATACTCATAGGCTGCAAGGGAAAATATATCAAATTCTGCTCACAAAAGCAGTGTATGGAAGATCGTATTTCAGCCTTTGTACAAATCAAAGGGTAGGCATGATATACTAAACCGGGCAAACCTATTGAGTCTCTTCCAACATATACCTTCATTGACAGAAATAACAAGCAAGGACATGGTCAGTATACAATTCACACCCAAAGAGAAAAATAACAGCCAAGAAGACACCATAGTGACATGGAAGAACAGTGGCGTAGCTAGGGGGGGGGCGATGGGGCGGACCGCCCCAGGCGGCACGAGTTTTTGGAGCGGCAGCCGGCCCCCCTTCCCCCGCTCTTACCTGCGGCCGCTGCGGCCGCAAGAATCGGCCGCGGCCCCTACCACCCCCCCCCCCACTCTTCTATCATTTTGCCGAGGGCGGCAAACGCAGGGGCCGCCACGGGCAGCCTAAGGCCTAGCTACGCCCCTGTGGAAGAATCATCGTGTTTCAGAAGCAGTCCTCCGGGAAAAAGAAAGCTTTGAAAATTGGGGCATAGAAATAGATGAGCTAAAGCAAGAAAAATATCCCCACATGCTACTTCAACCAACAAACACCAGAAAAAAACTGAAAGAAAGCCAAGGAAAATGTGCAGAGCATATTAAGAGGAACTGCAAAAGCACAATCACTACAGAATTACAACAATTTGAGTATATCGGTAAGAACCCAAGAAGGTATGATCAAAAATAGAACAGTCACAGATGAAGCATTTCAAAAACCTAAAAGGAGGGAGCAACAACACAGGACAAGTAGTGAGACACTGCATGCCATTCATCAATCCTGACACCAGGGAGGCCCCACAATTGTGCAATAGCAAACAAATAAGGGCCATAGAGATTGGAATTCAAAGCACCAACAAAGCTAACCAATCGGGTATCAAAATTGTTACCTGGAATATGGCCGGTATTCAGAGAGCACTTAAGCACGAAGCAGCCAGGAAGATATTGCACGAAGGTGACATCGTGTGCCTACAAGAAACCTGGGCAACAAAGCCAACGCATTTGGAAGGCTTTGTGGGCTTTCACAAACCAGCAACCAGACATCAACGATATGGTAGACTGTCTGGTGGGATCTCGACCTATATAAAGCATGCAAAAGAACTCACAATAAGAAAAATAAAAACAGACTCAGAAATGCTGCAGGCGCTCATAGTGGGAGGAAAATAGGACAGGGAAGGAACATTTTCACTGATAATAATATATGTATATCTCAATGCCCAGGGTCAGGCAAAATTGGAGACAACAAGATCCATGATCGCCACAATAGAGGAAATCTTATGCACACATCCGTCATTCGCCAAGGTGATCATGGGCAACTTCAATCTTCATTATCTAAGAATGGAGAAAGGTGGAACAACGCATTCAACAAGCTCAGAAAAGATTTTTAACGACTTCCTACAAAATTGCAACTTCATATTTGCTGAGGCATTAAACAAAAATCTAAACCCAAATTCACCAGAAATGCTTATTTACAACAACTGCATAACAATCGATTACATCTTACTGTGTAACTATCTCAGTCAGAAAATAGCTCATTTTGCAATGAGGACGCACGAAACAAATGATTATGCAATCCTTCAAATGGAACAAAGTATCCACACCAAACAACGAAACAAGTCACCACTCTAGCACATTCCAGAGGTATTGAGGTATATTCATTAATAAGGAGGATAAGATGGAATGAGCAGAAGGCTGCCATATTAACATCATGGAAATACGAACAGGAATGCAAAAACAATCATCCTAGCGTTGACTACACCATCGAAAACTGGGGAGCATGGATCTCTGCCCTGAAAGCAGCTCTTCAGGGTTGAGCCAAGAACAGCTGCAGAGTAAACAATCCACCTGCTATGCAAACCTGGCAAGACAATACAAAATTAAGTGAACTAACCCAAAATCTAGAACAGGCAAAAAGGAATCACCGGAAGACTGGTACACAAGTTACAGAGCATAAGGGTAGAGAACTCAACACTGAGCGCAAACATCTGATATGGAACTTAAAACAGAAGAACCTTGAGGAAGAATGGATTAAGATCTATGAGCTATCCAAGAACCATAAACATCGGCAGTTCTGGCAACACATTGCCCGGTTGGGAAATGATAAAGTGGATTGCCGCAACTCCGTCCCCGCCAAAGTATGGCTGAGTCACGTAGCCACAATCTACGTAGAAAACAAAGGGTGTGCTTAGCAGGCGAGCACAGAGGAATGCCTAGCCGAGGATGTAAACGGCAATGATGGGCCTATGTCAGTAGCCGGAGGCAAAGATTAAGACAGGCCTGTGGTTCGGGATATAATAAAAAAGATAAGAAAAGACGGGGCCCCTGGTCCCAACGGGCTTCCGGGAGGAATGTTCAGAGAAGACCCGGTATACTGGGGAGGAGTCCTATCCACCCTATTCACTGAATGTTGACTGCAAGCCAATGTTCCGGAATCATGGCGAGGCTTACTGCTACAACCCATATTTAAGACAGGAGATAATATAGAACCAAAAAATTACAGATATATTGGACATTGAAGTGAAAGCTTATACTTGCACCCTATTGGCAGAGCTGAATAGATGGATCAAAGGCAAAGAAATCCTCCCCCATATCAAACCGGGTTTCACAAAGGAGGGTTGACAATTGATAACATAGTGGCTGTATCTTACTTGAGCCAGCAAGCGAACACCAAAAATAAAAAAACTGTTTATGCCTGCTTTGTCAATTACTTGGCAGCATTCAATGGGGTTTCTCGACCCAAGCTTTGGAATAAGCTAAGAAACTGGCAAATTCCAGCAGGCCCCTTGAATACCATCATCTCCCTATACAATAAAACCTGGCTAAAATTTAAATTAGCAGACAACACAATAACAAAAAAGTGCTTTACAGACCGCGGCCTAAAACAGGGCTCCATTCTTGCCCGACTCTCTTTAACTTATACACAGCAGATTTAGGGAAGACGCTTTAAAACGCCAACCTCACAAGTCCCAAAATAGGCTCCAATAAATTTCAAATATTGCAATATGCAGACAACCTGGTAGTGATAGACCATACCAAAATCGTCCTACAAAGGGGACTAAACGCTCTTAATACTTATAATGAGACCAATGAATTGGTCATATTTATTTAATTTTCCCTTGTGGTCGTCTCTTGAAATCCCCCCTCACCTGGCCCCTCCGCCCACCGCTCTTACCTGCAGCGGCCGCTGCTGCCGATATGTCTATCTAAGGGGGTTCGGACATGCAAAGAAGCTGTATCAGCTTTGTTCTCCTGCACCGCACCAACCGATTTGCGTGTGCGGCTCGCTGAGAAAGAAGGTCCTGATGACACCATAAGGGCTTGCACAAGCAGCAAGCAAACAAACAGGAAATAGACTTGCTCCCCAATTTTAATAACAAAGTTTCACACGACACAAGGCACGTGGTCACTTTAACCCTGTGGCGCTTAGACATTACGGTGGCCGGTATAGATGCCATTCCTGTCTTCTAATTCTGCGGCACGATGGCTTTAAGGCATGGAATCTGACATTCACTTTTAATTAATGCTGCCAAAATAACACCTCTTTTTAAGATGAACAAATATTTTAAATAATTCTATTATGCTATTTGGATAGAATTTTATTCATGTTTCCTTTCTACAGATGTAAGAAATATTGCAAATGGTTTTAAGTAATTGTGCAATTATTTTTTTCATTCATACTGGGAGCATTCACTACATACAAAGTACTCTTTGTATCGGGTGGTGGAAGCTATGTTTTCAGGGGTTCCTAATGTGAAGTGCTTCCAGGATGACATGCTGGTGTATGGTAAAGATATGGAGTGTCATGACAAGACGTTAGCCAGAGTGTTATCCCTTTTGACAGAGAGAGGAGTTACCTTGAAGGCAGATAAGTGCAAATTTGTGATGGATGCTGTGGATTACTTGGGGTACATGTTGTCTGCTAGGGGGGTTGAACCAAAGGAGGATTTGGGTAGGGCAATAAAGGAATTCACAGTTCCAAAAAATAAAGAACAGCTACGATAATTTTTTGGAAAGCAGGAGTTCTATGCTCGGTATATTCCCAACTACAGCGGGAAAACCCATAACATGAGGGCTCTTATGAAGAAGAATCAACTGTTTGTCTGGTCCTCAAAGCAGGAGTGAGAATTCCAGGGTATTAAACTTGAGTTAGGAAATGCCATTCCCCTTCAGCCTTTTGATACTCATGATCCGTTGATTGTGGTGACAAATGCCAGTCAGCATGGTTTGGGTGCCATCCTACTACAAAAAAAGAGAGGGCAGAGAAGAAGTAGTGGCATTTGCCATCACAAGCTTTACAGGGTGCAGAATCTACTCACTCGGTAATTGAGCGTGAAGCTCTGGTCTGCTGGTGGGGTTGGACCATTTTAGAAATTATCTTTGGGGGTCTGAATTTGTCATCTGCATGGATCACAAGCCTTTGGTAAATGTGTTTACCATGAAGGATGCCAGTAAAGCTACTCCTTGCATAGTGGCACTATAGGTTGATGCAATTCCAATTTCAGTTCGAATATATTCCTGTGCAAAGAACGTCTTTGCGGACCATTTGTCCAGATTGCCAATCAGGAATCAGGAGACTGGTGCTGAGCGGGAGGAAGACTTTTGCGTGGCAGCTTCATTGGATGAGTCTGGTTTTGGATGTATATCGGACGAGGAATAGAAGACGGCTGTGCAGGAGGACGAAATGATTCAGGAGGTGGCTGGTATGTTGGGCAAAGGTTGGATGCATGAAGACATTAGTGGGGATGTGAGCTCTTTTAAAGATATGTTTCCCGAATTGAGTATGAAGGAGGGAGGGATGAGAAGAATGGATTTGTTCCACAGAAGACACAGAGTAAAGTGTTGGCATCGGCCCACGAAGGACACGTGGGTATGAGAGCCATGAGGAGAAGGATCAGGAAGATTTTTTTGATGGTCAGGAATGGATCGAAGTGTAGAACATTTAGTGAGAGATTGTGTTGGCTGTGCTGTGAGTGATAAAACTCAAGTCACCTTTCCGAGTCCGGTTGAAGCCATACCGGTTCCGGATAAAATTTGGTTCAAGTTGGGTTTGGATGTTATTGGACCAATGTATGTATTAAAGAACGGAACAGATATGGTTTGGTGTTGGTGGATTACGGCACACGATGGCCTGAGGTGCAGTTTGTGAAGTCAACTAACACTGAGGAGATAGTAGAATTTATGCAGTCTTTGTTTTTGAGAGAGAGGGCTCCAGCTGAACTTGTTACTGACAATGGTGTGCAATTTGTATCCAAAGAGTTCCAAAGGTGCATGTCCCATTGGGGCATAAAGCAAATTACAACATCCTTATATAATTCCCATAGTAATTGTTTAGAGAAACGTTGTAACAGGATTATTAAGGACAGTATTCAGGTGTCGGTAGCCAATGGTTTGGATTAACCCCGGGCGGCGTACTCCGCTCCGCCAGCGGAGTTTGCGGAGTTTTACCAACTCCTGGGAACGCGAAGTTGAGGCAAAAACGCTGACTTCGCGGCAGAGCGGAGTACGCCTCTTAGCCCCCATGCCACGGCCCAGAAAAGGTAAAAAAAACCACTTACCTTGTCTTCTCTGTCGTCTGCGGGCCGCCCTCCTCCTCGCCGCGGTGTCTCCTGGCTCTCCTCCTTGCCGTCCTCCTCCTCCCCCTACGTTTTACGTCTTGCTTGAACCGCGCATGCGCAGTTCATGCAAGATGTAAAATGTAGGGGGAGGTGGAGGATGGCAAGGAGAAGAGTCAGGAGAGAGGAGACACCGCTGCGAGGAGGAGGGCGGCCCGCAGACGACAAAGAAGACAAGGTAAGTGTTTTTTTTACCCTTTTTTTAAATTTGTTTGTGTGGCTGGGGCGGAGCGGAGTTCCACAGAGTTTTTTTTAACTCCGTGGAACTCCGCGGAGTGCCACTCCGCATACTCCGCCCAGGCTTAGTTTGGATTGGGAGAAAGAACTCAGGAATTTGTTTGGGCTCTACGCACCGCACTGAACGCCACTACTAACGTATCACCCTTTGTATTATTGAGGGGCAGAATGTCTGCCACTAAACTTGTTAGGCCTTGAATGTGTGATTTTAAATTGTCTAATATGAAATGCGAACAGGTGAGGGGCATTTGTGAGAAGGCTCCAGGGAAGTATGTAGGCAAAGAGGCAACTAAAGGAAGACATCAAGTCACATTCAAAACAGGAGATTAGGTTAAAGTGAGGTTACCTGGGATAATTGCCAAGGGTCACTCTAAATTTTCTAATCCTATGCAGACTGTATCGGTCAAGGACATGGTGGTTCAATTAAGTGACGGGAAATGGTGGACTAAAGAGAGATTTGTCAAACAGACTAGGGTGGAAAAGGTCCAGAATGAACGGAGTATGTTTTCAGACACTCACCCCCAGTCACAGATCTGGGTTGAATCCATCATCATTCTTTAGCTCACTTCGCCACCTCAGTTCAGACCCAGCTATATGCAAATCAGTCTTGACCCTGTGCCTCATGGGAACAGTTCAGCCCGAACAGTTCAGCCCGAACACATACCCTGGACCTGTCCAATATGGCGCCCGCCAGGCGGGTTCAGCGTTCTAGCCCTCAGGACAGTCGTTTGCGTGATTCCCGGAAGTACCGCCTCCTTTACGCGCCCGGCCGGATATAATTAGAAGAGCCTTGCCACTTCAAGCAATCCGGTCCGGTAGAGCGAAGGGTAGGAATACTGAAGGTCCTTTTCGACGTAACTGTAAGTATTTGGGCGCGCACGCAACCCGCTGACGGCTCTCTATACATGGGAGGCAACTAGGCGGTCCTGATACATTCCGAGATTGCCGCGGATGTTGACAACGGTGCCTCTGGTGTTACGGCCTGGAGAGAGCTTGATCCTGTATTGTAGGTTTGGCACTGATACATGCAGGTCCTTGGCATCTACTCTGTATTGTGCACCTTTTGGATGTTGTGTCAATGCACGTGTCCCGTCTTTGTGTTGTCTACTGCATTGGGCAGTTCATGGGGATACGGGGATAACCACACCTGATGTCGGCCAGTATTACTCCAGATATTGTACCTGGTTGTTACTAGGGGGACTACTTGCCAGTACCGGTGTGAGCAGTCTCATGATATTCACCTGGTTACCAATTCAGTGTTCACACTTGGAGTGTCCCCTTGACACCTGCACTTCTCCATTGTTAGAGATACAGGCGGTGGACTCTGGATTTGAATTCTCGGTTTTGGCACTGCCCACTGTATACCAGTACTGGGTCCCAGTGTTTCAATTTTGTATTCTTGTTTCTTTCCCCCTCTTTTTCTCCTCTTTTTCTCCACTTTTTCTCCTCTTTTCTTCTCTCTTCTTTCCTTCCTCTGTCTTTTCTTTGTTTCATTAGGACACTACAGTTTAGTGTCTGCTCTAACCGGTACACAATGCCATCAACCTTTCACCCGACTTGGGTGAGTGCAAATTAACCTTCTACGTGTAGATCCTGTTGTGTTCTTCGTAGTTGCTACTGCTTTTTAATTTTCACTACACCCAGATCACAGTTGATGCATGTTATAGCTCACCTGTTTTCTGCATGCGTGTGAGGCACCATGGATGTTTAGTGGTGCATTTTAGGTATAACTTTAATATGAATTGATAACGTCGTCATATTGTTTTTTTGTTCCCATTGCAGGTTTGATATAGATCTACAGGTACCACTTTTTAGGGTGCTGTATTGGTGATCATTTATGCACTTTACTGAGTTTCTCGATCACCACCAAAAAGTGTAGGTAGATCTACCTTTGGTCCTGACGAATTGCCATTGAATAGATAACAGGCAAGAAACATGTTGACCTATTTTTAGCATATCTCCCCACAACTTTGAGAATGAGAGTATGCGCCTTTTCAGTTTTTAATCAGGTTAGCGACCACGACTCAATAAAATTGTTTTGAGTGGTTCACTATTTCCTGTTTTACTTTCACGTCCTTACACATCACTATCACCTACACTATATCTTTTTTAGGACCCTTACGCATTAAACACCCAACGGCATAGGAATAAAGATCTCCGCCAGGAAGGCCCCATCACGGGTGCCGATCGGGTATTGCAGTGCCGACCCGATAAGGAGCAGACCCGATGATGAAGCATGACACCTAGCACGCTGGGCGTGTGAGGGTCTTTTTCCGAAAGGAGGAAATTTTCTCCTGCTCTTCTTATTCATTCACCTTTTGTTCCAACCCTGTGATCATTTATCATCCTGCATTATGTGTTAGGAACGGCCTACTAATTTTTGTTTTCATGTATATGGGCATGTATGCCGGACCTGAGTGATTCATTACTCAAAAGCCCTTCCTTTTTCCCCCACTTTGACGAGACTCCTTGCACGGGTCACACCCGTGGGAATATAGATATTAGGTTACCAGGTGGTCCCAGTGTGTTCCCCTGGCCCATCGCAAGGGGCATTAGGAACTAACTTAGACCTGATTACCCTCTTGTAAGTCCGTTAGTACCTCTGACCATAGGATGGAGGACTATCAGGGACTCAGCTTCGGCGACGAAGCAGCAGTAGAAATACTCAGAACACCGTCATTACTGGGGCCAGATGGCAGTTCTGCCTCGGGCAGTCAGTCAGAAGATTGGACCTCATTGTCCAATATGAAACATGAATGGCTCAAGGTTACACTACATGGTGCTCTGATGACAGAGTACTTAAGGGCTAACATAGCCCCGAATGGCTTGATTGTCAACAATGTCCCACGCTTATTCTTGGAGGATATGTTGTTTAAGAAGGAGTGGTCCCTAGTAGCATGGAAATGCACTAGGGACTGGCTCATCCTTATAATTAATACAGCCAAAAGAATAGCGGACGCCCTGTTGATTAGAATCCAAACAGCAGAGGGTGCTATCAAGGTTATTGTACAAACGACAGCATACAAAACTAAGCTAGCTGAGATCAATGCGGAGATTGCGGATAATAGGGAGTATTTGATGAAACAAAAGATCTCAAAACTCCAGAAAGATATACAGAAATTTTCCACAGAAAAGGTCTACCCTTACTTGAAAGCTGACTACACAGCATCAGCCACTGGGTATTCTTCGGATGAAAGCTCTGGTCCCTCTAGAAGGGGTTCATCATCCAACAGTGACTCGAGCACGGGTAGTTGGAACACTAGGAAAACGAGACCTTACCAACCCCCTATGTACCCTCCCTACAACTTACCCCCTTATCAGGGACCCCAGTTCTGGCAATTCCCGATGTACCAACAAGGCCCTCCGCCCTTTCTCCCACATGGGCCGGAGCCACCTTTTTTCGACAGAGGCTGGGGTAGAGGAAGAGGGCGCAAAAGAGAGCTAAAAGAGTACAATGGCAGGAACAGCCTGCACGATCGGTAGAAACCAGGAGTCAGATGAGGGGAAGGAGAAACTGATCGTCAACCTCTCTCCTAGGGTGCTTACACCAGTAGAGGAGAAGGTCCTCCAAAAAGGTCTTGGTTATGTGCCTACACCTAGAACCGACAAATTTCGTGACATCTGTGAGGTGCAAGGTTTCTTTCGCAAGATTCGATTACAAGCATTTTTTCAGGATCGTCCTCTAGCTCCTAAGGACGACTCTGGTTTACATAGACCATCTACGTTTACACCGAACAGTAGTATGGTTCCCAATGAAGTACTGACGTATGAACAAGCAGTACTGAATGATCTGAACAGTATGACCACCCTTGCCTCCTATCATAATTTATCATCAAGTGAGGTCACCGCCATCAGGGATTTGACAAATGATGTGGATATTACCATCAAACAAGCCGATAAGGGTGGTGCGATTGTGATCATGTCCACTTTGGACTATGATATTGAATGCCGCAGGCAGTTGAGTGACAGGAGATATTACACCCCTATTAGAGAGAACCCGACCCCCAGATTGAGTAGGAGTATATCTTCTATGGTCTTCTCTGCAGAAACTGAAGGTTGGATTACCAAGAAGGAAGCTGACTTCCTAGTAGCCAGAGAACCCAAGATCCCTTATTTCTACTGCTTACCTAAGATCCATAAGGGGATCATCCCGGTGCCTGGTCGCCCCATTGTGTCAGGGATTGGGTCCATTCTAGAACCCCTGTCCAAATTTGTTGACCATTTCATCCAACCACTGGTCAAAGCAACATCCTCCTTTGTTAAGGACACTACTGATGTCCTCCGCCTACTGGAGGGGGCCCAGTACCCAGAGGGAGTGGATTTGCTGGGTACTTTGGATGTTGAGGCCCTCTACACCAACATTCCACAGAGAGCAACCCTTGGAGTGATTGAGGATGCTCTTAGCAACATCGAATGGGACTCACCAACCCCGGTGGCTTTCATAATTGAATGCGCAACCATGGCGTTAACTGATAACTTCTTTGAGTATGAGACACAACTCTACCATCAAACACAGGGTACTTCCATGGGCAGTACGTTAGCGCCGAGTCTAGCTTGTATGTACATGTCAGCCTTCGAGGATAGACACATCAATAACCTCAATAATCCATACCGGGCGAACGTGCTGCTATGGAAGAGATTTATTGATGATATCTTGATCCTATGGAAAGGAGAACGCACTAAATGTGATGAGTTTTGTACATGGATTAATACACTGAATCCATTCCTGAAGTTTACCAACAGGATTTCGGAGACAGAGATCCCGTTCCTTGATTTATTGGTTAAACTAGAAGGAGATAGGATTACTACTACTTTGTATCGAAAACCTACTGACAAAAATAGTCTTTTGTTATTTAGCAGCCATCATCCAAGGGCTTTAAGACAGAATTTACCCTTTGGGCAATTCCTTCGTATCAGAAGGAATTGCAGCACTATATCAGACTATCAGAGAGAGTCGGCCACCTTGATGAGGGATCTTGTCAAGCGTGAATATCCTAAACAAGCGGTTGCTCTCGCACAAAAACGAGCAAGACATAACAATCGAGAGAGTTTGTTGGAAAATGTGACTAGAGAGCCAGTTCACACAATCACATGCGTCACCACTTTTTCTCCTGAATCTGACCGAATTAGAAAAATTATTCGGAAACATTGGGAAATTCTCAATACAGGGAGGCTGAATTTACCAACACCTAGATTTGCTTTCAAACGAACTAGCAACCTCAAGGATTTGCTAATTCATACGAGACCCAGAAAACAACATAATAGTTCACAGAGAACATTATGGGATCTTCCACCTATTAAGGGACATTACCCTTGTGGCTCTTGCTCTATATGCCCCCAGACGTCTATCAGTAAAGAGCTGACGTTCCCTAATGGGGTATCGTGGATAATGAAGTCCCATACCAATTGCAATTCATCTAATTGTATCTATTTACTGAGTTGCCCCTGCGGACTCCTATATATAGGAATGACTACAAGACAGGTCAAAGTCCGTATGATGGAACATAGAAGTAATTTCAGATGTCATAAAACCAATACTAAAATGACTACCCACTTCCATCAGGAACAGCACGCTCCTGATTCTTTCCACTGGTGCATTCTTGAAACACATCCGGGCATGCCTAAGAAATCGCTGTTTCGCCTTGAACAACGCTGGGTGCTGCGATTATCGACTGATAAGGGTGGGCTGAATGAAGATGTTCCTTGGAACCTCCTCACATAAACAATTCTAATGAATTCAAAATACATTTTCACCCTTGTATTTTGTGCTCCATCTCTATTTCTTCTGTATGTCATCTTATACTGCCTTGAATAGTATCAATATGTAATCATTATCCACCCTGATATCCCTCTTGTCTAGGAGCCTTGTTATTACATTGGTTACATATCAAGGCCCTATCAACTATTAATTTTTATTTTTAACTTTGGTTTCCTTTACAAATTCTAAAGTAACCCGGTTCCCAGAGTTGACTATTTCAGATGGGCTTACAGTACTACCCTGGACCTGTCCAATATGTTGCCCGCCAGGCGGGTTCAGCTTTCTAGCCCTCAGGACAGTCGTTTGCGTGATTCCCGGAAGTACCGCCTCCTTTACGCGCCCGGCCGGATATAATTAGAAGAGCCTTGCCACTTCAAGCAATCTTGTCCGGTAGAGCGAAGGGTAGGAATACTGAAGGTCCTTTTCGACGTAACTGTAAGTATTTGGGCGGGCACGCAACCCGCTGACGGCTCTCTATACATGGGAGGCAACTAGGCGGTCCTGATACATTCCGAGATTGCCGCGGATGTTGACAACGGTGCCTCTGGTGTTACGGCCTGGAGAGAGCTTGATCCTGTATTGTAGGTTTGGCACTGATACATGCAGGTCCTTGGCATCTACTCTGTATTGTGCACCCTTTGGATGTTGTGTCAATGCACGTGTCCCGTCTTTGTGTTGTCTACTGCATTGGGCAGTTCATGGGGATACGGGGATAACCACACCTGATGTCGGCCAGTATTACTCCAGATATTGTACCTGGTTGTTACTAGGGGGACTACTTGCCAGTACCGGTGTGAGCAGTCTCATGATATTCACCTGGTTACCAATTCAGTGTTCACACTTGGAGTGTCCCCTTGACACCTGCACTTCTCCATTGTTAGAGATACAGGCGGTGGACTCTGGATTTGAATTCTCGGTTTTGGCACTGCCCACTGTATACCAGTACTGGGTCCCAGTGTTTCAATTTTGTATTCTTGTTTCTTTCCCCCTCTTTTTCTCCTCTTTTTCTCCACTTTTTCTCCTCTTTTCTTCTCTCTTCTTTCCTTCCTCTGTCTTTTCTTTGTTTCATTAGGACACTACAGTTTAGTGTCTGCTCTAACCGGTACACGATGCCATCAACCTTTCACCCGACTTGGGTGAGTGCAAATTAACCTTCTACGTGTAGATCCTGTTGTGTTCTTCGTAGTTGCTACTGCTTTTTAATTTTCACTACACCCAGATCACAGTTGATGCATGTTATAGCTCACCTGTTTTCTGCATGCGTGTGAGGCACCATGGATGTTTAGTGGTGCATTTTAGGTATAACTTTAATATGAATTGATAACGTCGTCATATTGTTTTTTTGTTCCCATTGCAGGTTTGATATAGATCTACAGGTACCACTTTTTAGGGTGCTGTATTGGTGATCATTTATGCACTTTACTGAGTTTCTCGATCACCACCAAAAAGTGTAGGTAGATCTACCTTTGGTCCTGACGAATTGCCATTGAATAGATAACAGGCAAGAAACATGTTGACCTATTTTTAGCATATCTCCCCACAACTTTGAGAATGAGAGTATGCGCCTTTCCAGTTTTTAATCAGGTTAGCGACCACGACTCATTAAAATTGTTTTGAGTGGTTCACTATTTCCTGTTTTACTTTCACGTCCTTACACATCACTATCACCTACACTATATCTTTTTTAGGACCCTTACGCATTAAACACCCAACGGCATAGGAATAAAGATCTCCGCCAGGAAGGCCCCATCACGGGTGCCGATCGGGTATTGCAGTGCCGACCCGATAAGGAGCAGACCCGATGATGAAGCATGACACCTAGCACGCTGGGTGTGTGAGGGTCTTTTTCCGAAAGGAGGAAATTCTCTCCTGCTCTTCTTATTCATTCACCTTTTGTTCCAACCCTGTGATCATTTATCATCCTGCATTATGTGTTAGGAACGGCCTACTAATTTTTGTTTTCATGTATATGGGCATGTATGCCGGACCTGAGTGATTCATTACTCAAAAGCCCTTCCTTTTTCCCCCACTTTGACGAGACTCCTTGCACGGGTCACACCCGTGGGAATATAGATATTAGGTTACCAGGTGGTCCCAGTGTGTTCCCCTGGCCCATCGCAAGGGGCATTAGGAACTAACTTAGACCTGATTACCCTCTTGTAAGTCCGTTAGTACCTCTGACCATAGGATGGAGGACTATCAGGGACTCAGCTTCGGCGACGAAGCAGCAGTAGAAATACTCAGAACACCGTCATTACTGGGGCCAGATGGCAGTTCTGCCTCGGGCAGTCAGTCAGAAGATTGGACCTCATTGTCCAATATGAAACATGAATGGCTCAAGGTTACACTACATGGTGCTCTGATGACAGAGTACTTAAGGGCTAACATAGCCCCGAATGGCTTGATTGTCAACAATGTCCCACGCTTATTCTTGGAGGATATGTTGTTTAAGAAGGAGTGGTCCCTAGTAGCATGGAAATGCACTAGGGACTGGCTCATCCTTATAATTAATACAGCCAAAAGAATAGCGGACGCCCTGTTGATTAGAATCCAAACAGCAGAGGGTGCTATCAAGGTTATTGTACAAACGACAGCATACAAAACTAAGCTAGCTGAGATCAATGCGGAGATTGCGGATAATAGGGAGTATTTGATGAAACAAAAGATCTCAAAACTCCAGAAAGATATACAGAAATTTTCCACAGAAAAGGTCTACCCTTACTTGAAAGCTGACTACACAGCATCAGCCACTGGGTATTCTTCGGATGAAAGCTCTGGTCCCTCTAGAAGGGGTTCATCATCCAACAGTGACTCGAGCACGGGTAGTTGGAACACTAGGAAAACGAGACCTTACCAACCCCCTATGTACCCTCCCTACAACTTACCCCCTTATCAGGGACCCCAGTTCTGGCAATTCCCGATGTACCAACAAGGCCCTCCGCCCTTTCTCCCACATGGGCCGGAGCCACCTTTTTTCGACAGAGGCTGGGGTAGAGGAAGAGGGCGCAAAAGAGGGCTAAAAAGAGTACAATGGCAGGAACAGCCTGCACGATCGGTAGAAACCAGGAGTCAGATGAGGGGAAGGAGAAACTGATCGTCAACCTCTCTCCTAGGGTGCTTACACCAGTAGAGGAGAAGGTCCTCCAAAAAGGTCTTGGTTATGTGCCTACACCTAGAACCGACAAATTTCGTGACATCTGTGAGGTGCAAGGTTTCTTTCGCAAGATTCGATTACAAGCATTTTTTCAGGATCGTCCTCTAGCTCCTAAGGACGACTCTGGTTTACATAGACCATCTACGTTTACACCGAACAGTAGTATGGTTCCCAATGAAGTACTGACGTATGAACAAGCAGTACTGAATGATCTGAACAGTACGACCACCCTTGCCTCCTATCATAATTTATCATCAAGTGAGGTCACCGCCATCAGGGATTTGACAAATGATGTGGATATTACCATCAAACAAGCCGATAAGGGTGGTGCGATTGTGATCATGTCCACTTTGGACTATGATATTGAATGCCGCAGGCAGTTGAGTGACAGGAGATATTACACCCCTATTAGAGAGAACCCGACCCCCAGATTGAGTAGGAGTATATCTTCTATGGTCTTCTCTGCAGAAACTGAAGGTTGGATTACCAAGAAGGAAGCTGACTTCCTAGTAGCCAGAGAACCCAAGATCCCTTATTTCTACTGCTTACCTAAGATCCATAAGGGGATCATCCCGGTGCCTGGTCGCCCCATTGTGTCAGGGATTGGGTCCATTCTAGAACCCCTGTCCAAATTTGTTGACCATTTCATCCAACCACTGGTCAAAGCAACATCCTCCTTTGTTAAGGACACTACTGATGTCCTCCGCCTACTGGAGGGGGCCCAGTACCCAGAGGGAGTGGATTTGCTGGTTACTTTGGATGTTGAGGCCCTCTACACCAACATTCCACAGAGAGCAACCCTTGGAGTGATTGAGGATGCTCTTAGCAACATCGAATGGGACTCACCAACCCCGGTGGCTTTCATAATTGAAAGCGCAACCATGGCGTTAACTGATAACTTCTTTGAGTATGAGACACAACTCTACCATCAAACACAGGGTACTTCCATGGGCAGTACGTTCGCGCCGAGTCTAGCTTGTATGTACATGTCAGCCTTCGAGGATAGACACATCAATAACCTCAATAATCCATACCGGGCGAACGTGCTGCTATGGAAGAGATTTATTGATGATATCTTGATCCTATGGAAAGGAGAACGCACTAAATGTGATGAGTTTTGTACATGGATTAATACACTGAATCCATTCCTGAAGTTTACCAACAGGATTTCGGAGACAGAGATCCCGTTCCTTGATTTATTGGTTAAACTAGAAGGAGATAGGATTACTACTACTTTGTATCGAAAACCTACTGACAAAAATAGTCTTTTGTTATTTAGCAGCCATCATCCAAGGGCTTTAAGACAGAATTTACCCTTTGGGCAATTCCTTCGTATCAGAAGGAATTGCAGCACTATATCAGACTATCAGAGAGAGTCGGCCACCTTGATGAGGGATCTTGTCAAGCGTGAATATCCTAAACAAGCGGTTGCTCTCGCACAAAAACGAGCAAGACATAACAATCGAGAGAGTTTGTTGGAAAATGTGACTAGAGAGCCAGTTCACACAATCACATGCGTCACCACTTTTTCTCCTGAATCTGACCGAATTAGAAAAATTATTCGGAAACATTGGGAAATTCTCAATACAGGGAGGCTGAATTTACCAACACCTAGATTTGCTTTCAAACGAACTAGCAACCTCAAGGATTTGCTAATTCATACGAGACCCAGAAAACAACATAATAGTTCACAGAGAACATTATGGGATCTTCCACCTATTAAGGGACATTACCCTTGTGGCTCTTGCTCTATATGCCCCCAGACGTCTATCAGTAAAGAGCTGACGTTCCCTAATGGGGTATCGTGGATAATGAAGTCCCATACCAATTGCAATTCATCTAATTGTATCTATTTACTGAGTTGCCCCTGCGGACTCCTATATATAGGAATGACTACAAGACAGGTCAAAGTCCGTATGATGGAACATAGAAGTAATTTCAGATGTCATAAAACCAATACTAAAATGACTACCCACTTCCATCAGGAACAGCACGCTCCTGATTCTTTCCACTGGTGCATTCTTGAAACACATCCGGGCATGCCTAAGAAATCGCTGTTTCGCCTTGAACAACGCTGGGTGCTGCGATTATCGACTGATAAGGGTGGGCTGAATGAAGATGTTCCTTGGAACCTCCTCACATAAACAATTCTAATGAATTCAAAATACATTTTCACCCTTGTATTTTGTGCTCCATCTCTATTTCTTCTGTATGTCATCTTATACTGCCTTGAATAGTATCAATATGTAATCATTATCCACCCTGATATCCCTCTTGTCTAGGAGCCTTGTTATTACATTGGTTACATATCAAGGCCCTATCAACTATTAATTTTTATTTTTAACTTTGGTTTCCTTTACAAATTCTAAAGTAACCCGGTTCCCAGAGTTGACTATTTCAGATGGGCTTACAGTACTACCCTGGACCTGTCCAATATGTTGCCCGCCAGGCGGGTTCAGCTTTCTAGCCCTCAGGACAGTCGTTTGCGTGATTCCCGGAAGTACCGCCTCCTTTACGCGCCCGGCCGGATATAATTAGAAGAGCCTTGCCACTTCAAGCAATCTTGTCCGGTAGAGCGAAGGGTAGGAATACTGAAGGTCCTTTTCGACGTAACTGTAAGTATTTGGGCGGGCACGCAACCCGCTGACGGCTCTCTATACATGGGAGGCAACTAGGCGGTCCTGATACATTCCGAGATTGCCGCGGATGTTGACAACGGTGCCTCTGGTGTTACGGCCTGGAGAGAGCTTGATCCTGTATTGTAGGTTTGGCACTGATACATGCAGGTCCTTGGCATCTACTCTGTATTGTGCACCCTTTGGATGTTGTGTCAATGCACGTGTCCCGTCTTTGTGTTGTCTACTGCATTGGGCAGTTCATGGGGATACGGGGATAACCACACCTGATGTCGGCCAGTATTACTCCAGATATTGTACCTGGTTGTTACTAGGGGGACTACTTGCCAGTACCGGTGTGAGCAGTCTCATGATATTCACCTGGTTACCAATTCAGTGTTCACACTTGGAGTGTCCCCTTGACACCTGCACTTCTCCATTGTTAGAGATACAGGCGGTGGACTCTGGATTTGAATTCTCGGTTTTGGCACTGCCCACTGTATACCAGTACTGGGTCCCAGTGTTTCAATTTTGTATTCTTGTTTCTTTCCCCCTCTTTTTCTCCTCTTTTTCTCCACTTTTTCTCCTCTTTTCTTCTCTCTTCTTTCCTTCCTCTGTCTTTTCTTTGTTTCATTAGGACACTACAGTTTAGTGTCTGCTCTAACCGGTACACGATGCCATCAACCTTTCACCCGACTTGGGTGAGTGCAAATTAACCTTCTACGTGTAGATCCTGTTGTGTTCTTCGTAGTTGCTACTGCTTTTTAATTTTCACTACACCCAGATCACAGTTGATGCATGTTATAGCTCACCTGTTTTCTGCATGCGTGTGAGGCACCATGGATGTTTAGTGGTGCATTTTAGGTATAACTTTAATATGAATTGATAACGTCGTCATATTGTTTTTTTGTTCCCATTGCAGGTTTGATATAGATCTACAGGTACCACTTTTTAGGGTGCTGTATTGGTGATCATTTATGCACTTTACTGAGTTTCTCGATCACCACCAAAAAGTGTAGGTAGATCTACCTTTGGTCCTGACGAATTGCCATTGAATAGATAACAGGCAAGAAACATGTTGACCTATTTTTAGCATATCTCCCCACAACCTTGAGAATGAGAGTATGCGCCTTTCCAGTTTTTAATCAGGTTAGCGACCACGACTCATTAAAATTGTTTTGAGTGGTTCACTATTTCCTGTTTTACTTTCACGTCCTTACACATCACTATCACCTACACTATATCTTTTTAGGACCCTTACGCATTAAACACCCAACGGCATAGGAATAAAGATCTCCGCCAGGAAGGCCCCATCACGGGTGCCGATCGGGTATTGCAGTGCCGACCCGATAAGGAGCAGACCCGATGATGAAGCATGACACCTAGCACGCTGGGTGTGTGAGGGTCTTTTTCCGAAAGGAGGAAATTTTCTCCTGCTCTTCTTATTCATTCACCTTTTGTTCCAACCCTGTGATCATTTATCATCCTGCATTATGTGTTAGGAACGGCCTACTAATTTTTGTTTTCATGTATATGGGCATGTATGCCGGACCTGAGTGATTCATTACTCAAAAGCCCTTCCTTTTTCCCCCACTTTGACGAGACTCCTTGCACGGGTCACACCCGTGGGAATATAGATATTAGGTTACCAGGTGGTCCCAGTGTGTTCCCCTGGCCCATCGCAAGGGGCATTAGGAACTAACTTAGACCTGATTACCCTCTTGTAAGTCCGTTAGTACCTCTGACCATAGGATGGAGGACTATCAGGGACTCAGCTTCGGCGACGAAGCAGCAGTAGAAATACTCAGAACACCGTCATTACTGGGGCCAGATGGCAGTTCTGCCTCGGGCAGCCAGTCAGAAGATTGGACCTCATTGTCCAATATGAAACATGAATGGCTCAAGGTTACACTACATGGTGCTCTGATGACAGAGTACTTAAGGGCTAACATAGCCCCGAATGGCTTGATTGTCAACAATGTCCCACGCTTATTCTTGGAGGATATGTTGTTTAAGAAGGAGTGGTCCCTAGTAGCATGGAAATGCACTAGGGACTGGCTCATCCTTATAATTAATACAGCCAAAAGAATAGCGGACGCCCTGTTGATTAGAATCCAAACAGCAGAGGGTGCTATCAAGGTTATTGTACAAACGACAGCATACAAAACTAAGCTAGCTGAGATCAATGCGGAGATTGCGGATAATAGGGAGTATTTGATGAAACAAAAGATCTCAAAACTCCAGAAAGATATACAGAAATTTTCCACAGAAAAGGTCTACCCTTACTTGAAAGCTGACTACACAGCATCAGCCACTGGGTATTCTTCGGATGAAAGCTCTGGTCCCTCTAGAAGGGGTTCATCATCCAACAGTGACTCGAGCACGGGTAGTTGGAACACTAGGAAAACGAGACCTTACCAACCCCCTATGTACCCTCCCTACAACTTACCCCCTTATCAGGGACCCCAGGTCTGGCAATTCCCGATGTACCAACAAGGCCCTCCGCCCTTTCTCCCACATGGGCCGGAGCCACCTTTTTTTGACAGAGGCTGGGGCAGAGGAAGAGGGCGCAAAAGAGGGCTAAAAAGAGTACAATGGCAGGAACAGCCTGCACGATCGGTAGAAACCAGGAGTCAGACGAGGGGAAGGAGAAACTGATCGTCAACCTCTCTCCTAGGGTGCTTACACCAGTAGAGGAGAAGGTCCTCCAAAAAGGTCTTGGTTATGTGCCTACACCTAGAACCGACAAATTTCGTGACATCTGTGAGGTGCAAGGTTTCTTTCGCAAGATTCGATTACAAGCATTTTTTCAGGATCGTCCTCTACCTCCTAAGGACGACTCTGGTTTACATAGACCATCTACGTTTACACCGAACAGTAGTATGGTTCCCAATGAAGTACTGACGTATGAACAAGCAGTACTGAATGATCTGAACAGTATGACCACCCTTGCCTCCTATCATAATTTATCATCAAGTGAGGTCACCGCCATCAGGGATTTGACAAATGATGTGATTATTACCATCAAACAAGCCGATAAGGGTGGTGCGATTGTGATCATATCCACTTTGGACTATGATATTGAATGCCGCAGGCAGTTGAGTGACAGGAGATATTACACCCCTATTAGAGAGAACCCAACCCCCAGATTGAGTAGGAGTATATCTTCTATGGTCTTCTCTGCAGAAACTGAAGGTTGGATTACCAAGAAGGAAGCTGACTTCCTAGTAGCCAGAGAACCCAAGATCCCTTATTTCTACTGCTTACCTAAGATCCATAAGGGGATCATCCCGGTGCCTGGTCGCCCCATTGTGTCAGGGATTGGGTCCATTCTAGAACCCCTGTCCAAATTTGTTGACCATTTCATCCAACCACTGGTCAAAGCAACATCCTCCTTTGTTAAGGACACTACTGATGTCCTCCGCCTACTGGAGGGGGCCCAGTACCCAGAGGGAGTGGATTTGCTGGTTACTTTGGATGTTGAGGCCCTCTACACCAACATTCCACAGAGAGCAACCCTTGGAGTGATTGAGGATGCTCTTAGCAACATCGAATGGGACTCACCAACCCCGGTGGCTTTCATAATTGAATGCGCAACCATGGCGTTAACTGATAACTTCTTTGAGTATGAGACACAACTCTACCATCAAACACAGGGTACTTCCATGGGCAGTACGTTCGCGCCGAGTCTAGCTTGTATGTACATGTCAGCCTTCGAGGATAGACACATCAATAACCTCAATAATCCATACCGGGCGAACGTGCTGCTATGGAAGAGATTTATTGATGATATCTTGATCCTATGGAAAGGAGAACGCACTAAATGTGATGAGTTTTGTACATGGATTAATACACTGAATCCATTCCTGAAGTTTACCAACAGGATTTCGGAGACAGAGATCCCGTTCCTTGATTTATTGGTTAAACTAGAAGGAGATAGGATTACTACTACTTTGTATCGAAAACCTACTGACAAAAATAGTCTTTTGTTATTTAGCAGCCATCATCCAAGGGCTTTAAGACAGAATTTACCCTTTGGGCAATTCCTTCGTATCAGAAGGAATTGCAGCACTATATCAGACTATCAGAGAGAGTCGGCCACCTTGATGAGGGATCTTGTCAAGCGTGAATATCCTAAACAAGCGGTTGCTCTCGCACAAAAACGAGCAAGACATAACAATCGAGAGAGTTTGTTGGAAAATGTGACTAGAGAGCCAGTTCACACAATCACATGCGTCACCACTTTTTCTCCTGAATCTGACCGAATTTGAAAAATTATTCGGAAACATTGGGAAATTCTCAATACAGGGACGCTGAATTTACCAACACCTAGATTTGCTTTCAAACGAACTAGCAACCTCAAGGATTTGCTAATTCATACGAGACCCAGAAAACAACATAATAGTTCACAGAGAACATTATGGGATCTTCCACCTATTAAGGGACATTACCCTTGTGGCTCTTGCTCTATATGCCCCCAGACGTCTATCAGTAAAGAGCTGACGTTCCCTAATGGGGTATCGTGGATAATGAAGTCCCATACCAATTGCAATTCATCTAATTGTATCTATTTACTGAGTTGCCCCTGCGGACTCCTATATATAGGAATGACTACAAGACAGGTCAAAGTCCGTATGATGGAACATAGAAGTAATTTCAGATGTCATAAAACCAATACTAAAATGACTACCCACTTCCATCAGGAACAGCACGCTCCTGATTCTTTCCACTGGTGCATTCTTGAAACACATCCGGGCATGCCTAAGAAATTGCTGTTTCGCCTTGAACAACGCTGGGTGCTGCGATTATCGACTGATAAGGGTGGGCTGAATGAAGATGTTCCTTGGAACCTCCTCACATAAACAATTCTAATGAATTCAAAATACATTTTCACCCTTGTATTTTGTGCTCCATTTCTATTTCTTCTGTATGTCATCTTATACTGCCTTGAATAGTATCAATATGTAATCATTATCCACCCTGATATCCCTCTTGTCTAGGAGCCTTGTTATTACATTGGTTACATATCAAGGCCCTATCAACTATTAATTTTTATTTTTAACTTTGGTTTCCTTTACAAATTCTAAAGTAACCCGGTTCCCAGAGTTGACTATTTCAGATGGGCTTACAGTACTACCCTGGACCTGTCCAATATGGCGCCCGCCAGGCGGGTTCAGCGTTCTAGCCCTCAGGACAGTCGTTTGCGTGATTCCCGGAAGTACCGCCTCCTTTACGCGCCCGGCCGGATATAATTAGAAGAGCCTTGCCACTTCAAGCAATCCGGTCCGGTAGAGCGAAGGGTAGGAATACTGAAGGTCCTTTTCGACGTAACTGTAAGTATTTGGGTGCGCACGCAACCCGCTGACGGCTCTCTATACATGGGAGGCAACTAGGCGGTCCTGATACATTCCGAGATTGCCGCGGATGTTGACAACGGTGCCTCTGGTGTTACGGCCTGGAGAGAGCTTGATCCTGTATTGTAGGTTTGGCACTGATACATGCAGGTCCTTGACATCTACTCTGTATTGTGCACCTTTTGGATGTTGTGTCAATGCACGTGTCCCGTCTTTGTGTTGTCTACTGCATTGGGCAGTTCATGGGGATACGGGGATAACCACACCTGATGTCGGCCAGTATTACTCCAGATATTGTACCTGGTTGTTACTAGGGGGACTACTTGCCAGTACCGGTGTGAGCAGTCTCATGATATTCACCTGGTTACCAATTCAGTGTTCACACTTGGAGTGTCCCCTTGACACCTGCACTTCTCCATTGTTAGAGATACAGGCGGTGGACTCTGGATTTGAATTCTCGGTTTTGGCACTGCCCACTGTATACCAGTACTGGGTCCCAGTGTTTCAATTTTGTATTCTTGTTTCTTTCCCCCTCTTTTTCTCCTCTTTTTCTCCACTTTTTCTCCTCTTTTCTTCTCTCTTCTTTCCTTCCTCTGTCTTTTCTTTGTTTCATTAGGACACTACAGTTTAGTGTCTGCTCTAACCGGTACACGATGCCATCAACCTTTCACCCGACTTGGGTGAGTGCAAATTAACCTTCTACGTGTAGATCCTGTTGTGTTCTTCGTAGTTGCTACTGCTTTTTAATTTTCACTACACCCAGATCACAGTTGATGCATGTTATAGCTCACCTGTTTTCTGCATGCGTGTGAGGCACCATGGATGTTTAGTGGTGCATTTTAGGTATAACTTTAATATGAATTGATAACGTCGTCATATTGTTTTTTTGTTCCCATTGCAGGTTTGATATAGATCTACAGGTACCACTTTTTAGGGTGCTGTATTGGTGATCATTTATGCACTTTACTGAGTTTCTCGATCACCACCAAAAAGTGTAGGTAGATCTACCTTTGGTCCTGACGAATTGCCATTGAATAGATAACAGGCAAGAAACATGTTGACCTATTTTTAGCATATCTCCCCACAACTTTGAGAATGAGAGTATGCGCCTTTCCAGTTTTTAATCAGGTTAGCGACCACGACTCATTAAAATTGTTTTGAGTGGTTCACTATTTCCTGTTTTACTTTCACGTCCTTACACATCACTATCACCTACACTATAACTTTTTTAGGACCCTTACGCATTAAACACCCAACGGCATAGGAATAAAGATCTCCGCCAGGAAGGCCCCATCACGGGTGCCGATCGGGTATTGCAGTGCCGACCCGATAAGGAGCAGACTCGATGATGAAGCATGACACCTAGCACGCTGGATGTGTGAGGGTCTTTTTCCGAAAGGAGGAAATTTTCTCCTGCTCTTCTTATTCATTCACCTTTTGTTCCAACCCTGTGATCATTTATCATCCTGCATTATGTGTTAGGAACGGCCTACTAATTTTTGTTTTCATGTATATGGGCATGTATGCCGGACCTGAGTGATTCATTACTCAAAAGCCCTTCCTTTTTCCCCCACTTTGACGAGACTCCTTGCACGGGTCACACCCGTGGGAATATAGATATTAGGTTACCAGGTGGTCCCAGTGTGTTCCCCTGGCCCATCGCAAGGGGCATTAGGAACTAACTTAGACCTGATTACCCTCTTGTAAGTCCGTTAGTACCTCTGACCATAGGATGGAGGACTATCAGGGACTCAGCTTCGGTGACGAAGCAGCAGTAGAAATACTCAGAACACCGTCATTACTGGGGCCAGATGGCAGTTCTGCCTCGGGCAGCCAGTCAGAACATTGGACCTCATTGTCCAATATGAAACATGAATGGCTCAAGGTTACACTACATGGTGCTCTGATGACAGAGTACTTAAGGGCTAACATAGCCCCGAATGGCTTGATTGTCAACAATGTCCCACGCTTATTCTTGGAGGATATGTTGTTTAAGAAGGAGTGGTCCCTAGTAGCATGGAAATGCACTAGGGACTGGCTCATCCTTATAATTAATACAGCCAAAAGAATAGCGGACGCCCTGTTGATTAGAATCCAAACAGCAGAGGGTGCTATCAAGGTTATTGTACAAACGACAGCATACAAAACTAAGCTAGCTGTGATCAATGCGGAGATTGCGGATAATAGGGAGTATTTGATGAAACAAAAGATCTCAAAACTCCAGAAAGATATACAGAAATTTTCCACAGAAAAGGTCTACCCTTACTTGAAAGCTGACTACACAGCATCAGCCACTGGGTATTCTTCGGATGAAAGCTCTGGTCCCTCTAGAAGGGGTTCATCATCCAACAGTGACTCGAGCACGGGTAGTTGGAACACTAGGAAAACGAGACCTTACCAACCCCCTATGTACCCTCCCTACAACTTACCCCCTTATCAGGGACCCTAGTTCTGGCAATTCCCGATGTACCAACAAGGCCCTCCGCCCTTTCTCCCACATGGGCGGGAGCCACCTTTTTTCGACAGAGGCTGGGGCAGAGGAAGAGGGCGCAAAAGAGTGCTAAAAAGAGTACAATGGCAGGAACAGCCTGCACGATCGGTAGAAACCAGGAGTCAGACGAGGGGCAGGAGAAACTGATCGTCAACCTCTCTCCTAGGGTGCTTACACCAGTAGAGGAGAAGGTCCTCCAAAAAGGTCTTGGTTATGTGCCTACACCTAGAACCGACAAATTTCGTGACATCTGTGAGGTGCAAGGTTTCTTTCGCAAGATTCGATTACAAGCATTTTTTCAGGATCGTCCTCTACCTCCTAAGGACGACTCTGGTTTACATAGATCATCTACGTTTACACCGATCAGTAGTATGGTTCCCAATGAAGTACTGACGTATGAACAAGCAGTACTGAATGATCTGAACAGTATGACCACCCTTGCCTCCTATCATAATTTATCATCAAGTGAGGTCACCGCCATCAGGGATTTGACAAATGATGTGGATATTACCATCAAACAAGCCGATAAGGGTGGTGCGATTGTGATCATGTCCACTTTGGACTATGATATTGAATGCCGCAGGCAGTTGAGTGACAGGAGATATTACACCCCTATTAGAGAGAACCCGACCCCCAGATTGAGTAGGAGTATATCTTCTATGGTCTTCTCTGCAGAAACTGAAGGTTGGATTACCAAGAAGGAAGCTGACTTCCTAGTAGCCAGAGAACCCAAGATCCCTTATTTCTACTGCTTACCTAAGATCCATAAGGGGATCATCCCGGTGCCTGGTCGCCCCATTGTGTCAGGGATTGGGTCCATTCTAGAACCCCTGTCCAAATTTGTTGACCATTTCATCCAACCACTGGTCAAAGCAACATCCTCCTTTGTTAAGGACACTACTGATGTCCTCCGCCTACTGGAGGGGGCCCAGTACCCAGAGGGAGTGGATTTGCTGGTTACTTTGGATGTTGAGGCCCTCTACACCAACATTCCACAGAGAGCAACCCTTGGAGTGATTGAGGATGCTCTTAGCAACATCGAATGGGACTCACCAACCCCGGTGGCTTTCATAATTGAAAGCGCAACCATGGCGTTAACTGATAACTTCTTTGAGTATGAGACACAACTCTACCATCAAACACAGGGTACTTCCATGGGCAGTACGTTCGCGCCGAGTCTAGCTTGTATGTACATGTCAGCCTTCGAGGATAGACACATCAATAACCTCAATAATCCATACCGGGCGAACGTGCTGCTATGGAAGAGATTTATTGATGATATCTTGATCCTATGGAAAGGAGAACGCACTAAATGTGATGAGTTTTGTACATGGATTAATACACTGAATCCATTCCTGAAGTTTACCAACAGGATTTCGGAGACAGAGATCCCGTTCCTTGATTTATTGGTTAAACTAGAAGGAGATAGGATTACTACTACTTTGTATCGAAAACCTACTGACAAAAATAGTCTTTTGTTATTTAGCAGCCATCATCCAAGGGCTTTAAGACAGAATTTACCCTTTGGGCAATTCCTTCGTATCAGAAGGAATTGCAGCACTATATCAGACTATCAGAGAGAGTCGGCCACCTTGATGAGGGATCTTGTCAAGCGTGAATATCCTAAACAAGCGGTTGCTCTCGCACAAAAACGAGCAAGACATAACAATCGAGAGAGTTTGTTGGAAAATGTGACTAGAGAGCCAGTTCACACAATCACATGCGTCACCACTTTTTCTCCTGAATCTGACCGAATTAGAAAAATTATTCGGAAACATTGGGAAATTCTCAATACAGGGACGCTGAATTTACCAACACCTAGATTTGCTTTCAAACGAACTAGCAACCTCAAGGATTTGCTAATTCATACGAGACCCAGAAAACAACATAATAGTTCACAGAGAACATTATGGGATCTTCCACCTATTAAGGGACATTACCCTTGTGGCTCTTGCTCTATATGCCCCCAGACGTCTATCAGTAAAGAGCTGACGTTCCCTAATGGGGTATCGTGGATAATGAAGTCCCATACCAATTGCAATTCATCTAATTGTATCTATTTACTGAGTTGCCCCTGCGGACTCCTATATATAGGAATGACTACAAGACATGTCAAAGTCCGTATGATGGAACATAGAAGTAATTTCAGATGTCATAAAACCAATACTAAAATGACTACCCACTTCCATCAGGAACAGCACGCTCCTGATTCTTTCCACTGGTGCATTCTTGAAACACATCCGGGCATGCCTAAGAAATCGCTGTTTCGCCTTGAACAACGCTGGGTGCTGCGATTATCGACTGATAAGGGTGGGCTGAATGAAGATGTTCCTTGGAACCTCCTCACATAAACAATTCTAATGAATTCAAAATACATTTTCACCCTTGTATTTTGTGCTCCATCTCTATTTCTTCTGTATGTCATCTTATACTGCCTTGAATAGTATCAATATGTAATCATTATCCACCCTGATATCCCTCTTGTCTAGGAGCCTTGTTATTACATTGGTTACATATCAAGGCCCTATCAACTATTAATTTTTATTTTTAACTTTGGTTTCCTTTACAAATTCTAAAGTAACCCGGTTCCCAGAGTTGACTATTTCAGATGGGCTTACAGTACTACCCTGGACCTGTCCAATATGGCGCCCGCCAGGCGGGTTCAGCGTTCTAGCCCTCAGGACAGTCGTTTGCGTGATTCCCGGAAGTACCGCCTCCTTTACGCGCCCGGCCGGATATAATTAGAAGAGCCTTGCCACTTCAGCAATCCGGTCCGGTAGAGCGAAGGGTAGGAATACTGAAGGTCCTTTTCGACGTAACTGTAAGTATTTGGGCGCGCACGCAACCCGCTGACGGCTCTCTATACATGGGAGGCAACTAGGCGGTCCTGATACATTCCGAGATTGCCGCGGATGTTGACAACGGTGCCTCTGGTGTTACGGCCTGGAGAGAGCTTGATCCTGTATTGTAGGGTTTGGCACTGATACATGCAGGTCCTTGGCATCTACTCTGTATTGTGCACCTTTTGGATGTTGTGTCAATGCACGTGTCCCGTCTTTGTGTTGTCTACTGCATTGGGCAGTTCATGGGGATACAGGGATAACCACACCTGATGTCGGCCAGTATTACTCCAGATATTGTACCTGGTTGTTACTAGGGGACTACTTGCCAGTACCGGTGTGAGCAGTCTCATGATATTCACCTGGTTACCAATTCAGTGTTCACACTTGGAGTGTCCCCTTGACACCTGCACTTCTCCATTGTTAGAGATACAGGCGGTGGACTCTGGATTTGAATTCTCGGTTTTGGCACTGCCCACTGAATACCAGTACTGGGTCCCAGTGTTTCAATTTTGTATTCTTGTTTCTTTCCCCTCTTTTTCTCCTCTTTTTCTTCACTTTTTCTCCTCTTTTCTTCTCTCTTCTTTCCTTCCTCTGTCTTTTCTTTGTTTCATTAGGACACTACAGTTTAGTGTCTGCTCTAACCGGTACACGATGCCATCAACCTTTCACCCGACTTGGGTGAGTGCAAATTAACCTTCTACGTGTAGATCCTGTTGTGTTCTTCGTAGTTGCTACTGCTTTTTAATTTTCACTACACCCAGATCACAGTTGATGCATGTTATAGCTCACCTGTTTTCTGCATGCGTGTGAGGCACCATGGATGTTTAGTGGTGCATTTTAGGTATAACTTTAATATGAATTGATAACGTCGTCATATTGTTTTTTTGTTCCCATTGCAGGTTTGATATAGATCTACAGGTACCACTTTTTAGGGTGCTGTATTGGTGATCATTTATGCACTTTACTGAGTTTCTCGATCACCACCAAAAAGTGTAGGTAGATCTACCTTTGGTCCTGACGAATTGCCATTGAATAGATAACAGGCAAGAAACATGTTGACCTATTTTTAGCATATCTCCCCACAACTTTGAGAATGAGAGTATGCGCCTTTTCAGTTTTTAATCAGGTTAGCGACCACGACTCATTAAAATTGTTTTGAGTGGTTCACTATTTCCTGTTTTACTTTCACGTCCTTACACATCACTATCACCTACACTATATCTTTTTAGGACCCTTACGCATTAAACACCCAACGGCATAGGAATAAAGATCTCCGCCAGGAAGGCCCCATCACGGGTGCCGATCGGGTATTGCAGTGCCGACCCGATAAGGAGCAGACCCGATGATGAAGCATGACACCTAGCACGCTGGGTGTGTGAGGGTCTTTTTCCGAAAGGAGGAAATTTTCTCCTGCTCTTCTTATTCATTCACCTTTTGTTCCAACCCTGTGATCATTTATCATCCTGAATTATGTGTTAGGAACGGCCTACTAATTTTTGTTTTTATGTTTTCATCTAAGCAGGAAAATCCTGGTATGTGATGTTCGAAAAGGAAGAAGAGAATGTCGTCGAAATATTCTCAGATGAGGACTAAGAGCAACTTTTGAGTCAGCAGATTTTTAATAAACTAGTTTTCATTTTTTGTTTTCTTCTTTTTAAAGCTGCATAATTTTTAATTTAGCAGATTCATTATCATGCCCTATCTGTTTAATTGCCAACACACATCTCTCTTAAGTAAACCGTCATGAGTTAATATGCTTTTAACTATAATGTTCTTTATACTATATTTTATAGATGAGTCTTTTATTGCTTGAAACATGCAAGGGTTAAGAAAAGTATTCATGCAAAGTTTACTGCATTACTTCATGCTATTTTATGTTGTTATGATCTTATTGATATTTGTAAAGCGCTCGAATCACCCCCCAAGGGGTCTCTCGGCTCTCCGGCAGACCACTCAGATTAAATAGCCATGTTTTCAGGAGTTTTTTAAATATGGCTAAGTTAACACAGGAGCATAGGTTTAGTGGCAGCTCATTCCAATGATGGGGGGTCAAGAAAGAAAATGAGTGGTCCCATGCCTAACCCTACGGATGCGCCGGAGGCGTAATAACAGTTGATCACTGGATCTCAGGTTGGGGGTAGGAATGTAAGGTTGCAACCAATTTTGTAGGTAACGAGGCCTATTTCCATGGAGAGACCCATGAAACAGACATAAAAGCTTAAAAAGGGCGCACTTTCTTACAGGCAACCAGTGCAGAAATCTCACAGTGGGTTCAGAAGGAGAGCGAGACTGTAGGTTGCAAACCAGTTGCACAGCTGTGTTCTGTATCACCTGGATCTTGGAAAAGAGGCCTTCATTCATTGCAACCATTATGTCATATGAATGTTATGAAATTGTGTTAGATATAGAGTTTTATATCTCATTGTTCTGAGAGCATGGATCTCCTTATAAATTAGATAAATCCTTAGATACAACTCTGTCCACATGATGCCACATTCAGATGTACAAGCCGGGGATGACGTAAAGTCCCTAAGGCCAGACTCTATCTTGAGTAGGCTGAGACTTCATTTTCTCTATTTTTGCCTAATCCTTGACATGTCTGCCTTCGAACCAGGTGTCATCTGTCCTTATCTTTCCGAAAAGCTGTGAAAGTGTCAAGTTATTTAGACAATGACATCAATAAGGCACCTCATGCCGACAATGACCTTGATATGACACCTGATGTGACATCAATCTGGAACAAGTGCCTTGTTATCTTTATCTCAAAGTCAGATAATAAAAATATCATAAATAGTGTAGTCTGAATTGATGTGTTTTCACTTTATTTGTTTGCAAGAATGGGTCTAAAACTAGCATATTGATGCACATAGGTTATGTCAGACGTTCCTAAGGTTATGTCAAAAATTCCCATCTCAGATAACATACAGTATGAAAGGCCCCCCAAGCGACCACTTGGCAGTAAAGATCCATCACCACAAATTATAGCGCAAGATACTGCAAGTAGAACTTCAGACGGACATGATGCTGCTGCATCCCATTGTGCACTAAAAGCTGGCACCAAACCACAAGAGAAGCTACTGCTGATGTGTGTTTTCCTCTCGAGGGAACACGTGTGCCCGACTCCTGATGACTACAGCATTTTGATATAAACAGGTATGCAGTGTCTTGATGCTCCCTAAGAAACTCTAGATGCAAGTTATACTACTCCATGCTCTCCTGGTATAGCCCATAGAAGTGGGATTTAGGGTGTTAGGTTACTAGATTACATTTTAACTATGGCAAATATGTTCCTTTTATGCTCATTGTTTGCAACAAGCATTTGTGCTGTTTAAATATTATTTTGTGTGATTATCATAGATGTGCTAAACAACAGGATGAGACTGTAGAAAAAACCCACTTTTTAGTTAAAGTGTCATTTTCTTAGTGCAGTTCTTTTGTGTGATATTGTAAAGAATGAAATTGGGCTTCTGGGCACTGCTTCAACTATGCATTGAGTGGGGTTGTGTGGGGCTACAACAACCTGTTTTTTCACATTCAATTGCTGGTGCATTGAAACAAGTCCATTCATGACACCCATGTGTGTGAAATCAAACCTTGTAGAGCTAAGCCAGAGTCTTAGTTTATACAACAAGAGCCTGCCAAAAGAGGGGTACAAATCCTGATGACAGTCCCACTTGACAGCCCAGAGAACCTAATTCATTGATTCACAATTTCTGTAAGAATACCAAACATCAATAATTCAGTATGACTTCAAATGCAGCTCAAGTAGAAGTGAATGTTAAGATTATAAGGTCCAACTACAAGGAGGGACCCAAACTGCCCCTTTAGCACAAGATTAATGTACATCCACATTTACTTATCACCAGGGTGTGGCAAAGGCAGAGTAGAGAGTGAGGGAGCAAAAATACGCCTGTTGCAGTCCAGGGCCCTCACCGAGTAGTGTCATATCTTTCAAAATGCCAAAGAGCAAGATGAGGATTAATGATAAGTCGCTCCGAAGAAGAGTGACATCTTCCACTACTCTCTGCAGCTTCCATTCTATGCTTTCCAATTAAGTATAATACTGGTTGTGATCTCTCTAGCCACCAGTAACAGCTCCACTGTTGGAAATGACCATCTTGTTCGTAGTTTCCCCCATATTTTTGCCTTCTGTTAGTGAATCAGTTTATGTTGGCCATAGCATTTTGCACACTTTATTCCTGCTAACCAGTAATAAAGTGCGTGTGCTCTACCTTTACACATGGTAAAATTGACATATTCTTAATTGATACATTTAATTTACTTATAAGTCACTAGTATATAGTACTACACATACCCAGGGCCTGTAAATTAAATGCTGCTAATGAGCTGCAGCACTCATTGTGCCACCCACTAAAGTAGCACCATAAAACATGACTCCAGCCTGCCCCTGCAGTCTGGGTATGCCATTTTAAACTGCCATTTGGACCTGGGAAAATAAACCTTTTTCCAGGCCTAAACCTACCTTTTTACTAATTATTGCTTATCCCTAAGGTTAGCCCCAAATTCCCATAGGTCAGTGTTCACGGTATTTAAAAAGTAGGTGATGTATATTTAATTTTTTATATGTCCTGGCAGTGAAAAACCTTCACCAGTCGTTTTGCATTGTGGAAAGTTTGGCCCTCCCATAGGAAAACACTGGCTTACACTATAACAACATATATTGCTGAATTTCAGTTTGGAAACTGCTAGAAAAAAGGCCCAAAGACTCATTTTAATAGTAATTTAAAACCCAACTCAATGGTCAAATCAGATTTTATAGTGCTATTTTAGAAATAACACTTTCAGAAAGTTCTCCTTTTCCTTTTGAGTTTTATATAGCGTATACTAGACCCAAAGGTATCAGAGTGCTTTACATGTGCACCAGTTGTGTTACAGATGGACACAATCATTTTGTTAGGCACGTGGAGATTAAGTGTTTTGCCCAGAATCACAGGATGTTGAGCGTCCCTGCCGAGACGCGAACCCGCTTCCTCAGCTTTGAGGTTGACCGCTCTAGTCGTTAGACCACATTTAGAGTTTTGCAGACAGGCACTCCATCACAAATTTGATGGCTATCCCAACCATTGTATTACAAGTACATTAGATCAGAATGTACTTGTAATACGGTGGTCGGGATATCCGCCAACTTTGTGACGGAGTGCATGTTCACTAAACTCTACATCAGATTCTTAATAAGTTGCACATTCTCCACATTGAAGAGGCCAGAAACATTAACAGCAAACAATGAAGCGATGAAGAAAGTGCTTGAATTAATATCACCCACTAGTGATCCCTGGGTGGGACACATTCCTGTCCATCTTTTGATTCCTGCTATGTCACTGTAGGAAGAGACCAGTTTCTACTGCAATAGGAACAGCCCAGCTCGAACTTCCAGGCCATTAACAGACAACACCTAGCCATCAAGTTCTTATGATATGAAGCACCTCAGTGGTGTACCTATCTATGGTTGATGCCTCCATTGGGCAAGGTATGGCTGTAATCTTAGGGTGAACAAAGCAAACACAAGGAGATGATGGCTGGAGCGCTGAAAGTTTTCATACACTCACCCCCAGTCACAGATCTGGGTTGAATCCATCATCATTCTTTAGCTCACTTCGCCACCTCAGTTCAGACCCAGCTATATGCAAATCAGTCTTGACCCTAGGCCTCATGGGAACAGTCCAGCCCAAACTGCCAAGCCAGGTCTTCCCTGAACCGGAAACAAGCATCCTGGGACCGGTTTCTGGGTAACACCCTTCATCAGCCAGGCTAGCTGGAATCCAGAGGCAAGGTGAGCAAGGGACCCACGTCTGGGCATACCCTGCCAACTTAGGGCGAACAAAGCAAACACAAGTAGATGATGGACGGAGCGCTGAAACTTTTCAGACAGTCACCCCAGTCACAGATCTGCGTTGAATCCATCATCATGCTTTAGCTCAGTTCGCCACCTCAGATCAGACCCAGCTATATGCAAATCAGTCTTGACCCTGTGCCTCATGGGAACAGTCCAGCCCGAACTGCCAAGCCAGGTCTTCCCTGAACCAGAAACAAGCATCCTGGGACCGGTTTCTGGGTAACACCCTTCATCAGCCAGGCTAGCTGGAATCCAGTGGCAAAGTGAGCAAGGGACCCACGTCTGGGCATATCCTGCCAACTTAGGGCGAACAAAGCAAACACAAGGAGATGATGGACGGAGCGCTGAAACTTTTCAGACACTCACCCCCAGTCACAGATCTGGGTTGAATCCATCATCATTCTTTAGCTCACTTCGCCACCTCAGTTCAGACCCAGCTATATGCAAATCAGTCTTGACCCTGTGCCTCATGGGAACAGTTCAGCCCGAACTGCCAAGCCAGGTCTTCCCTGAACCGGAAACAAGCATCCTGGGACCGGTTTCTGGGTAACACCCTTCATCAGCCAGGCTAGCTGGAATCCAGTGGCAAAGTGAGCAAGGGACCCACGTCTGGGCATACCCTGCCAACTTTGGGCGAACAAAGCAAACACAAGGAGATGATGGACGGAGCGCTGAAACTTTTCAGACACTCACCCCCAGTCACAGATCTGCGTTGAATCCATCATCATTCTTTAGCTCACTTTGCCACCTCAGCTCAGACCCAGCTATATGCAAATCAGTCTTGACCCTGTGCCTCATGGGAACAGTCCAGCCCGAACTGCCAAGCCAGGTCTTCCCTGAACCGGAAACAAGCATCCTGGGACCGGTTTCTGAGTAACACCCTTCATCAGCCAGGCTAGCTGGAATCCAGTGGCAAAGTGAGCAAGGGACCCACGCCTGGGCATACCCTGCCAACTTAGGGCGAACAAAGCAAACACAAGGAGATGATGGACGGAGCGCTGCAACTTTTCAGACACTCACCCCCAGTCACAGATCTGTGTTGAATCCATCATCATTCTTTAGCTCACTTCGCCACCTCCGTTCAGACCCAGCTATATGCAAATCAGTCTTGACCCTGTGCCTCATGGGAACAGTCCAGCCCGAACTGCCAAGCCAGGTCTTCCCTGAACCGGAAACAAGCATCCTGGGACCGTTTTCTGGGTAACACCCTTCATCAGCCAGGCTAGCTGGAATCCAGTGGCAAAGTGAGCAAGGGACCCACGTCTGGGCATACCCTGCCAACTTTGGGCGAACAAAGCAAACACAAGGAGATGATGGACGGAGCGCTGAAACTTTTCAGACACTCACCCCCAGTCACAGATCTGCATTGAATCCATCATCATTCTTTAGCTCACTTCACCACCTCAGTTCAGACCCAGCTATATGCAAATCAGTCTTGACCCTGTGCCTCATGGGAACAGTTCAGCTCCAACTGCCAAGCCAGGTCTTCCCTGAACCGGAAACAAGCGTCCTAGGACCGGTTTCTGGGTAACACCCTTCATCAGCCAGGCTAGCTGGAATCCAGTGGCAAAGTGAGCAAGGGACCCACATTTGGGCATACCCTGCCAACTTAGGGTGAACTAAGCAAACACAAGGAGATGATGGACGGAGCGCTGAAACTTTTCAGACACTCACCCCCAGTCACAGATCTGGGTTGAATCCATCATTATACTTTAGCTCACTTCGCCACCTCAGTTCAGACCCAGCTATATGCAAATCGGTCTTGACCCTGTGCCTCATGGGAACAGTCCAGCCCGGACTGCCAAGCCAGGTCTTCCCTGAACAGGAGACAAGCATCCTGGGACCGGTTTCTGGGTAACACCCTTCATCAGCCAGGCTAGCTGGAATCCAGTGGCAAAGTGAGCAAAGGACCCACGTCTGGGCATACCCTGCCAACTTAGGGTGAACAAAGCAAACACAAGGAGATGATGGATGGAGCGCTGAAACTTTTCAGACACTCACCCCCAGTCACAGATCTGGGTTGAATCCATCATCATTCTTTAGCTCACTTCGCCACCTCAGTTCAGACCCAGCTATATGCAAATCGGTCTTGACCCTGTGCCTCATGGGAACAGTCCAGCCCGAACTGCCAAGCCAGGTCTTCCCTGAACCGGAAACAAGCATCCTGGGACCGTTTTCTGGGTAACACCCTTCATCAGCCAGGCTAGCTGGAATCCAGTGGCAAAGTGAGCAAGGGACCCACGTCTGGGCATACCCTGCCAACTTAGGGCGAACAAAGCAAACACAAGGAGATGATGGACGGAGCGCTGAAACTTTTCAGACACTCACCCCCAGTCACAGATCTGGATTGTATCCATCATCATTCTTTAGCTCACTTCGCCACCTCAGTTCAGACCCAGCTATATGCAAATCAGTCTTGACCCTGTGCCTCATGGGAACAGTCCAGCCCGAACTGCCAAGCCAAGTCTTGCTCACTTTGCCACTGGATTCAAGCTAGCCTGGCTGATGAAGGGTGTTACCCAGAAACCGGTCCCAGGATGCTTGTTTCCGGTTCAGGGAAGACCTGGCTTGGGAGTTCGAGCTGGACTGTTCCCATGAGGCACAGGGTCAAGACTGATTTGCATATAGCTGGGTCGGAACTGAGGTGGCGAAGTGAGCTAAAGAATGATGATGGATTCAACCCAGATCTGTGACTGGGGGTGAGTGTCTGCAAAGTTTCAGCGCTCCGTCCATCATCTCCTTTTGTTTGCTTTGTTTGCCCTAAGTTGGCAGGGTATGCCCAAACGTGGGTCACTTGCTCACTTTGCCACTGGATTCAAGCTAACCTGGCTGATGAAGGGTGTTACCCAGAAACTGGTCCCAGAATGCTTGTTTCCGGTTCAGGGAAGACCTGGCTTGGCAGTTCGGGGTGGACTGTTCCCATGAGGCACAGGGTCAAGACTGATTTGCATATAGCTGGGTCTGAACTGAGGTGGCGAAGTGAGCTAAAGAATGATGATGGATTCAACCCAGGTCTGTGACTGGGGTGAGTGTCTGCAAAGTTTCAGCGCTCCGTCCATCATCTCCTTGTGTTTGCTTTGTTTGCCCTAAGTTGGCAGGGTATGCCCAGACGTGGGTCCCTTGCTCACTTTGCTACTGGATTCAAGCTAGCCTGGCTGATGAAGGGTGTTACCCAGAAACCGGTCCCAGGATGCTTGTTTCCGATTCAGGGAAGACCTGGCTTGGCAGTTCGGGCTGGACTGTTCCCATGAGGCACAGGGTCAAGACTGATTTGCATATAGCTGGGTCTGAACTGAGGTGGCGAAGTGAGCTAAAGAATGATGATGGATTCAACCCAGATCTGTGACTGGGGTGACTGTCTGCAAAATTTCAGCGCTCCGTCCATCATCTCCTTGTGTTTGCTTTGTAATCTTAGGGTACCACAACTAGGTGGCACCAGATTACATAAATGACGTAGAATGTTGCTTTCATTAGTGGAAATGTAGCACACTAGCTGCAAAATGACATTTGGTTCGAGCGCTGAATATCCTGTGTGCAGTGGTAGCTTGTGCTGTTGTTACTAGTGCTTTATCTGTTGTGCGTAACAGACGTATGCCCTCTGTTGCCTGTGCTGTATCTGCTTTCTTGTGAGGTAACCTTTCATTGCTGCGGCCCATGCTTGACATAACACTTGAGAAAAATGTGAACGTCGAATATCATGTTCTACCAATTCTACATGTTAGCGAAACTTCCATTGTCAGTGCTCATGCTGTCCCTGTTCTGTCTCCGTGTGAAAGTACTTTACACAGGTTCAAACCATGCAGTACATGTCACACGTATAAAGCGTGCCTGTAGTCCTTGACAAGCTTCTTTCTGTGATGTACTATTTCTGTTTTGTGTGGGAAGTTTGCTCTTCAGCTGCCATAGATGTTCATTTTTATTTTGTTATATTTTAGACTGTTCCTTATGGTGCCACATGCTACCAAACCGTCTTCAGAGTCATTTGAGGATAACTCAGACAGTAAAAACAAATATAATATAAACAAACAAAAATGTAGTCGAGTAAACACACCATGTTGCAATTAATTAAAAACAAAGTGGATTCTTACAGGATCTGGTCTGTCTGATCTAGTCTGTCAGAGCAGGTAGATCCTGATCCAGAAAATCAAGGATTTCTGACAATTCCACTCACAGATGTAACTTACAACATTGGCATGTATGGCATTTTTCCATAGTCGTAGTATAGGTTCAGTGCTTTAAATGGGAAAAAATAAGTGCAGGTACTCATTAAAATGAGCTAGAGGTGTAGTGAGGGGGCGGGGCTAGGGGCGGGGCTAAGGGCAAGACATGATGATACTTAACGACTTCTATATTAGTTGCAGCACATACCAAAACACATGAGAAATGTGTTTATATAAACAAAGCAGGTTAACTCATTACACAAAATGAAAGAGAAATGCGATAATATGTTAACATTTCCTTTTTTTTGCAATAGTTGCACCTTCTTAATGTCATACTGTTAATTGCGGTTGTTTGACAACAATACTATATATTTTTGAGCATTCGAGTAGGAAGAAACTGAAAATACCCCCACTTCGAACCAAAGCTCTTATGGCACCAAGCAAATGAAGCAAACAATCATGACCCTCCCCAGAAGATATCTCTTGTCTCTTCCATCGAACTATCCATTCATCCTACCATTTACCTGCTGATATCCACCATTTAACCTTTACATTCTATTGTCTATTCAGTCTTTCATCCATCATTCAGTTTTTCAACATTCCATCTATCCACCCTTCATATCCAAACCTATCCATCCATCTCCAAACCTATCCATTCATCCTTTCACTCATCCATCCATCAACCCTTTCACTCCTTTATTCCATCCACCCTTTCACTCAAACCCTCCTTTCACTCATCCATCATCCACCCTTTCATCCATCCTCCCTACCTTTCATTCATCCATCCAATCTTTCACTTATCCACCCACCGTCCGCCCTTTTATCCAATCATCCACCCTCTTTCACCCATGCATGCTTTCACTCATCCATCCATCTATTCATCCATCCATCTATACATCCACCCTTGCTCACTCATCCATCCACTCACTCACCCACCAACCCTCCCTTTTACCTTATTTATGAATCTTTGTCGCCGAGCAGACATGTAGAAACAAAGTGCCACCCATTTTCTTTAAAATACCTGCTGAGACAGTCTTGATTCTCTCTCTCGTTCTCTCACTTTTTTCTTACAAAAACAGGCACACAGATGCAGGCAAACACACAAACATAGCAGACACACAAAAGACTCAGGTATGATAAAAGCCATGTTTCACCTACCATGGCTGTAGCCTGATTGCCACTGTCAGGCGACTGACATGATTCCTGTGTTTGCACAAATGCACAGGATAGTGTGAATGTGATTGACAGCACAGGGCCTGAACGGACCCTGCTCTGTCAAGCACAGCGTGATGGTGAGCACCCGGGCATTATTCAAATGAGCCCTGCTGAATAGCTCAGCTGGGGCTCAGATCCGGGCTGCAGAAGCGGCGCCTTGGCTGCCAGAGACACGTTCCACTCCTGCTCACCAGCAAAGCCAATGAGCCCACCTTTTCATGAGTACCGGTACTCTCCTCGGAAGTAGAGAAGTGCCGGTACCAGAGTGATAAATCTAAGAAGTGCCGGTACTCAGTACCGGTGAGTACCGGCCCATTTAAAGCACTGTGTAGGTTTACGAGCAGGAACATGGGCATTCTCAGGAAGGGCAGGCAGGTTGTCATACAAAGGTAATAAACACCAACATGGTTGTAACTTTGTTGGTACTCAAAAACCTTTCCAAAGGGTTTTTGCATCCGATTTGCCCCCTTAACTCTAGGGCAAAAAATCTGGTGGAAGGGCATTAACTATGTAACGACATTTGACTTTCCTCTTGGGTCATTAATAATAGTATCTCATGCTGATAAAGGCCGCTCAGTGCAATGATATGATGTAATGTGCTAAATACACTTTTTATGTAGAAGTTCATACCTCAGCTAAAAAAATAAAATGGCAGTCTGCTGCACTTGCAGCAGGGCAGAAGGTTTAGGCTGAGCTAATAATTGCACTCCTCAGCCTCAACTGTGCTGCTTTTCCAGCCTTAATGCAACACAGACAGGACCACAGAGAATTATGGGACCCCGCCGTCACCTCCTCACTACAACTGGTCTTGTGGTGCTGGTAGCGAGACAGGAGACGCTTTGGTGTTTGGCGTGTGGTTGGCCGTCTCAGGGCCTGCGCACTCCCGCTGTCAGCCCCCAGTCAGCTGGGAGTGTAGCTTGGTAGCGTGGGCATCGCCTGTTTCATAGCGTAGGCTACGATTACAGTGACTCACCCTGTGAAACATGCTGCATGTGCTGACAGCCTTGCCAATAGCATGTTGCAAGGCCTGTTTAAGGCGTGGGGCCTGTGGTATTTGCTCCATCCGCCCCTTCCTAGGCTAATGAACATGCCCTATGAAGCAGGGACTATCTCCCAATATTTGATGTGAGATACCTATATTCCTGGGAAAGATGCCTGACCCCACATGGGCAATATGTGAGCCCCAAAACATGTCAGTGGAAATAAGAACTAGGATCCATTGCTCGGCTCTGCTGTTTTCAATCTTCTGATGTGGAGACACAAGCAAAAAACATTTTTAGCTCACCCACATACAATTTTAATATAGGTCTGGCAGCTTAACACAGGGAGAACATAAATGTTGGCATAAGTGACAAAACCACACCCAAAGCAGGCAACCAATATCTAGGAGACTGTACAACCAGTAAACAGTAGTATTCTCATATACCACACTAGGTAGGTGAGCATTTCTCATCTATATGAGTAAATAAATGAACGGTAATTCCAAAAGAGGTTTGGCTGTTTTGTCCAAGATTTTTGTACTTCTTGTATATTTATATCTATTTATGGAAATAGACACTCGCTCACTCTTTAGTCTGTTAGTTACATGTGTTGTACCTGTCCTGTATGTGAGAGAATTGTGTGATGTTCCTTCTGCTACTGCCACATGTCCTTAATGTATTATTGTATGATGGAAGGTTACCTTGATTGTGTTGTAAAGTTCGGTATTAAAATCTCCACTACACATAATAAAAAACGATTCACAGTGCAAATGCTTGTTTGAATACTTGATAAGAGTGAACCCTCCCGAAGTATGTGAAACAAGCAGTTTTAAAATGGAGAAGGCGACGTTGTAAAATTTTGAAAACATAGCTGACAAGTGGTTCAAATTCATGTATGACACCTTCAGGCAAGTATAGCATTAGCCAACAGTAAACTGCATGCTGGGGTTTTGAGCTCACTGCCTGCTCTTAAAAAATATTTTCAGAGCCTTTCACAAAGGGGAAGGGGTCCCCTTGGGACCCCTTCCCATTTGTGACTCCATTACCACCCTCTTGAAGAGGGTGGTAATTTGCGAGTGCGGTCATGGGTTACAGAGTCGCTATTTGGAAGGGAACGCCCCTTCCAAATAGCGAGTCTCTAAACACTTTTTTGCGAGTCGCAATTCATTTGTGACTCGCAAAATTGTGTTAGTACATGGCCATTCCAATTTTAGTATGCGCAAACGGGTCGCTAACCCGTTTGCGCATGCTAAAATTGGTCGTACATCTGGCCCTAAGTGCCGTAAAAATATTCAACATAGAGGCACTTGACCAATGCTATTCAAAGGGCAGTGTTTCCAGAGAACAAACTTGTGACTTTGGAACCCTACGGTGACTACGCAATACTCTTTGTGAAAGGGTCAAAGAAACAGTAGCATCAAATCTCAGTTTATTAGGGCAGTACTTCAAAGTATAGGAGTGCAACTTGCAACTAAAAGTATCGGTTTGTATGAAGTGCAAAAATGTAGGGCCTCATTTACGAGGAAATGACACAGTGCGGTGCCTCAAGCCAATTTGTTACGTCGAGCTGTATCATTTTAAAAGCACAGAGATGTGCTGTATTTACAGCAATATGGCGCATCCCTGTGCTCTCCCCTGCGCGGGCGCTAAAACACCAGCCGTACACCAACACAGGCACCCTTGTACCATGGTGAAAGGGTGCCTGCATTACAGGGATGATTGTTGTTGTGCAGGAAGGCGCACCTTCCTGCACAAAAACAATCATTGATGGCTTTTTCTGCTTTCTATGTGTGCTGCAGAATGCAGCACATGTAGAAACAGGAAAAGAACGAGGAGAAATAAAAGTATTTCTTCTCGTTGTGCTACTCTTATGCCTTCCCTGAGGAGGCGTAGGATTCTGACGCATTCCCAGGTTTACAAAACGTTGTAAATCTGGGAATGCGTCAGATTCCATGGGTGATGCGCGGGAACACCCACAGCAACACCCATGGCACGCCCCTTTTCGGTAAAGTAATGTGTGAAAAGGGGCCATATTTACGAGGCCATGAAAAGCCACACAGGGTGGCTTTGCAAGGCCTTGTAAATATGGGCCAGCACACTCCGCGCTGGTGCGTCAAAAAAAACGATTCACCAGCGGCGCAAGGGGCTTGTAAATAAGCTCCTTAGTTTCAGGTCCTGGCACTAAAACTATGATGTGGTTTCGATTCATCTGCTACAAAATTGTTCTGTACCCAAAGAACGGTCTACACAACCCCCACTGAAAGAATGAAGTTCAAACTCAGACCTGGAAAACACAAAAAAAATTCAATTGAGGAGGGAGAAGCTGTCCAAGGCCCTATGGGAGGGAGCTAGTGCTAGCCACAGGGCTACGTCGATGGGGGTTGAAAAGGGCTGAGTTCCTCCCTACCAAATTACTGTGGAACTCACGGCCGATGGACCTTTATTGCCTGCTGAGAAGTGTATAGGGGAGAATCCATTCATTTAGACAGGATCACAATTTATAGGGACTATGACTCTGAAGAATCACAGACTCCGGATTCCAAGTTAGTGGGGTTTATTACAAAGCCAAAAACAACTGAATGTACAAGCACCTCTTCACGAGGTTGTAGAAATACATGGGAACTAATACAAATACAAACCTACGGGCTAACTTTATATGATGAATCATAAACAGAATGACAATCTCCAGAAGCAGAACGCAGGCAATGATTGACCCCACATCAAGTTCGGTCTTCATCTGCGGAGAATGAATAAAAAGCATTAGTCTGTCCCTATACTACCACTATCATGACATCCCTACTTAGCATTTCCCAGGCAAGACCATGAAAAAAGGTGTCAGTGCGTGAAGTCTTCCTAAGAAATACACTCACGTTGTATGGGTCAAGTAGCCAAAAGCTGCAGAGCTCGTTCTGAGATGCTCCTTCTCTCCTTCGATCTCCTCACCCCTTCTCCTGACTCCACCTCGGGACACTATCTCTAATACAAAACATAAAAACATAGAACACGCCAACAGATCACCTCATTCCGCTGGACACTTCCCATAGGTTATTTTCCACGCGGTGTCGGCGCTCCCAGCTCCTGGCTCGATGACCTTGATTCCCAAGCCTCCCTCAGTGAGAAAGAACACCGGCTCCCAATTATCTGTAGTTCGTGCACATTTGTATCACATCCTCCAAAGCCTAATATCTCCTAAACAAAAGACGTTATTCTAACTAACAAAGACGACTTTCTCCACCTGCAACAGAAATGTGAGAACAGAACAAATTCAATGTGCACATGAAATTTCTAACAGCCCTATTTCAGAGCCCCAAGGGAAAATACAATTCAGGCCTACAGAAATCGGCCAGCATAAGAGTGAAACACATAGGCCTTTCAAATACACACATAAGTGAACATTTCATTTAGGCCTTTTTACCTCATTACATTGCAGAAGCACATCAAATTCATGTTAACTGTGAGCAACTTATGAAATCCTACATGTTAAATGCAACTTAGTCACGTCTATGTGCAACTTTAATATAGTGCATGTTTAAATCATACACATCATGTCACATATAAGCAATTTTGTTAGGCAAATTACATCAAATACTATGGATTACAATATTATAACATGAATGCTACGTTGTCTCTTTACATGGCACAACACTTTTCCTGCCGTTTACACTTTCACATGTTATTACCGAACACTTTCTAATGGTCAAATGTCAATACAACATAAGAGTATATGCGGGTGCGGACTATCCGTGATTATGGTGCACCCCTACAAATTACAGAACACCATCGCGCTCCATCAGTCCCCCCTCTGATGACAAGTGTCATCACAATAATTCACAACTCCCTGGAGAAAGAACCGAGCTAAACAGAAGTTGTAGCCTGTCTTCCCTGTCGGAACTTCTCTAGGCTCTTGAGATTCTCATAGTGACTGTCCTGCAGTCTCTCCATTCTCCTTTCTCCCTCCCTAAGGGATCTCTCAACTTGTCCTGCCTTATGCCATTTGTAAGCCTTCACAAATCACAACAATATAATCACACAAATCACAACTATGATAATGGGCTTCACAATATAACCAAGTATTCCCATTCCAAGGTTTGGAAACCAACTTCCTACCTTCTGGAAACCTTTCCCAACCTTGTCCCAAACACACTCTGTTGCCAAATCATGTATCTCACTATGAATCTCAGTGATGTTACTTATACACTTCTTCAGATCTTTGCTATTGTCAGGTATATAAGTACAGCACTGTTGAACCCTCAACATTTTACAGGCTTCCCCTTCTTTCGCTAGCAAAACATCTAAAGCAAGACGATTTTGCATCACCATAGCTCTTATCGACACCATCTCTCCATCTACAAGTAACAACGACTGAGCTGTATTCGTTGACAACTTGTCCACAATAGTCGACAAACTTCTAATTTTAACATCATTGAGAACCACTCCTAGACTTAGTATCATCGCTCCAAATACATCTCCAACTATCTCTCCTGCACTTGTACCTCTTCTCTCTCGAGGATGCACTCCACCTTTCATGTGTCCTAGATCCTCAAAATGGTATATCTTGGGAAACACCACGGCTACATAACATGTACCATACCAATTCAACGGCAATCGCACATATCAAAATACAGAAGCAAACAGGATGACGGACCCAGAGAATAGCACCTCACTATAACATTGCCACTATAATTTTTTGTTTATCGTGCACACTTTGACACCTGTCACCCTTCAGTGTCACTGTTTTACAGATTATACAGCAGTTTTAAACAAATGAAGGTGCACCGAAAAGAGCAATGCAGTCTTTGTAGGTTTTCTTCAAATTCTTTCTATATTCCAATTTTTTCATAAAATACAGCCAACGCGTTTCGTTCCCAAATCACAGTTTGTGGAACTTCATCAGGGCTGCAACAAATAACATAAACAAACTTATAATACGAAACACAAAACAACTTGATGGACATAACTCAATAACAAAAATAGTCACACAGACAAAATGAAATAGACACATTTTCTTAGTGTTTGCCAGGTTGCCAATCAACCCTTATTAGACTTTATCTCATTTATAAGAAATACAATGAGTGAAAATTTCTATTTACAAATATCTCATTTAAAAAAATATCATTGAGACAAGTAATCTATTTACAGGTATTAAATAAATATAGAAAGTAATTTGAGAATGTGGTATGTTAATCCGATGACGAAACCACACTAGTTCGAAACTCAGAGAGAGGTGGTGGTGAAAGAAACGAAGGAAGGGGGTGAAAAAGAGGACAAAGGAGGAAGAGAAAGTGAAGGCTAGAGAAGTATGCCATCTCACCTCTTGAGGTAAATATAATTGATGCGCCGTAACTGATGAGTAGAAGATAACAATTGAAATCCCAAAACTCCTGGGGGACTCCAAGGTGAAGACTTGCCACCTAAAACAGGAGTAATGCCAATCTTGATTACACCAATGCGATTTATTTGGTGTTACAACATTAATACCATAGTAACGAATACTGGCCCCATATGGCTTGATGCCTTGGTTATGAATGGCAATGCATCGAGTACTGGCCTTTAAAGGCTAATTCCCTTTGTTAAAAAAAGGCAAAGCGTCGAACATTCCGACACTCGGGAGATAAAAAAGAACTGTTAAAAGGGACCATACGACTGCGCTGGTTGCGTCTGCTTTCAAGCCAAACCGATGAAACTTGCTCCTAAAAACACCCGTATAGTGCACACAGTTGTACTTATGGCCGTGCCCAGCGCTCTCCCTTACATGCGCTGAGCGTTAGGACTTTCCCTTGTATTTTTAAATATTATACATGCCGATGTTTTCCCGTGATTACCAGAAAAATGGATTAGCTCAGCCCCACAGCACCCAAATGGCAAATCGCCCGCATACCTTAAATCGTGGATCTTAGATCATGTAAACCCGTATAATGCATGCGGTTGTGTATAGGACCTTGCCTAGCGCTCTTCCTTAAACGCATACATTTTTTTTTAAAAACCACAATTTTTAGATTAGCTCAGCCTTACAACGCCCAAATGGCAAATCTCCCGCATACCTTAATAAGTGGATCCAGTCATCAGTTCCGTGGCGCCGGTTGTCGTGTCGCACATAGGCATTTTTCCCCACACACAAAGTACACATTTGGCACCACTTACACCATCTCCTGCAAGAAAGTCTTCGCAGTTGCTTCAATCGTGAAGATGTGATCACATACACTCTGTCCCACACAGATATTATCATAATAGGTTTGTACCTGTCTAATGCAAAGCTTCCATCTCTGTTCGAAATCTAAAGCTATTGGACCAGAACTCCCTCTCGCCTTGTGAGCTAATTCCTCCTTGGTCCACGCAGTTTTCCCCTCTCTACTGTTAGTCTTCACTGACGACTGTCTATGTCTATCTTCTACTTGATCTACAAATTTCTTCTCTATGTCAGTTAACATACATGTCAAATTGTGATGATGTGCATAAGCGGTATCTAAGGTGACGGTAGGTATGAAATACTTTCCCACTCTATCTTCTTGCTTGTAATAATCGTACTTGTTCAGGTGCTTGTAAGCTGGAACTTCTGAAAGCACCACATCATAATTAGAGAAATAATATTCATAATGTCCCTTACCGTAAAACATACTAGGCAATAAACTACATGTAATACCATATGTCAAAGGAAGATGATGATAACAAATACCTTCCTCCGCAGACACAGGCAATTGCATACACACATAGAAATCTCTCACATCCATCGTGTTCACATACTCATATAGCAGCTTGGCATAAGCATTAAGCGTGTAATCACCTTTAGACAAATCTACGTGTAACATACGACTAGTCTGATCTAGCATAGCCTTTTCAGCTCCTACGATATCCTCTTTTGTGCTAGAAGTAACAGGTGTAGTTGTCCCCTTCACTTTCACCCCTTCAACTTCTGCATCATGTGAAAATATTTACAGAAACAATAATAACTACCGCTATTACTATTATCACTCCTACTATGAGTGTACCTATCACACACTTAGACCTACGATTCGAATTTCCAGACTCCATCTTCAATTATTTGTTGGCACAGCAAGAGGATTCGCACAAAGTTTCTTTTTCTGCCCCTTATTGCTGTAATCCAGTTCAATACAATTTTTTGAAGTTCTGGAAATAGATTGACATTTTTGTTCTTCTCTTTTTATTTACAGAGTTCAAAATACTTCCTTAGCCCTCTTTTTTCTTCTACTGAAAGTACCCTAAATGTATTCTTCTTCCACTCGGGCCTAAGTTATCTTCTTTCAAAGCAATGTATTTACAATTCACAGTTCAATCAACAGTCTCTTATAAGCTCGGAACCAATTTCAATTATGAAGCGTTGCAAAATTTCAAGACGAAAAGCTGCAATTTCCTTAGCTGGTGGCTGATATCCAAAAGTTGGGAAAGACAAGTCTTGGAGGATCAAAACTCGCACTTTGCTCAATATTGGAGGTCTTGGTACTGTCACTGTCAACATCCCCCACCCCATTTCCAGTCCAGAGACTATCAGCTCAATATCAATTTTCAGTTCAGGAGACCTGCTGACCACTCGTGAAGACCTCAGCCTCCCGGTCCACACTGCACCCGGCATCAGTAGCCAGATAAGTCCACTCTGGGGCGGCGTATCTCGGACAAGGCACCCTCGCTCTTCTCGACCTTCTCAGACTCCCCTGTGTTTGTCCTGCGTCACTTAACTCCGATTCAGACGTTTCAGATACAGGGGCAAGATCTCTTTCATGTGCCAATCTCAGATTTAATCTCCTTTGCCTCCCAGGCCACGCTTCCTCTGAAAGCTGTGCCCTTCTTCTCTGCACCCGACCACCTTGTGCACCAGTTCTTTCGGCTGAGTCTGACTCTATACCACTCGCAATGTTACTGTCTCCCTCAGAGTTAATACCTGGGCCTTGTGTAGCATGACCCCCCTCAGCTTGCTCTGGTGGGCAACCAGCTTCGTCAATAACCCTCACAGCTTGGCTTGTCCTCTCCTGTGGTCTTGCAACCACAGCTGGATTTTCTTCTCGGAGAGGAGCTGTTTCTTCCAAGGGTTTTGAAACTCTGCGGGTGTGGGAGGCATGTATCCAGTTCGGCAAGCCTCCACACTTCACAGCTGTATTTGTCACTAGGATCACTTGATAGGGACCCCTCCAGCGGGCGTCAAGGCAACTCTTCCTCAAATGCTTGCGAACGAGCACCCGGTCACCCGGACACAAGTCGTGGCACAGGTCCTTCGAGGTTGGGGCAGTCGCAGCTTCAACCTGGTGAGACACAGAACGGACTACGTCAGCCAGTCCTTTGCAATAGTCTAGTATCAAATCGTCTGTGATGTTTATCAAGGCTGTAGATGGCACTGCTGGCAAGCGCATCGCCCTCCCCATCAAGATCTCATGAGGCGAGAGACCAGTTCTCCTATCGGGGATACTACGGATACTCATCAACACCAAAGGCAATGCATCAGACCATTTCAAAGACGTAGATGAACACACTTTTGCCATTCTCATCTTGAGAGTTCCATTAATTTGCTCCACAATTCCAGATGCCTCGGGCCTGTAGCTACAATGCAGTCTCTGATCAACTTGTAAAGCGGCACAAAGCATCCTAATGATCTCACTATGGAAGTGCGTTCCTCTATCCGACTCCAATGAAGTTGGAAATCCGAACTGTGGTATAAGCTCCCTGAGCAACAATTTTGCTACTGTGAGACTATCACACCTCCTTGTTGGATGAGCTTCCACCCATCGTGACAAAACACACACCACAACCAAAATGTACCTCAATCCATTGCACCTAGGCATCTCTACGAAGTCAAGTTGGATCCTATTAAAGGGTCCCCCTGACCTCCCAATGTGACTCAATGCAACCACAGTCTTCTTTCCAGCATTCATCTGTTGACACGTAACACATCTGTGACACACTGCTTCAGCAAACGCACGAAACCGTGGATTGAACCACGTCTGCCTGAACACTCGCACCATGGCATCTCTACCAATATGAACTGCTCCATGAATCTGCCTTGCCATAGGACTCAATAAGTCATCTGGTAGCACTGCTCGACCATCAGCTGAAACCCAAATACCATCATCTCTTTTCTCACAACCTGCCTTAATCCAACCAGCTTCCTCCTGTTCTGACACTTCTCCCTGCAGGCGCTTGAGCTCGTCCCAAGTATCTGCTATGGCTAACATCATGCTGAGCTCGGTTCTTCCTGGGCTCTCTTCAGCATATTATCCTGTGAAAATGCACCCTTGTTCAGCACAGAAACGTGCAACTTCGTCCGCATACCTATTCCCAAGGGTGACAAAGTCCTCCCCCCTCCTGTGGGTGGCACATTTAACCACAGCAATCTCTTTTGGACGTTGCAAGGCTTCCAGCAATTTCCTCCATATTCCCCTTTCCTGATCGGAGATCCTGATGGCGTTAACAATCCCCTCTGTGACCATAGCTGTCCGAAGTCATGAATCATCCCGAAACCGTACTGGCTATCGGTGTAGATGGTGACTCGGATTTGCTCGGCAACCAAGCAGGCAAGCGTCAAGGCAATGGTCTCAGCCACTTGTGTAGAGTATGCTCCCTGTAAACAAGCAGCTTCCACAACTCCAGAAATGATGCATACAGCTAATGCTGCTCTCAAATGACCCACATTATCTCTTAGGCATGAACCATCTACAAAAAATATTTCATTGGATTCAGGTAGAGGTTCATCGACAATGTCAGGTCTCGGTTTGGTGCAAAGTTCAGTCACATCGAGACAGTCATGGTCCTCACAATCTTCATCATCAACATTTGGCAAAGGCATCAAGGTAGCAGGATTCAATATTGAAACATCTTTTCGGAGTCACATTCTCTGAAGCAAGTATGACTTGCTCATAGCATGTGAGTCTGTTATTGGTCAAATGCTGAGTCTTTGTTCTCGTCATCAGGAGCTCCACTGAGTGTGGAACATACACAGTTAAAGGGTGACCCATGACTATGCTCTCACACCTTTCAATGCTGACACCTGTTGCAGCAACAGATTTGAGACATCCGGGCAACGCTGAAGCTACCGGGTCTAAGGTAGCTGAGAAGTAGGCAACTGGTCTACGGACACCTCCATGAGTCTGAGTTAGTACTGACAGTGCGCAACCTTCTCTCTCACAGCAAAACAGTGAGAAGGACTTGTTGTAATCAGGCATTCCCAGAGCCGGATCGCGGCAAAGGCTTTCTCTCAGCTCCAAGAAAGCAACCAAACAGTCGTTATCCCATGGTACCGGATCACTTACATCCTTGTGTGTCAACCTCTGCAGAGGCTTTGCCTTCAATGAAAAGTTGGGTATCCATTGACGGCAGTACCCAACCATTCCCAGAAACATCCTGACTTGTTTCTGTGTGGTAGGCACAGTCATATTCATGATTGCCTCAATGCGGTCCGGTGACACCTTCCTCTTGCCTTTCTCAATTCGGTGACCCAAATACTGAACCTCAGTCAGACAGTACTGTAATTTGCTTGGAGACACCTTGTGTCCATTATCTGCTAGATGATTTAACAGTGCAATGGTATCAATCCTGCAAGCATCTTCCGTTTAAGACGCAATCAAGAGGTCATAGATATACTGCACGAGAAATGAATTTTGTGGCAGTACGAGACTCTCAAGATTCTTCTTCAGGATCTGATTGAAAATCGATGGACTCTCTGTATACCCTTGTGGGATACAACACCATGTTAACACACGATCTTCCAGACGGAAAGCGAATAAAAATTGGCTTTCCTCTTGCAAGGAGTATCGAGAAGAATGCTTGGCACAAGTCAATCACTGTGAACCACTCAGCTTCGCACTGTATCTGGAATAGGATCACTGATGGATTCGGTACCACAGGACAACATGGAACTACAATTGTGTTGACCTTTCGCAGGTCCTGTACGATTCTAAACTTTCCACTCAGCTTCTGCAGTCCCATTATAGGGGAATTACATGGGCTCCCCATTATCTCCTTCAAAATTCCTTGTTCGATCATGGACTCAATCACGGGCTTAATTCCTGCCACCGTTTCCGGCGTCAGGTTATATTGAGGCGGTCTCGGGAACTCAGCATTTGGCTTGACCTGAATCTTAACTGGCTCAACCCTTTTGATCAATCCTATCTCTTCCCCTGTGAAATCCCATACCTCCAGAAAGACAGAGTCCCTCAAATCAAGTGGTAAATCCTCAACCGTTAACACAGGGAACATCTCTATGCAGAGATTCTGGTTCGCCAGTTTGAATGCAATGTCATCATCATTAGTCGTCAACTCCACTCCTTTGGGCATGCCATAGCTAGTGCAGTTCAATTTACACAACAGATCACGACCCAACAAACAGACTGGACTTGAGTCACACACTACAAATTGGTGTCGATCGTGAAATGTTCCTATTCTCACAGGTATCTCATCTGTCAATGGATTGGTCATTCTCTTATTCGCAACTCCTACAACTTGGATCGATTGTCTCGAGAGGGGTAGGTTTGGGACTACTGCTGATCTCACAGTAGAACGGGTAGCACCAGTATCAATCAGAAAGGTGATAGGGTGACCGTCAACATCTGCCTCTACATACGGTCCTCTCTGGTCTACCTCCAAGACTGTTCCAAGGGTACTGTCTTCCTCCCCCCTCAGGCACCATCATTGTAACGGGTCTGGGTCGAACTCATCGAAAGTCTCAATGAGTGGTATCTGCTGGTACGCTCTGCTAGCTTGCGGTATTCTCGGTGGTTGGGGAATTTGCACTTGTGGTCCTAAGCTTCCTCCTTGTACAGACCTGGGTCTTACTGTGGTATTTACCGTCTCAGGTACCTGTACTATCTCCTCATCTTGGACCTGATTAGCTGGATTTAACCTGCACTCGTGCTTCCAATGCCCGATTTTGTGATAATAATGACATGCAGTAGTCTTCTTCAGAGTACCAACGTTTACTCCTGTCTTGGGTGTACAGGTTTCCCTCTTCCCTGACCTGACGAGTTTTGGCCCCCCCTCTGGCCGTTCCCCTGTCTTCGTTCCAGTGTTCCTCCGCTCGGCTTCCTCCGCTCGGCTGTGCTTGATCTATCCTTTCTGCATTCCTCATATGGACTAGCATCAACTTATCCTTGAGCTTCTTATGCTTCGAGTCTACTTCATCACTACAGTATCTAGCATATCGTAGGATTTCATCCACGAACTTGTTTTGCCAACAGATCAGATGCTGCTGGATCATGAAGCTAATCTCTGGTCTTAACCCTAAAACAAACTTAGAGACGAACTGTCCCATGTCTTTGGAATCTAAGGTATCTAATCCACTGTACTGCTTAAAGGCTTGCAAGAGACTCTCATAGTAAGCATGAACTGACTCTTTGGGTTCTTGGGTAGTCCGATCTATCTTAACTCAATCAATATCTTGAGGTGAAATCTTTGACTGTAACCATGTGATTACCTGCTCAAACCTTTTCATAACCACAGGTGAAGGACCATGGGTAATAGGATCTCGTTCTGGTTCTGACGTTGGCCATTCAACGGCGATCTTACAAGCTGACCACAAATCGCTCGGCACTACAATGTCAAACAATGTATTCAGATCAATCCACAAAAACTTTGAAATTTTGACAAAGCGATCAACTTGCTTGTACCATTCAACAGGTTTCTCCCTCAGCCGAGGAAAATCATTTGTGAACGCTGCCAAATCACCCCTGCTCCAAGGAACATGCACATACCCTCCACTCGGTACCTCTCGCAATGGGTAAGCCTCTACTCCTGCTGTTCCTCCTCCTGGAGGCGGCATATCATCTATACCCTTTTTGACACTTTTCTTTTTAGACGACCTCTCTTCCCACTTATCAAGCATGCTCCATGCACGTATTCCTACGACCAATTCTCGAATGTGTGTTTTCAACCCTATGACTCTCTTCTCCTCCAATTCCTGATCACTATAATTTAGCCTGTGACTTCCCTGCAACATCTTTGTTTTGGATAGATCTACATCGTATCTTCGTGCTAGTTCGGACAGTTTCTCATGAGCTTTCCTTGCCTTACGGGTCACGTCCTTTGCCACACACAACAGCTCATCTTGTTCATAAAGTTCCATCCTTTCCAAAGGCAAATTTCCACTTATAATTTCATCCGCTTCTGCCTTCAACCTCAACACATCTAGCACTTTGGCCCTCATGGCAGCTTTGATTGTTCGCTGACTTGATGTACTGCTTTGCTCTCCACTTTCACTGCTCTGGTTTCCTCGGTGACTCCCTTCAACTATGGTTCGTGAGACACCTTGACTCCTGAAATCTCCTGATCCATCCCTCCTTCTGCTATTCTCCCCATGGGACCTCTAACTGGGGGTTCCCACATCCTTAAATCAGAACGTGAGTCTGCTAACGACACTGATCGTACTGCTCTAGACTCAGTATGCCCTCTAGTAGAGTCTGCAGTAGCTGGCAATGGAGTACTAGCCTCTAAAGGTCGCAAAAGAGGACCAATTCCACTCACTGTACCATTTCCTCCAGAACCGATACCTTCTCATGTTGCTGGCAACTGTTTTTGACTACCGTGTCCTGCTTGACCTGGATCATACACTGACACTATGGGACCTATGGTGACCGGCACCGTAAGGGCATCCGGTAACCGTGTAACAGCATTAGCTCCACTCATCTCTGTATCTCTTAATTGCTGTATTCCTATTCCCTCCGTTCCTGTTGAAATCTTCCCCACAGCTCTCGCACTAGGACTTGTCTACGATTCACCTGTCCCTTCTATAAGCGCTTGTCTTCCCTCCTCCGACGCCAGATTATACGGAGGCGTACGCTCTGCTAACATCCTTTCCAACAAGCTGTCATCCGTGTCACTATCATCTTCTTCTTCTTTCCTCTTTTGGGCATCGCCTACTTTCACCAACATCGGGAATAATCTTTCCCCCTCAATGGTCTCTACTCTCCACCTTTTCGCCAATGCATCCCATTGTGCATCTTCAAACACCCTTATCGACTTTTTCACTCTTTCCTGGCTTCGGTCCCTTTTTCTCGGATGTGCTGCTCTTATCCATGCATCTAAAGCAGCAAACTGTGTTGGTCTGGGTGGAGGTCGCATTGAGGCCATCTTTGCCCTCAACTGGTATAAAACATCCAATCTAAATGACCCATAACGTGGAAAAACAAATCTCCCTCCTTCTCAGTAACCTTATGCCAATTCTGAAGCCAGACTATGGTATGGAGTCCTACATTGGTGGCCATGTATAGTGCTGGTGTGTCCTCGGGTGGTGCCTCTTCACCCACTCGAGTTACTACTCCTCTATCTCCCCTACAAAGGTCACGTAACACCCTAAAACATTGCATGTTTAAACCCACTCCTTTCGCTCACAAGATGTTGTCGTTCTTACTTCCTGATGACAACTCACCAATCTAAGCGCGGCTTTACACCAACCGACCTATCGCAGCGCGGCACACTCTGATGTCCGTCCGCTCCTCACTCAGCTCAGCAGTTCACCCCCCTTTCACAATCTCTTCCTTACACATTCACGCACCTCATTCATAGAAACAAGTAACTGTCTGTCCACGAAACGCCCAGACACTCTCACGAGTAATTGTCTGCCTCACCACTGGCAACCGTCTGTCCGCGAAACGACCGGACAGTCACCTCAACCATCTGCCCACGAACGAACGGACAGTCATGTAACTAATCGATAGGATCCACTGCGTTGGCCACTCGAATCGCCGTGGTCCGCCCTTGTGCACTAGCTTCCCACACGACTCTCTCAAGCTCTCTCACACACGTTCCCTATCTCCCAGTGGGTTTTGTCGATGACGCCTCACGACTCCCACAATCACTGGTCAGACAATTACAGCTCTGGTGTCTTCTACACCACAAATCTATCCTGGGATCTTAGGCTACTCGTCGAGCCTGACATCAAAACAAAACAAATCGTATCACATGGACCGCGCGCGTTTGGCCCAAAACCACAATCACTCGACTCTCAACCCAACTCCGCAAGACATCACACAATCAATCATCACCGCAATCTAACACACATCTCTATTCATACTCACTCCACCGTGAACTGCTGTCCCTGCCGCACCGTCACTCTCCGTCGGTCTCCGCCAAAGTCTGTCGTCCTCCGCCTTCAATCCTCTGACCTTTCATTCTCTGGGCTTTTTGGGGCTCTATGACTAGCTTTCCCTAATATTCCTATCTTCTCCCCTCACTGCAGAGGCAACCATCACTCTGCTACCAACTGAAAAGGGTCGAGTTCCTCCCTACCAAATTACTGTGGAACTCACGGCCGATGGACCTTTATTGCCTGCTGAGAAGTGTATAGGGGAGAAACAATTCATTTAGACAGGATCACAATTTATAGGAACTATGACTCTGAAGAATCATAGACTCTGGATTCCAAGTTTGTGGGGTTTATTACAAAGCCAAAAACAACTGAATGTACAAGCACCTCATCACGAGGTTGTAGAAATACATGGGAACTAATACAAATCCAAACCTACTGGCTAACTTTATACGATGAATCATAAACAGAATGACAATCTCCAGAAGCAGAACGCAGGCAATGATTGCCCCCACGTCAAGTTCGGTCTTCATCTGCGGAGAATGAATAAAAAGCATTAGTCTGTCCCTACATTACCACTATCATGACATCCCTACTTAGCATTTCACAGGCAAGACCAGGAAAAAGGTGTTAGCGCGTGAAGACTTCCTAAGAAGTACACTCACGTTGTATGGGTCAAGTAGCCAAAAGCTACAGAGCTCGTTCTAAGATGCTCCTTCTCTCCTTCGATCTCCTCACCCCTTCTCCTGACTCCACCTCGGGACACTATCCCTAATACAAAACACAAAAACATAGAACACGCCAACAGATAACCTCATTCCGCTGGACACTTCCCATAGGTGATTTTCCACACAGTGTCTGTGCTCCCAGCTCCTGGCTCGATGACCTTGATTCCCAAGACTCCCTCAGTGAGAAAGAACACCGGCTCCCAATTATCTGTGGTTCGTGCACATTTGTATCACATCCTCCCAAGCCTAACTCTCCTAAACAAAAGACGTTATTCTAACTAACAAAGACGACTTTCTCCACCTGCAACAGAAATGTGAGAACAGAAAAAATTCAACGTGCACATGAAATCTCTAACAACCCTATTTCAGAGCCCCCAGGAGAAATACAATTCAGGCCTACAGAAATCGGCCAACATAAGAGTGAAACACATAGGCCTTTCAAATACACACATAAGTGAACATTTCATTTAGGCCTTTATACCTCATTACATTGCAGAAGCATATCAAATTCATGTAAACTGTGAGCAACTTTTGAAATCCTACAATTTAAATGCAACTTAGTCACGTCTATGTGCAACTTTAATATGGTGCACGTTTAAATCATACACATCATGTCACATATAAGCAATTTTGTTAGGCAAATGACATCAAATACTATGGATTACAATATTATAACATGAATGCTACGTTGTCTCTTTACATAGCATGACACTTTTCCTGCCGTTTACACTTTCACGTGTTATTACTGAACACTTTCTAATGGTCAAATGTTAATACAACATAAGAGTATATGCGGGTGCGGACTATCCGTGATTATGATGCACCCCTACAAATTATAGAACACCATTGCGCTCCATCAGGGTAATAGTGGGTTCTAATGTCAGTACATCATAATACCCATCAGAATGATACAAAGGTTCACAGCCTATAACTATGAAACCACCAGTCACAGTCCCACAGTTCCAGTGACAGGGGTTCCCACAGGTCTGGGGCACCAACAACAGCCACTGAGACAGCCAAGCAAAAGCTGAAGACACTGCACTTCCTGAGCTGGTGAACAGGAGCTCAAATGTGAATATCTTCAGAACTATTTGGTTTAAAAATATACATTTAACAGTTTCAGACTCAGGGCAACCTCTTTATCCTCTCAGTATCCCCAGGCCACTTGCTGAAGGCGAGGAAAACCTCAAGACTTCGCAAGGCAACTGTAGGGCGGCCATAGTCACTCCATCAAATATGGAGGGGTCAACAAAGAAGCAGGCTCATTTTAACAACGGTAACAGCCTATATCTTTTTTCATGTGCCCAATGGCATCATGCAGTAGATGATAGGTGACTCCTATACAGCTGACTGGGGGCAACCTCATGGCCATATACGCTGGCATAGTCTAACATCGGCTACCACAGGTCCTCTGCTGGGGTCTGTACCTCGCTGGCAGTCAGTCACACCTCCTGAAAGATGCAGTCTAGCATCTTTCACACAAGCATGCAGGTCTTGTTGCTCACACTGGAAAGTCCCAACAGCGCTTTTATCTGGTTTTATGTCTCGCATTGAAAGGAGATGACATCTTACAGAGTCCTAACCCTGGGCCACAGTCCCCCTCAGATGCTTTAGTGAGCACCTCATTCCTGGAAGTGGGGAGATCATAGAATACTAGATTTGCCAAGGAAGCCAGTACTTGTGGTCAGTCATGACTAATGTTCCCACTGATTATTTTTACTCTGCATGCAGTTGGTGCAATTTTAGCTAATAGAGGTAGGAGGCTGAGGAGGCACAGCCAAAATGATTATCAAAAATCAGTTAGCGAAATAGAAGCAAGTGTGCCCTCAGTTGCTTCTAATAGGGCTCTAGTTCTACAATTTGATCTTTTAATTTGCTCCCAAAGCTTGGCAAAGGGTGCCAAAATAATAATTGTTGTCAATTGGAAAAAGATACCTGCCCCTTGAAAGAAACTATAGACCCTCCCAAATTGGTGCAATCACCAAAAAATCATGTATTTCCTGATTGCCATTAAAAAAGGTGATGAGTGGGAGATTGCGGTGATCCAAGGATGGAGGTGGTTCTACTCTTAAAATTCAGAGAGACTTTCTGGTCTCTCCTGCAGTCCAGGCAATCCCCATCCAACTGGGAAGGAAGGAGAGAGAGCAGCAGAGTAAAGGGTGCTTCTGGTCTCAACACCACTGAGTTGTTCACCTGGGTTTATTAGCGAGCTCCTCGGCGCAAGCACCCGGTCACACCTATGTAATACATAGCAACAACTCCCATGTCAGTGAAAATAAATGTAACCTGTAACGCGTTATTTAGAGCAACTCCACTAGGTCAGCTTCCATATTATTTCCACAGGAGAGCAAATCTGACATGAGAACCACACAGTCTACTGCCTCACAGACTGCATGATACAATGACTATACACCAGGAAACCCCTTCACTAATAGCCAAGACACCAATGGAGGAAGAGGGCTGGAGGAAAGCCCATAAGTATTAAATACATTATTTAATGAAAGCAAAAGGTCTAAGCAAGCGTCAGACCTAAAACAACGTATTCTCCCCGTTGTACTCCAAAAGCAGAAATTCAGTCTACTATACGGGATCCCCAAAAGTTGTACATTTCTGAGTCAAATAAGGTGTCAGGTTGGGTGTGTGGGAGAGGAACACTAGTAAACAACACAAGCATGTTTTCCATATGATCCACATGGTGGTACTATCCTCAAACTGGGGAATGGAAGTAAACATATTCCCACAAACTCAAACTGTCCTTGCTGTTTAACCAGTGCCATTGTTGTACCAAACAACTTCAGTTTGTTTCTTATCCTTCCACAAGGGCCTCAAAAACAAGTAGAGGAATTAGGGATGTTTTCAATAGGGATCGAGAGGTGTGGTTTATCAGTTGCTTTATAACATTTTCAAAGCAGATTCATAATCTATGCACTCATTGCATACCTAACAAGTGAAAAGTGTCAGCTTAATTTGATTAATACCTCCATTCAATTGCAGAACAGAAATAAACCCATTTGATTAATTAAATAGAGATTTCACTACTGACACATCAAAGGATTACTATTTACAGACCATGAGGGTTACACTTTATGTGCAAATCCCAAATCTAAATTGTAGCAAACTGCCGATTTATATTTTAACAACCACTTCAAAAAGCTTATTATTAGGGTGGGTGACTATACAAACTTCCATCCTCACCACCCCCTATAAATAGTTCAAGGAAAATTGTAGCAGCATATGAAAAGCTATCCTTTGAATTTAATTTTTACAGCACATCAATTTAGAATCAACGCGCTTTAAATGCACATACTTAAAATTGCCACATAAATTACTTTGTTTTGTACGGTATTAATAGGACTTAGATAGTTAACAAAGTTAGCAGGCAAGATTGTAATATGCTCTGATGTGTGCATAATAAGTAAAGAATTTTAATGACAGTAGCTGGGAAGAGAAAGTCTGACATTACATTCTGAATGAGAATGAGCAGGCCTGTGTTCATGTAGTCTGAGGTGCCTGGCCAGACTACTCCCTGCAGATTGTGAACATATGGTGCATGGAAGTTGCTTCAGTTACCAGCATTTGTTAATCTATCACACAAGAGGCAGCACATTAGCAATATTTATATTGTTTGCTGATTTGAAGGAAAGCAATGAGGTAGCCTTAACCCAGCAGTAAAGTGGTGCTGCTGCCCTGAGGGCATTATCATTGGGAAGAGAAAGTGAGAATGATAACTGCCTTGTGCCGTCTTCCAGTCTTTCTGTGAGTGGCACAAAGGCACAGGCCCGAGGGAACACATTAGAGGGGAACTTAGATCATCACCAGTTGTATCTTGTGCAGCCTTTGAATCTTGGTGGCCTCCTTCAGTCCTTAAGGGGCATGACAACTGCATGATCAGGGCAAGCAGGGGTCATGGTCATCTGTGCATTTTCCTTGGCCAGTTTGGGCTTGTCCAGGCAGAATGTGTATGAGGTCCAGATGTGGGACCAGATTCTGAATGTGTGCTGTTCCTGATAGAAACAGAGGGAGGGGTTGGTAAAACTCTGGCAGAGGTATTATGGTTAATTTAAAGGCTAGAGTGCAACCTCTTTCCCCCACATGAGTAACTATAATGGTGCTGGACAAAAAGGAATGCTAACATGTAGGCTTTCAGGTTCAGCATAGACCGTGGGCAGCATTACACAAAGGCAGCCACCATTCTGAAGCGCACACACATGCGGAGTCCAATGGACTCCATCATGCACAAAGTCAGGCATAACTACATACCTCGTGTTCAACCACAGATGTACACATGACGTCCACAGATGTACGCAGAGGTACCCTCCATGCATGTCACAGACATGATGCAGATAAAAGACCCGGTCAGGTGAGACTGAATAATCCCTTTAAAAAGTGGTCAGCCAGCAGGCAGTTCCCCCACAGAGGCAAAAACAATAATGCCTGCTTACTCCCTATCATTGCTCTGCCACTGTTGTCAGTCTCTCATAGAAAGGGCAAAAGTCACAGTCTGAAAGAGGAGCAGACTTGGGATGCCCCCTAGACTACAGAGTCCACCTATGAGGTATCCGAGCCAGTGAAATGCGAAAGCCCTAGGGGGCTTGCATGATTGCTGAGCTCACTAAGGTAAAAACAAGAGGTTGAGACAGAAAACCATCATATGGCAGAGCAGCTTGTCTCTCCAGGGCTCTGGAGAAAACTTTTTTGTCCCCGCAACCCTAACGCTTTATATGAATGCCTAAAAGTAGTAACTTTACAACATTTGTAGAATTAGGCCTATGACTGGTAAAATTAAGTCTTTCTTTCTGAATCAGATGTTACTATTGTTTGACTTCCCAGTGAGTTATGGTCTAAAGACTGTGCGTTCTGTATAGCAGAAATTGACTAAGCTGGCTACCATTTCGTAATGATTTAGATACCCTTCTGATCTATTTATCAAGATTATGTATCGCTTCAAATATTCCGTTCTGAACCAGCAGACTATTTTTGGGATGTTATTGCAGGACATTTTTGGAAATTGTATAGAACCACAGTTGAGATGAATATCTGTATTTTTTGTTTTCCTGCAGTGTCACAAAACTAACTGATTATTTTCCCTCTCCTTCAGTTTCTTCACCCATAGTGGCAAAGTGTTGAGATGTGTATTGTTCAGACAACTGTAAAATACAAGAGACTAACATCATAGCAACTGCACCACTGTCTTGACCCACATGTGTTGTTGCCGATGGACAGCAAAAAAAAGCAATCTGATCACCCACTCTAAACTGGGCATGTGATCGGATGGCTAACCTCTGACAGCCCATACTCTGTTGGGCCATCGGATGAGTATGTCCATGACGAGGCCAGAGTAGGGTCCATCATTGACATACTTTCGGTCTGCCTGCCTCTAAATTGAGCTGGCGGACCCTGAGTTTGGTGGAGAGGCTATTCCATAGCCGTTGAGATGCGCTCTGCCAAACTCAAAATCAGCCCGTAAGTCTCTTTGAAACCTTCATGAACCGTTTGCACACTGTTCATGCAATGTTTCATTTGTACAGACCCAGAAGTCAACAACGTCTTTTCTCAGATTTGAACAAGGTAACTAATCTTCTCATGTGCCATCACTGTCCGCCCGGCACTCTAGCAACATTTCATTGTCTTGTTGAATATGAAAAGTTCATGCAATTTAAATAACTCTTTTTTCATCAGATTGGGCTCTTTGAAGCGGACCCAATCACTTGCACTAAAATGTTATGTTATGTATTGGTATTTGTTGAGGGCATATATCACCCTAAGGTCTCATAGCGCTAGCCTGTACTCAGAAACCAAGAGAATGACGAGAAGGGGAAACCATCTGGGCAGGATGGGCTCAGAATAGCCAGGTTTTGAGGGATTTACGGAATTTCTTATGATCGATTTCGATGCGAAGGTGCAGAGGTAGGGTGTTCCATATCATAGGGGCAATTTTGGAAAATGATCTGCCGCCGTTCTTAACGGTGCGGATCTTCGGGACAGTTAGAAGTTGTTTACTGGCAGATCGAAGAGTTCTGGCTGGCTGATGTCTTTTCAGTTTCTTACCTAGATAGTGGGGCCCTTGTCTGTTAAGGGTTTTATGTACCAGACAGCAGATTTTAAAGTTGATCCGCTTCCTAATTGGAAGCCAGTGGAGGGTCTTCAGGTTGGGAGCCGAGGGCGAGCGGGGGGGGGGAGGTTAAGAACCAGCTTGGCCGCTGTGTTCTGCAGGACCTGGAGCTTTGTTAAGTGTTCTTCGTTTATGGATGCTAGTAAAGCGTTGCCATAGTCTAGGCAGCTTATTATTAATCCCTGCACTAGTGGCATGCGAGAAGACAGTGGGACCCATTTAAAGATTTTTCGGAGGCTACGCATTAGTCCATAGCATGTGCGAGCCACACGATTGACGTGGTCAGACATAGAGAGTTTGTTGTCAATTATCACTCCAAGATTGCGTGCTGCCGTCTTAGGTGAAGGACATGAACCTAGGGTGGAAGGCCACCAGTCATTGGTCCACAACTTTTGTGCATTTCCGAAGAGTATGATTTCGGTTTTACTAGCGTTAAGTTGGAGATGATTATTTGTCATCCAATCATTAATGTCTACCATGCATTGCTTGAATCTGTATTTAGTATCGGTGGGATCTGGTCCAAGGGTGATTAGCAGTTGAGTGTCGTCCGCATACGACACTGTTTCAAAGCCATGAACTTTAATAACCTTGGCTAAAGGAGATACATACAGATTAAAGAGTGTGGGACTTAGGATGGATCCCTGGGACACACCCTTGTCGATGAGTTGGCTGCTGGAGGTAAAGGCTCCTATTTGAACCTTAGATGTGCGGTCAGTCAGGTAACTCCTGAGCCAGCTCAGTGCGGGGCCCTCGACACCAAGTTCCCATAAGCGCTCCAGTAGAATGCAATGGGAAATGGTGTTGAAAGCTGCCGACAGGTCAAGTAGGACCAAGATGGCAGATTGTCTGGCATCAAGAGAAGGCCTGATGTTATCGACTATCTCCAGTAAGGCCGTTTCGGTGCTGTGAAAAGCCTGAAACCCAGATTGAGAGGGGTCCAACAGGTTATTGCTTTCTAAGTGTTTAGATAGTTGATTGTTGACCAGTGATTCTAGGACTTTCCCGAAGAGAGGAAGGAGAGAGATAGGTCGGTAGTTATTGGGCTGCTTTGGGTCTGCGGTGGACTTCTTTAGGATGGGTCTGACTATGGCCTCTTTCCAGATTGAAGGCACAATAGACTGGGATAATGAAGGATTGAAGAGTTTGGCCAGACTAGGAAGGATGGCTGGTCCAATTTTGGACATAATCTGAGAGGAGACTGGGTCAGTAGGGGAGCCAGATTTAACCCTCGTAAGGGTGGATGAGACGTCTTCCTCAGTGACTACGTGAAATTCACTGAGAATGTTGGAATGCGGAAGGTGATTATCGACGCGTCTCTCTGTTAGTGGTTTACTGTTTTTTTGAGGGAAGAGCCTATGAATATTGTTGATTTTGTTTACAAAGAAGGATGAAAGGGAGTCAACCCACTCTTGCGAAGCGATCTGAGTTGGCTGACAAGAGGGGGGGTTGGTGAATTCTTTCAGGATCTTGTGCAGTTCTTTGTGGGAGTTAGAGGCCTGAGTAATTCTGTCACCTAAGTAGATCTTTTTAGCTGCGGCAATGTGGTCCATATAGCGCTGGTGTATTATTTTGTAGTCCTGTCTATCTATGGCATTTTTTGAGTGTCTCCACTTATGTTCTGCCTTTCTAACGGCTAGTTTGTCTATTTTTAGATCTGGAGTAAACCAGGGGGAACGTTTATGGGGGCGTTTGACTTTTTTTCTCGGGGCGATTCTGTCGAGGGTCTGGCAGATTGCTTCCTCGAGGGATTTAGCTGCCTCAGTGGGGAGATCCAATTCTGATGGGGAAGGGGGGACAAAATCAGAGGTAAAGGAATCTAAGTTTATTTTATTCCAGGACCTGCTTAACATAGGTTCTTTCATGGGGTCTTGCCGGGTCGGAATTCCCTGTATATGGAATTTTACAGAATTTTAAGAATGAACAATCCTCCATCTTCTTGACTGTGATTTTACCTTTTCAAACTTAAGATCAGCATGTTCCTAGCCTGCCTCCACAATCCACCAACTATCTCCATTTTTCTTATCCGTGCGATTACTGCAAAAGGTGCATATCAGTACCTGCTTTTCTTCCTCTCATTTGCTCAAATTGGAATTTGTCAGTAGTCAAATGTGGTATTGTTCTGTTAGATCATATCAAGTTCCTGACTGAATTAGCTACATCAACTCTACTCCTGTGTGCACCTTGCACACAAGCAAAATCTTGCTTTATCTCTCAAGAAGTCTGTTGCTTTGAGGATGATTTGAAGCAGTTCTAAAATGTCTTAAACAACATTCAACTAAAAATTCATTCATAGTATCGGATGTAAATTGGACATCATTAGCTGTAGAAATTACTTCAGGAACACCTTAGCTTTCAAATACTTACATAAAAACCTGATAACACACTCCATGACTTGGACACACATTTTACTTTGACATATCTTAAAAGAAGGCCTGTCATGACTTACATATATCTTGGATTACCTGGTCAATTGTGGAAAGGCCCGAAAACAACCACCTATAAATTACCAACATGAATAGGCACTATAAGGACTATGGAAGGAAGTGGAAATTACTTACTTCAGCTTGATTTGTAGTGAATATTTCGCACAGAAACCTACTTTCCTATATGTTTTAAAAAAAAAGAATGCATACCCCTCAAACACACTAGGTGCCATGCTTCATCATTGGTAGTGCTCCTCACCAGCAATGTAATGTTGTTATGCATGCTCACCAAGAGTTTGTTTTTAAAATGTTTGAAATGAGTTCTGTGATTAGCCCCCAAGGGCATTGAGTGCTGATAAATGTGTGTGTATCAGGGGTGTCTAGTAAGCAAAACGGGTACGAAGTTCCTCTGTGTTGAAAAAGTTGGAGACCGGGTGGAGGACAGAGTGTAGTGTGTCAGGGGAGACCACTACGTGTATGCCATAAAAAGGGGGGGGGAAGAAGGGGGGAAATCCCCTTTTCGGAACTAGGGCTCTCACACACCCAGCGAGCTAGGTGTCATGCTTCATCATATGAGCCTGCCCCTCGTCAGGTCGGCGCTGCAATACCTGACGGGCACCAAAACCGGGGCTCTTTGTCGGGGATCTTTTGTTCCTGCCGGTAGGTGCAGTGGGGGTGAGGGGCCTAGTGTGTAGATGTGAGGTGTAGTGAATGTAAAATAGGTCAGTTAGTCCTAAAAACCTTTATTGGGAAGGTAAACTGCCTAGTATAAAAGAGTGAGAGGGGTACAGGACTAGTACTGATGCATCTAGTGGTATTTGCCCAGCTCTCAAGTGATCGACATGTTTCGTGCCATTGTAGTCCTATAGATCAGGGCACTTCCTCAGGATCGAATCAAACGCTATCTACACTACAAAGGTAAGTGAAATTCTACATACCCAAAACACAGGTGGTTGACCTACAGATAAAGTAAAGAAAAGACAAGAACATATTGGCATGTGAATAGAATGATATGTACAGACATACTGAGTCCTCATTACCCACCATACTATAGTGCTATTTTAAAAGGCCACACAAATCGTGGGCCACCCAGTGCGCACTAGATGTAGTCCCTGAATCACGCTGTGTGGGACAGTGAACTAGATAAGGTTATATCTGTATCAAGTGCCTTATGTGGTTTATAATGGCAAGGAATTGTATAATTAAAACCAGGATGATGGCATCTAAGTTGATGCAGTCGTCAGGACAATCACGTGACTCACCTGGTCTGGAAGTAAGATATACTTGCAACAGTGAGTCGGCGGTATAAAAAGGACACCAATTGGGTCCTAGGGAAAGGATAAAATACATTAAAGGAATATAAGAATGGTCAAGGATTCGCAGATTGTTGGTGTATGCAGAACTCGACCAGCTATCAGGCACGCCAATTACCAGAGGGATGTAGGCACAACCGGTCGCTCACCGGTAAACAAGAACCTTTAGGGGACCCTGCCCGAGGTGTATGGTCAAGTCAACAGTGTCCCCCTAATGCCGCGCGTGTCCCCACAAATCCACCCGGTCACTCCAGGGCTAAGGGACCAGATGGATACAGAAGGAACACCGCGGGACCCAGGAAGACCCCCGCAGGGACCCGAAGTAACACCAAGATGCCTCATGGTCACAGAAGGAGGACGAGTGACGGGGATGCGGTCGCCGCTGCGCACACTCACCTCTGGTAGTTGAGGGACACCAATGCAGGGTACTCACCGGCGAATTAACGCTCCTTGCGTTAAGACCTACCCTGCCGCCGACACCGGGATGGTGGCAGGCAGGGGGCCGGAGGATTATAAGTAAGCAAGCAGACGCCCAAGTGTGGGCGGTTCCCGTGACGTGGTGTGAAGCACGTGAGATCAGGAACATGGTAACTCGGCCGGATGTCATGGCACGCTGTGTAAATAAGCAGCGGCCATATTGTAATGTACAAATTATATACAAAAGATATAAAGCGCTCTAAACTCTACATAGAGTGCCGCTAGTGGGTAATGGTATACCTAGTGCTTAAAGTGGGCAAAGCGAGGTAATTCGTGAAGTATGTAGCAATGCTTGCTGCAAAAGACCATCGCCTGCAAATCAAACAACGTACTATATTGCGAGCAGTAATTCCCAAAATCATGTCTGGCTTCAGACATACCCTAGTTGCGTGGGATAGAGTTGACGTTGATGGAGAGTCAGTAATAGCACGGGAAGATGCTAGCAAACTGGTGATGAATGTGGCGGCTATGTTGGAATGTATCAAACCACGCAGTAGCACAAACACGAGTACCTGGTAGGGTGGTAATATCGTGTTAGCAGCTACTAATATAGTCCGAGGTGCACAGTTGCTACCTAATGTTGCCACCTGCATATTGATCATGGATGGTGGCCTTCCTTACTGAAGTGACTCCATTCACGAATGGAGGAAACAAAGCAACCCAGTCACACAATCATGGAATAACTCATCACAGACAAAGGTACATGATGTATACTGTGTGGAGAAGGGGGCCCTAGTGTTGGTGATTCCGGTAAGTGCACCCCACGGTATATCATCATTGAGTCCATTGGTATGTGTGGACAATCTGTGTACCCATCTTTGTTCCGCTTTGAACAATGCAGTCTTGGTGGTCTGGGGGTACGCTTCTAAAACTATCCAACGCAGTGTTTCAGGGGCGTGTTGTGCATCTTTGAAATGTGTGTACAGTTTTGTGGTGACCCTTTGGCACCAAATGTTACTTTTATGCTCTGTTATACGGGTCTTAATCGGTCGCATAGTCATACCTATGTATTGGAGACCACAGGGACAGATCAACATATAGATACATTGTTTCGTGTTGCAATTTGTGTGTCTCTTCAAGGTCCATCTGAAGTTGGACGACAGGGATATTTCTTTGGACGTGATAGTTAGTGGGCAAACCATGCAAGATCCACATGGGTAATGTGCAGTGACTACCGGGAGGCCCCACAGAGTCCTCTGTGTGTCGGTGTTTTTTCTCCTAGGTCTTGTGTGTATCAAGGTATCCTTAAGGTTGCGGGTTCTTTTATATGCGAACCTGGGTTTGGGTAATTGTAGGTCGCCTGTGTTCAAAATGTCCCAGTGTTTTAAAATGATCCGCTTGATTCGTGGGGAATCTGGGGTAAATGATGTCACGCAAGTCAAGGTGTCAGTGATTGGTTTTTGGTGTGCTTCAAGTAGAGACTCTCTAGGATTGTTCCTAGCTCTCTTCAATGATTCCCTTACTTGTTTCTGTGGATAGCCCCTTGCCTTAAGGTTGGATGCCAAAATGTCGGCTTCTCTTTTGTAATCGCTGACCAGCTTACAATTACGTCTAATCCGCAAGAATTGCCCAAATGGCAGGTTATCTCTTAGTGCTTTGGGGTGGTGGCTGTTGTACAAGAGTAAGCTATTGCGGTCGGTGGGTTTCTTGTAAAGAGAGCTGTTAAGGCTACCTGCACTCAGTGTGATGTTTATGTCCAAGAAAGGAATGGTGGTGTCAGAGATGGTGTGTGAAAATTTAAGGTAATCATTCTGGATGTTAATCCACCTCACAAATTCCTCGCAGGTTGATAGACTGCCATGCCAAAACACCAAAATATCATCAATGAAGCGTTTCCATAGCTTCAAGTTGTTATAGTATGGATTGGTAGTGTTATGGATTACGTCCCTTTCAAAAGCTGTCATGTAAAGGCACGCTAGACTGGGAGCAAAGGTACTCCCCATAGACGTACCCTGACTCTGGTGAAATAGCTGTTGTTTAAATTCAAAGAAATTCTCAGTCAGAGGCAGGGTGGCGCAGTCCATTATAAAGGCAATGGGGGTAGGTGATGTCCACTCCAGAGTGTTGAGGGCGGTTTCCACGACTGCTAGGGTGGCTCTCTGGGGAATATTTGTATACAAAGCTTCCACGTCAAGAGTGACGAGGAGGTCAATGTCTCCAGTGTTTGTTGTTCCCTCGATAATCCTCAGAATGTCAGTAGTGTCTCTTACAAAGGAGGGGTGTCTCTCACAATTGGTTGCAGAAAATGGTCACAGAAGATGGAAAGTGGCTCGAGAATGGAGCCGATCCCGGAGACGATGGGACGACCCGGGACCGGTAAAATACCTTTATGTATTTTTGGGAGGGTTAAAAGTATGGTATTCTAGGGTCCTTGGAAATCAAAAAGTCAGCTTCCTTCCAGCTGATCCAACCATTGGACTCTGCCTCGTAAACCATTGTGGAAATGCTCGTCGTAAGACGTGTGGTAGGGTCGGTTGTGATGGGAGTATAGTATCTCTCATTCGATAGTTGGCGGATGCATTCTGCATTGTAGTCAAAAGTAGATTGCACTACCGTGGCCCCTCCTTTGTCCGCTTGTTTAATGGTGATGGTCACATCTTCTGCTAAAGCCCTCACTGTGGCCTCCTCCATTTTGGAAAGATTATGGAAAGGTGCCTGTCTGTATGGTAGGTCCATTTCCTTCAGAACAGCCTGCTCGAAGGCGAGGACTTCTACCGGGACCATGTTGTTGTGTGGGGTAAAGAATGAGGGATTCCTCAGTCCTGAGTCATCCTGTTCCCTGGGGATAGTGTCTTTAAAGAAAGCTTTCAGTCGTATTGTCCGGAACCAATTGTGTATCTCACATTGGTCTCTAAATTTATCTGGTTTGGGTGTGGGCACGAAGCCTAGGCCCATCTGTAGTACCGCTTTCTCAGGTTCAGTGAGGACACGGTGGGAGAGATTGACCACTAGGTCCTCTTGTCCTTTGTCTTGCTCCGAGTATCCATGCCACTGGTCGGTTGGTCTTGCCAATGGACCTGTTTGTTTGCTCCTCTTCTGTTGCATCCTCTTCCTCTGCCCCAACCTCTGTCTAAAAAAGGCCTATAGCTGTTGTTAAAGAATTGGGGTCGACCCTGGTGATATTGGGGGAAGTGCCAGAAGGGAGGTGGTGGTCCATGGTATAGTGAAGGGCCCTGGTAAGGTGGTGCATGGTAGTATTGGTTAGGGCGTTGGTTCCTTCTAGGAGTGTTACTGCCCCCACTGTTAGTACTTGTGTTACTGTCACTGGAGTCTCTCCTATCTGAGTTATCATCAGAAGAGTAGCTCGTTTTAGTTGAAGTGCAATCATCCCTAAGATAGGGGTAAATCTTTTCTTTAGAGAATTTCTGAATATCTTTCTGAAGTTTGTTTATTTTCTGCTTCATGAGATATTCTTTATTGTCAGAAATTTCTGTGTTGATTTCCGCGAGTTTACTTTTGTAGGCTGTAATCTGGATAGTGGTTTTAAGGGCCCCTTCAGCTATCTGGATTCTCACTAGGAGGGCGTCTGCCAACCTTCTAGCTGTGTTGATAATCAATACCAACCAGTCCCTAGTGCACTTCCAAGCAACTAGGGACCAATCTCTTTTGAAGGTGGCGTCATCCAGGAATAGTCTAGGGAAGTTGTTAACTATCAAACCTGATGGAGCGATATTGGCTCTTAGGTATTCCGTCATGAGTGCGCAGTGGAGCGTGATCTTAAGCCACTCTCTTTTTAATGTGCTCAATGTGTTCCAGTCGTCAGAATTGGAACCAGATGCTGAACTGCCATCAATGCCTAAAATGGATGGTGTTCTGTCTAAAATGTCCGTGACTACATCATCGCCAAAGCTCAATCCTTGAGCTTGATCCATTGTTCCTCAAAGGTGTAGAGAAAACAAAAACAGGCCAGTCTTGATCAGAGGATGATCTGCTGGTAACCTAGTGTAATGTCCCACGGGAATAACCTGTGCTAGAACTATTCAACAAAAGAAGGGACTGGGGGGCGTGTTTACCGAGGTCCAGCGTACATACCCCACAAGGACTAGTAAGCAAAACGGGTACGAAGTTCCTCTGTGTTGAAAAAGTTGGAGACCGGGTGGAGGACAGAGTGTAGTGTGTCAGGGGAGACCACTACGTGTATGCCATAAAGGGGGGAAAGAGGGGGAAATCCCTTTCGAACTAGGGCTCTCACACACCCAGCGAGCTAGGTGTCATGCTTCATCATATGAGCCTGCCCCTCATCAGGTCGGCGCTGCAATACCTGACGGGCACCCAAACCGGGGCTCTTTGTCGGGGATCTTTTGTTCCTGCCGGTAGGTGCAGTGGGGGTGAGGGGCCTAGTGTGTAGATGTGAGGTGTAGTGAATGTAAAATAGGTCAGTTAGTCCTAAAACCCTTTATTGGGAAGGTAAACTGCCTAGTATAAAAGAGTGAGAGGGGTACAGGACTAGTACTGATGCATCTAGTGGTATATGCCCAGCTCTCAAGTCATCGACATGTTTCGTGCCATTGTAGTCCTATAGATCAGGGCACTTCCTCAGGATCGAATCAAACGCTATCTACACTACAAAGGTAAGTGAAATTCTACATACCCAAAACACAGGTGGTTGACCTACAGATAAAGTAAAGAAAAGACAAGAACATATTGGCATGTGAATAGAATGATATGTACACTTTTATTATAGTGTATGTCTCGCTACCACAATCGTAAAATCTACAGGATAAGGTTATATGGACCCTACCTGCCTACTCTATATTGGTCAACAAGTTTCTGCCCATCTGTTTCTCCCATAGGGTAGTACGCATTGTTCAGGACATATACTTGTCTGTCCCTTTAATCTGCCTCACTCCCTAGTATTCTTGTGTGCAGTACATAAGGGATAAAAAGAATTAACCTGACTTTAATGTTCAATCAGGTATGGAAACATTCTCAAGACAGAGCTTCTATTAAGCTTCAAAGTCTGGAAGCAGAAATCTTAAAGGATCCCAAATGCAGATATTTTGCACACTGCCGTACCTGTGCATACAGTTGTTCCCTTCTGCTGCTGCTCCAGACTGTGATGCACGATGATGAAGAAGGCCGCCTAGTGTGGGTGAGGGTTCTGCGTCCTTTACAAAATAAAATCTAGGGAAATAGGTTTCTGATGGAAACTGTTTTCAAAATATGAAGTTGAGGTAATTCACACTTTCCTCCAAAGGTGTGAGGACTTGTTCATGTTTCTACTTTATCATTAGGAGAATGTACAAAGGGGGACCTTCGCATTTTGCTCCTGAAGGTTATTTCTCTTTAAACATCCATGCCAACTTCTGCCATTTCCTTACTGGTCACACAACAGGTGCTTCTGGAGGATCTACACTTACTGCATTGTACACACTTTGGGCCTGATTTAGATCTCGGCAGACGAGTTACTCCGTCACAACGGTGAAGGATATCCCATTCGCTGAAAGATAAATCCCATTGTATCCTATGGGATTTATATTACGATGGACGGGATGTCTGTCACTGTTGTGACAGAGTACAAGTCCACCGAGATCTAAATCAGGCCCTTCCTCACTTTTGTTTCCACATCACCACCTAAACCCTGTCAAGAATAACATCTCTAACTCTCTTTCAATAAAACTGATGCACGTATGAGCAGATTTTAGATGTAACAACTCTGGCTGGAATCAGTTTATCGTATTTCATCAACAAAGCACCCTCATCTAACAACTCACTGGCATTTTTCCAATATGATTGCAACAGCTGCTTTCCTTGGGCCCATCCTCTACCACATATATCAGTATCTCTGCACACATTGACCTTGTTCATTTCCTCACAGCATCCTTTTGATCACAACTAATTACAGCACTGTTTCCTACTTCTGCGATAATGCACTCTTTGACTATTCCTCTAATACCAAATCTAGATAAAAAATCAGCTCTGACATTTTTTCAATCAAGTAAATATTCAACTTTCAAATTAACCTTCAATATTTTGTTTGGCAGCCTTGCTAATTTAGTTGTATATTTTTTTTATTTTGACATCAGCTGAAATGCTTACTAACTAATAATAATCAGTTTATAAAATTAATAACACTCTACACACACGCTAACATTTTAATTCAATTACTGAATACTATTGCTCCACAGGTCGCAAGGTTCTAGAGCAATGATCTTGAAACTTTTTAATGCCACTGATAGAGCGCTATGCTCTCGAAAAAATTGTAGGGGTGCATCATAATCATCGTTAGTCTGTACCTGCATATATCCAGTTATATATCATTGAATGGCTAGTAAAATGTAGTTAAATTGCATTATTGGTGTGAAGAGAAAAGTAATTGTGCTATTATAAACCTGCAAATGTAATGCTTAATTGAAACATGTTCAAAATGATGCCTTGATGGATTAGGCCATGTGTAATCGAGATGCAGTAGTTTAAACGTGTGCCGTATTGAGTTGTACGTGTAGTTCACTTTTTGCATATGAAATGTAATGAACTAATGCTTATAGAAGTGATCACAATTGTGTGTTTAAATTGTGTAAAGGCCTGACTGCATATACGTAAAGGGAAGGCCTGATTCATTCTTATGTTAGCTTACTTTGTAGGCAGAGAAGGCTCTTGGAAAGGCTCTCTGGGCACAGTTGGGAGGTTCGTGCAGAGGAAAGTTTGTTAAAACGTATCTTCTGTTGCAGGTGCAAGGACACATGCCTCGTTAGCGAAAGACTGGCTCTTTGTTTCACGAGTTAGGGTGGTGGGAGGCATGGAGATGGGAGTATAATGGAATTTAGGGATGATACTTTCAGCGGAGAAGGTGCCTGGGACTCAAGGTCATCGTAACCGTCCTGGATGAAGTCAGAGTTCGATGGAAAAGTACAAGAAGGAAGACCTGGCCGAAGAGGCGTGAGCGGGGCGTGTTCGAGTGTATGTGCATTTTGTATTAGGGACAGTGCCCGGAGGGAGGAGGTAGAGAAGAGGTAGAGGAGACCAGAGAGAAAGGCAGAGAGGAATTTTAGGAAGGAGCATCTTAGAACGAGCTCGACATGCTAAGTGAGTGCACTTCTTAGGAAGCCTTCACAGCTGACACCTTTTCTTTTACTCTTGCCTGGGAAATTTGTTAAGTAGGTATGCCACCTTAGTGATAGAGTAGGGACAGCTAATAGTTTATGTTTATTTAGACAAATGAAGAATAATATAGAGATCGGAGCAGTTAACGCTTGTCTAATACTTCTGGAGCTAACGATTCTTCTTATCCTGAGTCGGATGAGACTCTTGCGTAGGATTCTATTTGTATTAGTGCCCATTTATTTCTTTAACCTCGTGTTGAGGTGCTTGCACGTGCAATTATTCTTGGCTGTAATAAACCCACAAAATTGAATTCGGAGTCAGTGGTCTTTAAGGTAAACTGGATTGGAAAGTTTGTTGTATAATAGAAAAAAAGATTTCTTCCCTTCACACTATTCAGCAGGTAAAAAGATCCTGGCGACCTGAAGATTCTTAAAGGTGATAAGATAAGTATCAGCGTTAGCAGTTGGTAGCAGAGGATGGGTTCCTCTGATAGTAAGGGGAGATCTAGATTAGGATAAGAGATTATTTGCCCCATAGAGCCCGAGTGATGGTGATCCAGTGGATCGTAAGAGGAGGACGACAACGGTTGATGAGAACTGACGGAGAGTGACGGTGCGGCGGAAGTAGCAGTTCGTGGTAGAGTGAGTATGAACAGGGTGATGCAGTGTTTAATTGTTGTGTGATGTCTTGCGGAGTTGGAATGAGAGTCGTGTGATTGAGGATCGGACCGTGAGCGCGCGCGGGACCGAGAGATTTGATTATTGTGGTGTAGAAGACACCCAGAGCTGAGATCGTTGACCAAAGGTTGTGGGAGTCATGAGACGTCATTGATTAACCCACTGAAGATAGGAAGCATATGTGTGAGTGTGTGAATAACCGACGCTGGTCGTAGGTTGTCGTGTGTAGAACATTGAGCGTTTGGATCCTATCGATTGTGTCAGAGGTGATTGTCCGGTCGCTCGCGGACAGACAGTTACCAGATTGAGGTCAACAATTTTGAGAGGCTGGTCGGTCATTGGTGGACCGACAGTCAGAGAGGTAATTGTTCGGTAGGATGGACAATTGCTTCAGAGTGTGATTGGGACACGTGCGAGCGAGAAAGGGTGAATTGAGAAGGAGGGGAACTGCTGCGAGCGGAGGAAGAGTGACGTCAGACAGTGCCGCGCTGCGATAGGTCGGTTGGTGTGAGCTGCGCTGGCATTGGTGGATTGAAATCAGGAAGTATAACCGAAATCTTGTGCGCGAACGGAAATCTGCTTCATCATGAAATGTTTTAAAGTTTTACGAGAACTTTGCAGAGGTGATAGACATGTGGTTACTCGGGGTGGAGAGGAAGCCCCTCCCGAGGATACGCCAGCACATTACATGGCTAAGAATGTAGGATTGCATACTATAATTTGGCTTGAGAATTGGCATAAAATGACAGAAGGAGAAGGAGAATTGACTTTCCCACGCTATGGCACTTTCAGGTTGGAAGTGTTGTACCAGCTAAAAACTGTAATGTCTTCTTTACGACCACTGCCTAGACCGACACAGTTTGAGGCGCTACATGCATGGATTAGGGCAGCGTATGACAGAAAAAGAGATAAAAGTCAGGAAAGGGTGAAGAAATCGATCAGGGCATTTCAAGATGCGAGATGGGATGCATTGGAGAAAAGGTGGAGAGTGGAAACTATTGAGGGGGATAGGCTGTTTCCACTGTTGATAAATGTAGGAGAGGCTAAGAAGAGGTGGGCCGAAGAAGACGACAGTGATACAGATGACAGCCTGTTAGATAGGTTGCTAGCAGAGAGACCACCTCCATTCAATCCAGATTCAGAGGAGGGAAAATCAGCTTCAGCAGTGGAAACTGGCGAGTTACGGAATCAGACAAACATGAGGTTAGTAGGAAAAATTTCCACAGGGACGGAGGGAGTGGGAACCCAGCCTTCCATTGGGAATATGCGGTTACCGGACTCCCTGACGGTACCTGTTACCATTGGTCCTATAGTATCGGTATATGACCCAGATCGAATATGTGAAGGAAGTCCAGTGCAGACGACAGGGGGAGAGGGGACCAGCGTTGGAGGGAATGGCTTAGGGGTACAAGTGGTTCACTTTCCGAAGCCCCTAGAAACGAGCACGCCATTGCCAGCTACCGCAGACTCGTCTTTTGGACAGGTGGATGTGAGACCAGTAAGACCAAGGTCCTTAATCGAGTCCAGATCAGACTTAAGAATGTGGGTACCACCTGTAAGGAATCAGAGCAATAGGATGCCAAGAGATGTGGAGCAAGGCAACTTAGGAGACAGACCAGGTTCCAGGAATACAATAGAAGAGAGCAGGTCACGAGAACAAAGCGATGATTATGATGAGCGGAATGGTGCGGCTTGCCAAGAAATACTGAGGAGTGCAGTGCAGGCAAGGTTGCTGGATGCAGTAAGACTAAAGGCGGAGGTAGACGAAATGATTAGTGGGAACCTGCCTTTGGAGAGAATAGTGATTTATGGGCCAGACGAGCTGCTTTTCGTGGCAAAAGATGTGACTCGTAAAGCGAGGGCCGCACATGAGAAATTGACAGAATTGGCTAGGAGATACGAGGTGGATTTGAACAAAACAAAATCGTTGCAAGGGTCACATAGGTTGCAATATAGTGATCAGGAATTGGAGGAGAAAAGGATCATAGGATTAAGGACGCATACTAAAGACCTGATTGTAGGGATGCGTATATGGATGATGTTGGGTAAATAGGAGGAAAGGTGGTCAAAGAAAAAGATTACCAAAAAAATTGTAGGAGAAACGCCACCTCCAGGGGGAGGGGCGACGGGCGTCGGGAACTATCCTTTATGGGAAGTACAGAACGGAGGGTACGTGCATGTTCCGTGGAGTAGAGGTGACTTGGCTGCGTTTACAAATGATTTTCCTCGGCTGAGGGAAAAACCCGTAGAGTGGTACAAACAGGTTGAGCGTTTCGTTAAAATCTCGAAGGTACTATGGACTGATTTGAACACTTTGTTTGATATAGTGGTACCAGGAGATTTGTGGACAGCTTGTAAAATTACAGTTGAGTGGCCGACCTTCGAACCTGAAAGGGATGCTGTTAGAAATGGTCCGTCACCCATTGTCATGAAAAAATTCGAGCAAGTGATTACATGGTTGAAGCTGAAGATTTCACCTCAGGATATCGATTGGGTTAAGATAGATCGAACTGTGCAGGAACCCAAGGAGACATTGCATGAATATTATGAACGACTCTTGCAAGCCTTTAAACAGTATAGTGGATTAGATGCCTTGGACCCCAAGGATATGGGACAGTTTGCCTCAAAGTTTGTCTTGGGATTGAGACCAGAGGTCAGCCTCATGATACAGCACCATTTGATCTGTTGGCAAAACAAGCCGGTAGATGAAATCTTGCGGTATGCGAGGTACTGTAGCGATGAAGTAGACTCGAAGCACCGGAAGCTAAAGGACAAGCTGATGATCGTTCAGATGCAGACAGCTCAGGTCCAGCCTAGTGGAGGGACGCTGGGAAGGAGACAGGGAAACTATCAAGGGAACCAAAATGGGCAAGGACAGGGAAAAGGGAAACCTATAGATCCCAAGACGGGGGTGGATGTGGCGACATTGAAAAAGACCACTGCGTGTCATCTTTGTCACCAGATTGGACATTGGAAGCGCGAGTGTCCCTTGAACCCAGCCAACCAGGTGCAGCAGGAGGTAGAGGTGGTTCAGGCACCTGTGCCGGAGGTAGTTAATAATGTGATGAGGCCCAGATCGATGAAAGGGGGAACGTATAACCCACAAGTGCAGGTCCCCCAGCCACCAAGAATTTCGCAAGGAATGTGGACTTACCAGCAGATGCCCCTTTTCGAAGGGTATGATGAGTACAGTCCAGACCCATTATCCTGACGGTGCCTGAGGCGGGAGTAAGACTGCACACTTGGAGCAGTCTTGGAGGTAGACCAGAGAGGACCTTTTGTGGAGGCAGACATTGATGGTCATCCTACCACTCTTTTGGTTGACACTGGTGCTACCCGGTCTACTGTAAGATCAGCAGTAGTCCCCAACCTACCCCTCTCGGGACAATCGATCCAAGTTGTTAGAGTGGCAAACAAGAAGATAACCAGCCACTGACCGAACCGATTCCAGTGAGGATAGGCTCCTTCCAAGCTAAACACCAGTTTGTGGTGTGCGATACGAGTCCAGTTTGTCTTTTGGGAAGAGATCTGTTATGTAAATTGAACTGCACTATTTATTGCACACCAAGGGGAGTGGAGGTTCAGATGAAGGATGATGATGCTACCTTTAAAGTTGCTAATCAGCATCTGTGTATAGACTTGTATCCAGTGGTGACAGTGGAAGAACTTCCACCGGACTTGAGAGACACTGTGTCACCAGAGGTGTGGGACTTTACAGGAGAAGAGATAGGACTGATCAAGGGGGTTGAACCTGTGCAGATTCAGGTTAAGCAGAATGTCGAATTCCCTAGGACGCCACAGTACAATCTGTCCTCTGAAACAATCGCAGGAATTAAGCCTGTAATCGAGTCTATGATCAAGCAAGGCATTTTGAAAGAGATAAGGGGTAGCCAATGTAATTCACCTATCATGGGACTACAGAAACCGAGCGGGAAGTTCAGGATCGTGCAAGACCTGCGAAGGGTTAACACGATAGTTATCCCATGTTGTCCAGTGGTACCGAATCCATCAGTGATACTGTTTCAGATCCCGTGCGAAGCCGAGTGGTTTACTGTCATAGACTTGTGTCAAGCATTCTTCTCGATACCGCACCACGAGGAAAGCCAATTTCTTTTTGCTTTCCGGCTGGAAAATCGCGTGTTAACGTGGTGTCGTATCCCTCAGGGGTATACGGAGAGTCCATCGATCTTTAATCAGATCTTGAAGAAGAATCTAGAGAGTCTTGCATTGCCACAGAACTTGGTCCTTGTGCAGTACATAGATGACCTACTTGTGGCATCGGAAACAGAAGACGCTTGCAGGATAGACACGATAGCCCTACTGAATCATTTGGCAGAGAATGGGCACAAGGTGTCCCCAAACAAATTGCAGTACTGTCTGAACGAAGTTCAGTATTTGGGTCACAGACTGGAAAAAGGCAAGAGGAAGGTGTCACCAGATCGAATTGAGGCAATAATGAACATGGCAGTGCCCACCACTCAAAGGGAGGTCAGGATGTTTTTGGGAATGGTCGGCTATTGTCGTCAGTGGATTTCCAGTTTTTTCTTGAGAGCAAAGCCTTTGCAGAGGCTTACGCACAAGGATGTGAGTGATCCGGTACCATGGGATGAGGAGTGCTTAATGTCATTCCTACGATTGAGAGAAGAGTTGTGTTCTGCACCAGCTTTGGGAATGCCTGATTATAATAAGGCTTTCTCACTGTTCTGTTGCGAGAGAGAAGGTTGTGCATTAGCAGTTCTAGCTCAGAACCATGGAGGTGTCCATAGACCAGTTGCCTATTTTTCAGCTACTTTAGATCCAGTAGCTTCTGCGTTGCCCGGATGTCTCAGATCCGTTGCTGCAACAGGTGTCAGCATTGAAAGATGTGAAAGCATAGTAATGGGTCACCCTCTAACAGTCTATGTGCCACACTTGGTTGAATTGTTAATGACCAGAACTAAGACTCAGCACCTAACGAATAACAGGTTAACGAGGTATGAGCAAGTCATACTCGCCGCAGAGAATGTGACTCTGAAAAGGTGTTCTGTCTTAAACCCTGCGACATTAATGCCTATACCCAATACTGATGATGAAGATTGTGAGGACCATGATTGTCTTGATGTGACTGAACTATGCACCAAACCGAGACCTGACATTGTTGATGAACCACTGACTGACCCAGACAAATTTTTTTTTGTCAATGGTTCATGCCTAAGGGACAGTGTTGGCCAATTAAGAGCAGCGTTTGCTGTATGTACCATTTCAGGAGTGGTTGAGGCTGCTTGCCTAGAAGGAGTACACTCCGCGCAGGTAGCTGAGATCATTGCCTTGACTCATGCCTGTTTGGCCGCTGATCAAATCCGAATCACGATATACACGGACAGCCAGTATGGGTTCGGTGTGGTTCATGACTTCGGACAGTTATGGTCACAGAGGGGATTTTTGACATCATCTGGTTCACCCATCAGGAATGGAGAACATGTAAGACAACTGTTAAATGCATTGCAATGTCCGAAAGAAATCGCAGTTGTCAAGTGCACTGCGCACGGAAAGGGGGATGATTTTGTCTCTCTGGGGAACAATTATGCGGACGAAGTCGCCCGCTTCTGTGCAGAGCAAGGATGTATATTTACAGAGGGTTACACAGGAGAGAGCCAAGAAAGAACCGAGCTCAACATGATGTTGGCCATGGCAGACACTTGGGAGGAACTCAAGCGACTGCAGGATGAGGTGACAGATCAAGAACGGAATGGATGGATTAAAGCAGGATGTGAAAGAGGGGATGTGGATGTATGGGTTTCCAATGATGGGAGAGCTGTATTGCCAGAGAATATGCTGAGCCCAATGGCGAGATTGATACATGGACCTGTACATCTTGGAAGAGATGCAATGATCGTGTGTTTAGACAGACGTGGTATAATCCACGATTTCGTGCGGTTGCCGAAGCAGTTTGTCAGAGGTGTGTGACGTGTCAACAGATGAATGCTGGAAAGAAGACTGTAGTCACATTGAGTCACATTGGAAGGTCAGGAGGACCCTTCAATAGGATGCAGCTAGATTTCGTGGAGATGCCCAAGTGCAATGGGTTGAGGTACATTCTAGTGGTGGTGTGTGTATTCTCACGGTGGGTGGAGGCTTACCCAACACGCAGGTGTGACACTCTCACAGTGGCTAAGTTATTGTTGAGGGAACTCATCCCGAGGTTTGGTTTCCCAACCTCTTTGGAATCAGATAGAGGAAAACACTTCCACAGTGAAATCATGAAGTTACTTTGTGCCGCACTGAATGTCGATCAGAGACTCCATTGCAGTTATCGACCAGAGGCTTCTGGGATAGTGGAGCAGGTTAATGGGACTTTGAAAGCTCGAATGGCAAAAATGTGTTCGTCAACGTCTCTGAAGTGGCCTGATGAGTTGCCACTTGTTCTTATGAGTATTCGAAGTGTCCCCGACAGGAGAACTGGGTTGTCCCCCCATGAAATCTTGATGGGGAGGGCAATGCAGTTGCCAGCAGTACCAGCTACAGCTTTGATAAACATCACTGATGACTTGATTCTCGATTACTGTAAAGGACTATCTGATGTGGTCCGTTCTGTGTCCCAGCAGGTCCAAGCTGCAGCTGTTCCAGCCTCGAGTGATCTGTGCCACGACCTGTGTCCAGGTGACTGGGTGCTTGTCCGAAAGCACGTGAGGAAGAGCTGTCTGGATGTTCGGTGGCGAGGCCCATACCAGGTGATACTGGTAACGAACACAGCAGTGAAGTGTGGAGGATTGCCAAATTGGGTGCATGCTTCCCATACCCGCAGAGTTTCAGCACCCTCAGAAGAAACAGCTCCTCTCGTAAATGAAAATCCAGCTGATGTGGCAGGGCCACATGAGAGGACAAGTCAAGCTGTGAGGGCCGCTGATGCAGCTGGTTGTGCACCAGAGCAAGCAGAAGGGGTTTTCGACAATCCGAACCTCGACTCTGACTCGGAAGACAGAGGTGGTGCAGTGGGTGGAGTAGAGTCAAATTCAGCAGAAGAAGGAAGTGGTGCACAGGGTATAGAAGGGGAAGGCGGAAGAAGGATCAGAATTGAGGAAGCTTGGCCTGAGAGACAGAGGCGACTGAACCTGAGGTTGGCACCTGAAAGAGATCTTGCTCCAGTGTCTGAAACGTCTGAATCAGAGGCAAGTGATGGAGAGCAGACTCAAGAGGGTCGGAGGAGGTCGAAAAGAACGAGAGTGCCTTGCCAGAGATACGCTACCCCAGAGTGGACTTACACAGTGACTGATGCAGGGGGTAGTGAGTACGGGGAGGCTGAGGTCTGTGCAGGTGGTCAGCAAGAGCCCGAATGTGGTACTGAAGGTGGTGCTGTTGTTGCCAGGGCTCGAGGTCGAAGGAATACTGACCCTCACCGTTCCAAATCCCCCGCTTCTGAGTAAGGTCCGAGAATTGGTTTTGCATCGACTCGAATTTCCGTCTTTTGGATTTGAGCCGTATTCACACGAAATGGTAATTCTTCGTCTTGAACTTTTGTATCACGTTTTGGAAGCGCTTGCAGATGATCTTATCGTGGATGAAATATAATCTGTTGTAAATAAAAAGTCTAAAGAAGAAGATAACCTAGATCCGAGTGGAAGAAGAATAAACTTAGGGACTTCCCACCGAAGAGGAACGAAAACTTAGGGAAGTCTTTTTCTGGATTATGTAAATAAGACCCTGTAGCTGAAAGGGGATTTCCAGAGGTTTCGAAGTGTTGCTCGAGGTGGTTAAGCAAGTCACGAGTGGAAAAGACAGAGACTTTTTGAGTGCTCATTGCTGGAATCACGAACTTTGAGAACTTTCGAGATCATGGAGACTGGAGATCCACATCGTAGACCCAAAATGATTGTAGGCACCTTTATAGGGGGTGTGATAGTTTCTATAATCATAGTAGTTAGAGTTTCATATACGGTTCCACACAAGCTAGAAGTGCAGTGGGTGCCAGGAACTTCTACACCTACCACTACACCTAGCAAAAAGGAGGGAAACATAGGAGCTGATCGAGCTTTGCTAATAGAAGAGAGTCGTAGATTGCATGTAGATTTGTCTAGAAGTGATTTTAAGCTTAATGCGTATGCCAAGCTGCTATATGAGTATGTAGATGCGATGGATGCCAAAGATTGTTATGTGTGTATGCAGTTGCCAGCTTCAGTGGATGAGGGTATTAGATATCACCATCTTCCACTGACGTATGGAATTTCATGTAGTCTGTTGCTTAGTATATTTTATGGAAGAGGCCAGTTTGAGTATTTCTTTTCCAATTACGATGTAGTGCTTCCTGAAGTCCCAGCTTACAAACATTTGAATAAATACGACTATTATAAGTCAGAGGATAGGCTTAGGAAGTATTTCATACCGTCTTTGGAACTCGATACAGCATATGCCCACCGACATAATTTGACGTGCTCATTGTCAAATGTAGAGAAGAAGTTTGTAGATCAGGTTGAAGATAGATATAGAAAACTAACACAGACACAAGACACAGGAGGTAGTCCAGTAGATTGGACCGAGGAGGAAAGATTGCACCGAACAAAAGGGAGTTATGGTCCTATAGCATTGGACAAAGAACAGAGGGGAAAGTTGTGTGTGAGACGCTATCAGACTTACTATCAAAAAAGGTCCCGGTGGGACAGAGTACGTGTGATCATGTTTTCACCATGGAAGATTCAGCAAAGATTTTTCTGCCAGGCCCTGTACAAGTGATATCTACGGTGTATTTTGTGTGTGGAAGGAATGCTTATGTGAGGTTGCCAGCGAACTGGTATGGTACATGTTACTTGGGAATAATATTTCCAAAGATTTACCATGCAGAGGATTTGGAGCTTTTGGAAGGTGGAAAGCATTCGAGAGTGAAGCGAGGTGCAAGTGCGGGCGCTGTAGTAGGAGACATATTTGGGGCAATGATACCAAGTTTGGGAGTGATTTTGAATGATGTGAAGCTCTGGAGATTGGCGACTGTGGTCGATGAGTTATCGATGAATACAGCAAAGTCATTGAGACTCGTGGATGGAGAGATGTTGTCGATAAGGACAATGGTTTTGCAGAATCGCCTTGCTTTGGATGTCCTATTGGCAAAAGAGGGCGGAGTCTGTAAATTGTTGAAGGTTCAAGAGTGCTGTACTTATATACCAGACCACAGCAAGGATCTGGAGAGATATATAAGTAACATCACTACGATCCATACGAAAATAGCGGATCTGACTGAAGAGGGAGTTTGGGAGAAAGTTGGCAAAGGATTTGGCCAAGTAGGGAGCTGGTCTGCAAGTTTGGGAAAGGGATTCCTTGGCTATGTTCTGAGACCTCTCATTATCGTGGTGGCTTGTGTAGTTTGTCTGTGGGGTCTGATCAGAGCATACAAGTGGTATCGAGCAGGCAGAGCTGCGAGGGCCTTGAGAGAAAATGAGACGAGGATGGCCAGACTGCAGGACAGTCACTATCGAAACATTAAGAGTTTGGAGAGATTCCGACAGGGGAGAATGGCAACAAGTTCTGTTTAGGTCGGTTCTTTCTCCAAGGGAGTTGAAAAGATGTGATGACAGGAGTCATCAAAGGGGGGAACTGATAGAGCGCTATGCTCTCGAAAAAATTGTAGGGGTGCATCATAATCATCGTTAGTCTGTACCCGCATATATCCAGTTATATATCAATGAATGGCTAGTAAAATGTAGTTAAATTGCATTATTGGTGTGAAGAGAAAAGTAATTGTGCTATTATAATCCTGCAAATGTAATGCTTAATTAAAAACATGTTCAAAATGATGCCTTGATGGATTAGGCCATGTGTAATCGAGATGCAGTAGTTTAAACGTGTGCCGTATTGAGTTGTACGTGTAGTTCACTTTTTGCATATGAAATGTAATGAACTAATGCTTATAGAAGTGATCACAATTGTGTGTTTAAATTGTGTAAAGGCCTGACTGCATATACGTAAAGGGAAGGCCTGATTCATTCTTATGTTAGCTTACTTTGTAGGCAGAGAAGGCTCTTGGAAAGGCTCTCTGGGCACAGTTGGGAGGTTCGTGCAGAGGAAAGTTTGTTGAAACGTATCTTCTGTTGCAGGTGCAAGGACACATGCCTCGTTAGCGAAAGACTGGCTCTTAGTTTCATGAGTTAGGGTGGTGGGAGGCATGGAGATGGGAGTATAATGGAATTTAGGGATGATACTTTCAGCGGAGAAGGTGCCTGGGACTCAAGGTCATCGTAACCGTCCTGGATGAAGTAAGAGTTCGATGGAAAAGTACAAGAAGGAAGACCTGGCCGAAGAGGCGTGAGAGGGGCGTGTTCGAGTGCATGTGCATTTTGTATTAGGGACAGTGCCCCGAGGGAGGAGGTAGAGAAGAGGTAGAGGAGACCAGAGAGAAAGGCAGAGAGGAATTTTAGGAAGGAGCATCTTAGAACGAGCTTGACATGCTAAGTGAGTGCACTTCTTAGGAAGTCTTCACAGCTGACACCTTTTCTTTTACTCTTGCCTGGGAAATTTGTTAAGTAGGTATGCCACCTTAGTGATAGAGTAGGGACAGCTAATAGTTTATGTTTATTTAGACAAATGAAGAATAATATAGAGATCGGAGCAGTTATCGCTTGTCTAATACTTCTGGAGCTAACGATTCTTCTTATCCTGAGTCGGATGAGACTCTTGCGTAGGATTCTATTTGTATTAGTGCCCATTTATTTCTTTAACCTCGTGTTGAGGTGCTTGCACGTGCAATTATTCTTGGCTGTAATAAACCCACAAAATTGAATTTGGTGTCAGTGGTCTTTAAGGTAAACTGGATTGGAAAGTTTGTTGTATAATAGAAAAAAAGATTTCTTCCCTTCACACTATTCAGCTGGTAAAAGATCCTGGCGACCTGAAGATTCTTAAAGGTGATAAGATAAGAATCAGCGTTAGCACCACCCATGTTAAATCATTTTATCAGGGGCCCCAAAATGAAAAAAATATATATATTTCCTTATAATTATTCTGTAAAACTTTAATTCTGCAAACAAGTTACATGAATATATGGAGATTGAGGGCACACACTCTAACAAATAGAGACAATGCTGATTTACAGTAGTACTTTTCCCTTTCAAACACAAAATATAAGTAGGGTAGAATAGAGCAAGCAAGCCAAACCCTTCAAATTAGACTTTAGGGTAGGGGATTATATTAAAATAATTGTCCAAAAATAATGTTCTAACTTACATTTTTCTTACAATATATCAAATATATGAAACTAAAACAATATTATAAGCAAATGAGCCCAAAAAAGTCTAAGGGACTTTAGGGGGCTCAAAGCAATGTTGACAAAAATTGATGTGCATTCTTGCCTTTTATTTTTTCACATTATCATGCCCAGCTGCCAGTTGGCACTAGGTCATGGGTTACACCCCCAGCCAGTCCTTTTGAGCCAGAAGGACTTTGCTTGCTGGAATTTGTTAGGCCAACCTTACAATGTGAAGTACGAAACAACAGGTCCGAAAAAGCAGTGCACTGTTGGAACTATTAGGTAGCTCTGAATATATATAACAAATCAACATCGCAGTTATATTTAGTTATACCTTTTTAAAGTGCAGTCAAATACATGATTGTCAACATGCTTTTGGTAGACTTGCTATTTGCAGACTCTATCACCCTTGGAGTATCCACAATGTGAACCTTTATCAGAAATGAGAGGCTGAGATGTTGAGGGTTATTTGGAGCCCCTCCCTTAGCCATTTACTTTCAATAAGGACAGGGCTGAAAAAAGACTTACAGATAGCCCATTAAACATTGATGTTTGTCTGTGCTCCCCAGAGGCATGGTAAATGCTCCTCTTGGCCAGAACCTCGGCCCCTTGTGCATCAACTCACTCCCTGGGAACCCAAACCAAAAGTTTGAAAACTACTTCTCTAGAAGCAAACCCCATTTTTATCTTTTTCCGGTGACCCATTTGATTAAAAACTGCTTACAAACCATAGGCAGTAGTGCCAACAGTTATTCAGCTTGATGAATAGTCCATAAACTGCTGCAACCCTGGTACCCTGGACATTTCTTTAGTTGACCACACAAAATCAGCTCCTTCCATAAATTACACTGTAAAGCACTCAGTCAATATTGCAAAGATGCTTAAAAATGTAAAATAGAACTCACACAGAACCAAAATGAGACCAACAGGTCTCTATCCTTAGGTGATGGAGCTTTGACAGTGCTGGGCTTGAGCTTCACACTTTCACTAGTTTGTACATAACCTAAAAACTAATTTCTTTAAAAACAAGCATTGGTAATGCATCGGTTTCGCCTATGTGATGAATAATGAGCTGGGTCAAAGTCCGGGACGGAGGGTCGAAGGCAAAAGCTCCCTGACAAGCATCATGGGTGTGGAGAGGATGCTGGTAGTGGCCATGGCTGTTGACTCGAGAGCTGGGGATCCCGGTTCGAGTCTTGGTGGTGCAACATCCTGTGATTCTGGGCTGCACCTCAGGCCATTAAGTCAAAACCATCAATTGTGAATAATGAGGGAATTCTTGGAAGCACAGCTGAAGTAAAAGACAACAAGGGTATCCTTAAAAGACATTTTATACTCCTACCGAACCAAAATAAAAGTCTAACACGAAATCAACGGAAATGGGAAGCCGAATCGAACGCGAAAAATATTCCTTTTGACTGGGTCGCCATCAACAAATCTCCCTTCTCACACAAAATTTCCCCAATTTTATCACAAACTAAATATATGATAATAAACAGAACATACTGGACTCCTTCCAGGCTCTTTAAGGTTGGACTTAAACAAGACCCCAACTGCTGGAGCTGTGATAAGCAAGAAAGCAAAAGACACACAATTGATGGTCTAAACTGGGGTGGCATGGTGAGCAAAAGAATGATGGATTTAACCCAGATCTCTTAACTGGGGGTGAATGTTTTGATTTGTTCTGCATTCCGTCCATCAATTGTGTGTCTTTTGCTTTCTTGCCCTAAGTGCGCCGGGTATGCCCAGATGTGGGTCCCGGGCTCACTGTGCCACTGGAATCAAGCTATCCTGGCTGAAGAAGGGTGAAACCCCGAAACCGGTCCTAGGATGCTTGTTTCCGGTCCAGGGAGGACCTGGTTTGGCAGTTCAGGCTGGACTATTCCCATGAGGCACAGGGTCAAGACTGATTTGCATATGGCCAGGTCTAAACTGGGGTGGCATGGTGAGCAAAAGAATGATGGATTTAACCCAGATCTCTTGACTGGGGGTGAATGTTTTGATTTGTTCTGCATTCCGTCCATCAATTGTGTGTCTTTTGCTTTCTCGCCCTAAGTGCGGCGGGTATGCCCAGACGTGGGTCCTGGGCTCACTGTGCCACTGGAATCAAGCTATCCTGGCTGAAGAAGGGTGAAACCCCGAAACCGGTCCTAGGATGCTTGTTTCCAGTCCAGGGAGGACCTGGCTTGGCAGTTCGGGCTGGACTGTTCCCATGAGGCACAGGGTCAAGACTGATTTGCATATGGCCAGGTCTAAACTGGGGTGGCATGGTGAGCAAAAGAATGATGGATTTAACCCAGATCTCTTGACTGGGGTGAATGTTTTGATTTGTTCTGCATTCCGTCCATCAATTGTGTGTCTTTTGCTTTCTCGCCCTAAGTGCGCCGGGTATGCCCAGACGTGGGTCCCGGGCTCACTGTGCCACTGGAATCAAGCTATCCTGGCTGAAGAAGGGTGAAACCCTGAAACCGGTCCTAGGATGCTTGTTTCCGGTCCAGGGAGGACCTGGCTTGGCAGTTCGTGCTGGACTGTTCCCATGAGGCACAGGGTCAAGACTGATTTGCATATGGCCAGGTCTAAACTGGGGTGGCATGGCGAGCAAAAGAATGATGGATTTAACCCAGATCTCTTGACTGGGGGTGAATGTTTTGATTTGTTCTGCATTCCGTCCATCAATTGTGTCTCTTTTGCTTTCTCGCCCTAAGTGCGCCGGGTATGCCCAGACGTGGGTCCCGGGCTCACTGTGCCACTGGAATCAATCTATCCTGGCTGAAGAAGGGTGAAACCCCGAAACCGGCCCTAGGATGCTTGTTTCCGGTCCAGGGAGGACCTGGCTTGGCAGTTCGGGCTGGACTGTTCCCATGAGGCACAGGGTCAAGACTGATTTGCATATGGCCAGGTCTAAACTGGGGTGGCATGGTGAGAAAAAGAATTATGGATTTAACCCAGATCTCTTGACTGGGGGTGAATGTTTTGATTTGTTCTGCATTCCGTCCATCAATTGTGTGCCTTTTGCTTTCTCTTGATAAGCAAGAAGGCACCCTAGCCCACATGCTAATTGAGTGTCCCCTTCTGCACAACTTCTGGAATTAAATACTAGATTGCGTTAAACACACCCTAAACATCCTTCCTACAAAAGAATTCTCATACATTATTCTGGGTCCTCTGGATCCTCAATTCAAGAATGACAGCGACCGTCACTTGCTAGACCTAATGATCACTATGGCATGCAAACTGATACTGAACAATTGGAAAAAATTTAAAGCGATTTCCTTCTCTATGTGGCAGGAATGGATAACCTTCCTTAGAGGAGCCGATAATATTGCACTACAGCTCTCTCCTTGGCGCTCCACCCACGATTCGATATGGAACTCGCTGGACGCCAGAGCCTTCACTCATGATCCCCCATGAAAATACTCTTAAGGAAGGACATTTCTCCTTCTGTAACTCTTCCTTTTACAGCCAATATAACACACTCCCGCAGATATTACACCAGGTCATCGACACCTCTAACTTCCCTCAATCACGCGAGACAATGTCATTTTATTCTTACCTGTGCGCATCTTATGTATACATTGGGATCCTTCTAGTAACTATGATTTTGTATAACCAGACTATATACAATTTGTTTTAAGTGGCATAACTGACTTATCTGGGTCAATGGCTTCGGTATATCATAGAAAACAGGGTTAATTGTTAATGTTACACTTCTGATCAACAGTGCCATGAATGTCTGATACGTATAGCTGATGTAAGACTTATTCGAAAATGTAAGACTTCTATGAAAATGTATGAACGTACCCCTGTTATACAGGTACTAACGATCCAATGCCCTTGTAATGTATCATTCGCACCGTATCCATATTGAGCCTATATGTCTGTATACCAAATGATGTATACTCTCAGGAAGTGATATTTATGCCTTTATGTATATGTATTAATTCACATGTAAAGAAGTGATCTTATCAATCTCTGTATAATGATTCAGATCATGCACAGCCTTTCCCTCCCCCTCAGTGTAACCCGCCTCTCTAACTGTGTATTTCTTTCTTTTACCACTATCTTGCTTCTGTTTGCAAACGTTAATAAAATAAATAGAATTTTTTTTTTTTAAATGACGTTTTTATGCACGGAGCCCAACATCTTTTCTTTTTGCATGTAGCATCCTGTTTTATATAGTCACATAAAGCCAGCGATGCATGCCTCTAGCATGGGATCGATATGACATCACGAGAGACCATCATGCCACGCAATAGGAACAAGCATTGGCATAGCCAATAGGTCTCGCCTTTGGAACCTTATAAGTATTTAGCCCTGCAGCCCATTATCCTGGGTGCTACAACATTTACATATGCAGTATTTTTTCACTCCAGGTTGATTTAGTCCCATTAATATTGGATCCGGCAGAGGATGATAGCGGGTGTCTGCTCTTAGAAGCCACTCACCACGCTATAGTGTGGCACAGCCCTGCACCTCCGTCTCTGGTTTTAAACAGTGGCCCGTACTGCGTGCCCCTGGCCCCTACGGACATCAGTGGTTCCTGAGGGGGAGTCACAGCAAAACATTTGCATAATCTGTGCCTAATACACCTTGCAGGGTATCACTTTCCAGCTTGTCATTAGAAAGGGTAAAGTGAAAGCAGACGTTAAGTATCCATGCCATTAAGCCATCAAATCAAAGAACAGAGGGAAATATGTCATATTTTGTATAAAAAAATGTGTTGAACATGGTGTAAATTATTTGCAAAGTGAAAGAACTGTCGGTTCTTGCACTGTTTGCTGCAAACCATGGGAGATGAAAAGTACATGTTGCAATCACTCAATAAAAAAGCCTGTTGGACTGTCTGAGAGACTTGGGTTTCGAGCCATCGAGAGTATGTACAGTCAGCCAACAGGAAATGAGCACTACTGCATACATTAGTGCGTTTATATTTTCGTTCATTCTGAGAATAAAAAAATCACGCTGCTCCCTAAAATGATCTTTATTATGCACCTACTTGGCACGATTCAGCTTTCAAGATCTCGAAATACAAGGCGTGTGGTGTCCTCATGCTATTGTGCACTTGAGCATAAACAAAAACCTCTCAACTTAACCCAAAAATGCAGCACTAAGTGCAGTTCTCCGCTCCGGTTTGTTCGATCTTCCCAGTTGGGTCGCTGTAGAAATTCCATGTGGAGATATCAGGGTGCACCTTATCTTCTGACGTGGGACAGTGACGTTTCAGAGGCATCCGGCCTGCTTCTGTGTTAGCGTTTCGTCTGATGCTGCTGACACCCACTGCTGCACAAAGAGCTCACCCTGATCAGTGTTCTGTAACAACCCCGGCCCCAGAATAGTATATTCCTTTGGGAGAGTCAGCCAAGCACTCCTTCGCTCAATGTTGTGTGGAGTGATTTACCCTCAATTTTACCACAGAGTTCACCAGAGAAATAACACACAAAAAAATGGAATAGAATTCCATACAAGCTTTTTTTAATATCTTAAATTATGATAAGGGAAGGGGGGGAAGCAAGCCAACACACATTACGGAGGGAGGGGGCAGGAACAAAGGAAACACGACTACAGGAGGGGGGCGGGTAGTAAGATAACACAAACTTCAGCAGGGGGGGGCGGGAACAAAGTCAGCACTATTTCAGAAAAGGAGAGGAACCCTTAATCGCCCAAAGGACTAGGGTAAAACTGTAAATAACAAAGAAGACGTCCTCTGGGATTTGTTTAAAGATTTGTGCACACCTAATCACACTTAACCCATCCAGCTGCATCCACACCACAATTATTCATAAAGGACACCGCCAACCTAATGGCTACAGTAAATTGGCACAGATATTCATACAAGGTCAATAGTATTTACCATTTACTAAGTTCATTTATTGCAGTTAGTATTAAGAAACAGAAAAAAACATAATTAAAAACATTTAAACAATAATCACACACAATTAATTCCAAATTTAAAAACAATTAATCACATAAATCACAATTAAAATCTTTACACCCAAAAAGAAAAAACACGAGAGATAACCCAGACAGTTATCTTTGTCTTTAGTGGCCACACCCCAGAATTATAATCATGTGCACACGCCCTGATATCTTGAAACCATCAATATCTAGGGTGCTTGTCCGTACAGCTGGGTATATGGCAACAACAAAAATGCGTCGACGCGTTTCGAAGGCTTTATCTTATTCCACCTTCTTTATCAAGACAGAAATTAAAACCTCTCGTTTCTTGTAAATATTTCGGTGGGTGATCGTCAAAACCCTCTCTAGCCACAAATATCGTGCTCCAAGGCGTTGTCACCGATAAAATAAATGAATATTTTTTGCACACTTATGAAAAAGGGAATCTTGTGCCTTCATACGATTCCTCCCACTTCTATACGTATTAGAGCATCCTGGTCTGTTTGTAGAAATTCTACAAACAGACCAGGACGGATCGAGGGACCGCCGGTATAAAGAATTATAGAGAGCTGAATTGGATGATGCTCTAATACGTATAGAAGTGGGAGGAATCGTATGAAGGCACAAGATTCCCTCTAGGTAAAATATCCTGGCACTGAAATTAAAAACAGAAATTAGGAGTCTGCACCCTTTTGAAGAAGAAATTGAAACATTAAGGATAGACCAATGGAGTGCCAAAGGGAGTAGTGGTGACATTCGAGAACCACAAACATCATCCTTTTTCATAAGTGTGCAAAAAATATTCATTTATTTTATCGGTGACAACGCCTTGGAGCATGATATTTGTGGCTAGAGAGGGTTTTGACGATCCCCCACCGAAATATTTACAAGAAACGAGAGGTTTTAATTTCTGTCTTGATAAAGAAGGTGGAATAAGATAAAGCCTTCGAAACGCGTCGACGCATTTTTGTTGTTGCCATATACCCAGCTGTACGGACAAGCACCCTAGATATTGATGGTTTCAAGATATCAGGCGTGTGCACATGATTATAATTCTGGGGTGTGGCCACTAAAGACAAAGATAACTGTCTGGGTTATCTCTCGTGTTTTTCTTTTGGGTGTAAAGATTTTAACTGTGATTTATGTGATTAATTGTTTTTAAATTTGGAATTAATTGTGTGTGATTATTGTTTAATACAAATGTTTTTAATTATGTTTTTTTCTGTTTCTTAATACTAACTGCAATAAATGAACTTAGTAAATGGTAAATACTATTGACCTTGTATGAATATCTGTGCCAATTTACTGTAGCCATTAGGTTGGCGGTGTCCTTTATGAATAATTGTGGTGTGGATGCAGCTGGATGGGTTAAGTGTGATTAGGTGTGCACAAATCTTTAAACAAATCCCAGAGGACGTCTTCTTTGTTATTTACAAAGTCAGCACTGACAACGGGAGGAGGGCGGGAAAAAAGGCAACACCAACTATGGTGGGAGGGGGGTGGGCGAGAAGAGAGGCAATACTAACTATGGTGGGAGGGAGGAGAAAGAAAGGAAACACTAACTTTTACATTAGTGCAGTTTTATTTTCGTTCATTCTGAGAAAAAAAGCACGCTGCCCCCGAAAATGATCTTCATTAGGCACTTACTTGGCACTATGCAGCTTTCAAGATCTAGAATTACAAGCCGTGTTGTCCTCATGCTAATGTGCACTCTAGCATAAACAACAAGAGGGCACTGCAGCTGCCGCCCTGCGCACCGCTTCTCGCTCCCGAGGCAAAATGCCGTGGGAGGGAACATTTCAAAAGAGATGGGACATGCACCCACCTTTAGCCATTTGCGTGCTTTCATTATAGAAAGACACATGCAAAAGCCAATCCAATGTGTGGGAGGGTCAGACCCACACAGAGTAGATACAAGAAGCCTCGCAGAGCAGTTCATGCGCGCTGCTAGGCTCGACCTAAAAACAAATACCAATTACAGGGAAACGTGCTTTACAAGTCGTCTTTGCCTTCCTCTGATAATGCGCTCTGGTTCATTTATTTATGCAGATGTGAGCTCCCTGACAGGCAGCATGGAAGTGGAGAGCACGTGGACAGTGGCCAGAGCAGGAGAGCTGGAGATCCCAGTTCGAGTCTCGGAGGTCCAACATCCTGTGATCCATTGGCAAATCACATAATCTCTCTGGATAAATTGTGCTACATAAATCGGGTGCAAGACGAAAGAGGAAAAACTTATGAGAAAATAGTTCCACCAGAGCGGATGTTAACAGTATTTCAGCTACGGGAAACCGATAAGAGAAACAGATGGGGACCAAGCATTGGTAAATGCAGGAAAATATGCTACAGCCAATAGAAATGGAAGAAAAGTAAGTGGCATGCGCATGAACCAATGAAAAGCCAGGAAAGAGAGGGGGTGGGATGTGAGACCCTTTTAAATTTATATTAAAAACAATAGATTTCGGAAGCACAGCGCAAGCGCTGTGCAGGCGTAACCTAAAAACACATGTATCGTACCTAATAGTAACACTCTTATCTTCCAAATAGTTTAAAACCTTTTACACTGCCATCATCTTCCTGTTCAGTTTCCCCAAGCACTATTATTTCCTCCTGACATGCCACACCCAATTCTACATCTCTTAACATGACATTCTGAAACAGTAATGCTGCAGGTTGTTAAAGAAAATCTGCACATGTGCCAAACAAAGTCAGAAATTATTTATTAGCAAAAGAAGACGGAATATTCAGTGAACCACAGATCTGATCAGCATGCAAAGGTAAGGCACAAATTGGAGTGCTACACACAGACTCCTAATGTGGCTCACATAACTTTGTAAAACAAAGTGAATACAAAGTTGTGATTATGAGAACAAAGAAGACAACTTTCAGATACTTACAAAACTGTCATTTCTTTCTGCTGAGGAAGCTGAACTTCATTTCTCATCTCAGCAGCCAAGATGTGAAAGAGATGATTGTAGTGTCTTGAGACTATGTGCGCTAGGACCTTGCGGTTCTGGGCGGACTCAATAGAGGAATTACCTGATTGGCTGGGAGGTGTTAAGGTGTGGTAATTAATGGCTATGGTGTAAGGAGAAACTAGTTTGAATGTTGTATGCTGAAGAATAAAGACGTTTGTTACTGTGCTCCGTGTGTAGCGTGTTCATTATAGATGCTCCTGGGCTGGGAGGACGCGACAACTGGCGAAATGTAGGGTTAGGTGCCGGAAGAAACTAGACTGCTCTCCCTAAGATTTTGCAGTGATACAGCAAACTGCTCGTGCATGCCAAGTGCGCCCCATGTCGATGCGAAGCAGCATGCAGTTGGTGTATGGGGAGTGTAAGCCCCGCTCCAGCCGATACCCGACACTTTGAAGAAGTTGAAGTCCTCACAGCAGAGCATAGTTGGAAAAGCCCACCAAAACCTGCTGGTAAGGATAAAGAAGAAATACTGTGCTGCGCCATAACACAGAGCCATCATCCATACAAAGCAAATGCTAAAGGCAGTGATAACCAGGTGCAACACAAAAGGCAGCAACAACCAGGTACAACGCTAAAGGCAGTGAAAACCAGGTAACAGAAACTAAAATGTACTCACCGATGAAACAGAATGCTTTACAACTTCGAAATCCGACGTGACGACCTGGACTTGAATGAGAGGCTGATGCATGCAAAGTAGCAAGTGTAATCCAGTACATTACAAATTTCACTTAAAGCGTGGTGACCCAAACGCAGGGCCCGCCATTGTAGAAATTGCAGTTTGGACTGAGAACGGTGAAAGCTGCCGGAACACAGGGAAATGATGCTTACGAATCAAAAAGACAATAGCAAAGATTACCATGTGCAAGAGACAGAAAACTCACTTACCGCCAAGGATGAAGACAGCTCCACACGATCTGCGAGCGGGCAGGAAGACCCAGGCTCAAGCACTTATAGAAGACGCAGATACAGGTGCACAGCAAATGCTGTCGGAACAGCATATACTCTCAAAGCCAGTAGAAAGAAGCGTGAGGTACACAGCAGCCGCTTTTCTGAAGCCTCCAATGCCATTTGGCACTGCCAAAAAGCAGAATATTGGCGCCTGCATGGATCGAGACGTTCCATGACTGAATAGATGACTTGGAAGAACTAGATGACAAGAAAGCCATTAAATACTTAAAGAACCTTGCTGGTGATGGAGTAAAAGAAGTGATAAAGTAAGTCTAACAGATTGATACAATATCATACCATCAAATCAAAGAAGCATTAGGAGCCAAGTTAAATCTGATGCCAAATATTGACTACAATAGGTAACTTTTGAATCAAGCAGGACAACAAGTTGGTGAAACGATGGATGAGTTTGTTGAAAGACTTGACGTGCATATCAAACACTGTAAGTTTAGTGAGTTTAATGGCGAAGAAGCCATGCGTCTCAGAGTCATCGTTGGCTTTCTTTCAGACTCATTCAGAAGACGCATGTTGAGAGTGACGCTCAGTTTGGAGAAAATACCAATGGCTGCATGAACCGATGAAAGAGCGGACCATGAAGCTGCCGACATGAAAGCTGTAACAGCAATGAGTGAATCGCCGTTAATCATGAAAACCAGACACAAGCACAAGGTAGAGGCATGTAAGTCAATGTCCTCGAAGAAAGAAAAGTTGTGTTTCCGATGTGGGTTTTCATTTCCCCATGAAAATAAATGTCCAGCCATCGGACAGACGTACAAAGGTTGAGGGAAGGAAAACCACTTCATAATGGTTTATAAGTCAAAGGAGAAACCAATTATGTCACAGCAAGAAGAGAAAATGGACGCCAGAAGCATTCTCGCCCCACCCACAAGGCCAAAAAGCGATATCAGATACGACAAGTAGAAACCAAACAAAGTCGATTGTCATCAAGTTTGTCCTACAAAGACTCTTTGACGTCACTATCGAGCGCCGATGAAAAAGATGGATGTGCGATGATAGCTTTGACCAAAGAACGACATGCACACATAGATGTGACTGCTTGCAAAGAAACAACAGCACTCTTTTGAACGTTGCCCCAACATTACAATAAAAGTCAAAGAGTCCCATGTAACTTTTATTGTTGGGAAAAGAAGACCAATACAGAGCGTGATAGCTCTAATGGCGCCGTCAGGGCCCAGAAACTGGCTCAAGTACACACTCTGCACATAAGGGTGGGGGGGTTCATGTTTTCACACATACACTGTGTTTAAGTTCATGTTTATTAATGGCCTTTTTGTTTTGATACAGCACAAAGAGGACTACACGTCCAATGAATCAGGGCGGCCTTACTCCCACGCAGCTGACTCAGGTGGGGCTCGAGCAGTTGAACAAGCCTAATGGTTTCTGAACTCATCTGGAAACAATTTGCATCATGGATATTTCATTGTTTGCTGGCTCCCGCTAACTGCAGCCTTTGTGTCCTCGATTAGGAATCGGAGGCTACAATTCACCTAGCTAACTACAGCAACAGAATCCCAGGTAGGGAAGCTCTGTTTGAACTCCAAAACTGTGTGATTGCTTGAGGAAGCTCGATTCTTCTTTGGAATTTTGGAGTCCCATTTGGTATTGAGCTCAACATATCCTTCAGTGGGGATCACAATAGAAGTAACGTATTGGCACACATTTGTGGGACATATGTGCTACAGTCGTATGGTGCGTGCCTGAGCTACAAACTATTCACCATTGGTGGAATTCAGTATTGACTTTCTGAATTGCAGTTTGCAACTTTTTTCTTTTGTTGAGCTATTTTTGAGTAGGTTAATCTGCAGAAGTCTTTCTTATGGTGAAGTTAACCAGAGAGAATCTAGACTGATATGTTCTGCAGATTCCTGAGAGTAAAGTTTCAGTTGGCAAAAACAGAAACAAAATTGTGCTTGAGGTACACATGAAAGTTCCTATTTAAATGCTAGAAGTGTTTATCTTGCTTGAATATATGCACTGGGATTTCATGTTCTCTTTGTTTTTCAGCTGACGCACTCATGGTAACACATTCCTTTGGGGGAGACCTTATGATACATGCACTTTGTTTATAGTTTGGTCAAACACACATAGCGAATGACTGCAGTGTGCTAGGTAATTATTGTATGCATCACTCCACTTCAAAATTGTTTTCTGTGTAAGGAACAGTTAGAATAAAATTTTCAATTTTTGTTTCAGGTCTCGTTCTCGCAGTTCCCATCCCATACCCTTTCCCTCGCTTGATAGCCCCAATATTCTGTGCCTGCATGGTAAGCAGAATTGGGGATATCGAGATGTGGACCCATATTGTATGTTGCACTGATCCTGAGGAGCGTTCTCCAACCATCCAGCCGTAACATTTATCATAGGCAGTGGTGCGTCGATTAACATCATGCCTGTTTAAACGTTTAACAGCCTGTCACCAGTGCCACGTCTCAACCCATCAAACACAAAGGTATATTCGTGGGCTGCCTCCAAACCGTTGCAAAGTCAAGGATCGTTCATAGCAAAATTGCGACATAAAACAACGTCAATGCAAGCACCAATCCACATTCTTCAAGGTACTTCATCCAGCGCATGCTTACTCAGTTTTGCCACCGCTGCTGACATGGGACTAATATTTCTCAATTATAACCTGCAAGCTCAATCTGAAATTGTGAGTCAGTTCCCATCGTTGTTTCATGGCATATGAAGGCTCAAGACAATGAAAGTGCAACTTCATATTAACAAAGACATTAGCCCTGTTGCCCAGTGACACCACAGAATCCCTTTTCACTTGTAAGGAACCGTTGAGAAAGAGCTAGAAACGCTGTTGAAGCATGACATCATTGAGCGCTCCACAGCTCCTACACCATGGGTTTCGCCCATAGCAGTAGTGCAAATAAATAACAGTGAAGGTGCGGTATGCATTTGTGTTGACATGTGCCAGTCCAACAACGCAATTCAGAGAGAAAGGTATCCTGGTCCACACATGGCGGACATGATCATGCAGCTGAAATGAGCCAAGGTCTTTTCCCATCTTGACCTGAACAAAGGAGATCAACTCGAGCTGGAAGAAAACTGTAGGTACATTACTACCTTTTCAACTCATTTTGGTTTGTTCAGATACAAAAGGTTGAGTTTTGGAGTGTCATCTGCAGCGGAGATATTTCAAGATGTTATATGTAGAATAATTCAACCTGTTACACATGCTTTCAACTACAGTGATGACATACTGGTATTTGGGAGAACACAAAAAGAGCATGACAAGGTTCTTACACAAGTGTGTCAGTTACTTGTGGATGCAGGTCTAACTCTAAATGCAGCGAAGCGTGAGTTTCACAAGACCAAACTCAAGGTCTGTGAGCACATATTTTCTGATGGGGGAATGACTCCTGTCCCATAGTACAAGCACTGTCACCTACGTGCCTCCCACAAGATGTTACCATGCTGAGATCATTCCTAGGCATGGCGATTTATTGCTCAAGGTACATTCATGATTTTGCTACTGTGAGTGTCCCATTGGGAGGATTGACAAAGCAAAATGTTCCCTTTAAGTGGTCTCCTGAATGTGATCAAAACTTCAAAATGCAACCAAGATGGCCTATTTTGACCCTAAGTTACATACTGAGATCACAGTAGATGCAAGACCAGTGGGGCTGGGAGCTTTCCTTGCTCAACATAATGGTCATCCAAATGCTCAAAGACACATTGTGGCTTATGCCAGTCGAAGCCTGTCTGACACAGAACGTGCCTTTCTTAGCCGGAGAAGGAGAGTCTGGCTGTAGTGTGGGCCTGCAAACATTTTTATGTGTTTCTGTTTGGAAAATCGTTCACTATCATTACAGACCACCAAGCACTTCTCACCATTTTCAGAAACCCGAAAGCCAAGATGCCCCCTCACATTGAGAGGTGGGGGTTGCGATGACTAGAATACTACTATACAATTGTACATAAGCCAGGCAAAGATCAGAATCCTGCAGACTACTTTTCACAAGTGCCATTACATCGTCACAGTTCCACATCTAAAACAGCTGAAGAGTACCTCAACTTCATTGTAAGGTCCAGCACACCAGCAGCCTTATCTATTGAACATATTGCGGCTGCTACCAATGTAGATAAAAGCATGCTTGCACTCAAAGACATCATTTCAACTCAATTGTGGAGACAGAGTCTGTCAGTCACCAAAGACGATATTGTCTTGAGAGGCCCAAAAATAATCGTACCAGAGAGCCTAAGACAGCAAGTCATAGAACTAGCCCATGAAGGACATTGGGGCATTGCCACCACTAAAAGACTCTTAAGACACCGAGTTGGGTTCCCATGCATAGATGAGCAAGTTGAGTGGGAATTGAAAGAGTGCCATTTCTGCAACTGCCTTTCCCCCAAAGTGACACAGCATCCATTAACCATGTCTGACCTTCCTGCACATGCCTGGGAGAGAATTGCAGTTGACGTCTTTGGGCCCCTAGCAAATGTATGTCATCTCATGGTAGTCATTGACGCTTTCCTTTAGTAGAGGAGTTATCTTCAACTACCCTTGACCAAGTCATTGAGCGGTTGGAAGACATCTTTGCAGCGTGGGGTATCCCTGTCATTCTCGAATCTGACAATGGTTTGCCGTTCAATAGCAAAGAATTCAAAGAATTTCTAGTCAGACTCAATGTCAAGCATCAGAAAAGTACACCATTGTGGCCCCAAGCTAATGGCTTTGTGGAATGATTCATGGGCACACTCAAAAGGGTAATTCAGCGAGCATCGATGAAGGGGATCAAATTAAACCAGGCTGTATGTCAAACCCTCCGTGCTTATCGCACAAGTCCTCACTCCACAACTGGTGAGAGTCCTGCCAGCTTGCTATTTGGGAGAGCCATAAGAACCAAATTACCACAGTGGATAGCAGACCGAACTCGGAATGCTGATGATGTTCGTGTCACAGACACTGTTCGAAAGCACAAAATGAAGACCTATGCTGATAGGCGTCGGCAAGCTCAGGAAACAGTCTCCGATGAAGGTGACTGGGTCCTAGTCAAGCAAAAGCGAAAATGAAAAACAGACCCACCATTTGCTGTAGATCCTCTGAGAGTTGTGACATGCAAAGAACATATGATGACGGCACATCGTCCCGGAAAAATCATCACACGGGACTCGTCACACTTCAAACACCTTACTTGACATTCGTCAGCTCCTGCAATCATGGATGAGGTGTCCCTGCCTGACAATCCAAATCAAGCATCAGATCCTGTATCATTGATGCACAATCAGAGTGCATCCCAACTACCTCTTACCACTCAATCTGGTCGGCGAGTGCGTACACCTCAACAACTTTTTGAAGAAATATAATGCTGCTGTTTTGTTTACCTACTTCAACAAGGGGGGACCAAGAGAGCATAAAGGTCCAGAATACATGCTCCAAATGATTACTGGAATGTGAATGGTTATGCAGTTCCTATAGGGAAAAGTAGCAGGCAGGAGTGTGCTTGGAGTTCTAACAAGTCAGGAATAGTGGAATCCGAAGGGTGGTTCCTTGTTTGAATAGGTGCCCTAACACGCTCTAACGAGTGTCATTCTTCAACATAGGGCTTTGCTCCTCGTCGAGCCGGGGCTGTAATGCTTGATGGGCACCCTCTAGGGGGTCTTTGTAGGAGCAAGGGGACAGGAGTACAGTTGAGACTTTCTATGAATGGGTTAATTCCCTCAACCCCTTCCTCCACTTCATGAGTAATATCTCAGATAGGGCTCTACCCTTTCTAGATCCAATGATACACTTGGAGGCAGGCATAAAATTAACAACAACCACATTTAAAAAGCTGACAGACTGCAACAGTCTCTTACTCTTTGGGAGCCACCATCCCAAAGCACTACGAGAAAATCTCCCATACGGCCAGTTCTACGATTGCGCCGTAATTGCAGCACCATCACTGACTACGATACCCAGGCACAGGAATTGGCAAAAAACCTTGAGGCTAGAGATTATCCTCCACACTTTGTTAAAATAGCTAAGAAATGGGCGAGGAACAATAACAGAGAAGCTCTCTTAGAACACACTGAGAGACCACCCACTGATATGCTTACCTGCGTCATCACTTACACGGCTGAGTGAAACAGAATACCTAAGATCATAAGAAAACACTGGAACATTCTGAGTTCAGGCAACCTCAGGTTACCTCCCCTGAAGTTTGCATTTGAACGAACCAACCAACATCAAGGACATGCTGGTCCACACTAGACCCCAGAGACTTGATGTTTTCAACCAGAATACCCTGTGGTCTCTACCTCCGGTGAAAGGTCATTTCCCCTGTGGCTCCTGCTCAGTTTGCAACCTTATCACAGCTACTAAAGAAATCAAACTCACAGGAACCTTTACTTGGACACAAAAATCACATACCAATTGCAACACCAAGAATTGCATCTACACAGTTACATGTCCATGTGAGAAAAGATACATAGGTATGACAACTGGCCCTGTGAAGACTCGCATTACAGAACATCGCAGTAATGTGAGATGTCAGAGAACAAGCACCAAGATGACTTACACTGGATCGTACCTGAAACACTACCTTACCACTCTAAAGGCGCCCTCTTCAAAAGACAGCAGAGTTGGATTTTTCGATTATCCACCCATTTACATGGTTTGAATGAGGATATACCTTGGGTGGAAATTGACCTATGATACTCACTCATAACACCCCTGACATCTACCCACTAGCTCCAGGGTCCCCACACTCAGGGACACATAACCCCATGGCATACCTATAGCTGCCCTCCTTACCCAGTGTCATAGACACACTTGCTACCCGAGCTACTAACAACATCATCTCCATACCACACCCAGTGACGGCTGCCATCTTACTCTAATTAGCACCTTATCAGAATGTAGCCATAGTCATCAATTGCATCATTTTCCTGTATATTTAACCAGCCTAAGATGTGCACGACCACTCCTGCGAATTCGTGAATGGCAAACTGTATCATTGCTTCCTTCCTTTTGAAAATAGTTTTTGTAAATGAATAGTTTTGCTTATGCCTGTGTGCATCCGTGTTCATAATAACCATGCACACGCCTTTACATATTCCTCTAATATTGAACTCAAACACTTTAAGATGGCGCCCGTAATGCCCATTTTTCTACACCATTCGTTGGTCCCATCAGAGCCCAGGCAGTTGCGTCGGCACGCGACTTCCGCCGTGAACTCCGGCACATACCGGCCTGTAGGCTGTAACTAGCAAAATGACTAGTTCTTAAGAGTCGACCACCCGCAGTCCTCACTCCTGAGGCGCTCGAGACAGGATAGGTTGCTGCGTTATGGTTATCAGGACAAAATAAGTACCATCCCCAATTTCAAGATTTTAACATCCCTGACATTCATAACGCCCTCCACCCCGCAGGACATTTTCTGATGTATATATTTTCTATCCCGCAACAGTATGCTGAAATACAGCATGCCGCTCTAGACGCCCTTCAGGAGGCACACATGTAACCACAATTGGGTAAGTGGTTGGTTACTCCTCCGGCCCATCCACAATGTTTGCGACCATTGCTAATATTGTCATGGCTTATGTGTAATGTGTTGGTCACGTCTTCCCACCATTATTTGTTTTATCATCACATTAAGAGTTTTTTCATGGTGTAAAGCGTGCCGAGTGATTTTAGAAGTGTACTATTTATGCAAATGTCACCCAGCCATTTATCGTTTTTATTACATTTGTCGCCTTGCTCTTCCCTTGTTCTAATAGGTCAATCTTGTTAGCTTCAAAAAGTTCAGCCTAATCAGGTTTTTATGGTGCATTATCAGAAGCACCCTACAGCTTGGATCACATGTTCAAATCCAATGGTTCCAAGCATTGTGTAGATAAAACGTAACCTTCCTTGGTTCTGAAGAATTGCCTGGATCATTTATTGACATATTTAGGCAAGAAACATGTTGACCGCTTGATAGTAATATTGCCTATTGGTGGCGCACATGTTTTTAAATCAGGACAGGTGGACTTACTCAGGGCTTTAAGCGGGAAAAAAAACCTGGGGGTGCTCTAAAAGGGGCGGAGCAAACCTCTTAAAGGGGTGTGGCCTATCCAAGTAGGGGCTTGGTCTAAATCAAGATAACTAGCATTGTGTGCTTAAGAAAATCCCCTCCAATTATCCTACCTTCGGAAAACACTCTCTTTAAAGGATTTCCCTTCCTCCTACAACGCGGCTCACCTAGCATGACGTCTCCACTTCTCAGTAGTGAGCAAAATGAGCATGCGCACATCGATGTGCATGCTCTCACTGCAGTCCAATAAAAAAAAAAAAGAAAACGGACTACCTTTGCGAGGCCCGAAAATAGAGCCCGATAGAGACCCGTTTCGAGGCCCCCTGAAAATAACTGCCGGTGCTCAGACCCGGCCCACTTAAAGCCCTGCATCCATCCATCCTAAGCACTGCGCCATCCAACCATCTTTCAATCCATCCATACATTCCTACCTACATACATACATACATACATCTGTCCCTGCACCTATCCTAAGCATCTATCAGCCCTCCCGCCTATCCTAAGTACTGGTCCATTCATCCATTCATCCATCCATTCATCCAGCCAGCAATCCATTCATTCATCCATCCAGCCATCCATCCATACATACATACATACATACATGTGTCCCTGGACCTAGCCTAAGCATCTATCAGCCCACCCGCCTATCCTAAGCACTGTGCCATCCATCCATCCATACGCCCATACATCCATACATACATCTGTCCCAGAACCTATCCTAAGCATCTATCAGCCCACCGCCTATCCTAAGTACTGGTCCATGCATCCATTCATCCTTCCATCCATCCATACATCCATACATTCATCCATCCATCCATCTAGCTATCCATTCATCCATCTCGCCATCCATCCACTCGCCCTTTATTCACCTATCCGTCCTTCTTTCCGTGCACCCTCCGCCCCCGATCCTAAACACCCCGTATTATACTCATCCACCCAGCCTCTTAATGGGAATAAAAAAAGGCAGGTGATAACCATTGACAGGCAGATGTTTCTGATAAAGAACAAGAAAGCTTTCAGTTGCTCTTTGTGGACCATAGTTCACCACCCTTCTCTGGTGGTGTTTTAAACAAAGGTTGATCCAGCGAAAGAAATGTAAACCAGCTTTTCAGTGTAAGATGCAAATTCTGAAACTTAACCTTTTGTCCATTTCTATATAGGAACACTGCTTTAAATTGGCCGTGAGTGACAGATACTGAATACCTGTAGTTCTTACATTTGAGAGAGTATACCAAACAGCTAATTTGGGGTGGTGAGAACCTGCCCTTCTATATTTCCATGTGAAGCACAGTATAGGAATATAAAGGTAATTCCAATGCTACTATCTTCATATTAAAGAGGGGAGTGTGAGAACTAAGTGAGCCAGGCAAAGCGTGTGTTTTCGTAGCACTAAAACAAGACACTGTGAAAGGTCAGAGCAGGCTGCCTGTGGTAGTCTCCAGAGGCGCGACTAGAGCCAAATTTCGGGGGGCTAAGAAAAAATTTCGGGGGAGGCTAATTCTTCCAGCAATAGGCTGAGTGGGGATGCAGGGGCTCTAAAAAGGGGTGAAAAACAACAGAGCCTCATTTACAAGCAAATGGTCATTTAAAGACCTGTGAAGTACTCGGGTGCGGCTGTGTGTGCGCCCGGGAAGCTGTCTCAGCCCAGGGCAATGGGCGTTGAGCGCCTGGTCGTCTCTCTCCTAATCATCCCACGACGAGATTGCTCCTGCGTTTTAAAAAGAGAAGGGAAATCCTGAGAGCAAATGGCTCTCTTTAAAGGATTTCGATTTCCCTTCCCCTACAACGCGGCTCACCTGGCATGACGTCTCCACTTCTCAGTAGTGAGCGATGTGCATGCTCTCACTGCAGTCCAATTAAAAAAAAAAGAAAACGAACTACCTTTGCGAGGCCCGAAAATAGAGCCCGATAGAGACCCGTTTCGAGGCCCCCTGAAAATAACTGCTGGTGCACAGACCTGACCCACTTAAAGCCCTGGACTTACTGAATAAATATTCTTTAACCTTGAGATTTTCCTGATCCTTTTTAAGTCACTACCACTCACTACCCCAAACACTCACTTGTTACACATCTACACCTAGGGCCCCACATAGGCACTGCACATACGGCTTTGGAAAAAGATCTCCGCCAAAGAGCCCCCTAGAGGGTGCCCGTCGAGCATTGCAGCGCTGGCTCGACAAGGAGCAAAGCCCTATGATGAAGCATGACACTTGTTAGAGTGTGTGAGGGCTCCTAGTCCAAAAAGAAACCACTCTTCAGATTCCACGTAGAACTCCAAGCACACTCCTGCTATTTTTCCCTATAGGAACTGCATACCCATTCACATTCCATCTGTTTTGTTTACACCTTTTTGTTTAACAAGGTGGGAGATGGGACGTGGGCTGGCTCCCTACATGCTCCCTAACTGTTATTGCGGAATAGTTAAATTGTACACTTATCTCAGCAGATTGAGCTGCTCTTGATTGCTACCCCGCACATGCATTACGCTTACATCCCACTCAGATGAGATGGTGTAATGCCCCTAGGAGACTAGGGGGGGCTTCACATACATGCATAATTGTTCCCGGCCCTCTGCCCGAGGATTTTTGGGGAATATCGCCCAACTGCCTGTCGCTGCCAAGTTATTATGGTTTTTGACTGTTACTTTTGTTTTTCTGTGCATAACTCATTACTATGGGAGTTGACCTGTGTGTCATACATGAAGATATATGCCCAGCAAAGACGCTTGGGAGCCGAGCACATGGGCGAACATTGAGGTCGCTGTGATATCCTGTACTACCTACCTGATATGTTAGGTAATGTGATTCTTTTTTCATTGTTCCGTGACATGGTGAGAAAACATGTAATGTGATGCTTGTGCAATATTGAATAAAAGACAAGTTAAAAAAAAACAAGGGGGAGATATAGTGTCTTGAGACTGTGCTAGGACCTTGCGGTTCTTGGCGTACTCAATAGAGGAATTACGTAATTGACTGGGAGGTGTTAAGGTGTGGTTATTAACATTTATGATGTAAGGAGACTGTTACTGAGCTTTGTGTGTTCATTTTGTATGCCCCCTGGCTCCGGAGGACGCGACAGTGATCTAAACATAATAGATGGGTACTTTCTTTAGGTCTAGTTTGTAGGGACAAGAAAACCTGGCTGCAACAGTTAGTTATGTAAAGGCAATAGCTCACATTTCACCGCATGAAAACCAAATGGCATCCTACAGAACTGGTATGTACCATAAGGTGTCATGAAAGCTATTATATGTCTAATCTCAACATCTAACTCCACATGATGATATACCTCTCCGAGATCAAGCTAGGAAAATCACATGCCTTGACCTACTGCAGTCATCAAGTCTTCGATCCTATGCATTCTACCTAAATGGCAACATTTTTTATAAAACAAATTTAATGATTTTTAGAAAATGTTACAAAACAGACAGCATGAGTAATTCTGTGCTATATTCATCAAGTGCCAGAAATCCATAGAGGGGCATGTGATATTAAACATAACACACGTCCTAATTCCATGATGTGCAACTACGTTGCTGTTGAGGAGATAATTCTCCAGGCAGCATTTGCCCCAGCACATCCATGGATGATAATGTGCACATTACTTAGGCCCACCTGCTTCATTTGTGATCCTGGTCACTGGGCAGACCTAGAAGATTACTGAGGACCACCCATCAGGGACCTGCCTTTGAGGATGTAATGAATCAGGGAGAATTATCACATCCTAGAAAAAGGTGTGCCAGTCAATAATATCCTCTTCCATTTGACTGTCCCGCCTGATCGCCTTCATTCACATTTCCTCGACCACTGCACATTCCTCCATATCTTTTAAGCAATTTTCTCCTCTAGTAACCTGTCTTCCAAGCCCTCCAATGGCAATCCTTATTTTGGCCAGCAACAATGCTGCTTCCAGAAAAATTATTTTTGTTTGTGCGAAATGATCCTGTGTTAGGAGGCTTTCTTTGGGTGTAAGTCCAAGTAAGAGGCATGTAAATGGTGAGCCTGTCTGAGATCCTTCCCCAATTTGTGTGCGCTCCATATCAAATATATGAGTGCAGTATCCAGAACTGTGCATTTTTAACAGATATCACTTCTGCTCGGATCTATTTTATGTAGATGTCTGGGTGTTAGGTGTAAGGAATGTATTTATATGGCCTTGAAAACAGTATTTGACATAGTGATCCTTGGGTGACCCAGAGCAGCCTCTAGTCTTTGGGGGTGATTTCCTCTGCACCATCTACTGGCCCTGTATTCTACACCAGAAGAGGAGCATCGCATTTGTATAGACTACATGTATCTGCCCACACTTCTAACGTTATTGTTATCTGTCATTTATATAGCATGCAATCTGCCACTGTTAAGCAGCCACAGTGCATTCAGTAGTCGGAGAATGACTTTCCAAAACAGTTCTGAGGTTTCCATTGCAGGCTGGAGTCTGATTTGGTTTATTGGGACGTGCAGTCAGGGCCACGAAGTAGTCGTGCGCCTTATTTTTTGTTTGTAGTTCTTTTATGATGTACTTTTATCTCGGCATTGCCTATTCTCTGTACTTCTAACCGCCCCTGCTATCTATCCACCTTCTTTCATCACGACCCCTAATATTCTTCAGTAGAACCCTTTTATATTGCACATACTCCTGTTACCTCAAGTTGTTTTGGTACATTTTTAATTGCATAGTTTTCGACTGGAGTTTCATCTCTGTTCTTTTCTTTTAATCTTTAACTTGTGTTTTCCTCTCTTTATGTAAACTGCTGTGACGGCCTGCGCGCCATGCACATCTAAACAAACTTTATAAATAAAAATAAAGAAATATCGAATCAAAGTGGATTCAGGGCCAAATTCTACTTCTCACTTTACCCATTTTTATTCCCAATGTGGGTTTTTGCCCATTTGTCTCACTTTACCTACAGTATTTGGTGCATGGCTCTGTTTTCCTCTCCTTCTGTGCAAATGCTTGTCTTCTCTTTCCCAGCCTGACTACTCTTGGATGTTTGAAGTGACTCAGACTCTCATTTCCTTTCAGTGCATTTCCGATGTCCCCAAATCACCTCATTTTCCTTCCACCGCCTCCTGGCGGCTCGTCTTCATCAAATGATCGCTAGTGGCGAAAGAGATGTTTTCAGGAGGCTCTGAAAATCATTACCTGCTATTGTAAGCAGCAGATCGGTGCCAACATGCCCTCGGATAACTCTCGTTTGAAAGCGTTTGCCCTTCAAATGTGTTTCAGATACTTAACTTCTTTAATATAAATATCGGAGATGTACAGTGCAGGTCAGAGCAGCTCGGGCATTCCTGCATAAGTGCCACTGTCTTACCTTAAAGTAGCCTTAATTAATACATTTGGTGCCCTGCAAACCCCGGGCGGTGTCAAAAGGAGCGCTAATGGCCGACGGACCGCAATGTTAATGGAGGGTTTCTGCAGTTGACCCTACACCTTTATTGTTTCTAAATGTTTCTGAAGAGTTGTTGCCTCCAGCCGTGCAAATCGGTGTCAGGAGAGTTTTCTAAAAAGGATACCTGGTCAGGCAAAGCATTTACATGATGTCACCGCCACAATGGGAGTGTGAAAGGTTTTAGGGTATGACTCAGGGGCTGAGCTAGCATTGGTGCAGCAGGTGCAGTGGCACCGGGGTCCAGAGGCCCCACTGAACCTTGAATATTGTTGTATTTCACAGTTCAAACAGTGGCCAGGGGCCCATTTCCTTCATTGCACTAGGGCCCATGACACATTGGCTGCACCACTGCTATGACCATGTGCAGGCTATTACGGACACTGTCTCCAGTCTTTAGTTTTTCCTCTAGAAGTCATTGTTTTCAGGTGCATTAGTCTAATTAGTAAAAATACAGCCAAGCAGGACTACAAGACGACAACACTCGGGGCCTTATTACGAGTTTCGCAGGTCCTGGAGTGGGCAGCACGCCACCACTCTGCAGCAGGACTGCCGAAACTCACCGCCGCCCGCCTGCCAGATTACAAGTAATTTTGCCGTCTGGTGGGCAGGCGGCATGGCGGTCCAGCAATGGTGCTGTTTAAAGGCTCAATGTGAGCCTTAAACAGCACCACCGCGGGACCGCCAGTGCATGTTCTTGCCTGAGAAGGAATGCACCATGTCGTGCATTCCTTGCCGTGCAGGAACTGGGGGTGTAAAACTACAGGGGGGGCACAACATGTGCCCCAGTGCACAGAAGTACAAGGGGGCCTTGTAGGGCCCCCTTTGTTGCCTCACTGCAACCCTTTTCATGGCTGTGCGACCGCCAAGAAAAGGGTGGCAGTGAGGCAATTCAAAATATGCTCGGTGGTGCCACTGAGGCATGGCCAGCTTATTTTTGCCTCGAACCGCTTCCAGACTTCCGCAGGATCCTTGATCCGCGGAGGTAGCAGCGGTCCAACCGCCACACTTATAATACTGCGGGCAGTCCCGCAGTGTGGCGGTGGTCGGACCTCCACCACTACTATGGCAGTCCTATGGACCGCTGTAGTCGTAATAAGGGCCTCAGAATAGATTATGTGATCACACAAAAGTCAAGGATGGAAACAGTGTCCACGTTGACTGCTTAATGGCATTGGAAGGTAGAACTCTCCCTAGTAGGAACTATTCATTATTTATTTCAACAATTCTTCATGTGCTAGCTACCTCTATTATACACAACTGTTGTCAATAACATACGTCCTATACCAAAGGTTTTATAGTTATCTAGGGTAATCTCAAGTTAGGAGATGTTTACTATGACAATAATGATTATTTCACAAGACACTTACAGCCCCTTACCATAAACTACAATTTTCATGTATTTGTCGACTGATTGCTCTCGGTGGTGTCATTTACTCCGTCTTTGCCTGTTTCAGTCTCTTTCTCTATAAACCTTCCAAAGAAGACACAAAATTACTAATCAGTTCAAGCCACACTGAGCATCTTCACGTAAAAAACATATTTATTGACTAGCATAGTGACAACTTGGGACCAAATACTTCAAATGAATGAACCGGTTTAAACAATGGGTTTAAAGTTCAGACAGCTTTCATGACTACAGCAGAAACTTGAATACAAATGGGAAAGGCAACTGACTGTATACTTAATAAACATACAAAAGAACAACAATAGCAACACACACAGTTCACTTTGGGCGATAAAAAGGAGTTAACATGATCTCACCGGGCTGGACTGACCCTAGCGGGCATTGTGCTTTTCCCCGGGAGGCTGGAAGGGTGGGGGCCGGTTTTGTTACTGGGGGCCAGTTTTGCAGTGGTGCTGCAAATCGGCCCCCAGTGACAAAAGCAGCAGTTCTCCACACTTACTTCCCTTTCCCCCTCTCCCGGGGGCTGGTCCGACTAAACTGCGAGGGCTGCTTTGAGTTCCCAGTCCGGGCCTGCCACTGCTTGCTTCTGCTCCTCTCCAATCCAAGCATTTTTATAATACAGCCTTATCCTTATTTCCTTAGTGTCAGAACCACCAGCGGCGTCCAACCAGAAAAGCAAGCACGCTCCGGATTTCTATAAAAATTTATAGTCATTATGTATCAAAATGTAGATAAATTGAATACCGACATAGTATGCTCTAGTAAACCACACAAGCAATAACTCGAATGACAATTCGCTTTATAAGACGGTTAAATAAATAAAACTTAATCTGCCTTACTCTACAAATGTAAGTTAAATGAGATGAAAAGTGCTTCGCTCTGGAACAAATATCCATAACACAGGCTAATCTTTCACAAGCATTCAGCTCATGTGCTGTAATTGAGGAAGACTTTCAATAGCACGGAGAGTCAGCAAGGCAAAACAACATCAAAGTGTGCTAATATGCGCCTGCTGTGTCCAGGGCAAGATCATTTATCATCCCCAGGCAAGTAAGAAACTGACACACAACCACTCACCCCTGGCATGTTGTGTATATTGGTTATAGAACAGAGGACTCAAACCTTCTCAATAACAAGCATTGGCATAGCCAATAGGTCTCGCCTTTGGGATCTTATAAGTTTTTAGCTATGCAACAGTAGTTGTTTTTGCACTAAGGATATTGTTCTGGATAACTAAACATTTTTTATGTCTTATTGAATATGGCAATATTTAAGTCCATGCAAAGGGTGAAGAGCCCTGGCGACAGAATAGTGCCGTAGGGTATACCACAGGTTATAGGACTGCAACTAGAGGAGCTAACATCTGTTGAAAAGGCAGGGAGCAAATCATAGCAGGGTAATGTTGTCGAAGCTCATTTTTGAAAGATGGTGCTGAGCAGGGCTTGTTTCTCATCCACGATTTGAAATGTGGCAGATAGGTCTAGAAGGACACAGACAAGTGCCACCATTGGTCTGATCTGGAACGTGTTAGGAGGGCCTTTAGCCGTCGCTCTTCACTTTTTCAAGCACTGCACTCGTGGCGGCATCCACCTTGCGGGAGCGAGCAGCGGCGCGCCACAAGCACGAATGCAGTCCTTGAAAAAGTGAAGACTGCTCTCCCAAGCGCGCGCGCGCGCACACCACTCCCGGGCCTGTTAGGTCTCGCCTAGGCTGCTTGTTTTTCTTTCCACTGCTTGTTCTCCCTGTTATTTCCTTCTGGTGTTTAAAGCTGATGCTTTTCCGCATGTTGCATGTAAGCAGCCAAGGATACGATTACATTTGTTTAATAAAGCACTACTAGGTAGAGAGAAGCAGAACATAGGTATTTGTCTTTAAAAGTGTTTTTTTGTTTTAATTAACAGCGTAACATGTTTAGTATTTGTATTTCCTTTTAACAATTACTTGTTATGTAATGTGTAATTTTTTAAGGCTTTTTTTACGCGTTTACCCATACTCTGGCTAAAATTAAGCCCCTTTTATAACACTGTGGTAAAGGTCTGGCAGTAGAAAGGACAGGCTTATGGGGGATGGAAGTGTTAGCAAGTAATCGTAAACAAAAGTCTCCGCTGAGGGGAAACAGGAATAAAGGAGGAGGGCTATGTCTGGCTTGTGCCACACTGGCGCCGCTGGTCTGTTTCCTGCTGACACTTCTAACCTTAGCATTCTAATGTAAGTGCGGAGAAGCGGCGCGATCTGCATGTTTGCACAACAAACACTAAATAATAGTTAAGCAACCTTGCTGCAGGAACACAGGGAGTGTCTTAAAATGCATCCATGTAACAAATAATGTGTGACAATATATAGGCATGGAAAAGCTTGATAAATAGTTTAGTGATTTGAGCAAAAGACACAAACTTTAAGTTATATGTTATCACTACACAGCACTCTAATGAGACCGCTCGATAGGCTCCTTGTCTGCTGTGTAGATTTTTCCAACCTGCAGGCCAAAGAGGAGGAGAGTGGAGGAGCGAATACGAGAGAGAAAGAATGGAAGAAGGAATGGCAGATGGAGCTCAAGTGGGAGAGTGAGAGAGAAGAGAGAGCGAGAGGAGAGAGAATGAAGGAGAGAGAGAGAGAGAAGGGTAGAGAGTCGAGAGAAAGAAGGGGAGAGAGAGGAGAGAGAATGAAGGGGAAAGAGAGAGAAAGAAGGGGAGAGAGAGTGAATGAAGGAGAGAGAGTGAATGAAGGGGAGAGAGAGAGAGAGAGGGTGAGAGAGAGAGAGCGAATGAAGGGGGAGAGAGAGGAGAGAGAATGAAGGAGAAAGAGAATTTGAGAGGGGAAAGAGAGAGAGAGAGAGAGAGAGAGAGAGAGAGAGAGAGAGAAGAAGTGATGCGAAAAATGTAACAGCCAATGTTGCCTTGTCCTGTGGGAGAATAAAAAAAAAAAAAAGCAAGAGACAGATTGCGAGCAAAATTGAGTGAATAAGGGGGGGAATAAAAAAATACAAAATAATAGCGAGAGAAAGTGAAAGCAAAACACAGAGTGAATGATAAAAGAGAAAACGAGAGAGAGTGCACAAGGGAAGAAGTGATGTGAAAAATGTAAGAGCCAATGTTGCCTTGTCCTGTGGGAGAATAAAAAAACAAAAAAACAAGAGACAGATTGCGAGCAAAACTGAGTAAATAAGGGGGGGAATAAAAAAATACAAAAAAATAGCGAGAGAAAGTGAAAGCAAAACACAGAGTGAATGATAAAAGAGAAAACGAGAGAGAGTGCACAAGGGAAGAAGTGATGAGAAAAATGTAAGAGCCAATGGTGCCTTGTCCTGTGTGAGAATAAAAAAATTTAAAAAAAAAAGCAAGAGACAGAGTGCGAGCAAAATAGAGTTAATAAGGTGGGGAATAAAAATATAAGAGAAATGGCGAGAAAAAGTAAAAGCAAACCACAGAGTGAATGATAAAAAAAAAAAGAAAGCAAGAGAGAGCACGAGGGAAGAAGTGATGCGAAAACTGTCACAGCTGCTTGTTTCAGGAGACACTTCTAACCTTAGCATTCTAATGTAAGTGCGGAGAAGCGGCGCGATCTGCATGTTTGCACAACAAACACTAAATAATAGTTAAGCGACCTTGCTGCAGGAACACAGGGAGTGTCTTAAAATGCATCCATGTAACAAATAATGTGTGACAATAGATAGGCATGGAAAAGCTTGATAAATAGTTTAGTGATTTGAGCAAAAGACACAAACTTTAAGTTATATGTTATGACTACACAGCACTCTAATGAGACCGCTCGAGAGGCTCCTTGTCTGCTGTGTAGATTTTTCCAACCTGCAGGCCAAAGAGGAGGAGAGTGGAGGAGCGAATACGAGAGAGAAAGAATGGAAGAAGGAATGGCAGATGGAGCTCAAGTGGGAGAGTGAGTGAGAGAGAAGAGAGAGCGAGAGGAGAGAGAATGAAGGAGAGAGAGAGAGAGAAGGGTAGAGAGTCGAGAGAAAGAAGGGGAGAGAGGAGAGAGAATGAAGGGGAAAGAGAGAGAGAAAGAAGGGGAGAGAGAGTGAATGAAGGGGAGAGAGAGAAAGGGGGGAGAGAAAGAGAGAATGAAGGGGGGAGAGAGAGAGGAGAGAGAATGAAGGAGAGAGAATTTGAGAGGGGGAGAGAGGGAGAGAGAGAAAAAGAGAGGGGGGAGAGAGAGAGAGAAGAAGTGACGTGAAAAATGTAAGAGCCAATGTTGCCTTGTCCTGTGGGAGAATAAAAAAAAAAAAAAAGCAAGAGACAGATTGCGAGCAAAATAGAGTTAATAAGGCGGGGAATAAAATATAAGACAAATAGCGAGAAAAAGTAAAAGCAAAACACAGAGTGAATGATAAAAAAAAAAGAAAGCAAGAAAGAGCACGAGGGAAGAAGTGATGCGAAAACTGTCACAGCTGCTTGTTTCAGGAGACAGCCGTGCACGAGGGAATAACCAATGCTGCTGTTTTGAAGCACACGCGTGCTTGTGGCACCATCCGCCTTGTGGGAGCGAGCAACAGCCAATTAGCATGCGCGTCTCTGCTCGCTCCCGCAAGAGGGATGCCGCCACAAGCACGAGTATGTGCTTCTAAAAAGAGCAGAGCGACGGCTAAAGGCCCTCCTATGCAGCGTATGCGCGCTGCGTAGGCGAGACCTAAAAATGGTATTAGGTCACGTGTGTCAATGGTGTGTTTATGGACATTGATAAACCTGACTTTTCTAGTGGCAATCATAAATGCTTCTCTTTGCTTTAGTGGCCACTAAGCCAGATTGTATTAAGGTCAATTGGTCTTAAATATAAATGACAATACGTAGATATTTAACTTGCTATCATAGAAGGTAAGCCCTATCAACTAGCTTTGTTGCTGGTCTAGGGGGGTCTGTAAAGTGTTACATTGTATGTAAGAGGAATATAAAATCAAGATAATAGTGTAACCTTAAATCATAATTAGATTGGCATTGCAGATAAAGACTCAAAACTAGCTTGAATGTTGGGCTCCTGATCAGTAAACAATTGCTAGAAGAAATGTAACGTGATAGTGTTTATTACTAGGGCTAGCCACAATAGTGTAGTCACTTGTTAATAAGGTATGGTAGTATAAATTTGAGGTGGAATGTATTTGAATCTTTCACAGTAAGATGTCTACTATCAAACAAAGCAGTATCATCAATATAATAGTCATGGCTGATAGTGGTGAACATATTTCTTGTATGTTTATTCATCCTCCAGTCAGGGCTTTTGGTCACTCTCTAAAATGTGGCACAAATGCTGTTACTGGCTATCTACTGCAAGCACTTGCTTGTCCTCAGAACAGCTGAACGTGCTCATACATAAATGGTAATCTTTTTACGAGACTTTCATAGGCCCCCCACCTAATCTGCAGACATTTGTAGCAAATAATAACTGAGGTATTGTCCAGGGTCTAGCTCATGCACTCCATTTGTCTCTCCATCTGTGGAGGTTGACAAGAAGACAAATGAGCATCTATGTCTACAAATGGCTAAAAGGCTCCCCCCAAAAAAGAGAAAAACACGGGAGTCTTCTGTCTGAAATGATTGTTGATGGAATGGCATGCAGGTGGATAATATGTTGTAAGGATAGGGTTGCCAGCCCACAGCTATTGGGTAGATTTTTCATAGTCTAAAGTGGGCCTCTTAAAGTCTGAGGAAGTACATAGAAAGACCTGAGAAGCATGGGTGGGCTGAATAAGACCTGAACTATTATAGTGGTAAGCTTTACTGTGCGTGCAAATCATGCACATGCATTAGAACATATAAGCCACCAGTAAAAATGGCAAAGGAACCACTGGGTGTCATGATTTCAGGCAAGAGGGGGTTGGTTCTGGTGACACTTTTAGTACAATTGTCCTTTCCTTTTCCTTGAATGAAGTGCATTCACCATCCTAGGCCAAACATTACTTAACGCAGAAATATCATGAAATAGCACGTTGCGGAACCAGGCGACGCCTCAAGGCAAGGGACACCTCCACCCACAACCAAGAATAATGTCACAGAAGCTGTTGTAAATATCATGTCTTCCAGTAAAGAGACCCCTTTTTCATTTCAATTTGAAAACATGTTATTTAACATGAAACAAGTGATGACTTGTTATTTCATCAAATGCACGTTTCTGGCATGCGCTTTTATACTGGAAATGTGTAATGAATATGTCATGAAGGTATGATAAACAAGATCAATCAAAAACAAATTCAGTGATTATTTGGTGATTGTTTATTACAGAAATTATTCCAGGAATGTCATACATGATATGACTGTTTCCCTCCATAATTTATTTATTTTAATCAATTGCTTTTACGCTTCTTTATTTTAGTTTTAGGCTCTTGAACACATAAATGCAAACTCAATTTTTGTGCAGGCCAAGACTCCATTTTGTCCACTTTTTCCTCTAGAAAATGGTGGTCTGTAACTTCCTTGGTCTAAAACACGGTGGCCTTTATCTTTCTGATGAACTCTAAATATGTCACATCCTTTTGACCTCTAAATGTGTCATATCCTCCTGTGAATGATAGAAAAAAACACCCAGTACGACATCAATCAGAGACAAGTGCCTTTTTAAGGTAAAATAACAACCATAACTCAAACATTGCAGTCTGTATTGACGTATATTTACCTTATTAGTACATCTACCTAGTGTATAGGATTATGTCAATCATTCCTCAAGAGAGATAAGATAGGTTAATAATACTATAAAAAGCCTTGTGAAATCTCTGTTAAATTGGAGAGAGAAAGTTAACCAAGGTTGCTGATCGCAGATCCAGATGAGTACAGATGGTATGGAGAGAAACAGGCACCTCCCCCCTGTAATGGAGTTTGGGCTGCCGAGCTGAGCGTGGCGTGCGGACCGGACCAGAGGAGAATCGCGGCTGAAATTTGCATGTTTTCTTGCCGCTTTTAAATACGGCGGTGATTTGGTGGCAGATATAATCACGGGTGAATGGACGCGACCGGCCTTGGAACATCGGGAGGCCGGTCTTGGCAGCCGCAGGGGATTCAACAATAATTGCTTTCCACCGGTTCGCTGGGGCTCATCTCTGCCGATGCTTTTGACTGCAGCCTGCCGCTCGAGGCTGTAGGAGCCTGTTTGGAGCCGGGTGGACTAATGAGCTGGCGAGACAAGGAGAGAGAAGGAGCGGAAGGAGGCCACGGACTAGCAGCTGTATGGTAACCCTTACTCCTGCAGTTTCCAGCAAACTTTGTTTCACTGCGGAGGTGAGCCAGCTTAATTTCCTGTAATTTCAGAGACAGGAGAGGTACAGCTGACAAGGGCTGATAAACGGTTGATTCTGACTCTGTGGAAGCGAAGGGGGCTTGCTGTTCTCTGTATTGTTGTACAACTGACCCTGGCGGGAGCATAAGCCCAGGGCGCTACATCTTCCCTCCCAAAATCTCACCCCACAGCAGCTACTGGGGACGTCGTCCACCCTGGTGGGACTACAAGTCCCAGGGTGCAACGCAAGGAATACCAGCCCCACTCCCGCTGCCACAGGTGTCGCAGGTGAGGGGGAGGAGTTTGCATCGTTCTACAAAGAGCAGCCTCTCCCACCGCGGCGCGGGACGCGTCCGGGCGGGCCCGTCCTTGCCCGTCATTGACAGGAAGAGACAGGACAGGGCCACCCCCCTTGAATCCAGTGGACAGCTTATGGCCTGAACTGTTTACAGCTATTACATCTCAGGTTTGACTAACTGTACTGACTACTGTGGAAATCCTTGATTGTTTTCAAACTACGCGCTCGCAGTCCCTGCCTATCTAGAGACTAAAAGATCTATATTGACTGTTATTAGTTAGTCCTTAACGCAGTGGGAAGTTGACTGGTTGTTTCTCCCAATTATCAAACTTTTCGAGTATGGGGAAAAGGAAATCAATGGAGGGGAGTGAAGGAGGGGGGGGCAGGGGTACTGCCGGCAGGGATAATAGAGGAAAAAAGGTTAGAAAGATCCAAAAACAAACACTGAAACAACAAACACTGAAACTGACCCATCCAGGAACTAATTGCGTCCTGGATAGAATAGATACACTCATTAGCGAGTGTGAGGGTATCCTTGAGGATGATATATCCGTTCAGGCCTTAACCACCGAATTATCTCAAGGCTCCGTATGTACAACTAATCACAGCCCTGGCCGACAGTTAACTATCCCTGCAATGTTCCACAAACCGACTGGAGGTGGAAGCCCAGCAACTAAAAAGAGCGAGACTATAGATACAGGGGAGAGTAGACAAGCTTCCGCTAAGAATGTAAGCGATAATTTCCAGCTATTGGGAGTTGAAGTCGCCTGTGCTAACAGGTTCTCCCCCCTGACTGACTCTCTGGTTGGAGATGGTTCGGACACTCTGTTATGTACTTCCCCTCCTCCGTCTGGTCGTCCCTCTCCCGAGCTTGTTCCATGCTCTAGTACCAACTTATCCTTAGATCCCCAGGGAACACACTCTCTTATTAATGAATTGAGGTCGGAAATATCATCCATGCGTCTAATGATCGTAGATTTAACATCTATGGTTAAACTCCTAGTACAAAGGGTACCTACCTATACAGAAGCCATAAAAAACAATTTAAGTCAGGATGACCAGCTTAGAGAGGTAAATTATAATAAATATAAGTCTGGCTCTGAAAGTATTGACTTAGCTAGTAAGGTATCCGCCCAGTCCCATCGCTGCTCTACGGCAGGAACAGAAATGAACCCTATGGCTAGGCTAGGTCGCCTGAACATGATCAGTTCCGGCACAAACAGTTAATAATCGACCCTCTCTATTAAGAACAGGAAATTCCGTACACAACACTCAAGAGCGTAGATTTATAGTGCCCAGTTCCAACTCACCACAGACCTCTACAATCTTTATGGTAAATGTACCCAAACATGCTAACAACAATGCCACAGAAAGTGCAGATTCCCTTACCAACAAAGCAATACACTGGATCCGTCATGTGAGGGGGTGCCGCTCGGTTATCCGCGAAGATATTATTAGTGCAAGAAGACTCACCTCACGGAATCACTGACTAAATATCGAAGGTCACAATATCGACCTACAAAAATATCGCAGCAAAAATATCGAAGACAAGAATATCGACATCCTATCTACATTAAGGTAAGTACAAAAATATTGAAAAAAAAATATCGATGTCAAAAATATCGGTTAAAAATATCGTTTTTAATTTAAGTTAAAAAATATTGTAAAATAAAGTAAAAAATACATATAATTGAAAGAAACATAGTTAAAAATATTTTAAAATGCTTAAAAATTATAAGTAATATATATAATTTGAAAATACATTAAACATATACATATAATATATAATATATACATACTTACTTATTAATATGTTTTAATATTTATTTTAATAACTTATAAATTGTTTAATTTATTTTTATAAATGATAAATACATCTATACACATAAAACAATAATATAAATAAACATTTAATAAATATATGTAACAAATTAAAAAAATTAAAATTATTTTAAAACTTTTAAAAAATAATTATACAGTACATTAGCTAAAAAAATACAAAATATTAGATAGCGGAGGAAATCAAATTACTATTCCCACTCCAGTGAGTGCAACAGTAGGGAAAGTGTTGGATAGCGTAGGGGTAAAAATTACTATTCCCACTCCAGTTAGTGCAACAGTAGGGAAAGTGTTGGATAGCGTAGGGGTTAAAATTACTATTCCCACTCCAGTGAGTGCAACAGTAGGGAAAGTGTTGGATAGCGTAGGGGTAAAAATTACTATTCCCACTCCAGTGAGTGCAACAGTAAGGAAAGTGTTGGATAGCGTAGGGGTTAAAATTACTATTCCCACTCCAGTGAGTGCAACAGTAGGGAAAGTGTTGGATAGCGTAGGGGTAAAAATGACTATTCCCACTCCAGTGAGTGCAACAGTAGGGAAAGTGTTGGATAGCGTAGGGGTAAAAATTACTATTCCCACTCCAGTGAGTGCAACAGTAGGGAAAGTGTTGGATAGTGTAGGGGTTAAAATTACTATTCCCACTCCAGTGAGTGCAACAGTAGGGAAAGTGTTGGATAGCGTAGGGGTAAAAATTACTATTCCCACTCCAGTGAGTGCAACAGTAGGGAAAGTGTTGGATAGCAGGGGGGTAAAAATTACTATTCCCACTCCATTGAGTGTAACAGTAGGGAAAGTGTTGGATAGCGTAGGGGTAAAAATTACTATTTCCACTCCAGTGAGTGCAACAGTAGGGAAAGTGTTGGATAGCGTAGGGGTAAAAATTACTATTCCCACTTCAGTGAGTGCAACAGTAGGGAAAGTGTTGGATAGCGTGTTAAAATTACTATTCCCACTCCAGTGAGTGCAACAGTAGGGAAAGTGTTGGATAGCGTAGGGGTAAAATTACTATTCCCACTCCAGTGAGTGCAACAGTAGGGAAAGTGTTGGATAGCGGGGGTAAAAATGACTATTCCCACTCCAGTGAGTGCAACAGTAGGGAAAGTGTTGGATAGCGTAGGGGTAAAAATTACTATTCCCACTCCAGTGAGTGCAACAGTAGGGAAAGTGTTGGATAGCGGGGGGTAAAAATTACTATTCCCACTCCAGTGAGTGCAACAGTAGGGAAAATGTAGGATCGCGTAGGGGTTAAATTAACATACTTATAAATTATTATTTTTTAAAATAAATAACATATTAATAATTATTTAACCAAATAATTATTAATAAATACCTATTAAATTAAATTAATATTTACTTAAATAACATTAAATTACTTCCCACCCTATTCCCTATAAACACACAACGCGCTACACATAAAAAATAACACAATGAATTTAATTATCAATTAATCGATTAATAAAAATTAATTAACAATTAATAATTAATTAACAATAAATTAATTAACAATAACAATAAATAATAAATAATAATAAATTAATTACCATTAATATAATTTTTAATTAACCAATTAATAAAAAGTAATTACCAATTAATAATTAATTAACAATAAATTAATAATCAATAACAATAAATATACACATATTAACTAATTAATTATATTTAAATTACTTCCCACCCTATTCCCTATAAACCCACAACCCGCTACACATTAAAAATAACATAATTAATTTAATTACCAATTAATCAATGAATTAAAATTAATTAACAATTAATAATTAATTTACAATAAATTAATTAACAATAACAATCAATAAAAATTAATAATAAATTAATTATAATTAATATAATTATAAATTAACCAATTAATATAAATTAATTGCCAATTAATAATTAATTAAGAATAAATTAACAATGAATAACAATAAATAAAAACATATTAATTAATTAATTATAATTAAATTACTTCCCACCCTATTCCCCTATAAACCCACAACCCGCTCTGATACTAAAACGCAAAATTTCCTTTAAAAAAAATTACTATTTTCTAAACATCTAATACATATATTTAAAAATAATGAAAAAACTTAAAAAAAAATGTTAAACATACATATAAAATACATAACACTAAAAAAAAAAATTGATATTATTAACAACTATATTTTTGCTAACGATATTAACCCCTTCGCTGCGTTCGCGGCCAACGGCCGTCGCGAGCACTACCTCGGTAGTGCTGCGCACGTCCGTTGACCGACGCGGTCCCGCCCACTCCTTTGAAGTGCCGCACCGCGGTGGAATGTTCGCCGCGGTAAAGGGGTTAATGACTTCGATATTACTTACTTCGATATTAAAAAAATCGATATTACTTACCTTAAAGTCGATATTTTGGGCAACGATATTCTTGACTTCGATATTCTGTCCCTACGATATTAAAAACTCGATATTAGTGTAGGTCGATATTTAAAATTCGATATTTTGACTGCCCACCAACTCACGAACTGACCCATTGGATTGCATCGAGCTAAAGCTCAAAGGACAAGATCTTGCAGAAAATATGCTAGCATTGGAATTCCGTACAACGTCCCCAGATTACTCTTCAATTCAATTCAAACGTTTCCCACTCACTGATAGCTATGGATGCTTCCCTGGGCAACAATAGCCCCTTCAAGTAGGGTCTTCCACCTTGAAAGTTAATGATTGACTCTTGAACATGACCTATGAAGAACAGGAACCCCCGGGAGTTCTTTTAGCAAACAGAGAATCCCCGTTCTGTACTCCCTGTAATTACATGCAGTCATGCCCTATTAGCGACATAGCGCCAGATAACACACTGGTAACACCATTTCCGCTGCTGAAGCCGGGCATTCTTGGGGGGGGCCCACTGACTGGCCCCAGTGGCAAGGGCCCAGCCTGTGGTCGCTCTGCAGGACTGTTGGTGCTTTCCTGGAACATAGCCGGGTTTGGTTCTAAGATTACATCCCCTGATTGGCACATCTTTATGGACCAATATGACATTTGCCTCCTACAGGAAACCTGGATGGTGGATCCCTGCTTCCAAGTAGGCTACCTAAATTATAACATACCAGCTATTAGGGGGGGAAAAGGACGCGCCTCGGGTGGTTTATTAATCTGGGTTCTCCAAGAAATGGGTTTTGTCGTACAGACACTAGAGTCGAATAATAAGGACATCTTAGCAATCAGGGTGAAATGGGGCCAAAAAGATACTATCGACATCTATAACGTCTATGCAAGAGGGACTAATGGTAAAAAATCGGAAGTTTTAGCGACTCTCGATGGCTTACTAGACCAGCATTCTGGGGGCAGGAATGTATTAATAGCGGGTGATTTTAATGTGACATTTGAGCCCCTTACAAATGAGAAACATAATCTTACTGAAGATGAAGATGACCAGTGGGGAATCCCTAAACTAGATCTACCTCCTATAAAAAAGTGGACGGATGTGGTGATTCAATTATATTCTATCTGCCTGGAGAAAGGTCTAAGGGCGACAAATGGCAGAACCCCATCCGACAGACACGGGGCTTGTACATTCAATAATGGCCTAAGTACTAGCCGCATCGATTACCTACTGATTAACGTCCAATTATGGAATGTGCTAAGTGATATGGTGGTCTCAGAGAGGCTTGAGAGCGATCAGAACCCTTTGTGTGCAGTTTTTAACCTATCAACAAAGGAAGTAATCAAACCCATATATAGAGAAATTGTCTCTCAGGATTTGTCCTCCACAAATGATATGAGGAGGTTAAAATGGGCGAACCTACTTGAGAACTCTGAAGCCCTCGGAAACATTTCTTTGGATACTAATAGTGCTATATCCTCAATAGAAGTTCTCCTCTCCAACTCCGCAAACCCTGAGTCTATAATAGAATTCCATGAAGAATTCTTTATCCAACTACGTACCCATTTTTTTAAGCATTCTAAGACCAGAAGTACCAACACTAGAAATATTTCAAAATGGTTTAACGCTGAATGCAAGGTGACACGAAAGTCTCTAGGGAGTGCAATAAGAGAAGGGGATCCTGTCAAAGTTCGTACGGCTAGGCAAATCTATAAGAAAGTGCAACATATAGCCAAGACAATTTGGGACGAGAATAGATGGTTGGACCTCAAACGTGCCTGCGAGAGTAAAAATTGCAAAGAGTTTTGGGATGTTGTAAAATGGGGCAGTGGTGGTCGACCGACAGAACCAATAAATCATGTAAGCCAGGACCAATGGGTTAACTACTTCAAACCCCAATATGCCTGTAACCCAGAGGACAGTGAAATGCCTGAGTTCTCATATTCCTATTTCTGCGGCCCGGCTTTTAATGAGGCCGATGTTAGCCCCGCATTGAGAACCCTATCGGGAGGCAAAGCACCAGGGCCCGATGGAATCCAGCTGACATATATCTCTTTGATCAAGCTAAGTGGAGTAAATACATTATGATTTTAGCTAATGAAATTGAAAAGGGTGCACCGGTCCCGGCCTCGTGGAAAGGGGCCGAGGTAATCCCTGTTTTTAAAAAAGGGGACAGATGCCAGCCTGAAAACTATAGACCGATTAGTTTAATTGATTCCTTCCAAAAAATCATGGGCCGTCTTGTACTGAACAAGGTGCAAGATTGGGTGGATGAGCAGGGTATATTATCACCTCTTCAGGCGGGGTTTCGTGCACATATAAGCACTGTTGATCAGATATTTCGCTTCACAATATTATACTGGAAGACGGTGATCATTGACAAGGGCAGCTTATATGCTGCCTTTGTGGATCTCAAGTCAGCTTTTGACCTTGTCTCCCGTGCTAAATTGTGGGCCGTATTACAAGAGCTAGGCATACCCCATGAGTTATTATCACTGATAGTTAGACTTCATGAGGGAAATTACGCAAGAATCAGATGGGGCACACAAGGACAGACTACTAACACCTTCCCCGTAGAAAGAGGAGTGCGACAAGGCTGCGTAATGGCACCAACACTTTTCTCCCTGTTTATTAACGGGATCGCAAAATTTATGGAAGCTACCCACACTGATGCTCCTGTTCTAGCTGGTGTGAGAATACCTATCCTAATGTTCGCGGATGACACGTTGATTATCGCTAAAACACCAAGCGGCCTGCAACGAGCCCTGCTGCTCTTTGAAGAGTTTTGTCATCTGCGGGGCCTGGTAATCAACGTGTCAAAAACGAAATTTATGACCTTTAATCCACATAGATCATTTAGAGGAGGAGTGGTATTGAATAACCGACCTCTAGAGCAGGTAAAAGACTTTACATACCTAGGGGTCACAATGCAGGGAGATATGAAGTGGAATAAGCAACTGGAAATGGCTACACTGAAGCATCGCCAACTGGCGGGAATTCTGCAAAAGAGTTTAATACTTCACTAACTAAACCAGTTAGTCCAGTCCTGCAAATATACAACACAAAAGTTATTGCTTACGTGTTATATGGGGCAGAGTTGTGGGGTTTTAATAATCTTTCCAAACTAACACTAGCGGAAAACACGTTATTGCGGAATATTACTAAACTTCCACAAAGCACACCAATACGTCCGCTGCTCCATGACCTGGGTAGAAAGTCACTGGCTGATATAGCTAGATTGCGACCCCTCCTACATTGGCGGAGAATCTGGTCAACACCAGAACTAAGAGCTTATGCAGTTGGCCTGATGGACTTAATTAGAGTAGATTGTTATAAAAAAGTCAGATGGTTGCAGGAAATCAGAATTATGCTAACCAATATTGGCATGGTTACACTGTGGGAAAAACCAGAAAGTACCCCGTTTCCAGCCAAAGATTTGATAAAGGAAAGATACTGGAAATGGGTGACGGATAATATCGTCAGAAATAGTGATCCCCTAACACTAACAGGATACTTTCTGAAAGTGAAGCCTATACAAAAGCAGGAACCATACTGGGACATAATAACAAAACCACATGATAGGAAGTTATACTTCCAATTCAGAGTTGGTACCTTGCCAATAAGGTCATTTTCGGCAAAATGGGATGTGCAAACCAGTGTCTCCTGTCCAGTATGCCTTGTTCATCCAGAGTCTCTGGCCCATTTACTGTTCGCTTGCCCAGCATATACGGCTCCGCGCCGTATGTGGCTGACCCCGATTTGTAGATCACTGGGAACCGGAAGCAATGAAGTGGCGCTTAGACTACTTCGCGCAGAAACAACGACATCTATTGTCATCGCTTTGGCAAAGTTTTTAGGCTGGGCATGGTCTATTAGATCTCAAATAATTTCAGTTGGGTAGCGGGTATGTTATGTGTATATGTACTGATTCCCAAATGCCTCTAAATTCTTGATTGACATTTTTGATTTTCATAGTCCATCTGATTTAGATAACAGTGGCTTATAAGAATATCGTGGCATGGCAAAGGTTGATATTAATGAATTTTGTTCTTGTACAATAAGTAGCAAAAAGTTATAATGTATTTAACTATCATCAAGATGTGTTCAAAGTGTTAGATGCCCACAGTTTTGACTTTTTAAATGTTTTAACTGATTTTACATCTTTTAGTACAATTTATTTTAATGTGTTATTAATTAACGGTCATGTGTCTTTTTAAGTTTTGTACATCTGCTTTGGATGACTAACTTTGTTGAATAAAGCTAATATGACTGACTGACTGAGTACAGCACCAGATTCCATTGTGACTGAAGAATCCTCCAGCAAGACTCCCCGAGGCTCTGAGAAGCATTCAATTCTGTCTTCCCTTACTGGTGCCAGGATTGTGTTCTCACATAGATGCAATCTCATTGTGCTCGAAATAACTGGTAGGCTATTCCAAACAGACAACAAATCATGTTGTCCTGGTGTGCGCATCACCTCTGTAACTCAGGCTTAATATTTATTATTCATCTGCTAGAACTATCATAGCGCTTAGAGAGAGCACAGTAAGGGTGATAAGGGCTACAAGTTATGATGTTACAATTTGTCCCTGTTTCCTCTGTTATTGAAAACGTAGCCGCTTTTAATTCGTATCTTCTGTGAGGTTACCAATATTGTGTGCACTAAATCCCTAAGTTTTTAAAATAACTATTTTAAAATAAATATGTTGAAATGCTGTGAGAGGCTGGCCTGGTATATGCTGCCCACTAATTAAAGTGGGCACCCTGCACCAGTCCAGACAACTCTTATGGTGATTTAAGAGGTCTTAGACAACCTTAGAAAGCTATCTAATTGGTAGCTGTGGAGAGCAGCCTTCAGGCTAAGGGGCCGATTCCGATTCGGGCCGGAAAACGTACCGACCGACTCGGTATGGGAATTAAGTCCGACCGACACGTACCGGCGCTGCCCGATCCGCGTAGTACGATGCAATGCATGTGAATCACGACCGATTCGTACGGAACACAAGCCGAACGACCGAACCGCACGGAAAACAGCTATCCGGCCGGAAAAAGACGCGATTCGAACCGACCGACACGCACCAGGAATGAAGCCGACCAAAACGTACCCGCGAACTCCGACCCGCGCAGTACGATGCAATGCGTGTAAAACTAGACCGAGTCGCACGGAGTTCAAGCCGTACGACCGACACGCATACAAAACGGAGCCGAAGCAACTCAATACTCCGCAACCGACGCGTACGCCGCACATAAAACACAGCAGAAACACAGCCTGAAAGACTCGGAGAAGCTCGCACGAGACAACTGCAGCGTCCTACTCGGTCAGGAGAACGTCTCCTACATGCCCCAAAACTACAAAGGAATAAATACAAAAAAAAGGGCCAAACAAGCAATGACAAAGTCAATTTATACTGGGGGGGGGGGGAAATGGAACAAAGACACAACCACAACTCCACCCATATAAAGGCCACAAATTCCTACCATGATCCTTTGCAAATTCAAATGACCTGCCAGCACAGAACACCATCAGACAGCAACCACAGACACACCCACAACTCATCCATCACACAAGCCACACACCATTAGCACCTCCCTAATAGTACCCTCACATACACCCAGCAAAACTGACACTCACCTACCCTCACTTGCACACTCACACACACATCAATACCCACCACCACCCATGACCATCCCCCCAAAGAAGAATCCAAAGTTCCTAGACAGTGAATTGGAAGTGCTGGTAGATGAAATCCTCAGGGTAGAGCCACAGTTGTTTGGTACATTGGTCCAACAGACCCCCATGTCTCAGAAAACCAAGATGTGGGAGAGCATCGTCGACAGGGTGAACACACAATCACCATGTTTGCGCACAAAGGAAGACAGCCAGAACAGGTGGTATGACGTGCGCAGGAGGGTCAAGGCCCTACTCAAGAAGGATTACACCCTGAGCCATCGCACCGGCAGTGGCCCTCCTGCCAAACCAGTATACTTCAGGCCCTGGGAGGAGAAGGTGCGGGCCATCCTACCACCAGAGAGCGTACATGGACTATCAAACATCCCAGAGCCTGGTGAGTACACAACCAATATACCAAATATCGTGTGACAATACACACACATCACTGTCAAGGGGATAAACCATGCACCCTTAGCAAAGCCACAGTAACCAAAACAGAATCATCCCAAGATGTGTATGTTACTTAGACAAACACAATACCTGCCATCCCATAGTGATATGTAACTGTGTCATGACATGTACAAACCCAACAACAAATAGAGCAAGGCAGTGGCACAAATCTAACCAACAAACACTGTCAGACATTTTGCCACCTCTAGAATACCACCTCACAGGGAAGCTCACTGAAAGGAAGGAATTCTGTGTATGCTGGTCAAGTCAGTGTAGCCAATAGCATGATGGGAGTTGTAGTCACAGATATTGCTCAGCCTCACAATTGGCCCATTAACACCACTCTGAACCATGCTCACATCACAGGGAGTGGAAAAGAACTGACAAGATGGCTGACACTGGGTACTGCTGTGGGGAGCACAAGGCCCTGCTGGGAACTGGGCACCAACCAACAGCAGGACACCACTGACTGACATCCTGAAAGCAAACTTGCACTCCCTGCAATGGAAGCACATTCCATGGTGGGATACCTGGCTGGGTGGGAAGGAGGACTGACAGCACTGACCATAGTTACCAGCAGCTCTTCTCACACACACCCTTAACACAAACTCCACACAACTCACCTGGGAGAATGCATTGCCTCACACTCTAATTAAATATCCCACAAAGAACCACCACCCTGGGTTATGCTGTGTGAAGCACAGGGACACTTTTGGGACTTGTAGCCAAACTAACGCCAGGACAACACTGTCAGCCATCTTGTCAGCACAGGCACACTACCCCACAGGGAAGCAGAGTCAAAAGGAAGGAAGTATGGGCATGCTGGGAAGGGGGGTGTAGGCAATAGCATGATGGGAGTGGTAGTCACAGCTCAACATCCCCCACCCACATGGCCCGGCAAGCTCACACTGAAGCATGCACACCTCACAGGGAGTGAAAAGCCACTTCAAAGATGTCCGACACTGGTGCTCTGTTGTGGGGAGCACAAGGCCCTGCTGGGAACTGGGCACCAACCAACAGCAGGACACCACTGACTGACATCCTGAGAGTCAACCTGCACCCACTGCAAGGGTGGCATGCTTCATGGTGGGATAACTGGGCTGGAGGGAGAAGGAGGTCCGGATGTCAACCAAATACCACCAATGCTGGCCATGCACACACCTCAACATTCACATTGAAATGCTTCAGGTTGGCAGGACAATGTGCTACACCAATATCAACCTCTGACTGTGACAACTTAGGACAATGCAATGTACAGGCCCGCATCCAGAGGTACAGTCACAACTGTCAGGTGTTTGAACCATTGATGCCTGTAGAAACATAACATACATTGTGTGTCTCTTCCAAAAATAGGTGATGATGGGGACACAGCAGCAGACGATGAGGAGTCCCTGTCCCAGGCTCCGGGGGACCCTGAGCTCTCTGGTGTGGAACAGCCTCTGCCCTCCTCGGATGGCGAAGACCTACCTGGCCCCTCCGGTGTGAGTCATCATGCAGCACCAGCAGGACCATCATCTGCACCCCCTGCACCCACTCCTCCAACAACTGCCAACACACAGACCACCCCGCCGACACGGACAGACCAAGGACCACCAATGACAACAGCACAGGGACCCCGGCCCACCGTGAAGCAACGGACAACAACCCCAGTACCAACCCCCAAGGGCGCCTAGGGTCACCTGTGCGTGCCACCACAGGTCCCGCACGTGTGGCCAGGGGTGGTGGGAGGGGTGGTAGGCAGAGGTCGCTGTTTGCAGAGGGGTCTGGACTGCATGATGACCCACAACTGGCACGCATTGCTGATGCGTACCAGAATAGCACCGGAGAGGTCAGCCAGGTAGTGGGGATCCTCAAGGACATTCAACAGCAGCAGGCTGCCCATCATGCCCGCTTGGACTCACACATGTCCCGTGTGGAGACACACATGTCCCGTGTGGAGACACACATGTCTGGCATGGAGTCCAAGTGGGACACATTGCAAGAACTGACAGCGGTGCATAGGGACATATTGACATGCCTCCGCCAGATTAGCACCAACATGGCCACACCTCCCTGTGTGCCCACAACATCTGGTGCCGCAACAACTGCAACTGCCACAGGGAGGGAGGATGACTCTGGCGGAGAGTCCTCTGCACTGCAGCAGCCTGCACGTGAGGGTCCCCCCCAAAGAAGAGGGGTCGTCCGAGGAAGGAGAACTGAGAGGCTGATTGCCATGTACATCCCCCAGGAACCCAACACCTGTTCTGGAAATCCACCTTTGTGTGCAAACTGTTCACCCTGTCGAATGCAACCCAACTCTCCCACATGACATGGGGAGTTTAAGTTGGACCAATGTATCAGATGACTGTGGACTTTACTCAGGACATTTCTGCTACCAACACTTCCAACTCATCTGGGAACTTTGGATTCCAATCCCAATGTACAGCACCCACCATCCTGTGCACTATCCTCACACATGTATGTAAATAAACTCACTAATACACCATACTTGCCTCTGTTGTGATTCCAACGATGTTTTCGTCATGGAGATGATGATCTGCTAAATGACACTGTGCATGCTAACTGCTACAGCAAGTTCAACACCGTCATGTGAGTCATGGCGACGTGACACATATGAGGGAGACACACCACTAGGGCTACACAACACATACACACCAGGGCCATCTGACTCATCGCCTACACTGATGTTGCCAGGAAATACAGTGGAATGCACAGACACCACACCTATTCACAGTCTGTGTTAACTAGCCCACAGGTGAAGTAAGCTAATGTCAGTCAGATGTGTGACCACAGACAACGCACATCCCAAAGTGAAGCACAGGTTTATTACACATTTGCAACATGTTGTTTCCACTACAGATGCAAGGTAATCCCACATGGCAGTGGCCACACAGTCAACTATTGTAGAAGAAATAAAGTCCAGGGGTGTGGGGCACATCACCTGTAGGGAAATGACTGCTTCCACCCTGGAAGTTGAATCATGGTGTCGGGGGATCCGAGTGGACCAAACAACTCTGAAAGCACCCTGTGAAGGACAGACTTGACACACAGTCAAAAGCAATGAAGAACAGGACAGAACTGCAATACTCATGCCCAATACATGACACAAGATACCTACACAAGCCCAAGTTAGCATGTCAACACTGTTGGGGAGTACAGACTACCTGTAAGGACACATCGCTGCACGCATACAGTCAAGTAGCACATGGCCACACTCAAACAGCAACAGAGCACCACCAACACATATCATGCAAACACAAATCATTGACATGGACAACTCTGGATACTCACATTCAGCTGAAGAAGTTGGTGATGAGCTGTGTGCGGACATCACCATCATCATCATCATCATCACTGGCATCGTGGCCCAGGCCAGGATCCTCCACAGGTGGTGGATGTTGGTCATCGTCATCCAGGATGAGAGGCAACTCCTTCCGCACTGCCAGGTTGTGTAACATGCAGCAGACGATGAAAATCTTGCACACCTTTGCAGGGGCATATGGGAGGGCCCCTCCTGTCTTGTCCAGGCAGCGGAAGCGGCTCTTCAGGAGACCAAATGTCCGCTCGATCACTCTCCTGGTCCAACCATGTGCCTCATTGTAGCGCATCTGGGCTGGTGTCACAGGGTTCCTGAGGGGTGTCAGCAACCACGGCATGTTGGGGTATCCGGAGTCACCTACATACAGACAATTGCACATTAGCTGAGTTGGAAAAGAGGGTGGAATACAACATTGCAGAACACACACAATGGTACAAAGTCAGCACCCACCGACAAGCCAGGCACGCTGGTTCGGCATCTGTGACATCATCCTCGGGATGCGACTACTCCTCATCACGTAGGCATCGTGTGCAGAACCGGGGAAACGTGCACACACATGTGAGATGGTCATATCTGCAAGACATACCACCAGAGCATTGATAGAATGGTAATGTTTACGGTTCCTGTATGCCTGCTCATGTGCCTGTGGTGGTACCAAAGCCACATGTGTCCCATCAATGGAGCCGATGACATGTGGCATCCTCCCCAGGGCATAGGAGTCACTCTTGACGTCAGTGAGTTGTTGACGTTTAGGGAAATAGATGTACTGGTTCAGGTATCTCAACATTGCCTCCAAAACATCGCATAGCACACGGCTGAACATGGTCTGTGACATCCCACCAGCAGACGCCACAGTGTGTTGAAAGGTACCGGTGGCAAAGAAGTGTAGGGCTGCCATCACCTTCACCTTGGGGGTCAGCGCTGTAGGGTATGTCCGGCCAGGTTGCAGATGTGGGGCCAACCGCACCGTCAATTCCTCAATCAGCGGCCTGTTGAAGCGGTACCGTCGGATGCAGTCACGTTCAACCATTGTTGCAAGGTCAGGGAATGGTCTATGGACAGCTGGTGCCCTGCAGTGCATAGGTGAAAAAAGGAAAGATTGTCAGTCACCCCACATATGTGGCATTGACCATACTCAATATCACATGATACATCATTACAAGACACAAGTACTTGATGTGTGTGCCGTTCTGTATGGACATATATGGCACCTACATGGCCAACATCAAACATCACAGCTCAACATGTGTTGACAACAAGTTCCAGGTCCTGCTATGGGAAACATTAGGCTGTGTCACAGTACCCATGTACTGCTGTCACGTTCCAAACACACACCACAGTGACAAGTGAGGACAGATGTGCCACAGGCATCACAGCTCATTGACAGGTAGATTCCCATGGACCCTGTATTGCCACATGGACATTGGCATGACATGGCGTATCATGTACACGTCAGCAAAACAACCATGACTCCCACAGGTAGTGGCCCCTGTTGCCTCTGCAGGACAGACATGGACATCTGTGACACACAAACGCACAACATCAAAGTAGATGCACAAACAACGTGGATGTGGAGACTGTCTCCCATTGTGCACATTGAATCAGAGACATCTGAAACACAACATGCACACAGAATGTGGAGGGCCATCACTGTTGTGGCAATGGGTCACCCTGTGACGTACATACCTTCCCACATGGGACTCAGGGTGTATGTGACATGACATACACATACACAACCTGGAAATGTGACCATGGCACATGCCCTGAACTGAACAGTTGCACATCACAGTGGTCATGTGCACAACACACAAAGGATTCTGTCCCCATGAACACGTGCACAGCCTGGCAGTGGCTGCCCCCAAGTGCCCCCCCAAAAAACACATGTTGACCCCATACCCACACAGGTAATGCAGCCTTACATGCCTTAGGATACAGTGTGGACAGGCTGTGGTGTTGTAGGTGTGCCCCTGAGTCCCTGGCAAGTAATTGTGGCTGGCATACGTTCACCAGTGACAACCATGGTGACATATGCGAGTGATTTGTACAGGGACGCTTTGTACAGCAATGGACCGATCGGTGTGCACGCATTGGCCATTGCACATGATGTGGTCAGAAATACGCGTTGTACAGCAATGGTCCAATCGGTGTGCACGCATTGGCCTTTGCATATGATGTGAGCGGAGTACAGCGTTGTACAGCAATGGACCGATCGGTGTGCACGCATTGGCCATTGCATATGATGTGAACGGAGTACGCGTTGTACAGCAATGGACCGATCGGTGCGCACGCATTGGCCATTGCATATGATGTGAGCGAGTGCAGCGTTGTACAGTAATGGACCGATCGGTGTGCACGCATTGGCCATTGCACATGATGTGGTCAGAAATACGCGTTGTACAGCAATGGACCGATCGGTGTGCACGCATTGGCCATTGCATATGATGTGAATGGAGTACGCGTTGTACAGCAATGGACCGATCGGTGTGCACGCATTGGCCATTGCATATGATGTGAGCGGGTACGCGTTGTACAGCAATGGACCGATCGGTGCGCACGCATTGGCCATTGCTTATGATGTGAGCGAGTGCGCGTTGTACAGCAATGGACCGATCGGTGTGCACGCATTGGCCATTGCACATGATGTGGTCAGAAATACGCGTTGTACAGCAATGGACCGATCGGTGTGCACGAATTGGCCATTGCATATGATGTGAACGGGTACGCGTTGTACAGCAATGGACCGATCGGTGCGCACGCATTGGCTATGGCCTGGCATGGCAACGGACGCGTTTTCGAACCTTTAACGAGTCTGATGCAGTGAATTCAGTTGGCCACCCACAACAATGTTGCAAATTCATGGGTGTCATGAAGTTAAACTTTTGAAGGATGCTGTGGGCATGTATAAATGGTGCAATTCCATGGATTGGCCAGATTCAGAAGATGCAAACGACTTGGACCTATCACTTTGCACACATGGGACAATATCTGTGGACTGGGGGTGAGTGTTTGATTTGCTCTAACGCTCCGTCCATCATCCCCTTTGGTATCGCTTTGTTCGCCCTAAGTTGGCAGGGTATGCCCAGACGTGGGTCCCTTGCTCACTTTGCCACTGGATTCAAGATAGCCTGGCTGATGAGGGTTTTGAACCCGAAACCGGTCCCAGGATGCTTGTTTCCGGTCCAGGGAAGACATGGCTTGGCAGTTCGGGCTGGACTGTTCCCATGAGGCACAGGGTCAGACTGATTTGCATATGGCCATGTCTGAACTGGGGTGGTGGAGTGAGCTAAAGAATGATGATGGATTAAACCCAGATCAGTTGACTGGGGGTGAGTGTTTGATTTGCTCTAACGCTCCGTCCATCATCCCCTTTGGTATCGCTTTGTTCAGCCCTAAGTTGGCAGGGTATGCCCAGACGTGGGTCCCTTGCTCACTTTGCCACTGGATTCAAGATAGCCTGGCTGATGAGGGTTTTGAACCCGAAACCGGTCCCAGGATGCTTGTTTCCGGTCTAGGGAAGACATGGCTTGGCAGTTCGGGCTGTACTGTTCCCATGAGGCACAGGGTCATACTGATTTGCATATGGCCATGTCTGAACTGGGGTGGTGGAGTGAGCTAAAGAATGATGATGGATTAAACCCAGATCAGTTGACTGGGGTGAGTGTTTGATTTGCTCTAACGCTCCGTCCATCATCCCCTTTGGTATCGCTTTGTTCGCCCCTAAGTTGGCAGGGTATGCCCAGACGTGGGTCCCTTGCTCACTTTGCCACTGGATTCAAGATAGCCTGGCTGATGAGGGTTTTGAACCAGAAACCGGTCCCAGGATGCTTGTTTCCGGTCCAGGAAGACATGGCTTGGCAGTTCGGGCTGGACTGTTCCCATGAGGCACAGAGTCAGACTGATTTGCATATGGCCATGTCTGAACTGGGGTGGTGGAGTGAGCTAAAGAATGATGATGGATTAAACCCAGATCAGTTGACTGGGGGTGAGTGTTTGATTTGCTCTAACGCTCCGTCCATCATCCCCTTTGGTATCGCTTTGTTCGCCCTAAGTTGGCAGGGTATGCCCAGACGTGGGTCCCTTGCTCACTTTGCCACTGGATTCAAGATAGCCTGGCTGATGAGGGTTTTGAACCCGAAACCGGTCCCAGGATGCTTATTTCCGGTCCAGGGAAGACATGGCTTGGCAGTTCGGGCTGGACTGTTCCCATGAGGCACAGGGTCAGACTGATTTGCATATGGCCATGTCTGAACTGGGGTGGTGGAGTGAGCTAAAGAATGATGATGGATTAAACCCAGATCAGTTGACTGGGGGTGAGTGTTTGATTTGCTCTAACGCTCCGTCCATCATCCCCTTTGGTATCGCTTTGTTACGCCCTAAGTTGGCAGGGTATGCCCAGACGTGGGTCCCTTGCTCACTTTGCCACTGGATTCAAGATAGCCTGGCTGATGAGGGTTTTGAACCCGAAACCGGTCCCAGGATGCTTGTTTCCGGTCCAGGAAGACATGGCTTGGCAGTTCGGGCTGGACTGTTCCCATGAGGCACAGGGTCAGACTGATTTGCATATGGCCATGTCTGAACTGGGGTGGTGGAGTGAGCTAAAGAATGATGATGGATTAAACCCAGATCAGTTGACTGGGGGTGAGTGTTTGATTTGCTCTAACGCTCCGTCCATCATCCCCTTTGGTATCGCGTAGTATCTGCCGCCGCAGCACACATATAATGCTGGCTGTTCCCCTGAGAGCTCACTTGCCTGCACTACATGCTCCAGGACATCTGCCACCACCACTGCTGCTGTATCTGCATCCTCTGGCTACTGCAATGGCACGTACTGTGGAGAGAGCCCCTGCCTTCAGCATTGAGGAGAACCAGGCCCTGCTGGACAGCCTCCTTCCACAGTACAGCAAGCTGTATGGGAAACCAGGGGAGCAGGTGAGTGTGCTGTCCACTGCCTTACTAAATGTCCACGTTGTCTGACTAGCAAGACTTACAGTGTGCACGCCACTGGCTAGCATGCTCACTGAGTAGTTGTCACCCCCCAAAGTGTGTAGTTACATGCACTGAACAGGTATAGTGCAGTAACAGTGCATTCCAACAAGGTTTTAGTTCCCAGGCAATGATACCATGTAGTAACTGCTGGCAAACTGTTCATAGCCATCGTTGCACTGCCTGTGTACATCATGTGCCCCTGTGATTGAGACATGTATATCCAAATGTGTGATGCACGGATATGTTGCATGTGTAGTAATGGCCTTTTCACTTTGTCATCCTCACAGGTTGATGCCCACCAGAAGCAGGAAATCTGGCTGACCATCGCCCGGGCAGTAAGATCCGTGGGGGTCTACAAGCGCAGGATCCGCAACTGCCAGAAGAGGTGGCAGGACCTTCGGGGCTGGACCCGGAGGATCGCAAGGGTCCAGCTGAAGCTGTCGCCTCCTCGCAGGAGGGGCGGACACCGGACCCTGACCCCCCACATGCTCAGGGTCCTGGCGGTGGTCTTCCCGGACCTGGATGGGCAGCTGAAGGCCAGACAGCAGCAAGGAGGGGGTGAGTCCTTGACTGCACTGTGAACTTTGTCTGACATGCTATGTGCCCTCCTGTGGGCTGGTTAAACTTACACAGTACATCAGTCTTGTGGTCCAGGACCCATGTCCCTCAATTGTGACATGCCCACTCCTCATCTGATACCCAGGTGTGGCCCTTACAGTCTGGAAATTGTGTCACTTGGGTACTGTGTCCTTGCATTTTGCCTAGGGTAAGGTGGGGGACAGCATTTGTTCCCGTAACTTTGTGGTGGGCTTCATGGGTGGGTCAATTGCTTACACAATGCCTGAGTTCTGACATGTAATCTGCGTGTAACTTTGATATGTGGTCCAATTGCTGATCTGACTCACCACATGTGCCTGGGGTATTTGGCACACACCCATGCTGCGGGTGGGAACAATGTTTGGGCCTCAGGAGTATGTATATCAAGTGTGTCACACATACGTAGCCACCTGCCTACTGTCCAGGGCTCATCCCTCTTTCACATGGAGCAGGACAGTCATGCCTACTCCAGGCCATACAATACACTCTGTACTCCCACTCCAGTGTATCAGCTGACACGTTGTGCTCAGTGAAATGTTCCCTCAGGTGTCTGCCTCTGTGTCATTGTGCTGTGGCTTCGTTGTCAGGACTACTGGGGTGTTTATCGGTTAGGGCTCAGCATGCCACCTGAGATGTGACCATAGGAGACGATACTTGTGTGACGTATAGGTGTTTGATCACTTGACTGTGCAGACTGGGGTATGCGACTGTGAAGTTCAGGCAGCTGTTTCTCATTCACAGCAGACTGTGAGGTGCTCAGGTTCAGAGGGTTGTGTTTCATGTCTCCCATGTGTCCAATTGGTATGACGTGGACGAATAAGAGTTCAGATGATGTGGTTTGTGGGGGATGGACATGTGCACTTGTCAGCTACAGAACTTGCATTCCCCATGACCTAGTATTGTGACACAGTGCAGACTGTTGTTGGCTGGCTGCCCTGCCCATGTGACTGGAGACAGTGATGTATGACTTTGCAGGCATGCCTGTGCCATGGCATTAAACTCCCTAAGAGTGATCCTGCAGGTGAGTGACATGTGCTACATGCACCCCATTGTGGCATTGACTATCAGGACATGGGTGCATCATGGTGTCTGGTGCTGGTATGCATCACATGCATTTCAAATTAGACTATGGCCATCCCTTTATCCGGACACCTGTACTGACTCAGTGGCAAGAGAGGTGATGTGTGCATGTTCAGATACTTCACCGTGTTCTCTGCAATGTCCAACTACTGTGTAGGTGGTGCATGTGTCCACACTGGGGTATTACCATCCGACAGGCACCAGACAGATGGGTGCAAGGCCAGGAGGGATGTGAGTGCCTTGGTTGACCATCAGACTGACAATTGGCTTCTCCTAATCTGTTTGAGCACTTTTGGCAATGTTCAACTAAGGATGCCAGGGCTTGCTCTGTAATGTGCTGTACTTACTGTGGTGTGTGCGGTCAGTGCAGGTGACTGATGTTTGTCTGTTTCTCTAATTGTTTGCAGATACATCCACGGCCACAGGAGGGGATAGCTCCACGGACCAGGAGGAGCTGCAGAGCCAGACTGGGTCAGCAGCCGATGAGTGGTCGGAGGGACCCAGTGGCACGGAGGGCGAGGGGAGCCACACCGAGGAGTCCTCAGCACCATCCACCTCAGCTGAGGACCACAGCAGCTCGGAGGATGACTCACTTGTGGAGGCGGGTGTCAGCAGCCACCACACCCCAGCTAGTATTGCTGTCCCCGCCACCACCACCGCCCTCCCATCGGCTCCCATTCCAGAGGTCCGTGGAGGCTCCCATGTTCGGGAGCGTGTCTCCTTCGTGCCAGGCACCGCACCCCCTGCCCCTGTGTCCCCTGCTGCCCTGAGTGAGGAGTCTGTGTACCTACTTTGCCAGCTCCATGTAGGGCAGACAGCAATGCTGAGTGTCCTCCATGCACACACCACTCTGTTGACACAGCTGGTGTCGTTCATGGAGGGCATCTCATCGGGCATGTCTGCCCTACAGAGGAGCAATAGGTCCATGGGCTCCTCCCTGATGGCAGCAGTGTCCCTCCTCCAACAGTCCCTCACCCCTCCTACCTCTGCCCCATCCACACTTCCTGGCACCCTACCTGTCCCAAGCACATGCACACCTGCACAATCACCCAAACACACAGACACGAGCAGCACAGGAACACCCAAAACAAAAACAAAACGTGCACGCAAGCATCCTCAGGGGACTGATACCACACCCACAGGGGATGGGGAACAGACACACACACAGGCATCCACAGTCACTCCGCAGTCCTCCGATACCTCTCCCTCCAAGGCCCCTTCCCTTGCCTCACCTGCAACCCCCACCTACAAAGCAGCTCTTCCTCTGTGACCTCGGCCTCTTCCCCTCCGATCCAGCTGATCCAGCATACAGGGGAAGAGGAAGTCCACTCACACAGAGGGGAGTGCTCCTCACCCCCGGACACCCTCCCCCAGGCACAGACAGACTGAGGCCCCCACCCGCAAGTCCCCCGGAACCGGAAGAGCAAGACCCCGCCACCGCCCTGCAGCTCAACAACACAGTCTCCTTCCTCCATCCCTCAGGCCCCCACTCCACAGGTTCCCCCACCACACCCTGCCCCAGGTTCCCCACCCACAGATACACCATCCCCAAAATGATCCGGCCTTCTCCCCTACCACTTGCTCTTCCAGCACCACCCCCCGCTGCACATGTTTGTGCCACTGGTGTGGAGACCGTGTCCTCCCCTCTGTCCTGCCCACCTTACCTGAACCCCATTCTACTCCCCTGGAGATAGGCACTGCAGTGGAGTCCACTACCACCCCGTCTGACTTGGGCACTGCAGTGGGGAACCTGTCCACTCCATCTGCCCAGCCCACTGCAGTCGTGCCGGCACCCACACCATCTGACTCATGCCCCCAGTTGTGCCGGCACACACCATGTCAGACACCTCCACTGCAGTTGTCAGTGACTCTCCAGCACCCACCACCCCTTCCCTGCCTCCTTCTGGTGAGCCCTGATCCTGTCCCTGCGGTGCCTGGCCAGCCCCCCGTATGCCCCTCCGAGGGAATGTCCCTGGTCCGTAGCAGTGCAGGCATGCAAGGGTGACATCTGCCACTGTCACCCTGTTCGGACTTCAATAATGGACTGGCCATTGGCCTTTGTGTTTTTCTGGACTTTCACTTTTAAACACACATATGCTGAATAAAGCTACTTTCTGTTCTCTAGTGGTTTTGCTTCAGATGTACATGATGTTGATGATGCTAACCATGCCCTTGCTGCAGTGATGGTGATTTTTGATATCAGGAAAATGAAGTGTTACTGTGCAGGACCCCATGTGGTCCAGGGGGAATGTGTCCTATCCTGGTGTGTATCCATGTCATCCTTTGCAGCAATATGAGGGTGTCATGTTTTCAATATTTGGCAATGGGATTTCCTACTTTTATTTGCAATATCACATCTGTGGCTTACACCCCTGCACATCTGTTGTGCTTGCCATTGTTCAATTTGTCTATTTCCCTGACCGTGTGACCATCTCCACTGGACATGCAAGTTTGGGCATCAATGGGGAAGGACTCATCTGTGTTATCAGTGCAACTTGCTATACATGTGTGTTGGATCTGTGCAGATGATTTCGGTGACACTCCCATGACCAGGCTGATGTGAAGAGAGCCTTCATTTTGTGCTAATTGTTGACTGAGTGACCAAGTGTTCTGCTGACATGATAGAGCCCTGCAGAGACAACGTTTGGCACAGCTTTCCTTACACAGGAGTGGAGTCCCCTCATGGCAGTGTGTAATTCCGTGACATTGCCTGAGCCCAAGGTGTGTGTTGTGTGAGCATGTCTGTGTGTGTTCACTTCCATTTTGCTAGGCAGGCTGGGATCCCTAGTGATGTTCCTGTTTGTGATGCTTGCTGAGTTGACCTATGTTCCCCCAGAGTCTTCTCCCTGGGTTCTCTGGGATGTGGGTGCATGGCACATTACTGATCATCAGGGTGTCACCCTTAGGTGTGTTTGCTGTCAGGGCTGAGTTTGTGGGCAAACGCAGATGAGACACAGTCAGGATTCCCCTTGGCACTTGTTGGTTACACAAGTCATGTAATTTACAGTTTGTGGTAGCTTTCAGTGATTGTGACACGTTGTGTGTGTGACTGCTGCCACTCCTCAGGGTCAGAGCTGCAATGTTGGTAGTTGTCTATGTGTGTTCTTTGTGGGTGACCTTGGCTTCTTCATTGGTGTGTGACTGTGGCCGGGATCCCATTGGTTGGTGTGGATTTTACGTCATGCCCATGTACGGCGTACTGTGCAGTGTGTCAGACATTCATGAGTCTTGTTGACTGGCCATGTGTGATGTGTTTCTGCACCTTAGTTCCCACCACCACCCCTGGGATTGTCATGGGTGCATGTGCAATGTCACCAGTCCATGTGAGCTTCACTGCTGCACATTGGTGGAGATCAAGGTGTGTGGTGTTGAATGTGTGCAAATGAGAGTTGTTTCACGGCTAGACCCCTGCCTCCATATTGGCCTTGGCTGACAGGCCGTGCTGATTGATTTGTGCTTGTGTAGGTGTGATGGTAGTTTGTTGCTCAGGACACATGACTGTGGTTCACAGTGTGAACGACATCTATCTTTGTCATCACAGTGGGATTATCATGCAGGCCAGTGTCACCACAATGTGGGGTCCCTGGGGGTAGTGCTGTGGTGGGTCTGTGTATTGCTGTGTTAGTTGCTGTTCCTACAAGCTTGTGTGACATGTGTAATTTGGGCTCCCTCTCATCTAACAATGCCTGATTGCCCACATAGGGGAATCCGATCCATGAGTTACTTTTGTGTGGCACTGTATGCACATCTGTGTAATTGGGATTCAGGCCTCCTCATGTGTTGTGTGGTTGCCTGGGGACACTGGCACACACCCCCATCACCTGTTGTGTTTGATATGCAGTGTGGGGCTGCCTGTTTGTGTTTGTGCATCTGCACCACTGCATTGGCATATCTTTAGTGTGCCATTGGCTGTATGTTGTTTGGTGTGTTTCCCCTGCTGTCCCTGGGACTCCTAGGTCATCAGTCAGCACAATGATCATGGTTTGTATGTCCCATTGCTGCCATGGTATGGTATTTGTTCACCTCACATCTACAGTCTCCACAGGATATCTACATTTGTGTGCCCATTGGTGCAGATATGTGGGTCTGCATTATGATGGTCACTTCTGTCATTGTGTTATTGATGAATGTTGACAATGTCAGCCCTCATGGGTGATGTTTGTCTGCACATGGCCAAAGGTATGTCTTATTTGCACTGCACTGTTTGCCTCACCCAATCTATGTTGCTATGGGACACAAGCACTACTATGCCACTGATGTGTTTGTTGTTGTGTGACCAGGAATCATCCATGCTGTTTGGCATTTGCAGCTTTTTCCATGACAACACTTACATTTTGGTCACTGTGATGATGGGGGTTTAGTCCCCATTGCCACAATGTTCAAGATGTGCTTCAGCTATGGACCCCACACTTACCTTTTGGTCACTGTGATGATGGGGGGTTCAACCCCATTGCCACAATGTTCAAAATGTGCTTCTGCTATGGACCCCACACTTACCTTTTGGTCACTGTGATGATGGGGGTTAGACCCCATTGCCACAATGTTCAAAATGTGCTTCTGCTATGGACCCCACACTTACCTTTTGGTCACTGTGATGATGGGGGTTAGACCCCATTGCCACAATGTTCAAAATGTGCTTCTGCTATGGACCCCACACTTACCTTTTGGTCACTGTGATGATGGGGGTTAGACCCCATTGCCACAGTGGTCATGGTCTGCTTGCATTGTGGAGGCTACACACATTTATGTGTGACACATGTGATAGGGGGTCACATTGTATGTTCAATTTCATGTTCAGTGTTGTAGGCATTTGACGCAGTCTACACACACTTGTCATGGTGTTGGGGGATGTGTTTTTCTGACATTCCTTATGTTGGAGTATGCTGGTTGTGTCATGCATTACCCGTCCTATGAGTAGGGGTGGTGGTAGTGGTAGGCATCCAGCCCCCCATGAGTAGGGTGGTGGTAGTGGTAGGCATCCAGCCCCCCATGGGTAGGGGTGGTGGTAGTGACAGGCATCAATTCCCCTATGTGTGGGGATGGTAGTAGTGACAGGCATCCAGCCCCCCTGAGTAGGGGTGGTGTTGGTGGTAGGCATCCAGCCCCCCATGGGTAGGGGTGGTGGTAGTGGTAGGCATCCAGCCCCCCCTGAGTAGGGGTGGTGGTAGTGGTAGGCATCCAGCCCCCCCTGAGTAGGGGTGGTGGTAGTGACAGGCATCAATTCCCCTATGTGTGGGGATGGTAGAAGTGACAGGCATCCAGCCCCCCTGAGTAGGGGTGGTGTTGGTGGTAGGCATCCATCCCCCTATGAGTGGGGATAGTAGTAGTGACAGGCATCCAGCCCCCCCTGAGTATTGGTGGTGGTAGTGGTAGGCATCCAGCCCCCCATGAGTAGGGGGGTGGTAGTGGTAGGCATCCAGCCCCCCATGTGTAGGGGTGGTGGTAGTGGTAGGCATCCAGCCCCCCATGAGTAGGGGTGGTGTTGGTGGTAGGCATCCATCCCCCTATGAGTGGGGATGGTAGTAGTGACAGGCATCCAGCCCCCCCTGAGTAGTGGTGGTGGTAGTGGTAGGCATCCAGCCCCCCCTGAGTAGGGGTGGTGGTAGTGACAGTCATCCAGCCCCCCCTGAGTAGGGGTGGTGGTAGTGGTAGGCATCCAGCCCCCCCTGAGTAGGGGTGGTGTTAGTGACAGGCATCAATTCCCCTATGTGTGGGGATGGTAGTAGTGACAGGCATCCAGCCCCCCTGAGTAGTGGTGGTGGTAGTGGTAGGCATCCAGCCCCCCCATGAGTAGGGGTGGTGGTAGTGGTAGGCATCCAGCCCCCCATGGGTAGGGGTGGTGGTAGTGGTAGGCATCCAGCCCCCCATGAGTAGGGGTGGTGTTGGTGGTAGGCATCCATCCCCTATGAGTGGGGATGGTAGTAGTGACAGGCATCCAGCCCCCTTGAGTAGGGGTGGTGTTGGTGGTAGGCATCCATCTCCCTATGAGTGGGGATGGTAGTAGTGACAGGCATCCAGCCCCCCCGAGTAGTGGTGGTGGTAGTGGTAGGCATCCAGCCCCCCATGAGTAGGGGTGGTGGTAGTGGTAGGCATCCAGCCCCCATGTGTAGGGGTGGTGTTGGTGGTAGGCATCCAGCCCCCATGTGTAGGGGTGGTGTTGGTGGTAGGCATCCAGCCCCCCATGGGTAGGGGTGGTGGTAGTGGTAGGCATCCAGCCCCCATGAGTAGGGGTGGTGTTGGTGGTAGGCATCCATCCCCCTATGAGTGGGGATGGTAGTAGTGACAGGCATCCAGCCCCCTGAGTAGTGGTGGTGGTAGTGGTAGGCATCCAGCCCCCTGAGTAGGGGTGGTGGTAGTGACAGGCATCCAGCCCCCTGAGTAGGTGTGGTGGTAGTGGTAGGCATCCAGCCCCCCCTGAGTAGGGGTGGTGGTAGTGACAGGCATCAATTCCCCTATGTGTGGGGATGGTAGTAGTGACAGGCATCCAGCCCCCCTGAGTAGTGGTGGTGGTAGTGGTAGGCATCCAGCCCCCCATGAGTAGCGGTGGTGGTAGTGGTAGGCATCCAGCCCCCCATGGGTAGGGGTCGTGGTAGTGGTAGGCATCCAGCCCCCCATGGGTAGGGTGGTGGTAGTGATAGGCATCCAGCCCCCATGAGTAGGGGTGGTGTTGGTGGTAGGCATTCATCCCCCTATGAGTGGGGATGGTAGTAGTGACAGGCATCCAGCCCCCCCTGAGTAGGGGTGGTGGTAGTGACAGGCATCCAGCCCCCCCTGAGTAGGGGTGGTGGTAGTGACAGGCATCCAGCCCCCCTGAGTAGGGGTGGTGGTAGTGACAGGCATCAATTCCCCTATGTGTGGGGATGGTAGTAGTGACAGGCACCCAGCCCCCCTGAGTAGTGGTGGTGGTAGTGGTAGGCATCCAGCCCCCCATGAGTAGGGGTGGTGGTAGTGGTAGGCATCCAGCCCCCCATGTGTAGGGGTGGTGGTAGTGGTAGGCATCCAGCCCCCCCTGAGTAGGGGTGGTGGTAGTGATAGGCATCAATTCCCCTATGTGTGGGGATGGTAGTAGTGACAGGCATCCAGCCCCCTGAGTAGTGGTGGTGGTAGTGGTAGGCATCCAGCCCCCATGAGTAGGGGTGGTGGTAGTGGTAGGCATCCAGCCCCCATGTGTAGGGGTGGTGGGAGTGGTAGGCATGCAGTCCCCCCTGAGTAGGGGTGGTGGTAGTGACAGGCATCCAGCCCCCCCTGAGTAGGGGTGGTGGTAGTGGTAGGCATCCAGCCCCCCTGAGTAGGGGTGGTGGTAGTGACAGGCATCAATTCCCCTATGTGTGGGGATGGTAGTAGTGACAGGCATCCAGCCCCCCTGAGTAGTGGTGATGGTAGTGGTAGGCATCCAGCCCCCCATGAGTAGGGGTGGTGGTAGTGGTAGGCATCCAGCCCCCCATGGGTAGGGGTGGTGGTAGTGGTAGGCATCCAGCCCCCCATCGGTAGGGTGGTGGTAGTGGTAGGCATCCAGCCCCCCATGAGTAGGGGTGGTGTTGGTGGTAGGCATCCATCCCCCTATGAGTGGGGATGGTAGTATGGTAGTAGTGACAGGCATCCAGCCCCCCGAGTAGGGGTGGTGGTAGTGACAGGCATTCAGCCCCCCTGAGTAGGGGTGGTGGTAGTGACAGGCATCAATTCCCCTATGTGTGGGGATGGTAGTAGTGACAGGCATCCAGCCCCCCCTGAGTAGTGGTGGTGGTAGTGGTAGGCATCCAGCCCCCCATGAGTAGGGGTGGTGGTAGTGGTAGGCATCCAGCCCCCCATGTGTAGGGGTGGTGGTAGTGGTAGGCATCCAGCCCCCCCTGAGTAGGGGTGGTGGTAGTGACAGGCATCAATTCCCGTACGTAGCGACGGGTTCGGCGCGTACGGAAGGCGCATCGTACTGGTCCGGCCGGAAGGTGCTGTATTTTTGCTTCCGTGCGACTCGATTCTGCGTTTACGGATCCGGCTCCGGCGGGGAACAGAAGCTGGAATGGGTAAGTACGGCTGGGTCGGGATCTGGAAAGTTATGCGCATCGTACTTGCTCGTTCGTTCGAATGTTCGAATCGGTCGGGAAACACGCGTTCGGCTTGGTTTTTTTCCGGACGAATGGTGTTAGGTGCGCCTCCGCCCGAGATCGGAATCGACCCCTAAGTCTTGAAGGAGTGTATAGCAGCTTGTTTTACCAGAAGGCAATCTTATTTAATAGATTAAATGAAAAGAGAACCACACAATAGTTATAAAAATATGTATTTATTATATAACACTATCTAGTACATTACAGTATCTCCTACAAGGAGATAGAAACAAAGCACACAATACTTAAGCACAGAAACTACAGTAAATAGCACTAATACACAGTGGGCCCCAGGGGGGGACCAAACCATATACTAAGAAAGTGGTACAAGAACCACGACTCGAATCAGGGCGATGTCAAGAGGACGTAGAATCGCTGGGACCCCAAGGAACCACCCAAGGTGAGTAGATAGGGACCCCACGGAGGACGGGTGCAGTGTGGGAACACGACCGCGTGCTATGTACAACTCTATGTGAAAGTCGCGGTTGGAGTTTTAGAGGTTAAGGACCTTTCCCAGTGGACTACGAAGAAACCACGTGGAAGACAGAAGGTTGGAGAGCCACCCCACCCGTGGATACCGAAGTACCCAAGTTACCTAACCCAGGGAAGCCGGGTGCATAGGTGTGATGTGGCGTCGGAAACCCCCGTCAAACTCAATGGAGGACTTTGAAGAAGAGCCACTGCTGGAAGGGAGAAGAATGTCCGTTGGAAGCCAAATGTGGATTCTAGTCAAAGAGTACCTGAAAGCAGAGGGGACAGAGTCTGGGTCACTTCAGGGTGAACAGGGGCTCGGTAGACCAATGCCCAACGATGTCTGGTGCTTCAGGATAGTTGACGGGGACCTTGACTCTGCAGCTGCTGGGACCAGGCGACATCGAGGACAACCAGGAGCCGGATACGAGCTGTCCCATGAAGGATGTCGAGTGCTGAGGGATCGGTGTCAGGCGGAAGCACCAACAAGCCTTGGCAACGGCAACCCACGCAGAAGGTCAAGGGAGTGTACGGTTCAGACCAGCAAGGTCCAGGAGACTCACCACACACAGGAGAGTCAGGGCAAGCCTGGAGCAATCAGGGGAGCCCATGAAAAGCAAAGTTGACCCTCAAATGGACCCACAGGCCGGAGGCACAGGAGTCACGAGAGGGCCTCGAGCAGCTTCACAAAACAACAGGCCACGGAGCACACAGTGCAAGGTGGTTGAAGATCTTCGTAGGAAGTGGTGCCAGAGGTTGGGGCTACTCAGAGCCCAATGCACTTGTTAAAGAATTGCCAACAAGCACATGCACTTGCAAAAGTACGGGGTGCACAGGGGTTTGGGTATTGCAGCCCCCACGAGGGATTCTGACCTCAAACTTAGTGAGAGGGCATCTCAGACCTCGAGAGATGTAGAAACTCACCTCCTGTGTTGCTGAGCCTTTAAGAGTCCGTAGAAGCTTGGGATCAGCAGACCAGTCAGCAGTGTTGCGGTGCCTGCGAATGCAGGGGAGTGACTCCTTCGCTCCAAGGGAGATTATCTTCAGTTGTCTTTGATGCTCCACAGGTCCTACACGGATCCTGTATGGTGCACAGGCACAGATGATGCAGCAGACTGAGAGGGAGACGGAGTGAGACCCAAACGAAGTCCAGTGAAGTCCAGAGTGCCCAGACGGTCGAAGTGCAGTGGTTTCAGTTCTGAATCTTGTCCACGACGAATCTAAGGTCCTACAGCCAGGTAAGCCCTTAAGTACCCACGGAAGAGGGTTGGAAAGATTCAGTGGACCCTCCCAGGGGAGGGTTTGGACAGGGGGGAGGTTACTCCCATGTCCTTTGTCCAGTTTCGCGCCAGAGCGGGAGCCAACGGCTCCCAGGACTGGTTTGAACTGGACTATGCACAGGGGCACCAAATGTGCCCCTCATGCAGACTTTGTTGTTGGCAAGCGCACCCACCCAGCCCTAATACACTGAATCCTGTCTGGGAGGTGGTCACACCTCCCTGTGACAGGATGCCTATTGTACTGCCTTCCCCTGCTCGAGCTTGGCTCAGCAGCAGGAGGGCAGAAATGTGTCTCTGGTCGGCAGCAACCATTTTGTGCTGTCCGGAGTTAGAAGGCTGGTACCGGGAACACCAGGGACCTCACGAAGCTCTCTTCTGAGGGGTGGAATCATACCTCTCACACCGGTTACCGGTGTGGAGATATGATTCCAGCATGTTTGACACCAAACATGATGGGGTTTGTTTCAGCCGTTTTAGAGTTGGTCATCACGCGGTCGTGTAATGCCCCTCTATATGTCGTATATGGCTGCTTCACTGACAACTCGGGAGAATGGACTCCGTAGGCTGCAGGGGTGTCCTGCTCATTCAGTGGCACCCTCTCACTTAGAACCAAGCACCCTGCCTTCAGGATTGTAAAGGCCTCCTATAGGGGTGACTTATAGGTTTTAAGTGCAGTGACCCTTAGATATAGTAAACCTATATCTTTAGTAAGTGGTGCATGCACCAACTTACACAGGCTGCAATGGCAGGCTTGTAGTTCCATTTTGAATGGTCTCTCATGGGTGGCATAATACATGCTGCAGCCCATGGGAGTCCTCTGGGGTACCTATGCCCTGGGTACATGGATTCCATATACTAGGGACTGACAAGGGTACCCCAGTATCCAATTTGGGGTGTACCTAAGTGCACTCACAACAGTTTGAGGAGAAAGCAGATAGACTGGGGTCCTGATTAGCAGGATCACAGTCAGACTAGTCAAAAACCAACATAGCACCAGGCACAAAGTGGGGGTAACCATGCAGAAGGATCCTACCTTCCTACAAATGCATAGTCTTGTTTCTAGTGATCTTGAGTGTGTAAATCATGAATGAACAATCGTTTGGATGACCATTTCTCCCTGTCAGTAACCTAAAAGCATGGACACCAATTATGTATTGGGTGAGGTTGTATGGGGCTACAATAATCTGTCTTTCACATTCAAGCGTTGGCGCATTGAACTACGTTGACTTGAGTCACCTGTGGGTGTGAAAACAAAGCTTGTAGAGCTAAGTCAGAGTCTTAGTTTGCGCATCAAAGTCAAGAGTAGCCATCACATGGACTCTGGCTCAGGGATCAGAATGTATGGCATGGAAAAAGCCTCCTCTATCCAGAAGGCACCCACAGGAGATGGAGCACTTTTGACAGGACTCCCACACAATCTTGTGAGAGTTCATCTTCCCTTGAGAGTAGACAGCCATAAAGAGAGCCCGCCTCTATCAAAACTATGCACTCCCTGACCAAGGCAGACTAGGCAAGAAGAGGAACTGGAGGGCAGGTGCCTCTGAGAAGGCTCAGGAACATGGGGAGCCGTTACCTGTCCATGCAGCTTTCTTTACAATCATGATGGAACCCCCATGACAACAGGACAGATATAGTGGCACTCTAGGTCATATCCTTTATAAATTAAAGGTGTATGGCTGCTTGATGACAGTAGCGTATGCCACTCTAGCCATGTGGGCCAGACTATCCTGTTTGCGAACGGTATGAATATTGCTGAGGATTGACATCAATGACAATGGGAACAGTTTGAACCCTTTGGAACAGAGTGAGTTCTGAAAAGTGTGAGGATTAATAATACAAATGGAACCTCTGCAAGACACATATTGAGGACAGTGAAAAGACTGATTATTTTGTGCACTTGAAAAGCTGTGGGAAGTTAAGCACAGCAGTGACCCCAGTACCCAAGGTGGTTTAGTTCAGGGAAGAGAAACTTAGTTATTATCACTTATTACTTATTGTACTTGATGCAAAGTATTTTTTCACTTGTTGTTCCTCTACGCCTTACTTGGGATAGGATGTACAAGGTATGGTGGTGGATCGGTGAGCTGCCATCAGCAGGTTTCGTATCACCCACTCAGAACAGTACTACTTGGAACTTATGAGCTTAACCCAATATCCCATGTGGAATGTGATGTCTGCCTTCTTGTTCTTGACCTTGTCTCGTTCCTACCTTACTGTGATGGTTCCTCCTATAATTATGAAGCTGACCATTCCACAAGGGTAGCCATTTATTTCTTTGAAGCTTGCAGTCTACTCGGGTCGGCTTTAGGGTAGTGCAACCAGTGCAGCAGCACTGGGTGCTGACCTGGAGGGGGGGGGCGCTGACCTCAGGTGGGGGCGCTGTGTTTAGCAATAACTTACGATTTAAAAGCAGCTGATGCAGAGTTCCTTGTGCGCCCAGATTTCAGGAAACAATAAAAATGTCAAGATAAATATTGTGAATAATGTTCCCGCAAGAGAGAGATGGGAGTTTTGTCTAGTGGCAGTTTTTACTCGCCATAAAGTAGCGAAGAGGGTTAATATGCCTGCTGCAAAGAACAGAACTGTATTTAAAGTGGATAGCTGAGTGAATTAGTAAAGCCAGCCTTTACGAGCGCTATAAAACAAATTAAATGTACGCGAGAGGGGCTATGGAGAGATGAAGGGCCCTTTTGCCATGTGTTAGTGAGGGAATCTGAGGAGGAGGCCATGGAGGCGGGGGGGGGGGTATGCTAAAAAAGATTGTGGCACCGGGCGCCACCAGTGCTAAAGCCGGCCCTGAGTGTACTTCGCTCATTTTACTAATCTCTGTGTCCAGGTGCTCTTATGAGTGTACATTTGCCTAGCTGTGTCCCCTTCATGTGTTTACTTCGGCTCCTGACACAGTGTTTTTACACAGTGTTTTAAGTTCTGCCTTTATCTCTTCTAATGCACACCAATTTTCGATTCATTGAAATGTTTCCCTCGAATCGGAAGCGATGGTCCCCTTACTATTTTTTTTTTTTTTACTATTTTTGCGGTTTCCCTGGATATGCCTTCCTCTCTCTAATCTAGACACTTGTGATTGCACTAGGGTTAACATCTACCAACCTTAAATTATTTTGCATCAATCACTGTTCGTGTGATCTTTTCCTTCAGAATGGTGACTTCCTGCAAGTGGCTTCACCCTTTCTATGTCCTGAGGATGGCCCTGTCCAATTCTTGACACTGGAGTCAAACCATCCACATCTTAGTACAGCCTGGTGATTTATTGTGAATGGATACAGCGTAATTCATACTACAAGTTTCGTTATCATTAAGACTGCATCAATTTCTAATTGTAAATAATGTTTGTCACGCATCACAGCTTACTGCACCATCTACACTTTGCATCCTCTGTTGATGTATGCCACTATTGTGCTTGATATTGTTTGTTGAATAATTTACTCTACACTATTTACAATAACTGCTAATATTATTCAAGAAAATAGGATTACATTTTTGACTGCGCCCCTTCCGTCATTCACTGAAGGTAGTGCTGTTGTTCACATATGGTATTTCTTATTATCTATCAAAAAGAGTTTTTAAATGCCCTTCATGTACCTCTCTGAACTGTTGAACTTCCTTCCCAGGTTCTGATCTCCTGCTCAGTGCCACCTGCTCCAGACGCCTTTGCCTGCATGTCCCCCTCCTTCCTTCCCACTCTCAGGGTCATGGTGTGCCAAGTCACCCCAATGTTTCCATCCCATTTGTGCCTCAATAGTTCACTCTCTACTCAATGTCGTGATGGACACTTACAGGAAGTTCTGTTTTTAGCTGACAACACCAAGTAGCCAGGGAGTTGTAGATTCACTTTTCTTATTCTAAGCACGACCCTAGAATTCAAATTATGATTTAATATTGTTGGTTGAAAAACGAGGACTGCCTGAAAATCACCATTTAGTGAGCCAGTGGTGGAGTGGGCTGAGTCAGAGGTGGACGTTGGCCACGCCAATGGTGGAAGTGGGCTTGGTGTCTACTAAGCACAACTTTGGACAAGACACTTAATTTTTTCAAATTAAGTATTGGGCCGTGCAAGTGGTGGAAGAGGGCTGTGCAAAAAGTGGGCCTTCTTGGGGCAGAGTAACGTAACGCAGTGATTTACGCTGTGTTGCATTACTCTGGGTTTATCAAGTCACTCAGGGCAACGGAAAGTGGCCTTGCGTGGCTTGAAAGATTGCATTTTAGGGTTGCGCTGCGCATGCACCATGTTGCATGGTGCAAAAGTAACACAACCAATACAGAAATATGGCCTTAAGTGTGTGTAGGATGATGATGCAAGTAATGTACAGCTAAACCATCCTCGTGCTTGGAAGGGAGGAAATGTGCTCTGCAATAACTTCTGTCCTAGCAGAGCTAGGATACAGGAAAATTAAAATTCTCTGCAGGGCCTACCCTTCCTGCAAAACAAGGAAAACATAAGAATGAAAAGAAGTGGGGAACAAAATGTTCATTGTTCTGCCCTCACCACATCACAATAAAACAATATCATTAAAATATAATTAAAAGGATGAGGAAAAAAATGTGCACCATGTTCTGCACTCCCCACAGAGTGGAAAACAATAAATAGTGCAATTTGTATGATTTAAATTTCAAACATAAAAAGGGTAATCGAAAAAAATAAACACACGTGTGCACACAAAACAAATACTCGAATTACTAATGATTATAGGGCCACATGCATCAAGCAAAGGAATTGCGATGACTTAATAGGAATTATTAAGGAATCCCTATTAAGGAATCGCAATTCCTTATGCATGTAGGTTTCGCTGAAAAAATAGCGATTCCTACACATTCCATAATAGCGAATCGCAAATTGCGATTCGCTATTAGAGTATGCTTTCCCATTCATTCCTATGGGCCAAGAGGCCCATAGCAATGAATGGGAAAGCATTCTAATTTGCGATTACCAAATAGGTAATCGCAAATTGCGAATGCAATTTCAAGGGTGCTAGGGGGCCAAAAGGCACCCCTGATGCACCCCCAAAAATGGTATGTGTGCACATGTGGCGCACACACATGCCTGCATCACAAACTTAGAAAAATGCAATTTTGTGCATTTTTCTAAGGAATACAAATTACCATCAACTTGAAGTTGATGGTAATTTGCTGATTCCCTAATGCAAAATCGCATTCTGAGAATGCTTCTTGCATTGCATTTAGGGAATCGCAAATTGCGATTCCCTAACTACATTCATAAAATAGGTATTCGCAAAAATTGCAATTACCTATTTTGTGAATGCCTTTGGGGTTGATGCATCCCAAAAGGCTATTTACCGGTCGCACAGGGGCCGATTCTGCGAATTGGCCCGTTTTGAACTGGTAAATAGCTTGATGCATATGCCCCTGAGTATTTTATGTTGAAAGACTTTGCAAAAAACGAAAACTTTTAATAGGAAGGTTGGTGCTGCATCTCCGTGACTAACTTTTAACTGGTTTGTTCTATTTCGCAGTACAAGGCTCCTGCTCCTGCCAGGGCCAGAGTGGAAACCCAAAGCAGTCCTGGCAAATGTTTTCAGACCAGTCCCCATACAGTGCACACCAAGTGCAGTGAGTGAGCCTGATCACTACAAAGGGGGCTTTGGGAGGCTCTCCCCCCAAGAAAATTTTAGGAAACAATGGTACATTCTACAACACATTTAAAATTATATATTTAATTGTATTAGCTTTTAAAGAATAGTAAATGATGACCTTACTATGCACCAGGATACAACAATCTTTGTTGGGGTTCTTCAATGATTCCCTTATCACCCTTCAACAGTGCCTCTCATTTCTCCATAGCCCCTCTGTCACATGTATTTCATTTGTTTTAGAGCATCTCTCATACCATTGTAAGATGTCAAAGCACTTTACGTCACACACATATAGAGACAATGAATCATGCATGTAAATCAGTGTATAGAAAATGTTACATAAGGCAAAGGGGTCTACAAGGTGTAGGATTCACATGACATTCATACTGGTAGGCATTTTTAAAGAGTGCTTGGTCTGGAGAAGCACAAACTCAGGATTCAGAACATAACACAGTGGTTAGCATTGACTTTAACAATAAAAATGTATTTCCACCCAAATAAACCTTTTTAGCAGCATCAGGATAATGAAAGACTGGGAAGAAACATAAGCTACTAACTTGTACCATGCAGTGTGTAAGCAGCTCTTTGATGATAGTTTATAGGTCACTGTGCTAGATTATGATTGTCTCTTATGAGCTGCAGAGTAACAAAAGAATCTCTGTGACAAAAGCAGTAACCCACTGACCTATGCACATAAAATACTGTTTTTAAAATGCATGGTACACGTTCTTTGCAGTAGGCATATTAACCCTCTGTGCTACATTAGAAAAGTCAAAGCTGCCACTGGACAAAACTCTCATGTCTCTCCAGCAGGTACATTAATCACTGGTGTTATCTTGACACTTTTATTGTTGCTCTAAAACTGCTAATTATACAAGGAACTTTGCAGTGCTTTTAAAACTGCTGCCTGCAGACCCCCTGGGTATGTGTCACGGACCCCTCGGTGTCCACGGACCACGGTTTGGAAAACACTGCACTAGGGCCCTGAATAGGAGTCAGGCAGGGCTGAATTACTGAATGGAATCCCACTCTGCCTGATTCTGAGTGGGATGGCATTTCTACAACCAGTTTTCCTCCATGTTGAAAAACCAGACCTGATTTTACTGGGCAGTAATTACAACTGGTAAAATCGCATGAGGGAGCAACAACCAGGCCTCTTTCCCCATTTTGTTTCTGGTAGGGGGTAGCATACAGTGCTCTTCCCTCTTAGAACTTAGCCATACCCTTCCCTAGTCCCCACACCCTCTCCCACCCTGCACAAAAGCTGAAGCACACATTTACCACCTGCTCAAAGCGGGTGGTAAATGTTTGTGTCAAACACCACAGAACTGAGAATTCCGTGTGGGTTTTCCATCAGTAAATCTGGGGCCACTTGGTTATTCCCCATTCCACTGATGTTTAACATATAATTGCACAATACTAGTTCGTTGTTACCATAGGGTAACATAAATTTCGCATGCATAGTTTGCACCCTTCTGGTACTGTGTAACTTGAAATCGGGGCCAGAGAGTAGGATTTGGGTCAGCCCGTTTCAGCCATTGCTTTGTTTGGGTCAGTATCCTTCAGCCATTGCATTGAGTCAGTGTCAATCACCTCTTGGATCAGACCACAGGAACATTTTTCTCTACCTTCATGCTATTCTCTATTAGATCTATTATTCTGCCTCATAAAGAGTGCTTCCAGAGGTACATTATTTTCAGAATCTGTCAAGGGCTGACTGGTGAATGCAAACGTCATAATGAAAAGAAGGTTTCTTTCTCTAAAAGCAACACAATCTGCATAATAACCAAATGCTTTCTCGAAAAATTATGTAAATAACTGGGTATATGCACTGCAATATTTGTCACTGTTATTTTCTCAATAAAAAATGTTCTGTTAAAAATTGGGTACATAAAAATAGAAAACATAATTTTATTCTAAAAATAAACAATTATCCAAATGCATTTATATACTAATATAGATGATACCAAATAAAGGACCTAATTTACAAGAAAATTCATTCAGGTGCGCCCTGTTGCGTCATTTCCAAAGCACAGGGATGCGTCATATTAACAACAATATGATACATTCATGTGCTTTCCCCTGCGCTGGCGCACAATTGGCTGCCATGTGCTAGCGCAGGCATCCTTGTGTCATTTTGCAAGGGTGCATGTGCTGCTGGAATGATTGTTTTTGTGCAGGAAGGGACATCATGGTTAACTGCGTCGAACGCTGAGGATAAGTCAAGAAGGATTAAAAGACAGATTTTGTCCTGGTCCAGGGCGAGTATGGCGTTGTCTACTATGTGGAGTATTGCTGTTTCAGTACTATGATTTGGTCTAAACCCCGATTGGCAATCGTCTAGTAGTTTAAATTTAGAGATGTGTTGGCTTAGTTGTTGATGCACACACTTTTCTATCACTTTAGCTAATAGTGGAATGCAGGATGCTGGATGGAAACTGTTAGGGTCTGCGGGATTCTCTGTCGTTTTTTTGTATGATGGGTATGACTTGACTCATCTTTAGGCAGTCTGGAAAGGATCCTTGAGACAGGGAAGCATTGACTATAAATGTTCAATTGGGGACGATAATCTGGTCGATAGACGTCACAAATTGATTTTGTTGTTTCTAGCGTGGTTTTAGCCAATTTGTTCGATTGATGTTTTACCAATTGGAAGAGTTTCCAAGGTCTGTTTTTAGCGTTCTCCAATCCTATCCTAAAGAATAATTTTTTTGATTTGAGAATATTTTTATTGTAGGCGTCTCTGGTCTTTCTTAGCAGTTTTAGCTGGGGGGATGACGGTAGCTGTCTCCATTTCCGTTCAGCTAGTCTCAGCTTACGCCTTTCTTCATTTAGTGATCCGCTGAACCAGGGAGTTTTAACTTTATCCGGGATTCGTTTCAGTTTTAATGGAGCTATTGAGTCCATTATCTATGATATCTTAGCATTGTAGTGATCCGTAAGTTCGCTAACGTTTGTCATATTGCTGGGAGGGGGAAGATCCTTCCTGCACTATGATGCCCTTTGTGCCCTGTACCCATTGTTTGGGTTTGATTGGTTGGATGTTTTTTTTTCTTTATTACTCCTGGAATTTGGAAGTTAATTATGTGGTGAGCTGACCAGTTGCAAGGCACGATTGAGGTTAAGTTCACAGCCTTTTCTTTGGAGAGGATCCAGTCTAGTGTAGAGCCTTTATTGTGAGTTGGAACAGTGTAAACTTGGGCTAGGTTTTGGTCCGGTAGGATGTCTTTAATGGTGTTGACCTGGATGTCAAAGATTGTTCCAGTGAAGGTCAAAGTCCCCTAGAAATATGTCATTGAAGTGAGGGGAGGTGTTTGCTGTGATGATTTCCATTACGTGGTCAATAAAAGCTTTAGTCTTTCTGGGTGGGTGACAGAATGCATGGAACTTGCATATTTGATTCTCTGTGTTATTTATGGAAAGTGCGAGGTATTCACAAGAGACACGAGGGCCGGAAAGTATTGAGTAACCAAGTGATCGGAGCAATGAATGTATGCAATACCTCCACCGTTTCTCTTTAGCCGGTCTAGTCTCACAATGTTGTAGTTTGGGGGCACCAATAGATCCAAACATGACGAGGATGTTTCTGTGAACTAAGTTTCCGTTAGGATAGCTACGTCGATCTCCTGTCTCAAGATAAGATCAGCGATGTCAGACGCATGTTTCACTGCTAAACGGCAATTGATTAGTAAACCTGTGAGCGTTTTCTGTGTATCCAGGTTTGTATCTTGACTCAAAGTGGTTAGCGTTACTCTCTCCAAGTTATTCATGTTTAGCTTTCTGGTCCTGAGCCTGATTTCTCTGAAGGCATTTATTGGGACTGATCTGATTAAATTTTCATCTCTTTTGCTGGGTAGATTGGTTAAGATCTGAGTCGGTTCGTAGGAATGTAGTAGGGCTTGCATTTCTTCTTCGGATAGATAGTTGGGGTGTTTGCATGGCTGATGTTGCCTCTTTGATAGAGACATTGATGTAGTTTTTATATTGTTATGTAGTGAGAGTACTGCCTCTTGAATACTCATGATTTATGGAGAGTAAGTTTTCTGTGAGGAGTGCGATATTCTTCAGTTCAAGTATAGCCTTGGTAATGGTTTGGAGTAGGTTACTGGATTGCAGATTAAGAGAATCTGGAACCCCTGTTGATGCAGGGGAGATGTGGAATGTGATATGGAGCCTTGAGATTTGATTGCTTGGTAAATCGCCATCTGTGATCTTTAGGAACAGAATTGGATTAGCCTGTAGCTTTTTTCCAAAACTGTGGGGGGGCCATAGGGCTTTTGATTAGATTAGGTGATGAGCTCCAGCTGTCCAGAGAGCTAGATGTTAAGGAAGCGGTGTGTGGAAGTTGGGTGAATGTAGAAGAAGACTCCGATTTCTTTTGTTGTCGTGTTCGATCGTGCGGGAATTTGTCTTTCTTTGTGGGTTGATGTTGAAGGGCTTATGGTGATTGTTGGTGGCTTGTCTTCTAAGTGTGTAGAGCCCCTGTCCGGAGCTGCTGCGTTTGATGAGGAAGGATTAGGCCTCTGAGGATCTTGTGACTTCCTACGGCCAGCTCTCGGTGCGACTCAGTTGAGTTGTGCATTTGAATGCGAACTGGGACTTTGTTGGTTTCTCTGGAGAGTGATGTTATATAGTTGTTCTTTCAGAGTGGCAAAGTATTAGTCAAATTTGTTTAGATCCTTGTCCTTTGCTTGAATAAGTACAGTACCGGTTTATAGATTGTTATATTTAGTTCAGCTCCCAGTCTATGTGAGGAGCAATCGACAACTTAATGCCATATGGGATGTTTTTTGTTTTTTGAGTGTTCAATAGCTTTGTTATGGTCTCACACCATTTTGCCGGCTTTCTTGTGAAGAATATTAGGTCATGAACTAGGATGCCTTTTTGTTATGTTGAAGTACGGGTCTGCGATCAGTGTCTCTATGATATTTTTCTGTACATTGTGTTTAAAAGATTTGGCTGCATTCCTGGAGATGTTGGGGGAGGGGGGGTAGATTATCTTGTAGGAGTTCCTTCTTGCAGATTTCAACTCTCCTGCCGTTTAAAAAAAAAAAAAATTCTTCTGTATTTACCAACCTTTCTTATTACCACTTTATGACCTGACCTAGATATATCTGTGTATATATATGTGGATTCCCTACAGAGTTGGCTTACACAAATTAATTGGGCATACCAAATTGGCTAAAATCACTGCCTTTGAGGATGTTCCAATATGGTTGCTTATTTGCTCTGTGTAGAGATCTCTCTTGTAGTCCTGTTTTTGTTTCTAGAATGAGTTGTTGTTGGTCTTCTTTCCCTTTCTGTTGTTTGTGGGGCTTAAGCAAGTTTCTGCCATTTTGCATTATTGTAGGTTCCTGTCGGATTCACTCTCTCCTCGGCGTCGGAACGATGCTAAAATATGGTCCACCTCTTGATAGCATCAAGTCTGCTTGCTATAATAGCACAGAACAGTGAAGCGATCAAGCGAGGGAAGAAAAGGGTGGGGACTGCGGGGAAGGAGACCTATAAAACACAAACAGAAATGCCATAAAAATACTGTCTCAACCTTACTAGTCTCTCTATTTCTGTAATGAATATTTATGTACTAATTACCTGTAAAGGAAAATAACATTACAGCAGTGCACACCATGAACACACACTTCTGAAAAAAGCGAGATGATCAGAATATATGTTCTCAGATGCCACTTATGGAATGATATGCTGTAGAGACAACAATAACAAAAGGACAGTTAATCTTCTCTGAGGATTTCTCTAAATACCACTGGCTATTCAGCTCACAACCATATAAGCAATACACGTTGTAATTATCTACCCAGGGGAACCTGAGCTATGCTTCACGGGGACTGTAAGAGGTTGCAAGGCTCTGCTCTTCCACAGTTCCCTGTTAAAAAGTGGGTAATACAAAACAAAACCATGTTATCGCATGACTTGAAGTAGTAGTGTGCTATTGCTTCATAACACACCTCATATGCTTGGACATTATGTCCGGAATTGACTTCAGCAAGTACCACAAATAAAAGAATGAGCCTCCTACTCTTAGTGGTAACTGTTTCTCATATAGTCACAGTTTAGCATTCAGAGATTAGCGTTAGACACCAGAATGTAAATTCCAATAGTCGATATCATATACTTATATTACCTTTTCCCGCATGAGTTACAAGGTCACTCGCCAACGGGAAAAGGATCTAAACAAAACGAGTAATCATCCATACAAGTGTGCCCGTGTCCCTTCAACCTGCAATAGACTGCAAACGTGCATCTCTCCAACAGGGAGGAACACGGCACCAACGTAATCACCACGAACATGCAGGGAGCATGAGGAAGAACTCTCCTCCAGGACGGAGAGCGAAGGAAAGCTCCCTCCCCCCTCGAATATTCCAGAACAAATAAAGTTGATAGTTCTGCTCTTTAAAGGTTGGGAACAATAGTGGTGCAACCGCACCCTTATCAGCCCTTTGAACAGCGACCCTCAATGGCCTCCAAGCTCTCGGACGCTTACATTCAAAATAATCAGCCACGCTGAGGGAAATGGAAGCATTTTTATTCCACCTTCCATTCTCCCGTGACGTCGACGTGATGCCGCTAGGATCTCTGGGAAATGTAGTACCTCGGTCCTGGTCTGCGACTGAAGTCTATCACCTTAATGTTCAGTCCGTGTTCACTGTACACCCACAGCACGAATGAAGGAACATATCAGAGCTCTGACAGTTCCTAAGAGTTGGGGAAATGACCGATACCCAAAGATCAAAGGTTGGTCCTCTTTCATTTTCTATTGTTTTTGTGGTTTAGTCGGGTATCGGCCTTTATTCTAGTGTTATCATTTAAAGTCACTTACTAGCATTGTGTATCCTCGAGCACCGCTGCGCCTGTTCTAGAATTGTTATTTCAGTTACTCCAGCAGTTGAAGGCTGTCTGCCTGCCTTGTGGGATGCTTTCCACTGCTTGGGAAGATTATGAGAATAAATCTTGTTTTCTGCCAGACCTGTGCCTGCTGCTTCTTCTTCATTTTGGCGAGGAAGGAAAGTTCCCCAGCTGTGTCTTCACTGCGTTTGGCCTTCCCGTTCTGCTCCTCATTTGTCAACTGGATTTGCCCGGATGTGCTGTAGCTGCGGCACCACACCTTTGTGATCGTCCTCCTGATCTGTCAGATCGATTTCGGCTCCTGCGGTTTCAGTTCACGCCACTTTGGACTTTGTGCGGTGCCACTTGGGGAGCCCTGTGTTGTGCACATCATCGTTGCAGTCCTTCACACAAGCCATGTCTTGAGCCATCTGGAGCTTGAACCTCACGATAGCCTCACGTCAGAGCTGCAGTCATTAGTGCACACTCTTGCAGTGAGCCACCCGGACCGCCAGATTTTAATGTGCCACCATTTGTTATTATTGCAGCGAAAAATGCACCGCAAGCGGAACAAATTGGAGATTTTTATTTGATTATTGCCGCAAGTCTAAAACAGTACGTGCCTATGAGTGTTATTTTAATTGTTATTGTAGTCCAGGCTGGTTATTGTCATTTTGCTATACCCTGCTGCCAGCGATCTGGGTCCTAACCACCTTCGCCCGTTATTTACTCAGTATAATAACTCACTTTGTCTAATTTTTCAGCATCATGCAGCAGTGTTGTAACTCTTCCCCACCTCTACTTCAAAACCCCTGGGATAAACCTATGAAGTGAAGCAAATGGCTTAGAGTTTTTAACAATTTTCTGGTAGCCATTGATGCTGACTCTTTTACTGCTTCAAGGAAGAAAGTGCTGTTATTAAATATCATAGGTGCTGAGGCACAGGAAATATTTGATTGCCTTCCTGTTATACAGTCCTCACAAGGTGTTGACAATAATGATGAATTTCAGGAAGAGTTAGACAGAGATTACACTTTACCGTTAAGCCCAATATAGTTATGGAACGCTACAGTTTTTATTCCAGACATCAGTTATCTTCTGAACCTATTGAAAACTATGTGGCATCTCAACACACTGCAACTTGTGATTTTGGCTATATTACAGAACAGTGTATTCGCGATCAAGTGATCATGCGTTGTCACAATAAAATGATTCAGGAGCAGCTACTGACATCAAAACCCCAGCTTATTTGATGTTGTTGAGTTGGCTTAGGAATTGAGAAATCAATAAGCCCAGTTAAACTCTTACATGATGTAAAGGACAGTCATCATCATCATCATCAAAATAACTTTATTTCGCCTACCAAAATGGTGGCATAAAAAGTATACTAAAAACAGTTACATTATAGCACAGTCATATAATTACAATTTTTCATAACAAACCCAGTAATATAAAAACCAATTGATCTCATAATCTTATGCATAAGTCCATCCTTGAGTAAATATATCAAATAACAGATTAAAAATCAATCTTCTCTTCTTCAATGCCGACAGGAAAAAGGACGCCAGTGAAAAGCATGTAAAAGGGTCAGACAATAGCTGTAAGTAAAAAGGGCCACACGACACTGTCTAAAATTCATTTTACGTATAAGAGGGATAATAAACCTTTTTCTTTGTTCCTGATAAAATTTACAAAAGAATAAAAAGTGAAGATTATTCTGAATAGATAAATCATCACATGTACAAAGAGCAATTCAGAAAGTGCATACATTTTTGATGGAAAACCTAACATCAGAGGGATATAATTTAACCGAAATCTCACTAATATGAATCTATGTTGCTGGTTAGTGACAAATGACAGATAAGTTGTATTAGAATCCAGTGACGTAATACTTGGAACAGCAGAAAATGTTCTAACAGTTGTCAGCCTAAAATTAGCGTTCTGCCTCCTTACTTGTAATCTAGACAGTAATTGGTATTTTAACTCTTTCTTTGAAACAGAGCAACATGACACAGGGTTAGTATACAATTCATGTAACCCAACTTCCTTAAGTGTGGATTCTACATAACATATCCATCTAATCCTACTAGCCCCATCTAACTTCTGGACATCGTTTATTATATCTCTAGTCAGCGCAAGAGTTTCCTGACGCCAAATCGAATGCCACAATAAGACGGGTGAAATAGAGATTTTGTCACAAATATAAGGGACTTCTAATTCAGTGTGACAAATAAAATTAGAACAAGATATGGGTAAGGAAACTAATTTCTTCAAAAAAGTATCCTCAATCATTTGTAGTTTCGAGCAATCTACAACACCCCACACTGCTGCTCCATATGTTGCAACAGATACACTTTTAGCCTGATAGACTTTCTTTATAGTTTCAATCGGTTTTGATCCAACCTTTTTTACAAATTTACAAAGGGCCCCAATAGTCTTCTCCATCTGCAGACACCTATTTTCAATCATACACTTCCAATTACATTGTCCACTAAACACAATCCCCAAATAATTAAAAGAATCTACCACTTCCATTTTACCCCCTTCAATATGAATATTGGGCTGTTTCCTCTGTTTAGCACCTGCCACTAACACAAAAGATTTGGAAAAATTAATTCTCATATCCAGATCATTCATAAATTTAATATACTCCCTTACTATCCGACGCAGTGCATTACCAGTGCGAGCTAAGATCACTGCGTCATCCGCATAGAGGAGTAGTGGTACCTGCATAGACTTAATGTAAGGGACATCTGGAGTAATACCAATTAGGGCAGATTCAACAGCATTGGTATACAATGAAAATAAAAAGGGGGCAAGAACGCACCCCTGGCGTACACCTCTTGCAATTTTAAAATGTCTCGTACACTCACCATTTTTCCCAAAACGAACAGAAGCTGAGGCCCCACCATACAAATCCTGGATAATACGTATGATCTGGGTCTCAACTCCCATTGCCTCCATGATCTGCCACAGCCTATGCTGTGCCACGCAGTCAAAGGCTGCGGACAGATCCATGAAGGCAAGATACAAGTGGCCATTTTTCGCAGCCGTATATTTTGCTATTATCAGGTTCAAGTTCAGGCACTGATCCACCGTTCCTTTCCCTTTCCTAAAACCATATTGAGTAGGGATAATAATATTCTTCTCCATTGCCCAGACCTCGAGTCTATTTAAAAGGAGTCGTCCCATTAGTTTTGCTGTGGAATCTATCAAAGATATCGGCCTGTAATTGATTGGCAATGTCCTATCTCCCTTTTTATAAATTGGGACAATTACAGTCGTTTTCCACGACTGGGGCGCTCCAGTTTGAGAAATATTGTTAAAAACATTAGTTAAAAGCGGAGCCCAGAGGTCTTGATTATCTAAAAAGGTCAATCGGAACACCGTCCGGCCCTGGTGCCTTCCCTCGTTTACATTGGCTGAGAGCGTGTTTAGTTTCGTCTACTGTAAACCAAACATCTATTCCTACGTTATCAGTGCTAGGAGGCGGAGGCTGAATAAATACCTCCTCCAAGACCCCAAACAGAGCTTCAAAATGTGTGACCCAATCCTCCTCAAGAACATGACTATCTAAAGATATAGTTAATTCGTCTTTTAAAAGGGTGCATTTATTACGGACCAAAATGCCTGTGAGCTTTTTATTAGGACAGCTTCATATAGGCTGTCCCACCATTCTTCTTTTAGAGCGTTTTGCCTTACCCTTCTGGCTTCCTTATAGACCTGCCGTAGAGATGTAATCAGATGCTGGTTACGTGGTTTTACTTTAAGGGCCACATGTAGATTTCCAAGTGCAGTTCGGCAATCCTCATCAAACCAAGTACAAGTCTTAGGGGATCTATTACGTATGGAGCGCATAAGATTAAACTTAACTTCCCTCAGTATCAGTTCAAAAGCATTGACCATTCCATCAGTGATTGAGGGATCTAGGCATAGCCTTATCTCTAAGGCACACTTCCTACCTATTTTAACCAAAAATTTCTCTGGGTCAACTTTCTCCCATTTCAGGACGATCCCATTTACCCTTCCAATCACTGGTACTATGGGGAGGTTTAAACGACATTCCCTTTTTTTTAAGGAAGAGATAAAAAGGTGATCGCCGCATGGTCACTAAATACATAAAATTTAATCTGTAGTGGGGAAAAGTATTTCCTTATTGAATTAGAGACCAGAATATAGTCAAGTGTAGAAGAGAAGGTACGACTAAAAAGGTACAGTTTAAGTGCCCAGTTGAGGTATCAATAGTATTTAAAAACACAAGGTTCCTAGTGATGAGTAGTCTATTTAGCCCAGAACCATAATCAGTATGGTCAAAATGTAAACACAATCCCCATCATCATCTAGTATCCCACATGCCGGAGTATCTACTTTATCACATGGATGAGCATTATAGTCTCCAAGCCAAATTATGTCACAGGGTTTGCTAAGTGTTTTCTCTAAATTAGCAATATCCCTTTCTAGTGGTGCCAATATCGCAACTTGGTTATTACCAAAATTATTATTGTAGAAATTTACAAGTAGCCAATATTTATCAGCACCCTGCTCCAAAACTATAATATGATAAAATGGTGATGTATTTAAAAATCGCTTTACTTTTAATGGGAAGCTATTAGAGAGTAAGGTTAACAAACCTCCTTAGCGCGGCCCGATACCGACGGTTTTGCTGGTGTATGATATGAACAGTACCCATTAAGATGTATTGAATTAATTTCCCAGGTTTCCTGTAAACACACTATATCCTTAGATGTTATAAGGGAAAGCCACTCATTATTTGCTTTCTTTTGATTAAACCCAGCAATATTCCACGACATCACTGCTACGGAAGACGTAGAACAATCTATAAAAGGCGTAGTCTGGGGCACAGTCAAACCAGATACCTTCGTTTTTGGATGTATATGGGCGTCCACAGTTAAAACAGAAACTACAGGTGATATAAATTCCAAGACTAAATCAGCTGACTCTATATATGATGAGGACTGCCCTGTCAGTCAATCACAGTCTTGCATACCGTCCAATGTAGAAAAACGGTTACTAAGAGAGAGAGGTAAAACTGTTGAGGTAGCACATAAGTTAGGAACAGAATACCCAAGTCTATTACTCACATTTCTTCTATTTGACGAAACCTCTAGAAAGTTGTGCGGTTTATAAAAAAAACAAGTGGAAGTGCACAGATTTCTGAATGGGGTGAAGGAAAACTTGGCAGAACAGATAGTAACTGCCCCACCACATTATGGTTGTCAAAATTAATAATAATACAATCCCCTTTAAAAGTTTTGGGGGCCTTACCTATCCAGTTAACTCTCCTGGCCATAATCACATGTCCATATATGTTGTAGTTATCGCCCGCACAATTAGTAAGCCAATACTGGGCTTTATGGATCAGCTGTTCAGTAGATTCTATTTGCCTTAATTTTAATGCCGGTACATTAGCCAAAACAATCACATATGGGCAAGCTGCTGGCGGAAGATCTATCCTGTCTCTAGCATTCAGGCCCTCAGCAGAATGATGAACAGCCCCCCTCCCACAGGTAATTGAAGTTCCCTTTTCTGAATTCACTGTATTTAGCAGGGGGGTAGGCAAAAAAGTATCCACTAATGGCGTTACGTGTACTTCTAAAATGAGATAGGGGATTGTATATATTTGCATGACTATTTTGCAAAGAATAGAACCGGTCATTCGAATCACTCAAATTAACTTGGGGATCGCCATGTATCAAAGTGACACTCTCTTTGGGTGCCACCAATTGGGCTGGCGCCCCTACCAAATTCTGAGGGGCATCACTACCCAAATTATCCACCAGCACAAGAGGAACCGCACCTGAGGTCAATCTTACTTCCTCATTTAGCTGATTACCCCTTAAGGGATTTTGTTTTGATAAAAACATTGCCTCCAAGGAGTTTAGCTTTTCCTCAATTAAAGATAATTTACACATTAGAGGAGTTAAAAGTGTAGAAACCATTAATTCGATTTTATTTAAAAAGGCAAAATCATGTGCAGAATCATCTACCACTGGGATTTGCTGATTAAGTTGCATATTAAGAGCCTTAGCCATGACCTTAGACCTTGTAATTCGCATCGTTTTGGGGAGATAAACAAGAACCCCCGCATATTTCTCCAAACGAGTCCTTTTCATCGTTCGTTGCTTTAATGGCCCTCCTCCTCTTTTCTTTACAATGGAGGGTACAAAATTACTATTCTGTGGTAATATTGGTATAGTCTGCCCCTGAGACACAGACTGGCAACCTGTCGTATCATCAGTTAACGTGGGCTGACCCATAGATATAGGAATACCCAACCCACCATCAGACTGCACCAGTTCTGTCACTGATACTAGGGCATCCAAAGAGTCTTGGGAATCTGCGATAGTTGTTCTTCCTAGCGAACAGCGTTTATGTGCAATATGTGAGTCCAAAGAGAGCCTCCTCTCAGTTAATTCAATTTCGTGGACAAGGACCGATTCAGCCCTCGTTAGAAAGGCGTCCAGAGTCCCAATTGGCCCACCCAGATGTTTTTCTTTACTTCCCTTCCTTTTACTCATAATTCGCTTCTAATAACCGGATATCACACCCAGTCAATGAAATTAAGAATTAAAAAACTAAATTCCCAATATAGAGTTTGTTAAACTGTAAACAAGTGTGCAAGTGTACAATAACAGCAATACCTTTCAGTCTCAAACGATCAAACGGTCCAAAGCACAAATATCAGAGAGTTTGCCCAGCCCAGCCTCCTCCGGGCGTGGACGGGCCCGCCCTTGGCCCGGGCTTCGCCCGCGTGCGTCCCGCGCTGCGGGACAGCGCGCTCCTTTTCAGCGCGTCCGCGCGCTGAGGATGCTGGTCAATGGAGTCCCCTCCTGGGGAGAAGAGCGGAAGATGCCTGGAGTCGCTCGCAGTCCCTCCTGTCAAGGCGCTACGATCTACAATGCGCCGCGGGACAGCGCGCTCCTTTTCAGCGCGTCCGCGCGCTGAGGATGCTGGTCAATGGAGTCCCCTCCTGGGGAGAAGAGCGGAAGATGCCTGGAGTCGCTCGCAGTCCCCCCTGTCAAGGCGCTACGATCTACATCTAGGACAGTCATTTTGAAGTGGCTGTTGTACGCAGTTTTAACAAAATAAATCTAATAGATTTAACAGAGCTACATTTATCAAATCCAAGTGTTCTAGATGTGGCTCCAGAGCTCACTTCAACAAATCTACTTGCCCAGCCAGTTCCAAGGAGTGCTTCAAGAGTGAAAAAGTAGGCCATTTCTCCAATGTTTGCAAGTCTCAATGCAATGTCAATGCCATCTTGGAGGATTCCATGCAGGAGCCAGAGAAGGAAAATACGGTGTTGATGCTGGAGAATACTGATGTCATGCTTAACTCTGTAGACACTGACCCCCTGTGCACCTCTTAATTGTGAGGTCATCATCAATGGTATCAAAACTGTAATGCTGGTGGAGTCTGGATCACCTTTTTAGTTGATTTCTGATTCATTCTTCAAGAAACAGTAGAAGGACAGAATGTTAGAAAAGAATGACATGAAGGCTTATGGTTATGGGAAGGCAGCCATTAATATTTTGAGTTACTTTGTGGCTTCCATCTCATTCTCTTCTTGCATAGTCTGAGGAATAATCTATGTTGCCAAGAATGGGCAACAGGTGTTGGGGTGGAGACACCAAGAGAATTTGGGACTCATCTTGGATCCATCATCTGACCTCCTGTTTATTGCATGGCTATACATCAAGGTATTGAAAGTTTTATTTCCCAGCATAAGGGTGTTTTTCGTAAAGAACTGGGTGCTGTTAAGGGTTTTCTCACAAAATTGTAATGAAAGCAGGAGGGCACCCAGTTAGACATAAGCTTAAAGTTGTGCCACTTAGTGCCAGAAAGGAGCTTAGTTTATTGCTTCAACAGTTGCAAGGCAGAAGGAGTTATTGAAGCAGTTGACTCTTCCGAATGGGTTTTCCCCATAGTATTAGTTATAAAAAACCAGGCTCTTTGAGTTATGCGTTGATTTGAGGTCTCTAAACAAACAGATTATTGTGGATTGTCATCCATTATCCAAAATGCAGGAGTTGTTGGCACAGCTCTAAGGAGCAACATTTCTCACCTCTCTTGACCTCAAATCAGCATATCATCAGATTGAACTAGAAGATGGATGCAGACATTTAACCATGTTTATTACACCAGATGGAGCCTTTAGATATGCAAGGATGCCCTTCGGTCTGGCATCAGCTTCATCCGTCTTCCAAAAACTCATGTATTCCTTATTTAAAGGTGTGGATGTTGTCATGGCCTTTCAGGATGACATCTTCGTCTATGGTGACACTGTTGACCTACATAACTCCAGATTGTTGAAAGTTTTACAAATTTTTCAGGAAGAAGTTCAGTATTTGGTTCACACTTTTTTCTGGGAATGGGATTGTCCTCATACAAAGTTTATTTCAGGCCATTGAATTTCTACATAAGCCGATTGATAAAGATCAATCGAGATCTTATTCAGGATAGTGTGAGTTCTACTCCAGGTTTGTCAGCAATTTTTCTAAAATAGCACTGCCTCTTAGGAATTTACTTAAGAATGGAGAGAAATGTATCTGGTTGTCAGAACATCAAGTTGCCTTTGATAAGCTCAAACATTTAATTGTCAATGCCTCACCACTATTTCCATTAAATCAGAAGTTATCATGTGCTTTGTATGTTGATGCCAGTGCAGAAGGTCTAGGAGATATGCTTAGTCATAAGTAGCAGAACTTTGAGAAGATGGTGACTTTTGCCTCAAGATATTTGTCTTCCTCGGAATTCAGATATTCCTCTATTGAGAGGAAGCTTTTGCATGTGCATGGGCTGTAGAATACTTTAAAACATATATTTGGGGAAAAAGGTTTATTATTGAAACTGACCAAAAACCTTTACTGGCTTTGCTTAACAGCAATGGTGCTGGCAAAGCTTCTGCTCGCTTGGTCAGGATATTGACCTAGATGTACGAGTATAATTTATGCGCTAACTATATTCCTGGATCGTGCAATGTTGTCGCAGATTGTTTGTCTAGGTTGCCTGTCACCACCACCAAAAGTAGGGTGGAAATAATTGAAGAATGCGTTGTTGCGCCTGTTGATGTTTTAGCCTTGTGTGAGAATGTGTTTTCCAAGGAAAGTTGGACGGAAGGTCCCAAGGAGGATGAAGAGTTAAAAAAAAGTGGTTGAATTTACCAATAGAGGGTGGCCTCGAGGAAAAACATCTCTCTCCCGCTATGCAAATATTCTGGAAAGTCAGAGATTTCATTTTTGTTATGGATGATCTGCTTATGAAGGAGGAGTGTGTTCCACCTAAATCAGTTCGCCATGCAATTATTGGTTTGGCACACTCTGGACATTTGGGTGAAACTCTTACTAAGAAACAAGTGAGAGAAGTATTTTGGTGGCCGTATATGGACTCCCAAATTTTGAGCTACATGAAGCAATGCACTATTAGTTGCAATTCTGACAAGTCATTGGTCACCAATAAAGTTGTTGTTGTTTACACAGAATGTCCTGATAGACCTTGGGACCAATTGGCATTGGAAATTTTAGGTCCCTTTGAAAATATTTCCAGGGGCAAGGTCTACGCCTTTGTTCTCAATGATTATTTCTCTAAATGGGTAGAGATAAAATGGATTTCTCAACCCAGCACTCAGGCTGTAATATTATTTCTTGGTGAGTGTTTTCTTAGAGAATGTCTACCATCTACCATTGTTACTGACAATGGTACACAATTTACTTCCCATACTTTACAGAAATATTTCATGGACAAGAGAGTTTTTCATAGGAGAACTGCCTTATATTTCCCGAATATGAATGGCCTTGTTGAAAGGTTTTACAGAGTTGTAGTGTAAGCTGTTTAGGCAGTGTTGGCTAGCAAAGTTGATGTCAAGAAGTTTGTGGGAGAAAATATATGGGTGTATCACTCCTCTACCAGTTTGTTTACTGGATTCCATTTGCCTTGTTGAAGGGCAGAATTCCCCGCACTTCTCTCAGTCCGTCTTGGATGATGCCCTCAAAATTGATCACAGGAAAGATTAAAAGATAAAATCCTGTTGCTCTAAGTTATCTGTTGGTTATTGTGTCAAAATCAAGTTACCCTTTCATATTAAGAAAGGCGAGTCCAAACTTTCTAGAGTTTTCAAGATCGCTAGGTTAGGAAGATGCTTTACAAAACTCAACAATAATTCCTGGTGGAGTATAAGCAGATTAGCCAAAGTTGGGGAATGCTTGTTGAATGATGAGAGTTTGAATGACCACAGCATGTCCAAATGTGTGGGAGTTATAAATTGTGGCTCACAGTTTTCTTCTCTTGCAGGAGAAACTAACTCCACAGTCAAGTCTTCCCTTGTCTAATCTGGGATGTCAAGGTATTTCTAACAAAAAGTTTGGAAGTGAACCAACTCAAGGAGATATATCTCACACAAATTGAATGTAACTGAAGCGCAACATGTTTTAAAAGAACCTTTATCTGACGGCATTGGGGTGGATCGTCCCAAGAGAGAAATAATGATAATAATAGCATTTGTAGAGCGCTCAAGCAGAGGTGTCCCGGCGCTTTGCGGTCAACAGCCGGTGAGGGAGGTCCAACCAAGGTACTAGCATTGGCTGAAGAGCCAAGTCTTCAAGGTCTTTCTGAACTCACACGCAGACTTGATCAGGTGCATAAGGGAAGGCAGGGAGTTCCACACTCTGTCTGTCCCCACAGTGAAGGACTTGCCTCCCATACAGGACTTAGCACACAGAGCAGGTGCTGGGAGTTAGATCTCAGCGTGCGTTCTTGTTGGTATAGGCAGAGCCTATGCTCAGGTTAGCCCGGACCACCATCTTGCAAAGCCCGAAAGACCAGAGTCAGGGACTTAAACTCTATCGTTTTAGCTACAAGTAGCCAGTGAAGTTGTCTGATGTACGGAGAGATGTGGTGACGGAACGGGACTCGACAAATTAATCTTGTTGCCACATTCTGTACCATCTGTAGTCTATTAATCAGGCAGCCCAAGGTAAAGACAGTTTGTGTAGTCCTGCCGAGATGTCACAGTAGCGTTGACCATGATCCTGCGACAATCCTCTGGCAATAGATGCAAGAATTTCCTCAAACTTCCCAAAGCATGAGGCTGATATATGACGGACTTGGGCCGAGAAAGAGAGGTCTGTCTCCCATTTGACACCCAGGTTTTTCACCGTGTTTGCCACTAAAGGTGGCTATCCCATTCCTACTGGCCACCAAAGTCCGACGGGGGAGGATATGTCTGGCTGAAGAACAAAACCTCTGTCTTGTCCGCGTTAAGTTGTTATTATTCATCCAGCATGAAATGTCCTTCAAACACCCCCTAAATCTAGTAAAAGAATCAGCAGAGTGATCCTTAAAAGAGAACACCAGCTGGGTGTCATCCGCATAGGAGACTGCCTTCACTTCCCAAGAAGCAATGAGAGAGAAGAGTGGCACTAGATAGGTGTAGAAGAGCAATGGGCTCAGGGCCGAGCCCTGAGGCACTCCGCACCACAGTGGCTCAGGTTCCGATTGATGGGGTTTGAGAAAGACCCTTTGAGAGCGGGCTTTGAGGTAAGACTGAATCCAGGAGAGTACTACCCTCTGCAAGCCCAGCTGTTTGAGTCTGTCCAGTAGGATTGGGTGCACAACCATGTCGAATGCAGCGGACAGATCTAAAAAGACCAGCATCGCTGAAGCCCCTGCGTCTACCGTCCTTCTCACAGAATCCTCCACCTCCACCAGTGCAGTTTCGGTGCTGAATCCTGACCAGAAACCGGACTGAGTGTCGTGCAGGATGTCATTACCTTCTTTAAAATTGTTGAGTTGTCGTTGCACCAGTTTTTCCAGCATTTTCGCGGGTGCTGGCAGTAGTGAGATCGGGCCTTAGTTGCTAAGCTCCGTCGGGTCAGTGTTCGGCTTTTATAATAGGGGCAGTAACAAAGCATGTTTCCAATTATCAGGGAAAATGCAGGTGGAAAGCGTGGTATTCCAAATGTGATTAAAAAGAGGGTTAATCAAATGAGCCAATTTCCTGAACAACTTCGGGGGACATGGATCCTCAGGTGAACCAGACTTGCATTTCATGATTTCAGCCAGTGATTCCTGCTGGGAAACAGGGAGAAAATTTGAGAGGGTGCCCTTAGTATTTTGGATTCCCTGTGGCTGTGGCTCAGCCATCTCAGCCCCTGCCGTTAATGTGGCATATACCTTCTGAATTTTGTCCTCAGAGAAGTCCGATAGCTTTATGCACAGAGAGGGGGAAGGCTGTATATTACCCTCCATCGCAGAAGGCTTGGTGAAGGAGCTGACTATCCCAAAGATCTCTTTACCAGAGTTTTCTGCGCTATTAATGCGCTTCACAAAGTATTCCCTTCCAGCCTCCCTCATCAGTTTGCGGAGCTTTTTCAAGGCTTCCTTATAGGCCAGTTTAGCTGTCGGACTATAATCTTTCCTTCAGAGGCGCTCCATCCTTTTACACCTGCTCTTTTCCGCTCTGTGGTCAGCCGAGAACCAGGGGGCAGATGGGGATTCTCTTGGGGTCCTAACTGATCTCACAGGTGCCACTGTGTCCAGGGCGGTAGAAACCCACGTATTAAGTGCGGACGAATCGTCGTTGGGATTGCTAGTTAACTGTGGCAAACTCACTGATAGCACTGAACCTAGGTTCTCATCTGTTAACTTTTTCCAGTTCCTTTTTAACATAGTGTGTATACCTCCACTTGGTTGAGTTTTCTCCAGGCTGAAAGAGAAGGGGACCAGGCAGTGGTCTGTCCAGACCAAACGCCAGGCGCCTCTGCTGCCATGGATGGAATGTTCGAAAAAATTAAATCTATAATATGACCTGCTCCGTGAGTGGGAGCCTTCACATGAGAGGCCCGGGGACATCTAGGATCATCTATGTGAAGATTAAAATCTCCTAAGGCCGTAAAGTTTTAGTATTGCAATGATCTCTGAGCAATGAAGTTGCATAGTTCTGGGGTAAAGCTGTGTGGGCAGTCAGGTGGTCGGTATATCAATAACCCAGCGAAGGAGAGAGATGGAGAGATCTTTATACAGAAATTTAGGCCCTCCATAATACCCATATTTCTCAATTCGGTTGTAGGGATCCCCCACGATTTTTTCAAAATGATAGCAACCCCACCCCCTCTTTTGTCACAGTCCCTGTTGGCACAGATGATTCGGAAGCCCAGGGGGATAGCCAGGGGCAGGGTCCGCTTAGATTCCTCCTTAAGCCACGTTTCTGTCAGGAACATCACATCCCAGTTATTGTCCGACAGTGATAACCAGATATCGTCTGCGTGTTTGGGGACACCAAGAAAGTTTCTGATTTTGATTTCTGATTTTGTTTTAAGTTAAGATTATTAAGGGAGGAGATGTATGGTGTTTAGTATTTTTACCACTTTACAGTTTCCATAGTTATTGTGTTGTGTTATGTTCTAATGTATCTGTTACCTCTTTATTCTAGTGTTATCATTTAAAGTCATAAACAGTCTCCTGAGCACCAAAACATGTCTTTTAGAAATCTCAATGATTGAAGATCACATGGCTCGATCTTTAAAACACACTATCAAAGGGATGATGGTGACTTACTATAAGTGGTCAGATTGTATAACTAAGGTTAAATATAATTTGTTTTGCAGCCCTGATGAAGTCGATGGTAGTCATACCAAAGGATGAAACGTGTGTTGGCAAATGGCTACAAGGCTATTGGTTACACAATTCATCAGGATTGTTGGATGAAAGTGAAGATTGGAAATAAAGAACCATCACTTACCAGTGGACTCTCTGTTTTGGACATTTGTTGGTGCTCTGAAGACTGTTTATAATATGTTTGGAATATTTTTGTCTTCATGTTTTGGAGTGCTATGTGGCTTTTTCTCCTCTTTAGTAACTTGGTTATTACATAACTTTTGGAACACACGATTGTGCTCACAGTATGACCCTGCCACCTTTTGTTTGCATAGCATTTAAAGTCACTTAATAGCATTGTGTATCCTCAAGCGCCGTTTGTCCTATTCTAGAATTGTTATTTCAGTTATTGCAGCAGTTGGAAGCTGTCTGCCTGCCTTGCAGTACCCTATCCACTGCTGGGAAAGTTTATGAGAATAAATCTTGTTTCCTGACAGACCTGCGCCGGATGCCTCTTCTTCACCCTGGCCCCAAGCACCCTGAGGCAGGCTCAAACTGCTTGAAAGAAGCAGCAGGGATCTCGGAGAGACAGATACATAAAGGAGTTCTGGCTCTATGGGCTGCAGGCAAGACTAAACAGAACATAATCTTGAACTTCTATTTTTACTTCTTAATCGGACACAGACCGGAGTCTCCCTTTCTGACTCACATCTCCTTGCAGCAGCATGCAGGCCCAGCCACCTGAATCACAGTCAATGCAGTGAGAGTTGTACCCTAATGCCTCGCACTGGGTCACAGTGACAGGGGGCCCGCCAGCTGACAGGACTTTTCACAACATGAAAACACGTACTAAGACAGGGCCCGGCCACAACATCCTACTCTGTGGCCAGCAAAATAGGCAACAGATGAGCTGACCGGACCAACCAGTCAGCTGTGCATGTTACCAGACACCCCCTGATAATCCTTGAACAAGTTCAACAACAAACCCCAAGTATGAATGTATCAAAAATTCTCCTGGGAAAAGAACAAAGACGGGTTTATACGCCCAACACCCAAATCATAGGATTAAATTACGACATACCATGGTTAAGCCTCTGCCTACAATGGGTTTCCCATTCCTAGACATGTACCTGAGCCATCATGCTTATTTAGCATTATTCTCATAATGCCCACATTACATGAGTATATGCTATACCATTGTAATACCTCTGTTTATAATGGGATTTCCATCTTCAGTAAGGTATCCTAATCACTTTTTTTTTTTCATTCATAGGATAAGAGGTATGAACTCTATAACCTATGTTAGGGCTACTGAATGTATATACACTTGCAAACCATTTAGGCATTTCATAGGATAACAATTGTGATCTTGATTAAATAAACCTTCTCATATATGGTTGTCGTTAGGACTCCTTTTTTTTTATTCAGTCCCCCTTGTTTGTAAATACACAATGAAGATGAAAATATACATTATAGAACACACCAGCATGCATGTGACCAATTTCGTCATAAGCACACTTTCATCGTGACGCCAGGTGTCTACGTCAGAAGGGGCACACAAAACTGTGGAACCGAGGTCTCCGTTGAGGAGTTACGATTCCTAACTTGGGTGGCTAGCCGGGCAATTCCTTTGGACTTGTAGGTACTAATAAAGACTGAATGCATATTAAAACCTTTTTTTGGTCTGGTCTATTCTTTGTTCTCTTGATATAATAACAATAATTTTGTGCCTTTTTACAGTGTTTGAAACAAGGGTAATCCTGCCTGTAACTACCTATGGGGCATATATAATCCTTAAAACAAGTAGGTACCATTTCAGTGGAGATGTAGGTCTGCTCGACTCTAAATACTTATTTTGGGTGATTGAGAAGTCACTTTGTATGTGTGTGTAATGATATATTTACACACAGTGTGAGGATCTGTGTGGACAACAGCATGGCATAGTTTTTACACCACATAACATTTATGAATAAAAGGAGCATGGAGGAGATTCCCCTCCTAGCGAACACCATCAACCTCATTTCAAAGGCCAGGAAAAAGCTGTTGAAAAAGGATATTGTAATCCTGACGGGACCTGCCTCGGCACCACCGCTACTCAGGGACTGTCAGAACCCCACAAGTCTTACCTGGTATGCTCGTGGAGCTATCTCGCAGGGACGATGTGAACAACCTCCACTGTCCCCCTCCTTACCTAATCAAGGCGAATATACTGACCAAGGCAAGGATGGGACCAGGGGAAGGAGTCTAAAGGTGTTGGGAAGGAACGCCGTCTGTGAAGACCTGGTGAGGAGTCTCACTAGACTGAGGGCACTCTCCTTAGGATCGCCAGCTAAATAAAAAAAGAACCAAGCGGTTAGTGCGTCTGCCCACCCTTCTTCACTGGTCATACACATACAGCTATCACACCAATGCTAGGGGTGTTGTTTAGAGGTCAGTATAGTCACCTGGAAACGAAGGCTGGAGCAAGGATAGGAAGTCTCCAAGGGGGAAGGAGTAGGATCAACAGGAAGGCAGGCAAGGCACGCTCCAGTTCCTGTAGCACCAGAAGAGGGTGACACCAGCGATCCCAACGTCAGCGCAAGGAGAGGGAAAAGGCTGCCACGCTCACCTGCGTGGTAGTAGGGTAGCAATGAAAAGAAAACATGGAGCGCTCCTGCGCGGTGAGGAAAACAAAGTAAACCGCGACCACTCGTTCCCAGAGCGTGTCGCGAGGATTGCAAAGGAACAAGGCGCTCCTGAGCCGTGGAAAACAAAGGGTAACAGCGACCACGCGTTCCCAGAGCGTGTCGCGGGGTTACAAGGAACAAGGCGCTCCTGCGCCGTGGAAAACAAAGGGTAACAGCGACCACGTGTTCCCAGAGCGTGTCGCGGGGTTACAAGGAACAAGGCGCTCCTGCGCCATGGAAAAGAACAAAGAAACCGCGACCACGCGTTCCAGTGCGTGTTGCGAGGGGCTATGTTGCAAGGCGCTCCGGCGCCGTGGAAGTTGACAAGGAAACCGCGACCACGCGTTTCAGTGCGTGTCGCGAGGGGCAGTGTTGCAAGGCGTTCCTGCGCCGTGGGAATAGTCAAGAAGACCGCGACCACGCGTTTCAGTGCGTGTCGCGTGTCTGTACACCAGCAATGCGCTCCAGCGGGGAGTGCTGGCAAGGAAGACGCTTCCACGCGTCAGCGAAGGAGAAGGTCTCAGGAAGGGCTGGTAGGGAAATCCGGAGTATCCGTAGGAAGGCAGCTAGCGGCAGGCATCAGCCAAGGAACAGTACTAGAAGCGCTGTGGGGTTTGAGCACCGCGGCTTTATGTGGTCTCACCCGGTAGTGCTTCCCACCTGACTAGGTGCACTTCCTGGTTGGAGTGCTAGACCGCTAACCTGTCCCGCAGTATTGCACAGCAATTACGGACCGGAAAACACCACACATACCGCTAATCCTCCCCGGGCGGAACCATGACAGTACTCGCTCCCAAGATAAAACCCCCATCTACACAGGGGTGGCAGGGCGAGGCTTGCACGGGTGTCGTGCATGGAAGGCACGAACCAACAGGGGAGCATGGCGCACATGGGACAAGGGTTCCCAGGAACGCTCCTCTGGCCCATACCCTTTCCAGTCCACCAGATAAAATAGCCTCCCCCTGGTTCTACGGGAATCAAGGATGGCCCTCACTTCGTATTCCTCATGATCGTCCCTGAGGATGGGAGGTGGAGGACTAACGACACGTTTCTCAGGATGGGCAGGACGTAGGAGAGACACATGGAACACCGGGTGCAGTCTCATCTGCTGCGGTAAGGAGAGTCTCACCGCCACCCGATTGATAACTTTCTCGATGGGAAAAGGGCCTACGTATCTTGGCAGTAGTTTTTTGGGTCCGTGTACATTGAGGTTTTTTATTGACACCCACACCTCGTCCCCTATTTTGTAGTCAGGTTCCGCTTGTCTGTGAGCATCGGCATATTGTTTGTAGCTTTCTTTGGCCTTGGCGAGCTCGAACCGGGCCTTCTGCCACAGGTCGTGTAGAAGGGCATGGTACTCCTGTATGGTAGGTATGTGACAGGTCAGTGGTTTTTCCCATGGCTCTGATCGTGGGTGTCTCCCTTGTAGACAGAAGAAGGGTGACATTCCTATGGACATGTGTTTGCTGTTGTTGTACGCATATTCTACCATCCAGAGCACCTCTGACCATTCTTGTTCTATGGACAACAGTAAACAACGAAGATATTGTTCCATGGTCTGGTTTGTTCGTTCCGCCTGCCCGTCTGTCTGTAGGTGAAAGACGTGTTTCCATGCCCATGTTTTTGCACACCTCACCCCAGAACCTGGATACGAATTGGGAGCCCCTATCCATGATCAGCACTGAGGGCACACCATGTAACCGGATCACGTTGTGTGCGAAGATCAGGGCTAACTCGATCGCCGACGGCAGCTTCCTCAAAGGCACGAAGTGTGCCATTTTAGTCAGGTGATCCATGATGGTGAGGACGGTGGTAAAGCATGTCTTGGTCTTGGGTAGCTCAACAACAAAGTCCATGGAAACTGTATGCCAGGGATAAGGAGGTACAGGGATCGGGTTCAACAGCCCTACCAAGGGACTGGAATGGATTTTTCCTTGTGCACAGACGGAACAACGGGTTATATAGGAACGGACGACAGTGTCCATGGAAGGCCTCCAGAAGTGTCTATGCAAGAGGTCCATGGTTTTATGAAATCCCGGATGAATGGACAGATGATGGTCATGGCACATGTACAAGGCCTGTAGCTGATGGTCTTCCAACGGGAGGTAGTACTGGGCTCCTCTGAATAAAAAACCATCCCGTGCAGTGATCCCATCAAGGTCCCCGATCCATTCTTCTGGTTCTTTTTGTTTTAGGTCTTCATGTAACAGGGTGAAGAAGGAGGAGGACAGGATTACCCCTTGGAAGCAATGTTCAGGAAGGATAGATACAGGTTCGTTTTTTGGTACGTCTTCTTCAGTTTCGTCCAACCTGGACAGGGCATCTGCTTTGGCATTTTCCTTTCCGGGGCGATAGGTGATCAGGAATTCATACTCGTTAAAAAACAGGGTCCACCTCATTTGTCTGGAAGTGAGGGCTCTGGCGGAACGGAGGAACTGCAAATTGCTGTGGTCGGTGTATATGGTCACCGGGTGTTGGGCGTCTTTGAGGTAATGGCGCCATTCCTCGAAAGCAGCCTTGATGGCGAGCAGTTCACGATCGGAGACGGTGTAGTTGCGTTCTGCTGGTAGCAATTTTCGGGAGTAAAAGGTCACAGGATGTAGCAGGCCTGTTTCAGCGTTGCGTTGTGACAACACACCCCCCAAGGCATTTTGTGACGCGTCTGCTTCCACTATGAAGGGTTGTTCAGGGTGTGGGTGCCTCAAGACGGGAGCGCTGGAAAACCTTCTCTTTAGGTTCTGAAACGCCTCCTCGGCTGTGGGGTCCCAGCAGAATTTCACCCCTTTGCGCAGCAGGCTAGTGATGGGGGTAACAATGCTAGAGAATCCGGTGATGAAGCACCTGCAATAGTTGGCGAACCCCAGGAACCTCTGGACCTGTTTGACGGAAGAAGGCGACGGCCATTGAAGTATCGCTTCGACTTTTCTGGTGTCCATTCTGACCCCTTCAGGGGTTAGGATGTGTCCCAGGAACTCGACCATGGTGGTGTGGAACACGCTTTTTTCCAAATTGACATAGAGGTCGTGGAGTTGTAATTGTTGCAGGACAGCACGGACGTGACTGATGTGTTCGGGGATGCTGTTGGAATAAATCAGGATGTCGTCGATATAGACGACACAGAAACGATCGATGAACTCCCTTAAAACCTCGTCAATGAAGTACTGGAAGGCCGCCGGGGCGTTGCAGAGTCCGAAGGGCATGACTCGGTACTCAAATAGGCCGTATTTTGTTCGGAACGCGGTCTTCCATTCGTCGCCCTCTCGGACCCTGACGAGATGGTAGGCTCCCCGTAGGTCCAGTTTAGTGTAGATAGTGGCATCCTTCATTTGATCCAAGAGGTTGGAAATGAGCGGTAAGGGATACCGGTTCTTGATGGTTATGGTGTTTATGGCTCTGTAGTCTATACACGTTCTTAGATCTCCCTCCTTCTTAGCCACGAAAAAGAGGGAGGAAGAGTCGGGTGATTTGGAGTGGCGTATGAATCTGTTTCGTAGAAACTCATCCAGATAGGCGCGTAAGTGGTGGTTTTCTTTCTCCGTGAGCGAGTAGACAGGGCTACATGGGAGAGTTGAACCAGGAATGAGATCTATCCTGCAAGCGAAAGGGGAGGTGTGGTGGCAAGGTATTAGTCCCCTTCTTATCAAATACAGAGGCCAGGTCAGCATATGTCGCGGGTACATTCTCCTGAGCAACCGTACCCATTCCAGTTAAGGGCACTGGGCGGGCTTGTATCTCATGTCTACTGGATTCGTTCTCCTGTGGATAGCAGGCGGTGGTGCAATGAGAGGAGTCCAGAATCATGATCCGGGTCTCCCAGTTGATGTGTGGGTTGTGAGTCACCAACCAAGGAAGACCCAGAATGAGCTTGAATTGAGGTGCGTCGATTACGGCAAAGGCGATGATCTCCGGGTGTCCGTTCACGCACGTCATCCTCATGGCTTCTGTCTGGAAACGTATAAGCCCAGAGGTTAGGTCAGTGCCATCCACGACCTTCACGCTTTCTGGTTTTTCCTTGGTCACCGTCGGTATGCCTCATCCTTCCATGTACCGGGTGTCGATGAAATTCCCTGTGGCGCCAGAGTCGATGAGGGCTGTGACCGTCCATATCTGGCCTGTCAGAGACTGCAATGTTACCGTTATTCCCATGTGTCGGATGTTGGCAAGGGATCTGGTGATGGGGGTCCGCATGGAGGAGGAACCCAGTAGACCGACCCTTCACCTACTGGGTTTCGTCGTTTCCGCTTCATCCCTGCGAGTTACGGAAAGAGCGTAGGGTTTATTGGTTCTTGTTTTGGCAGGTTTTACAGGGCACTCTCTGACGAAATGTCCGCTTTTGCCACAGTACAGGCACAAGTTCTGTTTTCGTCTTTTTGCTTTTTCTTCCCGGGTTAGGGGACCACGGACTCCACCTATCTGCATAGGTTCGGGTGCTTCATGGGCTTTCACTGGTTCGTTCCTGGCTTTCTCTCGGAACGCAATGAATCGGGAATCGGTGCCTTTGGTTTTCGTTTTTCGCTCCTGCAATCTGAAGTTTATTCTGACCACCAAGTCGATGAAGGATCCGATATCCTCCGGGGGATCGGATTCTTGTGAAGAAGATCCTTGACCTCATCCCTCAATCCTCTGTAAAACACGGATATCTGTTTGGATTCTGGCCATCTGGCTTCGATAACCAGTCTATTGAAGGTTGTGATATAATGCAGTAGGTCAGAAGAGCCTTGTTTCAGGTTGAGGAGCTCATTGTCTGCAGCTTGCACAAATGTATGGCGGGCGAACATCCGTCGTAGGGTGTCTTTAAAGACGGGAAGGCGATACAGCATAGGGTCGTTGTTTTCGACCAATGCTATGGACCACTGGGCGGCGTCTCCTCCGAGATAGGATAAGATGAATGCGACTTTGGAGGCATCATCTGGGAAGGCGGAAGCACGCGCCATGAAGTGCAGTAGGCATTGATTCAGGAAGATGCTGTATTTGGAGCTGTTAGACTTGGCATCTTTTGGCGTGTTTCCCCTGACTTTTTGCTTTCTGACCTCCCGGTTTTGACTCTGTTTTTGCTGGTGTAATGATTCTGCGCACTTTCCTCACTGCTATCCAGTGGGAAAGTGCAAGTGCTCCTGTATAAGATGTGTTATGGATTGGTGTTTCCATGATTGGCCTATTTGGTTTATATGTCAGTCCCTTGTAAAGTGCACTGCGAGTGCCAGGGCCTATAGACCAAATGCTGTTGGTGGGCTGCAGCACTGGATTGTGCCACCCACGCAAACAGCCCGTAAAGTGTAACTCGGGCCTGCCATTGCAGAGCCTGTGCGCAGCCTGGGGCTGCCATGTCGAACACTTGGCAAGTGCGCACACTTGCAAGTCCCTAAACCTTCCCTTTTCTACATGTTAGTCACCCTAAGGTAGGCCCAAGGTACCCCTGTGGGCAGGGTGCGTTGTATGCGAAAGGTAGGACATGCCCTGGTGTGTGCGGCATGTCCTGATAGTGAATTACAGCCTAGTTCATTTTTCACTATTGCAAGGCTACCTGTTCCCCATAGGCCAGAACGGGCAGTTTTGATTATTACATCTTATAATCCTAACTGACCCCGGGAACATGGTAGAAATTCGAGTTTAGTATGCCTGGACTCAGAATGATAAAATGCATCTTTTAGTGAAGTTGGTTTTAACATTCTGTGTTTGAAAATCCCACTTTTAGAAAGTGGGTATTTTCTTGTCTAACCATCCAAGCCTGCCTCTGCGAGGTTGTGTATTCCTTGTCTGGAGTGTGAGTGACAGGGGCTGGGGGATGCCAGGAGACAGGGTGAGTCAGCACAGGGCTGAATAGCAAGATCTACATGTAGATGGGTGGGAGGAGTTGCACCTGGGCCCTGAATAGGACAGTGCCTTCCCTCCACAATGCTGGCTCCACCTCCTGTGGTGCGTCTGATGTCCCTGGCCTACTCTCTGAAAGAAGGGACGGAGACTTGTCAACAAAGTGCTCCAGAACTGGTTTGGACTAGGCAAAGGCCTCTCTGCCTTCAGAGAACAAAGGAATTTGGGATATAAATATTGGAGCCCTGACCCCATGAATTTAGATCTCGCTGGAATCAAGGAACCTGCCAAGACGAAGAGCTGGAAGAGCTGCCAGGAGGAGTACTGCCCCTTTGCTGTGTTGTTGCTTTGTTGGGTTGGCCTGCAGCTGCTGCTTCTGCCTTGAGCAGTGAAAGGACTAGACTGAACTTTCTACAAACTTGTGCTGAGTATCTCCAAGGGCCTGAAACCGAGCTGGCCTCCTGTTAAGAAGTCTCAGGGACTACAAAGACTTCACAAGCCTCTGGGTACCGCTTCTGGGCAGCTGTTTCAGTTGACACAGAGGAAGGGAACACTAACCGACTCCGTCAACCGAATCCATCCCTGACCGGTGACCTGTGTGCACACGCAGACCGCATCGCCCGGCCGCATCGCAACCCTGGTCTCACCGTGGCGGCGTCCGGCGCCGTCAACACCGAGCCGCTGCTTGCACCGTGACCTGTGGGCACCGCAGTTCGCATCGCATCGCTTCACTGATCCAGCCGGACCCGACCGACGCGGACGCTGCAACTGGCTCAACAGTCGTGACCGCATCGCATTTGGGGCACTGCTCGCACGTTTGCGACGCACCGCTCCGACTCGCACCGCTGTCCGATGCCAGCTCCCGCACTCCGGCTTGGTCGCCTGCATCGCAACCTGTCAGCACCGCATCGTACACCGTCTCGCCCTGCACGCACGCCTTGGACTCACCGACTCCGTCTGCACGACGCTCATCGAGCCGCTGCCTGCACCGCATCCCGAGGGACACCGCGCCTTGCATCGCTCCGTCTTGCACCGCTACCGCGGCGAAAGCCGACCGGCTCGTACACTCCGTACCAGCCACAACGAGAAAGGTACTGTGACCGAGTCTGTTCACGACTCTGCTGGCCCGTGGCGACGCGGTCAGCTGGAACTGTTGGACTCTGTGTAATTCAGCATCGCGGTAGACCCGGACGGGGCTACCGACTCATACGAACTTTGCTTTTGTGTTATTCCTGCAAAGAAGAAGTTACCTTATCAAGCATTCATTTTTAAAGTATAGTATTGTGGATTTTTGTCGTAATTGGTCTTGTCTTGAGTATATAAAAATATTGGTTATTTTTCTAAACTGGTGTGGTGTCCGTTTGTAGTGCTTACACTGTATTACTGTTGGTTATGTGCAAATGCTTTACACACTGCCTCTAGAATAAGCCTGACTGCTCGTGCCAAGCTACCAAGGGGGTGAGCAGGGGTTATTTTAGGAGTGTAACTCCCTTACCCTGACTAGGAAGAAGGGTCCATACTTGGACAAAGGTGCAAGCCCTTGCCAACTAGAGATCCCATTTCTAACAGGAGCTATCACCATAAAAGCATTCTGGGGGTGCTAGCTGGACGGGGTGAGGAGTTATCACCTATATGGGTGGGTTATGGCCGTGGGAATCGGGTAATGACCCCCCAGGATTGAAAACAGGAGTGCGCAACACACCCCCCTGTTTGGCTCTAACAGCAGGGTCTGGGCCCCAAGCCCATGTTTGCCCTCCCGCTATCTGGCCCTGCAGTGTCGTAATGTCTTGGCGTGAGCTCAGGTTGTCTGCCTGTATACAGGTCAACATGGTTGCAATGTCCTGTAGGGTGATGTCGGGGTTGCTCATGACGTCCTGGCGAGATATAAAACGTGGGCTTCTAGTTCTGTCAGAACCCCACAAGTCTTACCTGGTATGCTCGTGGAGCTATCTCGCAGGGACGACGTGAACAACCTCCACCGTCCCCCTCCTTACCTAATCAAGGCGAATATACTGACCAAGGCAAGGATGGGACCAGGGAAGGAGTCTAAAGGTGTTGGGAAGGGACGCCGTCTGTGAAGACCTGGTGAGGAGTCTCACTAGACTGAGGGCACTCTCCTTAGGATCGCCAGCTAAATAAAAGAAGAACCAAGCGGTTAGTGCATCTGCCCACCCTTCTTCACTGGTCATACACATACAGCTATCACACCAATGCTAGGGGTGTTGTTTAGAGGTCAGTATAGTCACCTGGAAACGAAGGCTGGAGCAAGGATAGGAAGTCTCCAAGGGGAAGGAGTAGGATCAACAGGAAGGCAGGCAAGGCACGCTCCAGTTCCTGTAGCACCAGAAGAGGGTGACACCAGCGATCCCAACGTCAGCGCAAGGAGAGGAAAAGGCTGCCACGCTCACCTGCGTGGTAGTAGGGTAGCAATGAAAGAAAACAAGGAGCGCTCCTGCGCGGTGAGGAAAACAAAGTAAACCGCGACCACGCGTTCCCAGAGCGTGTCGCGATGATTGCAAAGGAACAAGGCGCTTCTGCGCCGTGGAAAACAAAGGGTAACAGCGACCACGCGTTCCCAGAGCGTGTCGCGGGGTTACAAGGAACAAGGCGCTCCTGCGCCGTGGAAAACAAAGGGTAACAGCGACCACGCGTTCCCAGAGCGTGTCGCGGGGTTACAAGGAACAAGGCGCTCCTGCGCTGTGGAAAAGAACAAAGAAACCGCGACCACGCGTTCCAGTGCGTGTCGCGAGGGGCTATGTTGCAAGGCGCTCCGGCGCCGTGGAAGTTGACAAGGAAACCGCGACCACGCGTTTCAGTGCGTGTCGCAAGGGGCAGTGTTGCAAGGCGTTCCTGCGCCGTGGGAATAGTCAAGAAGACCGCGACCACGCGTTTCAGTGCGTGTCGCGTGTCTGTACACCAGCAATGCGCTCCAGCGGGGAGTGCTGGCAAGGAAGACGCTTCCACGCGTCAGCGAAGGAGAAGGTCTCAGGAAGGGCTGGTAGGGAAATCTGGAGTATCCGTAGGAAGGCAGCTAGCAGCAGGCATCAGCCAAGGAGCAGTACTAGAAGCGCTGTGGGGTTTGAGCACCGCGGCTTTATGCGGTCTCACCCAGTAGTGCTTCCCACCTGACTAGGTGCACTTCCTGGTTGGAGTGCTAGACCGCTAACCTGTCCCGCAGTACTGCACAGCAATTACGGACCGGAAACCACCACACATACCGCTAATCCTCCCCGGTGGAACCATGACAGGGGCGCCGCTCCAACTGCCGCCCCGTCAGGATGTAAGATCCTGGGAGAGGTCTTGCGTCTGACAACTTAGGGTCTGACAGCCAGTATCAGAGTATGGCGGTTGGACCAAAGGAATGTCGGCAGTCGGACCGCCACTAACGGCCTGTCGGCAGTCCCACCGCCACCATTGTAATCAGGCCCTTAGTATTCATGCAGAATGCAGGCCATGTTTTGAACCACTGGGAAAATAAGGATAAAGCTCCCCAAAATATGGCTGACTGGGGTGTACACTGCTGATTATGCGAACACTGGCTGAATGTAAATGACATGGCAAACTATCTAAATAGACATTTGAGGGGACAGCCCCTGGACTTGTAAGTATGGCAGAGGGAGGAGGGAGGGGGTTACAGTTCATGTTGGTTTTATTGTTTCGATATAAATAACTGCGCTGCAGGTTATTTCTCACAGAATGGATGCATACAGACTGAAATTCGCTGCCTGCCCTTTGGGTTGTTGGCAAACAAAGCTGTGTACGTTCACTTGAACAGATAAGCCGCCGGCCTCCGGGTTGTAGGCCACTGGCAGTGTAACCTGAAGTATGCAATAAAATGGTTTAAAAAAAAATAAAAAAATAAAATGTTGCACAGCACGCTGGGACCTTCGAAACAATATTATATACCATGACCTATTGTGTTACCCTGTAAAGAAAAAATGTTGTAAAGTGCTCCGATACCCTCGGGTCTGGCCAGCGCTATATAAAACTTCTCAATAAAATAAAATACAATAGACTACAGATACAAAAAAAAAAAAAAAAAAGCTCCCCAAAATAAAATGATTACTGCCCTAAAAGCCTGCTCACCTTAGAGAACGAAAGGAAAAGGAAAACATCCTGGAAAAAGGAAGACTATAGCCACAAAGCTTGGAGTGACAAGCTTAAAAACGAATGTTGGCGAAAGGGCTGATGGTTCAAGCATAGAGGTGAGTACTTCCTAAACTTGAATTTATTGCTCATAGCCAGTCAAAAATCTAGAGTATGGGAATGGTATGGTGCTACATCAAAATTCCCACTGTCGCCTCTTTCCATGATCTCTCTGCCCTGAAATGTTATGTGACTAGCACACCGCTCTTTAACAGTTCCCATGGAAATAGAGAAAGTTGTATGTGAAACTCAAGAGATGATCCTGCTTACAACCCCAGTCTCTTTGGAAAATGCCATGACAGGATCTTTTGAACTGGACCTTGGTAATATGGATCCAGGCGCTTTTGATGAGAAGCAAGATTCCATGGTATTACAGATGTCATGTTTCAAATCAACTTCAAACAGAAATCCAGGTGACAGACGGTGCCATTCATAATACCATGGTATAAAACTCCAACTTCCTGTGTAATTTGATTTCGAGAGAAAAGAGGTTCTTCATTCCCATGGCAGTGCAAGGTCAAGTGTTGACCTTTTCATTATTGGACCACAGAATTTAAGTTAACTTAATATCTAGAGAATTGTTAAATCATCTCTTTGTTGCATGCAAGGAGAATAATCAATGTTTTCTTGAACCTGTGTGAGGGATTTTGACAATAGCTTCTTTTTAGAAACAAAATCCGGTACCTGAAATTATCATAGTCACCAATGATAATGAAGTAGTATGACCTTCCATTTCTGGTACTTAATTTATTATCATATGATTGCATAACACTGGTCAATGTTAGCCCAGTTTTGATTCAAATGTATTAATCATATTGGCCCTCTGTTTCATGATCCAATTTCATTTCTGGTCGGAAGCTTTACAAATGGTCTATCTATCACCTTGGTCTAAGCCTAGAAAGTGGTACCACCAGAGATTTCTTACTGCTTTATTGAAATGATAGAACAGCAGTTAAAGACTGATGGTTGCTGCAAGAATAATCGTCAGGAACAACAATTGAGACAGTCGTTAAGGGATTAACGGGACACCTTCTCTAAAGATTAATTTGATTGTGGACAAAGAACACTGCATGTGACGAAGATTGCTACAGATCCTAGCATACATTAATATTGAATTCTTTTGGTATTTCTGGAATCCTTATCTGAGATTATAAGGAACTTATAGTCTAAAGACATTGTTAGACAATTCATAGTATTTGTGATAATTGTATAATTAGAATTCTGAAACTCAATGGTGACTTTCTGTTGACCAGTGCAGGTTGAATATAAGGGTCCATACTTTGTGTTGGACCTTTCGATACATTGATCAATGCCTAGCCTTGGTTCAAGGTGCAACTGGATTCTCTACAGTTGATTTGAACAAAATATATTGGTGCATCCCAATTGTGGTCCTGCATAAAGTTTCTGTTATCTTTAAAAAAACGATAATTTACCTGGATGTGAATGCTTTTCTGTTACATTAAAAGTGCCAATAAGTTCATTATTGTTTTAAAAAGGAACCTCTTCTAGGGTTGTTGTACAAGAAGCACCAGGTTTTCCCTCATAGAGCAAAAGAAGGTTCAGCCAGCTATATAGCTCAGTCTTGATCCTGAAATAACTTCTGAGAAACATTGTAATACCTTCTTCGTAAGGATTCCAGAAAGCCACATCTAAAGACTAAAATTCCATGGGAAATGCTCATCAAGTTCAGGGTTTTCACAATGGTTAATTGTGCTAAGGTCTGCTATTGAACTGCTGAAAACTAAGATTAGATTACAGTTTTAAAAGACGATGTTAGTTCAGGATGCACAGTAGAGTTACAGTGACAGGTTGAGTTGTGGGGGGTAGGACAAGTTAGTAGGCACTGAATGATGTATAGTGAGGTTCATAGTTTTGTAAGGCAGTTGCCCAGGGATATATATATATATATATATATATATGTATGTATGTATATGTATGTATGTGTATGTATGTATATGTATGTATATATGTATGTATATACATATATACATGTGTATATTTGTATGTATATATATGTATGTATATGTGTGTATGTATATATGTATATGTGTGTATGTATGTATATGCATATGTATGTATATATATGTGTGTATGTATGTATGTGTGTTACCTACTAGCGGTTGCCAGTAGCTAGTTATAGTTAGGACCGTGTTTCTATTCAAAAAGCGTTTTTTCTTTTGCTAATATCTTTGGCGCCATTTGACGAATCTTCGCGAAATTTAAAAAACTAATGGTTCGCTCAGGTCAGCTCCTGTTTTGAAAGTTTCGGGGTGATTCGTCAAGTGGGGGCCGAGAAAAAAGGGAGGTCCCAAAACACATTTTCCCCATGTTAATTTCCATAGGAACTTTAGACAAAGGTACAGCCCGAACTGCTGAACGGAATTACAACAAATTTGGAAAAAAAGGTAGGTCTTGGTTCAGAAAGCGTGCTTGTTTTCAAACGGTGTAAATCCGTTCAGTAGTTCCTCAGAAATTAAAAAAATAAATATATTGATATCTGAGGGCCAAGGAGGGTTTTGCGAACCCTCCAGAGCACGAGCTTCATTGTTATTGGCTGCCAACACTCCAAACCAGGAAGTGTTGGCAGCCATCTTGTGACTCGGTAAAACCGAGTCACAAGACAGTAAAAAAAAAAGCATAAAAAACAAGAAAAGGGAGCAGGGTAGAAACACTCTGACCCCCTAGGCCTGCTCAGGAGGTCCCACAAGGACCCCCAGGGCCCAAAAAAGCATTTTTTAAAAATAATTTCGGTCGAATTAGCGCTGGGTGCGCAAATCTGGCTGAATTGTTTTTAAAAAAAATGAAGCGCGGACTCCTGTGCTTCATTTGTTTTAAGCCCCCGGGTGGGCCAGGTCCTGGGGCAACTCATAATTATGGTGTGGGGGCCCCCACAGCCCCGGGGACCGCCACCTCCCCGGGACTTTGCTCATAATGTGCGAGGGGGCACGCAGTCCCCCCGCAGCCCTGGGAACTGCCACCTCCCCGGGGCTTTTTAAAAAAAAATGTGTGGGGGCTCCTGCCCCGCCACGCTGCCTCAGTAAACGCCACAGCCCGGGGCTTTTAAAAAAAAATGTGTGGGGGGGCTCCTGCCCCGCCACGCTGCCCCGGGGACCGCCACCTCCCCGGGGCATCCGTAATTATGTGCGGGGGGACCTCATGGGCCCCGCAAGCCTCAGGGACTGCCACTTCCCCGGGGCTTAAATATTAATAAAGAAAGTGTGGGGGGGCTCCTGCCCCTCCCCACACTGCCCCGCGGACCACCACCTCCCCGGGGCATCTGTAAATATGTGTGGGGGTCCTCGCAGGCCCGCCCCGGGGACCGCCACCTCCCCGGGGCTTAAATATAAATTCAGAAAGTGTGGGGGGGCTCCTGCCCCTCCCCACACTGCCCCGGGGACCACCACCTCCCCGGGGCTTTTCATATGAGTGAAGGGGGGCCACGCAGCCCCCCCTCTTGGAGCCCTCTATGGTCCTGGGGACCGCCACCCCCCAGGGCCGGCTCCAGCAATGTCCCGGGGTGCCCTGCCCCGGGACATTGCAGTTTGCAATGGCAGGGCGGGAGCATTGCTCCCATCCTGTCATTGGAAACTCTGCTTTGCTTCGTGGAAGCGAGAAACCTGCTCTCGCTTTCACGAAGCAAAGCAGAATTGCTTTTGGACGAGGAGAGCTGCACGTTAGCAGCTCCCCTTGTCCAAAACTAATGCCGGCTCCCGCAGGAGGCGGGGAGCTGGCTGGGACCGTGGGGGCATTGGGGCTCCCTCCACGGTCCCCAAAGCTGAGGCCAGGCCCCGGGGGATGGGGTCCCTGGGGCCAGAAGTGGCCCAGGGAAGGGGTGCCACGTGGCCCCCCTCCCGAAAAAACAAAAACAAAATTAAAATTAAAACGAGGCAATGCCCCGGGGGATGGGGTCCCCAGGGCCAATAATGGCCTCAGGAGGGGGGCCACGCGGCCCCCCTCCTTAAAAATAAGATTAAAAAAAATTAAATATGTGGCCATGCCCCAGAGGATGGGGTCCCAGAGGCCGAAATCAGCCTCGGGAGGGGGGCCGCGCGGCCCACTTCCCGTTTAAAAAAAAAATAATTTAATAGTGGCAGGCCCTGGGGGATGGGGTCCCCAGGGCCCAGAAAATATTGAGAGAAGGGAGGCCACACAGTCTCCCCTTCCAACCCCCCCAAAAAGGGAAAAAAATGGCATCTCGCCAGAGGCCCCCCCTCTCTGCAGCACACTGCAAAAGCGCCTCCTGGCGCGTTGTGGGTTGGGGGATTAAGTCCTCTAGATCCTTAAGGGTCCTTAGGAGCCAACTAGCCCACCAGGTATCTCCAGTAAGCCCCACACAGTGGGATTACTGAGAGGTGGTCCGAGGCCACGCCCCTTTTTACACCACTCTGCAAACGCACCTATTGGTGCACTGCTGGTGGGGCGATGAGGTCCTCTTGTGTCCTAGGACCTCAGGACACAAGTGGACTTCATCCCCCGAGCAGCAGTGCACCAGGAGGCACGTTTGCAGAGTGGTGTAAAAAGGGGGCGTGGCCTTGGACCACTTTCAGCAATCCAGCTGTGTGGGGCTTACTGGAGGTACCTGGTGGGCTAGTTGGCCCCCAGGGACCCTCAGGAGGCAAGGGTGACTTCATCCCCCAACCAAGAGCGCGCCAGGAGGCGCATTTGCAGAGTGGTGGAGAAAGGGGGCGTGGCCTGTATCCACCTGTCAGCAATCCCACTATCTGGGGCCTACTGGAGGTATCAGGTAGGCTAGTTGGCCCCTAAGGACCCCCAGCAGCAAAGTGGACTTTAATCCCCATCCAAGAGTGCGCCAGGGAGTGTGTTTGCAGAGCAGTGGGGAAAGAGGGCGTGGCCTGCTATGAGAACTTAGCAATCCTGCTGTGTGGAACTTACTGGAGGTAATAGGAGGAGTAGTTGGCTCCCAAGGTTGTTCTTGGCGGCCAACTACCCCTCCTGTTACCTCCACTAAGTCCCACACAGTGAGATTGCTAAGAGGTCTTCGTAGGCCACGCTCACCTTTCTCCACCACTCTGCAAACGCGCATCCTGGCACAGTACTGGTTGGAGGATAAAGTCCACTTTACTCCTGAGGGACTTTTGGGGCCAAGAAGCCCTCCTGGTACCTCCTGTAAGTCTTACGCAGCGGAATTCCTGAGCGCTGGTTGGAGGTCCAGCCCCCTTTCTCCACCTCTCTGCAAATGCGACTACTAGTTTAAGAAACATTTGCAATGTAATAGGTTTCACATTTGCGAGAGTTAGAGCTATTGGCATTGTAAATGTAAAAGTGTTTTACTAATGTTTCTTGGAGTGGAGTGGATGTAGGTTGTGTGTAGTGGAATTATGTGGTATGATGTGCAGTGAAATTATGTGGATAGAAAGTATGTGGTAATTAGTGTATAGGACTTATGTAGAGTGGGATTATGTGTTATGGAGAGTAATTATGTGGTATGGTAGTCTGTGTTGTGGAGTGGTAACATCAGGTTTAGTCTTCCTCGTTTCCATAGAAGCTAATCTATAAACTCAATGAGACAAAAAAGAAGGAACCACTGAGGAGCACTTCTGGACCTAGTTAGAGGTATGAGCAGGGCCACTGGAATTATGCGACTGTTTGGCTGCACAGACTTTCGCACAATTATACATTTTCCGCATTTGCCACATAATCCATCATCTGCTGCATCATCTGCAGATTTGAACAAAAAAAACCTTGTTTCTAGCTCAAACTGCTCAAACGCTACCAAAAATGCAGTGACAAGTGTTACAGCGTGGTGGAAGGCCCTTTGCAAACCTAGAATGGTCACCTGTTACTTATTGCTAAATGTGGGTGTTAAATTAGTACTAATGGTGTGCAAACCACTCTTGCTTCTTTTTGCACCTCTCTTGCCACTTTCAGCATTTCTGTTGCTTCTTTCTTTTTTTTTTGCACTTCTTTTGCCTCTTTCTGTTCCTCTCTTGCCTCTTTCTGCACCCCTCTTGCCTCTTTATGCACCCCTGTTCCCTCTTTCTGCACCTCTCCTGCCTGTTTCTGCACCTCTCTTGCCTCTTTCTACATTTCTCTTGCCTCTTTCTGCACCTCTGTTTCTTTCTGCACCTCTCTTGCCTCTTTCTACACTTCTCTTGCCTCTTTCTACACTTCTCTTGCCTCTTTCTGCAGTTCTGTTGCCTCTTTCTGCACCTCTGTTGCTTCTTTCTGCACCTCTGTTGCTTCTTTCTGCACCCCTTTTGCCAATTTCTACACACCTCTTCCCTCTTTGTGCAACTCTCTTGCCTCTTTCTACACCTCTCTTCCCTCTTTCTGCACCCTTCGTGCCTCTTTCTACACCTCTCTTCCTTCTTTCTGTACCCCTCCTGCCTCTTTCTGTACCCCTCTTGCCTCTGTGCACCTCTCCTAACCCTTTCTGCACCCCTCTTGCCTCTTTTTGCACCTCTGTTGGTTCTTTCTGCACCTCTTTTGCTTTGTTCTGCACTTCACTTGCATCTTTCTGTACCCCTCTTGCCTCTTTCTGCACCTCTGTTGGTTCTTTCTGCACTGCTCTTGCTTCTTTCTGCACCTCTGTTCCAAATTTCTGCATCCCTCTCGCCTTTTTCTGCACCCCTCTTCCCTCTTTCTGCACCTCTCTCTTTGCTCAGTATGCCCACCTGTTCCCTCTTTCTGCACCCCTTTTGCCTGTTTCTGCAACTCTCTTGCCTCTTTCTGCAGTTCTCTTGCCTCCTTCTGCACCTCACTTGCCTCTTTTTGCACCTCTATTGGTTCTTTTGCACTGCTCTTGCTTCTTTCTGCACCCCTCTTGTCTCTTTCTGCACCCCTCTTGCCTCTGTCTGCACCCCGTTCCCTCTTTATGTACCTCTTTTGCCTGTTTCTGCAACTCTCTTGCCTCTTTCTGCACCTCTGTTGCCTCTTTCTGCACTTCTCTTGCCTCTGTCTGCACCCCTGTTGCTTCATTCTGCACTTCCCATGCTTCTTTCTGCACCTGTCTTACTTCTTTCTGCACCCCTGTTGTCTCTTTCTGCACTCGTCTATTGTCTCTTTCTGCACTCGGCTTCTCTCTTTCTGCACCTCTCGTGCCTCTTTCTGCACTTCTCTTGCTTCTTTCTACACCTCTGTTGCTTCTTTCAGAAATTCTCTTACCTCTTTCTGCACTTCTCTTGCCTCTTTCTGCACTTCTCTTGACTCTTTCTGCACCTCTCTTGCCTCTTTCTGCACCTCTCTTGCCTCTTTCTGCACCTCTCTTGCGTCCTTCTGCACCTCTGTTGCTTCGTTCTGCACTTCTCTTGCTACTTTCTGTACCACTTTTGCCTGTTTCTACACCCCTCTTCCCTCTTTGTGCAACTCTCTTGCCTCTTTCTACACCTCTCTTCCCTCTTTCTGCACCCTTCATGCCTCTTTCAGCACCTGTTGCTTCTTTCTGCCGTTCTCTTCCTTCTTTCTGCACCCCTCCTGCCTCTTTCTGTACCTCTCTTGCCTCTTTGTGCACCTCTCCTAACCCTTTCTGTACCCCTCTTGCCTCTTTTTGCACCTGTTGGTTCTTTCTGCACCTCTTTTGCTTCGTTCTGCACTTCACTTGCCTCTTTCTGTACCCCTCTTGCCTCTTTCTGTTCCTCTGTAGGTTCTTTCTGCACTGCTCTTGCTTCTTTCTGCACCTCTGTTCCAAATTTCTGCATCCCTCTTGCCTTTTTCTGCACCCCTCTTCCCTCTTTCTGCACCTCTCTTGCCTCAGTCTGCCCACCTGTTCCCTCTTTCTGCACCCCTTTTGCCTGTTTCTGCAACTCTCTTACCTCTTTCTGCATCTCACTTGTCTCTTTCTGCACTTCCCATGCTTCTTTCTACACCTCTGTTGCTTCTTTCTGCACCTCTCTTGCCTCTTTCTGTACCTCTCTTTCCTCTTTCTGCACCTCTCTTGCCTCTTTCTGCACCTCACTTGCTTCTTTCTGCACCTCAGTTGCTTCTTTCTGCACCCCTCTTGCCTCTTTCTGCACCCCTCTTGCCTCTTTGTGCAACTCTCTTGCCTCTTTCTACACCTCTCTTGCCTCTTTCTGTACCTCTGTTGCTTCTTTCTGCACTTCTCTTGCCTCTTTCTGCACCCTCCGTGCCTTTTTCAGCACCTCTGTTGCTTCTTTCTGCACTTCTCTTCCTTCTTTCTGCACCCCTCGTGCCTCTTTCTGCACCCTTCTTCCCTTTTCCTGCACGTCTCTTGGTTCTTTATGCACTGCTCTTGCCTCTTTGTGCACCCCTCTTGCCTCCTTCTGCACCTCTGTTGTTTCGTACTGCACTGCTCTTGCTTCTTACTGCACCTCTTGCACATTTCTGCACCCTCTTGCCTCTTTCTGCACCCCTCTTGCTTCTTTCTGCACCCCTCTTGCCTCTTTCTGCAGTTCTCTTGCCTCCTTCTGCACCTCACTTGCCTCTTTTTGCACCTCTATTGGTTCTTTTGCACTGCTCTTGCTTCTTTCTGCACCCCTCTTGTCTCTTTCTGCACCCCTCTTGCCTCTGTCTGCACCCCGTTCCCTCTTTCTGTATCTCTTTTGCCTGTTTCTGCAACTCTCTTGCCTCCTTCTGCACCTCTGTTGCCTCTTTCTGCACTTCTCTTGCCTCTGTCTGCACCCCTGTTGCTTCATTCTGCACTTCCCATGCTTCTTTCTGCACCTGTCTTACTTCTTTCTGCACCCCTGTTGTCTCTTTCTGCACTCGTCTATTGTCTCTTTCTGCACTCGGCTTCTCTCTTTCTGCACCTCTCTTGCCTCTTTCTGCACTTCTTTTGCTTCTTTCTACACCTCTGTTGCTTCTTTCAGAAATTCTCTTACCTCTTTCTACACTTCTCTTGCCTTTCTGCACTTCTCTTGCCTCTTTCTGCACCTCTCTTGCCTCTTTCTGCACCTCTCTTGCCTCTTTCTGCACCTCTCTTGCGTCCTTCTGCACCTCTGTTGCTTCTTTCTGCACTTCTCTTGCTTCTTTCTATACCCCTTTTGCCTGTTTCTACACCCCTCTTTGTGCAACTCTCTTGCCTCTTTCTACACCTCTCTTCCCTCTTTCTGCACCCCTCCTGCCTCTTTCTGTACCTCTCTTGCCTCTTTGTGCACCTCTCCTAACCCTTTCTGTACCCCTCTTGCCTCTTTTTGCACCTGTTGGTTCTTTCTGCACCTCTTTTGCTTCGTTCTGCACTTCACTTGCCTCTTTCTGTACCCCTCTTGCCTCTTTCTGTTCCTCTGTTGGTTCTTTCTGCACTGCTCTTGCTTCTTTCTGCACCTCTGTTCCAAATTTCTGCATCCCTCTTGCCTTTTTCTGCACCCCTCTTCCCTCTTTCTGCACCTCTCTTGCCTCAGTCTGCCCACCTGTTCCCTCTTTCTGCACCCCTTTTGCCTGTTTCTGCAACTCTCTTACCTCTTTCTGCATCTCACTTGTCTCTTTCTGCACTTCCCATGCTTCTTTCTACACCTCTGTTGCTTCTTTCTGCACCTCTCTTGCCTCTTTCTGCACCTCTCTTGCCTCTTTCTGCACCTCACTTGCTTCTTTCTGCACCTTACTTGCTTCTTTCTGCACCCCTCTTGCCTCTTACTGCACCCCTCTTGCCTCTTTGTGCAACTCTCTTGCCTCTTTCTACACCTCTCTTGCCTCTTTCTGTACCCCTGTTGCTTCTTTCTGCACTTCTCTTGCCTCTTTCTGCACCCTCCGTGCCTTTTTCAGCACCTCTGTTGCTTCTTTCTGCACTTCTCTTCCTTCTTTCTGCACCCCTCGTGCCTCTTTGTGCACCCTTCTTCCCTTTTCCTGCACGTCTCTTGGTTCTTTCTGCACTGCTCTTGCCTCTTTGTGCACCCCCTTGCCTTATTCTGCACCTCTGTTGTTTCGTACTGCACTGCTCTTGCTTCTTACTGCACCTCTCTTGCACATTTCTGCACCCTCATGCCTCTTTCTGCACCCCTCTTGCTTCTTTCTGCACCCCTCTTGCCTCTTTCTGCACCTCTGTTGCTTCTTTCTGCACTTCTCTTGCTTCTTTCTGCACTTCTCTTGCCTCTTTCTGCACCCCTCTTGCCTCTTTCTGCACCCCTCTTGCCTCTTTCAGCACCCTTCTTGCCTCTTTCTGCACCCTTCTTCCCTCTTTCTACACCTCTCTTGGCTCTTTCTGCACCCAGTTCCTTCTTTCTTCACATCTCTTGCCTCTTTCTGCACCCCTCTTGCCTCTTTCTGCACCTCTCTTGGTTGCTTCTGTAATGCTCTTGTTTCTTTCTGCACCTGCCTAGCAAATTTCTGTACCCTCTTGCCTCTTTTTGCACCTCTGTTGCTTCTTTCTGTACCTCTCTTGCCTCTGTATGCACCCCTGTTCCCTCTTTGTGCACCTCTTTTGCCTGTTTCTGCAACTCTGTTGCCTCTTTCTGCACTTTTCTTGCCTCCTTCTGCACCTCTATTGCTTCCTTCTGCACCCCTCTTGCCTCTTTCTGCACCTCTCTTGCCTCTTTCTGCACCTCTCTTGCTTCTTTCTACACCTCTCTTGCTTCTTTCTACACCTCTCTTGCTTCTTTCTGCACCTCTCTTGCTTCTTTCTGCGCCCCTCGTGCTTCTTTCTGCACCCTTTTTCCCTTTTCATGCCCGTCTCTTGGTTCTTTCTGCACTGCTCTTGCCTTTTTCTGCACTGTTCTTTCCTCTTTCTGCACCCCTCTTGCCTCTTTCTGCACCTCTGTTGGTTCTTTCTGCTCTTCTCTTGCTTCTTTCTACACCTCTCTTGCTTCTTTCTGCACCCCACTTGCCTCTTTCTGCACCCTTCTTCCCTCTTTGTGCACCTCTCTTCCCTCTTTGTGCACCTCTCTTGCCTCTTTCTGCACCTCTCTTGCCTCTTTCTGCACCCCTCTAGCCTCTTTCTGAACTTCTCTTGCCTCTTTCTGCACTTCTCTTGCCTCTTTCTGCACACACAGGGCTACTTTTAAACTGACCTCTGGCTCAGCAGTGCACACATGCAAGTGCAGAAAAAGGCTGCTGGCCTCTAAACTGCCATGCCCTATTATATGCTAGGGACTTAGAGGTAGTTTTAATCCCCCTGCCCTATTTTGTACTAGGGCCTTACAGGGGAGGTCATGCCAATCACAGGGGTACCCCAACCCATAGTGTGCCCTAGTGTATGTAGGTGTTTTCACTGTATTCTAAGTGTCTTTCAGCATAGCACTGGCTCTGGGCCTGGTTAGGCAGAGCCCAGGGTCAGTCAGTCAGTTCTTAGTACACCAGAAGGAGTAGGGAGTAATAAAAACATTTATATCTCTTGATGGCATGTGCAGTGTGTGATAATACTGCCCTCACTCACACGAATGTGTGACATGCTTCATCATAGGGCTGCTTACAATACACCCTGGCGAAGCCACGCACGGGGTGGAGCAATAGGGTGGGGGAAGACAATACAACACAGAGAGAGACCGTTTATATCACAGTGGCTGGGAACGGCGGTAGTGAAAGTGCAGTGTTGTGTGAGTTAAAACTAGCTCGGAAGTGTCGCTGTGCCTAAGACTTTATTCCTGGACCCTCTGGACAGGGTTAAAAATGTGATGGATGGTAGTGATTGGGAGATGCAATGTGCTCCTAACACCCCTCCTTTACTGCCAGGTGGTCGACATGTTTCGGCCGTATGTGTGTGCCCCACGTGTAGGGTCACGCCGGCCTTCCTCAGGACTCTACCTGTCCCAGTGTTTTGATACTCTCACCTCCAGTTGAGATAAGAGGATGTCTAGAAACCTGTTGTTCCGTATCGAGGAATTTCCTCTACTATAGTAGTGGAATTTACTAAAAGAGGAAAAAAGGAACAACAGTGTAATGGGAGAGAAAAGAGAAGAAACAAGCAGTTAGGAGTAATCTTCTCCTTAGTACATTACAAACTATGTGTATAGTAATCTATCTACACATAAGTACACTCTAGTGCACAGCTTTCCAAACTTTTCATGTTGGTGACACACTTTTTGGAGATGCATCACTTTCGGGACACGGTAAGGCAGTGTAGCGAGCGATCGTAGCGAGCGAGCCCGAACCACCTAAGGGGGGTTCAGGGGGCTTCTCCCCCCGGTAGAAATTTTTGAAAAAAAAGTGGGCAAATGGTGCATTTTCAAGCAAATTTGAGAAAGCAGGAAGGTTACTAAAGCAATTGTGAATCTGTTCTAACAAAGACAGTGACTGGCAAAACTGGGTGTAAGGTTAGGTTTGTGCCTGAAACAAGAATATAATCATGCACACATTGACACATGCCCCAGTGATTTACGGCACAAAAAGGGTGGGTTCACGCACTGCCAACCCTTTCAACCATGCACAAAGTCCGCCTGGTGCCGAGCGAGCGAGCCCGAACCACCTAAGGGGGATTCGGGGGGGGGGTTCTCCCCCCGGAGAAAATTTTGAAAAAAAAGTGGGCAAATGGGCAAATGGTGCATTTTCAAGCAAATTTGAGAAAGCAGCAAGGTTAATAAAGCAATTGTGAATCTGTTCTAACAAAGACAGTGACTGGCAAAACTGGGTGTAAGGTTAGGTTTGTGCCTGAAGCAAGAATATAATCATGCACACATTGACACATGCCCCAGTGAACAAAAAGGGCGGGTGCACGCACTGCCAACCCTTCCAACCATGCACAAAGTCCGCCTGCTGCCTTGCTGAATATGAGTTATACAAAAATCCGTTCAGAAAGGGGAAATTGTGAGTGGTAAAACAATCATGCAACTTATCAGCTGGTCTCTGCGCATTAAACTCAGATGAGGCAGTCTGCCTTTGTGTACATGCAGTGTTCACTGAGCTCTGCCTTAGAACACTGGCTAAGTGTGTAGATATGCGTGTTCCTTTTTTAAAAATATAAAATCAGAAGTAGTTCAAAAGTGTTTAAGAAGTTGATATAGGTCAGAGCATGCATGAATGCAAACATCAACTGTGCACATTCTCACACACACTGTCCGAACTAGCGATCAGCTTCTGACTAAAAACATTTTTAAGTGCTTATGTATGGTTATTTTTAATTTAAACATATCTTTACTTACTTTATTGATACATATAACAAGTACATTGGGGCAATATAACAGAGGTCAGGTTTTACGGAGGCGTACTTCCTCCGCCACTGCTTACTACCTACTACTCACACACATCCCTCTCCCAAACATCGAGACTAGGCCCACCCTGCCCCATCCAGGTAAATGCGACTCTCCTCTTTGCCAACAGCAATAGCAAATGCAAAAAATGTAATTCCATCTTTCTGCCTTTATGCATTGCAAGCTACTGAAGAACCCACCAACAGCAAATGTAGGTGGTGTGGAATATGTTCATGACCTTCTGACCTAGAATTCAAAAATGAAAAATAGGGCAGACTGGAAAGAAAAAGAGAATTTACGCCTTAAATATAGCGCTACATTTAGCATGTGGCCGTTTCTAAGTGCTGTAATATACAGGCAATATAGTTACCACTGTTTTGGAAGTATGGAAGGGTGAGTCAATCTTGCTGTAATTCTCACTGATGTTTTCAGTCACAGAAAGACACTGCACCAAGAATGTCCTGAAAACCTGACTTCACCCCAGGTTCCTAGTGAGATTTCTCAGTGGAGCAGGATAAAGTGCTTTGAATTTTCCTGATTAACCATGGACCATTCTCTTGTGGGAAATCTGTAACAATGTCCAGTGAGTGACAGAGTAACACGACTAAACAGCATTATGTACAGTTGAATACCACATTCTTCATAAGTCATAGCGCTTCTTTCCAATAAAAAGTCTTATTCTGTGATGTAATTTTCTCTTTTAGGCATTGTAATGTAATCCAGGCACATTACATCCCTCTTGTTCCTAAATATAAGGAAGCAAAGAGGTCTCTTGCAGCCTCAATTCAAAGAAACGTCTGGAAACTTGTATTACGCATAGCTGACTGTTCCACTGCAGGTACTGATCTGCAGAAAACACAACACATGAACCGCAGAAAATGTTTTTCAGCTCTCGCTCTTTCTCACAGGCGGGCCTTGGCTATATGTTACCACCATCACTGATCTTCCGGTAAGAGCACCAATCACAAGCAAGGAGTTGAAGCAGCCACTCTTTTCACACTTCACCCTCCAACCACTTCAGGTTCTCTCGAGCTTAGTTGTGATGGTTTAAGTCAGACATAGCCACTGTCAATGTACATTAGGATCACTATGTCCCCATTTCTATAGTTATACGGAGAGAGAATGTGGCCTAACAGCTAGGGCGGTCGACCTCGGAGCTGGGGAACAGGGTTCGAGTCTCGGCAGGGATGCTCAACATTCTGTGATTCTGGGCAAATCACTGAATCTCCCCGTGCCTAACAAAAATGAATGTGTCCGTCTGTAACGTAACTGGTGCTCATGTAAAGCGCTCTGATACCTTCGGGTCTAGTTTGCGCTATATAAAACTCCACCCCAAAAAAAATGCGGAGCAAGTGATGAGTCTGGGTCAAAAATATCACAAAGGTTTGTGCATCAACTTCCCAAATCCTAACAGTAAATGTCTGAAACGGAAAACAAGTTATAATAGTGGCATTTTCTGAATGTCTGCATTGGAAGAAGGGATATAGCTGGGGCAAGACCACTATGAATTTGAAGAAAGACCTCCTCTTAAAAATAACAAATCTTGGATTGGGTTTTATTCCACGTTAAGATCAAGAGAGACGGCGGATGTAGCAGACATCATGCAGAATTGAAGTGGCAAAACGCAAACTGCCTGGCTGTGAAAATTGATTACCAAATAATAAAATAGCCAGAGGTACCACATATCTGTATCAGAAACTCAAATTGTGCTTCAACTTCTGCCTCCTTTTATAACGACAATGGCAAACTTCACAGGTAAAAATAAAATATATGAAAAAATAAAGCATGAACATCGACTTCTATGGCACAACCTATGTCTAAAAGGCAAGCGTAGGCGCAAGGCGTAAACCACAGTTTTGTGAGCTTCATAAAAGGATGTTATGTGATTATTTATATTAGTACTTAGTTTGAATTGCAGCTCACGTGAATCACATGGCTATAATACTAATGGAAAAATCTTCTTCACTGTTCCAATTTCTCATAACTAAACAGTCCTGGCCCTACCCCCTATAGCTCCCCCTTTTCATTCTCCTCTTCCCCTCCTGCCCATTCCACTTTGGTATGTACGCCCACCTTTTTGCTATCTCCTTTTCACTTCTTCCGAGGGGGTGCACCATGATTAACCCCTTATCACCCATCCCTGCTCTGTTCAATACCCCACAACATATCCTCCCCAACCCACCTCTTTCGTACCCTAACCCCCTTTCTGCTTACTTTTTCTGTATTACTGTGGCTGTTTAACCATGGGGCGCCGGCGAGTGATTGGTGAAGAAGGCCTCCCCTGCGTTGTTGCGGCGCTGCTGTGCCCGAGTGGGCTGTCGCACCCTATGCACTCACCCCAAGTGTCTCTGATGGTTGCCTTGCTGATTCAGCACCACTCCCATGGCTTGCACCCGCAAAGACCATGCCAGTGCAAACCCCTGCAGCAGCAACCATGCAGTTCCTTCCAGCATGCCGGGCCCCCACACAATACCAGCAAGGGCCTACAATAGAAGATAAATTGAAAGGTTCATTGCACGAGAAAAAGAGAAATGTACGAACAATCTACTAATATCTCCTTAATAAAGGTCTGTACAAGTTTTCTTATTTTTAAATGGGAGGAACAATGTTAAACTATTAATGGCTCACAATGAACTATCACATCTGAAATCATAAAAACTGAATTCCATCCCCTGGCGATGCTCACAAACAAAACAGACTCACCCTAGTGACCTGGCTGTCAACCAAAGCTGTCACTTAAGAATACTCCAGAAAACATATATACCAAACAGTGGGGTATTACCATAACTGTTATAACAAGACAGCCCCACAAGCTCTACCCCTGACATCCTCATCCAAATCCAAGAGGAAAAATGCTTCTTTGCTACACAGCTTAAGACCAAAGGATTGACATCACCCAAGCAGGCAAATAACATAAAATGCATTCTGAAAAATGATATGGGCGAAAGCAATAAAACGGATGGCAACATTCAGAACATGAACATACACTAGTAATGCACTTACAGGAGAAGGAAAGTACTCAATGAACCCAAGATGTTAAGAAGCGTTTTTCTTTCTAAAAGCGCACCAACTCTTATGTTGACTGACAAAACGTAAGCCTTTTAATGATCATGGGGCAGCTTAAACGATGCAGCTCACAAAACAAATGGCAGCAACAAAACTAGAACACATACAATATAACACATACAATATAATAAATTCCAGAAAATAACTGCTGAAATGGTGTGGTGCCAATACAGGTGGAAAGGAATGACAATGGAAAAGTCTCTGGATGCAATTGGTTCCAACACGGTATATAACATTAACCATGGGAATGGTAGGACTGAATACAAAAGGCATTTAACATGTACTGTTTGTTCACCTAGGACTCGTTCAATCTGAACTATAGAACGAAAGTGAACAAAAGCAAGCAAATATAAATCTCTATAAAATATGGTGAAATGCATTATATGTCAAATTAAAATGTAAAGTGGGCCCAATGTATTTGCCTAAAAATCCGAAACTGCAGGGCCTCGGGGAGATGTTTGGGTCGGCCTTACCTTAGTTATGGATGCGTCTGTGCCTCGGTCGGCCTCCCGTTCACACCGCATCCCCTCATGTGCGGCCTCCTCCAGTCTTTGCAGGCGGCTGCCAGGAATGGTCACCACAGACAGGCTCGTCCTGATCCAGGCATCGGTCTCACTGCTTCTCTGGCTCCAGCGGGGCTGCAGCTCGGCCTTGCAGCCCCCAGCAGCAGAAGTGTAATGCCGCTCGGACGGGGCAGAGGTGGACCAGGCCGCAACGTGGTCCCATCACCTCACCACTGCAGCGGAAACCGAACTGCGCATGTGCCGCGCGCGGTGCGCACACGTTCGCCTAACGGTCTCCTCCTTTCTCCACGTACGTCTGGTACGAACTGCGCATTTACAGGAAGGAAGTGAGGCTGAAATAAGTAAACTACCGGTGTCATCCCGCGACACACCCACCATTTGCAGGCGACACAGTACTGTGTCGGGACACACAGTTTGGAAAGCTCTGCTCTAGTGTATCATTCATTACCCCACGAGAGATCTATAATTAAAATATCAGCGTTGCATACATCATGCTATAGTCCAAACAGCCACATCCACTGCCCCATAGGGGTCCGGTGCGTGCCTACTCACCGAGTTTCACCCTATTTCGAGTTTGAACTGGTGGTGGGCAAGGAGAGACCCCCTCTAGTCACACTCTTTATTGCGGGAAAAGAAATCACAGGGAGAGAGATCGTTATGTTAATAATCACCAAATGGCAAGATATGGTACAGGAACACAGTAAAAAGAGGCCAAATATATTAACCAATAGTTGCCCCATAATGCGCCCAAAGTATATGCAAGGATATCACTGTAGGTGTAAAAACTCTCCTAGTAGTACTGATCGAGGCTGCTCTCGGAGGGCTAAAAGTCCCGGTCTGCCGCGCAGCGCGCTATACTATGACCGACTCAGGAAAAAGGCACAGAGTCTAAGGTAAAAAGGCACAAGCCTAGTACTGTCAGCCGTAATCGCCCCGCTCCATAATGCCGATCAAGGTGGTCTGCTAAACTCTATGCATGAGTAGGCGGACCGGCAAGGCAAGAGAAATAATTCTATCGCACGGCCCCCCACGTAGCTCAATAGCAAAGCAATAACGGGATGGCAGCAAGAGAGACGACAAATAGTGCACCCAATGCTCCCCCCCACTCCTTACTACTCCAAGGGTGGTGCTCCTCAAAAGCTGCTCGCCTTCGTCCGCCATGTAGGATGGTGGCGGTGAAGGCGAGCACTGTACGTTTTATCCATGTTTACGGGATCCTAATTCTTCCGGTCACGTGCCATGTGTGGGACGCGTGGTGACATGTGGGGGCGTCCGGCAGGCCATGACAGCCTACGTCACATGACATGTGACCGTCGCGCTGTGTTGTCATGGAGACAGCCCACGTAAGCCATAGAAACAAGGCCATGATGGGGGCGCATAGTCTCGTAAGTGGGAGCGTGCGGCCAGATAGTGGAGACCTATATTTAAAGGCACACGGCCGCCGCATCCTGTTTCTAATGAAACCGCCAGGATAGGGGTAAGAAAAAACACGAGAAGCAATAATCTTGTCTATAGACAAGCTGAGGGAAGCGCTGGGTCCCTGATTACGCGCTGAAGTGTATACCTAATGGAACAAATAACTGTCTCACGTAATGTCAGTTGATAAGTGTAAGGAGAACAAAATGTACTGTAAGAGTGAGAGGGGTCATCAGTATAATATGTACAGGTTCTTAGGTAAGAGGGGAATGTATTATCTATTGAGGGAATGCCATGGGATATCGTCATTCAGGCCCGCCTGATGACTCCTGAGGCGGTACACCCATTTTTGTTCTCTCAGTAGGAGGGCTCTAGTTTTATCCCCAATGGAGGGGTTCAATCTAGGTTTCTCTATGACAGTCCAAGTTAACTCTTGGTGGTGTGACGTCTCTCAAGATAGTGTTCAGTGAGTTTTGTGTTGGACCTCATGCACCTTATTGTGCTACGGTGTTCCATGATGCGTGCCTTAACCTTGCGGTTAGTCATGCCAACGTACTGCATGCGGCATGGACAGGTAATGAGGTAGATGACTCCCTCAGAATTACAATTAGTCTGTGACCTCTGTTCCCATGGGTAGGTAAGTCCCACATCAATGGATTTAGTGTTGTTGGTTAGATGGCATACGTTGCAGGAGCCACACCATGAATGGCCTTGTACTGGAGGTAGTTGACCTGATGCCATCGGTCTCCTTTGTGGTGAGAAACCAGGTCTGGTATGTACTAACATATCTTTCAAGTTCACACTTCTTTTAAAGGAGAACAAGGGTTTCTCAATATTTAGCCCATTAGAGGTAAGTATGTTCCAGTGTTTCAATATCACTTGTCTGATTTGATGCGACGCTGTGTTAAATGTAGTAGCACATACTGGTTTGTCAATGTCAGGTCTGACAGTTTTCTCAGACAGCATAGCACTGGCTCTGGGCCTGGTTAGGCAGAGCCCAGGGTCAGTCAGTCAGTTATCACCAGTACCAGTCAGCAAAAAGTTGGGGGGTGCCCAGGGCACAGGATGACTTTGCAACAAGGCCTCTTTCTGCACCTCTGTTGGTTCTTTCTGCATATCTCTTGCTTCTTTCTGCACCTTTCTGGACTTCTGTTGCCTCTTTCTACATTTCTCTTGCTTCTTTCTGCACCTTTCTTCCTCTTTCTGCACTCATCCTCTCCCTCACCCGAGACCCCACCACCGCCAAACTCAATTTCCAGAAAGGAATGCAAGAAGTCGCTGACTGGATGATAAACAGCTGCCTGAAACTCAACGCTGAGAAGACAGAAGTTCTCGTCCTTGGAACCACCCCCTCAGCATGAGACAACACCTGGTGGCCAACCGCCCTCGGGAGCCCACCCACCCCCGCAGACCACGCCAAGAACCTGGGTATTAACCTCGACTCATCACTCACCATGAACCGACAGGTGAACGCAGTCACATCCAGCTGCTTCAACACCCTCCGCATACTCCGCAAGACCTTCAAATGGATCCCCCCGGAGTCAAGGAAGACAGTCACCCACGCACTCATCACCAGCAGACTGGACTATGGAAACGCACTCTACGCCGGCATCAACAAGTCCCTACTTGGCAAACTCCAGACCATACAGAACACCGCAGCCAGACTCATCCTTGGCATCCCCCGATGAGAACACATCAGCCAACATCTACGAAGACTCCACTGGCTCCCCGTAGAGAAAAGAATCACCTTCAAAATTCTCACCCACGCCTACAAATGCCTACACAACAACGGACCGAATACCTCAACGACAGAGTCAACTTCCACGTACCCAAAAGAAGCCTCCGTTCCTCCAACCTCGCACTAGCCGAAACCCCGCGCATCCACAGAGCCAGAGCAGGCGGAAGATCCTTCTCTCACATCGCAGCCAAGACATGGAACGAGCTACCAGCAGACCTCAGACGCTCCCCCTCCCTGAACACCTTCAGAAAGACCCTCAAGACCTGGCTCTTCGGCTAAGCAAAACCAGCGGACCAACCCCCCCCCCCAGCGCCTTGAGACCCCCACGGGTGAGTAGCACGCTTACAATTCCCCTGATTAATTGATTGATTGCACATGTCCTACCTCTGTAGGCATAGTTAGAAATTAGCATTTAAAAAACCTTAGAAATTCACTGAAAAAAACATAGGTTTCAGGGACTTTATAGTTAGAAATTAGCATTTAAAAAACCTTAGAAATTCACTGAAAAAAACACAGGTTTCAGGGACGTTATAGTTAGTATGTCATTTCACTCATACAAAACCAGAGAAATTCGGCCGTTATAGTTAGTTGAGCTAACTATAACTCGCACCCCCGCAATGCACTACTGATGACGTCACATATTACATCATTCATGACATGGTCAATGACATCACTGATGACATCACTGATGACATCATCCACGTGATAATCTGATGCACCCCCTCACACCCCAATATAACCTTTGATACACCCACTCTAAAATACAGACTACCATTTTCGAAACCATAGACACACCAATACCAGTTACTACATACCCACTCACTGATTCCTAGGTCTACACACACATCTACTCATTCACCCATAGAGTCACTCATACATGCAGTCACTCATCAATACAGCACTATCATATGCACCTATACAGACACACACACCGCCACTCATCCAAAGAGTTACTCACACACCCAGTCAGTCATGCAAAGAATCAATCACACTCCCATTTACTCACCTATACAGGTATACACACAGCACCTCACTTATTCATACAGATACTAACACATACTTACGCTCTTATATAATCACTGATACAAGCACACTCTCATCCTACAGCCACTCTCACAATCACTCACTCTCACATATAGTCATTTAAATACTCCAACACTCACATATACTGCCTTTCACATATGTAGTTACTCACACATGTACCACTGCAACATCCATCCACTCACAAACACACCCATACACATACTCACCCACCCATACAGCCCTTCACAGATGCACTCTTGAACCCATACACCCAGTGAATCACCCACTCACACATCTATGCACAGAGTCACAAACCCCCCACCCACCCACACAGACACTCAGGCACCCATACAGATACTCACACAACCAATCAATAACCCATATAGATACTCATGTAGCTACTCACCAACCCATGCAGCCGTTTACACACCAACTGACAGACTGATACAGACATTCACACAGTTTAGTCACTAACCCATGCATTCAGTAAGACACGTTTAATCACTCACTTATACAGTCAGTCACGCACCTACTAAATCATCCATTCAGACACTTATACACCCACTCATTCTTCAATACACCTTGGCATATATATATATATATATATATATATATATTACCTACTGGCGGTCGCCAGTAGGTAGTTATAGTTAGGACCTAGTTTCCATAGGAAAAGCGTTTTTGTTTTCCCAATAACTTTGGCACCGGTTGATGAATCTTCGCGAAAGTTTCAAAACTAGTGATCAGCTCCGGTCAGCTCCTGTCTTGAAAGTTTTGGGGTGATTTGCCAAGCGGGGGCTGAGAAAAAAGGGGGGTCCCAAAACGCGGTTTTCCCGTGTTATTTTCCATAGGAAACTTTAGACAAAGCTACAGCCCGAACTGCTGAACGGAAGTACACCAAATTTGGAAAAAAGGTAGCCCTTGGTTCAGAAAGAGCCCTTTTTGTTAAATGGTGTAAATCCGTTCAGTAGTTGCTGAGAAATTTGAAAAAGAAAAAGTTTCGATATCTATGGCTGCGGTGGGTTCGCGAACCCTCCCGACCACAAGCTTAATTCTCATTGGCTGCCAACACTCCAAACCAGGAAGTGTTGGCAGCCATTTTGTAGAACCGAGCAACAAGATAACAGTAAAACAAAGTGTAAAATGAAGAAAAGGGGGCAGGGTAGAAACACCCTGACCCCCTAGGTCTGCTCAGGGGGTCTCACAAGGACCCCCAGGGACAAAGTTTTTTTTTTTTTTTTTTTTAAACGCAGAAGTCGCGTTGGGGTCGCCACTCCTGCTGAGAAAATAAAAAAAAAAGAAGCACGGACTCTCGTTTTCAAAAAGCCCCCGGGTGGGCCAGGTCCCGGGGGCACTCGCAAATTAATGTGCGGGGGCCGCCACCTCCCCGGGGAAGAAAAAATAAATGAGTGGGGGGGCAATACCCCCACACTGCCCACCTCCCGGGGCATTTAATATTTAAATACGGGGGTCCGTTGCGGACCCCCGGGCCCCGGGGACCACCTCCTCCCCGGGGCAATGAAATGGAGGGAGGGGGGCCGCTCGGCCCTCCTCCAGGAGCTCTCAATGGCCCTGGGGACCGCCACCCCCCAGGGCTGGCTCCTGCAGTGTCCCGGGGTGCCCACCCCCGGGACACTGCTGTTTGCTATGGCAGGGCGGCTCCCGCCCTGCCATAGCAAACTCCTGCATTGCAGGGAAACCTGCTCTCGCTTCTACGAAGCAAAGCAGGATTGCTTTTCTACAAAGGGAGCTGCATGTCAGCAGTTCCCCTTGTGGAAAAGCAATGCCGGCTCCCGCAGGAGGCGGGGAGCCGGCGGGACCGTGGGGGCATTGGGGCTCCCCCCACGGTCCCCAACTGTGAGGCTATGCCCCGGGGGATGGGGTCCCCGGGGCCAAAAATGGCCAGGGAGGGGAGCCACGCGGCCCCCTCCCTTTTTTTTAAAAACAAAAAAAAAATGAGTTTGGCATGCCCCGGGGGATGGGGTCCCCGGGGCAAATATAAATTATTGGTAGTAGATGTTTTTATTTCTCGCTAAAGTTTGGAGTCGCGACCCTAGCGTGGCACTCAGCGCGGCCCCTGGTGTGAATGCGAGGGGTGCGCGGCTCCCAGCGCAGCCCCCTGGTGTGAATGCGAGGGGTGCGCGGCTCCCAGCGCGGCCCCTGGTGTGAACGCGAGGGGTGCGCGGCTCCGTTAGTCATGCTGGGTGCGCAACTCCAAGCAAAAATATATATATTTTTTTATATTAACCTAGGTTATATGTTGGGTTATTGAGTGGCTCTAAAAAGACGCCTTGTTTTCATTGGGAGATTGTTGTAGCTACATGTAAGTGCGGATGCAGAGCTTCAGGTTGTTGAGAAACACTCTGTTGCCTTGATCAGTGAAGTGTACTCCATCACTTCTGTAGATGCCATCCATATTGAAACGTAGATTGTTGTTATAGATGGAGCCCATCCTATGGTCTCTGAGGTAAGCAGAAACAGCTTTATTGACATTTTTCTAGCTTTCTCAATCTGAGGACAAAATTGATTGGACCACTTCCATTTCTATCTTTGGCATATGTTAGAGTATACAAAGACAGTTTGGGGGAAAAGCAACATCAATTCTGCAAAGGTGTCCTTCATTAGCAATTCCAGACCTACCCCAGTCAATGTGCCTAGGTCATTGCATCCACAGTGCACAATCATGAGGTCAGGGGCTTGGAGATGCAAAAAGGTTTTAACCAAAGGCATCAATTGGTGCCACTTTAATCCTCTCTGTCCAATCCATTTAATGTCTACATTTTGCAATGCTAGGTCTTTGTCAATACCTCTGTGTTCAGCATACCTTTTGCACCAGAATACATAGCTGTGCCCAACAATCCACACAGAAAGCATCTTGAAGGGATGTCTGTAGGTAATCAAAAGATGTCTGTAGCTGAGGTAGTCAGTTGGTAGAATGAGAGGTATCTAAAATGGTGGAGAAGATGCTGTTTTTAAGAAAGAAGAGAATTGATTGGCTGTTTAAGAACATTGTATATTCAAAAATAGGGTGCATTTTACTTTGTTTAAAAAGCAAGTTTCTTATTGGTTAGTAAAAAATATTTGAAAAGTACAGTAGAAAGGATAAGGTCATGTTCTGCACAGCCAACCACACCTGCTGTTTCCATTTGCAACATTGTGTGGTGAACTTGAAAATATGGTGAACTTGTGACCTGTCTGTTAAGTTGAATGTTGCATGACCTGTTGCTATGGAAACTGGCATTAAGCAGAAGGGGTGAAGAAGTCAGCTGATAAGGGTTATTATCTGTGACCAATGGAAATGTGTTTTACAATTTGAAAAACTCTGGGAAGCAATGTCATTTGTTGCTTATGTGTATTTGTATGGAAAAAGAGAGGGAAACCTTGCCATTACTGGTTTTACCTTGCAGAGTCTGGTGATTTATTTTGACTGTGTGTAAAAGAAAATCCTGTCTGAGTGTGTGAGATTTTTCATTCAACACATTTATTTGCAAGGTGAGTTATAATTTTTTGAGGTTTATTTAAAAAGATTTGACATTATTCTTAAACTGTGTTGATTGAAAAATATTATTAAATGTAGAGATGTATATTGGAATTAGTTTCATTGTACTTGAATATTGTTTAAAAAACAGTCTGTACAGTAATATGTGTATTTTTAAGATGATTACTGATGTAATTAATTAAGCTTGTTTTTTAAATCTGTTCAAAGGTATAGTTGAATGATGCCGCATATTTTTAGATAGTTGGTTGAAGATGCAGTACAAATGTGTAGTTTGAAAGATGTTCATATAAGGTGTAGTTTATTAGCCTTCATTTTTTCTTCTCTCTACAAAGGTATAGTTGAATGATACTGCATAATTATAGATATTTTGGTAAAGATGCCGCACAAGTGTGCTGTTTGAAAGATGATCATATAAGGTGTTATTAATTCGATTTCTGTTATTAGTTTGTACAGAAGGTAAAGTTAAATGATGCCATATATTTAAAGATAGAATGGTGAAATAAGGTGCTGTTAATTAGGTTTCTTTTTGTAGTCTAAGCAAAGGTATAGTTCAATGATGCCACATAAAAGCTGAAGATGTATAAAAAAAGTGTGGTTTTAAAAATGCTCATAAAAGGTGTTGTTAATTACCCTTCTTTCTTAAGTCTGTTGAGAGGTATAGTTTAATGATGTCGCATATTTGTAGATTGAATGGTCAAGATGTAACTCAAAACTAAACCACCACATATTACCTTTTCTGGTATGTTGTACTTATCTACTTAACTAGATAGTATGTAATGACTTATCTATGTGTTCAGATTCTACTTATACAGTTGTATGTATGCTTACTGAACTATTGAGAGGTGCCTGACCGATTACAGGAGTGCAAAGGTAGTGAATATGTGATTTTAAAACTACATGAGTAATGATTGACTGATTTCATATTATGCAATCACCCAGTTAGTATCCAAGCACTACCCATACACTTATGCAATGACCCAGGCACTAACTCATGCACTGCTACAATCCCTTGAGCACTACCTATGCATTCCAGCAATACCTGTGCACTCCCTGTGCACTCCTGCAATCACCCAGCCAGTCCTATGTCCTTATCTAATCACTCCGCCAGCACCCAAGCACTTATAAATTCACCATGCACTCTCCTTGCAGTACTCTAATCATCCAGTCACTACACATGTACTCATGCAATGACCCAGGCACTAACTGATGCATTGCTACAATCCCCTGAGCACTACCCATGTAGACCAGCAATACCCCTGTCACTCCCTGTGCACTCTTCCAATCACCCATCCAGTCCCATGTCCTTATCTAATCACTGCGCCAAAACCCAAACACTTATAAATTCACCATGCACTCTCCTTGCAGTACTCTAATCATCCAGTCACTACCCATGAACTAATGCAATGACTCAGGCACTAACTGATGCACTGCTACAATCCCCTGAGCACTACCCTTGAAGTCCAGCAATACCACTGTCACTCTCTGTGCACTCTTCCAATCACCCAGCCAGCACCATGTACTTATCCAATCACTCCGCCAAAACCCAAGCACTTATAAATTCACCTTGCACTCTCCTTGCAGTAATCTGACCATCCAGTCACTACCCATGTACTCATGCAATGACCCAGCCACTAACTCAGGCAGTGCTAGAATCCCCAGACCACTACCTATGCACTCCAGCAATTCCTCTGTCACTCCCTGGACACTCTTCCAATCACCCAGCCAGCACCATGTCCTTATCTAATCACTGCGCCAAAAGCCCAGCACTTATAAATTCAGCATGCACTCTCCTTGCAGTACTCTAATCATCCAGTCACTACCCATGTACTCATGCAAAGACCCAGGCACTAACTGATGCACTGCTACAATCCCCTGAGCACTACCCATGTAGTCCAGCAATACCCCTGTCACTCCCTGTCCACTCTTCCAATCACCCATCCAGTCTCATCTACTTATCTAATCACTGCGCCAAAACCCAAGCACTTATAAATTCAGCATGCACTCTCCTTGCAGTACTCTAATCATCCAGTCACTACCCATGTACTCATGCAATGACCCAGACACTAACTCATGCACTGCTACAATCCCCTGATCACTACCCATGTAGTCCAGCAATACCCCTGTTACTCCCTGTGCACTCTTCCAATCACCCAGCCACCACCATGTACTTATCCAATCACTCCGCCAAAACCCAAGCACTTATAAATTCACCATGCGCTCTCCTTGCAGTACTCTAATCATCCAGTCATTACCCATGTACTCATGCAATGACCCAGGCACTAACTGATGCACTGCTACAATCCTCTCAGCACTGCCCATGTAAAATCAGCAATACCCCTGTCACTCCCTGTGCACTCTTCCAATCACCCAGCCAGCACCATGTCCTTATCCAATCACTGCGCCAAAACCCAAGCACTTATAAATTCACCATGCACTCTCCTTGCAGTACTCTAATCATCCAGTCACTACCCATGTACTCATGCAATGACCCAGGCACTAACTGATGCACTGCTACAATCCCCTGAGCACTACCCATGTAGTCCAGCAATACCCCTGTCACTCCGTGTGCACTCTTCCAATCACCCAGCCAGCACCATGTACTTATCCAATCACTCCGCCAAAACCCAAGCACTTATAAATTCACCATGTGCTCTCCTTGCAGTACTCTGACGATCCAGTCACTACCCAGTCACTACCCATGTACTCATGCAATGATCCAGGCACTAACTGATGCACTGCTACAATCCCCTGAGCACTACCCATGTAGTCCAGCAATACCCCTGTCACTCCCTGTGCACTCTTCCAATCACCCATCTAGTCCGATGTCCTTATCTAATCACTGCCCCAAAACCCAAGCACTTATAAATTCACCATGCACTCTCCTTGCAGTACTCTAATCATCCAGTCACTACCCATGTACTCATGCAATGACCCAGGCACTAACTGATGCACTGCTACAATCCCCTGAGCACTACCCATGTAGTCCAGCAATACCCCTGTCACTCCCTGTGCACTCTTCCAATCATCCAGCCAGCACCATGTCTTTATCTAATCACTGCGCCAAAACCCAAGCACTTATAAATTCACCGTACACTCTCCTTGCAGTACTCTAATCGTCCAGTCACTACCCATGTACTCATGCAATGACCCAGGCACTAACTGATGCACTGCTACAATCCCCTGAGCACTACCCATGTAGTCCAGCAATACCCCTGTCACTCCCTGTGCACTCTTCCAATCACCCAGCCAGCACCATGTACTTATCCAATCACTCCGCCAAAACCCAAGCACTTATAAATTCACCATGTGCTCTCCTTGCAGTACTCTGACGATCCAGTCACTACCCAGTCACTACCCATGTACTCATGCAATGATCCAGGCACTAACTCAGGCAGTGCTACAATCCCCAGAGCACTACCTATGCACTCCAGCAATCTCTGTGTCACTCTCTGTAAAGTCTTCCAATCACCCAGCCAGCACCATGTACTTATCCAATCACTCCGCCAAAACCCAGGCACTTATAAATTCACCATGTACTTTCCTTGCAGTACTCTAATCATCCAGTCACTACCCATGTACTCTTGCAATGACCCAGGCAGTAACCGATGCACTGCTACAATCCCCTGAGCACTACCCATGTAGTCCAGCAATACCCCTGTCACTCCCTGTGCACTCTTCCAATCACCCATCCAGTCCCATGTCCTTATCCAATCACTCCGCCAAAACCCAAGCACTTATAAATTCACCATGCACTCTCCTTGCAGTACTCTAATCATCCAGTCACTACCCATGTACTCATGCAATGACCCAAGCACTAACTGATGCACTGGTACAATCCTCTCAGCACTACCCATGTAGTCCAGCAATACCCCTGTCACTCCCTGTGCACTCTTCCAATCACCCAGCCAGCACCATGTCCTTATCCAATCACTGCACCAAAACCCAAGCACTTATAAATTCACCATGCACTCTCCTTGCAGTACTCTAATCATCCAGTCACTACCCATGTACTCATGCAATGACCCAGGCACTAACTGATGCACTGCTACAATCCCCTGAGCACTACCCATGTAGTCCAGCAATACCCCTGTCACTCCCTGTGCACTCTTCCAATCACCCATCCAGTCCGATGTCCTTATCTAATCACTGCGCCAAAACCCAAGCACTTATAAATTCACCATGCACTCTCCTTGCAGTACTCTAATCATCCAGTCACTACCCATGTACTCATGCAATGACCCAGGCACTAACTGATGCACTGCTACAATCCCCTGAACACTACCCATGTAGTCCAGCAATACCCCTGTCACTCCCTGTGCACTCTTCCAATCACCCATCCAGTCCCATGTCCTTATCCAATCACTGCGCCAAAACCCAAGCACTTATAAATTCACCATGCACTCTCCTTGCAGTACTCTAATCATCCAGTCACTACCCATGTACTCATGCAATGACCCAGGCACTAACTGATGCACTGCTACAATCCCTGAGCACTACCCATGTAGTCCAGCAATACCCCTGTCACTCCCTGTGCACTCTTCCAATCACCCATCCAGTCCGATGTCCTTATCTAATCACTGCGCCAAAACCCAAGCACTTATAAATTCACCATGCACTCTCCTTGCAGTACTCTAATCATCCAGTCACTACCCATGTACTCATGCAATGACCCAGGCACTAACTGATGCACTGCTACAATCCCCTGAACACTACCCATGTAGTCCAGCAATACCCCTGTCACTCCCTGTGCACTCTTCCAATCACCCATCCAGTCCCATGTCCTTATCCAATCACTGCGCCAAAACCCAAGCACTTATAAATTCACCATGCACTCTCCTTGCAGTACTCTAATCATCCAGTCACTACCCATGCACTCATGCAATGATCCAGGCACTAACTGATGCAGTGCTACAATCCCTTGAGCACTACCTATGCAGTCCAGTAATCTCCCTGTTACTACCTATGCACTCCTCCAATAACCCAGCCAGTCCCATGTCCTTATCCAATCACTGCGCCAAAACCTAAGCACTTATAAATCCACTATACACTCTCCTTGCAGTACTCTAATCATCCAGTCACTACCCATGTACTCATGCAATGACCCAGCCACTAACTCAGGCAGTGCTAGAATCCCCAGACCACTACCTATGCACTCCAGCAATTCCTCTGTCACTCCCTGGACACTCTTCCAATCACCCAGCCAGCACCATGTCCTTATCTAATCACTGCGCCAAAAGCCCAGCACTTATAAATTCAGCATGCACTCTCCTTGCAGTACTCTAATCATCCAGTCACTACCCATGTACTCATGCAATGACCCAGGCACTAACTGATGCACTGCTACAATCCCCTGAGCACTACCCATGTAGTCCAGCAATACCCCTGTCACTCCCTGTCCACTCTTCCAATCACCCATCCAGTCTCATCTACTTATCTAATCACTGCGCCAAAACCCAAGCACTTATAAATTCAGCATGCACTCTCCTTGCAGTACTCTAATCATCCAGTCACTACCCATGTACTCATGCAATGACCCAGACACTAACTCATGCACTGCTACAATCCCCTGATCACTACCCATGTAGTCCAGCAATACCCCTGTTACTCCCTGTGCACTCTTCCAATCACCCAGCCACCACCATGTACTTATCCAATCACTCCGCCAAAACCCAAGCACTTATAAATTCACCATGCGCTCTCCTTGCAGTACTCTAATCATCCAGTCATTACCCATGTACTCATGCAATGACCCAGGCACTAACTGATGCACTGCTACAATCCTCTCAGCACTGCCCATGTAAAATCAGCAATACCCCTGTCACTCCCTGTGCACTCTTCCAATCACCCAGCCAGCACCATGTCCTTATCCAATCACTGCGCCAAAACCCAAGCACTTATAAATTCACCATGCACTCTCCTTGCAGTACTCTAATCATCCAGTCACTACCCATGTACTCATGCAATGACCCAGGCACTAACTGATGCACTGCTACAATCCCCTGAGCACTACCCATGTAGTCCAGCAATACCCCTGTCACTCCGTGTGCACTCTTCCAATCACCCAGCCAGCACCATGTACTTATCCAATCACTCCGCCAAAACCCAAGCACTTATAAATTCACCATGTGCTCTCCTTGCAGTACTCTGACGATCCAGTCACTACCCAGTCACTACCCATGTACTCATGCAATGATCCAGGCACTAACTGATGCACTGCTACAATCCCCTGAGCACTACCCATGTAGTCCAGCAATACCCCTGTCACTCCCTGTGCACTCTTCCAATCACCCATCTAGTCCGATGTCCTTATCTAATCACTGCCCCAAAACCCAAGCACTTATAAATTCACCATGCACTCTCCTTGCAGTACTCTAATCATCCAGTCACTACCCATGTACTCATGCAATGACCCAGGCACTAACTGATGCACTGCTACAATCCCCTGAGCACTACCCATGTAGTCCAGCAATACCCCTGTCACTCCCTGTGCACTCTTCCAATCATCCAGCCAGCACCATGCCTTTATCTAATCACTGCGCCAAAACCCAAGCACTTATAAATTCACCGTACACTCTCCTTGCAGTACTCTAATCGTCCAGTCACTACCCATGTACTCATGCAATGACCCAGGCACTAACTGATGCACTGCTACAATCCCCTGAGCACTACCCATGTAGTCCAGCAATACCCCTGTCACTCCCTGTGCACTCTTCCAATCACCCAGCCAGCACCATGTACTTATCCAATCACTCCGCCAAAACCCAAGCACTTATAAATTCACCATGTGCTCTCCTTGCAGTACTCTGACGATCCAGTCACTACCCAGTCACTACCCATGTACTCATGCAATGATCCAGGCACTAACTCAGGCAGTGCTACAATCCCCAGAGCACTACCTATGCACTCCAGCAATCTCTGTGTCACTCTCTGTAAAGTCTTCCAATCACCCAGCCAGCACCATGTACTTATCCAATCACTCCGCCAAAACCCAGGCACTTATAAATTCACCATGTACTTTCCTTTGCAGTACTCTAATCATCCAGTCACTACCCATGTACTCTTGCAATGACCCAGGCAGTAACCGATGCACTGCTACAATCCCCTGAGCACTACCCATGTAGTCCAGCAATACCCCTGTCACTCCCTGTGCACTCTTCCAATCACCCATCCAGTCCCATGTCCTTATCCAATCACTCCGCCAAAACCCAAGCCCTTATAAATTCACCATGCACTCTCCTTGCAGTACTCTAATCATCCAGTCACTACCCATGTACTCATGCAATGACCCAAGCACTAACTGATGCACTGGTACAATCCTCTCAGCACTACCCATGTAGTCCAGCAATACCCCTGTCACTCCCTGTGCACTCTTCCAATCACCCAGCCAGCACCATGTCCTTATCCAATCACTGCACCAAAACCCAAGCACTTATAAATTCACCATGCACTCTCCTTGCAGTACTCTAATCATCCAGTCACTACCCATGCACTCATGCAATGATCCAGGCACTAACTGATGCAGTGCTACAATCCCTTGAGCACTACCTATGCAGTCCAGTAATCTCCCTGTTACTACCTATGCACTCCTCCAATAACCCAGCCAGTCCCATGTCCTTATCCAATCACTGCGCCAAAACCTAAGCACTTATAAATCCACTATACACTCTCCTTGCAGTACTCTAATCATCCAGTCACTACCCATGTACTCATGCAATGACCCAGCCACTAACTCAGGCAGTGCTAGAATCCCCAGACCACTACCTATGCACTCCAGCAATTCCTCTGTCACTCCCTGGACACTCTTCCAATCACCCAGCCAGCACCATGTCCTTATCTAATCACTGCGCCAAAAGCCCAGCACTTATAAATTCAGCATGCACTCTCCTTGCAGTACTCTAATCATCCAGTCACTACCCATGTACTCATGCAATGACCCAGGCACTAACTGATGCACTGCTACAATCCCCTGAGCACTACCCATGTAGTCCAGCAATACCCCTGTCACTCCCTGTCCACTCTTCCAATCACCCATCCAGTCTCATCTACTTATCTAATCACTGCGCCAAAACCCAAGCACTTATAAATTCAGCATGCACTCTCCTTGCAGTACTCTAATCATCCAGTCACTACCCATGTACTCATGCAATGACCCAGACACTAACTCATGCACTGCTACAATCCCTGATCACTACCCATGTAGTCCAGCAATACCCCTGTTACTCCCTGTGCACTCTTCCAATCACCCAGCCACCACCATGTACTTATCCAATCACTCCGCCAAAACCCAAGCACTTATAAATTCACCATGCGCTCTCCTTGCAGTACTCTAATCATCCAGTCATTACCCATGTACTCATGCAATGACCCAGGCACTAACTGATGCACTGCTACAATCCTCTCAGCACTGCCCATGTAAAATCAGCAATACCCCTGTCACTCCCTGTGCACTCTTCCAATCACCCAGCCAGCACCATGTCCTTATCCAATCACTGCGCCAAAACCCAAGCACTTATAAATTCACCATGCACTCTCCTTGCAGTACTCTAATCATCCAGTCACTACCCATGTACTCATGCAATGACCCAGACACTAACTCATGCACTGCTACAATCCCCTGATCACTACCCATGTAGTCCAGCAATACCCCTGTTACTCCCTGTGCACTCTTCCAATCACCCAGCCACCACCATGTACTTATCCAATCACTCCGCCAAAACCCAAGCACTTATAAATTCACCATGCGCTCTCCTTGCAGTACTCTAATCATCCAGTCATTACCCATGTACTCATGCAATGACCCAGGCACTAACTGATGCACTGCTACAATCCTCTCAGCACTGCCCATGTAAAATCAGCAATACCCCTGTCACTCCCTGTGCACTCTTCCAATCACCCAGCCAGCACCATGTCCTTATCCAATCACTGCGCCAAAACCCAAGCACTTATAAATTCACCATGCACTCTCCTTGCAGTACTCTAATCATCCAGTCACTACCCATGTACTCATGCAATGACCCAGGCACTAACTGATGCACTGCTACAATCCCCTGAGCACTACCCATGTAGTCCAGCAATACCCCTGTCACTCCGTGTGCACTCTTCCAATCACCCAGCCAGCACCATGTACTTATCCAATCACTCCGCCAAAACCCAAGCACTTATAAATTCACCATGTGCTCTCCTTGCAGTACTCTGACGATCCAGTCACTACCCAGTCACTACCCATGTACTCATGCAATGATCCAGGCACTAACTGATGCACTGCTACAATCCCCTGAGCACTACCCATGTAGTCCAGCAATACCCCGGTCACTCCCTGTGCACTCTTCCAATCACCCATCTAGTCCGATGTCCTTATCTAATCACTGCCCCAAAACCCAAGCACTTATAAATTCACCATGCACTCTCCTTGCAGTACTCTAATCATCCAGTCACTACCCATGTACTCATGCAATGACCCAGGCACTAACTGATGCACTGCTACAATCCCCTGAGCACTACCCATGTAGTCCAGCAATACCCCTGTCACTCCCTGTGCACTCTTCCAATCATCCAGCCAGCACCATGCCTTTATCTAATCACTGCGCCAAAACCCAAGCACTTATAAATTCACCGTACACTCTCCTTGCAGTACTCTAATCGTCCAGTCACTACCCATGTACTCATGCAATGACCCAGGCACTAACTGATGCACTGCTACAATCCCCTGAGCACTACCCATGTAGTCCAGCAATACCCCTGTCACTCCCTGTGCACTCTTCCAATCACCCAGCCAGCACCATGTACTTATCCAATCACTCCGCCAAAACCCAAGCACTTATAAATTCACCATGTGCTCTCCTTGCAGTACTCTGACGATCCAGTCACTACCCAGTCACTACCCATGTACTCATGCAATGATCCAGGCACTAACTCAGGCAGTGCTACAATCCCCAGAGCACTACCTATGCACTCCAGCAATCCCTGTGTCACTCTCTGTAAAGTCTTCCAATCACCCAGCCAGCACCATGTACTTATCCAATCACTCCGCCAAAACCCAGGCACTTATAAATTCACCATGTACTTTCCTTGCAGTACTCTAATCATCCAGTCACTACCCATGTACTCTTGCAATGACCCAGGCAGTAACCGATGCACTGCTACAATCCCCTGAGCACTACCCATGTAGTCCAGCAATACCCATGTCACTCCCTGTGCACTCTTCCAATCACCCATCCAGTCCCATGTCCTTATCCAATCACTCCGCCAAAACCCAAGCCCTTATAAATTCACCATGCACTCTCCTTGCAGTACTCTAATCATCCAGTCACTACCCATGTACTCATGCAATGACCCAAGCACTAACTGATGCACTGGTACAATCCTCTCAGCACTACCCATGTAGTCCAGCAATACCCCTGTCACTCCCTGTGCACTCTTCCAATCACCCAGCCAGCACCATGTCCTTATCCAATCACTGCACCAAAACCCAAGCACTTATAAATTCACCATGCACTCTCCTTGCAGTACTCTAATCATCCAGTCACTACCCATGTACTCATGCAATGACCCAGGCACTAACTGATGCACTGCTACAATCCCTGAGCACTACCCATGTAGTCCAGCAATACCCCTGTCACTCCCTGTGCACTCTTCCAATCACCCATCCAGTCCGATGTCCTTATCTAATCACTGCGCCAAAACCCAAGCACTTATAAATTCACCATACACTCTCCTTGCAGTACTCTAATCATCCAGTCACTACCCATGTACTCATGCAATGACCCAGGCACTTACTGATGCACTGCTACAATCCCCTGAACACTACCCATGTAGTCCAGCAATACCCCTGTCACTCCCTGTGCACTCTTCCAATCACCCATCCAGTCCCATGTCCTTATCCAATCACTGCGCCAAAACCCAAGCACTTATAAATTCACCATGCACTCTCCTTGCAGTACTCTAATCATCCAGTCACTACCCATGTACTCATGCAATGACCCAGGCACTAACTGATGCACTGCTACAATCCCTGAGCACTACCCATGTAGTCCAGCAATACCCCTGTCACTCCCTGTGCACTCTTCCAATCACCCATCCAGTCCGATGTCCTTATCTAATCACTGCGCCAAAACCCAAGCACTTATAAATTCACCATGCACTCTCCTTGCAGTACTCTAATCATCCAGTCACTACCCATGTACTCATGCAATGACCCAGGCACTAACTGATGCACTGCTACAATCCCCTGAACACTACCCATGTAGTCCAGCAATACCCCTGTCACTCCCTGTGCACTCTTCCAATCACCCGTCCAGTCCCATGTCCTTATCCAATCACTGCGCCAAAACCCAAGCACTTATAAATTCACCATGCACTCTCCTTGCAGTACTCTAATCATCCAGTCACTACCCATGCACTCATGCAATGATCCAGGCACTAACTGATGCAGTGCTACAATCCCTTGAGCACTACCTATGCAGTCCAGTAATCTCCCTGTTACTACCTATGCACTCCTCCAATAACCCAGCCAGTCCCATGTCCTTATCCAATCACTGCGCCAAAACCTAAGCACTTATAAATCCACTATACACTCTCCTTGCAGTACTCTAATCATCCAGTCACTACCCATGTACTCATGCAATGACCCAGGCACTAACTCATGCACTGCTACAATTCCCTGAGCACTACCCATGTAGTTCAGCAATACCCCTGTCACTCCCTGTGCACTCTTCCAATCACCCAGCAAGTACCATGTCCTTATCTAATCACTGCGCCAAAACCCAAGCACTTATAAATTCACCATGGACTCTCCTTGCAGTACTCTAATCATCCAGTCACTACCCATGTACTCATGCAATGACACAGGCACTAACTGATGCACTGCTACAATCCCCTGTCCACTACCCATGCAGTCCTCTAAACACCTAAACACTACTCATTCACTCCTCCAATTATCCAGGTACTACCTGTATAGTGCAGCAAACCCAATCTGATTTCAAAACAAAGCATTTAATTGGTTTTTATGTAGAACGTGTTTGTGTAGTAATAGAATAGTATATTTCTATATAGTTATATTAATATTATATATATATATATATTTTTTTCCAGATATTCTTCATCATCATTAAAAAGACTTACGATGACCAAAAAACAGAAAAGAGGAAACAAGAAAAAAAGAATATTATTTAAAGAAAAGACAACAGCAAGAATTAGATGAACTACAACATGTGGGAAATAAGAAAAAGTCTTGCGGTAAGAGAACAAAAGAATTTATTAAAAGACTTTCAAGGACTAGAAACAGTTTGCACAATGTAGAAAGTAGAAAAAATATCTCAAGAACAAAGAAGAATGACAAATTAATGGCAAATCACGTTCTGAAAAAATAATCTATGGTAAAAGAAGAAAGAATCAATTTGATGAAATAAGGAAACAAATGTTTCACAATAGAGTTGTACATAATTTATTAAAAGATGGTAAGAAATATAAAAAAAGATCAGCATTTTATAAAAAGAAGAAACAGATTGAAACTATTGTTGAAAAGGCTTTTGAATTAAAAAGGAAATTTTTAATTTTAGTTTTAAACAGAATTCGATCATTAGATAAGCCAATACGTTTTATGAAGGCCAAAAGTAAAAAGAAGAGACTAATTAACAGAGCTAACTTTTGTGATATTTTTTTGGGTGAATGGAGCTATTTTCAAACCAATACATTAGTTCACGCAGTTGATACCAGTGGTCGTGCTTATGAAGTGAAGAACGGTTGTGCAATTGAAAAAGAAAAGATGGTTCCTAGAAATGTAGAAGAAGTGATAGCTGATGAAGTTCTAGGGAGACGTACTAAAGCCCCAGTGTATACTTGGGATTGTAGTAGTATTTGTAGTACACGACAGGAGTCTATTGATATTTTACTGAAATTTCTTACGAGCATACAGTAACAAAAGTGTTAAACAAAAGATTAAGATGCTGCAAGGATTAGATCCTTGCAAAGTGAGAAAAATACTGGTTTGCAAGGTCATTCTCTGGCTTGTCTTTCTAGAAAAGTGTGTCAAAGGGCCAGATGTAACATGCGAAATAGCGATCGCAAACGCTGAAATTCGCAGAATATCAGCGTTTGCGATCACTATTTAGCTGTGTGCTATGTAGGTAGGCAAATACCTACTTGCAAAATAAGGAATTGCAAAAATTGCGATTCCTTATTTTGCACAAGCATTTAGAGAATCGCAATTTGCGATTCCCTAAATCCTATGCTAGTAGGCATCGCAAATTGCGATATTGCCTTAAGGAATCGCAAATTACCACCAACTCGAAGTTGGTGGTAAGTTGCGATTTCCTTTAAAAAGCACTTTTTGGTTATTTCAAGTGTCATGTGGCACACATACATGCCCTTAGGGCATGTATGTGTGCCACAAGTGCACACATGCACAATTCAGGGGTGCAACAGGGTGTCCTTTGGAACCCTTGCACCCTTGAATAGTGCGCGCAGAATTTGCAGTACCTACTGGGTACTCTCAAATTGCGCAGCAATTTCATTCATTCCTATGGGCCTCTTGGCCCATAGGAATGAATGGGAAGCCATTCCTTATTTGCGACTCGCAATTTGCGAGTCGCAAATAAGGAATGTGTAGGAATCGCTAAAATTATTGGGATTCCTACCTACATAGCATTTTGCGAGTCCTTAATAGCGATTCCCTAAAATTCGCTATTAAGGACTCGCTAAACTGATTTTACCTACATCTGGCCCAAAGTGTTTTTCATCATTTCAGAATGTTAGCAGTACATCACTCTCAAGTGCACAAGTTGGTAAGAAGATTGTACTATGCAAAAAGTCCATCAATAATTTTAAGTGATTTAAATAGTGCTCTTTTGCATGGGTCAGTATCAGATGTAAAAAAGTCTGTGATAAAATAGAGTTTCGTTACTTTGGTCCTGAACAAGAGTGTAGAGAAAGTGAGACATTGATAGAAGTAGGTGTTGAAGAAGACGTGGAAGATAGAAGTACTGAGAAGTTTGAAGAAATTACGAAGTTTAAGGTAATTTGTTGTGAAAGACCAAATTATGTTTGTATTTGTTCTCGACTTAACTCACTATAAAAATCAAACTAGAAATGTTGATCTGTATTTAAAAAGTGAAAAAGAAAACAATGATAAGAGGAAGGAATTTGCAACTTATTTGTTGGTAGAAGATTGCTTTGATTTGGGTAGTGATCAACGTATTTGTAAATATTGTTATACCAAATTAGAGGATAACAAAATGCCAGCTAGAGCTGTACATAATAACCTAGAGTTGGTAAGTATTCCTCCAGAGCTGGTAGATTTAAATACTTATGAGTCCATTCTAATTCAATCTGTGCACCCGTTTCAGGCTATTGTTCGTATGGAGCCTAAAACAGGTAAGTTGCCTCCCACAGATTTACAAAGAGGATTAAAGGAAGAGTTGTGTATTTACCTTTAGATTTAAACAAAAATATTGAAACTATTGGTGTAGAGAAAGAGGACACTGAACCTCTAGTTATTCTAGTTAATGGTGTTCCTACAAAGAGTCAGAAAATATGGCAAGAACTAGTAGATGTGAGCAAAGTGCAAAAGGCTACGTTATATCTCATAAAAAATAATGATTACTACAAAAATGTGTGTGTGGAAGAAGAAGAAATAGTTTTAGGAGAAGATAGCGAAATTTCAAGTGGCCAAATTGAAAAGTGGACATGTCCAAAAGTGAAGAAATTTATGAACATTATAGTGTACATCCTTTACATTCCAAAGAAGTCATGGGAAATACTATTGAATTATTCCAAATGAAGAAAGCGAAGGGGACTCCAATGAGTGTTTGGGAAAAAAGTTTGGAAGCTCGTTGTTTTCCACAGCTGTTCCCCACTGGAAAAGGTGGACGATATGACGAACGACCAGTACAGATTCCCGCATCAGAATATCAAACAACAAGATTGTACTCAGAAGATCCAAGATTTCGACAATGTATCCCATATATATTTAATCTTTTGTTTGAAAGTGACTTGTCTGGACTTTCATATGCAGTCAACCACATATTAAAAACAGGAGTTCATCTTCAAAATGTTTCTGCAAAGGAACTCATGGACAAAGTACATCAGAGAGATGATCACTTAGAATCTCAATTGATTAATTTGATGGCGTGTCAACGTGGTACTAATGAGTATTGGTATCGTCGTCATGGAGAACTTAAATGTAGGTTAAGGAACTTAGGAACTCCTACGTGGTTTGTTACGCTAAGCTGTGCTGAATACGCATGGGACGATTTACTTGAATTTCTTCGAGAAGCAAATTCAAATATTAAAAACATTGAATTCAAGACACCTGGAGAACTGTGTTCCTTGGATCCTGTAAATGTGTGCAGATATTTTAATCATAGGTTTCAAGCTATGATGTCTTTTATCCGCAATAAAAACAATCCTCCTCTTGGAGAAGTTATTGATTTCTTTTGGAGAAAGGAGTATCAAGCTAGAGGTGCTCCTCATATACATATGCTTTTATGGATCAAGGATGCACCCAAATTTGGAACTGATTCGGATGAGACTGTTTTATCTTTTATTGAAGACTATGTTACATGTGCTATACCAAAAACAAGAGAAGAAAACAGCTTAAGACAACAAGTTTTACGGTTTCAAACTCATCGATGTGGCAAATACTGTCAACGGAAATACAAGTCAAAGGAAAAGTTTTATACCAAATGTCGTTTTGGATTTCCACGTCCAGTAATATCCAAAGGAAGAGTCAACAGTTTCATGTCAGCAGTGAGGCATACTATCACTAGAAAATCTCCCAAAAACACTTACAATTTAAAAAGAAGTGAACAATCAAAGTATATTAATGATTATAATCCAGTTATTTTGTCGATGTGGAATGCTAATATGGATATCCAGTATGTTGCGGATAATTCCATTGCTGTTGCTCGGTATGTAACGTCATACATAACAAAATCTGAAAAGACGGAGTTGAAAGAAATGTGGGAAGAAATTTGCCAAGAGAAGACTCTTAGTAAGAAATTGTACAGCTTTAGTTTGAAGATGCTGTCCCATCGAGAGATTGGATCCTACGAATGTTCGGATCGGTTGTCGTCTGCAAGTTTATATTCAAAGTCAAGAGGAATCATTTGGGTCTTGCTTGCAACCCGAAATCGAGTACTTAAATCTATACAAGAAATCGAATATTTAGCATTACATGAACCGGAAAGCACAGATATTGTTAAAACAAACATGTTGGATACGTACTATCCAAATAGAAGTCCCCATCTTGAAAACACATGTCTCTATGAAGTACTGCAATATTACAGCTTTAAGAGAAATATTACAGAGAACATAAATGAAGAAAAATATGCAGTGATTGGTTCAGAAGGATGTTTGGTGAAACATAGTAAAGGAAATCTGATTAATCACAGGAAACTGAGTTGCGATACACCTGATAAAAGGGAATTTTACTATTTAGCACTTCTGCAACTCTTCAAGCCTTGGCGTACTGAAATGGAATTACTTGGAGATTTTCAGTGCTATGAAGATTCTTTTAATGCATGTAAAGATAGCATTGAATGCACAGTTTTTCCAAATTATCTCCAAATGTTGAATGAAGAAATTGAACAGGAAGCTAGTATTGCAGTTGAGATTGCTAGAGACAGTTCTCAAGATAGTCAAAGTTCTGCTCCACTCAGTCAAGATCCACTAGGACAACCAATTCTTGAAAATGAAGCAGCAATCGCCATGAGTGAAGTGGAAACAGCAATGCATCAAGCTCAACACGATATTATGGACTTAGGAAACTTGGAAGAACAACTAAATATTGAACAGAAAGAAATATATCAGCAAGTGACACAACAGATCGACCATGGTTTTCTTCATGAAAAAAAGAATGCACATGCACATCTTTTAAACCTATTCAAATGTATATCAGTGGTCAAGCTGGTACAGGAAAAAGTTTCTTAATTAAAGTTTTGACGAGTTATTTACAGAAAACCACTGAATCACATTTATCTTGTGTTGTAACAGCTCCAACTGGGTTAGCAGCACACAACATTAAAGGAATTACATTACATCGCTTACTAATGCTACCTGTTGAACATGAAAACAAGTTGGAATATCACAAGCTTTCTGGAGAAGCTTGTTTGGAAGTTTCAAGAGTACTAAAGAAAATGAAACTTCTGATTATTGATGAGGTGAGCATGGTCTCAAACTTAATGCTTGCCTTTGTGCATTTAAGAATGCAGCAAATTTTAAAAACAGAATACGATGTCTTATTTGGAGGAAAACATGTGATAGTTTTCGGCGATCTACTGCAACTTACTCCTGTAAAAGGGCAACCAGTATTTAAAACACTTGTGCATGAAGACACCAGAAAGTCTTTGGGAAGTATTGGAAATGTGAACATTTGGTCATATTTTGAATACAAAGAACTTATTAAAAATATGCGACAGGCAAGTGATGAAGATTATGGAAGCATTCTTCAAGATATAAGAATTGGTGTATTGACAGAACATGGTAAAGAAGCTTTGCAAAGTCGGCTACTTACAAACTTGTTTCCAAATGAAAATGTTGCTCCGGAAATAATATACAAAAAATTGGAGAAAATAAATCTATAATCTGCCTAATGCCAACACTGCGAGAGTGTTCTACATTCAATGAAGAACTTTTAAAGCTGGAAAAACAACAAATAATAAAAATGGAAGCCATTGATAAAATAGAGCACGAAGGAATTACTATTATTTTGACAGAAAAATTAAAAACAAAATTGGATTCATTGGAAAAATCTATATGGTTTAGAAAAGAATTTATATGTATGTGAAAACTGTCGGGTAATTTTACGGTGTAATTTGGATGTGGAAAAAGGTTTAGTAAATGGAGCAATGGGAAAAGTTGTTGATTTCGTTATTTTATCAAAATAGAGATGGAATTGAATTTTTAAAGATTACATTTGATCAGATTGAAGAAGTAAAACAGATTGGACGTTGTTCTGTTCATTTTTTGCTTGTTAAAGATTTGTATGTTCGTAGAAAACAGTTTCCTCTTTCTTTAGCATATGCGGTGACCATTCATAAATCTCAAGGTTTAAGTGTAGACAGTGCTTTGGTAAACATTGGAAGTATCGTGTTTAAAGAGGGAATGGCATATGTTGCATTGTCCTGAGTCAGAACTTTATCTGGATTGTATTTGATTGATTTTGATGAGAGAAAGATTAGTGCAGATGCAAATTGTGTAAGAGAGTATAATCGGTTAAGAAGACTGTATGCTCCCAACTTAGGTGAATATCCTGTATATGAAAAGCGTGTAGTATGTCGAAAACGAACATATGAGAAACTCTGTAGTGAGGTTGGAAAGAAGAAAAAAATCAAGAGAATGTTGAGATTCCAAACAAAAGAAAAAGGACACTGTTGAAGAGATTGTAGGATATCAGTTAGAAAATAGTTCAGGTATCAACTGCTATGCTAATGTAGTTGTGAATATCGTATTTTTTCTAGAAAATCTCCAACAACAAATTATGGAGAATCGTGAAAAAGGTTTTGTTCCTTGTTGCATTCTATTTTTGAAAACTTGAGAACTGATAAAACTAAAATCCAAAGTGTTTCTGGCATTCGGAATCTTCTGGATATATGTTCTGGTTCTTCACAATTTACACAGAATGTACAGCAAGATGCTCAGGAATTTCTTATGTTTATGCTTGCAGTATTGGAAGATGAAGGAATACAAATTGAAAATCTGTTTGGACTTCGTTACAGATGGGAACATGAATGTGAAGATTGTACATTTACTTCTACCACTAACATAGACACTGAAAGATTCATATATTTGACAATACCAGATTGTAAAACAGTGTCTTTTAACAAATTAGTTAAATCAGCTAATCAAAATATGGAGTGTAGTCACTGCAAATCAGAAATGTTATCAACATTATTTATAGAAAGATTTGGACAATATATCATTTTAATGATACAACGTTGTAGAGCAGATGGAAGAAAATTGGAAACTTTAATTAAAAATTTTGTAGCAAGTCAACTATCAATATCAGGAAGAACTTTCAAAGCAGTAGCAATTATTTTCCACGATGGACCTTCTACAACATCTGGACACTACACTGTCTATTTAAAGTGCAATAAAGGATGGACACATTGTAATGATGCCCATTTGCTTTTCAAATATCGGTTGCCTAATGAATTACCAAATTCATACCTAATAATTTTGATGCCAAAGTTCTGAGAACATCATTCGGCCTATTGGGAAGATGTCAATATGAATTAATGAGATTATTTTGGATATTTTCAATACAAAGGATTTCAGAAATATCATTCGGCCTATTTGGAAGATGTCAATATGAATTAAGAAGTTTATTTTTGGTATTCTCACTGCAAATGATTTCAAGAACATCATTTCGACTATAGGGAAGATATCAAGAATTGCTGATTCAATTATCGTTTCTGTTCTTTGATATTGTATTTAGAAAAGTGTCTTAGAAAGAAGCATTTCATATATTTGATCTTTGTATTATATGCAATGTTATTGAGGATGTTTATTTTAGGAAATGTGAACACATAGTTGAGTTTGTTGTAGATATTTTGAACACAGATTTGTTTTTTTTAACAATCTTATTGATTGTATTTTTTTGCCCGCTGTTACATGATGAGCAACATAGAAATCACTGTCTATGGTGAAATTCAATAGATTCTGAGAACAGCAAAAAGGCAAACTGAATATGTTATTTAATGGTAAAATTATGTTGTGTACTTTAAACTATAATATTATATGTTATAACTGTATTTTTTCTTCTCTTTTACAGACCAAAATTCTAAAGTTTGAAAGTTTTTAAAATTTAGATTATAAAAAACAACTACAAAAATTGTTTCAAAGACTTTCATATCTACTATCGAAAAGGTAAGATAAAGTAACCCAAACACTATCCATGCACTACTACATTCACCTCTCCACTATCCATACAGTCCTCTAACCACCTAGACACTGCTCATTCACACCTTCAATTCCCCAGGTAGTACCCATGCAGTCCAGCAATCACCCTGTCACTCCCCATGCACTCCTCCAGTCACCCAGCCAGTACCATGTACTAATCCAATCACTCCGCCAATACCCAAGCACTTATAAATTCACTCAGGCACTCTCCTTGCTGTACTCTAATCATTCAGTCTTTAGCCATGTACTCATGCAATGACCCAGGCACTAACTGATGCACTGCTACAATCCCTGGAGCACTACCTATGCACTCCAGCAATCCCCCTGTCACTCCCTGTATACTCTTCCAATCACCCAGCCAGCACCATGTCCTTATCCAATCACTGTGCCAAAACCCAAGCACTTATAAATTCACAATGCACTCTCCTTGCAGTACTCTGACCATCCAGTCACTACCCATGAACTCATGCAATAACTCAGGCACTAGCTCAGGCAGTGCTACAATCCCCAGACCACTACCTATGCACTCCAGCAATCCCTCTGTCACTCCCTGTACACTCTTCCAATTATCCAGCCAGCACCATGTCCTTATCCAATCACTGCGCCAAAACCCAAGCACTTATAAATTCACCATGCACTCTCCTTGCAGTACTCTAATCATCCAGTCACTACCCATGTACTCATGCAATGACCCAGGCACTAACTGATGCACTGCTACAATCCCTTGAGCACTACCTATGCAGTCCAGTAATCTCCCTATTTCTACCTATGCACTCCTCCAATCACCCAGCCAGTCCCATGTCCTTATCCAATCACTGCGCCAAAACCCAAGCACATATAAATTCACCATACACTCTCCTCACAGTACTCTAATCATCCAGTCACTACCCATGTACTCATGTAATGACCCAGTCACTATCACATGCACTGCTACAATCCCCTGAGCACTACCCATGTAGTCCACCAATACCCCTGTTACTACCTATGCACTCCTCCAGTCACCCAGCCACTACCATGTACTAATCCAAACACTCCGCCAATACCCAAGCACTTATAAATTCACTCAGGCACTCTCCTTGCAGTATTCTAATCATTCAGTCAGTAGCCATGTACTCATGCAATGATCCAGGCACTAACTGATCACTGCTGCTATCCCCTATGCACTACCCATGCAGTCCTCTAACCACTTACACACTTCTCATTCGCTCTTTCAATTACCCATGTAGTACCCATGCAGTCCAGTAATCACCCTGTCACTCCCCGTGCACTCCTCCAGTCACCCAGCCACTACCATGTACTAATCCAAACACTCCACCAATACCCAAGCACTTATAAATTCACTCAGGCACTCTCCTTCCAGTATTCTAATCATTCAGTCAGTAGCCATGTACTCATGCAATGATCCAGGTACTAACACATGCACTGTTACAATCCCTGTGCACTACCCATGCAGTCCTCTAACCACCTACACATTTCTCATTCGCTCCTTCAATTCCCCTGGTAGTACCCATGCAGTCCAGCAATCACCCTGTCACTCCCCGTGCACTCCTCCCGTCACCCAGCCACTACCATGTACTAATCCAAACACTCCGCCAATACCCAAGCACTTATAAATTCACCGCGCACTCTCCTTGCAGTACTCTAATCATCCACTCAGTACCCATGTACTCATGCAATGACCCAGTCACTAACACATGCACTGCTGCTATCCCCTATGCAATACCCATACAGTCCTCTAACCACTTACACACTTCTCATTCGCTCCTTCAATTCCCCAGGTAGTATCCATGCAGTCCACCAATCACACTGTCACTCCCCGTGCACTCCTCTAGTCTCCCAACCACTACCATGTACTAATCCAAACACTCGCCAATACCCAAGCACTTATAAATTCACTCAGGCACTCTCCTTGCAGTATTCTAATCATTCAGTCAGTAGCCATGTACTCATGCAATGATCCAGGCACTAACTGATCACTGCTACAATCCCCTATGCACTACCCATACAGTCCTCTAACCACTTACACACTTCTCATTCGCTCCTTCAATTCTCCTGGTAGTACCCATGCAGTCCAGCAATCACCCTGTCACTCCCCGTGCACTCCTCCAGTCACCCAGCCACTACCATGTACTAATCCAAACACTCCGCCAATACCCAAGCACTTATAAATTCACCACGCACTCTCCTTGCAGTACTCTAATCATCCACTCAGTACCCATGTACTCATGCAGAGATCCAGTCACTAACACATGCACTGCTGCAATCCCCTATGCACTACCCATGCAGTCCTCTAACCACTTACACACTTCTCATTCGCTCCTTCAATTCCCCAGGTAGTACCCATACAGTCCAGCAATCACACTGTCACTCCCCGTGCACTCCTCCAGTCACCCAGCCACTACCATGTACTAATCCAAACACTCCGCCAATACCCAAGCACTTATAAATTCACCACACACTCTCCTTGCAGTACTCTAATCATCCAGTCACTACCGATGTACTCATGCAATGACCCAGGCACTAACCATCACGTTACCACTACTCAAACATTCATAAAATAACCAGATAGTAGACTTGCAACTCTCCAATCACCCACACAGTGTCCATACTCTCATGCAATCACTTAAGTAATTTTTCTTTTTTAACTAGTAGAGGTGGTTCCGTAAGAACAGTTTTTTTTTCAGAACAATGTTAATTTTTTGTTTGTTATTTTGTAACTTTTTTTGTGTGTTTTTTATTTTAAAAACAACAGACAAAAATGAAGATCAGGAAACGATCTCTCCAACAAAAACAAAAGCACATTATAAAAAGAAAAATTAACATTTATGTGCTTCTAGAGCAGCAGAGATAACGTCCACAAACTGCTCTCCAATACAGAGTTTGGTGTCGCACTTAATGCAACTAACTGCTGCATTTAAAAATTCAGGAAGAATGTGGGGCCTTGGAGCAGGTGGAAGCTGTGCTGACATAGATGGAGCATTTCTATCTCGTTCGGCAGCAGCATTTAACTCTCTTCTCCTCTCCTCTCTTGCCAGGTGTACCGGGTGTATAGTCTCAGATGTTTCTTCATGCTGCTGGTACCACATGAATATTTTTTATCTGACCCTCTAGACAGCACTCTCTGGCAAATAATGCACGTAACTTTTCGGGCGTTCACCTTTTTTTCGCCCTGAGGAACGGTGAAAAAAGCCCACACAATGCTTTCTTTCTTCTTCTTGCCCTGGTCCACCATCTGTTCTTCCTCCTCAATGGCCAAAGGATCAACTTCAGCAAGACTGGAAGCCATAGTTGTTTTATAAAATAAAGAAACACACAAAAAAGGTAAACTTTTAAAGAGAAGCAGGAAACAGGTCTTGTCTCTATGAAAGACAAAAAATATGGGGAATATCAAGAGGATGGATCCTCCCTCTTCCACAATGAAATTGAATTAAACCAATCAGATTCTTTTTTTCTTGTGCTGACATGAAGTCGTGTAGGGTGCACGCACCCGTCACGCACCCATCGCGCACCCGCGAAATATCGTATACATGATTATACACTAAAAATAGAAATTTCTATAAACTTTTAATAAGTATATTAGCAAAACTGTTCACTCTAATATCATAATCAAAGTTTCAATAGTCATTTTTTCAAGTTTTAAAATACGCCAAAGTCGCGACCCCGGCGCAATCACGGCGCGACCCCGGAAATACGTGCGGGGAGGAGTTGCGCACACTACGCGCATACGCCGCCCATACAGCAAATTTACTTTCGAACAGATTATATTGAAAATATATTGAAAATAATAGTTTAAAAATACTTTTGTAAATAAATTTAGACAAACACGTAAATCAAAACTTTTATTCATAATTAATTTAAAGATATTTCATACTTTACAAATTACGCCGAAGTCGCGACCCCGCGCGACTTTTCAAAATGGCTACGAGAATGCGCGCAGCCATCGTGTAGGGTGCGCGTAGGGTGCGCGACTTCTGTATAATAATAAAAAAAAAAAAAAGAATGAATATAGTTTTCCTAACTATAAATTATTCTCAACTTTTTTAAAATATATATATGTATATATGTAGTCAATAAAAAAACATAGGATTGAGGCACATTATACTTAGACATTTTCATTTAAAAACCTTTGAAATTCACTGAAAAAACCATAGGTTTCAGGTACGTTATAGTTAGAAATTAGCATTTAAAAACCTTTGAAATTCACTGAAAAAACCACAGGTTTCAGGGACGTTATATTTAGAAATTAGCATTTAAAAAACCTTAGAAATTCACTGATAAAAACCACAGGTTTCAGGGACGTTATAGTTAGTTGGACATTTCATTCGTACAAAACCAGAGAAATTCGGCCGTTATAGTTAGTTGGGCTAACTATAACTCGCGCCCCCGCAATGCACTGCTGATGACATCACATATTACATCACTCATGACATGGTCAGTGACATCACTGATGACATCTCAAATGACATCACTGATGACATCACTGATGACATCATCCACGTGATCATCTGATGCACCTCCTCACACCCTAATATAACCTTTGATACACCCCCTCTAAAATACAGACTACCATTGTCGAAACCATAGACACACCAATACCAGTTAGTACATACCCACTCACTGATCCATAGGTCTACACACACATCCACTCACCCATACAGTGACTCATACACGCAGTCACTCATCAATATAGCCACTGAAATATGCAATCATACACCTGTACAGATACTCACACACCGCCCCACACCCATAGAGTTACTCACACACCTAGTCAGTCTTGCAAAAAATCAATCACTACTCACCTATACAGTTATACACACACCACCTCACTTATTCATACAGATACTAACACATACTTACTCTCTTATACAATCACTGACACAAGCACACACTCATCCATACAGCCACTCTCACAATCACTCACTATCATATATAGTCATTTATATACTCCAACACTCACATATACTGTCTTTTACATATGTAGTTACTCACACATGTACCACTGAAATATCCATTCACTCACCAACACACCCATACAAACACTCACCCACCCATACAGACCTTCACAGATGCACTCTTGAACCCGTACACCCAGTGAATCACCCACTCACACATCTATGCACAGTCACACATCCCCCACCCACTCACACAGACACTCATGTACCCATACAGATACTCAGACAATCAATCAATAACCCATATAGACACTCATGTAGCCACTCACCAACCCATGCAGCCGCTTACACACCAACTGACAGACTGATACAGACATTCACACAGTCTAGTCACTAACCCATGCATTCAGTAAGACACGTTTAATTACTCACTTATACAGTCAGTCACGCACCTACTAAATCATCCATTCAGACACTCATACACCCACTCATTCTTCAATACACCTTGGCATATATATATATGTATATATAAAAAACATATTTAAACTTTAAAGAAACACACAGTCACTGGATGATGTCATCAGTGATGTCATTTGAGATGTCATCAGTGATGTCATCAGTGATGTCACTGACCATGTCATGAGTGATGTAATATGTGACATCATCAGCAGTGCATTGCGGGGCGCGAGTTATAGTTAGCCCAACTAACTATAACGGCCGAATTTCTCTGGTTTTGTACGAATGAAATGTCCAACTAACTATAACGTCCCTGAAACCTGTGGTTTTTTCAGTGAATATATGAATATATATATATATATATATATATATAACATATTTAAACTTTACAGAAACACAGTCACTGGATGATGTCATCAGTGATGTCATTTGAGATGTCATCAGTGATGTCACTGACCATGTCATGAATGATGTAATATGTGACGTCATCAGCAGTGCATTGCTGGGGCGCAAGTTATAGTTAGCTCAACTAACTATAACGGCCGAATTTCTCTGGTTTTGTACGAGTGAAATGTCCAACTAACAATAACGTCCCTGAAACCTGTGGTTTTTTCAGTGAATATGTATGTGTGTGTGTGTGTATATATATATATATATATATATATATATATATATATATATATATATATATATATATATATATATATATATATATATCCCAAAGGTTCACCTGACGTGAGGAGCGCCTCAGCCTCTCGGGTCAGGGCCCATCCAGATGCGCCAGACATCTCTCAATATTCCAAAAGAACAACACGCACTCTTCAGTGACGTGAGACAGGCCACACAACCAGTGCTTCATCAAATCCTTTATTCAGAGGCACAAAAGCATAACGCGTTTCAACTCTATGCGAGTCTTCCTCATATGCAAATGTTCGTTAGGCGGATTCGTCAGCTTTTAAAATATAGCTCACAACATTGAAGAAAGACCAATGCCCACATAATACCTTAATGAGTCAGTAAATCAAATGCCTTGGAGTTCTGGGTAAGTATATTCTTTCTCTGCAGTGATGGTGAGTAATTTCCTTCAAATTCTTGTTCAATCCTTCGAAAATACAATCTTTTCAAAATTCGATTTTTCCATCACTGCATTCGTCACATTTTTGTGGCAATCTGGACCACAACAACCATAATGCTCCGTTACTGCCATTTAAACATCACTTAGTTATTCAATATTGAATATGAGGAAGACTCGCATTGAGTTAAAACGCGTTATGCTTTTGTGCCTCTGAATAAAGGATTTGATGAAGCACTGTTGGTGTGGCCTGTCTCACGTCACTGAAGAGTGCGGGTTGTTCTTTTGGAATATATATATATATACATATATATATGTTGTAATGTATGCCCAGACTTGGATCCCTTGCTCACTTTGCCACTGGATTCAAGCTAGCCTGACTGATGATGGGTGTTGTCCTAAAACTGGTCCCAGGATGCTTGTTTCTGGTCCAGGGAAGACCTGGCTTGGCAGTTCGGGCTGGACTGTTCCCATGAGGAACAGGATCTAGACTGATTTGCATATGGCTGGGTCTGAACTGGGGTGGCAAAGTGAGCTAAAGAACGATGATGGATTCAACCCAGATCTGTGACTGGGGGTGAGTGCCTGAAAAGTTTCAGCATCTTCTTGTGTTTGCTTTGTTCACCCTAATTTGGCAGGGTATGCCCAGACGTGGGTCCCTTGCTCACTTTGCCACTGGATTCAAGATAGCCTGGCTGATGAGGGGTGTTACCCCTAAACCGGTCCCTGGATGCTTGTTTCTGGTCCAGGGAAGACCTGGCTTGGCAGTTCGGGCTGGACTGTTCCCATGAGGAACAGGGTCAAGACTGATTTGCATATGGCTAGGTCTGAACTGGGGTGGCGAAGTGAGCCAAAGAATAATCATGGATTCAACTCAGATCTGTGACTGGGGTGAGTGTCTGAAAAGTTTCAGCGCTCTGTCCATCATCTTCTTGTGTTTGCTTTGACTACCGTTACTGCACATAAAGGAATTATATGTTTTTCATCTTAACCTTCACAGTCAAAAATTTTCCCAGATAAATTAGTCTGTTTACAGCTGAGAAAAAATGCTGAATTATTACTGGAACATACAGAATTTTGTTCAGTAAGCATCACAATTTTCATTTTATTCTCCAATTTTGTTCAGTAAGCATCACAATTTTCATTTTATTCTCCAAACAGTTGTAATAAGTGCTATCTAACACACCAGATAAATTCTGATCCCCAAGGAGTCATATTTTATTGGGTATGATCAATATCACACCAAACATGGGGCCATTCCTACTGAGGGCTTTAGTTTCCAGAGAGAGAAATCTAAAATGGGATTAAATCCATCATTCTTAAGCAGATCCTTCTCTATTTATGTTCACTGATTCAGAGACACCATTCATTAGAGTTTTGGGAGAATCCATCAACATGAGATCGAAGAGTTACCCACATTTCTGTTTGAAATGGCATTGCAATCCCTTGTTCATGAAATGAGAGAAAATGGAATCCAATTTTTTACTTATCATTCCTCTACAGATTGACACACTTTGGTGTAGGTTAAAAATATTTATTTTTGAAGATGTTATACAATTTATCTTATGGTTTTATTTTATATATATTTAATAGTCCTGAGGAAGTCAAGGCTACGACACCTGATGAAACACATGTTGGCTAGAGCTTTTGGACCGAAGAGACAAACAAAGAAAAAAAAACTAAGCAAAACAAACAGGAATATATTGCAGTTCTTTAGCGTGCTTACAAGAACTGTCTTTTTTGTATTGGGACTTTTCCTGGGCTCTGGGAGTTTTGGTGTGGATAGTCTCACCTCTTGTTTAGGAACCTTCAGAAAAGATTGAAATTAATTCATGGTTACTGTGGTAGTAAGAGTACACTGGCTCTTCTCTGACCACCCAGTCATTTGATCCTCGAATCCTGTTACAGCATTTCACTCAGATGGGGCTTACTTTCACTGCTTTTGGGGTGCCTGTCTGGGGACTGGATTGGCTGTGCTGGTGGTGGGGGTGAGCACATCAGGGAAGCACACATGTGGCAGCCACAATCCTGGGCAGCATCAAGTAAAGTTTATTGATTTTGACCTCGACTGAGATCAACAATAGAAGATAATAAAAAATGTTAGGACTGTTTACTAATTTCATAACATCTTATATGTAATTTAAAAAAGAAAATAATATTTAAAAGATTTTACATAAAATCATTCATAACAAGCATTACTGAAATGTAATCAGTTCATCTGTTGTTGTTATATCACATTTAAAACACAATTGAGAGATGTAAGCTTCCTTACTGCAACAACAACTTCTTTTGGGAAGAAGTATAGCATGAATCTTATACCACATCTTCAACTATTAAAACAGTTTCCAAAAAGTTTAAAAAAATGTAAAAGATTATAACATACTAACTCATTTGAAAGGATTTTGGCGAAATCAATTAATTCATCAACTTTTGTTATATTACATTTAAAGTACAATAGAAAGTTGGAACGTTTCTTAGTTTTAACAACATCCATGTTCAGACAAACATAGAGCAAGTGCCTTATATTTTTGTATCCTGCCACGACAAAGATCACATGTACTGACCACATTGTCAGTGCCAGACCAGTGCCCTTTATAAGAGTTCAGAGGCAGAATGCCTAATCTGAGAATGAAAATTGTTCTCTCTACACTGTGGTCCAGAGATACACTCTGTGATTCCTGTCACGCCAGCATAGTTGACATCCTGAGTGGCAATGCAGTGAGCAAATCATGGAAGATAATAAATCCCAGGCCTAGATTTGGATGGGAGTGGGGGTGAGCACTTTGGCAGCCATGATATAAATAAACTGACTTACTATGGTTTACATGTAACGTCTTTGTACAGAGTAGCCTTTAAGGCCCTCTTCCTTGGAAGTGTTGGACTTAGTGATTTAGGCTAACTGAATTAATTTGGAACTAAGGGCTTGATGTAGATAGAGACAGGTCACAAACAATGGATGCAAATTGGCACTGATGTTTCGCCAGCTTCCGGTAATTTTGCGAAGTGACTTATGGACTATTGGGTTGCATTGCATAATTTTCAAATCGACTTGCCTAAGAAATATTATTTTAGGGGGTTGCAATGTGCAATCCCCTATGATTGTCTGCAAATGGAGTGATGAAGGCCTGCAAGGGACAGCAGATCTCCGTTCCTACATTTTAATTCTCAAAGGGGATTTTTTAAAATAAGGGAATCCCTATCGCCATTGATGGGACAGGCACTGCTTTAAAATAGAGGCTTGAGGGACAGCCAATGGGGGAGTTTTGTCCCCCGGTCAATTTTAGGCTATGACACAGTCCAGAGGACTTAAACGCAGTGGGCTCCAATTTACTAGGGTAGGCAGTGATAGGGTCTTAAGATGCTGTTTTTGGGCTACCAACCACCATTTTAGCCTAAGATGACACAGTGGCTGGTAGCTTGTTGAGTTAGGCAGTAAACCCTCTATGTAGTGAGACCGGATGGATGTTTTTGTAGGAAGCTTGTATTATGGGGCAGGTCACAAAAGGAGGGGTCATGTACAAAGAAGTCGCTGATGAGCAGGTGCTGAGTGGTTGGACGAGAAGTTTTTCATGGTTAGAAGCTGTGTTATTGTTGTGGGGGTGGGTCAGGCTAGTGAAATGGAGAGGGGAGTAAGTAGATGCCTTCAATATGCAAGAAGGTAAAGGTTTACAGTTTTAGGAGAAGATGTACAGTAGAGTTACAGGTTGAGTTGTGGGCGATTGGGGGGGACTATTAGGGCTGTAGGACAAGGTAGTAGGCACTGAATGATGCATAGTGAGGTTCACAGTTTTGTAAGGCAGTTGCCCAGGGATATTTATATATATTTTGTAATGCGCACCAGCTTCATTAAAGCCGCCTTTTCACAACTATAAGTGTTAGTGGTCTGTGCTGAGCCCTATAAGCCAAAAAATAGTTTCCCATTTGGGAAGACACTGGGAGGGGGGTGGGGCACATGAGTAATCCTTCAGAACCACATGGCTGTTATGGCCTTTGGAGCTCAAAAACAATTAAAAAAAACTTATGGTGACCAACCTGTGTTTTCTGAAGCCTGCAGGAGTGACATCACTTCTCATTTGACATTAAAGGGTTTATTGCTGGCTGTAGCTTTATATTCTACAGGTCAGCACCAAACTCTGCAAGGGAATGGATGTTTTCTAGATGGAAATCTTTTCAAAAGAGAATTAAAGATCGTAATACATCTTTCTCACGAGATTGGAAAGTTAGTGCTCTACCATGCGATTGTTATCAACTTGTCTTATGCTTCAAAGGATCAGGCCATTACTCTTATATTTTTTAAAGTCCACATATACCCACTTGATCCCTGAATATAAGATAACAAGGTTTCTTTTGAGTACATACATTGAGAAATAATACAATGTCACAAACGCATATAATTTTACTCGTTTGAGTTCTGTTCATAATAGGCACCTGAAAAGTTTGTGTCCTTTACTTTTTTGAGTTTAAAAGAGCTTTATTGAAATAAATTAACAAATGGTACAGCATAGAACAACATTTGGAGGAAAACAACAAGGAAATGGAACAAAGTATATATGTCCACGATAAAGTAACACCTAATACAATAACTATTATTTCATGAGAAAATAAGAAAAAATATTAAAAGATAAGGTACCTTAATGAAACAGCATTTTATGTTTTATGAATAAAGAGAAAAAGAAAAGAGAGAAAGAGAGAAAAAAAAGAGAAAATCAACAACTATACCAGAAATATCAATATTGAAACCGATGGCTTGCACTAGAAATGTTCTAACAACAGAATGGTAATAATGTAATATTCTAATACTAACAATATAACAAGAATAAAACGAAGAAACTCATGGCGGCTGATAAACAAAGGTAGTGTCCTGGGTATGCAATACAGGTGAGGATAAATAGTAAGTGGAGACCAAAAATCCTCCTTTCGAAGAAGTTGGTGAGTGGTGGTGACAGATGCTCTATCCAGTCGATGCTGATGACCAAGCAGGTTCTACCAGCCAGGAAAGGTGACCTTAGTAGCGTCTTTCCAGTTAGAAGTAATAACTTGAAAACCAATAGCAAGTGATAAATCCACAAACAACCGTATCTTGAGATTGCCAGACCAAATTGCAGAAGTACTCCCCAAAATATGGAGTTGATCTCGAAAGGAAAATTAATAGAGCAAATGGAGGAAATTGTTTTGCAAACCTTTATCGAAAAAGAGGTAATGTTAGGGCAGAGAAAAAAGGAATGGAAGTATGTGCCGGGAGTGTTTGTGCAGGTCCAACAATCAGGTGATAAATCAGGACTGTATTTAGAGATGGACGATGGGGTTAAACATAACCTCTTATAAAAGTAATTTGAAGTTTGAATAGTGCAAGCATTACATGATGTGTGATGAATTCGTGACCAGATAGAATTCCAAGTGTGTACAGAGAAAGTGTGTTGCAAATCCGACTCCCATAAAAGTTCAACCTTGCTCTTGGGGCGGATTGGGAGAGAAAAGTGAAGATATTTATAGATGTGAGAGGCCCGAAAAGAGGAGGAGGCAGACAAGGGCACTAATGAGGGATCCAATGAAGGAGAAGAAGATCGAGAAAGAAAGGAATACTGTTGATTTAGTAGCACTTTTAAAGAATCGTACTTAAGAAGGGAGGCAGGAGACAAGACAAATTTAGATTGGATCTCGAAAGAGGAGAGAAGGTGCATTCCTCTAAACAAATGTTTAACCTGAACTATCCCCTTATTGACCCAATCCTTCCAAAAAATAGTAAGATTTGAAAGTTTAATGGATCTATTGTGCCATAAAGAGGAATCAAGGAACACTTGCAGTGATGAAAGAGACTTGGTGAGGACCGGGTGAATAATCAATATAGATTGTGAAATGGTGGGAGATTTAAAAGAACGGGGAGGATGCGAGACAATAGCTATTGAGGAAAAAGGACCGGGATGAATCGATGAATCCTCCAGTTTACGCCAAACCGATAGAGTAGTATCCTCAGACGAAGAAAGATGTGGTAGAATTTGACGAATTAGAAAGGAAGAGTGGTTGTGTCCTTTACTTGACTTGGTTGTTTTGTTCGAGTTTAATTCTTAACTTTATGAATTTCCAATTAAGTAATTCATGGCAGTTCTTGGTACAATTATATCTGTTTCGCTTTTTCCATTAGTACAGAATTCTCAAAATACTAGCAGGGTTTTTTTTTTTTACAATGGTTTCAAGTTCAGCTTTTTCACAGAATTAACCCTTGGTTTTCTTTGGTTGTCAACATTCTGATGTTGTTTTCGAAACCAAGTGGCAGATAAGGCACAGGGTAGATAGAGAGGAGAAAGGGCCCCCCTTGAGAAAGGCCCCCCCCCATTGGCATAAAGGCAAATGCGACACATGTTTCATAGAGACTACTTCAAGGAGGTACCAATCGACAAATAGCTGAGGAAAGAGAGTAACTAGCGGACGCAACTCAAGAGGGAGGGAGCGGAGCGGAGCACTCGTTGGGGAGTTTGAATATAATGCACCAGTAATATGCTCTGATATTTGCAAACAATGTGTGGATTGACTGTATGTAACGTGTTGATATACTAAATGGCAATAAAATCTGGTTAAAAAAAACATTCTGATGTTGTTTTCAGTTTAATTATAATCCAGCATCACCATTTTTTTATTCTTGCTTCAACTTCGTTTCTAAGTTTTTTGTTTTTAAAAAAAAAGTATTTGGTTTACTTCTAACTAAGGGGTTGATTCCGATCCCGCTCGGAAGGGCTCCGAAAGCGAACCGGCCGGAAAAAGCACGAGCCGTACGCGTGTTTCCCGACCGACGCGTACAGCCGTGCGGACGAGCAAGTACGATGCGAGATACGTGAAATCGCCGACCGAATCGTTTCCGGCTCCGAATCGCTCCGTACGACTGGACCATAAGCAATCCGTGCCTTGCAATGGAGGCGATTTCCGACCGAGCCAGTACGATGCACGATTCGGACAGCCGGATTGAGTCGGAGCCTCCGACACGTAAACGCTCCGGGATGCGGACTTCGGGGGTCCGCACCGGACCTCCCTTCACCCGTAGCCTTATGAGTCGAGCACAGGGGGGGACCATGCCTGTACGGCGCGGGTTGCATAGATGCGTCCCCACTACAGGGGGCGCCCTTGTGCGCAACGTACCTCTTTCGTCCATGGGAGCCTGTGTACACGTTGTACAACAGGCTCCCATTGACTTCAATGGGGCTCCGAGCGACCCGTGTCGGCCAGCACTTGTTCACATCGTACTCGTGCGCTCGGTGCCCCGGAGCACGAGTCGGTCGGAAAGCACTCCGGATCCGAGTCGGACGGAGAGCTTTCCTGGCGAGATCGGAATCGACCCCTAAGTGTTTTATTTGACCATCCTTAAGTAAAACAAGTCTTTAGTTGCCTTCTTTAAGTATATGGGACTGGATTGACTAGAGAATGTACCCGACCTGCTTTTTATCTGTTTTCTTTTCTTTACATGTTCCTCTAAAGCATGCTTCTGAAGAAAACTCCAAGCAGACAGGAGAATTGGACGAACTGGACCCAGCCAGCTCCCAGGTAAAGTGGCTGTGGTAGGAGCTCACTCACACTCAAACGCTTGTTATTGAAAACTGCATCTCAAGCTGATGGGTGTGGTTAGGGCATGGCCTTTGTAGCAGGTTTGCCCAAAATGGCTCCTGGTGGCCGAATCTTGTGAGATTTCACCCTTAATTCTTTCTATTGAATAAATGTTCTCATGGGGGCTCATCCTTGCATAACATGGGTTTCAATGGGGGTGCATTGTTGGGTGATTCGAATTCCACATGTCATCTGATGTCGGTGATTATTTCTTGTTTTGGCTACAGTGCACCACCTCTTTCTGGCTTACGCTGTCCTGGTTGGTGCAGACTCTGACAAGACGGGCATGATGGTCATGCCAGAGGTAATGACAATGGCTGCTGACACAAATCCTGAAGCGGAAGCTGTTCCCAAAATAGCATCCCGTTTGCAAATCAGTTAGTACCCTTACTTCAGCATTGGTAACTGATCAATGGTTTGCAACTGAAATTGCTGTCACGAATCATTGATCTATGACTTTCCAACTCACAAATAGGAAGTGGGCGCCCCTTTCATGCCCCCGTTTATTTGCGATTTGGAAAGGGTTGAAACGTCCACTTATGAGCTGGAAAGACTTGTCTGAGTTGTAAAAGGGCATTTGTACATTATATAAAGACATTGCAAATGTGTGACCTTGATTTTGCAAATTGCAGGGTTTGCAACTGCAAAAGGACTTTGTACATTGGGTGTGTAGTGTTTATTTCCTGGATGTCAGGAAAATATTTCATCTGTCCATGTGACTCCTTAAATTGATTTTTGAAGTGTGTTAGACTTGGCATCTTTTGGCGTGTTTCCCCTGAGTTTTTGCTTTCTGACCTCCCGGTTTCGACTCTGTTTTTACTGGCTTAGTGTCTCTGTGCACTTTTCTCACTGCTGATCAGTGGTAAAGTGCAAGTGCTCCTGTTGTAAACTGTGTTATGGATTGGTGTTTCCATGATTGGCACATTTGATTTACTTGTCAGTCCCTAGTAAAGTGCACTGAGCGTGCCAGGGCCTGTAAATCAAATGCTGTTAGTGGGCTGCAGCACTGGATTGTGCCACTCACGCAAACAGCCTGTAAATGTAATTCTGGCCTGCCATTGCAGAGCCTGTGTGCAGTCTGGGACTGCCATGTCGACTTGGCAAGTGTACCCACTTGCCAGGCCCTAACCTTCCCTTTTCTTACATGTCAGTCACCCCTAAGGTAGGCCCAAGGTACCCCTGTGGGCAGGGTGCAGTGTATGTGAAAGGTAAGACATGCCCTGGTGTGTGTGGCATGTCCTGATAGTGAATTACTGCCAATTTCTTTTTTCACTATTGCAAAGCTACCTGTTCCCATAGGACAGAATGGGGAGTTTGTTTATAACATCTTATAAACATAACTGGCCCTGGGAACTAGGTAGAGAAATGAAGTTTAGTATGCCTGAACTCAGAATCTAAAGATGCATCTTGTAGTGAAGGTGATTTTTACATTCTGTGTTTGAAAATACCACTTTTAGAAAGTAGGTATTTTTTTGCTCAGCCATCCAGTAGGCCTCTGCTGGGTTTATGGATTGACTGTCTGGGTTTTGGATGACAGGGGCTGGGGAGGAGCAGTGGCTCCAGATAGTCTAGGTGGGTCAGGAAAGGGCTGAATAGACCTGGACTGCATTTAGAGTAGGGGGAGGAGATTTCCTTTCACCTGAATGGGCCTGGTCTGCCTCTGACAATGCAGTCTCCACCTCCTGCCAGGAAGCCACACCAGAGAGGGCAGAACTGGTTCTGGCTGGGCACAGACACTCTCCGCCTGAGAGGACAAAGGATTTTGGGCTATAAAAAGTGGAGCCCAAACCCCTAAATTTTAGAGCTCTTTTGAACCAAGAAGACTGCCAAGAAGAAGAGCTGGAGAAGCTGTGAGAAGGAACTACCACTTTGCTGAGTGCTTTGCTGTGTTGGCCTGCAGTGGCTGCTTCTGTCTTGGGCAGTGAAAGGACTGGACTGAACTTTCTGCAATCTATTCTTGTGAGTTTCTCCAAGGGCTTGAGGTAGAGCTTGCCCCCTGTTCAAGAAGTCTCAGGAACAGCATAGACTTCAAGTTCTTCTGCCCTCAGCATTGGGATCTGTGTGTTTTGTGCTGCAACAGAAGAAAAAGCAACCCAACGCCGTCTACGATGCCGCTGCCGACTCCGTGTCCTGAAGGCACCGCAGAGGGCACCGCCGCAATGCCGCACGGTGACCCTGATCTCACCGACGATGCCTGCTGATGCCGCCATCGAGCTGCTGCTCACACCGCGACCTGTGGGCACCGCACTCCGCACCGCCTCTCTTCACGACGCCGCATTCGTATCCCTGACGCCGCTGCTGCTTGCACCGTGGTTTGAGGGCACCGCTTGTAAAGTTACATGACGCACCACCCTCATCCCGCACTGCAACCTTGGCCTACCGACGGCGGCGCCATCGACTCCAGTTCGTCAGCCGACGACATTGCTTCAGCAACGACGCCGCCGCTGCTTGCGCCGTGACCTGCCAGCACCGCGACGAGCACCGCATCACTTCGCACCGCGACCCTGGTCTCACCGCCGCCATTTGATGCCGCCACCAAGCCGCTGCTCGCAGCGCGACTTGAGGGTATCGCACGCCGCACCACTGCACTTCGCACCACAGCACCTGACGCCTGCCGCCACCAGCGCTCCTGACTTCAACCGCGAGGATTTCGATCTGCAATGCGTGTGACTTCAAAGGCCCGACGACTCCTGCATCGACCTCTGGAACAGACGCCTGCGGACGCCGTGCTTTCGGAAGCTCAATGAGAGGTCGCCGACACCCTGCATTTCTAAAGGCACTGTTTTGTGGGTCTTCCCGACACAGAAGCTGGCCCGCGATGCCGCGGGCAGCCAGAACTGTTTGGATTTGTTTGTTCACGACGCCGTGATAGCCCCAGAGGGAGCTATCGACTTCAAGGAACTGTTTTTCAAGGTTATTTTGATAACTGAAGATTTCTAAGTACTGTATTGTGGATTTTTATCGTTTTTGGTCTTGTCTTAAGTATATAAAAATATTGGATATTTTTCTTGACTGGTGTGGTGTCCTTTTGTAGTGCTTACACTTTATTACTCTGTGTTATGTGCAAATGCTTTACGCACTGCCTCTAAGATAAGCCTGACTGCTCGTGCCAAGCTACCAAGGGGGTTAGCAGGGGTTATTTTAGGAGTGTAACTCCCTTACCCTGACTAGAAGGAAGGGTCCCTACTTGGACAAAGGTACCTACCTCTGCCAACTAGAGACCCCCATTTCTAACAAAGTGTTTTCGAAGCAAGCATATTTTGAAGAAATTGGATTAATCACATGTACAAAGGATGTTCCCTTTATTCATGCAATGACCCAGTGTATCAATTAAATAATTGGTCAAAAATAAATAGATACATGATTTTAAAATGTTTGATTGTAATTAAGTGTTTTATAGGGGAGACATCCTTTGCCATGCAACTTTTACAACGCGATGCTTTTACATCGCGGTTTTCACAACGCAAGTCGTTACAACGACTTGCGCTGGATGGCGCTCTAACCTAAGGAATAGTATGATTTATTATTCCAACACCTTCCCTACTGTACGTAGACTGGAGTTGGAATAGTAAATCATACTATTCCTAAGTCCAGCGCCCTCCAGCGCAAGTCGTTGTAACGACTTGCGTTGTAACAAATGCGATGTAAAATACTGCGTTGTAAATGTATGCGTAGTAACGTCATACATTCGTTTTATAGGAGGAGTCAGAGGCTGTTTTGTTGATGATTGGTTGGGGAAACCCGCTACATGCAGATTGCAAACTTAACCATTATTCGTTGCTCCACCATCCATTTCATATGATAAAAATTATGAAAATGCATATTTGCTGCATTTTGCAACAACAAAATAGGTTTTTGAACTGTATTGGACACTATAAGAGCTACAGTTCTATGCAGTCTGCCCATAATGTCAAACCTCTTCACCTCTTGTTTAAACCCTACCGCTAAGGTGATTGTGCAGTTCTTGAAACAGTTAAAGTAACATACAACTTCCACTTACGAATAAACCTGGATTTCCGGCGACAATGTCCTAGAGTCCTGCTCCTGCACCTGCTTCTCCATGTGCTCCTTTTAGTTTCTCAACTGTAACCTTCTGGTCTATGCTTCTGGTAGTCGTTAGCTGGTCTTTCAGAAGCCCATAAAAGATGTACTCTACCTGTGTCAAGACAGTCTGATGAGCATTACTCGAGCTTTCAACCTCCTCCAGGGTTCTTGCCGCTACACACCTCTTTGCTGTGAGGGGCAAGATGGGGTTCAAGTAGCACTACAACACTGTATGCAAAGGAGCAAGAGGCACAGCTGTAAATGCGGACTTCACATCAACAATCGGTCTCTGGACAAACATGGTCAAATTGCAGAAGGCGTTTATGAGCCATTTTGCCCAGCATCTCTTTCATGAGGCTTGCAGAGCCAAATTCCCTGGCTCAGTATGTTGACAAACACCGACATTCCTTGCAGGCAGTTCACAAGCAGCTGTGCTCTCCTGCATGGTTCTCTGGATATCACTACGAGCAATGCCTCTCACCTTTCACTTGGATGTCTTTGAGGGGTAGCTATGTTATCCTGCAAGATCTCCTTCAAGGTGGAGGGGCATTGACAAACCTCTGGTGTGCAGTCAGCATCTTATCCTCAGAGTCTGCTGTACTGGAGAGGGACATCAATCTCACTTCTGAATTCATGGATAGCCCCAACCTGGAGCACAGTGATCTACATCCTGGATAGGCACGCACCCCCAGCCCAATCCTGACATTCATCTGTCCCTCCTGGTATGCCACGGGTCCCTGACTGGAAGCTGTGCCAGAGCTTTAACAAGGAGCAGCAGCTCAGGAGCTCAGCTTGCTCTGCCCCACTCCCTTCTGTTTGATGATATAATTTAGGCAAATGTGTTTCTCGAGTTATCAAACTTCTTTTGGCGATATCTTGTCATCAATTTTAGTGTCACCTCAAACTTCGCCCTTGATCAGTATTAAGGACTACTCACTCAAAGTCGCCCATGTACTGTCTTCTTTCCAAATACAAACTTTCCTTCCATCTTACTGATATTTGGCATTCCAACACCCTCCTGCCCAATACACTTATTATTCAGGGGTGCCCCACTCATGTACATAAATAAATTCTTTCTCTTCTCTCTTTCACTAATCAATTACAAATTTTCAAGCATAGAACAAATCGCTTTTTTCGACCATGCTGCGGTCACTTTAGCAGTCTGTATTATCTAGAGCAGCGGTTCCTAACCTTTTGACTTCTGTGGACCCCCACTGAACCATTACTAGAATCCGGGGACCCCCACTGAGTCATTGTTGAAAGCTGGGGACCCTCAGCCTAATCAGTTTCTATGAATTGGACCTCCAAATAATACACAAAAATACAAATACAATTATACATCAAATAAATGCTCAAATATTTGGATATTTTGTGTAATTCACACCCAAATATAGAAAAAGTTTTAAAATTTCTATGTTGCTTGCAAATTTTATATACTTTATTAATTAGGACTGATTAATTTTAATATTAAGCGAAACAGTCGCAGTTCCCCTGAGTAGGCCTCCCGGACCCATTGGGGTCCTTGAACCACAGGTTAAGAACCACGGACCTAGAGTAAGTAGATGCAGCTTTGCAAATTACCAGCTTTTCAATTCCTCATTCATCATCTATGTACAGGGCCACATCCAAGTGTACTATAAGACTATTACTCGCAGTACACATATTATGTTGTGTGGAATATCATTAATGCAGTTTTGTAGAACAAGGTGATGCAAGAAGAAGGAAGGGGAGAAAGACAAATCCTTTGAGGTCCAAGGTGGACATGTAAAGGTGTTATAGGAGTGGGTCAGAGGGTGGATAAAATATTTGACAAATTGAAGCTAGGCATGGCCCAGTTCCTAGCAATCAAAAGGCGAAAACTCAAAAGAAACACCAACTATCGAGGTCTCAGGACTATGAATAAAATCAACATTCTGGGAGTGTCTTGGCTTTAGTGGAGAAGGAAGTAAGAAAGCATGTTAAGGCAGTTCATAATTCCTCAGGCACACAACACAGGAATATGATTTGGAGGATCTGACATTAAGGGCCTGATTTCGAGTTTGGCGGACTGGTTATTCAGTCACAAACGTGACAAATATCTTGTACGCCATATTACAAAGGCATTATATTCTATGGCACTTGTAATACGGTAGATGGGATAGTCATCACATTTGTGATGGCTTATCCTGTCATCTGACCTCTAAATCAGGCCCTAAGTTAAGAGAGGCAGATGCGGATGTTGACACCTGAGGCTAAAACTGAAGCATTTCAGGTTACCTCAAAACTCCAGAACAAAAAGCCATCAGGGAATGACAAGATTCTGACTGAGATTTTCGAAACTTTAAATGAGCTCTTTGCACTCTTGTTACTGCTGTAGCGTTTACTGGGCCCTTTACTTACATTCAATTATTGTACTGAGATCAATGGTCCTCCGATGGACCTTGCTCTGTGCTGAGAAGGGTTGGATATATGGGAATCAAGTAGTCATCCAATGAGGACCAGGAATTGGATAACCAAATTACAAATTTGATATTTAACTGATCGAAATCTCCTAAAGAAACGTAGGCGTGCAAGGATCATACAGACCAAAAGTTCAGTCACCCCAATACAGAATAGTAGCATCAGAAGTTGATGTTCAGAAATTCTCTTTTGCATTTTAGTTTAGTAATAGAGTATCTCAATTAAGAATGCACACTCACTAAATGGACAATAAATCAGAATGGAGGAGACAAATCAAGGTTTAGTTTGTTTAGTTTATTGATTTAAAGGTGACATCTACATTAAGAATTTTAGCATCAGAATCGAATCAAGATTACGTTTAGTTTGATGGATACCAAAGCTCAGGATTTCAGGAGGGGAGAAAAGAGTGTCAATAAGGGCAGTCTCTCAGCTGAGGGAGACCCCCAGATGCACACAGCTTATGCATCAGTCTGGAAAGAAGCCAGGTAAGTCTTTAGCAAAGACTTATTCAGGTAAGTTCAGCAAAGTTCCAAGTATCCAGTCCAGTCTGGTAAGAGTAACTCATGGCAAGAATCAATATTTGTCTCCTTCCGTTACAGTCGTAGCAACAGCATCAGGAGAGTCGCAAGCCTCCTTTGTCTACTTAGGGTAGGCAATTAACTCGACAAGTTCCAGGGTGACACCTCCTGGCATCACCTCATTTTGTCAGACCACTCAGTCTATTGGTCAGTTTGTGTAGGATGAGTGTGATGCGACAGTAAAGAAGACACAAAATTCGGAAGAATAGGTGGATCAATTACACAGTTCCTTAAGTTATCCAACATGTGATACTTTAAACAATGATCCATTGAGAAAAGGATCTGAGCAGGTTCAAGAGGGCACTTTCCCAGGAAGCTGGTCTAAACTGTAGCAATTATGTAACAAGTGCCCTGGCTCAGTACAAGAGAAGTCAAAGAAAACAGCTATATTTCAATAATACTCGTAATATTGTGGAATTTTCTCAAAGGCTTGGGTTGAGCAAGTCAGAAAATTACGAATTACACTTTATAAACGAAGCCAACAAGAGAAAAAAACAATTTAGGGCAAAATTATATAGACTGTAAATCGTACATAAAAAGAAAGCTAAGGCATATAAATTCAAATGTATCTCTGCTGCACTTGTAATTGTTCTATACAGTTGAGATTAATACATGTAAGTATGGTGTACTTGTAAAATTTCAAAAGTACCAACGTGCAAACATAATTAATAATCCATCCTAACATTACCGTTTTAACTCTAGTACATTCATATATAGGTGAAATACATTCTGAGAAAGTTTCATTAAAGCAGTTAATTAAGAAAGTGAAACACCTACTTTTCTTTCGTCAGTTTCAGTGCACACGTCAATCCATATAAAGTCATTTTTATTTCAATTTCACATTTAAACCAAGTCTATTCATGATGTCTTCATGTAGTCTTATTAATGCTCAGACTCGTATATTAAAATCAACATTTGAGGTAAACTCCATAAGGTGAGAGTTCACCATTTTACACATTTTCTAATACACGTTAATACGTTGATATACTTTTTCGTTAATAATCACAAACTATATTATTTAAACGAGTAATATCATCTAGTCTACCAAATTTCTGCATGTTTTTATGATGCAGTTGCTACTTTTCTCTTGTCATTTTTTTCATACTGCGTAGTTTGTGCACATTTATCATTTTCTCTCTAAAGTGTCGTAATAAGGTGTTGTATGTCATAAACATCTTCAAACATGATTTTTGCTCTATCATTACTGTGCATGTTTGAGGTGTGATGGCCGAGAATGCTGTATCATCATCTTTGCGACATGGAAACATTGCGATTTCCCAAAAGAAGCTTCAGCTCTATATTCTTCTTACCACTCAATCTCTCCCTTCCATAATGATGGGTACATGCTCACCAAAATGCTAGCTAATTGTTTTCTCCAGAGTTTACTTCAATAGAACAACACAGTTATATTTTCCATTGTTCATCATCTGTCATGATGCATAGAATACCGATGAGAGTGTATGATTATTTGTGGGTCATTTTGGCCCATAATGGTCTTCGGGCAACAATTATCCAAGCTCTCTATGCTGTGAACCAACAACCTTCATCATGTCAAGAACAGCACCCCACTCCTTGCTTGTGAAATACCATAAACATTTTTCCACTTCATATGGAACAATATAGGTATTACTTTTCATGCAGCCTTGGGATGAACACTTGCTATAAACCTTACATTCTTAGTAGGGTAACACCACAAGTATTTGTTTACAAATGTTCTCACACAGCACAGACTTCTTGATAGCGATGATGGTTGAGGTAAGCTGTTCGTTTATATATTCTGCACCTGAACGCTGTATTTTTGCCAACAGCACAAGTCACAGTAAGGTTCTGTTAATGACCCTTTCCAAACCTGTGTTTATAATGGGGAACCCCATTGCATACCGACTCGCGCCACCACAATGTCGCAGTATAAAATGAGGGTTCGCAAAGCTGCGCTCAACATTTGAAGATGACGGTTAAAGGCTCAGAAGCTTCAGTATTCAGAGTTCACAGAACCAGAGTGAGGTGGAAGTTTTTATAGTAACAGCACCACTGGCCCAACATCCTGCAAAGACCCTTGTCTGTGAACGTAATCCACTTTTCGAAGGCTTGATCTTGAAGCTGCAGGCTTTTGCCGTTTACGTAGTGTTTTATATATATATTTTGGGGTCCCCTGTTTGGAAGAACTTTGAATTTATTACCTCTTTTCGGCTCATCCAGGCCCTCATGATGTCAAGGTATATTGAATTATATGTTAAACCTTCAGAAATAGGGGCACGAAAAAACAAACAAAAGCTCGCGATGTCTGCTGTCCGCCAGGCAAATAGTACCATAAGAAAGCTTGAACGAGCTTTGATAAAGACATTTCTTTTTGAGTTTGGATCCAGATTTTTTTTCTTTCTATAACATTTTATGTGGAATTCAGTGGGGAACCAGCTTGTTACTCCCATTGTAAGAAACATGCTTAGGGTGATTTGGTAGATGCTTAGTGGAGTAGTGCATTTTAATAAATAAGACGTGCAAATAGCACTTGAAATGGTTGCTTTAGTTGCATGATATTGTAATCACAAACATATCCCCCTTCACAACTGGTGTTTTTGCTACAACAGTGAAAATCAATGCACTGCTCTGTAGATTTTCACGCTTCCATTGGTTAAAATCTGTTAATTTCCTCTCTTCCCTGGCCTCGTTCTATCTTCACTATGTATGTGTGCACGTCTCTGGCTAGTCAGTCACCTGCGACCCGTCCTTAGTAAGAGAAATGGGACAAGAAAGGAGAAGGACAGAGACATAAAGAGAACTGTATAATGAGAGATGTGAACTAGAGGGAGTAGGCGGTAGAGATATAGATGATGTAGAAAGATATGCGAGATAGGGAGGGAGGTAAAGTAAACAGAGAAAGGTGAGGTAACCAGTTGGAAACATAAAGAGAGGTAGAAAAAGATTAATGTAGGTAGAGAAATGGAGATAGAGGAAGAGGTAAAATTATAGAGTGCTGTAGAGGGGCAGAGAGAGCTAGGGATAGGGAGAAGTAAATGTAGAGAGAAGTAGAGGAGTTCACTACTCGAAGGGATGAAGTAGAGAGAGAGGTAATGTAGAAAAATAGGTAATTTAAAGAGAGGTAAAGGCAGCAAGAGGTAGAGGTAAACAGAGACTTGAGGAAAAACAAGGAGATTGAAGGTAGCGAGAGAACAAAATGAGAAGAGGGAACAAAATGAGTCAGATAATGAGAGTAGTGGGGAAGAGAGAGAGGCAGAGAGAGAAGTGAAGGGAGAAAGAGAAATGTGGTGTAAAGTAAAACGATGAAATTGAGAGACACAAAAAAAAATAGACAACCAATGATGAGATTTAATAACAAGGTTAAGCGTTGTGATATAGAGAAAGAGACCGTGCTCTACAGGGATCTATCAAGAAAAAAGTTGAGATAGATAGTTTAGGTGGAAGGGGTGTCCAGAGAAATATATGCATTTGTGTGTGAGACAGAGCAAGAGATAGAGAGAGAGAGAGAGAAAGAGAGAGAGAGTAGTTCATGGAGTAAAAGAGGTGGAGGTTGAGAAACAGAGGTAGCCGGAAACGAGTAAGATATTTGGAGCCTTATTTACAAAGATTTGAAATAATAAATAGCAAATTGCAACCAATAACGATCATAATTTGTGACTTTCTGTTTGGAAAGTACTCAAATGTATTCAGTAAAAGTGGTTGCAATCTGTGCACTGACTTCTACCGAATCGCATTGGCATTTTGCGAGCCGACCTATGTACTAATAGGTCGGTTCACAAAATACAGTATCTTAGTGAGTCACAGTTCCACGTACCTCATCAGTATTCATGAGGTAGGTCTCAAATTGCAACCTACTACAATTGGTCACAATCACAGGTTGGTGGGCGGCTTGGACCAGCAGACCTCCATGTCTGTGATTGCCATTGACTAAAGCCATTATTGTTTAGATGCAGCCTGTTTTCCCTGAGGAAACCAGGATGCATTAAAAATCTTTTTAAAGTTGCATAAACCTTTTTTTAGGAGTAGGCAGTAGTCCCATGGACCACTGTCTACTTATAAAGACATTTATCAACATTCACAAATGGGAAAGGGGTCCCACGGGAGCCCCTTCCCATTGCAATGGCTCTCTCCTTTGTGTTGGCAGTAAAATATTCATATTTTGAGACCAAATTTCAGTTGCAAAACATTAATACACTCCTTCCAAGCTATTTCTAATGGTTTAGTACATTTACAAAGATTTTTAGCATTCACTAACCCTCTAATTTACTATGGGCCCTAAAAGAGGTGAAGGAAAGGGAACATAAATAGAAAGGGAGAAAGGGGAGGTGGAGCGGTTAGTTAGTGAACTAATGATGAGGTAAATTGAGAGGCTAGGTAGTGTCTTGTGGCTCATGGCCTCCTGGCAGGTCTGGCTACGTTACCACGCCTGGCTGCCATGATGACTCTTGCGCACGTTACTATTGGATGTTGTTCTGTCGCCCTCTGTTATTGCCAAGTTGTTCTACAATAGCCTGCATTTTCTGTTTCTCACCTTTTCTCCTATTCCCTTTGTGGGCTCAGTCTGAACAACAGTTACAAGGTCGAATAACAAATCCCTGGTTTCTACTGATTTGGCCCGTCCCTCGCACCTAGACATAACACTTGTACAGCTGCCATTGAGAAATTAGTGTGCTTTTAATAATGCGCTCGCTTGCTCTAAGATAGCACTTGGAGACGACCTTTCCAGAGAGAAGAGCTGTGATTGTTTGCTGATGTAGTTTTGCATCAAGAGACTGAGGTATGGGGGTTCGCTAGTCAAAGCCCAAAGGTCTTCTATTATTATAATAAACTGGCTTCTAGCACGGGGAGGGTGGTAATGTTAGTTAGACATATATCCACTGCTTTATGAGATGCTTTCCCCGTTCGTATTCTATGGAGTAGTAACTATGCTGATTATATTATTCTTATGTATTATGCTATTAGTACTGACACGTGTACTGTATCTAAGGGCACGTAAGTTGAAATAAATATTTTGAACTATAAAGTGTCTCTTCTTACGCATGTTGTGGACAGGTACGAGAGTAACGAAAGAGTGTTCTTGCCTCTGCGAGTCCTGAGAGAGAGATACCGTGTTCTGGGTTGTCTAATCATTGGTACATTAGTGCTAATGGGACGCTAAGGCTAGTTGGGTTGGGGTTTTGGGTGCTAAGGTTTATGGTTGGCTCACCACTATATTCCGAGGTCCTATTATCCTGTGCATAGCTCTGTATGTGCAGAAACCTTATGACATGGCGCAACCAACGAGTGGGGCAGCTTACTTGCGAGACGCTTGAGTAGTACTTGTGCTTGTCCACACAACCCTCACGTACGCTTCCGGAAGCGTGTGTGACGGCGATACCTCCTATATTGCAGATTTTGTAGGTTCTTTCAAGCTTGATGTTATTAAAAAAGGTTTCTTAGAAAAAACCCTTTTTGTGCTGCCTCGTGTAAGATTGTTGAATAAACCCGTTAGGAATGGCGGGTATAGACATAGCGGCGCATAGCCGCACAGCACTCCGGGATCACTTACGGGTGTATGGAGTGCCAGACGCGGGAGTTGACCTAGTCTTTGTGGTTCAAGCCGACCCGGCTTTCCACTTTGAAGTGTTCTACTCTTGGATCACTTTTCCAGCGGTGGATGCGAACGATAATCTGTTCCATGCATATGAACCCACCGTTGTTCCTGCTGTCTATAGACCTTATACTAATCTTGAAGTACCGCTCACGGCTTGGCAACACCGTGTTTGGTTTAATGGCGCCCTCCCACAACCGACTACCACGGTTCGTTTAGGCCCCTTATCTATAGCGGGGGCCACTTGGCCTGTTTTGGCCGGGTACACCCCACATCCGCTTTATATGACAATACCAGTCGCGGAACTGCGCACTATGTATGCGGCCTTGGTGCAGGTGCATCGAGCGTTAGTGCGATATGTTACAGGCAGCATCCATGGAGCCGCTCCTGGAGTGCCTGGCCAACCAGCTGCTGCAGGCGGAGTGACCATAAGTCCCGTCATGGTGAATTCTGTGATGGGCAAACGACCACAACATAAGGATGATTTTCCTTATTGGCTTGCAGAAAAGTTTGATCAGTTGGAGGCGGTTTTTCCACATACAACTCCAGTGGATAAACATCGTATTTTGACGATTAGTTTGCCAAAAGACTTAATTCCCGAGTTGACAGCATGTGACAACTGGGGTAGGGTATTCGCAGCAGTATATTCTAAATGTTTTGGTACTCCTTCCATGACAGTTCTCCCCTCTGTAATTAAAAAAGTACAGGAAGAACACGGCCCTGAAGCGGCTGTGGAATTAGGGATGAGACTAGTGGGAGTGTTTGAAGTAGTAGCTGAACTGATCCTTGCGAATGTCAAGGGCGATGCAGTGAACTTTCAAGTAGCTAACGCTTTGGCTTTGGTCCCAGAATTGGACAAGCCTCGAGAATTACCGAAAATTATTACCCAGGCTTATAAAACTATTGGTAGAAACAGCCTGGGTAACAAGCCTTTTGCAAAACTGCAAACACAATCGCAACCACAACAGCAACAAACCAAATCTCAATCTGAGAAGGATGAGAAACCAGTCTTCACTAAAAAGAGCTGGAGGCTGAAAAAACAGGGTAAGCAACAGACAAAGCCGGGATCGCGAGGCGCATCCCCGGTTTCAGTTTCTTCTGAACGTACTTATGATTTACGCGATAGAGCGAGAATTAAGTCACCGGATAGGTTTCAGATCCCTGATACGCGTTCTCCTCGTTCTTCACAGGCACAGACTTCGTCACAGGCCGGTGGAGGAGACCGCCAGGATAGAGGAAGGGCCCGTGAGGCCCCACAGGGACGAGACCAGCCTCGACAACAAGTCAGAGGAAAAGAAGAAGACGCTCAACGTTTTCGACCACAATTTCAGAAGAAGAAAGTTGCCGCTGTAACAGCGAAATATGCCACAGACGGTGAGAACGAGACTCCTGAATTGGACGTGGGCAGTAACCCTCCTAGACAGCGCCGCGGAAGTAACCATAGTGCGGGAGGCGCTACGTCCTCATATGGAGGCGACAGCAACTGAAACATTCATTACTGTTGAAACAGCAGACACCAGAGTGGCACCCCCTGACAGACTATTTAATATTGTCCTCCAAATTGAAGGTGATATACAGCGAGTAATTAAAGGTATTTTTTGGGAAAATCTGACCTCTTCATATGATATTTTATTGGCAGAGGCGGATTGGCCACCCCCATTCGTAATTGCTGCGCGTAAAGGGGAGGAGGTAATCCTTCCGAGCTTTTCTCGACATGTCCCAAAGGACAAAGCAGAGGCTCTAGCAGCAGAGTGGGCTGTGTCCCTGGCTCCAGCGTTATTCCGCAATCACGTGGGTTGGGACGAAGAATCTCCCCCCATGAAATACCTTTGCGATCGTTGCCGCAGCCACAACCCCAATATCCCATAAAACGTGAAGCCAAAGGCCCCGTTTCCGAAATTCTGACACAGTTGGAATATCAGGGAGTAATTGAACCCTGTGTATCACCTATGAACAATCCCCTTTTCGCGGTTTCTAAACCCGATGGATCGTACCGTTTAGTATTGGATTACCGGCATTTGAACTCTCATTGTCGGACCTTTGCGGTGCAAAATACCCATAGTTCTGCGCTTGTAGACAGTCTTGTTCGTAAAAAATACAAAACGACCCTTGACCTTTCAAATGGATTCTACACGCACAACTTAGCCCCGGAGAGTGGCCAATGGTGTGCCTTTACTTCCGGTGGTAAAATGTTCAAATTCAGGCGTCTTCCTATGGGCTACAAGAATAGTCCAGGCGTATTCGCCGCTCGTGTTGTCTCTTTGTTAGACGGCATCGATCCAGACGCCTGTTCGTATGTGGATGACATTTATCTGACAGACGATGAATTGTTTCCGCATCTGACCCGGGTGGACCGCATTATTCTTGAATTTGCGGTTCAGGGATACAAAATTAACTTTGCCAAATCCCATATTGCTGAATTTACCGTTTTGTTCTTGGGCTATGAGCTCAACAATGAAGGTAAGGGTTTAGCCCCCCATTTTCTGGAGAAATGTGCACTTCTGTGCCCTCCTACTAATCTGAAGAAGCTTCAGTCTTTACTGGGTTTTCTGAACTTCGGACGTACATATATTCCCGAATACGCCCAGCGTATCAAGCCATTGTATGCTTTGATACAACCTACTTTTTCGAAGTCTTGCTGGCTTCCGGAGCATACCTCCATTCTGCAGTCTTTGCAGACAGACCTTCTTGAGTCTAAATACCTTTTGACGCGTGATAACCACACAAACTTGGTGATTAGAATCATTCCAGGGGCAGTGGGTTTCACGTACTTAACCTTTAATGAAGGTGATACAGTACCCATCGCATACAAGTCACATCTATACACCTCTGCAGAAATGCGGTTCTCATCTGTGGAGAAAGTGCTAACAGCAGTGCAAATGGCGATCCTGAAGGAGCGCGCACTGGCACAGGGAAAACGCATTCTGGTGGTAACACCCTATCCTGCCCTAGAGGCAGTGACGAAAGCAAGTGTTCCGAACTCTAAAGCTTTGCACCCCCGTTGGATTCAATGGGCAACATCTTTGACGTCTCCGGATGTCACTTTCATTTTCGACTCTTCTCTTCAGACTCAGGAGTTTTTACAGTATGAATTCATTCATCCTCCTCCTTTGTCCTTATTGCCGCTTGAGGATTACGACTGTGTGATCTACACCGATGGTTCGGCACAACCGGCCACGGGGTCCAAGCATGCTTATTCAGCCGCATGTGCTATTGTTGCAGGTACGTTTGTGAACGGAAAGTTCAAATCCACTGTGGTGCATACACAGGCACTCGGGGACAGTACCGCACAATTGGCCGAGTTGCGTGCCTTGGTGCTTGCGCTTGAGTTCGTAAATCCTGATGTGACCACTTTAATCGTGTGCGATTCTTACTACTGTGTTCAATCATACAATGACAATCTGTTCTTTTGGTCGCAAAATGACTATAGAGACGCTAAAGGCAACACAATCAAGCATAAAATGCTTTGGGTTAGGGTGGCAGAATTACAAAGACGTCTGCCACTCACACAGGTGGTTCACACCCTAGGCCATCAGCGAGTGGGCGCACACGCTGTTGGTAACAGTCTGGCAGATGAAGCTGCCAGATCAGCAGTACTCACGTGTTCAGTAGCAGCAGTTACTAGATCCATGTCTAAAATAGACACTGATATCTTGGCAGCTATTGCTGCAACAAAAGAAGGAATTAATTACCCTAGAGGTTTCCCTTCTAAATATTCTTACCAGATAGGTCCCGATCAGGCTCCTTATGTAACAATACCTAACGTTGGGGTTCGGCTGATCCCCAACGCGGACCGCAGACTTTCCTTGATGGCAGCGGCACACGAAGGCATGGCTTCGGCGCATGCTGGTGTGTCTGCGACAATTTCCATTTTGCAGCAGCGTTACTGGTGGCGTGGTTTATACAAAGATACACGTACTTATGTGCTTTCCTGTGACGTTTGTCAACAGATCAAGCCTTCAACAGTCACAAGACCACCGCAGACCTCGCTTGCAATTTCGAACAGACCCTTTGGGTGTGTTTACTTGGATCACTGCGGTCCATTTTCTTCAGACACTGCCTATAAATATATCTTAGTGGCAGTGGACTCGTGCACACGGTTCATCTGGGTCTGGCCACAACGGAGTGCTGACGCACGAAATGTCATTAGGGATTTGCGTGTCTTTGTGGGAATTTTTGCATGCGGCACCTTCCATTCTGACCAAGGTCCGGCGTTTGCCTCTAAGGCTTACAAGGACGCAATGGGCTCCTTAGGGGTGCGGGTGAAATTTTCGTCTCCGTATAGGCCTGAGGGCAACTCTATCGTTGAACGAATGAACCGTGACTTAAAGCAATCCTTGACAGCTAGAGTTATAGGTACTGGCAGGAACTGGCTGGCCCACTTGTATACTGTTCAGCGTGCACTTAATAATCTCCCTAGAAGGCCTCTGGGTGGGCGGACCCCTTACGAAATGCTCTTTGGCATACGAATGTTTGTGCCTGACCTTGATGGTCTAGACATGGCGGCGCAATCCGCCAAGTTCGATGTAGATAATCATTCTACTATGTTACAGGACTTACAAGAAGCCCGAGACAAACTAGCGATTGCACATTTACCTTCAGCCACAGACCCTGCTGTGCAGATTCCGGTTGCCGGCTGGCTTCCGAAGATTGGCGACCTGGTACGAGAGAAGGTGGAGAACAAAAAAGAATTCGGCCCCTCTTTTCGTGCACCGGTTCCAGTACTGGGCTTGAAGGGAACACGTACAGTCATCCTACCACCGCTTCCCGGTCGCAAGGAAAACAGATACATCTCAGTGGAAAATGTCAAGCTACAACATCTGGCCGATCCTAAATAGTGTCACACCAGCGGTCTCTTGTCCTGCCATTTATCGGACAAGCGTTCGAGGCACGCCTGCACGAACAATCACTGATGTTACCATGGAGATGGTTGATTTGCCTGAAAATATATTTGAACCCCCTGCATCACCCTGCATAGCCGAGGACGAGTATACTTATCCCGCCACAGAGTCGGTGGCACACCAACCAACAACGCCACTGAGCCCGACACGTTATTCTTTTGACTCGGATTCCAACTCATCACAAGTCCCGTCCAAGTTTAGTCTTTTTGTATCCTGGTTTAGAGACAATTTTTTGATTCCACCTTGGACATATATTTGGATGGTACTTTTCTTGGTCTTTTTGTTCATGTCCATTGGCTTTGTCACAGTGTTTTTTCTACTCATCAATGGTCACTATTTACCTGAACGCTCTGCTGTGAACAGTGTTGCTGGAACTTTGGCTCCACATTCCTCTTCACACATCATGAAGCGTGACCACACATTTGTGAACATTTCAGCGTTTCCAGTTGCTGATGGCATCGTATGGGATGCGGTAAACTTTCAAATACATGGCCCGACAGAAATTATTAATGTACCAAATGTCCTTCGAGTCTCGATGGGTGATGTAGTAAAACGTAATATTCATTCTGATGATTGGGATGTGCATGCAGTTGAAGCATTGTTTGCTGATTTAAAATATTATGCCTCTTTTAATGCTGAAGACTTGTATATGAATTCTGCGAATTATGCCGATTTGTATTGCTACCAGCATTGGGGCAATCATTTTCTCCACAAACCAAGTGCACTACGCAGCCCTGTTACTTACACCCAATGGGAACACTGCCCAAACCCCATACCAGGTAGTTCCCAGACTCTTCGAAATAAATTCACCTATTTTACTGATTTTAATCGATCGAACCCTGGGTCCTATTATTTTAAATTAAAATCTCCATCGACTCAAAAAATAATGTTGACCCACACTAAATTACTATATTCGGGTTCCTTTTTGAGCGCCTTGGCGGTGGGTGGTTATGAGTATTGGAAAGACACAGTGGATTTAAAATCAATCTGGGGTTCGAAGCTATGGCAGGTGCAGGGCACTGAGGCCCTGCACCGTGCTTGCCTTATCCCAGCCCAAATTCTATTTCTAAATGCTTCCATTTATCAGACCACGTGTTGGGGGTTGGCTACCGTTAAACAACTAAATGCGCCAACCATCCCATCCTTGTCGAGTCTTCCAAATGATAGTTTGCATTTTAATATGTCCCTTATGGCGTTACAGGCTCAGTTTCAGAACAATTCCTTTAACGTTTCTGCACTAATACAGTCACCCTGGTTGGCATGGCCCATATCATCTAATGCATGCCAACTTCGTTTTCATGGCACAGTTCCTGGTTACATACAGGACAAGCCTGATCCAAGATTTACTGAAACTCGTACTGTGACCACGTATTCGGTTGGTAAATTATGTAAACAATGGTTACAACATTCGTCCTTAGACTCTGTTAAGAACCATTTATCCCTCCTATCAGGCACTATTGACTTATCTGACTTTATCTTGGGACCTCGTGGTCCCCGACCGAAGAGATTCATTTATGAAGCGTATAATGAGCTCTGGAAGCTGTCACAAATGGAAGCTGCTTCCCGTCTTAGGGAAATAGACCAAGCAAATTTGGAAAAGGTGCTTGCTGTTGTTGACAATAGTATAAATACCCTGTCTTCCCGCATTTACACATTAAACAATATTGTATCCTCTGTTGTTGATATTGTACAAGATGATGTCTCTATGTTGTATCATGGTCAGAATCAGTTGCGTTCAGTGATGCAGTTTGCATGGACTTTGCAAACCCTTAAGTTGGGTAAAGTTCCTTGGAATTTGTTAAACACCACTGCCCTCTTTCTGCCTTTTAATTTGACTGACAAACAGCAGTTCATGTCCATGAAAGATGCATCTTACACTTTGTTACATATTGAAAAAGTGGATCCTTTACCATTCTCTGTAGCGGAACTAGATTCTGCGGTGTGGCTAGTTCATGGGGTTATAGCTTTACCTTTTTCCCTATTTGAATTCGGTTCGTGCATGAAACATTATCCTGTAGGCCGTTTCCAGCCTTTGGGTAGTGCTTTCCTGCATGAACTTTGGTCCTTGCCTTTCATGTATAAATGCCTTAGAGATGGCAAGGAGGTATTTCTCACGGGGGAGTCTTGTGATTCAACTGTGGGTCATTCGCTTATTTGTAAACATATTAAATTGCACGGGGCTTGTAGCGTTTCAGTTCCAAATCTTGCATGTGTGCTAAAGGGTATTCCTGCTCCTGCTATTTCTCCTACTTTTACTTTGCTTACCAACGGTAGCTATTTGCTTTTAAATAACGAAGACTGTTGTGGCCTACAGGCTGGCATTCCGTATATTGTTACAGTCTCACACAGAGTTGTCTGCTGCAAGAATGTGCTTTTTCCTCCCCCTCACGACATCGTTGATAGCTCTATTTGGCCTTCCATTCCTACCATGGAGGCAGATTTCAATAAGTTGAGCAGAATAAAGGCCCTATTATTGAATGAGGAGGTTATGCTCACATCCGCCCGGGAGACATTCATTCTCCAGGTGGCGAGCACCCACAGTGAAATACAGGCCCTTTTGAACACTGACCTCCCCCAACATTTTGGGGAGTTAATTCATCGTATTTTTAACGCATCAAACACTGAGGGTCTGGTGCACTTTTTTAAGGTTGTGGGGTCTGGCCTCGTGTCCACCTTTCAAACTATTTTCGGTGTGATACCGGCATTCATACATTCTATTTTTTCTAGCGTCTTTGGTGGTTTCCCATTAATCCTCGCTTTGGCGGCTGGTGTCTTGCTGTTGGTCTGTTTTCTGCGCAATGGCTGCACACCACTGGGCCCTTCTCGATCCCGAACGCCTCCAGCTGCTCCGTGAGCGACTTCTGGTTGGCTTCGATGTTCTGCCCTTGGCAACTATCAGTGTGTCCTACACCCTTTCCTTTCGCTTTGCGTATTTCACTTGCGTGCAACCTGTGATGTCTTGCATCCGCTGTCCGTTTACATGGACCATGGATTATTGCCTCTCCAATTCGTCATTGTCGGTCCCGGATTTTGTTCGGTTGGTGGGTCCCTTAGAGGCCCATGAACGGGACTGTTCCGCTGCTGGCTTTATGATGCGTGCGGCTGCACTGGGGATTTTGGCACAATGGGATATCTGGGCGGCTGCTCAGAATCTCCTACAACAAAGTTATATTGAATATCACGCAAGCTGTCCCGCATTGCTTTTGGATGCTCCATACTCTGAAGAACATTCCTGCAGCTTTGACCTATTGGACTGGATGGCGTCTACGTTTTTTGACGATTCCAATGATGTCCTTCTGGACGGTATAGCATTTTTCTGCTCTTCCACATTTTTGGATTGATTGACTTGCCGTTAGTTGTTAGTAGACCGCCTCTATTCTGCTCAGGTATTTGGAACTCTGTCTTCATTTTCGTCGTGGCCGATGGACTGACCAGGGGAGGGTGTCTTGTGGCTCATGGCCTCCTGGCAGGTCTGGCTACGTTACCACGCCTGGCTGCCATGATGACTCTTGCGCACGTTACTATTGGATGTTGTTCTGTCGCCCTCTGTTATTGCCAAGTTGTTCTACAATAGCCTGCATTTTCTGTTTCTCACCTTTTCTCCTATTCCCTTTGTGGGCTCAGTCTGAACAACAGTTACAAGGTCGAATAACAAATCCCTGGTTTCTACTGATTTGGCCCGTCCCTCGCACCTAGACATAACACTTGTACAGCTGCCATTGAGAAATTAGTGTGCTTTTAATAATGCGCTCGCTTGCTCTAAGATAGCACTTGGAGACGACCTTTCCAGAGAGAAGAGCTGTGATTGTTTGCTGATGTAGTTTTGCATCAAGAGACTGAGGTATGGGGGTTCGCTAGTCAAAGCCCAAAGGTCTTCTATTATTATAATAAACTGGCTTCTAGCACGGGGAGGGTGGTAATGTTAGTTAGACATATATCCACTGCTTTATGAGATGCTTTCCCCGTTCGTATTCTATGGAGTAGTAACTATGCTGATTATATTATTCTTATGTATTATGCTATTAGTACTGACACGTGTACTGTATCTAAGGGCACGTAAGTTGAAATAAATATTTTGAACTATAAAGTGTCTCTTCTTACGCATGTTGTGGACAGGTACGAGAGTAACGAAAGAGTGTTCTTGCCTCTGCGAGTCCTGAGAGAGAGATACCGTGTTCTGGGTTGTCTAATCATTGGTACATTAGTGCTAATGGGACGCTAAGGCTAGTTGGGTTGGGGTTTTGGGTGCTAAGGTTTATGGTTGGCTCACCACTATATTCCGAGGTCCTATTATCCTGTGCATAGCTCTGTATGTGCAGAAACCTTATGACAGTAGTGAGAGAGAGAGCAGTGGCGTAGAGAGATGTGAGGTAGATGCGAGACAGAGAGAGAAATGCGATAGAGAGGTGAGAGGGAGTGGTGTGGTAGAAAAAAGGGCTGAAGGAGGTAGGAATAGGTAAGGCAGTAGAGACATGGAGAGAGACAGAGATGTGAGGCAAAGATACATATGAGGTGGTGTTAAAAGTTTAGTAGGTGGAGGAAAAGTACAGGGAAGTGAGATGGAAAAAGTGCAGTTAAATACAAAGAGAGGGATGAAGTAGAGGGAGATTTTAGGTAGAGAGGGAATCAAAAGTGATAGATATAGAGGTAGGAACAGTGAGTGACAGAGATAGACAAGGGTATGATAGAGAGAGGTGGAGATAAATGAAGTCGAGTGAGGTATCTTGGGTAATTTGAGAGAGGTGAGGTAGACAAATGTGGGTTAGAGAGGGCTAAGATAGAGAAACTAAAATACATAGGGATATAGAGCTAGAGTGAGGTTAAAAGAGAGGGTTAAGGTAGAAGAAATGGGTTGAAATAAGGAGAGGATATTGAAGACATAGAAATATTATTCTTCAATGTAATTGTCATCAACTGCCTGAGAATGAGAAGCTAAGACTGGGCAGGGTAGGCATGCACACTAGTGGCCAGATTTATCAACACATTGCGCTGGTGCAAAGTTACCAAAATTGGCTTAAACAGGTGCAAAATATTGATAAAAGTAATGCACAGAAGAGCTTTGCGCTTCTTTGACTTACTTTGCTTCAAGGGAGCATATCATGGGTGGTACGTGGGTGTTCCCACTCAACCACCCATTATTTTGGCACAACACCTTATTTATCAGCCTTTTTAGACTGGGATTTGCACCAAAAAATACTCATCCTCGAAGCAGACGCAAATAAGGAAAAATGGTTTTTTTTCTCCCAATGTTTCTATATTTGTGTGCTGTGCTGTGCAGCACACATGCAAAATGGAAAATGTTCTCAGGGTCTGATATAGATCTTGGTGGAGTTTACAAGTATTCTGTCAAGTTGACGGAATGCCACCCGCCGTATTTAGATGTGTGCTGGCTGTATCTCCATCCGCATCGACAGAGTGTTTACAGTCGTGTAATTGGCTCACCGCTGCCGACGTGGTGGACTCCTCTGCTGGCTAACATTACTCAGTTGCCGTCAGGGTGGTGGGATTGTACCAAGCCTATTTAGCATTTCACAGATGTGCTGGCGTTGTTCTAGTGGCGGATTGCCAACAGAGGGATTTCGTTGCGAGACACGTTTAACATGTACAATTCCAGTGGCTTTTGGATGGATGGCAGCATCACACACCTGATGTTTTTGCCTAATTGTTTTCCCCTGCATACCACCCTATGAAACACACTCCATTTCAGACCATGATACTTTGCCGTTCCACTGCAGTACAACATTGTCAAGCAGAACGTTTGTCAGTGAAGGCAGGTATCTTTTGGCTTTCTCTGTTTATTGTCCATTTTTTCCTCTTTCATTTATTGACTTGTGGGTCATAAAATGTATTTCATTGTTTTTTAGATAATGGCAGGGAGGAGAAATTCCTGTTTTTCAGAGCGAGAATTGTCAGTCATGGTGGATGAAATTATTAGAGTAGAGCCACAATTGTTTGGAGCCCACATCAAAAATACAACCATAGCCCAGAAAAGGCAAATGTGGACCAGAATAGTTGAAAGAGTGAATGATGTAGCAAACAACCTGTGCCCAAAGGAGGAAATTAGGACAAGGCGGAATAACCTGCAGGGGAGAGTGCATTCCCTGGCCTCCAAGTGTCACCTCGAGGCCCAGAGGACTGGTGGTGGATCTCCCAACATCCCTTGCAACTTTTCCCCTGGGAGTAGAAGGTCCTGCAGATCTCACATCCTGAAGGCTTGACAGGAATCCCTGGTGGAGTGGAGACTGGTAAGTTATACTTTTGAATGTGTCACTAAATCTAAAGTTTGTTTTTGTTTTTAATTTAGCTAATGAGTTTTGCACTTTTCGGAAACATAGAAGCCTATATATATTTGTATCATTTTTCTTTGTCTTGTTTGTTTGAATGTATTTTCTTTCATTTAAGATTACAGGTTTCAATCTCCATTACATTTCACATGATGTCATGGTGCTTGTAAGTGTTTTAACACCAAATAACATATTTCAGACATGTGTTTAATATTATAAATGTCTGTTCTATTTTTACTGCATATTTACACTAGGTATGTTTAACTTACTATTTTGCAAGTATTGTTAGTGTTTAATTGAAATGACTACAACTACCATGATGCCTTGTTTTAGGTTTGTGAAAATAATATTGCAATGTCATCTTTCTCATTTCTTCTTTTCTATTATTATTTCCACATATGTTAAAGTGTTATGTATTTATTAATCTCGATTTCAGGCTATGCTTTGAAATGTTTGTGTTTAATGTTGTATGTTGTCCTATCCTTGTTATTTCATTGAATTGATGTTCTTTGTCTCACAAATCAAAGTTTGTTGTCTTTAAAATGTTAAGGTATGTCATTTTGTATGCTGAATATACGTGTAATTTGTTAAAACATTAACTCTGCAATGTGTATATGATGACTTATGCAATATGTCCTTCTAAGTTTTGTAATTGTTAGATTTTGTGCCTGGTAGGCCTTGGAATGGTTTCTTTCACATTTCTCCTCTCTACTGTGTTGAATCTACGGTATATTTCATGTATACATTCTAATTTTTTATTCATTTCAGGACATATTTTTACCTGCTTTTCTGAAGTAGTTTTGTGTGTATTTTAAACTGTTTGTGTAATTTTTTATAAAACCACTGAAAGGTACAATTAATATAGTAATTATCTTTTTCCTTTTAGGTTGCTTCTTTTTTCACTTCAAACTCATTTGATGCTTAGTTCATATTATAACAATATTACTTTTTTAAATTCATAATTTGTTTTTTTGTTAACCTGTTTTAGTTAATTTGGTTTAATTGAATAAAACAATAAAATAACAAAAAGACTGGTGTAGTAATTTTGCTTTTCAATTTGATCACTTTTTGTAGTTCCATCATACATTTTAAAGTTACATTAAAAAAGATTGTTTTATCATGAATAAAGTCCATATAGGTAATGTGTTTCACATTTGTGAAAAGATGACAAAAATCAACAAAAAACACAAATCATAAACTAGGACATATTTTAACTGGGATAAAGAAATATTACTCATATATTCTCCTAATACATTATATCCCATGCATATGCCAAAATTATCATGCAATATTTTCTTTGACAATTCTAGACCTTGCCACCATGGAAGAACAGGAGATAATCCCAAAAATCAGATTAAATATCCAAACTCTTGTTGATAGATGTCATCAGCTGTAGCCAGATCTTCTGCCTCACAATAGGAAACACACATCAATAGTGAAAATAATGGCAGTACTCCCTTTGGTGGCCACAGGATCATTCCAATACACTGTTGCATTATCTTGTGGAATGTCACAACCGACTTTCAGTGGTGTGCTACAAGAAATTCATTCTTCAAGGATGAGACGCATCAACAGCTACACACAGTTTACATAAATTGTGGATTTTGCCAATGTGAAGGGAGATTTGTATGCTTCGGGTGGGCTATCACATGTGGTCAGTGCATTTAAGCAGCACATATTGCCTTGGTGGAAACAATCAACAGAAAACCACTCTAATGCAATCTTTACAAATACAATTTAATTGCGGAGCAAGTTGTCTTTGTGCAAGATCAGTACATCCAAAGTGTGTGTGTCTTTCACAGGATCAACCCATGTTCCCTTTGTAGTATGCAGTCACTCCAGCAGAGGTCAGAAGAGCTCAGGCAGGTGCAGTTGCAAGCCCAGGTAGCAGGTCAGCCGGTCAGTTGCAGGGAGCCTCTGGAGCTTGTTATGCCCCTGTAGCTCAGAATAAGAGGTCAGCTGTTTGACCTTTGGAGTCACTTTGGCCTGTGATGAAGGGTGCAGGTCCAATCTTCCTTCTCAGCAAGCAAGGCAGCAGAGCAGCAGAGCAGCAGAGTAGCAGAGTAGCAGAGCAGCAGGGTGGCAGTCCTAGCAGTAAAGCAGCACCGCAGTTGTTCTTCTGTAGCATCCACAGGCCTAGGAGTGTACAGAAGAGGTGGGTCTAAGGGTCCAATATTTATACCTGGTGCCCACTTTGAAGTAGGAGAAGCTTTCAGAGGTTTCCACCCCCCCTGAGGTGTCAGGCATCCCCTCCTCCCTGCCTTGGCCCCAGCTTGTCTGTGGTCACAAAAAAGACCAGTGTCAAGCTCTGTGTGAGAATGCTCAGGCTGGGACTTTGTGATGTGCAATTGTGGTAGTTGACAACCCTCCCTCTCATCAATTCAGAGTGGCCAATCCTGCCAACACCTAGATTCCCTTTGTCTTACTGTCTGGGAGCAATAAACATTAAAAGTAATAAGGTAACACAATGTTATCCTGTGGGAGAGGTTGGCCTTGTAGGAGAGAAAAACGAATTTAAGAGTTTTTCACTTACAGGACATTTAAAACTTAAAAGCACATGTCCAATGTTTTCAAATACCAGCACCCTGCACTTTGGGCTGGTCAGGGCCTAACCTAGGGGTAACTTATATGTATTAAAAAGGATGGTTTTGGCCTGGCAAACAATTTATTTTACCAGGTCGAAAAGTTTAAAATCTGCATACAGTTGCTGGAATGACAGGCTTGAGACCTGTTTAAAGGGCTTTTTAATTGGGTGACATAATCAGTGCTGCAGGTCTACAAGTAGCATTTAATTTACAGGCCCTGTGTACATGTAGTACCACCTTACTAGGGACTTACAAGTATATTAAAAAGGCCAATTGTTTGTAAGTCAGTTTTTACCATTTTTAAAGGAGAGAGCCCGGGAACTTTAGCGCTGGTTAGCAGTGGTAAAGTGCCAGCAAAAACTAAGTCTGCAAAAACAGGATGCTGGAAGCCAAAACATTGGGGGGAAACCACGCCAAGGATGTCGGGTCCAACAGAAGTAGAGGGCAATCGCTCACAAACATATTGATTAGACTTAAGGCCATGACTTTGAATAAGTCTGCCATGAACAACGGATGAGACCCCCAGGATACCACTTCCTAAGAGTAGGACTCAACCACGTGTGTAGACATCTAACGGTCTTCATGAAGAATGCATGTTTCTTTTTCCAAAAATGAAGACAAGATTGCATAAATCCATATTGATGGGTGTAGAATTTTTTTACACACTTGAGGTCATATGCATTTAGGGTCTTGCTGACCGAGAAGACATTTGAGAGAAAGTACAGGTTGACATTTTACCAGCCTTCAAAAATGAGTTAACTCATAATAGGAAGTTGAAGCGTAAGCGCATTAAAACTTTACACCTACATATTTTAAGGGCCACATTTAGAGGTTTATTCGAAAACAAAAAAAAACACAAGGCCCTACCCATATACCCAAACTGGAACCTGGTGCAACTTATACAAAAAAGCACACAATGCTCCTGTGGGTTATAGTTGAATCACAGATCTATCACACCAACAATATTTATTCCTCACTGGCTATGATAGTGCATAAATAAATTAAACAAAGGACCCAAAGAATAATGCTAAAGTGATGTATAATCTCACAGCATCCTGATATCAAGGTAGAACAATCTGTGTGGATGGTGCAAGGTGCATAAAAGTGCTCAGTTCAGGGAATACATTTATAAATACATATCTACATCCAATTATCATGAGGTGTCCATAATAAATCTCAACTTCAATCCAAATTTATCAGTGTTCTTAATTATTTCAATGGGATATCCCCACGAGTTTGTCGACCATAGCAGAACCAATACATTGGTCACTTCAAGACAGCGCCAACCAACTGAAGCCCTGAAGCTGCAGTAACTGTCAATAAATACTGTGTACAAGCATATAGATCCAATCCTACAGTCCCCTGCTACTCTAAATCTTGCTTCCTTGGTCGGCGCTGTCCTGAAGAGACGCATGGATAGGTTTCGCTAGGGTTGAGATGTCGGCATACTCGCGGGCTATCCTATTGACGGAATTAAGAACACTGATTTAGTAGGATTGACGTTGTGATTTAAGGTAGATACCTCATGATAATTGGATGTCTACGTGTATATATGTAAATGAGTTCACTGCACTGAGCACTTTGTATGCACCTTGCACGAGTTTAGCGGGCGGTGGCCTCCCCCTCGCTCTTACCTGTCACTGTCGCGGGGCAGCTGTCGCAGGAATCGGCAGCATCTCCCACTCGCTCCTACATGTGGCCGCCGGGTGGGAAATGCAGGGACTGCCACAGGTGGCAGCACAACGTCTAGCTACACCACTGGTATAGATTATGACTGTATGCAAAATGGACGCCATATTATACTCCTAAATTTCTATTTTGGTCAAAGCCATTATTTCTCCTTGTTGTCCAGGTGCCAGAATGAAAATATTAGTGATTGGTTAGATGAGACTTTGATCTTTCCTAAATTGAATGAATAGTGGTCAAAAATGTATTGACTTGATATGTATTTTTAGAGAATATTTGATAAATCCAAATCCAATAACCTGTTGATTAGGCATCATGTCCCATATATTAGGTCCAGGTACAGAAATTTGGAAAATGTAGTTTCATTTCTGTGCTCATTGCTCCATCTCTATTTACTCAGTACTAGACAATGTTCTTGCTTTCTGATTACAAGGTGAGGCAAAGCAGAATGAAAGAAGTAAATTTATTGAAATAAGAGCATCAGGTCAAAGGAATTGAGGAAGAAGGATGAATTCATGTGATTTTTCTACTGAATTAATTTAATGAACCTGAGAAAGCACATGTGTTTTGGACTACCAGGAATAGTGAAATAAGTGGTGGTGGTCTCAGTTGCGTGGAAAAAATGTTTTTAAATACCATAATTCCTTAATTAAAAAAGGGAAATCCTGTCACCAGTGTTTTCCTGTCCAGCACCGTTACGTAATTCATGGCAGTCCCCAAATGAAAACTTCCATAAATGTCCCCATCATTCTGGAATAGAACATGAAAGAGATTTGTTTTGTTTTTTTGTTTAAGAAAAAAGACTCTTCATTAGACAAAAAATGCCTTGACAGGGTTGCCACGTAGCCATGCCATCACTGTCTTTTTCCCTGAAAGCGGCTCCGGCAATGAAGATGGGATCTGCTTTCAGGGAAAAGAATCTGCTGACATAGGAGTACTCTCTAAATTTTCAGGCCAGTCCATCAAAAATTAAATAATGCCCTATTTCTTAAATCTCACAAATGCAACATACTGCATACATCATGAACTCACCCTGGAAATCAAATACCAGTCTACAAATATGTCCTTGGGAAGTCCATTAACATAGGCTTAGCCACAGAGCAAAACCCATGTTAGAGCCTTAGCTTCGAGAATCGAGAGCTTCTGTTCTAAATATGAAGAGCATAGTCCAGCAAGAACATGGTGAAAATATGCACAGATTCTAACCAGTATGACATAAAATACGATTTGAGACAGAAAACTACATAGTTAATATTGTTGGGCACAAGTGGCTGTTGTATCGTATGTGTCCCCAGGCCTTGTTGAGTTTGCTGGTGCCTGGAGTGTTGTCAGTGTGTAGAATGGTCCCTTTCCCAGATCCCACCAGTATCTGTTGAAAGAGTCGGAGAAGATCTGGATGCTTTGGTGGAAACATCAATATCTACTGGTGAAGGTCTATATCCCAGATACCTTGAAACCTATATGTAACCTATAACTATGAATAAACCCATTCTAAGTTGTACTTGAACATGTGAGGAAGACTTCGTTTTACCAATGGACAGTGGCCTATGCCACTGTTCCACCATATATCAGAAGAAAATGGCTTTAAGTTCTTACTATGTGGACAAGAATTAAGCATGCTAATTCTGCTTTTATACAGAGCTAGGATATCAATTGAAATAATTCTATGAAAAAATGAGGTGATCATTGAAACATTTTCAGTTTTACTAATGATTTTGTATTCAGCTATGATTGTGGTGTTATCCAACTATTTATTTTATTAAGTACTGCAAGCTTTGCAATGACTGATCACCCAAAGTCAAACAATATGCCATGTTATTTGAAAATGAATTGGTTTTATGATCACACATTTATTTAAATATACAAGCACTTGCATCTCTGTAGGGTCTTTTTAGGAGAAAAGAAATGCATACTCATCCAATAGACCAATCAGCACATGCTGAGACGCCCTATAAAAGCAAGCATTGGCATAGCCAATAGGTCTCGCTTTTGGGACCTTATAAGTATTTAGCCATGCAGCACATTAGCCTGGGTGCTACAACATCTACTGTTACTTCACGTGCCACTGGTCAACGGCCACACACACACCCAAGATTGGGCTTCCATGCTATTTAATGAAAATATGATAAAGTCTCTTCAAATTTCAAAAAAGTGAATTTCTTTAACAAAGAAGCTTTGACACTAATAGGCACATTATAGCACTGCATTGAGAAGTACTTATTTAAAGTGTAATTTTTGTACAACTGGTAGTCTGTATCGACAAATCTGCCAGTCTGTTTTCTTTAGTTCTTCTTTGTCAAGAGAACATTGAGAACCATTTACAGAAAATACATCATTAGTGTCTCAGTGCTCGATGTAAATACATATTTTTCTGTTCGGACACCCCAAACAAAGTGTGATATTGGAATCCAAATTGGACTAAATTGTACCTGCTGCTAACGAGAACATGTTACTGGAACTGCACATACTGCTCCTACTATATAGGTTTAAAAATGCTATTTTTGACAAAAAAAATAGATTGGGATTTAGCAATGAACATGTCTGGAGAGGTGATTCAAGATCTATCACAATGCATTTAATTAAAATAAATCCACTGCCTTAGAAGCCCTGAATGAACTTCTCATCAGCCAATTAAATTGAAGTTGTAATTATCAGGACACCCATTTTTCTTCTAATACTGAAGAGGCTCAGGTCCGCTTCCATTTTCATTAAAGGCCCCTGTAAAGTTGCGGAGAGTGTCTGGATAGCTTTAAGATGCATGTGGTGTCGGTGCGGGAAATTCTGCATTTTGCTGGCAGTCTTTTTCAGACCAAAATGTGCATAGATTTAGAAATAAACTTATGACTTCATTGGTGTAAATATAATTAATAGGATGCACTGATTATTTCCGAAAGTATGTTTTATTTATTTTTTGTAGTTTTAAAATAGCGCGAACATGGCCAGAGGGCAAAAGAGTGCTTTACATGAGCACCAAATGACATTATATAAGGTCAGATCTGTTTTTTTTCGTTTTATATTTTTAAAGCACGTGGAGGTTCATTGATTAGCACACAATTACAGGACGTGGAGCGGACGCTGGAACTCAAACCTGATTCCAAAATCAGCACTTCTGTAAATACCATGGCAGGAGCCTCAAAAGTAGCAAGGAACTAATTGGCAAATGCAAATCGTTATTGTTAGACCTGGCATCTTTTGGCATGGTTTCCGCTGTCTTTTTGCCTCTGACCTTCTGTTTTTGACTGAGTGCTGTAATTCGTTTTTGCTGGTTGTATGACTCTAGCACTGGTCAGTAGTGGTATAGTGCCCAAAGTGCAAGTGCTCCCTGTCTAAATGTAATAGTGATTGGTTTCTCCATGATTGGCATATTTGATTTACTAGTAAGACCCTAGTACAGTGCACCGTGTGTGCCCAGGGCCTTTAAATCAAATGCTACTAGTGGGCCTGCAGCACTGATTGTGCCACCCACATGAGTGGCCCTGCAAACATGTCTCCAGCCTACCACTGCAGTGTCTGTGTGTGTAGTTTTAAACTGCCATTTCGACCTGCAATGTGACCGATTCACCACACAAAAGAACCGCAGGACTTAGAAAGGCACAGAAAGGAACCAATGAAAAGTGCGGGATGTGCCCAAAGCCCATACAGTAGATACAGCATGTCTCGAAGAGATAGCGCATTCGCTGCTGTCTAGGCAAGACCTAATAAAGGACAACTTCAAGAGGGCAGAATAGAACCAACAAAGAACAGACTTGGGGTAGGGGCGGAGAAAGGAGGGAATGGATCACAGGCATGGAAATTAAAAAAGTGTTCGATTTTGCCACAGAGGGAGAAGAGAAGGGAACCAAGGAAGGAGACTATAACCTGAACGAGGGGATGCTCACAAGGTAAGTGGTGGAGGAACCGGCACCAGAACAGAGCGTAAAACAAACTGCGATGCTGCAGGAAGGAGGGTCCTGAGATGAGACAGAAGCAAGCGTGGACACCAAGTCTGAAGATTGGTGGACACCGCCAACCGACAAGCCAGTGTGTGCGACAGTCCTGGAAGGTGGTGGCATTCCATGCGAGTCGCCATAGCTGGGAATAGCAGGAGAGCAAAAAGGGGAGGGTACCTTGTAGAATGTTTGACTTTGCACTGGGCTTATTGAAATATTTCCCCTGCTCACACCCGAAAGTCTACCTTATAAATAGGAAAAGAAAAGCTGGGACAGGGAGGCCCTGAGGTTTGTCAGGGCTACTAATTATCTTGAACAAACTGAATTTATAAAGGATTGCAGACTCTGGGATGTATTCTTAGGATGACAAAAATATACCGAGGTAATGAAAGAGTGATACTAGAAGGGAGGATGAGTCACCTCCATAGAACCCAACCGTAACACCCTGAGAAGTTGAGAAAGGAGCTTAGTTTTTTCTCTTATTATTTTACACTACCTGGGTTGTTTTTGTTTGTTCTTCCTAGGGGCTGTCAATGATTGCCACATCAGGTGAACCTTGAGAAACGAAGAAGATGAAACATTAGTCAAAGGAAAGCGAGAAAAGCCACCAGCGCCTAGTCATTCCCAAGTGTTTTCAAGAGGCTCTGATTATATCATTCTTAAGTTCGAACACAATTTTAATAAATCACTATTGCAAAATGACTAATTAAAAAGCCTCCTAACCTTATTTCAAATCAGGCCTCCCACATGTCTACAGTTCCTGGCGAAGTAGCATTGTATATCCATGCTCCTCATTGCAACATTTCTGACTGTATAGTTTGCCAGTTGTTCGAATTGTTTTTGTATTAGTTGCTCTCCAGTAGATTGTTCAACTAAAGTCAACTGCTTTTTAACACACATCTCTACTCTCCCCATGTTCACACATGACACTGCCAACAGTTGTTGGCAGCTTATTAATAGTCCTGTGGTATAATCTTTTTAACTCCAACCTAGGTTGTTGAGGAAGTCATTGGTGATTACTGAAGCCTCTCACTTCCCAAAGTGTGTGCATGTATGTGTGTAGTATGTTGTCTAATACATGAGGCATTGGGATGCCCCAGAATGGTGGGGCCACAAATGTACAGGAGACCACAAAAAAGGGGTAAGATGTGCAAAGAATGTATACTCTCATTATTGATATAGAATCTGTTCTGTCTTTAAATACTCAGATTTTGAAAATAGCAAACATTTGTTAGTTATGCCTAAGTTAAGAGATGGAAGGAACCACAAGTTGCTCTTCTCGATGACAACTTTTAAAAAATTTTATTAAGCAAAATTCTCCTTCTACTGTGGTAGTTGACACAATGAGAATATTGATATTTTCTGTCATCAAAGTTTTTTTTAATATATATTGATCTTGCCGTGGCGGGTATTCTTGTATCTCAGTCTTTGAGTAAAATCATTAAATAACCTTGCCTTTGGTTGTTTGGCCCTTTGTTCATTGACAAGGAGAATTGAGCAGGGGCATTTTTTTTTTACATCAAACCCCATTAAGAATTAAGTCTATTTGGGGCTTCACAATAATCAATGGAGTGATTAGGTGTGAGTTAAAGGGTTTTATTAACAAATTAATTCAAACATTTATTTATTAAGTAAGTATTAATATTTAGTCATATTACTGATTCAAATAATCCATTAGTCTGTGTTTCAAAACAAGACAAAATACTACATTAGTAAGGATTACAAATAAAAAAGAGAGTATACAGCAAGTGTGTTCCATAAAGGAAATTCCTAATCTTAATTAATAAAGGTTTAGGCATATAAGGTCAATTTCTTCAATAGCAAGGAAAGGTGTCAGTTTCAGAAACTTAAATGAAGAGTTCTGATGATCGAATGAAAATGAATGGGCATAAAGCCTTCACACTTCAGCAATAGAAATTTGCAAAGCTAAAGTATTCTCAGCTATAAATCTGCAGGTGCATCTAGACTCTGGGTGGGAAAAAAGAAGAGCTGTAAGGGGTCTCCCCCTCCCAGTCCTGCTCTGCTGTTCTGCTAAAACTAAGGAACACACATGTTAGATATTGGGTCTCTAGTTGGAAGGGGTATGCACCCTGTCCAAGTAGCGACCACAATCCTAGTCAGAGTAAGGTAGATACACACTTTAAATTAACCAGTGCTCACCGTCTGGTAGCTTGGCAGAGAGCAGGCAACGCACACACACACGCGCACACACACACGCGCGCACACACACAGTAACACAATGAAAACATCACAAAAAGACTCCACACAGGTTTAGTAAAATAGAGAATACTTATTTGAGCAAAACAAGACCAATATGACAGTAAAAGATAAGATATGAACTTTTAAAGAATAAATTCCAAAACAGTGCCTGGCATTAAAAGATTATTTGAGGTTGCGAGGGACCGGGCTAAATCCAAAGTGCAGGCCGACTGCGAAGGCGGGCAGGCCGGCCACAAGACTCACGCAGATCCCACTGAAACAGTACCTTCAATGGAGCAAAGCGTTGACTCTGAGGGCAGGATGCGTTGATCTTTTCCATGCAGTCAGGTTACTGCGTCGTCGTCGAGCAGCATTGAAATACAGTCAATGCATCATCGTCGAGCTGCGCAGAGTGTCAGGTCATGCAGGCTGTAGAACCACTGTCGACAAACCGCCTCTGCGTCGCCGTCAAAGGGTGATGCGTTGGTTTCAACTGGGGCAGTGGAGATGATGCATCAGTTTTGTAGAAAATCAGCTGCAGAACCCACTTCTGAGGCCCAGGACTGAAGGAGGTACCTCAGGCGAGGGTAAGACTCAGGGATGGCAGAGTCCAGCAGCACTAGCAGGATTGTTTTATGTCCCTCAGACTTCAGAAAACAGGAGGCAAGCCCTTCGAGTCACTCTTCGTTCAAGTGAGATGGGTCCAGTCCTTGTCCTCAGCAGGGCAGAGATCAGCAGGCAGCAGGGCAGCCCAGCAAAGCAGAGGAACAGTTCCTCAGAACAGTCAGTCAAGGCAAAGTGGCAGTCCTTACAGCACAGCAGTCTTTACTCCAGCAGAGTTCTTCCCAGATCCAGTAATGTACTGATTTGGTAGGGTCAGACCCCCAGTACTTCTACCCAAATGTGCCTTTGAATTGGGGGTGACTTCGCAGCAGCTCCCTGAAGTGCACAGGTCCCCTTTCACCCCAGCCCTGTCTGCCAGGCTTTCTGTGGGTGAGTAACCAGTCCTTTGTGTTGGGACAGGGCATCTATTCAGATGTACGTCTGAGTTCCCTCAGCCCCGTAAGGCTATCAGAATGCAGATGAATGCAGATGAGTCCTCTGTCACGCCCACCCTTCCTGTGTTTGTGGCTGTCTAGAGGGAAAGTACAAAGTGTAGCTGTCACCCAGCCCAGACATGTATTGGAGGACTTGCCATCGCACACAAGAGCTCACTCCGACTCTCCACCTCCACCATGAGTTGCTCCTTCTCCAGCACCGAATATCTACACTTCCAGATCCAGACCAGCCTTAGAACCACGCTGCGCGGCACCCTCGCATACAGACCACCAGGACCTCACGCTTCATTCGCCACGACCATCGCCGACCTCATCTCACCCCACGCCATCGGCTCCATGGACTACATGCTCATCGGAGACCTGAACTTCCACCTCGACAACCCCAGCGACCTCAACTCCACCACCCTCCTGGACAACCTCGCCAACATCGGACTGAAACAGCTCGTCACCACCCCTGCCCACAAGGCAGGACACACCCTCGACCCCATTTTCACAGGTGGGAACAACATCCGCTTCAACCATACAACACAACCACCATGGACAGACCACCACTGCGTACACTTCCTCGTCAACAAACCCACGCTGCCCAAACCGGCACCCCGCCCTCCACGAAGAAACTGGAGCAAAGTCACAGAGAAACAACTCAACTCCACCCTCAACCGCGATGCCCCCACCACCTCGACCAACGCCAACCTCGCAGCCAAAGAACTCCACAGATGGATCACCAACTGCGCAGACAAGCTCGCACCCCTACGCAACCCCAACAAACAGCCCCCCAGAAAAGCCACCTGGTTCACCGCCGACCTCCAAGAATCCAGACGCACCTGCAGACGTCTCGAGAAGAACTGGAGAAACAGCAAAACCTCAGAAGATCGCACCGCCCACAAGAACGCCATGACGGAACACCACCAGGGGATCAGATCCACCAAAAGATCCTTAATCCAGAACAAGATCCTCTCAAACTCCAGCAACTCCAAGTAACTCTTCAGCGTTCACCAAACCCCTCAGCGAATCCACGGACATTGCCCCATCCCAGGACCTCTGCAACAAGCTTGGCTCCTACTTCCATCTTAAAATTAAGGGCCTCTACGACAACTTCGATGACCAGACACCTGACGCCAAAACTATTCCCTCCTCCAGCAACGCCGGCCAGCCCGCCATCTCCTACTGGACCCCAGTCACCACCGAAGATACCGCATCGACCATGAAAGGCTTCCACTCAGGAGCCCCCACTGACCCTTGCCCCCCGCACATCTTCCACAGAGCTGCTGCTGCCATCGCTCCGGAACTGCGATGCACCATCAACACCACCTTCGAAACCGGCATCTTCCCCGACAATTGGAAACGTGCAGAATTCAGACCCCTACTCACGAAGCCCTCAGCAGATCCCACGGACCTCAAGAACTTCCGGCCCATCTCCCTCCTCCCCTTCGCGGCCAAAGTCACAGAGAAGACCGTCAACGCCCAACTAACAAAATTCATCGAAGATAACTCCATCCTCGACCCCTCCCAGTCCGGATTCCGCAGCAATCACAGCACCAAGACCGCCCAACTCGCCACCACAGACGACATCCGAACCCTCCTCGACCAAGGACACACCGCAGCCCTGATCCTACTCGACCTCTCAGCAACGTTCGACACAGTCTCCCACCGCACACTCACCGCCAGACTCCATGACGCCGGCATACAGGGAACCACCCTCGACTGGCTCCACTCCTTCCTCACCGGCAGAACCCAAAGAATCAGACTGCTGCCCTTCCTCTCTGAACCCACGGAAATCAACTGCGGAGTACGCCAAGGATTGCCGCTCAGCCCCACGCTCTTCAACATCTACATGGCCCCCCTCGCCGCCATCGTCAGACAGCACGGACTCAGCATAGTATCCTACGCCGACGACACCCAGCTCATCTTCTCCCTCACCAAGGACCCCATTACCACCAAACTCAACTTCCAGGAAGGAATGAAGGACGTCGCATCCTGGATTAGCAGCAGCTGCCTGAACCTCAACTCGGAGAAGACAGAAGTCCTCGTCCTCGGATCCTCTCCCTCTGCATGGGACACCTGGTGGCCCACCGCCCTCGGCAGCCCCAAAACCCCACGGACCATGCCCGAAACCTCGGCATCATACTCTACTCCTCTCTCTCCATGACCTGACAGGTCAACGCCGTCGCCTCCACCTGCTACAACATCCTCCGCATCCTCTGCAAGACCTTCAAATGGATCCCCCCCGAATCAAGGAGACCATCACACACACACTCATAACCAGCAGACTGGACTAATGAAACGCCCGCTACACCGGGATCAACAAGTCTCTGCTCCGCAAACTCTAGACCATACAGAACACCGCAGCCAGACTCGTCCTCGGCATCCCTCGACATGAACACATCACCCAACACCTACGAGACCTCCACTGGCTCCCTGCTGAGAAGCGAGTAACCTTCAGGATACTCACCCAAGCCTGCAAATGCCTCCACAACACCGGACCTCAATATCTCAATGACAGAATCTCCTTCCACGTACCCGTGTTGAACTGCCGACCTTGCCCTCGCAAAAACCCCGCCCATCCGTAGAGCAAGAACAGGTGGAAGAACCTTCTCATACATCGGAGCCAAGGCCTGGAACGAACTGCAGATCGACATCAGACGCTCCCCCACCCTGCACATCTTCAGGAAGACACTCAAGACCTGGCTCTTCGACTGACCGGAGCTGCTCCCTCCTCCCCCAGCACCTTGAGACCCTCACGGGTGAGTAGCTAGCTGAAAACTCCCTGATTGATTGATTGATTGCTGTGTGTGCCTGCAGCCTGCCTCCAATCAAAGTTAAAAGCAGAGAAATGTCTACTTTCTAAAAGTGGCATTTCTAAAATAGTAATGTCAAATCCAACTTTACCACTAAGGAGGATTTATCATTACCATTCCAAAGATGTGAAATATGATTTAGCTACTCCTTTCTAATCAGGAAATACAGCTTAAAAGTGTTTTAAGGAATTCCCAATGCTAGCCCATGAGAGGAGTGGGCCTTATAGTAGTGAAAAACAAATTTGGCTATTTGTCACTACAAGTCCATATTAAACTGAAAAATACATGTCCTACCTTTTAGTTACACTGCTCCCTGCCCATAGGGCTACCTAGGGCATAGCTTAGGGGTGACCTATGTGTAATAAAGGGGGTTGGGGGTTTAAGGCTTGGCAAGTGCTTTTAAATGCCAAGTAGAAGTGGCAGTAAACTGCACACACAGGCCCTGCAATGGCAGGCCTGGGACAAGTTTGAAAGGCTACTTGTTTGGGTGGCACAGCCAGTGCTGCAGGCCCACTAGTAACATTTACATTACAAAGCCCTGGGTATATAGTATACCACTTTACAAAGGACTTACAAGTAAACTAAACATGCCAATCAGGTATATACCAATGTCACCATGTTTAGGGCGAAGCACATGCACTTTGAGCACTTTACCACTGCTAACCAGTGCTGATAGAGTCCTAAGGCCTAATAATTAACACCAAAGACCTGATCTGAACGGGCCAACGAATCCTGTTCACTTCATGAGTGGGAATGGAAGTTTCTTTTCTTCCTCAATAACAACCCTTCCTATTTTATAGGTATTGTCCCAACACAGAATCGCCCTATATTTAGTTATAAAAGAACCGACCAATGAGTCAGCAGTCACCGTGTTCACATAACATACCCTGTACTATAACAGATATACATCACACATAAATGTGAAAAAATTGTGAAAACACGAGGTAGCACCTCACGTGCGCACCACCAAGGGAGCTTACTGGTTAGTTATCACCAGTCATGCTCACGTTTCTCATCATTGGTTGCTACCTCGCAAACAAAAATAAACAAAATCGGTGTCCAGAAACCCAGTGAAAACCAGTGAATATGTGTATATAATAACACACATTGACCCCATGTGAGTAAAATTGAGATAAGCCAACTCAGTTACCAACGAACCACCTTTAATCTCAACTCGAGGGCTTATTCAAATTAAAAACATACTGCATGTTTGCAGACCATATAAAGTTGGGCCGACATGTTTCATTGCCTGTAAATTGTAATGGCAATTTCTTCAGGGCACGAGGGCCTTATCCACCTTTTCTGGACCCTTATTGTGAACACGCAGTGACTGTTTAAACAAAGAGAAGGTTCATTAAAAGCAGTTCCAGCCAAAGCAGATTTCTCTGCCTATAATTATCCTGTATACAATTGCACCCCCAAATGTATATTTACCCGGTAGCAGCCAAGGCCTCTCGTACCAGCTAACCACCGTGTCACTGAGGGACTAAATACTATTTGTAGCCCTCTTTCATGTAAGCGGACACATTCGTTGTCCGTGTGCTGTAAAAACAAACACACGTTAGTATTTTAATATACAACACGTTGCCAATAATCATAATTTTTATGGCACTCATTATCACTTGGTTTAAGCAATCATGCATACATGGGACTTTACCGAAGTTTCACTGATAACTCACCCACAGACTAATTTATTCACACTAAAACTTTTTTTCTTTTTTCTTTCTATCATCAATCGAACGAATGTCACGAGACACCAACCACCGTAGCCTAAAAAAACCCATCCCATTCTGTTACTGAATGCGGATTCAGGCCCCCCAATTCATTACCATTTTGTGCCATTACAATCGCAAATCATGTAAGTGGTCCTCTGAGAATAATCACAGAGGCTCTATGCCCACTCGGCTCTATATGACTCGCTGAGTGAAACTGACATCTGCCCGATAAATCAATTACCCTCCATCTTCTTCACAACATGCACTCAGTGCCTCCCGTACTGCATTTACAAGTACAGGGACCATTGAATCTCGGTGCCCCTTGTGTATTGCCCGATACTCTTACCGCATTCGTCACCCGACGAGCCTCGTCTCATTCAGATTCAGCGTCAGCGCCCGGAACCCGCAACCATATTTAAAGCGGAGAATCAACAACGGACATCTGCCTACTTAGCAGGTCACGTGCTCAGATACTGCAAAAAATGCGCCATCTTTAAACGGCAAAAATATTCGTTGCGCCATTATTTGCCAAACATAGCATATTAAAGGTCAAAAAATAAATATTCACTCATATAGAGCGGGTCAATCTCTACAACCCATTCGTATGTCAGTACAAAAACGGTTTTATTTATACCAGCCCGACTGACCAAAAACAGGGTGCCATATTCACCCTTAACCTAGAATGACAACAGTTCATGTCACCAGCTTCAAGAGGGATACACTTACAGCAGTACCCTATCTTGATAGCTAATTATTTAATGATTATTTCAAAAACCCAAAAGTGTTTTTATTATAGACATGACAGGTGAACAGCCAACAGCCTCAACTTGAAAACATCCCAAGACTATATCCTTTTCGAGAATTGTTAGAGGAGTATAAGAGAAATATCTCTGACACGCGCCCGTCACTGACAGGCAAGGAGCAGTTATTCTTCATCAAAATCAGCGCACTGATTTCCTTAATCACAGACTCACCCTGTTCCATTCTATATAATCATTCAGCCCCATTTGGTCTGCTTTCTCCATAAAAATCCAACGTGCCTCTCTTTTAGATAGTAATTTCTCCATATTGTATGTATCCCCCACCACTTTCTCCAATACAACCCAGTTCAATGATCTGGCGTCGTGATTCTCAATTTTAAAATGTTGTACAAGCCTTGTCGTGAGTTTCCCTGCTCTGATCGTACTGAGATGCTCCTGAATGCGAATCTTAATCTTTCTGGATGTAAGTCCTATGTAATGTAAACCGCATACACACGTTAGCCGGTAAATCACATTGACTGTGTTACAATTGGTAAATTTTGTCAAATGCCAAACCCTGCCATCAAGCAACTTCACATTATTTGTCCTCAACGTAAGATCACACACAGAACAGGACCCACATGGGTAATGTCCGGCAGGGAGTGTGGATTCTTTGAGGCATGGTTTTGGACGGGAATGCACCAACTTGTCTTTCAAATTACATGCCCTTCTAAAGGCAAATCTAGGTTGAGGCATCTTAAAATCTGTGGTGGACAATAAGGCCCAATGTTTTCGAATGGCCTGGCGGATCTTACTCGCCAACGGATCAAAAGTCATAACCACCGGAAGACAATCAGTTTTGGATCTTACATTGGTCTCCAACAACGCACTCCGTGGAGTATTTAAGGCTCTTTTTCTAGCACGCTTCACAATTTGCCTTGGGTACTGTCTCTTCACCAATTTGTCGCACAGCACCTCTGACTGCTGCACAAAGTCATTCGTAGAAGAGCAGTTTCTGCGGTACCGCAAAAACTGCCCTACCGGCAAATTATCTCTAAGTGCCCGAGGATGGAATGATTGATAATGCAGAAGTGAATTTCTGTCAGTCGCCTTTTGATGTACCATAGTACAAAGTTTATCATTGCTCACTGTACAGGGTATGTTATGTGAACACGGTGACTGCTGACTCATTGGTCGGTTCTTTTATAACTAAATATAGGGCGATTCTGTGTTGGGACAATACCTATAAAATAGGAAGGGTTGTTATTGAGGAAGAAAAGAAACTTCCATTCCCACTCATGAAGTGAACAGGATTCGTTGGCCCGTTCAGATCAGGTCTTTGGTGTTAATTATGATTTTTCAGTGGAGGGCGACCTGATCTCTTTTTCCCTCTATAGCTCCTTTTTGTGTAAAAGAGTCCTAATGCCAACAAAAAGATACAGCAAAAAGTGGAGGTAAGCAGGCAAAAAGTTGGGGGAAGACCACCCTAAGGATGACAGGTCTAACAACACATGAATATAATCCTGCCAAAGCATCATGTCAAACAAATATTTATTAAATTCCCTGTACACGACAACCAATCAACTCTCAGCAAACTTCTGGAAGCAGATGAACTTTCTAGTTTCTCACGTCTTCACAATGAAGCACAGAATTGAGTCCTTGACATGATTCACTGGAAACATCTTGCGGTTCAGACAGTTCTTCCCATGAGTCACATTTCCATCCAGCTCCTCTCCTTCAGGGGAGAAACTCACTATCAGTTGTCTAATACATAACAAATGTCTATTTACTAGAGAAAAACATCTTGTGCAAGACAACAATTTAATGCAAAAATAGGTTGTTTAACCCTAATGCCTAAATTCAATGTTAATATGGCATCAGTAGTCAGGCCAACATAAGTCAGTATATTATGTTTGGTGGTGAGCAGAACTCATGGAGTTTTACTCTGTGGAATTCCGCGAAGTTACATAAAAACTCAGCGAGATTCGGCAGAGTTCTGCCAACAGGCAAAAAATAGGCACATAACCCTCCCCGCGCTGCAATTGTAGTGCCGGTAGTGCGAACAGCACAAACTGCAGCAGGCAGTGTGCAAGAGCACGTGGCCATTCGAGTTGAATTTGCTGCCGCTCGAGTAGAAAATCTACTTGAACGGCAACAAATCTACGTGAGGAGCAGCCCTCTGATTGTGACCACTTGCGACCACCCGCGACTGCCTGCTTTAGAAAATTGCGCTAGGGGATGCCAAATCTTGCTCACACACACCAGCTTGCATTTTTTAAACCCCGTGGGAAAAAAATTCTGCCATGCGACGATTGGCGGAATTTGACTGGAACTCCACGTTACAAGAGTGATGCAGAGTCGCCAAATTCCGCCAATTCCGCTGGCAGAATGAAATATTCCGCCCATCTCCAATTATGGGGCTGATTACAATGGAGGTTGGATGAGCGTTCGACCGCCATTGTTTTGGGATCGTGATTGCCCGACAAGTAGGCGGCAGTCCTGACCTCTGAATTACGATCCAACCGCCATGTAGGTGGTCGGAAACATGCATTTTTGCATTGAGGTTTGTGCTGCGGCCCGAAAAAGGGCCGCAGCACAAGCCTCAATTCAAAAAGGCATTTTTAGAAACATCCCTGCACCGTGTGGTGCCTGGCACAGGGTGCATGGGTGTTTCGGGGGGCAGCACAGGTGCCCCCCATGCTCCATAGTGGAGGCCCAGGGGGGGGGACAGGGGCCCTGCTAGGGTCCCCCAAACTCGCTTCCCGTCTGCCTTTTCATTGCGGTCGGACCGCCACGAAAAGGAAGAGGGAAAGGGACATCATAATCCCGACGGCAGTGCCTGTGTAGGCACCGCCGCCATTCAGAGATTACCTGTCTGACTGCCTCCCTGATGGAATCTTCGATCCTGTCTGAGGCGGCAGTCTTTCCCCTCACCGACAGCGCTACGATCGCCGGCATCCTAATCCGGCAGTCGGACCACAGCCCTGGATGTCGGATGGACCGCCATCGATGGCCTGCCGGTGGCGGTCCATACGACATCGTAATCGAGCCCTATGTTTCTACATTTGTCTGCTGGTAATGCCTAAGATTGATTGCCTACTACAAATTTGCATTTATCATACGTGTATTATTCAGCATAAAATTTTGCCCTTTTAAATTAAATGCATATAATTTGCAACATTAGGAAATTCGCTCAATCAAGTGTAAACCCTTGCTCAGTCTGCTTTCTCCTCTCTTCAGGTAAGTTGGGTGAGACTGGAGTCCCTCAAAAAAAGAAAACCAAATCAAAGGTAAGTGAACTCATATTATTCATCTTACCTCCCTATATATGTATATTCCATTCTATGCAAGCAGCCGCTTTTTCTTACATTCTTTATTCACTTCCTTCACTTGCTTTTCTTCTATTTTCTATATTTCTCTTTAAGTATGTTTCTCACTATTTCTCTATTGCCGCTTTTGTGACCCACTCGGTTTTTTCTTGTTCAGTTCCGTTTTTATTTTGTCTGTTCCCTGTATTGTTACTGTCTCTCTCTTTAGCACTTCTGGTGAAAATTTTCTTGTAAGTTTTTTAATTAAACACACATTAGTTTACTTGTGAACAAAAAAATTATAATGTTTGATGGAGTTAAATAAGTTACTCGGCACAGTTGCAACTTCTGGCGTTTCCTTGTTCCTTCATAGGAAACAAAGTTCCTCAAGTATTTACTTTATTTCTGTAAACTCGCTTAATCTATTGTAGCACAAGCTACAGTGGAGGCCATTTTTTCTCCTACCTTGCGGCCAAGTCCTGGAACGACCGACCGCTCCATCTTCTAACAGCGCCCTCTCTTGTGGAATTCGGAAGGGGACTCAAGATCTGGTCTTTTTGACTGACATCAGTGAATCCTCAGCACCCCAGAAGCATAGCGGGAGCCAGGCATGTCTCTGGTCTAGGACTGTATGAAGAAATGGAAAAAACATTTGGTTTCTTTGTAAAGCCCTCACCCACCAACCTAGTTGGTGGCATGCTTCATCATCGGGCCCACCTAGTGACACCGAATGTGTCCCGGGTGTGCTACAACGCCTGTATTTACAGCGGAGCTGGTATATTGCTGAGTGTGCTGTGAGAGTGGTGTGAAAGTAAAAAATTTAAAAGCTATACAGTGGTCCCAGTGCCCAGGAGGGCATAGCATTTAATATCTGGGCCTCTGTTAGCGTTAAAAGCAGGGCAGTGGATGCTAATGGAGCGGGAATTAAGCACTCCTACATCCAGAGTGTGGTCTACATGTTTCAGCCAGGCCTTTCATTAATTCTGGCTTTCCTCAGGACCGAAAAAAGTATATATGTGTAAGTGCATGTAGCACTTATGTGAATGTGATTTAAAATGTGTTGCACGCGCTAAGGTGCCTTATATGTTGGAGGGGGATTCCTCTCCGAGCAATACTGAACGTACAACATATAACAAACAAACATACAGAGGAGAGTATAAGCATACTAGCATAAGTCACAGAGATATATCTTTGCCGGTAGTAAAGTGCATAGCTGGCGGAAAAACACGGCAAAAGTGGAACCGTACTGGTGGTGCGGTTTAAAGTGAATTATCTTATTATGCGCTAAAACGTGTGGTTGACTATGAGGCGGAAATACACATATGTGTAAAATGTGGTCACGCTCCAAATATAACCTCACGCTAGCGTTTTGTAGTATTTGCCCCCGTAGAGAAATCCGGCAGAGATTCTGACCCTGTAATGATAAAGGGCAGGGCACAACGAGCCATGAGAAACCTGCAAGAGGAAAGCTTACCCGGTAATGGTGAGGTTTCAAGATTACTCACGCCTTTGTGGATCAGGACCTGTGGGAAACCTATTCAGCTGTCGCGGATCTCCGTGAATGAAGGTCCTTGCCGTGTTGGGTATATAAAGACCATTTCGGCGTGCTCAGGTGTGGCTAATTGAACCTGTGAGTAGCGTCCCTGAAAATAAAGGAAAAGGAAGAAAGACACGGGAAAAAGACAACACGCTCGCGGTGGGCGTTGACATGGTAACAGTGCGCTGTGAGCCCTGTGTCCGTCCCGGTAAAGAAGAAAATAGCAAAGAAAGACTACATGCATGTAGTGAGCGTGTAGACATAATGAATATTCTCAATAAGATGTAAGAGATTTGTAGATAGTTGCGCAATGTTCTGAAAGCGCTGATGTAGATGAAAGAAAACGGGTTTATTCCAAAGCGTGATCAGTTAGGTACATTAATGAACCGGATGGGAACTTAACAGAGGAAAGGCAATAGGAGTGCCTGGGCTGAGGTCCATTAACGATATTAGGACCATCAAAGGTATTAACTTCTCAGGGAGCACCACGGGATGGAATCGTTCAATCCCTGGTGTTGTGTAGACAGACGGTAAATCCATCGTTGTTCTTTAATCAGTAGGGTCTTTTCATTATTATCTCGATTGAGATCGAATTGTTCGATCACTGTCCATGTCATATCATTGGGTGTGTGACCATACTGAAGGTAATGGTCAGTGAGTCTGCTGATGTTTTTTTTGCATCGGATAGTGCTGCAGTGCTCGACCACTCTGGTTCTCACTTTTCGCGTCGTCATTCCTATGTAGCGGAGGCCACATGGGCATGTGATCATGTAAACGACGTTAGTAGAGTTACAATTCATGTGGTGTGATTGTGTCCAGACTTTACTTGGTTCCAGGTTAAGTGTCTTAGAATGTTTTGTAAGGTGGCACACACTACAGTTATTGCAAGGATAGTGTCCTGTGACATTAGGGAGGGAAAAAACTTGATGACCAGAACAAAGAAATAGCTGATTATAAAGAATATATAACACAAGCTAAAATAACAAAATTTCAAAAAGATCTCAAGAAGTTCTCCTATGTCAAAACATACCCATATACAGATGACAATTTTGTACCCCCGAACAAATCTGAAAGATCTGGTGATACCTCAGGAGACAGTAGCTCCATCTCCAGTGACTCCAGTAATGACTCATCCAAACAGCGAGGCAGAGGACGCCAACAACGGTGGCAACAACCCTGGCATGGACCACGACAAGGACCCACCTATGGACCAACACCTTTTGGACAACCACAACATCAATACTTCAACTGGCCACAGATGTATCAGTTAGGTCCCCTCCACCATTCTTCCAAGGCAATCCTAGGCCCCCTTTTTAGGACAGGGCCGGAGGTCACGCGGCAGAAGAAGAAACAATCAATCAGTACACTGGGCAGAAGAGGAGAATCCTGTGAGCGCAAACACCCGCAACAGGACACGGGAACCACAACCTGGCACGAGCAAACAGTAACCAATGACTCGCCTCCCACTCTGGTATTCAACCTGTCCAGTACACCACTATCATCCAAGGACACTGCAGTACTCGATAAGGGCCTATCATTTGTCCCAACAACTAGATTGGACAAATTTAAACTACATGTGGAGCTTGCAGACTTCTTCAGAAAACTCAAACTGAGGGCCTTTTTGAAAAACCAAGCACAAATGATGATAACTCCCACGGGGAGCAACAATGAGACGGGCTTGAAACTGAAGTCTAGCTTTGTGCCCCCACCTACAAGTGTACCCGCGGAGATCACCACTTTCGAACAAGCTGTCTACCATGATATAGAGCAGCTTGAACCAGCTAGACCATTCAATAATCTCTCCGAAGAAGACCGGAAGATTATCAAAAACCTACAGGACAACCCCACCCTCGTTATCAAACCAGCAGACAAGGGTGGTGGCATTGTCCTACAAGACAAAAAGATTACGACAATGAATGTCGCAGATTGTTAAGTGACACACGCAACTATAAATTACTCAAACATGACCCCACCAAGACGTTACAAGCCACCATCAAAACTCTGGTGGATGCTGCCAGTAAAGCTTGTCATATATCCAAACAAGAGGCCGATTTCCTGTGCACGAAAAATGCCAGAGTTCCATATTTCTATACTGTCCCCAAGGTCCACAAAGGAACGTTGCCACCTCCCGGTAGGCCCATCGTTTCTGGGATCAATTCTCTCCTAGAACCGCTGTCAAGATACTGTGACCATTTTCTCAACCCCTTGGTCCAAAAACACCGACCTACATCAAGGACACAAAACATCTTCTCAATATCATCAAAGATATGGATTTTAACCCCATGGCCCAACTAATGGTGGGACTGGATATAGAGAGCCTGTATACCAGTTTACCACAGGATGCTACACTCCAAGTACTACATGATATATTGGAGCACACACCTTGGTCATACAATACCCCAGAGAATTCATACTCAAATGTGCCACACTGGCGCTTAAAGAAAATTATTTTGAATATGAAGGTGACTTCTACCTACAAACTAACGGAACATCTATGGGGAGCATTTTTGCCCCCAGTGTAGCAGGCCTCTATATACACCATTTTGAACAGAGACATATATCATCAACCACAAACCCACATTCAGTAAACATCAAAGTGTGGCGCCGCTACATAGATGATATTTTCATGATTTGGGAAGGTACAACTGAATCTTTAAGCCAATTCTTAATCTGGCTTAATGAGCGTGATCCATACCTCCGATTCACTAGCACATCAAGTACAACTACCCTGGCATTCCTTGATCTTAATATTACAGCAGAGCAAGGAGCATTCACAACTACCACTTATTATAAACCAACTGCTCGGAATTCTTTATTACATTTCAACAGTTTTCATCCGAGATCCTTAAGGGAAAACCTCCCTTTCGGACAATTCCTGCGTATACGTAGGAATTGTAACAAAATTACAGATTACAAACAACAATCAGCAGCCCTTGCCTCCAAATTACAGGAACGTGGCTACCCCACACGAGTCATTGAGAAATCAAAAAAGAGGGCACGCAACCAGAATAGAGAGGCCATCCTTGAAACAATAACCAAGGAACCTGGCGCGCCACCCATGACATGTGTTACCACGTACAACACGGTTTCTAACCAGGTCTCCAGCATCATCCGCAAAAACTGGCGGATTATAAATTCAGGCCCCAGAGAATGGGAAGAACCCCTTTTTGCCTACAAACGTGCGAACAATCTTAAAGACCAATTAGTGTCTACACGCACTAGGCTTCCGCGGAGACCAGTCAACAACTCCGTCCTAAATGCTTGGGGCCTCCCTAATGTCACAGGACACTATCCTTGCAATAACTGTAGTGTGTGCCACCTTACAAAACATTCTAAGACACTTAACCTGGAACCAAGTAAAGTCTGGACACAATCACACCACACGAATTGTAACTCTACTAACGTCGTTTACATGATCACATGCCCATGCGGCCTCCGCTACATGGGAATGACGACGCGAAAAGTGAGAACCAGAGTGGTCGAGCACCGCAGCACTATCCGATGCAAAAAAAACATCAGCAGACTCACTGACCATTACCTTCAGTATGGTCACACACCCAATGATATGACATGGACAGTGATCGAACAATTCGATCTCAATCGAGATAATAATGAAAAGACCCTACTGATTAAAGAACAACGATGGATTTACCGTCTGTCTACACAACACCAGGGATTGAACGATTCCATCCCGTGGTGCTCCCTGAGAAGTTAATACCTTTGATGGTCCTAATATCGTTAATGGACCTCAGCCCAGGCACTCCTATTGCCTTTCCTCTGTTAAGTTCCCATCCGGTTCATTAATGTACCTAACTGATCACGCTTTGGAATAAACCCGTTTTCTTTCATCTACATCAGCGCTTTCAGAACATTGCGCAACTATCTACAAATCTCTTACATCTTATTGAGAATATTCATTATGTCTACACGCTCACTACATGCATGTAGTCTTTCTTTGCTATTTTCTTCTTTACCGGGACGGACACAGGGCTCACAGCGCACTGTTACCATGCCAACGCCCACCGCGAGCGTGTTGTCTTTTTCCCGCGTCTTTCTTCCTTTTCCTTTATTTTCAGGGACGCTACTCACAGGTTCAATTAGCCACACCTGAGCACGCCGAAATGGTCTTTATATACCCAACACGGCAAGGACCTTCATTCACGGAGATCCGCGACAGCTGAATAGGTTTCCCACAGGTCCTGATCCACAAAGGCGTGAGTAATCTTGAAACCTCACCATTACCGGGTAAGCTTTCCTCTTGCAGGTTTCTCATGGCTCGTTGTGCCCTGCCCTTTATCATTACAGGGTCAGAATCTCTGCCGGATTTCTCTACGGGGGCATATACTACAAAACGCTAGCGTGAGGTTATATTTGGAGCGTGACCACATTTTACACATATGTGTATTTCCGCCTCCTAGTCCACCACACGTTTTAGCGCATAATAAGATAATTCACTTTAAACCGCACCACCAGTACGGTTCCACTTTTGCCGTGTTTTTCCGCCAGCTATGCACTTTACCACCGGCAAAGATATATCTCTGTGACTTATGCTAGTATGCTTATAGTCTCCTCTGTATGTTTGTTTGTTATATGTTGTACGTTCAGTATTGCTCGGAGAGGGAATCCCCCTCCCACATATAAGGCACCTTAGCGCGTGCAACACATTTTAAATCACATTCACATAAGTGCTACATGCACTTACACATATATACTTTTTTCGGTCCTGAGGAAAGCCAGAATTAATGAAAGGCCTGGCTGAAACATGTAGACCACACTCTGGATGTAGGAGTGCTTAATTCCCGCTCCATTAGCATCCACTGCCCTGCTTTTAACGCTAACAGAGGCCCAGATATTAAATGCTATGCCCTCCTGGGCACTGGGACCACTGTATAGCTTTTAAATTTTTCACTTTCACACCACTCTCACAGCACACTCAGCAATATACCAGCTCCGCTGTAAATACAGGCGTTGTAGCACACCCGGGACACATTCGGTGTCACTAGGTGGGCCCGATGATGAAGCATGCCACCAACTAGGTTGGTGGGTGAGGGCTTTACAAAGAAACCAAATGTTTTTTCCATTTCTTCATACAGTCCTGAGTCTCCAAATAGTCACACACAGTCAGTCCTTTTTGATTACATATAAATAACCTGGGGATACGGACTGGCTATCCAGTCCTCTCTCTCTCCTTGATAATTATATATTGAGCAGCGCAAAGCTGCGAGAGCTTTTTCCCATACTTTCTTTCACCATGGCAGAACACCATGGTCTAACATACAACGAAAGTGATATTAACGAAATCCTTGCCGACCCCTCCTTTCTGGCAGACTTTAACATCTCCAACACAATAGCCCAAACTACAGACTGGGATACCTTAACAGAGAAGAAGCGCAATCGTATCAGAACCATCTTACATGGCCTTATATTGACAGAATACCTTCGGACTAACACAGCCCCCGAGGTCTCCTTGTCACAAACGCCCCCAGGATCTTCCTAGAAGATGCCATCTTTAGGAAAGACTGGGCACAGATAGCCTGGCACTGCACCAGAGATTGGTTGGTGCTTATCATCAAGACTGCCAAACGCCTATCGGAGGCAATGATAATTGACATTCAAGCCACAGAAAGCCACTACAAAACGACAATTACATCATACAAGAAAAAACTTGATGACCAGAACAAAGAAATGGCTGATTATAAAGAATATCTAACACAAGCTAAAATAACAAAATTTCAAAAAGATCTCAAGAAGTTATCCTATGTCAAAACATACCCATATACAGATGACAATTTTGTACCCCCGAACAAATCTGAAAGATCTGGTGATACCTCAGGAGACAGTAGCTCCATCTCCAGTGACTCCAGTAATGACTCATCCAAACAGCGAGGCAGAGGACGCCAACAACGGTGGCAGCAACCCTGGCATGGACCACGACAAGGACCCACCTATGGACCAACACCTTTTGGACAACCACAACATCAATACTTCAACTGGCCACAGATGTATCAGTTAGGCCCCCCTCCACCATTCTTCCAAGGCAATCCTAGGCCCCCTTTTTTAGGACAGGGCCGGAGGTCACGCGGCAGAAGAAGAAACAATCAATCAGTACACTGGGCAGAAGAGGAGAATCCTGTGAGCGCAAACACCCGCAACAGGACACGGGAACCACAACCTGGCACGAGCAAACAGTAACCAACGACTCGCCTCCCACTCTGGTATTCAACCTGTCCAGTACACCACTATCATCCAAGGACACTGCAGTACTCGATAAGGGCCTATCATTTGTCCCAACAACTAGATTGGACAAATTTAAACTACATGTGGAGCTTGCAGACTTCTTCAGAAAACTCAAACTGAGGGCCTTTTTTGAAAAACCAAGCACAAATGATGATAACCCCACGGGGAGCAACAATGAGACGGGCTTGAAACTGAAGTCTAGCTTTGTGCCCCCACCTACAAGTGTACCCGCGGAGATCACCACTTTCGAACAAGCTGTCTACCATGATATAGAGCAGCTTGAACCAGCTAGACCATTCAATAATCTCTCCGAAGAAGACCGGAAGATTATCAAAACCTACAGGACAATCCCACCCTCGTTATCAAACCAGCAGACAAGGGTGGTGGCATTGTCCTACAAGACAAAAAGATTACGACAATGAATGTCGCAGATTGTTAAGTGACACACGCAACTATAAATTACTCAAACATGACCCCACCAAGACGTTACAAGCCACCATCAAAACTCTGGTGGATGCTGCCAGTAAAGCTTGTCATATATCCAAACAAGAGGCCGATTTCCTGTGCACGAAAAATGCCAGAGTTCCATATTTCTATACTGTCCCCAAGGTCCACAAAGGAACGTTGCCACCTCCCGGTAGGCCCATCGTTTCTGGGATCAATTCTCTCCTAGAACCGCTGTCAAGATACTGTGACCATTTTCTCAACCCCTTGGTCCAACAAACACCGACCTACATCAAGGACACAAAACATCTTCTCAATATCATCAAAGATATGGATTTTAACCCCATGGCCCAACTAATGGTGGGACTGGATATAGAGAGCCTGTATACCAGTTTACCACAGGATGCTACACTCCAAGTACTACATGATATATTGGAGCACACACCTTGGTCATACAATACCCCCAGAGAATTCATACTCAAATGTGCCACACTGGCGCTTAAAGAAAATTATTTTGAATATGAAGGTGACTTCTACCTACAAACTAACGGAACATCTATGGGGAGCATTTTTGCCCCCAGTGTAGCAGGCCTCTATGTACACCATTTTGAACAGAGACATATATCATCAACCACAAACCCACATTCAGTAAACATCAAAGTGTGGCGCCGCTACATAGATGATATTTTCATGATTTGGGAAGGTACAACTGAATCTTTAAGCCAATTCTTAATCTGGCTTAATGAGCGTGATCCATACCTCCGATTCACTAGCACATCAAGTACAACTACCCTGGCATTCCTTGATCTTAATATTACAGCAGAGCAAGGAGCATTCACAACTACCACTTATTATAAACCAACTGCTCGGAATTCTTTATTACATTTCAACAGTTTTCATCCGAGATCCTTAAGGGAAAACCTCCCTTTCGGACAATTCCTGCGTATACGTAGGAATTGTAACAAAATTCACAGATTACAAACAACAATCAGCAGCCCTTGCCTCCAAATTACAGGAACGTGGCTACCCCACACGAGTCATTGAGAAATCAAAAAGAGGGCACGCAACCAGAATAGAGAGGCCATCCTTGAAACAATAACCAAGGAACCTGGCGCGCCACCCATGACATGTGTTACCACGTACAACACGGTTTCTAACCAGGTCTCCAGCATCATCCGCAAAAACTGGCGGATTATAAATTCAGGCCCCAGAGAATGGGAAGAACCCCTTTTGCCTACAAACGTGCGAACAATCTTAAAGACCAATTAGTGTCTACACGCACTAGGCTTCCGCGGAGACCAGTCAACAACTCCGTCCTAAATGCTTGGGGCCTCCCTAATGTCACAGGACACTATCCTTGCAATAACTGTAGTGTGTGCCACCTTACAAAACATTCTAAGACACTTAACCTGGACCAAGTAAAGTCTGGACACAATCACACCACACGAATTGTAACTCTACTAACATCGTTTACATGATCACATGCCCATGTGGCCTCCGCTACATAGGAATGACGACGCGAAAAGTGAGAACCAGAGTGGTCGAGCACCGCAGCACTATCCGATGCAAAAAAAACATCAGCAGACTCACTGACCATTACCTTCAGTATGGTCACACACCCAATGATATGACATGGACAGTGATCGAACAATTCGATCTCAATCGAGATAATAATGAAAAGACCCTACTGATTAAAGAACAACGATGGATTTACCGTCTGTCTACACAACACCAGGGATTGAACGATTCCATCCCGTGGTGCTCCCTGAGAAGTTAATACCTTTGATGGTCCTAATATCGTTAATGGACCTCAGCCCAGGCACTCCTATTGCCTTTCCTCTGTTAAGTTCCCATCCGGTTCATTAATGTACCTAACTGATCACGCTTTGGAATAAACCCGTTTTCTTTCATCTACATCAGCGCTTTCAGAACATTGCGCAACTATCTACAAATCTCTTACATCTTATTGAGAATATTCATTATGTCTACACGCTCACTACATGCATGTAGTCTTTCTTTGCTATTTTCTTCTTTACCGGGACGGACACAGGGCTCACAGCGCACTGTTACCATGCCAACACCCACCGCGAGCGTGTTGTCTTTTTCCCGTGTCTTTCTTCCTTTTCCTTTATTTTCAGGGACGCTACTCACAGGTTCAATTAGCCACACCTGAGCACGCCGAAATGGTCTTTATATACCCAACACGGCAAGGACCTTCATTCACGGAGATCCGCGACAGCTGAATAGGTTTCCCACAGGTCCTGATCCACAAAGGCGTGAGTAATCTTGAAACCTCACCATTACCGGGTAAGCTTTCCTCTTGCAGGTTTCTCATGGCTCGTTGTGCCCTGCCCTTTATCATTACAGGGTCAGAATCTCTGCCGGATTTCTCTACGGGGGCATATACTACAAAACGCTAGCGTGAGGTTATATTTGGAGCGTGACCACATTTTACACATATGTGTATTTCCGCCTCCTAGTCCACCACACGTTTTAGCGCATAATAAGATAATTCACTTTAAACCGCACCACCAGTACGGTTCCACTTTTGCCATGTTTTTCCGCCAGCTATGCACTTTACTACCGGCAAAGATATATCTCTGTGACTTATGCTAGTATGCTTATACTCTCCTCTGTATGTTTGTTTGTTATATGTTGTACGTTCAGTATTGCTCGGAGAGGGAATCCCCCTCCCACATATAAGGCACCTTAGCGCGTGCAACACATTTTAAATCACATTCACATAAGTGCTACATGCACTTACACATATATACTTTTTTCGGTCCTGAGAAAAGCCAGAATTAATGAAAGGCCTGGCTGAAACATGTAGACCACACTCTGGATGTAGGAGTGCTTAATTCCCGCTCCATTAGCATCCACTGCCCTGCTTTTAACGCTAACAGAGGCCCAGATATTAAATGCTATGCCCTCCTGGGCACTGGGACCACTGTATAGCTTTTAAATTTTTCACTTTCACACCACTCTCACAGCACACTCAGCAATATACCAGCTCCGCTGTAAATACAGGCGTTGTAGCACACCCGGGACACATTCAGTGTCACTAGGTGGGCCCGATGATGAAGCATGCCACCAACTAGGTTGGTGGGTGAGGGCTTTACAAAGAAACCAAATGTTTTTTCCATTTCTTCATACAGTCCTGAGTCTCCAAATAGTCACACACAGTCAGTCCTTTTTGATTACATATAAATAACCTGGGGATACGGACTGGCTATCCAGTCCTCTCTCTCTCCTTGATAATTATATGTCTCTGGTCTAGTCAGCAGGAGGGAGGCACTGTGGTTATAGTGGGGCCTCCACTTGGTGATGGGAACTTCATGTTCCCTCTTCTGCTACGGTTAACCTCTCACCATGGCCAGACTAGGAACCAAAACTGGCCCTGGCAAACAGCTCAGATGGCCGGGGGGGGGAGATGTTCTAGTTGGATGCACCACTCAGGTCTCACCGCTGCCGCTTTTTTTACAGAGGGGCGATATTGCAGCAATGCTGCAAAACCGGGCCCCGGTAACAAAAACGGCCCCCCAGGGGTCCAGAACCAGCCCCCACCTTGGTAGCCCACCAGGGAAATGCCTGGTGCCCGCTAACACCAGTCCGACCCTGCCTCTCACAACCCGGGCTTGGATGCACTCCTCTGTGCTCCTCGAAACAGCGTGGCCTCCAAAGACGATGCCTTCTCCCTGTTCTCGTCTGCTTCTTTTTCCTGGGTTATATCGTGGGGAAGAAAAATAAGTCCTCATTTTGTTTTTATCGTCTCTTCTTTGCCTTTAAGTTGTGTTCATTGTTAATGTCACTGTTTTGTCGAATTTCAGGTCGAACGATGGTAGGGACTATGAGATGGCAGCCGGGTAAGTCCCTTTGTTCATGGATTTCATCACAATTTGTTTACTGCAGTTGAAAATCCTGATAATAGCGTCGTTTACATTGACTCTCAGTTTCATATTCATGTGGTCATCCCCCGCCTGGTTCAGTGTCGGCTGGACTATGGCAGTTCTTTCTATCTTGCAGCTCCAAAGAAGGCCTTGCACTGTCTTCAGCTGCTGCAAAATGCAGCAGCTAGGCTGATTACTGGGAAGGATCTAGGTATTAAAGGCCCTTTTTTCAGCAAGGCCTATTTTAAAGCTATGATCATCAACCATAATCTAATTCCAAGGGGCATACACCTGAAGGTACCCTACATTCAATCCGGTGAAAGGGCTTCTTCTATAGCTGCTTCCAGATGTTGCAATTCCTAAATAAAGTGGTCCTAGATGCAAGAAGCATCTCAAATTTTGACTTTTTGGCCTATAATGGTTATTTTCTTCATATGCTTTTTTTTTTTTTTATATAGTCCTCATTTGTCAAATCAATATATAAGTGGAGATAGAAAAAAGATTCGGACTGTCTCGATTCAATAAAGGGAGATACCCGGTCACTCCATGAAAGAAGGGGATGGGTCACATCCCGGCTTCCCGATACTTTACCGCTGAACTTTTATCTCCAATTATACAGGTACTTACAGATTATGCCCCAGAAATAATGCTATTCATAATTTAGCAATCCCCTGTAATCTCAAAATACCTGTATTTCTGATTGATAATCATTGGACCAAGAATAAACCATAATAAAACAGATTGGAAAAGGTTGCAATACAAATTTTGAACCTTTAATAAGAGAAAGTAAAAAAAGAAAAGAAAGTGTAGAGAGGCATCGTAAATTAGGGATAGGCTACCTTATACCAGTTATCCCACAAGCTCCAAAATTTTGTTCTTTTCGTGTTCTGTGTTGCTTGGTCCAGTTTAGCTATTCTTTGTACCGAGCTTACCCATTCTCTTTCGAGAGGAGGATTCGGTAGAATCCATTTAATACACAACTCTCTACGCGCCAAAAGAGCTAAAATAAAAATAAGCGCTTTATATGCTTTAGGCAGTATCTTATTGCTCTCCTCGACCGGTGTTACCGCAAAAATAACCAATGCCAGGCTCACCTTAATTTCTTGTCCCGCAATTCCTGAAAGCGTCGTACCCACTTTCTGCCAAAAGATCTGGATGGAGGGACACTGCCAGAACATGTGTGCTTCATCTGCATTTAATTCTCCGCACTTTGGACAGTTCCTCACAGCTTGGGACCCCATTTTTGCCAATCTCCGAGGTGTCCAATATGCCTTGTGGATGGTAAAAAGGTGGTTTTTTCTTAGTGGGGCAGATTTCACACAAGACCATAGGAAGGATAAAGATACTTGCCATAATAAGTCGCGATCGTACGCCGGCAGCTACCTAGGGCATACCTTAGGGGTGACCTATGTGTAATAAAGGGGGTTGGGGGTTTAAGGCTTGGCAAGTGCTTTTAAATGCCAAGTAGAAGTGGCAGTAAACTGCACACACAGGCCCTGCAATGGCAGGCCTGGGACAAGTTTGAAAGGCTACTTGTTTGGGTGGCACAGCCAGTGCTGCAGGCCCACTAGTAACATTTACATTACAAAGCCCTGGGTATATGGTATACCACTTTACAAAGGACTTACAAGTAAACTAAACATGCCAATCAGGTATATACCAATGTCACCATGTTTAGGGCGAAGCACATGCACTTTGAGCACTTTACCACTGCTAACCAGTGCTGCTAGAGTCCTAAGGCCAACAAAAAGATACAGCAAAAAGTGGAGGTAAGCAGGCAAAAAGTTGGGGGAAGACCACCCTAAGGATGACCGGTCTAACAACACATTAATATAAACCTGCCAAAGCATCATGTCAAACAAATATTTATTATATTCCCTGTATACGACAACCAATCAACTCTCAGCAAACTTCTGGGAGCAGATGAACTTTCTAGTTTCTCACGTCTTCACAATGAAGTACAGAATTGAGTCCTTGACATGATTCACTGGAAACATCTTGCGGTTCAGACAGTTCTTCCCATGAGTCGCATATCCATCCATCTCCTCTCCTTCAGGGGAGAACCTCACTATCAGTTGTCTAATACATGACAAATGTCTATTTACTAGAGAAAAACATCTTGTGCAAGACAAAAATGTAATGCAAAAATAGGATATTTAACCCTAATGCCTAAATTCAATGTTAATATGGCATCAGTAGTCAGGCCAACATAAGTCAGTATATTATGTTTGGTGGTGAGCAGAACTCATGGAGTTTTACTCTGTGGAATTCCGCAAAGTTACATAAAAACTCAGCGACATTCGGCAGAGTTCTGCCAACAGGCAAAAAATAGGCACATAACCCTCCCCGCGCTGCAATTGTAGTGCCGGTAGTGCGAACAGCACAAACTGAAGCAGGCAGTGTGCAAGAGCATGTGGCCATTCGAGTTGAATTTGCTGCCGCTCGAGTAGAAAATCTACTTCAACGGCAACAAATCTACGTGAGGTGCAGCCCTCTGATTGTGACCACTTGCGACCACCCGCGACTGCCTGCTTTAGAAAATCGCGCTAGGGGTTGCCAAATCTTGCTCACGCACATCAGCTTGCATTTTTTAAACCTCGTGGGAAAAAAATTCTGCCATGCGACGATTGGCGGAATTTGACTGGAACTCCACGTTACAAGAGTGATGCAGAGTCGCCAAATTCCGCCAATTCCGCTGGCAGAATGAAACATTCCGCCCATCTCCAATTATGGGGCTGATTACAATGGAGGTTGGATGAGCGTTCGACCGCCATTGTTTTGGGATCGTGATTGCCCGACAAGTAGGTGGCAGTCCTGACCTCTGAATTACGATCCAATCGCCATGTAGGTGGTCGGAAACATGCATTTTTCCATTGAGGCTTGTGCTGCGGCCCGAAAAAGGGCTGCAGCACAAGCCTCAATTCAAAAAGGCATTTTTAGAAACATCCCTGCACCGTGTGGTGCCTGGCACAGGGTGCATGGATGTTTCGGGGGGCAGCACGGGTGCCCCCCATGCTCCATAGTGGAGGCCCAGGGGGGACAGGGGCCCTGCTAGAGTCCCCCAAACTCGCTTCCCGTCTGCCTTTTCATGGCGGTCGGACCGCCACGAAAAGGAAGAGGGAAAGGGACATCATAATCCCGAAGGCAGTGCCTGTGTAGGCACCACCGCCATTCAGAGATTACCTGTCTGACTGCCGCCCTGATGGAATCTTCGATCCTGTCGGAGGCGGCAGTCTTTCCCCTCACCGACAGCGCTACGATCGCCGGCATCCTAATCCGGCAGTTGGACCACAGCCCTGGATGTCGGATGGACCGCCATCGACTGCCTGCCGGTGGCAGTCCATACGACATCGTAATTGAGCCCTATGTTACTACATTTGTCTGCTGGTAATGCCTAAGATTGATTGCCTACTACAAATTTGAATTGATCATACGTGTATTATTCAGCATAAAATTTTGCCCTTTTAAATTAAATGCATATAATTTGCAACATTAGGAAATTCGCTCAATCAAGCGTAAACCCTTGCTCAGTCTGCTTTCTCCTCTCTTTAGTTAAGTTGGGTTGAGACTGGAGTCCCTCAAAAAAAGAAAACCAAATCAAAGGTAAGTGAACTCATATTATTCATCTTACCTCCCTATATATATGTATATTCCATTCTATGCAAGCAGCCGCTTTTTCTTACATTCTTTATTCACTTCCTTTCACTTGCTTTTCTTCTATTTTCTATATTTCTCTTTAAGTATGTTTCTCACTATTTCTCTATTGCCGCTTTTGTGACCCACTCGGTTTTTTCTTGTTCAGTTCCATTTTTATTTTGTCTGTTCCCTGTATTGTTACTGTCTCTCTCTTTAGCACTTCGGGTGAAAATTTGCTTGTAAGTTTTTTTACTTAAACACACATTAGTTTACTTGTGAACAAAAAAATTATAATGTTTGATGGAGTTAAAGAAGTTACTCGGCACAGTTGAAACTTCTGGCGTTTCCTTGTTCCTGAATTATTTACTTTATTTCTGTAAACTCGCTTAATCTATTGTAGCACAAGCTACAGTGGAGGCCATTTTTTCTCCTACCTTGCGGCCAAGTCCTGGAACGACCTACCGCTCCATCTTCTAACAGCGCCCTCTCTTGTGGAATTCGGAAGGGGACACAAGATCTGGCCTTTTTGACTGACATCAGTGAATCCTCAGCACCCAGGAGCGTAGCGGGAGCCAGGCATGTCTCTGGTCTAGTCAGCAGGAGGGAGGCACTGTGGTTATAGTGGGGCCTCCACTTGGTGATGGGAACTTCATGTTCCCTCTTCTGCTACGGTTAACCTCTCACCATGGCCAGACTAGGAACCAAAACTGGCCCTGGCAAACAGCTCAGATGGCCGGGGGGGGGGGGTAGATGTTCTAGTCGGATGCACCACTCAGGTCTCACCACTGCCGCTATTTTTACAGGGGGGCGATATTGCAGCAATGCTGCAAAACCGGGCCCCGGTAACAAAAACGGCCCCCCGGGGGTCCAGAACCAGCCCCCACCATGTAGCCCACCAGGGAAATGCCTGGTGCCCGCTAACGCCAGTCCGACCCTGCCTCTCACAACCCGGGCTTGGATGCACTCCTCTGTGCTCCTCGGCACAGCGTGGCCTCCAAAGACGATGCCTTCTCCCTGTTCTCGTCTGTTTCTTTTTCCTGGGTTATATCGTGGGGAAGAAAAATAAGTCCTCATTTTGTTTTTATCGTCTCTTCTTTGCCGTTAAGTTGTGTTCATTGTTAATGTCACAGTTTTTTCGCATTTCAGGTCGAACGATGGTAGGGACTATGAGATGGCAGCCGGGTAAGTCTCTTTGTTCATGGATTTCATCACAATTTGTTTACTGCAGTTGAAAATCCTGATAATAACGTTGTTTGCATTGACTCTCAGCTTCATATTCATGTGGACATGCCCCGCCTGGTTCAGTGTCGGCTGAACTATGGCAGTTCTTTCTATCTTGCAGCTCCAAAGAAGGCCTTGCACTGTCTTCAGCTGCTGCAAAATGCAGCAGCTAGGCTGATTACTGGGAAGGATCTAGTTATAAAAGGCCCTTTTTTCAGCAAGGCCTATTTTAAAGCTATGATCATCAACCATAATCTAATTCCAAGGGGCATACACCTGAAGGTACCCTACATTCAATCCGGTGAAAGGGCTTCTTCTATAGCTGCTTCCAGATGTTGCAATTCCTAAATAAAGTGGTCCTAGATTCAAGAAGCATCTCAAATTATGACTTTTTGGCCTATAATGGTTATTTTCTTCATATGCTTTGTGGACACTGTTTATCATGAGATATTTATACTTGCTTAATGGTTGTCTGGTGGCTGTTATGTTACCTCAAATAGTACCATGTATCGTGTATACTCTCCAAAGAAATATAACATTGCATAACATACAAAATATGACTTTAGTTAGCTATCCCCCTCTATACCCATGTATTTCCTGTTATTCTCGTTCTTCTTGCCTGCACTACATATGCTAGCTGGGTTGAAGTGTGTGTCAGGCTCAGAGCACCAAAACCTGCAATGGGGCTTGGAAGTAACTCTTTGAATTCACCTTCGTGGATCGAAGTGGTTTGGAAACAAAAACATAAGATGACATCCCCTCTCTACCTATCCACCAAGTAACTCGAACAACATCCTATTTCCTTCAGGCCTGCCCCAGCCCTGCTCCAATTTAGGAAAGAGGTGAAGACTGCATCACAAAGCAGTAACAGCTCACTTTTGCTGTTATCAACCAGCTACCCCTCAAATCCTACACTGACTGTATCTTTTTCTTTGATCTTTTTATAGTATTCTGCTACCTTTCACTTAGGTACCAGCTGTAAAAGTTCTATGTATATAGGTTCATACAATTTCTGTGACAATTTCTGTGCCCGAGGCCAAATGGCATGGACACTGCTCTCCTGTGGACAAAAGGGATCTGTTGTATGTCCATTCCTTGCATCATATGGTCTTTTAGGAGAGCTGAAGCCACAATAACAGTGCCTAACTGGTTGAATGACAGCTTGAGGGAAACAGACAATCTTTGGTAGGAAAAAAGATTGTCTGCCATTCCCATGAATCCAAGCACAATCTTGAACATGAAATGTTTATGATCATGGCACAGCATTGTAAGCTCTGTGCACCAGCCCAGATGACGGATTGAACCAGATTGCAAGAATCCTGCTAAACCTCCAAAAGGGTCAAGACCAGACATAAGGACAGAGCACTGGCATTGCTGTTGAGTGAAGCAGAAGGAAACAGACTGCTCTGAGTGCTGGGACCTGCCTTATTAATCTCAAGTAGCAAATGTCCAGTTGCTTTTAGTGATGCCATAAAGACTGCTGCCTCGAAGAAGAGTCAGCCTGGAGCTATATAGTATTACAATTCAACAGAAACCTTCATTGAACCCAAGACACCAGATGCATGAGGAAAAAGCTGAGGACATTTGGGCGGGACTGCTTCTAAAGTGGGTGTTGCTTGTACCACTCTTCCTCCCCTTGTGATTGTTGAGTTTTGTGTGGGCTGTGATGCTGTGCTTCCCTTACACTGCTGAGGTGTGAAAGTGCCGTTGATCTCATTGTGAAGATCGCATGGTCCAGATGGAATGGTCCCAGCAAAGATGCATGATCCCTTTTTTGTTGCTGAACTATAGTGTTCTCTGACTGGGCCTTAAAACTGTGAGGCATGTGTCCTATAAGGCAGAGGACAACTCTATCAACTTTGCGTGCACTGTGTGCCCCCATCAATTACCACTTATTCCAAGCTCGCTCCATCTGCAAGCTGCCAGAGAGTCATGGCATGGCAAATGATATACACCAGTACCACCTTCATCGTTGGAATCAAAAGAATAGCCTCTAAATAGATTGTTACAACCTATATGTACATACCAGCTCATACCCCTTCACTGCCTTTTATAAATGTATGAACACCCCACTGTTCCTTGTGCCATTAATGCATGTAATGACGCTCTGACACTCCAGCGGAGTCAGATGGCCTCTATGTCATTATTTTGACTGGAAAATCAAGTTACCACAATTTTACTATGCCATTGAATCTTATAGCAAAAAACCGATAATTTTATTATCTAACAGTACTGATGGGATTTTCAAATGATTGCTTTCAGGTGAAATTTGTGTGATACTCTCTAAACCTACTTCAACTTTGACTGCCTGTTCTTGACACAAGTGGCTGTGGCTTCGTTCAGTGGCTGAGAATAATTCAATCATTCCATACATCACTTCTCTGTATTCTTTAGTGTGTCACCTTAAGTGGGATGGATATGCCCAGACATGGGTCCCTTGCACACTGTGTCAGTGAGATCAACCTATACTTGGCTCACGAGCCCTATCTAGGAGAAACTGGTCCTGGTTCTTTGCATTCCGGTTCATGGAGGACCTGGCATGGCAGTTCAGTTTGGAATGTTCCATTCAAGACCGTTTGCATAAGGCTGGGTCCAAACTGGTGTGGCATGGTGTGTAAATAACGATTGACTGGGATGCAGACCGAGTAATTACCAGTCCCTTAGATTAATTCAAGCATTAAATCCATCACTTTTTTGTATACTTTAGTGTGTTGCCCTAAGAGGGACAGGTATGCCCAGACGTGGGTCCCATACACTGTCACTGGAATCAAGCTATACCTGGCTGATGAGCCCTAACTAGGGATAAACCCTAGGACCTGGCTGGGCAGTTCGGGCTGGATAGTTCACATTGGAGCAGTGTCAAGATTGATTTGATGGCTGGGTCAAAACTGAGGTGGCATGGTGTGCAAAATAATGATGGACTTGGATGCGGCCCTGAGTTATTACCAGTGGCTGAGATTAATTCAAGCATTCCATCCTTCACTTTTTTGTACACTTTAGTATGTCACTCTAAGTGAGCTATGCGTTCCCAGGTGTTGGTCCCGTGCACACTCTGTCACTGAAATCAAGCTATACCTTGCTGATGAGCCCCATGTAGGGCAAACCGGTCCTGGGTTGCTTGTACTTAGGTTCAGGGAGGACCTGAATTGGCAGTTCGAGCTTGACTGTTCCCACTGTAGCAGGGTCAGGACTGATTTGCATATGGCTGTGTCTAAACTGAGGTGGCATGGTGTGCAAAATAACAATAGAGTGGGATGCAGCCCCGAGTAATTACCAGTGGCTGAGATTTGTTCAAGCATTCCCTCCATCTCTTTTTTTCTATACTTTTTTCTATACTTTAGTGTATCCTTGACAATAGTCGAATCATAAAGAGAAGCTTCTGGGTACTTCAGCCAGCTTTTAGTGGTATTTGGAGTTCTTTTCATGGGTGCCACAGAACACACTTTATGCCATTGCAAATATCTTTACCATCAGCAGATAGCAGACCATTACATTCAGAACTTACTTTCATTTGTTTACAGTAAATGAGCCAAAAGGAGGGACTTGCTGCCTGGCCTGCCTCCTGCATGTGACACATTTTTACCTATCATGGTTTGTGTTCCCGTGTCGTGCTCCATACAACACTAGCAGTTCCTGGTCTGTGATCATCTGAATTCATATAATGTAAGACTTGCGCCAATGCGTACACAGCCAAAAAACACTTAGGACCTGATTCACAAACTTTTTGATATTCACAAACTGCACTTTTGAAGTAACTTACTATTTTGCAGTAAGTCCTGCACTACACAAGGCCAACAACCACTGGTACTTCAACACGCTCCTATAGAAAATAATGTAAGTAGGGACTTAAATAACACTCATAGGAAGTAATGCTAAATTAAATGTAATTATTTAAATAGTTAAAATTATAAGTACATTTAAATTAATATTAAAAATATACAAAAATTGTACCTAATTAATTATGATCCCAGTAATTTGTCCTTTTTGGATTAAAAATGCCAGATTTAGCAAGTGGATGGAATATAGAGGAATCTGAAATGTGACATTGAGGTGAACGAGGCTGGATATGCAGAAATAAGATGGGGGTGCCGGGGCCTGCCTGGAGTGAACTATCTACCCAAATGTAAACTGAACGTGGAGAAACAAGAGTTAAAGTGTAATGGGCGACGGAACTGTCCTTTGAACTCTGTAAATTCAAAATGTGAATATTGTTCTGTGATGTCTATAATGCATCTGCATGTTTAATAAAAAATGTTTAAAAAAAAAAAAGGCCGGACTTCCATTGAATACATTTGAGATGAAAAAATGTCTAACAAAATTGGTCACAGCTGCTGAGAGAATCCGAATTTTGCGATGCAATAGTTTCCAAGATGAGTATATGAAAACATATACAATTTTTGTTGTATATAGAATGATCACCTGTGCCGTTGACATCCTAATAGTGTCTATGACCTTACCCAAGTTCTCAGGGATAGTGGCAGCAGTGCAAGTGGTTATTATGAATGAAAACTCGCCACAGCCTCCAGTTTGGCCAACCACCTCTCTCAGCTGTTGCAGAACTTTCGTCCCACTATCACCATTTGAAGAAGCGATCCCATCTAAGGTCCAGTCACTGCGTCTTAAAAATTGATCGATTCCTGTTTAGTAACAGTGAGGTAAAATGTTAGAAATGTCATTATGTCACTGAATATAGGATCGAGAGCCCCATAACTAATTTGCAAGGAGGACAGAAACGAGGAAGGAAGAGAAAATATCTGTCAAAATATGGGACCACTTTGAAAAAATGGGGTTGATCCCACTGGTCTCTTACTCTGTAGCCACGATTATGATTTAGGATTAAATATGCGTGGGGATTCCGGGTGGCCAGAATGACCATTTGGTGTCTCCGCATGTATTTAGTCGTATTATTAATTAAACCCCAAAGGCAGGGCTTTAGTTTCACAGGCTCATAATTTCAGAACTGAAGCATTTTCAATATTCTATACAACAAAGCCATAGTTGTTGGTTATTTATCTTACGCAACTAACACCATTGACAAAGCCAATAGTCCTGGCTTGTTGTGTTATATATTTGGATACAGTGAAGCAGCAAACTACGACGCGGACGGCACCCTATGCTAAGCGCACTGTGTTTTAAGCCACGCCCTTAATCACATCGGCCGCGCGCCTTTGAGAGTCCTCCCGTTTTTCACCCCACTCAAAGCCCTGCCCAAGGAATAGGAGGTAACTGTGTGGAACTGGATTTAATACAGGAGGCATTCCGCAGAGAAACGTCTGGAAACGGGTTCTGGAGTGAATGCAGCCCTTTCCCAAAGCGTTGTTACAGGGAGGTTCTCCCGGCAGGTAAAATGGGGTCGTTGCAGGAACTCCACCCATCGCATAATTGTGTGGAGCAGAATTCCACTCAGGAATTCCGGTCGGCAGAACTTGTAATCGGGCCCTATGGCAGGTTTCTCTTATTCCTAAATAATCCTGTCATGAGTTTGAGCAGGTAAAAAAGAAAACAGAATATTTTGGACTCAAGGCAAAATAGTGTCCAAGGCAGCTCATAGTTAAATAGCTAATTAATAATGAATACTACTAAAATACACCAAGGGTGCCATCGAAAAGGTTTTGCACATGAAAAGCAGGAAAACTAGAAAGCTCGTCATCTGCATGCATAAAAATGCACCGGAAGAATCATATGGATGATTCTGAGTTGTTCTAAGGTGTGAGCATATTGGTCTGTGGCCCATAACCCCACAGATTGTGAGGGGGCCTCTTTGTGTGGCCACCAGATGTCTCCTGCTGCTAGCACATGCCTGCTCTGTGTGTGACTGGAGTTTGTATATCAGTTGCCTGTGCTTAGCCAGGAGATGGATTTTGTGTGATTGTGTGTCCTGGGACACTCTGATCCATATGCAAAGTCTCAAATGAAATTTCCGTTGAGACTTTTATTTATCTGTAGAGTTCAACTCGCCTTTAATGATAAATGTTTTGTCCGGTGCACGAATCATTTGTGAAAGATAATTTAAATTAATTGATGAAACAGACACGTATTCGTTTTTTTCCTTTATTGGTATTTAGTGGTATGTTTTAGTATTAATTCCGTGGTGATATTTATCAGTTGACTTTAAAAACAGCCAAGATGGTGTTCCCAGTCCAATCTTGAGACAGTCACCTAGAACAGGGGTCTCCAACCTTTTGTTTAATCAGAGCTACTCTGTTCAGTGAAAATATTAGCACCAAGTTAATAAAACTAGTTTAATTTTTATCACTCAAATTTAAGCTTTAAATATTTTGTAAATTCAACCATTTTCCTCTAAACATTTGCTTATGAATTCTTATAATACACACATTTTAATTTCAAATATGTGTGTTTCGATTTTTGCATGGATATATTTAATTCAACCAAGCAAAAGCTTCTAACTTAATTTACTGGGCTGCACACAGGAGAGCTACTTAAAAGTAGCTCGAGAGCTACCTGTGGCTCACTAGCTACTCGTTGGAGAAGCCTGACCTAGAACATCAGTCTGCCAGGGGATAGATATTTCCAGATTACCAACCCGAATGTTAGCTCAGAGGCCTGAGCTGGTCGCATATGCTTAATATGTGAACTGCTTCAAGGCTATCCAAACTCAAAGGCTCTCATTATGAGTACCGTAGAATATTATTTCTGAGTGTTTTATGTGGAAATAACACATCTTGTGATTACAAGTTATTCCAGCAGCGTAGCCACACTCCATAAAACTGAGCGGTAGACTTACTAACATTTGCATAGGTGCTCATGCAGTGAAACTCAATTTTGTGCTGAACATTCAGGCCATTACAATGTACACCAAATGGGAGCTACATTTTACTTTGCGTTGTGCCACCCGAGCAGTTTGGAATTCGAAAAAATCGCCTCCAGGAACCCATAAATTGGGAGTCAAAGTGTGACAGAGGAAAGGGATGGAGTTATGAGGGGCGAATCTAGAAAAGCAGAGTCTTACAGTCAATATATACCTTTATTTAAAAAAAATGTGCTGCAACAAATAGGCAATGAGGACATATGGTCAGTAAAGCTGTTCTAGCTTACTTAATTGGTCACAAAGAGGCTGCAGTTTGAAATATCTTAAAGGATTAAGACACCTACTGAAGAGCTCTTTTTGTGCCCAAGCACCTTTGAGGCGATTATAATAGTAGGAAGATCATTCTAGTGGTTAACACAGTTCTGAGACTGAGCTGTGTTTTTCCGGTCGCACTTTTGACTCACAAAGTAGCAAAGAGGGTCAATGTGGCTGCTGCAAAGCACACCATGTAAAATGCAGATCACAGATTTGTATTTCATGTAGGTAGGTTGGTGGGCTAATGCTTTTGACACTGAGATCATTTTATTACTTTCAGTTCATAAAAAAACAATCCCTCTAATGTAGCACAGTGATCAATTTGCCGTTGTCAAGGAGCTGCATGCAAAGGCTAAGTTATGGGTTTCGATCTTCATTGTTTTTTTTCTCAATCTTTTGGAAAGTAAGGGTTCCTTTAGGAAGTAATAATGTCTTGTTAGTAGAGTGTAATGAAGCACGGATCCAGGAAGATGTATTAACAGGCCTTTATTAGTTGGATAAGTAGGAGGAATAATAGCGTCCTACCCACAGGTGACACAGCAGCAACTGAACTCAATGTTGTCACTAGGCAGCAAGGAGCTCTCTACATTCTAGAGCTCCTTGCGCAGGGCATTCCACGCGCAGGTGAAGGGACATGGGAGGTGGACAACAGGGATTACAAACAGGGTGAAGAAACCACGAATACCACACACCTTCCCCCCAATACAAAGTGGTGGCTAGATTGACAACATATTTAGCCAACAGTATAATCACGCAATCTCAGTGGAACTTTACATAAACGAGTACTCCTACGCAGAGGAGAAGTAAATCTTGAAGAATAACTGTTGGTATGACAATTGGAGGGATTGAGGGAGCGTACAATCGCAATCCTATTCAAATTCCAGATCCGTCCGTCGTCAAGTTTCACAGCATTAAGAAGGAGCTTGACAACCTTACGAGGGGTAGAGAATTTGGCGCCCCCAGACTTCTGCGGAAAACGCACTCTCACTAAATCACCTAAGTCAACTTTGGTGCGAGAGACGGCGTGCCTCACATCGAAGTTAGCTTTCATTTTAGCTGACTTGAGATTCTGAAGTGCCCTCCAACGGGGATCCTCGGGAATCTCAATATCGCCACCTTTCCCTCTCATCCATGATTGAAACAAAAGAGTGTTAGGAGTGCGCCCTCTAAATAGCTCAAAAGGAACTTTCTCCGTGGTGGAGTGGGGAGTCAGGCGGTAAGCCTTCACTCTTTCAAATATTGCAGCTCTCCAATCACGTCCCTGCTCTTTAGCGAGCTGTATAGATTCTTTCAAAACGCGATTGAATCTTTCAACCATTCCGTTGCATTCTGGGTGATAGAGAGAGCACAGTTTATGGACAATTCCTTTTTAGCTAGAAAGTGTTCCATCTCTCTTGACACTAGTTGTGCACCATTGTCTGTCAAGAGAGATTCAGGAAGGCCCTCCCTACAGAATACATCCTCTAAAAATGTTACCACATCTTTTGTTTCTACAGTTTGGGTGACCCTCACCTCAGGCCACCTAGAGTACATGTCTATTAAGACCAAAACGTAATGTTGTCCTGCCTTGCAATGAACTGGACCTAAGAGATCGAGGGCCACATGTTGCCAACACCGAGTAGGAGATTGACGTATTATCATTGGTTGGGTCCGGGTTTTACAAATCTTATCGCAAGCTCTACACTCAGCACAGTCTCTGACCAATCGCTCAACAACGATGTCAACACCTGGCCACCAAAAATGTAAGCGAACTCTCTCTTTAGTCTTCGAGATGCCCTGGTGTCCATCGTGTGCTAACTGAACAATTTTCTCCCTCAGAGATGACGGAGGAATAAGGCGTGTTCCTCTCCACAACAGATCATTACACAGTGAAAGTTCATCTCTTACGTTCCAGAACTTCCGTGCCCCTTCAGAGAGTGTTTTGATGCCCGTCCACCCATGAGAAACTAGTTTACGGACCTCATGTAAGACAGGATCACTTTGCAACGAATCCCTCCATTCAGCTTCGGACACGACATCTTCAACAACCTCACACATTGAAATTATCTATCTCCCATGTGTCTTCAAAGGCGAGACCATCCAACTGTTTAGGTACGAGACGAGAGAGACAATCCGCAACTTTGTTGTCTACTCCAGGGATGTACCTAACTACGAAATCAAATTCTTGAAGTGCTATAATCCACTTGCAAATCCTAGACGAAACAGCATCTAGCCCCTTTTTGCAAAATAAATCTTTAAGGGGCTTGTGATCCGAATGTACCACAAATGAACTTCCCCAGAGAAACTTCTTTAGCTTCTTTATGGCCCAAAAGATACATAACGCTTCCTTTTCGATCACAGAGTATTGGAGCTCAGGACCAACTAGAGCTCTAGACAAAAACATGATGGTCACTTCTTTACCATTCTTGGTTTGTTTAAGAACAGCACCTAAACCTTTTGAACTCGCGTCAGTGATAAGTGTGGAGCTCGAGGAGGTGTCAAAACTTTGTAAGGAGGGAGCAACACGAAGAGCTTTCTTGATCCCCTCAAACTCCAACTGACACTGAGGCGCCCAAGAAAACTTCACACCTTTCTTTAGGAGAGACCTCAGGTCATGTGTTCGAGAAGCAAACGATGGTATGAATTTATTGTAGTATTCTGCCATACCTAAGAAAGTAATGAGCTCATCCCTGGATTGGGGTACGGGAAGATCATCTATTGCGTTTACAAGGCGTTCTTTAGGTTTCACGCCATTGCAAGTCAAACGATGACCTAAGTAGTCTATTTCAGAGAGGTTAAACTTGCACTTATTCTCACGGAGTGTCAGACCCCTAGAACGAAAGCGTTCGAGCACACACCTCAGCCTTGAATCATGTTCAACTTGTGAGGTGGCATGGATCAAAACGTCGTCTTGATAGACTTTGACTCCATCTACCCCCTTCAGAACGTCTTCCATCACCCTCTGGAATACTGAGGCTGCGGAAATTAAACCAAATGGGAGACGTGTGAACTTGTAGGTTCCAAAAGGGGTGATGAACGCTGTCAAATCCATGGATTCCTCATCTATTTTAACTTGATGGTATGCTGCGCGTAGATCTAAAGTGGAAAAAATACATGCATCTCTCAACTGTGCAAGCATCTCAGTGATGTTGGGGAGAGGATATCTGTCTGCAACAACAGCACGGTTGAGAGAACGCAAGTCCACACATAGACGTACCTCACCAGAGGCCTGGCGTGCAAGAACAACTGGAGCGAGCCACTGACTAGCTTCAGTCTCAATAATTATTCCCTCACTTTTTAATTTCTCTAGTTCTGCACGCATAGACTCTCTCATGGCCAAGGGAACATTGCGTACCTTACAGGTGATGGGGACAGCATTGGGTTTGAGAGTGATTTTGTGAACGTAACCGGAAAGACAACCCAGCTTTTCATTAAAGACTTCTTTAAACTCAGATCGTAAAGTCAAGGACGAATTACTAACACAGGAGACAGCTTGTGAATCTCTATTTTTAGAGTAATATTGGATGAATGAATGTGTGGGGAAATGTCAATCTGTTGTGACATGTCTCTCAGAATGATGCAGGGATCTGCACCAGGAACCAATGATACACCCAAATCAGCTTGGTGAAACCAGCTGATTATGCTGTCGCCCCTGCAAGATACATAAATTTTCCCAGCTGCAAACCTCCCTTTGTATTCAATGTTGCCAATGAAGTAACCAAACAATTTTATGGGTTGGCCCCCATAAGCTAACGGCCTAATGTCAGGTTTGTATATTTTTACTTTTCCTTGTAATTTCAAGTCAAAGAATTCTTTTGGAATAAGAGAAATCTTTGCACCAGAGTCGAAGAGCATTCTAATGTTGCAATCGTTAACTAAAACAGCATCGACAGGACCTTTGCATTTATTCTTTACAGTAGGTGTGACAATCTCACCACAATGAAAATCGTCATAATCAAAGTCAGAATCGCTATCGTTATCCAAGACTACTTCTTTGACACGTTTAGGCTTGAACTGCTTTGCCCTGCAAGCTTTAGCAACATGACCAACTTTGCCACAGTTACGGCACTTAGAGTGCTTTGCACGCGTGGGTTCGCATCCCATCCTCGTCGCCAGTGTAATGAAGCACGGATCCAGGAAGATGTATTAACAGGCCTTTATTAGTTGGATAAGTAGGAGGAATAATAGCGTCCTACCCACAGGTGACACAGCAGCAACTGAACTCAATGTTGTCACTAGGCAGCAAGGAGCTCTCTACATTCTAGAGCTCCTTGCGCAGGGCATTCCACGCGCAGGTGGAGGGACATGGGAGGTGGACAACAGGGATTACAAACAGGGTGAAGAAACCACGAATACCACATAGAGGCAACCGCAATCATTGTGTTCCGGTTTATATCCTGAATTTGGGTTTCTCCCGACCATTCACTCTAAACATATACAGGCATATTTATTCATCTTTCACGCATCGCAGGGCTACAAGCAAAGTTGCTGCAATGCGTTGCAGGACAGGGAGAGAGCAGGAATGCTCCATATTTGCACAGATATTGAGAATTCCTGCTCTCTCCTTGCACAGGCGTACTGTGTGCTGCCTAGCGCCAATGCAGATACCCTTGCATAATAGTGCAAGGGTGCCTGTGTTATAGGCAGAACTGCTTTTGTGCAGGAAGGAGCACCTTCCTGCACAAACAATGCTTAGAGGCATCTTCTTTCTATGTGTGCTGCAGAATGCAGCACATGTGGAAAGAGGAAATAACAAGGAGAAATAAAGACGAAATTCGGGGCATGTGTGGCTGTAGATACGTTAAATGTGCAAACTACTGCCATCCAGTGTTGAGCCCAGGTGTGTGCAAGTTGTTTTTCTTTGAAGAAGACTTCTCGAGTCATGAGGTAGTGCGACTCCAGCACTTGCTGGTAATGAGCATAGGCATTGGCTCCATTGTTAGATTGTATTCTTTCTTCCATATGGTTTGGACGTGTTACCGAGCTCTAGATCAACGCCATCGTGGTGTTCCCTTCGGGCTTTCTTGGTTCCTCTCCCTTCCGTTGGTATTGTTTGCTATTGCAGTTCCCTTTCTCACATCAACTTGATGCATGTTGCTTCGTCCAAGTGAGGGTTTAGGCACATTCGCCCCACCTGGAGGGATCTCGCACTGCGTGTCTACCATGCCTCGCCTGTGATGGAACAGATGTGATTTCACTATTGTGCTCGGTATTGCACCAAATACCCCAGGGCTGATTTCCATCGGGTCTGCAACCTCTCCCTCTCACCCGAGCACAACAAGAACTCCTACGATGTCTGCTGCTCCTTCCGTTCAAATAAGACTCTTCGAGGCCCCAAGCTTGTTGCCTTGAAATGTCACACAGAAGCGGAAATGACACCCCAGGCCTCTTCGGTACCCAGGGCCTCACATCAACCAGAGCTGTTGGCTACTGAGGAAGAGGCCTACTCGCCCGACCCAAGTTCCATCTTCGACCTGGAAATCGAAGGCCTACCGCCCGCTCAGCAGGTTGTGAGTATGACACCTCCTCCCCTAACCCCCTCAACATCACTTGGACTCTGAGCAGGCCCCTTTGAAGGGCCAGACAGCCGCTCTTGATCCTCCAGGCAGGCTCCCTCCTCACACTGGCCGGATCCTCACCCAGCCATCTGCATTCATTACTCAGACATCAAGGAGGCAGCTCAGCGGTGAGGAAGCTCTCAAGCTTCCACCACCAACAAAACAGCAGAAACAGCACCACAACGCTACCAGCCGTCTCCCAGTGTCTCAGCCACCTATGCCCTCCATACCTTCCCCTCGGCCTTAGGCATCACCAACCCCACCTTCTCTTCTTGCTGGCCTCCTTCCTTATACGTCACAAGGGTTACCAAACTCTCACATTGGGGATCATGGCACAGGTGACCCATATGACATGCCCCCACAGGAAGACCCCTGGGATGCATTTGAAGTGGCACAGGGAAGCCGATCTCTATCCTGCCTGTCCCTACCCACCAGATTACACTACCTCTTATCATGAGGTCCTTGGTAGGGCAGCATTGTTCCATAAAGTGGAAATGCACAGTGATCCATTGAAGAAGATTTTCTATTGGAAGCTCTCTATTTCTCCCAACGATCCATGTAGTACCTACCAATATTGAAGGAAATGCTTAAACCCGCCTCAGCTATTTTTAACGACCCAGTTAAAGCTCGGGTAGTCACCCCTAGGGTGGACAAAAAAGATTAAAGGCTTCCCCCTCTTACCCATCAAGGGCCAACTTCCTTGGTAGTGCACACTGGCCGAAAAAAGAGCTAATGCGCAGGGTTCCGCTGGATAAGGAAAGCAATCGTATTGATGCAGACGGCAAATGCGTTGCTGCGCAATCAGCCGGTACCTTGCGTATTGCCAATTCCATCTGCTTGCTGTAACAATATGACCGGGCTCACTGTGAGGAGATGGAGCAGCTCCTCGAACATCCCTCATATTAGTACCTGAAGGGGGGAAATGAGCTAGTCGCAGAGGGCAAGCTCCTTCGTAATGCCATTATCAGGTGTGCCAATATTGCTGCTGACACTGCAGCTTGTAGCATCAATCCCAGCATGCTTATCTGCAGGCACATCTTGCTTCATGTCTCTGGCTTCAAGCTGGATGTCCAAAAGCATCTCCTCAAACTGCCCTATGACGGAAAGCACTTCGGCACACAGTTTGGTGAGTGCTTGAAAAAAACAGAAAAGACATGGAGACTGTCAAAGTAATGCGCACCATCCAAACTGCCATGCCTTGTGTCTCATTTTGGTGGTCAGCCTACAGGGGTGGGTCCAAAGCAACATCCTCTGAGGCTTCCACCTCCCTCCAGTGCAAGCAGTCCCAACACCCCTCCATCTGGGGGTTACTTCCCCTGCACCTACCGGGGCAACAATACTAAATGTAGAGGCAAAGGAGGGTCCTCCAAGCCCCTCCTTCCCCTGATCACATTACACCTGTTGGGGGTCGACTTCGAAGTTTCTTTCCCACTTGGCAACAGGTCACCCATCACCTCAGACCAGTGGGTATTAGATATCATCCAACAAGGTTATTGTTTGGAGCTCACTTCCACTCCTCCAAATATTCCAGCCTGCAAACATGCCCTCTCCCTGCAACATCAACGCCTGCTTTAGGAAGAGGTAGACGTGCTTCACCTTGAGAGCGCCATAGAGCCAGTGGCATCACACCCTCAAAGCACAGGGGTGTACACCCTCTACTTCCTCAGACCCCAAAAAGACAGTTCCCGCACGCCTATCCTGGACCTCAGGCCCATCAACAAATGCATCCTTTCAGAACAGTTCTACAGGGTCACTCTACAGGATGTCATTCCACTCCTGCAGCGAGGTGACTTCCTGACTGCCCTTGATCTCAAAGATGCCTACATTCACATCCTCATTCAGCCAGCGCACCGTTGCTACCTCCCATTTGTGGTAAGTGGCAAACACTATCAGTTCAAAGTGCTGCCATTCGGTGCCACCACCGCACCCAGAGAAGCATATTTATGAGCCCCTTGCACCACTGTAGCATCACTTTTTTGTGATGCCCCATCAGTGCAAACTATAAAATCATGTTTATGGAGTCACGCAAAGCCACTTTTTCCATGGCTTTGAATGGCCTCATAGATATGGAGTAAGGCAAGGCAGAGCATATTGCTGCTTTGCCTTACTCTGCGTTAGGGACGCGTTCCATGGGCGTTGTAGTGGGTGTTCCCACACAACACCCATGGATTTTGATGCTTCCCCAGATTTACAAAACCATGTAAACCTAAGGATGTGCCAAAACCTCACGCCTCCCCAGCGGAGGCACAATATGGAGAAATAACTTTATTTCTACTCGTTTTTTCCTCTTTCCATGTGTGCTAAATCCTGCAGAGGATGTGGCCAAACGGACTACAGTTGTCGATCTCAAATATGGGGAACCAGGTTCGAGTCTCGGCAATGACGTTCAACATCCTGTGATTCTGGGCAAATCACTTAATCGCCCCGTGCCTAACAAAAATGAATGTGTCCTTGTGTAACGTAACTGATGCTCATGTAAAGCACTCTGATACCTGATACTTTCAAGTCAAGTTCGTACTATATAAAACTCCGGGAAAAAAAAAACATAAAAAGAGGAACAAGCCTCCCAGAATTGTGCCCCTTCGTGCAAAAAAACAATCCTGCCGACAAGTCAGGCACCCTTGCAACATGATGCAACAGTGCCTGCATTCCCGCTAAGCTGCCAAAATGGTGCCAATGCAGGGGGAAAGGACAGGAATGCACAGTATTGGAAGAATATGGTGCATTCCTGCCATTTCAATGTGAGGTAGGGCAGTGCAGCAAGGTGACTTGCTGCGTTGCCCTATGCCAAATCCCCATAAATGAGGCCCAGAGTGTTTACAAAATGTCTAGCAGTAGTAGCCATGCACTTGCAGTGGTAGGGCTTCCATGTATTCTCTTACCTGGACGATTGGCTGATAAAAAGCTCAACTAAACAACAGTGTTGCACGCAAACTCAGGCCATAATAAACCTTGTTTGCGACCTGGGGTTTACTATCAACGCTGCCAAGTCCCCCCTCCAGTTCCTGCAGATCCAATCCTACCTACGGGCGGTTCTCAACTCCGAGGCAGGTAAGGCCTATCCTAGCCCTGCAAGTGTGCAGTCCTTCCATGCGTTGCTCCCTCTTTTTCAGCCAAATCAACAATTCATAGTCCAGACAGTTGTGCGCCTACTTTGAATGATGTCCTCCTGCATCTCCATAGTTTCCCACGCCAGGTTACACATGCGCTCACTGCAAGAATGCGTAACGCATCAATGGTCTCAAGCGGAGGGTCACTGAGAAGGTCTAGTGTTGATCAGCCGTCGCACATATCTCTCTCTGTAGTGATGGAACACCAACAATTTTTTTCGACCCTGTTCCTCAGATTACCATTACAATGGATGCCTCTCACAGGGTAGGGGGTGCATTTACAGTACATGACTGTCTAAGGTCGGTGGGAACCCAGTCACCAGGGTCTCCACATCAATTATGTGGAGATGTTAGCCGTCCATCCTCCACTAAGGGCTTTCCTCCACAAGATTGTGGGCAAGGTAATCACCATCTGGACGGGCAACATGATAGCCATATACCACCTTCGGAAACAGGGTGGCAGTCGCTCTTCTCAATCTTGCAGTTAGCCCAGACCATTTGGCGGTGGGCTCTCTGCCACAATATCCATCTGCTGGCAGAGTACGTGCCGGGGTGAACAACTACTTCGTGAACCTCCTCAGCAGGGCACTGCAACAAGTGCACAAGTGGGAACTCCACCCATGAGTCCTTCCAATGTACTTCAAGGAGTGGGGGTTTCCCGACGTGGACCTCTTTGCCAAGGCAGAAACCACAAAATGCCCAAACCTCCAGGGTCCCACATCCACAGCCCATGGGCAATGCACTATGGATAACCGGTCAGGGATATTTTCCTGTACTTTTTCTCCTTTTCCTCTCCTTCCATTTGTAGTATGGAGGTTTCGGAAGATGTCTTTTAGCCACATCCAGGTGGATCTCCCCTGGGCCAGACAGTCATGGTTCCACATGAGTGGCTGCCCAGCAAGCTGGACCTTCTTACATAGAACCATGGAGAAATCGGGCACCCCACCCAAGAACGCTCAACCTTGTCATCTGGCTCTAGAGGTCTTAGAGTTTGGTCATCTCAACCTTCCTTGTGAATGCATGAATATCTGTAAGGAAGCACGCAAGCCTACTACTCGTGCCTGCTACGCTGCCAAATAAAAATTGTTCACCCACTACTGCCTATCGAAACACATTGATCCCTTAGCAGCTAGTGTCCAGGACATTGTCTGTTACCTCGTACACCTACAGACCTGTGAACTAATGTTCACCTCCATCTGACTCCACTTGAATTCATTGACTACCTATCTCCAAAATAGACTACACATATCCCTCTTCCAGATTCCTGTGATCAAAACTTTTATGGAGGGTCTCCAAAGGGTTATTCCTCCATGGGTCCTCCTGTATGGAATTTCAGTATCATTCTCACAAGACTTATGGGTCCCCCCTTCAAGTCCCTCTATTCCTGCCCCCTTCAATTCCTCTCCTGGAAGGTGGTTTTTCTTGTTGCGTTCATCTCACTCAGACATGTCAGTGAGTTCCAGGCTTTAACATTAGAAGAACCTTTCTATAAGGTTCAAAGGGATAGGTTTGCCCTTCGCACTAACCCTTTATTCCTTCTTAACGTAGTCTCTCCCTGATACCTTAACCAATCTATAGAACTCCCAGTTTTCTTCTACAAACTTGATTTAGTTGCAGAACGGACTCTACATTCCTTAAACATTAAGTAAGCCTTAATGTACTATGTAGATATAGCAAAATGTCTTCGAAAAACTCAACAGCTCTTTGTTGCTTTTTCTAAACCCGACAAAGGAAGCACTCTCTCAAAATCAGACAGCCAGATGGATAGTCAAATGTATCCAAACATGTTATATGAAAGCCAAGAGGCTTTGCCTATTGCTTCAAGGGCCCATTCTACACATAAAAAAGAGGCCTTTATGGCTTTCCTGGAGAACTTTCCCATATCTGACATCTGCAAAGCAGCTGCCACATACTTTCACAAAACACTATTGTGTTGATGCACTAGCACACCAACACACTAATGTTGGCCAGACTGTACTCCGTCCACTTTTTCAGTCTACTGTAACACCCACAGGCTAGCCACCGCTTATGGGAGGACTGCTTTACAGTCTATGCACAGCATGAGTATCTATAGCCACAAATCCCTCAAATGGAAATTGTTATATACCCTGTAAGCATCTGTTCATTTCATGTAGTGCTGTATATTTACATGCACCCACCCTACTCCCCGGAAGCCTTTGGCCCTTGCAGTGATCATTCATCCTTACTTTTCCTGCATGGTCATCTCACTCTATATTCTATATCACTTCGCTCCATCCTCACCTGCTGTGCAGAAAACAACCTAACAATGGAGCCGATGCCCATGCACATTACCAGCTTCTCCCTCACCTCCTGCAGGTTGCTGCACCAAATGGAATGCACAAAATTGAGGGTGCGGCTGAATTGCGTCCTGGTGCCAGAAAATGACATCAGTGCAAATTCAGCATGTTTAACAGGGCCAGCCCAGTGGTGTAACAAAAATTGAGGGGGTCCCTCTGCAAGGTACATGGAAGGCCCCCCTCTCCGGATTTAATCCGGAGCTCTCAGGCCTGAGTACTGTGCTAAGGGGGCCCCCGCACCGCGGGGGCCTGTGTTACGCCACTGGGCCAGCCAACTCCCAGATCTGGCCCAGAAAAAGCTGCCAGAAATGGGATCCGGTGCGATCTCCCTACTTTCCAGCACTTCACGTGAGGACAGGCGCAAAACTTTAGCAAATTTAACAATAACATGATTCAGACAATCTGTCCATTTGGGCAGCATAATAATATTGTCCTTTTGCAAAAACAAAATATCAAACGCGAAACACAATGTTAAGAACAACACATTACTAGTTAGAATACATGAGGTCCTTGTTCACTTCATTCTGTCCTTGGAAAGGCAACATAGAATACTGTTAATATGGAAAACACACAAGTTTGCAAGAGTCGCTGAACTTTGCCATGTACTTTAGGATGAAATTAAAATAGAATATGCATTTGTTCATGTTAATTAGAAATTACTGCTTGTCTGGATTCTTTTGAAAGAGATGTTTGACCCCCACATTTGTCCGTAGTCAATTACTGGAAAGCGAGCCCAGTGTTAAGAAAGGCCAATGACCCTCAAAAACAAATGACACAAAGTAATCAGTATGGCTTCACAAAAACGCTACTGTGGCTGAACATGTACAATGTGTACAACCTATTTTTATCAAAATCTTATATCCCCTTCTACCCCCAACGTTTCACCCTTACAGCATTCACTGGCGTAGCCTTCAGTCATTAAGGGCATCGTGTATTTTACTGGAAAAACAACAGTCCATTACTGCTTGTGCAATTGTAGGTTCTGAACAACAAAATCAGCAAAAACTACCAGTTTTCGTGAAGGGATTAGCTCTGACAATACTAAGACCTGGATATCGACTCAGAATTCGCCAACATTGGAAGCAATAAGCAGCACACCAAAATGAGTCAAAAGAGTTAGGGCAAGGATCCTGCACTAGAAAGTATGAGGAACTTAAAAAAGGTCAACATAAACTAGCACTGGCCAAGCCAATAGGTCTCGCCTATGTAAGACCTACTGGCTTTGCCAAAATGTTTTAGTAATGTTGTACACCAGAGTGGCTGCTGTTCAGCATGGCTAAAAGTAGGGTAAAGGAGAGTGCCGCAGAGTGTCGTAAAGTGGAGTAGAGTGGAGTGTTATGGAGTGGCGTAGAGTGGCGTACAGTAGGGGTGAGTGGTGTGGAGAGGAGTGAAGTGTAGTGTCATGGAGTAGCATACAGTGTTATTGAGTGTTAATGAGGGAGTAGAGTGTCATAAAGTGGAAGGGCGCACAGTTGAATGGCATAGAGTGGAGCGCAGTGTCAGAGCAGAGTGTCATAGAGTGGAGTGGCATAGAGTGGAGTGGACTAGTGTAGAGCAGAGTGGAGTGGTGTAGAGGGTGTTGCTTAGAGTAGATAGAGTGTTGTAGAGTAGAGTGGTGTACAGTGGTGTAGATTGGAATGGAGTGGAGTGGCAAAGAGTGACAGTGGCATGGAGTGTCATAGAGGGAGATGGATAGAGCGTTGTATCAATCAATCAATCAGGGGTTTGTTAAAGCTCGACTACTCACCCGTAAGGGTCTCAAGGCGCTAGGGGTGGGGGGGTTGCAGGTTCCATTCCATCAAGGAGGGGTCTGTCGAAGAGCCAGGTTTTTAGGTTTCTTGCGAAGATGGGGAGCGATGTTGTCTGTCTGAGGTGGAGCGGAAGGGCGTTCCATGCTTTGGCCGCGAGGAAGGAGAAGGAGCGGCCTCCCGATCTGGTCTTTCTGGTGCGGGGGACCACGGCGTAGGAGAGCTGGGCTGATCATAGGGTCCTTTGGGGTGCGTGGAATTTGAGTCGGCTGTTCAGGTATGCTGGTCCGGTGCCGTGGAGGGCCTTGTGTGCGTGGGTGAGCATCTTGAAGGTGATTCTCGCCTCGACGGGGAGCCAGTGGAGTGTGCGCAGGTGCTGGGAGATGTGGCAGTGTTTTGGCAGGTTGAGGACCAGTCTTGCGGCGGCGTTCTGGATGTTCTGTAGCTTGCGGGTGAGGTTTTTGTTTATTCCGGCGTAGAGTGCGTTGCCGTAGTCGAGTCTGCTGGTGACCAGGGCGTGAGTGACGGTCTTTCGGTGTTCGAGGGGGATCCATTTGAAGGTCTTACGAAGGAGGCGGAGGGTGTGGAAGCAGGAAGACGAGACAGAGTTGATCTGGCGGTCCATTTTGAGCTCGGAGTCCAGGATGATTCCCAGGTTGCGTGTGTGGTCCGTGGGGGTTGGCGGGTTTCCGAGGGCAGGGGGCCACCAGGTGTCGCTCCAGGCATCAGGGTTTGGGCCCATGATGAGTACTTCTGTTTTGTTGGTGTTTAGTTGTAGGCAGCTGTTTTTCATCCATTTGGCGACGGCTTCCATGCCTTCTTGAAAGTTGCGTCTGGCGGTGTTGGGCTCGTTGGATAGGGAGAGGATGAGCTGGGTGTCGTCTGCGTATGACACGATGTTGAGTCCGTAGGTTCTGACGATGGGGGCGAGTGGAGCCATGTAGACGTTGAAGAGCGTCGGGCTGAGGGAGGAGCCCTGGGGGACTCCGCAGGTGGTAGGTGTGGGGTCCGAGAGGAAAGGGGGAGTCTGACCCGCTGCGTCCTGCCGGAGAGGAAGGAGCGGATCCAGTCGAGGGCCTTGTCCTGGATTCCTGCGTCGTAGAGTCTGCGTATTAGGGTGCAGTGGGAGACTGTGTCGAACGCCGCTGATAGGTCGAGGAGGATGAGGGCTACTGTTTCTCCTTTGTCCAGTAGGGTGCGGATGTCGTCTGTTGCGGCGAGGAGGGCGGTTTCCGTACTGTGGTTTTTTCTGAAGCCGGATTGGGAGGAGTCGAGGATGTTGTGTTCTTCAATGAATGTGGCGAGCTGGCTGTTGATGGCTTTCTCGATGACTTTCGCTGGGAACGGGAGCAGGGAGATGGGTCTGTAGTTTTTGAGGTCGGTGGGGTCCGCTGAGGGTTTCTTTAGGGAGGGGTTGACCTCGGCGTGTTTCCAGTCGTCGGGGAACCAGGCGGTCGCCAGGGAGCGGTTGATGGTGTGGCGGAGCATGGGTGCGATGGTGTCGGCGGCTCTGTTGAAGATGTGGTGGGGGCAGGGGTCCGTGGGGGCCCCTGAGTGGATTGACTTCATTGTCTTCAGTGTGTCTTCGGTGGTGAGGGCTGTCCAGTCGTCAATCGCTGGTTTCCGGGTGTCGGGGCTGGTTGGTGAGGGTTCAGTGTGCTGGTTGTCTTCGTCGAAGTTGTCGTAGATGCTCTTGATTTTGTGGTGGAAAAAGGTGCTGAGTTTGTCGCAGAGGTCTTGTGAGGGAGGGATGTCGGTAGACTCGCTAGTGGGTTGGGCGAACTCCTTGATGATGCTGAAGAGTTCCTTGCTGTTGTGCGCGTGGGTGGAGATTCTGTCTTCAATCGCTTTTTTCCTCATTTCTCTGATGAGTTGATGGTGGGCGTTGGTGGCGGCTCTGAAGTTGTCGTGGGCTTCTGTGGATTTGGTGTTCCTCCAGGCCTTTTCGAGGCGGCGGCATGTAGAGTGGAGTAGTGTTGTAGAATGGCATAGAGTGGAGTAGAGCGCTGTAAAGTGGAGTGGCATAGAGTGGAGTATGGAGTAGAGTGTCAGTGAAAAAGAGTTTAATGGAGTAGAGCATCACTGAGTGGAGTATCGTGGAGTGGAGTGTTGTAGAGTGGAGTGAAGTAGAGTGGAGTTGAGTGGCCTAGAGTGAGGTAGCAAAAAGTACAGTAGTGCAGAGTAGATTGGCGTAGAGTGAAGTACCGTAGAGTGCATTGGTTTTGAGTAAAATAGTGTAGAGTGCATTGGCATAGTGTGCAGTGAAGTAGAGTAGTGTAGAGTGAAGTGGCATAGAGTAGATCAGTGCAGAGTAGATTGCAGTTGAGTAGAGTGCAATGGCGAAGAGTTGAGTGGCGCACAGTGGAGTTGAGTGGCGCACAGTGGAGTAGAGTGGAACAGAGTGAAGTAGCATAGAGTAGAGTGGTGCATGGTAGAGTGCAGAGGTGTAGAGTGCAGTGATGTAGAGTCCAGTGGCATACATTGGAGTGGTATAGAATGCAGTGGTGTGTAATATGCAGTAGAGTGGCTTAGAGATTAGTGGTGTAGAGTAGAGTGCAGTGGCATATAATGCAGTGGCATAGAGTGCAGTAATGCAGAGTAGAGTGTAAGAGAGCATGGTCATAAAGTGCAGGGTCACAGAGTGCAGGGTCATAGAGTGTTGCAGAGTAGAGTGGTGCAGAGAGCAGTGACATAGAGGACAATGGTGCTGATTAGAATAGAGTGATGTAGAGTGCAGTAATGTAGAGGGACGTAGCGTGCAGTGGTGTAGAGTGCAGAGGCATAGAGTAAAATGTTGTAGAGTATAGTGGCCTAAAGTGCATTGGTACAAAGTAGTTGGTATAGGTTCAGTGGCGTAGGGTGCATTAGTTTTGAGTAAAGTGGTGTAGAGTGCATTGGCATAGAGTGCAGTGGTTTAGAGTACAGCGGCATAGTGTGGATTGCAGTAGCATGGAGTAGAGTGGCATAGAGTGCAGTGGTGTAAAGTAGATTGTTTCAGAGTAGAGTGGAGTGGTGCAGGGTAGAGTATAGTGGTGAAGGATAGAGCGCAGTGACATAGACTAGAGTTGTGTAGAGTAGAGTGGCACAGCATTGATTGAAGTGGCGTAGAGTGGAGTGGCACAGGTTGAATTAGAGTGGCATAAAGAGCAGTGGCAGAGTGCAGTGGCATAGAGTAGATTGTTTCAGAGTAGAGTGAAGTGATGTAGAGTGGAGTGTTCAGAGTGGAGTGGTGCAGGGTAGAGTGGAGTGGTATAGAGTATTGGCATAGAGTGCATTGGCATAGAGTGCAGTGCTGCAGAGTGGAGTGGTGCAGAGTGGAGTGGCCTAGACTGGAGTGCTGTAGAGTGCAGTGTCAGAGAGTGCAGTGGTGCACAGTAGATTAAAGTGGCATAGAGTGCATTGGCATAGAGTGTAGTAGAGTGGCATAGAGTGATGCATCGTAGAGTGCAGTGGGATAGTGTAAAGTGGCGCAGACGAGAGTGCCATAGAGTTCAGTGGCAGAGAGTGCAGTGCTGCAGAGTAGAGTGTCGTAGAGTGCAGTGGTGTAGAGTAGAGTGGAATAGAGTGCATTAGTGTAGAGTACAGTGGCATAGAGTGGTGCAGAGTAAAGTGACAGAGTGAAATGGTGTAGAGTGGCACAGAGTGCAGTGTCATAGAGTAGAGTATAGTGGTGTATAGTGCAGTGGTGCAGAGTAGATTGGTTTAGAGTGTATTGATTTTGAGTAAAGTGATGTAGAGAGCATTGGTGTAGAGTGCAGTGGCATAGAGTGCAGTGGCATAAAATTGAATGGCGTAGTGTGAAGTGGCATGGAGTGGATTGGTGCAGAGTGGAATAGAGTGGCATAGACTGCAGTGACAAAGTAGGTTGTTTCAGAATAGAGTGAAGTGGCGTAGAGGGTTGTGGTATAGAGTAGAGTGTTGTAGAGTGCAGTGGCTCAGAGTAGATCAGAGTGGCTTAGAGTGGACTGGAGCAGCGTATAGTGGCATAGAGTTAAGTGATGCAAAGTAGAGTGGCATAGAGTTCAGTAGCGGAGAGAGTAGTGCTGCAGAATAGAGTGACGTAGAGTGAAGTGGTGTGGAGTGGTGCAGATTAGAGTGGAGTGGTGCAGGGTAGAGTGCAGTGGCATAGTGGAGTGCTGCAGAGTAGAGTGGTGTAGAGTGCAGTTGTGTGGAGTGCAGGGTCGTAGAGTGCAGTGTCACAGAGTGGTTCAGTTTAGAGTGGTGCAGAAAGCAGTTACACAGAGTACAGTGGTGCACAGTAGAATAGAGTGGCATAGAGTGCAGTGGCATAGAGCACAGTGGTGTAGAGTGATGCAGCGCACAGTGGTGTAGAGTACAGTGGCATAGAGTAGAATGTTGTAGAGTATAGTGGCGTAAATTGCAGTGGTGCAAAGTAGTTGGCATAGATGCAGTGGCGTAGGGTGCATTGGTTTTGACTAAAAGTAATGTAGAGTGAATTGGGGTAGAGTGCACTGGTTCAGAGTAGAGTGGCGTAGCATAGAGTGCAGTGGTGTAGAGTGGAGTGGTGCAAAGTGGCATAGAGTACAGTGGCGTACAGTAGACTGTTTCAGAGTTGAGTCGAGGGGTGCAGGGTAGACTATAGTGGTGCAGGGTAGAGTGCAGTGGCATAGAGTAGTCGAGTAGAGCGCAGTGGGGGTAGAGTAGAGTGGTGCAGCGTTGATTACAATAGTACAGAGTGGAGTAGTGTGGCATAAATTGCAGTGGCATAGAGCTCAGTGGCGTAGAGTAGATTGTTTTCAGAGTAGAGTGAAGTGTCAGAGTGTAGTGGTGCACCCTAGATTAGAGTGGCATAGAGTGCATTGGCGTACAGTGCAGAAGAGTGGCATAGAGTGGTGCAGAGTAGAGTGCAGTGGCATAGAGTAAAGTGGCGCAGAGTAGAGTGGCACAGAGTAGAGAGTCACAGAGTTCAGTAGCAGAGAGTTCAGTGGCAGAGAGTGCAGTGCTGCAGAATAGATTGTCATAGAGTGCAGTGGTGTAGGGTGGAGTGGCATAGCGTGCATTTGTGTAGAGTGCAGTGGCATACAGTGGTGCAGAGTAAAGTAAAGTAGGATGGAATGGTGCAAAGTAGAGAGGCGTAGAGTGCAGTTGCATAGAGTAGAGTATAGTGGCGTACAGTGTAGTGGTGCGGAGTAGATTGGAATAGAGTAAAGTGGTGTAGAGAGCATTGGTGTAGTGCTGTTGCGTAGAGTGGTGTGGTGTGGAGTGGCGCAGAGTGCAATAGAGTGGCGTAGACTGCAGTGGCAGTGTAGATTGTTTCAGAGTAGAGTGAATTGTCGTATAGTGCAGTGATATAGAGTAGAGTGTCATAGAGTGCAGTTGTGCAGAATAGATTAGAAGGGCTTAGAGTGGATTGGCATAGAGTGCAGTGATGTAGAGTTCAGTGGCATAGAGTTCAGTATCATAGAGTGGCATAAAGGAAAGTGACAGAGAGTGCAGTGTTGCAGAGTATACTGTCAGAGTGCAGTGGTGTATAGTAGGGTTGCTTTGGGTGCATTGTTGTAGAGTGCAGTGGCATAGTGTAAAGTAGCATAGAGTGCAGTGGCGCAGAGTAGAGTGGCATAGAGAGCAGTGACAGAGTACAGTGGTGCAGAGTAGAATAGAATGGCGTAGAATGCAGTGACACAGAGTAGAATAGAGTGGCACAGAGTGCAGTGGCATATAATATAGTGGTGTAGAGTAATTTGGTGCAGAGTAGATTGGTGTAGAGTGCATTGGTTTTGAGTAAAGCGTAGAGTGCATGAGCATAGAGCGCAGTGGCATAGAGTGCAGTGTTGCAGGGTAGGGTGGCATAGACTGGAGTGGCACGAAGTGGTGTAGAGTGCAGTGGCGAAGAGTGGTGCATAGTAGAGTAGTGTGGAGTAGAGTGTATTGGCATAGAGTAGAGTGGAGTTGTGTAGAGTAGAGAGGCATAGATGGAGTGGTGCAGAGAAGAGTGCAGTGACGCAGTGTGGAGTGGAGTGGCATAGAGTGGAGTGGTGCAGAGTAGAGTGCAGTGGGGTAATATGGAGTATGCATGGTATGGTAGCGTACTGCCATTACAGACAACATATCTTCAGTTGAAATGACCATTACATTTGCACTCACATACAGTTTTACTGATAAAAGTATACAGTGCACAAACAATAATGTGTGGAAATGTCATCACCCGATATATTGATTCGATCATCAGCACAGTTCATTTACAGACATTTAAATTTTGTTGTGTGCTATTAAAAAAAATAACATCTGTTCAGCCTTCCTCAAGCAGACTCCCACTAGCCAGCATGATTGTCACATAAATCCTCTCACTTTGATGTCGCAGAAAGAAAAATAAACACCAAGCTTCCTGGAAGACACAGCCTGATATTAGACCGCTGTCTTTGAATGGGCAGAAAATGTGACAAGATGAGAACAAGATTTAAAGGCATGCTTACAGAAAGCAAGTTTGTGGAAAAATACAGTAAACAAAGTTTGGTCAACGGGAGGGACGAACTCGAGCTGGACAGCCTAAAGCAAATAAAGCCAACAAATAGAAAGCCAGAAAATATGATCTACAAACCACAAAGCCAATGGTAAGCAACAGGTGAAATGCATTCCTAGGTCAACTTTCTGTAAGTCCCCAAGATGTCTTTAGCAAACAAGACAGCTGTGCTGTCTGGTAGGCTGCAACCTAAAAAGGCGCAAGAATGGAAAAGGCTCAATTTGAACAGGACCTATGTGTCAACAAGCCACAATAACTTCTGCAGACATTACTCACCACCTCTGTATGGGTCTGTGAGCTTCTTGTAGTGTCTCCAACACTAATGATCCGGAAGTGACCATCCCTAATCCAGAAGTGCATTCGCATATGCAGCTCTTTCTGTGTTCCTCTGTTTAATCTTGACAAAAGAGAGGGACTGATAGGGCTGTTTAACGGGGTCCAGCGTACATGCCCAGATACTGTAAATCAAGAAGGGTACTCAGTTCCCCAAAAGAGGATAGGACAACGAGTGTGGAGGCGGAAGGAGGGGAATCCTCCTAAATGGAACTAGAGTCCTCACACACCCAGCCAGCTAGGTGTCATGCTTCATCATATGGACTCGCTCCTCGTCGGGTCGGCGGTGCAATACCCGACGGGCACCCATAAAGGGGCTCTTTAGCGGAGATATTTTGTTCCTGCCGTATGATGCCGTGGGTGTAAGGGCCCTAGGGGTGAGTGTAGATGTGAGTGTGTGATATAAAAAACGTTGGATAATCCAAAAGGGGATTTTAATGGAATGGTCATCCACCTTATTAAAAATACAAAAGAGTGGCTGCTCGCTGGCTTAATGGTCCAGGGGAGCAATGCTCAACTCTACAAATGTGGTCGACATGTTTCATGCTGTTTGTTCATAAATGATACAGTGCATTTCTTCAGGACCTATAAAAACTATCTACACATAGTGGTTAGGTGGAGGGATACCTACCTACCACTAATCTTACGTGCGAGCATGTAGTCCCGACAGGCCTAGTGATATCCTACCACTAATCTTACGTGCGAGCATGTAGTCCCGATAGGCCTAGTGATATCCTAACTAGGTGGTAGCGCTTGCTTTTACGGTAATGTCAGCTCTTGGTGCCTCAATGGATGGTGTCCTGTCCTTAGTCGGACGAACGCCTGAAAACTACCCAAGCGCCGAGCTGAGAAACCTCTGTTTAATCTCTCATCTTCCTGTTCTCCATAGTGTCCAAAGCCTGTTTCTACCACCCACATGTCAGTTCAGTCTTATTATATGCTTACCTATGCTGCATTGTGTCGAATGGTGCAAGTGTCTGTGATGTGGATTACAAATCATAAATGTTGTTGCTACTCACAATGTACATATTGTGACTGGTTGTAATTTGTAAGGAAGAGGGTGTGTGAAATTTATGTCCCCCTTTCTTATGAATAGCACTGAAATGTAGCGTTGCTTAGTGACTGCAATTGCAAGCACAAATCATTGCTAAAATATTGTGGGAAAGCCAATTTGATGGGTGTCAGGGCAATGAGACATTGTCAGGGCCCTGTTCTAAAATTAAGAGCAGTTTACCTCTGGTATCATGTAGTGTCCCTCCTGAAGACCCTCAAACTGAATAATAAATACCCCTTCTAGCACTTGACTCTCAGGATAGTGAGGCAGAACTTTGGGAGCTGTAGTATGCTAGAAGCTCAGGACTCAGAAACACATGCCAATAACAAACAATAAACCATTATCTAGTCAGGGCTATGACTTAAAAAAGAAAAGGAGCATTAAGACTCATACAGCTAAATACTATGCACAAAATACAAATGTATATAAAATTACAGTTGGCAAAGCATTACACAAACTATGCTAATTCATAAGAATTTACACAGTGCAAATCTTCTACTTCCGGGGATTGTCAGAGAGGCTTACAAATACCAAGACCCTTGTCTACGCTGGAAATCTGTGAAATTCCCTTAAACAAAATATCTGCCTATATGCTTTAACATGTATATACAATACAACAATAAAGGCATGTTGCCATTAAGATATGCTTTTCAACTTTAATCAAAACAAATTAACATGCTATTACAGTCATTTCTTATATTCAAACATATAGGTCTGCAGTCATTAATACAAACTTAGGTCTGTTCCTAGAGGGAAACCAACCCACAGGCCAGCCTGAATATTGCTGCATAAGATTCCTCATTGGAAAGACCAACAAACTTTGGCCAGACTTAAACCCAGTTGCATCAAATCTCTCACTAGAGAAATTAACTACTAACTAGCCAGATCTAACATTAAAATAAAAGTTCTCACAAGAAAGCTAAAACAACAACCTTGGCCAGACTCAATTCTTCATGCTGCTTGCACTCCACAGCTCCTACATTGTTCATTTGGTTGCTTAGCAATGGGCAATGTTGTTGGAAATTGGTTTACTGGTTGAAGGGGGTTAGCCCTACTCAAGTAGCAACCACAATTTCTGTCAGGGTGAAGTCACAAGCAACCTCAAATTAACCTGTGCTTAACCCTCTAGTAGCTTGGCACAAAAGCAGTCAGGCCGAACTTAGAGACAATGTGTAAAGTATATGTGCAGTACTTCAAACTGTAATAAAGTGAAAACACAAAATAAGAAAAATCCCAAACAATTTAGAAAAATTGAGTAAAATGTAATAAATTATTTGACACCAAAACATCAAAAATCCAATCAGTAGGACTGGACATATGGAAGTTTAGAGATTTGAGTGAAAATAGCGCAAAAAAGCACAAAACGCCACTTGCGGTTATCTGGTTGTGTGAGACCAGGTGAAAGTCACAAGTTCCGGCCGACCGCAATGGAGCATGGGCTGGATACAGGGACCAGGTTAGTCCATCTGAAAGAGTTACCTTCAAAGTCTAGTGTGAAGAGTTCCCTTTATGATGGAAGGGGCCACGAGGAGCAGGGAGAGCGTTGCGGATGGTTGTCGATGTAGTGCGAAGAGCAGGCTGGGCGTCGAGGATGGTCGTTGCTAGAGTGTGTAGATCCTGTCAGGTGTCACGGACGATCGTTGCTGGAGCTTTGCGATGGTGATCCCCGCGAGCTGTTGATGCTGTAGCAAAAAGTGCAGATCCCACACTGCCGGGCATCATTGGCAGTCGCTGTGGCACGAAGAGTCAGGTTCACCGGAAATTCACATTGGTGAGCGGCAAGACCTTGGTGTGAACAGGCACATTCGCATTCATGAAGAGCCCAAAACTTCACGATTTCTCCTTTTTTTTGAGAGGAGCTCAACTGAGGCCACATCAAGGGTACAGGAACTGAGGAGCACCTCTTGGGGGTCAGAAATTCACTCCAGCCAAGGCCTGCAGGGCTCAGGCAGGTTCAGTTGCAGGTTCTGGTAGCAGGTCAGCTGGGCAGTTGCAGGGAACTTCTGCAGATTGTTATGCCTCTGTAGCACAAAACAAGAGGTCAGCTGGCTGACACTTGGAGTCACTTCAGCCTAGGATGAAGGGTGCGGGCCACTTTTCCATCTCAGCAAGCAGGTCAGCAGGCCACAGAGCACATAGTCGAAGGGCAGCAGAGCGGCAGTCCTTCTGGCAGCAAAGTAGCACAGCAGTCCTTATTCTGTAGCATCTACAGGTCAGGAGCGCACTGAAGAGTTGGGTCTGAGGGACCAATATTTATATATGGTGCCCACTTTGGACTAGGGGAAGTTTCTAGAAAATTCTCTTTGAAGTCCTTGAAGTTTCCTGCCTCACCTGCTTTGGATCCAAGCTGGCTGCATGAACAGTGCAGTGGTGACAAGTCCTTTGTGTGAAGGCCGGGCACAGACTATTCAGTTGCAAGTTGGCTGTGCCCAGCTCCGTCCCCCCATCCTTCCAGTTGATGGCCCATCCAGGCACGCCTAGTCCTTCTATTGTGTTGCTGTCTGGCAGTATTAAACAAAGTCCAACTGTCAACTACACCCAGTCATGTGACCCAGGAAACATGCTACAGGCACCAAATGGTTGGGACCAGAAAATGCCAACTTTCTAAAAGTGGTATTTTCAGAATTGTGACTTAAAATCTGACTTTTCCATTAAAGAGGGCTTTAAATCACAATTCTTTAGATACCAAACTCGACATTCCTCCCTGTTCCCATTTCAAAGTTATCACCTATTAAATGTAATAAGTAAACCCAATGTTATCCTATGGGAGAGGCATGCCTTGCAGCAGTGAAAAACGAACTTAAGAGTTTTTCACTACTAGGACATGTAAAACTTAAAAGTACATGTTCAACTTTTTTAATGCCTAGGCTGTTTCTGGCCTAACCTAGAAGTGGCTATATGTATTAAAAAGGAAGGTTTATTTCGGGCAAAAAGTTTATTGTGCCCAGTCAAAATGGCAGTTTAAATTGCCCACACAGGCTAAAAAAGCAGGCCTGAAACTTGTTTAAAAGGCTACTTAAGTGGGTGGCACAATCAGGCTACAGGTCCACTAGTAGCGTTTAATTTACAGGCCCTGGTTATATGTAGTACCACTTTACTAGGGACTTACAAGTAAATGAAATGTGCCAATTGGGTGTAAGCCCATTATACCAGGAGAGAGCACAAGCACTTTAGTACTGATTAGCAGTGGCAACAGTGTCCTAAAGTGCAACAAAAATGGGTTCAGAAAGCAGGAGGGTGAAGGCAAAAAGTTTGGACCCTGAATAAAGGGCCAAGTCCAACAAATGATAAATACCAAGGGCTTGATTCACAAAGGTAAATGTACACATTTGTGTAAGATTACGCTTTTTCAGTATTCAGAAAACTGCATTTTATTAGTAAGTTTACGAGTGCAGAGACTCCGCAGTTGGAGCGGAAAATGTCACACATAAAAAGATAGAGCAATTAAAACAACATATCATAAGGTATTTATTGTAATTGGGAGTTTACAGAATTAACAAAATGCTTCGGGTTACATTCATTTGTTTTTTCCTCTGCTGTGCAGCCACACGTTGGAACACTTGGCTTTTATTTCTGATAGGAGTAGCCCAGTAACCCCAAAATGCTGGAACTAGTTTGCATTGAGAGGCCGGGTCCTCTGAGATGCCCCTTGCTGAATTATGCATGCCTTGCTTGTTTAATCTTCAGAGCGGCCATACTGGCATCAGGCACAGCTGCAATCAGACACATTCTGTTGGGAAAGGGCTACGGTGGTGCTCCGATGAATGAGTGCTACTGCTTTGCTTTGGTGCTTGTGTCCCACAACCCGTTGATGCACATCTTAGATCACAGTGGTGATCTTGGACTCACCAGAGGATGGAACTGGAAAAGAAAACACAAGATTCGGTTATATGTCAAATGAAAAGAACCCAACGGTGGACCTTCCAATCTGCACCTCACGCTTTGTTCCGTATATCTGAGTGTCCTGCGCACAATTACTCCAGCACCTGCCGTTGTTCGGTGCCTCTGTGTTCCAGATCCTTTAGTCAATAAAGCAAATGGAGGTGCGCCAGGTAGGGAAGTCCAGTCAAATTTGTTTTATCAAAACCTTTATTTGCACTTTTTTCATCGCTTTTAATTCCTTATTTACATATACTGTCCAGCCAACGCGTTTCGTTCCATAAACAGTAGGAACTTCATCAGGGCTTAATCATCTATGTCAGTAGGTAGTGTGTCCAAAGAAAACTCAATATCCTTATTTCGTATACGGATACAGAAAAGGAAGGAGACGGATATGTAGCAAGGCATCTAACAACGGGCACGATGATGCCTTGAGGAAATCCCTAATCTGCTAGCATACTGAGCTGGAATAAGGATATTGAGTTTTCTTTGGACACCCTACTTACTGACATAGATGATTAAGCCCTGATGAAGTTCCTACTGTTTATGTAACGAAACGCGTTGGCTGGACAAGATTCGGTTATAGCCTATAAAGTTTAACATGGTTTAATATAGCCAGCGCAAAATCAAAAAACAATGCAAGGAAATTGCAGTTTCAATGGACCAGAGCTTCACCTTTGATCAGTTGGAGCATGTAATGCTAACAGCCATACAATGTTTACACATTAGCAAACATTTTCTCTCAATTTAAATGATTAGGAGTGAGACCACATGACAAAACCGAAACTCGAAGATAATGACTAATAAGCAGGTGCCAAGATCTTTTCGTAGGAACGAATGTGAGAAGTCTTTGACAGTGTCATACAAGTAACAGTAACAGGAGCTGACTCCACTACTTTCTAAAATCCTCGCATTGTTGTGGCAACCACCGAACAAGGTTAAGCTTTGTACAACATGGAGCTACATGGATGCAGTGCATTTAAAACGTGTGCAAATATGCAACAATGCTAAGATTTTAGTGGTCTTAAAGTTGATATAAAAACAACATAGCAAATGATTAATAAAATGCAGAAACGCACGCTAAGGCACTTATGAGAGTTAGCATTTTCATAGTACATAAGAAAATAACATTCCTAGGCAACAATGGACTAAGTAAATATCAAGTCCTAAACATGACGCATTGTTAATCAAATAGACTCAGTGTACTAACAAAAAGTTAAAATATTGATCATTTTATTCATATAAGTTAAAAATTTGGATATACAAATCCATACCTACATATAACAAACACCACATACAAATATCATATAAACATAAATTCTAAAGTTGAGGACAAACCAAAATACACAAAACAGATAACCTAAATGACATGATGTGCAACAACATTCAAAGTGGCTTAAAAATTATTATTATTTTTTTTTTTTATAGTTTTTTTGTAGACAGATGGTAGTTTTCTACGCGCGTTTCGGCGTACTAGACGCCTTCTTCAGGAAATGCCACATAAATTCCTATACAACAAAGAAAAAGACAATGAAATATATATATATCTCAACACACAATAATAATACACGTACACTGAGGCTATACATGATAATAGGCTGTCCCAAACACCAAACCTACAACATACAACATAGATAATAAAATTGGCTCTCTTTAGATAAAAACTAAATGAAATAAACCATAACAAAACACCGTGCTTACAAAGAGACAAATGTGAAAAGATAATATCCCAATTATACCCATTTTACAATCCTACCAAAATTTCTCAAAAAGGACCACTAAATGATATGGTTCTACAGACAAATGAGGGAAACCTACTTGGGAGTTAATAGAATGCAAACTCCAGCTATTGAGAACGTAGGCTGATATGAAGGAAAGGACCCTTGAGAGAGATCGCCCTAAAGAAATATATCAAAATTATTTTTAGAAAATGTAACTCGAGGGTTCATTTAATTAGAATTCAAATCTGGTCTCATAAATGACGCCATTTACCTGAAAATTGGCTGGCAGAGATGATAATTCAAAGCTTGAGGTCTGATCAAGAAACTGCGATCGTGTCAAATATAGCTACAAAATTTAAATGGAGAACATATCATGTTTGAGGAGGGATATATGCCTCTACTCACGTGCAGTTAAATGATATAGCTAGTACTGATAATTACCTAAAATTCTTCAAGTCAATGTTCGTGATAAAATCGAACATGAAGGGTGCTTGAATTCAAGTCACCAACAGAAGGCAATCTATGCTAGCAAGAACCACGTATATGTTCTGAAAAGAATATAGATAAAAAATGAATCATAATCAAAACAAAAATAAAATTGAGACAAACTCCAAGGGTAAAATCAAAATCAGACATCTAAATATCAAGCCTGATGAGACCAACTGTAAGATTGAATCAGTGGGAAAACCTCAAGTATGTAAACACAAAACCCCAGTAGATTTAGGGTGCAGTGTATATGAAAGTAATATATTTCATGGAAGTTGGTAATTGGAATTACAATTAAATGTGCACCAAATGGGACACCTAAAGAGCTGAAACATTTACCTGTAGCTGTATTGAATCGTGTCCGGTTATCCAATACAGGTCTTGGATACTGGATGTGAAGAATGATAAACTAGAATGCCCAAAAAGATAATGGATGTAAGTTAATTACATGATATCTAAAAAAGTGCCGTTTTCGAAAAACGGCAACTTTCGACATCGCGCAAAAAGACATATGCCGATATATTTTATTTAAGGAGTATAACCGCTATATAGAGCAGTCAACAAAGATTTACTACCGAGGAGGTAATTGGATATTTAGACTAAAGTTTTACCTCGATTACACAGTTCTACTACATAGCCCTTACTCCCGTGAAAAGTGCTGTGCGCCCTCTCTCCTCCAAAGTTCAGGGAAACTGATTTGCGCAAGGAAACATATGCCGATGTATTTTATTTAAGAAAAGAATAACCACTGTATAGAGCAACCAACACAGATTAACTCCCGGACGAGGTAATTAGATATTGAGGCTACAGTTTTCCTTCAATTACACAGTTCTACTACATAGCCCTTACTTCTGTGAAAAGCGCCGTACGACCCTCTCTCCTCCAAGGTTCAGGGAAGCTGATGTGTGCAGTGTGCCTGCTATTTAAAATGGAGTCGGCGTATGACGTAAATAATTATAGATGCTTGTTTGACGTGCTTCATAGCCATAGGGTCAAATGGATCACGTGCATCAGTACCATAGGGCTGAGTAGGTCTGAGTCAAGCCGGATGTCTATGGTTTCACCATACCGGGCAACAACTAGAATGTTCACTTGTGACATATTTGTATACTAGAAGCTGCCGATCTAAAAAATACAAACCAGCCAACCCGGATCTTTACAAAAAACGATTTATGCGTCTAAAACTGCCGAAAAAATAAAGGCAATAAAACAAAAGGTAATAATGTAAATGAGGACTAGCTTGTATATCATCATATCTCAATGGTTATGTCTCTCAATATAAAGTGAAAATACATCTTTCTGCTCCAAAGTGATGTTTAAAAATTCACATGTAGAACAATATGCATAGATTAAGATTGCAATTGAATCACATGTAGCAAACCAAATCAAATAGAACAAGATACAGAGTCTTGTAGTAACTATTTGTAGACTGGCTAAATAAAGCACCTTCTATGTAGAATTATAGCGAATCACGTTTTCCCAAGGGATTTCGCTATTTAATCCTTTTTATATGTGTCAAGAGTAAATATCCAAAAACTTTGCGTTTTTTGCGAACTTCGTCAGCTCTTATGGCATCTGGTATATTCAATTTCTCAATAATAAACCAGCGAAGGTCGTTAGATGAATGTTTATATTCGACAAAGTGTTTAACTAAAGGGGCACTTATTTTGGATGTATGTATAGCTGATCGATGTTCAGTATAGCGGGTACAGAAAGAGCGAGATGTCTCGCCCACATATCCCAGATTGCATGGGCATATCAGCAAATAAATAACATTCTTACTCTTACAATTAGAGAAACTACGTGGTGTAATGAGGTAGCCATGGTAATTATGAGTAGCTCCCACTATAGCAGTATCACAAGCTTTACAGCTCGAGCATCTATAGGTGCCTTTGACTGGGGCTGATCCATCAATTGTCTTTTGGATGAAAGGTATGCTTTCCACAAAGCGGGAACGTGTTACAAGATCTTTAAGGTTCCTATTCCTACGATGTGCAAAAAGGGGTTTTGGAAGTTTTTCTGTGAGGTCGGGATTGCTATTCAAGATGTGCCAATTTGCATTGATAATTTGTCTGACTTTATTATTCATAGTAGAATGCTTAATAATGCAGACCAGTGGATTTTTAGTCAAAGGGGCTTTAGATGTCAAAAGGCAGTCACGATCGTAAAATCGAGCACGTTTAAAAGACTCACGGATCAATCTATGAGGGTAGCCTCTAGCAAGGAATTTCGCTTTCAAGATTGTGGCTTGTGTATCAAAGTCCTGGATATCGGAGCAATTCCGTCGCAAACGGAGGAACTGCCCAAAAGGGATACTCTGTTTCTGGGCACGTGGATGATAGCTGTCAAAATGCAGCAACGTATTACGTGCTGTATGTTTGACAAACAAATCCACTTCTAACTTGTTACTATTATTCTTAATAATAACATCAAGGAACTCCACTTGGGGTTTGCTACTATGTGATGTAAATCGAAGGTTACCATCACAGAGGTTGAGCCATGTAAGAAATTCTGATAAACTCTCCTCGCAATCAGTCCATATAAAAAAGATGTCGTCGATATACCGGGACCAATGTGTCACAGATTCGAAAAAAGGGGCTATTTCATTGTTTATAAATTTAAGTTCAAAATAGGCCATGTAGATATTCGCCACAGATGGGGCTACAGAAGCCCCCATACTGACGCCCTTGATTTGCCTGTATAAGGTGTTCCCGAACTCAAAAGTGTTCTCTGTGAGTACTATTTCTAAACATTGTAGGAGAAATGTTTTAGGGCCTACAATATTATATTTGTCAATAAACCATGAAACTGCATCAATAGCTTCGCACTGGGGGATGTTACTGTACAAAGATTCAATATCAAGAGTGACAAGAATATGTCTAGCTTGATTAAATGAAAGGTTTTCAACCTTATTGATAATAGCCCTAGTGTCCATAACGTACGATGGTATATTGACAATATGTGGTCTTAAAATGTTGTCACAATATTTCGAGAGAGGTTCTGAAACTGAACCTATGGTGGAGACAATCGGACGATATGGAGGATCCGAAAGATGTTTATGGATTTTTGGAATGCCATAAATACATGGCATTTGAGGTTCCATTCGATTCAAATAATCATATTCCTTTGGACAAATGAGCCCATTGTCCAAGGCCTGTCTAGTTAAATGTTGGATTTTAAACATAACTTTAGAAGTCGGATTCTGATTTACTTGAACATAAAAGTTACGATCATTTAATAAACTTTTCATTTTATGCTCATATTGAGAGGTATCGAGTACAACTATACCACCTCCTTTATCGCAGCTTTTAATAGTTAACGATTTTTCGTTGGATAATTTCTGGAGGGAGTCATATTCAGCTTTGTTTAAATTGTACATAGGTTTAGGTATAAATTGAGTAGCTCTTTTCAATTTATTCAATACTGTATGTTCAAAAACAGCAACTTCAGGGCCAAGTTGATCTAGTGCTGGAGTGAAAGTAGAAGGATTAGACACTATAGGTCCAGTTAGGTTAGCATTAGGTAACGCTTCTTTGTCTATAAAAAACTTTTTTAATCTGATTTTTCGAAAAATGTAATGATATCTTGATATAGTTCAAAGATATTAGTTTTAGTATGGGGGACAAATGATAACCCTTTGGATAGTAATGAAGTACTAAATATATCTAATGTAGTAGAAGATAGATTAAAAATGGGTATCATGTCCCTCTCTTCCCATACCCGTTCGGCTGACATCATGTGCCTCGTCTCCAATACTGAGCATTGCGAGTCTCGAGCATAAGATGGTTGCCCTGTTGATACTGTGGGTTCTGATAATTTCCTCGTGATTGAGTCTGAAATCGGACTCTTTGTTTGCTCTTCCGTCCACCTCGCTGGCCTAAAAAAGGTTGCGGGGCACTGGAGTTGGAATTGAAGGTTCTATATGGTCCAGGTTGATCATATTGGAAACTGGCATTGTCTCCATCTGAATCAGACGTATCTGAAAATGTATGGACTCGGCGATTACTAGAATGTTCCTCATTAGTATAGTGATTCTGTTTGTAAAAACTCTCAGCCAGATAAGGGTATGTCTTTTCCAGTGAATAATACCTAATATCTTTATGCAATTTATCATTTTTGCGCTTAAACAGATAATCTCTAAATGATGCTAGCTCTCTATCTGCCCATTTATGCCCATCATGATACCCATTTTTAATCTATCTTCTACTACATTAGATATATTTAGTACTTCATTACTATATCAAGATATCATTAAATTTTTTCGAAAAATCAGATTAAAAAAGTTTTTTATAGACAAAGAAGCGTTACCTAATGCTAACCTAACTGGACCTATAGTGTCTAATCCTTCTACTTTCACTCCAGCACTAGATCAACTTGGCCCTGAAGTTGCTGTTTTTGAACATACAGTATTGAATAAATTGAAAAGAGCTACTCAATTTATACCTAAACCTATGTACAATTTAAACAAAGCTGAATATGACTCCCTCCAGAAATTATCCAACGAAAAATCGTTAACTATTAAAAGCTGCGATAAAGGAGGTGGTATAGTTGTACTCGATACCTCTCAATATGAGCATAAAATGAAAAGTTTATTAAATGATCGTAACTTTTATGTTCAAGTAAATCAGAATCCGACTTCTAAAGTTATGTTTAAAATCCAACATTTAACTAGACAGGCCTTGGACAATGGGCTCATTTGTCCAAAGGAATATGATTATTTGAATCGAATGGAACCTCAAATGCCATGTATTTATGGCATTCCAAAAATCCATAAAGATCTTTCGGATCCTCCATATCGTCCGATTGTCTCCACCATAGGTTCAGTTTCAGAACCTCTCTCGAAATTTTGTGACAACATTTTAAGACCACATATTGTCAATATACCATCGTACGTTATGGACACTAGGGCTATTATCAATAAGGTTGAAAACCTTTCATTTAATCAAGCTAGACATATTCTTGTCACTCTTGATATTGAATCTTTGTACAGTAACATCCCCCAGTGCGAAGCTATTGATGCAGTTTCATGGTTTATTGACAAATATAATATTGTAGGCCCTAAAACATTTCTCCTACAATGTTTAGAAATAGTACTCACAGAGAACACTTTTGAGTTCGGGAACACCTTATACAGGCAAATCAAGGGCGTCAGTATGGGGGCTTCTGTAGCCCCATCTGTGGCGAATATCTACATGGCCTATTTTGAACTTAAATTTATACACAATGAAATAGCCCCTTTTTCGAATCTGTGACACATTGGTCCCGGTATATCGACGACATCTTTTTTATATGGACTGATTGCGAGGAGAGTTTATCAGAATTTCTTACATGGCTCAACCTCTGTGATGGTAACCTTCGATTTACATCACATAGTAGCAAAACCCAAGTGGAGTTCCTTGATGTTATTATTAGGAATAATAGTAACAAGTTAGAAGTGGATTTGTTTGTCAAACATACAGCACGTAATACGTTGCTGCATTTTGACAGCTATCATCCACGTGCCCAGAAACAGAGTATCCCTTTTGGGCAGTTCCTCCGTTTGCGACGGAATTGCTCCAATATCCAGGACTTTGATACACAAGCCACAATCTTGAAAGCGAAATTCCTTGCTAGAGGCTACCCTCATAGATTGATCCGTGAGTCTTTTAAACGTGCTCGATTTTACGATCGTGACTGCCTTTTGACATCTAAAGCCCCTTTGACTAAAAATCCACTGGTCTGCATTATTAAGCATTCTACTATGAATAATAAAGTCAGACAAATTATCAATGCAAATTGGCACATCTTGAATAGCAATCCCGACCTCACAGAAAACTTCCAAAACCCCTTTTTGCACATCGTAGGAATAGGAACCTTAAAGATCTTGTAACACGTTCCCGCTTTGTGGAAAGCATACCTTTCATCCAAAAGACAATTGATGGATCAGCCCCAGTCAAAGGCACCTATAGATGCTCGAGCTGTAAAGCTTGTGATACTGCTATAGTGGGAGCTACTCATAATTACCATGGCTACCTCATTACACCACGTAGTTTCTCTAATTGTAAGAGTAAGAATGTTATTTATTTGCTGATATGCCCATGCAATCTGGGATATGTGGGCGAGACATCTCGCTCTTTCTGTACCCGCTATACTGAACATCGATCAGCTATACATACATCCAAAATAAGTGCCCCTTTAGTTAAACACTTTGTCGAATATAAACATTCATCTAACGACCTTCGCTGGTTTATTATTGAGAAATTGAATATACCAGATGCCATAAGAGCTGACGAAGTTCGCAAAAAACGCAAAGTTTTTGGATATTTACTCTTGACACATATAAAAAGGATTAAATAGCGAAATCCCTTGGGAAAACGTGATTCGCTATAATTCTACATAGAAGGTGCTTTATTTAGCCAGTCTACAAATAGTTACTACAAGACTCTGTATCTTGTTCTATTTGATTTGGTTTGCTACATGTGATTCAATTGCAATCTTAATCTATGCATATTGTTCTACATGCGAATTTTTAAACATCACTTTGGAGCAGAAAGATGTATTTTCACTTTATATTGAGAGACATAACCATTGAGATGTGATGATATACAAGCTAGTCCTCGTTTACATTATTACCTTTTGTTTTATTGCCTTTATTTTTTCGGCAGTTTTAGACGCATAAATCGTTTTTTGTAAAGATCCGGGTTGGCTGGTTTGTATTTTTTAGATTGGCAGCTTCTAGTATACAAATATGTCACAAGTGAACATTCTAGTTGTTGCCCGGTATGGTGAAACCATAGACATCCGGCTTGACTCAGACCTACTCAGCTCTATGGTACTGATGCACGTGATCCATTTGACCCTATGGCTATGAAGCACGTCAAACAAGCATCTATAATTATTTACGTCATACGCCGACTCCATTTTAAATAGCAGGCACACTGCACACATCAGCTTCCCTGAACCTTGGAGGAGAGAGGGTCGTACGGCGCTTTTCACAGAAGTAAGGGCTATGTAGTAGAACTGTGTAATTGAAGGAAAACTGTAGCCTCAATATCTAATTACCTCGTCCGGGAGTTAATCTGTGTTGGTTGCTCTATACAGTGGTTATTCTTTTCTTAAATAAAATACATCGGCATATGTTTCCTTGCGCAAATCAGTTTCCCTGAACTTTGGAGGAGAGAGGGGCGCACAGCACTTTTCACGGGAGTAAGGGCTATGTAGTAGAACTGTGTAATCGAGGTAAAACTTTAGTCTAAATATCCAATTACCTCCTCGGTAGTAAATCTTTGTTGACTGCTCTATATAGCGGTTATACTCCTTAAATAAAATATATCGGCATATGTCTTTTTGCGCGATAGTCGAAAGTTGCCGTTCTTTCGAAACGGCACTTTTTTAGATATCATGTAATTAACTTACATCCATTATCTTTTTGGGCATTCTAGTTTATCATTCTTCACATCCAGTATCCAAGACCTGTATTGGATAACCGGACACGATTCAATACAGCTACAGGTAAATGTTTCAGCTCTTTAGGTGTCCCATTTGGTGCACATTTAATTGTAATTCCAATTACCAACTTCCATGAAATATATTACTTTCATATACACTGCACCCTAAATCTACTGGGGTTTTGTGTTTACATACTTGAGGTTTTCCCACTGATTCAATCTTACAGTTGGTCTCATCAGGCTTGATATTTAGATGTCTGATTTTGATTTTACCCTTGGAGTTTGTCTCAATTTTATTTTTGTTTTGATTATGATTCATTTTTTATCTATATTCTTTTCAGAACAAATACGTGGTTCTTGCTAGCATAGATTGCCTTCTGTTGGTGACTTGAATTCAAGCACCCTTCATGTTCGATTTTATCACGAACATTGACTTGAAGAATTTTTAGGTAATTATCAGTACTAGCTATATCATTTAACTGCACGTGAGTAGAGGCATATATCCCTCCTCAAACATGATATGTTCTCCATTTAAATTTTGTAGCTATATTTGACACGATCGCAGTTTCTTGATCAGACCTCAAGCTTTGAATTATCATCTCTGCCAGCCAATTTTCAGGTAAATGGCGTCATTTATGAGACCAGATTTGAATTCTAATTAAATGAACCCTCGAGTTACATTTTCTAAAAATAATTTTGATATATTTCTTTAGGGCGATCTCTCTCAAGGGTCCTTTCCTTCATATCAGCCTACGTTCTCAATAGCTGGAGTTTGCATTCTATTAACTCCCAAGTAGGTTTCCTCATTTGTCTGTAGAACCATATCATTTAGTGGTCCTTTTGAGAAATTTTGGTAGGATTGTAAAATGGGTATAATTGGGATATTATCTTTTCACATTTGTCTCTTTGTAAGCACGGTGTTTTGTTATGGTTTATTTCATTTAGTTTTTATCTAAAGAGAGCCAATTTTATTATCTATGTTGTATGTTGTAGGTTTGGTGTTTGGGACAGCCTATTATCATGTATAGCCTCAGTGTACGTGTATTATTATTGTGTGTTGAGATATATATATATTTCATTGTCTTTTCTTTGTTGTATAGGAATTTATGTGGCATTTCCTGAAGAAGGCGTCTAGTACGCCGAACACGCGTAGAAAACTACCATCTGTCTACAAAAAAAAATAAAAAAAAAATAATAATAATTTTAAGCCACTTTGAATGTTGTTGCACATCATGTCATTTAGGTTATCTGTTTTGTGTATTTTGGTTTGTCCTCAACTTTAGAATTTATGTTTATATGATATTTGTATGTGGTGTTTGTTATATGTAGGTATGGATTTGTATATCCAAATTTTTAACTTATATGAATAAAATGATCAATATTTTAACTTTTTGTTAGTACACTGAGTCTATTTGATTAACAATGCGTCATGTTTAGGACTTGATATTTACTTAGTCGATTGTTGCCTAGGAATGTTATTTTCTTATGAATTATTTCCCTGTCCTAGGAGCGTCTAGTAATTACAGGGGGCCCTTTTGTCTCAGTCACAGAGCATTTTCATAGTAAACAGATATGCATTATGGCACGTATAAGGGTAAATTCCCTTTCTCGGGGCCTCCTTTTTGCTAGAAGGCAAAATCTCTACAACTATTCAGTGGCAAACACCCTTATGACTTCAGTTTTAATCATCTCTTCATTGTCACTGTCTTCGTCACTCTCAAATGTATTCAGTGGATAACCGTGGCAAAGCCTTTATTCTTTATTACTGCAGGCAAGTTGGATGATGCACATGATCAGTTTACACATAAAGCATCATTCCGATTTCAAAGATTTTCATTCCTCAATTCCTGAATATCCCTGACAACCAAGACCAGATGTCACTCAGGTTGAAATCAAAGCCATTCTGAATTACATGTACTGTTTCTTAACACTATACTTAATATGGTCTGTCTTTTCAAGCGTGCTAAGTGAAGTGCTGGGGAGATATGTATAACACTCTAATTCTACTATTGTGCAGACTCCTCCTTTGGCTGCCAGGAGGTAATCTAAAGCCATTCTATTCTGCAAGAGCACAGTTTCTGAGCATCTAGCTGTTCTGTAATTAACCCTAAAGAGATAGAGTCTGCATTGGCTACTTCTAGTCTCTTGAATGCCTGACCTACACCATTGCTGGAAAAACAATAGAAAATAATCTGCTTGTTTCAGAGATCTCGTGGCGGACCCACCATCTTTGGAGAGGGTGGACAGGAGAATGTCTGATAATAGCAGGGGCGGTGTGGTCAGAATAACAGACCCCAGTCCACTATGGAGGCAACCAAGGATAGGCTTATTTGTACAGATAAAATGAGAATATCCTTCTTGATGTCAATGTTTTTGAAACACCATATCGGTGGAAAACCGATATTTATAAAGGGGCGATGCAAAAATATATAATCTATAAAGCAATGCCATCCTTACTTAGACCCACAAAGACACTATGGTTGCCTTCCTTAGGGTGCTCACCTGCCTATACATGCTAATATTTACCTAGAAAACACGACGAGCTGTGTTAAATAAGGTTAAACACAGACTAACCAACTGCCACTACCTGATATACGTGTGGTCAGTTCATGAGAGAGAACTCATTGATACCATGAGGTCTCTGCCCTTACAATTCAGTCTTTTCTCATAAGTAGTATTCACCTCTGGCTGTACATTTTTAGCACAGTACTATTTCTTAATTATTGGAAAGCACTGTACATTGAATTAAGCCAGTGTTACGTTTACCACTGGTGGTAAATACCGCTGGTTGTGACACAGTTAGAATGTTACCACAATTACTGACAGGCAGAGTGCTAGTCTTGATGGAGTGGGAATTGTACACTGATTGAACTTTTCCACAGTGAGGCCTCTCAAGCCATCAGGTTAATAAGGTTTGGAATAAGGCAGAATGCTATCCTCGGGCTGAAGTGTGCAGTCTTGAGAGACTTCATCTCCTGAAACTGATACTTAGCAAGCTGCAGTGGCTCAAGTTTGAGTCAAGAATTCAATAAAAAAATTTAACAATCATTCACAAAACCAATCACAGCACCACTCTGCTTTGCCCGCAAAATGGATCAACTGCATATGCGCACAAGCATCCTCTGCTGGGCAACCTATCCCCTGACGGAAACACCTTGACCAGAACAAGACAACCTTAGGAGGATGAAAAGTCACAAGAGCCGAACAGAAAAACTGGAGCAACGTCAATCTCAAGCTGGCCTCAACCTACAAGCTGACTCAAATCTAACTGTCATTGGCACACACTACTAACAACTCACAGATTTCCAGTAATCTAAATCAACCAACAAAACCTGTTGTATGTCACACTAGAAAAGCAGCAATATATAATTGGAAATTGTAAACCATTATGAACATTTACCCTATATATATATATGTATATATGTATATATGTATTATCTACTGGCGGTCGCCAGTAGATAGTTATAGTTAGGACCTATTTTCCATAGGAAATCCGCGACATTCTATTTGAAATAACTCTTGCGTCGGTTGACGAATCTTCGCGAAATTTTCAAACTTTATGGCCCGCTCCGGTCCGCTCCTACCCTGAAAGTCTCAGGGTGATTCGTCAAGCGGGGGCCGAGAAAAAGGGGGTCCCAAAACGTGTTTTCCCCATTCATTTTCCCATAGGAAACTTTAGACACGGCTACAGCCCGAACTGCTGAACGGAATTACACCAAATTTGGCAAAGAGGTAGTTCTTGGTTCAGAAAGAACCCTTTTGTTAAATGGTGTAAATCCGTTCAGTAGTTGCGGAGAAATTAAAAAAATAAGAGTCAAAAATCAATTTCCCATAGGAAACTTTATGCAAGGCTACAGCCCGAACTGCTGAACGGAATTACACCAAATTTGGCAAAGAGGTAGTTCTTGGTTCAAAAAGAACCCTTTTGTTAAATGGTGTAAATCCGTTCAGTAGTTGCTGAGAAAATCAAAAGTAAAAACACATATATATCTGGGCGGAGCCTAACCACACATGTCATCGTGAGATCTGATTGGCTGTCAGCACTTCATCCTGGAATTGCTGGCAGCCATCTTGGGACCAATATAAATGCATTGTAGTGAATCGAAGATTTTGAGGGTTACCAAAAGGAGAACTATAAAGGGTGATAACAGACTTTAGTTACATTAGAATTCATTTGTTGATGGTACCATACTAATTTCAGGAATTGTGGTGTGTTCTAAGGTGATTTTACCCTGTGAAAAACCTTCTGCTGGGATATCATGAATCATGTTTGAGAGAACTATTTTCACATGCTTGTCCCATACAGTTTTGGAAGGTGCTCCAGAAGCTAAAATGAGAGCATATTTTCTGTAAATTCACATTATCTTTCTCAGTCATGTGAGAATGAAGTCTGACATTCTCAGTAAAACATGTACATCAAACAAGGGCAGAGACTGTCAGTTGATTCCTTTGTGTTCTACTGCAGCTTCCCAGAGTGTTCTAAAGAACAACTAGAGTGCTAACAGCCTTACTTATGACAAAAGTATGGCACACCTGAAGCCATCTTGATTGGAATAAACTGGTAACACTTAAAACATTTAATTTAAAAAGGAACAAAATGATGGGGTTCATCTTGTCATAGAAATTATGGTTAGTGCTCTGGAAAGAAAAATTAGGACATGTTTCAAGTGTGATCTCAAATATCTTCCTGTTATATTTCAACAGGAGCAGCCTGTCAGTTGATGCCTTTGTGTTCTTCTGCAGCTTTCCAGAGTGTTCTAAAGAACAACTAGAGCGCTAACAGTCTTACTTATGACAAAAGTATGGCACACCTGAAGCCATCTTGATTGGAATAAACTGGTAACACTTAAAACATTTAATTTAAAAAGGAACAAAATGATGGGGTTCATTTTGTCATAGAAATTATGGTTAGTGCTGTAGAAAGAAAAATTAGGACATGTTTCAAGTGTGATCTCAAATATCTTCCTGTTATATTTCAACAGGAGCAGCCTGTCAGTTGAAGCCTTTGTGTTCTACTGCAGCTTCCCAGAGTGTTCTAAAGAACAACTAGAGCGCTAACAGTCTTACTTATGACAAATGTATGGCACACCTGAAGCCATCTTGATTGGAATAAACTGGTAACACTTAACACATTTAATTTAAAAAGGAACAAAATGTGGGGGTTCATTTTGCCATAGAAATTATGGTTAGTGCTGTAGAAAGAAAAATTAGGACATGTTTTAAGTGAGATCTCAAATATCTTCCTGTTATATTTCAACAGGAGCAGCCTGTCAGTTGATGCCTTTGTGTTCTACTGCAGCTTCCCAGAGTGTTCTAAAGAACAACTAGAGTGCTAACAGCCTTACTTATGACAAAAGTATGGCACACCTGAAGCCATCTTGATTGGAATAAACTGGTAACACTTAAAACATTTAATTTAAAAAGGAACAAAATGAGGGGGTTCATTTTGCCATAGAAATTATGGTTAGTGCTGCAAAAAGAAAATTTAGTGCATGTTTTAAGTGAGATCTCAAATCCTCTTCTATTTCATTAGAAAATTCTGACATGCAGACTGAAACAATCACTTTCAATACCAGCAGTAGACTTCCAGTTAACTCCTTGGTGAGCAGTAGCTTTACTACAGTGATCTAATGAACAACTAGAGTAATAACATTCTGAATTTATGGCAAATGTGTGACACATCTGAATGCCTTCTTGATGGAATCAAAGTAAAAACTGAAAGCATTTCCTACTGAGGAGACTGCAGTAAATGAGGAAATTAGGAAACTTCATAACAAAGAAGTCTTCCAAGATGGCCACCAGTGAAAAAAGAGCCCAAATGTAGCACAAATATTACCCAGATGTAGCCCACATATAGCCCAATGACAAAAGTGTGCAAAACACTTTTTATTTTTAGTTTTTTTGCAGGTTTATGTAGTGCAGACTGGTCAGGTATTGGAGCGTTGCATCTTAAAACATGACCCCCTACACTACAAAAACACCACTGCACTACCCTAAACCCTAAAACACTACCCCAGCACGACCCCTACACTACACAAGCACCACTGCACTATCCTAAACCCTAAAACACTACCCCCAGCATGACCCCCTACACTACACAAACACCACTGCACTACCCTAAACCCTAAAACACTACCCCAACACCACTGCACTAACCTAAATCCTAAAACACTACCCCCAGCACGACCCCCTACACTACCCAAACACCACTGCACTACCCTAAAACATGACCCCCTACACTACACAACCACTGCACTACCCTAAACCCTAAAACACTACCCCAGCACGACCCCCTACACTACACAAGCACCACTGCACTACCCTAAACCCTAAAACACTACCCCAGCACGACCCCCTACACTACACAAACACCACTGCACTACCTTAAACCCTAAAACACTACCCCCAGCACGACCCCCTACACTACCCAAACACCACTGCACTAACCTAAATCCTAAAACACTACCCCCAGCACGACCCCTACACTACCCAAACACCACTGCACTACCCTAAAACATGACCCCCTACACTACACAAACACCACTGCACTACCCTAAACCCTAAAACACTACCCCCAGCACGACCCCCTACACTACACAAGCACCACTGCACTACCCTAAACCCTAAAACACTACCCCCAGCACGACCCCCTACACTGCCCGAACACCACTGCACTGCCCTAAACCCTGAAACACCAGCCCCTGCACGACCCCCTACACTGCCCGAACACCACTGCACTGCCCTAAACCCTGAAACACATACCCTAGCACGACCCCCTACACTGCCCGAACACCACTGCACTGCCCTAAACCCTGAAACACCACCCCTTCACGACCCCCTACACTGCCCGAACACCACTGCACTGCCCTAAACCCTGAAACACCACCCCCAGCATGACCCCTACACTGCCCGAATACCACTGCACTGCCCTAAACTCTGAAACACTACCCCAGCAAGACCTCCTACACTGCCCGAACACCACTGCACTGCACTAAACCCTGAAACATCACCCCCAGCAAGACCCCCTACACTGCCCGAACACCACTGCCCTAAACCCTGAAACACCACCCCAGCACTACCCCCTACACTGCCCGAACACCACTGCACTGCCCTAAACCCTGAAACACCACCCCCAGCACGACCCCCTACACTGCCCGAACACCACTGCACTGCCCTAAACCCTGAAACACCACCCCTGCATGACCCCCTACACTGCCCGAACACTACTGCACTGCCCTAAACCCTGAAACACCATCCCCAGCACGACCCCTACACTGCACGAACACCACTGCACTGCCCAAAACCCTGAAACACTACCCCCAGCAAGACCCCCTACACTGCCTGAACACCACTGCACTGCCCTAAACCCTGAAACATCACCCCCAGCAAGACCCCCTACACTGCCCGAACACCACTGCCCTAAACCCTGAAACACCACCCTCAGCAAGACCCCCTACACTGCCCGAACACCACTGCACTGCCCTAAACCCTGAAACACCAGCCCCAGCACGACCCCTACACTGCCCGAACACCACTGCCCTAATCCCTGAAACACCACCCCCTGCACGACCCCCTACACTGCCCGAACACCACTGCACTGCCCTAAACCCTGAAACACCACCCCCAGCACGACCCCCTACACTGCCCAAACACCACTGCACTGCCCTAAACCCTGAAACACCACCCCTGCACGATCCCCTACACTGCCCGAACACTACTGCACTGCCCTAAACCCTGAAACACCACCCCCAGCACGAACCCCTACACTGCACGAACACCACTGCACTGCCCTAAACCCCGAAACACTACCCCAGCAAGACCCCCTACACTGCCCGAACACCACTGCCCTAAACCCTGAAACACCACCCCCAGCAAGACCCCCTACACTGCCCGTACACCACTGCACTGCCCTAAACCCTGAAACACCACCCCCAGCATGACCCCCTACACTGCCCGAACACCACTGCACTGCCCTAAACCCTGAAACACCACCCCCAGCACGACCCCCTACACTGCCCGAACACCACTGCACTGCCCTAAACCATGAAACACCAGCCCCAGCACGACCCCCTACACTGCCCGAACACCACTGCACTGCCCTAAACCCTGAAACACCACCCCCAGCACGACCCCCTACACTGCCCGAACACCACTGCACTGCCCTAAACCCTGAAACACCACCCCCAGCATGACCCCTACACTGCCCGAACACCACTGCACTGCCCTAAACCCTGAAACACTACCCCCAGCAAGACCTCCTACACTGCCCGAACACCACTGCACTGCCCTAAACCCTGAAACATCACCCCCAGCAAGACCCCCTACACTGCCCGAACACCACTGCCCTAAACCCTGAAACACCACCCCAGCACGACCCCCTACACTGCCCGAACACCACTGCACTGCCCTAAACCCTGAAACACCACCCCCAGCATGACCCCCTACACTGCCCGAACACCACTGCACTGCCCTAAACCCTGAAACACCACCCCCTGCACGACCCCCTACACTGCCCGAACACTACTGCACTGCCCTAAACCCTGAAACACCATCCCCAGCACGACCCCCTACACTGCACGAACACCACTGCACTGCCCAAAACCCTGAAACACTACCCCCAGCAAGACCCCCTACACTGCCCGAACACCACTGCACTGCCCTAAACCCTGAAACATCACCCCCAGCAAGACCCCCTACACTGCCCGAACACCACTGCCCTAAACCCTGAAACACCACCCCCAGCAAGACCCCTACACTGCCCGAACACCACTGCACTGCCCTAAACCCTGAAACACCAGCCCCAGCACGACCCCTACACTGCCCGAACACCACTGCACTGCCCTAAACCCTGAAACACCACCCCCTGCACGACCCCCTACACTGCCCGAACACCACTGCACTGCCCTAAACCCTGAAACACCACCCCCAGCACGACCCCCTACACTGCCTGAACACCACTGCACTGCCCTAAACCCTGAAACACCACCCCTGCACGATCCCCTACACTGCCCGAACACTACTGCACTGCCCTAAACCCTGAAACACCACCCCCAGCACGACCCCCTACACTGCACGAACACCACTGCACTGCCCTAAACCCCGAAACACTACCCCCAGCAAGACCCCCTACACTGCCTGAACACCACTGCCCTAAACCCTGAAACACCACCCCCAGCAAGACCCCCTACACTGCCCGTACACCACTGCACTGCCCTAAACCCTGAAACACCACCCCCAGCATGACCCCCTACACTGCCCGAACACCACTGCACTGCCCTAAACCCTGAAACACCACCCCCAGCACGACCCCTACACTGCCCGAACACCACTGCACTGCCCTAAACCATGAAACACCAGCCCCAGCACGACCCCCTACACTGCCCGAACACCACTGCACTGCCCTAAACCCTGAAACACCACCCCCAGCACGACCCCCTACACTGCCCGAACACCACTGCACTGCCCTAAACCCTGAAACACCAGCTCCAGCACAACCCCGTACACTGCCCGAACACCACTGCACTGCCCTCAACCCTGAAACACCAGCCCCAGCACAACCGCCTACACTGCCCGAAAACCACTGCACTGCCCTAAACCCTGAAACACCAGCCCCAGCATGACCCCTACACTGCCCGAACACCACTGCACTACCCTAAACCCTCAGACACCAGCCCCAGCACGACCCCCTACACTGCCCGAACACCACTGCACTGCCCTAAACCCTGAAATACCAGCCCCACCAAGACCCCCTACACTGCCCGAACACCACTGCACTGCCCTAAACCCTGAAACACCACCCCCAGCAAGACCCCCTACACTGCCCGAACACCACTGCACTAAAGCCTGAAACACCACCCCAGGCAAGACCACCTACACTGGCCAAACACCACTGCACTGCCCTAAACCCTGAAACACCCCCCCCTGCATGACCCCCTACACTGCCCGAACACCACTGCACTGCCCTAAACCCTGAAACACCACCCCTCAGCACGACACCCTACACTGCCCGAACACCACTGCACTGCCCTAAACCCTGAAACACCACCCCCAGCACGACCCCCTACACTGCCCGAACACCACTGCACTGCCCTAAACCCTGAAACACCACCCCTGCACGACCTCCTACACTGCCGGAACACCACTGCACTGCCCTAAACCCTGAAACACCACCCCCAGCACGACCCCCTACACTGCCCGAACACCACTGCACTGCCCTAAACCCTGAAACATCAACCCCAGCAAGACCCCCTACACTGCCTGAACACCACTGCCCTAAACCCTGAAACACCACCCCCTACACTGCACGAACACCACTGCACTGCCCTAAACCCTGAAACACCAGCCCCAGCATGACCCCCTACACTGCCCGAACACCACTGCACTGCCCTAAACCCTGAAACACCAGCCCCAGCATGACCATCTACACTGCCCGAACACCACTGCACTGCCCTAAACCCTGAACACCAGCCCCAGCACAACCCCCTACACTGCCCGAACACCACTGCACTGCCCTAAACCCTGAAACACCAGTCCCAGCACGACCCCCTACACTGCCCGAACACCACTGTACTGCCCTAAACCCTGAAACACCAGCCCCAGCACGACCCCCTACACTGCCCGAACACCACTGCACTGCCCTAAACCCTGAAACACCACCCCCTGCATGACCCCCTACACTGCCCGAACACCACTGCACTGCCCTAAACCCTGAAACACCACCCCCTGCAGCACCCCCTACACTGCCCGAACACCACTGCACTGCCCTAAACCCTGAAACACCACCCCCTGTACCGCCCCCTACACTGCCCGAACACCACTGCACTGCCCTAAACCCTGAAACACCACCCCAGCACGACCCCCTTTACTGCTCGAACACCACTGCACTGCCCCAAACCCTGAAACACCACCCCCAGCACGACCCCCTACACTGCCCGAACACCACTGCCCTAAACCCTGAAACACCACCCCCTGCACGACCCCCTACACTGCCCGAACACCACTGCACTGCCCTAAACCCTGAAACACCACCCCCTACACTGCCCGAACACCACTGCACTGCCCTAAACCCTGAAACACCACCCCCAGCACGACCCCCTACACTGCCCGAACACCACTGCACTGCCCTAAACCCTAAAACACCACCCCCAGCATTACCCCCTACACTGCCCAAACACCACTGCACTGCCCTAAACCCTAGAACACTACCCCCAGCACGACCCCTACACTACCCGAACACCACTGCACTACCCTAAACCCTAAAATACTACCCCCAGCACAACCCCCTACACTACCCGAACACGACTGCACTGCCCTAAACCCTCAAACACTCCCCCAGCACGACCCCCTACACTACCCGAACACCACTGCACTGCCCTAAACCCTAAAACACTCCCCCAGCACAACCCCCTACACTACCCAAACACCACTGCACTGCCCTAAACCCTAAAACACTACCCCCGCATGACCCCCTACACTACCCAAACACCAATGCACTACCCTAATCCCTAAAACACTACCCCCGCATGACCCCTACACTACCCTAAACCCTAAAACACTACCCCGCACGACTCCCTACACTACCCAAAGACCACTGCACTACCCTAAACCCTAAAACACGACCTCCTACACTACACAAACACCACTGCACTACCCTAAACCCTAAAACACTACCCCTACACTACACAAACACCACTGCACTACCCTAAACCCTAAAAACTACTCCCAGCACGAACCACTACACTACCCAAACACCACTGCACTATCCTAAACCCTAAAAACTACCCCCAGCAGTATCCCTACACTACCCAAACACCACTGCACTACCCTAAACCCTAAAACACTACCCCCAGCAGTACCCTCTACACTACCCAAACACCACTGCACTACCCTAAAACACTACCCCCAGCACGACCCCCTACACTACCCAAACACCACTGCACTACCCTAAACCCTAAAACAATCCCCCAGCACGACTCCCTACACTACCCAAACACCACTGCACTACCCTAAACCCTAAATCTACCCCCAGCATGACCCCTACACTACACAAACACCACTGCACTACCCTAAACCCTAAAACACTACCCCCAGCACGACCCTCTTCACTACCTAAACACAACTGCACAATTTGTTACAGGCGTTGCAACGCAGGCCTGTGGTGCTTACTGGAAGTACCTAGTGCGCTAGTTGGGCCCCAGGGACCCTCAGGATTCAAGGTGACCTAATCCCCAACCTAAAACGCACCATGGGGCGCGTTTGCACAGTGGTGAAGGGAGGGGCGGGGCCTTAGGTGACATGTGCGCAAACACGCCCTGTGGTGCGTTTTAAGTTGGGGAATTAATTCCCTTTGAATCCTGAGGGACCCTGAGGGCCAACTAGCCCACCAGGTACCTTCAGTAAGCACAACAGAGTTGCGTTGCAGAGAGGTGAAAAAGGTGCGTGGCCTCGGAACGCCTCTCTGCAACTCAGCTCTGTGGTCCTAACTGTAGGTACCTGGGGGGCTAGTTGGGCCCCAGGGACCCTCAGAATTCAAGGGGACTTAATCCCGCAACTTAAAACGCGCCACGGGGTGCGTTTGCACACATGTCACCTCAGGCCCCCCTCCCTTCACCACTGTGCAAACGCGCCCTGTAGTGCGTTTTAAGAGGTAGTTTTAATCCCCTGCCCTATTATGTACTAGGGACTTGCAGAGGAGGTCATGCTAATCACAGGGGTACCCCAACGGATAGTGTTCCCTAGTGTATGTAGGTGTTTTCACTGTATTCTAAGTGTCTTTTAGCATAGCACTGGCTCTGGTTAGTCAGAGTCAGTTACCAACAGTACCCGTCTGAAAAAGTTGTGGGCACAGGATGATTTTGCAACAAGGCCTCTTTCTGCTCCTCTGTTGGTTCTTTCTGCACATCTTTTGCTTCTTTCTGTGCGTTTTTTCTTCTTTCTTCACATGTTCTACCTCTGTAGGCATAGTTAGAAACTAGCATTTAAAAAAACCTTTGAAATTCACTTAAAAAATCATAGGTTTCAGGCACGTTATAGTTAGAAATTAGCATTTAAAAAACCTTTGAAATTCACTGAAAAAACCATAGGTTTCAGACACGTTATAGTTAGAAATTAGCATTTAAAAAACCTTTGAAATTCACTGAAAAAAACATAGGTTTTAGGGACAGTTATAGTTAGTTGGACATTTCACTCGTACAAAACCATAGAAATTCCCCCGTTATAGTTAGTTCAGCTAACTATAACTCGCGCCCCCGCAATGCACTGCTGATGACGTCACATATTACATCACTCATGACATGGTCAGTGACATCACTGATGACATCACTGATGACATCATCCATGTGATAATTTCATGCATCTTCTCACACCCTAATATAACTTTTGATACACCCACTCTAAATTACAGACTGCCATTCTCAAAACCATAGACACTCCAACACCAAAAACTACATACCCACTCACTGATTCTTAGGTCTACACACACATCCACTCACTCACCCGTACAGTCACTCATACTTAGTCACTCAGTACAGGACTATCATATGCACTCATACACCTATATAAACACTCACACACCGCCACTCATCCATAGAGGTACTCACACACCTAGTCAGTCATGCAAAACTTAATCACACACCCATTTACTCACCTATACAGTTATACACACACCAGCTCACTTACTCATACAAATACTAGCACATTCTTACGCTCTTATACAATCACTGATACAAGTACACACTCATCCATACAGCCACTCTCACAATCACACACTCTCACTTATAGCCATTTATATACTCCAACACACATATATACTGCCTTTCACATATGTAGTTACTCACACATGTACCACTGAGATATACATTCAATCACTAACACACCCATACACACACTCACCCACCCATACAGTCCATCACAGATGCACTCTTGAAACCATGCACCCAGTGAATCACCAACTCACACATCTATGCACAGTCACACACACCCCACCCACACAAACACTCAGGCACCCATACAGATACTCAGACAATCAATCAATAACCCATGTAGACACTCATGTAGCTATTCAGAAAGCCATGCAGCCGCTTACAAACCAACAGACAGACGGATACAGACATTCACACAGTTTAGTCACTAACCCATGCATTCAGTAAGATACATTTAATCACTCACTTGTAGAGTCAGTCACTCACGTACTAAATCATCCATTCAGACACTTATACACCCACTCATTCTTCAATACGCCTTTCCCTATATATATTAAACATATTTAAACTTTACAGAAACACAGTCACTGGATGATGTCATGAGTGATGTCATCAGTGATGTCATTTGAGATTCATCAGTGATGTCATCAGTGATGTCACTGACCATGTCATGAGTGATGTAATATGTGACGTCATCAGCAGTGCATTGCGGGCGCGAGTTATAGTTAGCTGAACTAACTATAACGGGGAATTTCTATGGTTTTGTACGAGTGAAATGTCCAACTAACTATAACTGTCCCTAAAACCTATGGTTTTTTCAGTGAATATATATATATATATATCCTCTTTCACCGCTCTTAATACAACCTTTCATTTCGATTGAAACGGGCGCGGACCACAAGTACGTGCATGAATTTCCTTTTTATTTCATGTCGGCCATAGCGCGTTTCGGTCCAGCCGGACCTTGATCACATGACAACGCCAATTTGTTTTTCCACCCCTTTTAAAGTGACAAAGTGCAATTAGTGATTGGTACTGACTGTTAGACATGGAAAAAATACTACCCCCTGACTTCACATAGGGTTTCAGTACGATGTTAATGTGCCATTCGCAAAATTAACAATTATCTTTCAAGTCTATCATAAATATTATTCCTCGTCCCGTTTAAATACATAGAAAATAAGAATTTATAAACATAGTAAAAGATAAAAGATCATAATGTCAGTGCTAGCAGCAGTATATTAATGAATAAATACATAAATAAATACATAAATAGATAATTATTCATTAAAAAGATTTTTAAAACAACAATAAATATTGTAAAAAACCAACCTCCTTAAATATAGATTTTCAATATAACGCATCACTGCATAATGCAGTGTATCTTTCAAGTCTATCATAAATATTATTCCTCTTCCCGTTTAAATACATAGAAAATAAGAATTTATAAACATAGTAAAAGATAAAAGATCATAATGTCAGTGCTAGCAGCAGTATATTAATGAATAAATACATAAATAAATACATAAATAGATAATTATTAATTAAAAAGATTTTTAGAACAACAATAAATATTGTAAAAAACCAACCTCCTTAAATATAGATTTTTAATATCACGCATCACTGCATGATGTACTAATGGCAACTTATATATACCTGCTCCAGGTTCTGATGTTACTCTGCCCTTACTCATGTCTAGTACCTTTGAAACTAAAGTGCTCGTGCAACAGTTAGATACAAACTGCACAGGTCTATGACCAGTGATAACCCATAGATAGTATTTTCACCATTCTTGTGTCCTAAAATTTGATTACAAAACCACTATTATCGTGGTTCAGGTTAGTACGGCAGCCTCCTTTAATTACTGTAAAATACAAATTGACATCCTATTTTTTGGGCCTCATCTGTGTTGCCCATGAGCACCCCTGCTGACGACAGACAGGTGAGTGGACCCAGAAGGACTGTTGAGCTAAAACATTGTCTCCTATAAACAAATATGTATATTTGATTACTGGAGGCAGGTAAACATATCCTCTGTTGTATTAAGGCCTCCTGGGGACTTACTGTCGAGGTTCAGGATGTATCTAGTCTCCAATTTTCTCAGGGTTGCCTCTCTGTCCTCTCCCCTTCTATTGATGGGTACTGCATCAATAAGGTAATAAGAAAAATGTTTCAGGTTATTATCATGTGTTTCTCGAAAATGTCTTGCCACTGGATATGATGGGTCATGATTATTTATTGCCCTGATATGTTGTAAAATTCTTTTATTGGCTGGAAGCTTAGTGCTTCCCACGTATTTCAGATTGCAGGAGCATTCTAATGCGTATATGGCAATGGTCAGTTTTACAGTGTAAGGACTTCGTTATTTTGATTTCTCTTTCACTGAAAGGGGTTTTGAATGTTTTTTTGTTTATTCCAAACTGACATGCCTTGCAACTTTTACATTTGGTAAATCCATTGCGTTGCATTAGCCAATTTTGTTGGTCTGCGGTTTCAGGACTACTTTTAACTAGCCTCATACTCATTGATGGCGCCCTTCTATATGTAATCCCCAATCTATCTGGTAGCTTTGCGCCTATCGTAGGGTCGCTCTTTACAATGGGCCAATTACGTTGCATGATCTTTCTGATCATTTTTTCTTGTGCATTGTAGGCTAGAATCAGTCTCAGTTTCATTGAGTCCTGTTTAAGGCTAGAATCTTTCTCTTTGGGTTTTAGTAAGGAACATCTCTCTAGACGCTGCGTTTTGGTAATAGCCACATCAACAGTTTTGACTGAGTAGCCTCGAGATAAAAATCTTCTTTTGCTTTCCTGCTGTGCGGTAGCTAAGTCTTCGCGGTTGCTGCAAACTCTTTTTAACCGCAGCATTTCCCCATAGGGGATGCTTTCTACTAAATGTCTTGGGTGGAAACTGGAAGAATGGAGTACCGAATTTCCTGCCGCCTCTTTCCTGTATACTTTAGTTTCTAGTTTGTTATTCTTTAGAAATACTTCAACATCAAGGAAGTGGACCTTTTCATCACTGATGACTGAAGTGAAGCTTAAGTTGATGTTGTTCTTATTAATGGCAGTAACAAATTCAGTAGCTTCCACCATGGGCCCCTCCCATACAATAAACAAATCATCAATATACCGTAAAAGAAGCTTAACATTCTTTTCCATGACCTCTTTGTGTGCGATGCCAAGGACCAGCTCCTCCCACCAGCCCATATGTAAACAGGCATAGCTGGGGGAGAAACTGGCCCCCATCGCAACTCCACGCATCTGCTGATAAAATGTTTTATCAAACAAAAAAACATTGGTATTTAAACAAAAGCTGACCATATTGATCAACATCATACTGTGTGGGGGCAAAGTTGTCTTGTTTTTTCCAAAATAATGTAGAAGTGCCCGTATTCCATCTTTGTGGTTTATACTAGTGTATAAGGACACTACATCTAAGGTCATCAGTAAATATTCTTTTTTCCACCTGAAGTTTTATAGTTTGGAAATAAAGTCACTCGTGTCTCTTATATACGACGGCAACTGTTGAACAAAGTCCTGTAAAAAATAGTCGATATATTGTGAGGCATTCTCTAATAGGCTGTTTTGTGCCGAGATGATTGGGCGTCCTGGAGGTTTTAGCGCATCTTTATGAATCTTGGGAATAAAGTAGATGTTCGGGACCGTTGGATTGTCTTTTCTGATGAACTTATATTCGTCCATAGTCAAAAGACCCGCACTTTTCCATGCCACTAATTTGCCATAAAAGTCACTATACATAGCTTTCAGTGCCAACACATTGCTTGTCCGGTAACATGATCTGTTGTTCAGTTGAGACAGAGCCTCCTCCATATAGTCATTTTTTGCCCATAGGACGATATTCCCACCCTTGTCAGAGTTTCTGATAATGACTTTGTTGTTGTCTTGAAGTTTTGTTATCAACTGGTTATATTCCCAATTCCTTTTATTGAATTTTTGTTTGGTATTTTGTATTTTGAAATTCAGTTTCTTAATTTCAGATGTTACATTTTCATTAAAGATGTCGATACTGTCCCTGGGTGCTATTGGGTTAAATGTCGACTTCTTTTTAAATGATGTCTTTTTTCTGGTTGAATCCAGTACAGGTATCATGTCATTATGGTCTTGGGATTGACTTCTGGCATACTGGGTGTCTTCTTGACCAGTTGTGTTACTGGTTTCCTCCTGCAATTCTATAAGTGTTTCCAACAGGGTCATATCTAGTATTGGTACGTTCCCTTGTATATTATCACTTGAGCTTTGGCTTTCGGTTTCCAAGTTTGTCTTTTGTTGATGCAAAGCGTGATATTTCTGCAATTTAAGTTTGCGTACAAATCTATGAACGTTCATTCGAGTGTTAGCATAATTGAAATTGGACTCCGGGCAGTAGGAGAGGCCCAATGCCAGTATCTGTTTCTCAGCTTTATTTAGGTCGATGTTGGTTAGATTGATTACTGTTTTAGTGATGTCATCGCTGTCTATTGTTTGCGGTTCCACCACCCTCTCCCTCGTCTCTTGTTGGAGGCTGGCCTTTCGTCCCGCTTTTCGCCTCTCCCTACGCCTGTGGTTTCGCCTCTTCCTGCTGTATTCCTTTGAGTCCTTGGGCGGAGTGCTGACCGCCGCTCCTGGCACAAAAAATCCAATTCCTCGGCAGGAGTTAATCTGGATAGTGCCCCGCTCGTGATTGCTTGTCGATTTTCAAGTTCTGCCACGCTTTCAATTGCCGAACTTAGGTCTGAATTGGACGTGTTGCTGTAACCTCCTCTGTTTGTAGGGGCATTTGGTGTTTGTTCAGTTCTTGTTTTAGCTTTGGATGTTTTCATGGCATCATATTTTTGGGAAAAGGTGAATATACGTCCTGTCTCGTAATCCACTCTATCTCGATGGAATTTGAACGCTTTGCGTTCTTTTATCTTGTCTTCTTGTTTGCGAAGTCTTGTTGTCATTTCTTCCCTTAGTTTAATTATTTCCTCACTTTTGCCTTGTTTGTTTATTTCTTCATTTAATGTCTCAATCTTTTCTTGCAATGTCACTCTGTCCAGCTCCGCATATTTTACCAGGATTTCCACTAATTTTTTAGTCGAATCAAGGTTATATATATATATATATTCACTGAAAAAACCATAGGTTTCAGGGGCGTTATAGTTAGTTGGACATTTCACTCGTACAAAACCATAGAAATTCCCCGTTATAGTTAGTTCAGCTAACTATAACTCGCGCGCCCACAATGCACTGCTGATGACGTCACATATTACATCACTCATGACATGGTCAGTGACATCACTGATGACATCTCAAATGACATCACTGATGACATCACTGATGACATCATCCAGTGAATGTGTGTTTTTCTGAAAATTAAATATGTTTTATATATGTATATCTCAAGGTCGATGGAAGAATAAATGGATATATAAGTGTCTAAATGGATGATTTTTTTGTAAAATTGATTGTATAACTGACTGATTAAGTGTATCTTAGTGAATACATGGGTTAGTGAGTAATGTTTAAATATGAAAATATCTGTATCAGTCTCTCACTTTGTGTATAAGTGGCTGCATGGGTTGGTGAGTAGCTACATGAGTGTCTATATGGGTTATTAGTTGGTTTTTTGAGTATCAGTATGAGTGTCTGTATGGTTCGGTGGGGGTATTACTTAGTGCATAGATGCATGAATGAGTTACTCACTGTTTGTATGTGTTGAAGACAGCATGTGTGCAGGACTGTATAGGTGGATGAGTGTGTGTATGGGTGTGTTAGTGAGTGAATGACTGTCTCAATAGTGTCTTTATGAGTAACTACATATGTTTTAAACTAGTATATGTGAGTATTGGTGTATATAAGTGAGTATATGTGAGAGTGAGAGATTGGAAGAGTTCCTGTACAAATAAGTAGGTGTTTCTATAAGTGATTGTTTAAGAGAGTAAGTGTGTGTAAGTTTCTGTAGAAGTAAGTGTGGTAGTGTGTGTATAACTGTATATGCAAGTAAATGGATGTTTGATACTTTGTTTGCATGTGTGACTATGTGTGTGAGTAACTCTAAGGATGAGTGGCGGTGTGTAACAGGATGTATAGGTGTATGAGTACATATGATGAGTGAGTACATGTATGAGTGACTGTATAGGGACTGTTGGTGAATGAGTGGATGTGTGTGTAGATCTTGGAATTACTGAATAGGTGCGTTGTAACTGGTATTGGTATGTCCATTGTTTTGAAAATGTCGGTTTGTATTTTTGAGTGTGTGTATCAAAGGTTATATTAGGGTGAGAGGAGGTCTGCCACTCTATCACAAGGATGATGTCATCAGTGATGTCATCAGTGATGTCATGAGTGCTGTCATTGACCATGTCATGAGTGATGTAATATGTGACGTCATCAGCAGTGCATTGCGGTCGCACGAGTTATAGTTAGCTGAACTAACTATAACGGGGGAATTTCTATGGTTTTGTACGAGTGAAATGTCCAACTAACTATAACTGTCCCTAAAACCTATGGTTTTTTCAGTGAATTTCTAAGGTTTTTTAAATGCTAATTTCTAACTATAACGTGCCTGAAACCTATGGTTTTTTCAGTGAATTTCTAAGGTTTTTTAAATGCTAATTTCTAACTATAACGTGCCTGAAACCTATGGGTTTTTCAGTGAATATATAATATTTATTATACTATGTATACATGTGAAAATGTCTCGGTCCGCCTGTTTGCCTTGGTGGCACGGAAAAAATGGGTGGAACTGATGTCAGCACGCCGACGAGGTCCTCTTATGGCTCCGATGACGTCATACGGTGTCGCGAGCGGAGCCGTGCTATTATGACGTCCTCGTTGACGTGGGAGAGCTAGGAAAGAATTTCCGTGGAATGCTGGTGCAGGGGATATTCACCTAAGTGTTCAGGCTAGTCCTTTGGGAGCAACTGTTTATGTTGCCACTCCAGAAACCAAAACCAGTGATCAGAGGGCAGAGGCCCTGCAGATGGCACACGAGGTGGGGTGCCCAGTCGTGTGTACCGGCGGGGCAGCGAAGTGACAAGCACCACAACCCACAAAAAAAGTAACAAGGGCACTGAATAACACAGGATCTTCTCTTTGTATCTGGCAGGAACAACGAAGTTAAAATGCTCTAGTACCAAAATGTAGAATTAGTGCTACAACGGTCTTCAAGAGGACCTGCGATGCCGCTTCTGCCTCCCGTACCCTGGAGGCGGCACATGGGTCATGCGGTACGGTCATACTGCGGTGGGACGCACACTCGTTGACCTCTCATGGCACTGCTCCACTCTTCAGGGAGGACGCTTTCCATTAGCTATGTTTTCTGATGACGTTTCGCGCCGGCCCCGTCCAACAACAGAACTCCTTTAGATCCAAACAGACTCTTTCACTCTCTCACCGGAAGTGAAACCAGGCCACGCGGACACTTTCAAAATACAACAGCCGGGAATGCACTTTTCGGTAAAAAACCACATTCCTTCCTCCTAATTAATCAAATAAACGTCTCACTGAAGAACAGGGGCCAGCTTCGATCGGTAAGCAGCCGTTACAACGACTTTTTCTTCGCGATACCATTACAACGCATGCATTACCACGCATGCGTTGTACATCGCGAAGTCATTACTACGCATTTTTTTAGAACGCATGGTCATTTACCACGCATGCCTTTACAACGAATTTTGTTGTAAAGGTATGTATGGTAAATGACCATGCGTTCTAAAAAACATGTAGATGTTCCACGTCGTTGTAAGGAAACAGAGGCTGTACCATTTCCTCACAACGACGTGCACCGCCCCTCAGAGACGACGTGAAGCAGGAACCACGAGGAGAGAGGAATCACGGGGAGTGAGAGGTAAGGGGGATTGGGCATGGGTTGGGGGTTTCTTTTCTAGGGTTTAGGGTAGTGCAGTTGTGTTTGGGTGGTGTAGAGGGTCGTGCTGGGGTAGTGTTTTAGGGTTTAGGGTAGTGCAGTGGTGTTTGGGTAGAGTAGGGGGTCATGCTGGGGGTAGTGTTTTAGGGTTTAGGGTAGTGCAGTAGTGTAGGCGGTCATGCTGGGGGTAGTGTTTTAGGGTTTAGGGTAGTGCAGTGGTGTATGGGTAGTGTAGGGGGTCATGCTGGTGGTAGTGTTTTAGGGTTTAGGGTAGTGCAGTGGTGTTTGTGTAGTGTAGGGGGTCATTCTGGGGGTAGTGTTTTATGGTTTAGGGTAGTGCAGTGGTGTTTGAGTAGTGTAGGGGGTCATGCTGGTGGTAGTGTTTTAGGGTTTAGGGTAGTGCAGTGGTGTTTGTGTAGTGTAGGGGTCATTCTGGGGGTAGTGTTTTATGGTTTAGGGTAGTGCAGTGGTGTTTGGGTTGTGTAGGGGGTCGTGCTGGGGGTAGATTTAGGGTTTAGGGTAGTGCAGTGGTGTTTGGGTAGTGTAGGGAGTCGTGCTGGGGGTAGTGTTTTAGGGTTTATGGTAGGGCAGTGGTGTTTGTGTAGTGTAGGGGGTTGTGCTGGGATAGTGTTTTAGGGTTTATGTTATTGCAGTGGTGTTTGGGTAGTGCTGGGGTAGTGTTTTAGGGTTTAGGGTAGTACAGTGGTGTTTGTGTAGTGTAGGGGTTAGTGCTGGGGTAGTGTTTTAGGGTTAAGGGTAGTGCAGTGGTGTTCGGGTAGTGTAGGGGTTCATGCTGGGGGTAGTGTTTTAGGGTTTAGGGTATGGCAGTGGTGTTTGGGTAGTGTAGGGGGTCGTGCTGGGGATAGATTTAGGGTTTAGGGTAGTGCAGTGGTGTTTGTGTTGTGAGGGGGTCGTGCTGGGGGTAGTGTTTTAGGGTTTAGAGTAGTGCAGTGGTGTTTGTATAGTGTAGGGGGTTTAGGGTAGTGCAGTGGTGTTTGTGTAGTGTAGGGGGTCATGCTGGGGGAGGGTTTTAGGGTTTAGGTAGTGCAGTGGTGTTTGTGTACCGTAGGGGGTAGTGTTTTAGGGTTTAGGGTAGTGCAGTGGTGTTTGTGTAGTGTAGGGGGTCATGCTGTGGGTAGTGTTTTAGGGTTTAGGGTAGTGCAGTCGTGTTTGTGTAGTATAGGGGGTCGTGTTTTAGGGTATAGGGTAGTGCAGTGGTGTTTGGGTAGTGTAGGGGGTCATGCTGGGGTTAGTGTTTTAGGGTTTAGGGTAGTGCAGTGGTGTTTGGGTAGTGTAGGGGGTCGTGCTGGGGGTAGTGTTTTAGTGGTTAGGGTAGTGCAGTGGTGTTTGTGTAGTGTGGGAGGTCATGCTGGGGGTAGATTTAGGGTTTAGTGTAGTGCAGTGGTGTTTGGGTAGTGTAGGGAGTCATGCTGGGGGTAGTGTTTTAGGGTTTAGGGTAGTGCAGTGGTGTTTGGGTAGTGTAGGGGGTCGTGCTGGGGGTAGTGTTTTAGGGTTTAGGGTAGTGCAGTGGTGTTTGTGTAGGGGGTCATGCTGCGGGTAGTGTTTTAGGGTTTAGGGTAGTGCAGTGGTGTTTGGGTAGTATAGGGGTAGTGCTGGGGTAGTGTTTTGGGTTTACGGTAGTGCAGTGGTGTTTGTGTGGTGTAGGGGGTCGTGCTGGGGGTAGTGTTTTAGGGTTTAGGGTAGTGCAGTGGTGTTTGTGTAGTGTAGGGGGTAGTGTTTTAGGGTTTAGGGTAGTGCAGTGGTGTTGGTGTACTGTAGGGGGTCGTGCTGGGTTCTAGTGTTTTAGGGTTTAGGGTAGTGCAGTGGTGTTTGTGTAGTGTAGGGGGTCGTGTTTTAGGGTTTAGGGTCATGCAGTGGTGTTTGGGTAGTGTAGGGGGTCATGCTGGGGGTAGTGAGTTGGGTTTAGGGTAGTGCAGTGGTGTTTGAGTAGTATAGGGGGTCATGCTGGTGGTAGTGTTTTAGGGTTTAGGGTAGTGCAGTGGTGTTTGTGTAGTGTAGGGGGTCATGCTGGGGATAGTGTTTTATGGTTTAGGGTAGTGCAGTGGTGTTTGGGTAGTGTAGGGGGTCGTGCTGGGGGTAGATTTAGGGTTTAGGGTAGTGCAGTGGTGTTTGGGTAGTGTATGGAGTCGTGCTAGGGGTAGTGTTTTAAGGTTTAGGGTAGTGCAGTGGTGTTTGTGTAGTGTAGGGGGTTGTGCTGGGGGTAGTGTTTTAGGGTTTATGTTAGTGCAGTGGTGTTTGGGTAGTATAGGGGTAGTGCTGGGGTAGTGTTTTAGGGTTTAGGGTTGTGCAGTGATGTTTGTATAGTGTAGGGTGTAGTGCTGGCGTGTAGTGTTTTAGGTTTAGGGTAGTGCAGTGGTGTTTGGGTAGTGTAGGGGTTCATGCTGGGGTTAGTGTTTTAGGGTTTAGGGTATGGCAGTGGTGTTTGGGTAGTGTAGGGGGTCGTGCTGGGGTAGTGTTTTATGGTTTAGGGTAGTGCAGTGGTGTTTGGGTAGTGTAGGGGGTCGTGCTGGAGGTAGTGTTTTAGGGTTTATGTTAGTGCAGTGGTGTTTGTGTAGTGTAGGGGTTGTGCTGGAGGTAGTGTTTTAGGGTTTAGGGTAGTGAAGTTGTGTTTCGGTAGTGAAGGGGGTCGTGCTGGGGGTAGTGTTTTAGGGTTTAGGGTAGTGCAGAGGTGCTTGTGTAGTGTAGGGGGTCGTGCTGGGAATGTTGTTCATTTCTATGGCAAAATGAACCCCTCATTTTGTTCCTTTTTAAATTAAATGTTTTAAGTGTTACCAGTTTATTCCAATCAAGATGGCTTCAGGTGTGCCATAATTTTGTCATAAGTAAGACTGTTAGTTCTCTAGTTGTTCTTTAGAACACTCTGGGAAGCTGCAGTAGAACACAAAGGCATCAACTGACAGGCTGCTCCTGTTGAAATATAACAGGAAGATATTTGAGATCACACTTGAAACATGTCCTAATTTTTCTTTCTACAGCACTAACCATAATTTCTATGACAAAATGAACCCCCTCATTTTGTTCCTTTTTAAATTAAATGTTTTAAGAGTTACCAGTTTATTCCAATCAAGATGGCTTCAGGTGTGCCATAATTTTGTCATAAGTAAGGCTGTTAGCACTCTAGTTGTTCTTTAGAACACTCTGGGAAGCTGCAGTAGAACACAAAGGAATCAACTGACAGTCTCTGCCCTTGTTGGATGTACATGTTTTACTGAGAATGTCAGACTTCATTCTCACATGACTGAGAAAGATAATGTGAATTTACAGAAAATATGCTCTCATTTTAGCTTCTGGAGCACCTTCCAAAACTCTACGGGACAAGCATGTGAAAATAGTTTTCTCTCAAACATGATTCATGATATCCCAGCAGAAGGTTTTTCACAGGGTAAAATCACCTTAGAACACACCACAATTCCTGAAATTAGTATGGTACCATCAACAAATGAATTCTAATGTAACTAAAGTCTGTTATCACCCTTTATAGTTCTCCTTTTGGTAACCCTCAAAATCTTTGATTCACTACAATGCATTTCAATGGGGTACTATCATGTATATTGGTCCCAAGATGGCTGCCAGCAATTCCAGGATGAAGTGCTGACAGCCAATCAGATCTCACAATGACATATGTGGTTAGGCTCCGCCCAGATATATATGTGATTTTACTTTTGATTTTCTCAGGAACTACTGAACGGATTTACACCATTTAACCAAAAGGCACGACTCTGAACCAAGGGCTACCTTTTTGCCAAATTTGGTGCAATTCCGTTCAGCAGTTCGGGCTGTAGCTGCGACTAAAGGTTCCTATGGAAAATTGCATGGGGAAAACACGCTTTGGGACCCCCTTTTTCTCGGCTCCCACTTGACGAATCACCCCGAGACTTTCAGGATAGGAGCGGACCGGAGCGGGCCATAAGTTTTGAAAATTTCGCGAAGATTCGTCGACCGGCGCCAAAGTTATTGGAAATAGAATGTTGTGAATTTCCTATGGAAAATAGGTCCTAACTATAACTATCTACTGGCGACTGCCAGTAGATAATATATATATATATATATATATATATACACACACACACGCACACACACACACACACACACACACACGCACACCCCCCCTACAATTTAGACAGCACAAACACTTAACCCAAAGGGATCAAGAGCTGACACCTATATAACGTAGCTGAAAATCAGCGCTGAGCTTCGATTGCAGGTTGCTGTAGAGAAAGTTAACTGAGGGCAGGACAAGAAACACAACTCCCCCTCCTACCCCCAATCCACTGCTGCTTAAAGAACACTGCAGTACAACCAATCATAAACCTTCTCCATGCCAAGATCAAGGAGAGGTTGCTCATCCCAACATAGAAGCAATTTGTAGAATTTGGCTGCCCAGATCTTCTGTTAATGAAGCCGGATTTTATCCCAAGGACCAGACCCAGCAAGACCTTATTAATCCTTTTGACAGGAACTGAGTGTATATTTCTAAATCTGACTAAATTAAGACAGTGTGGTAATATAATCCACAGGGCTCGCAGCATCAGCTCAATGTATTAAAGCCCAGCATTTTCTCATTGTAGTTTTTTTGCAGTACAATGAAGCACGCGAAAGTTAGATCCATGTTTTGCAATACTTTACCTACAGGTTTTATATGTACTTAAGCAAAATATAAAATGAAGACATTGGCTACATAAAACAAAGACATCGGTAAAAATGCAAAAGGTTCTTAATGAATGTTGGTGAAATGGAGAATGCATGAGACTAACACACCACTTATACAAATACACATCCCTTTTTTCTAAAGGAAAATATTATGGCTCTGAATCGCATACTTTGCAGGAGCTAGCAGTTAACAGAGCACTCTAATTAACATAGTGACAAGGAAAAAGTCCCTGTTCTAAAAAGCATGGGATTAAAATGCCGTCAAGGTAATTACAGAAAACAACAAACTAGTTGGCTGTAAAGTTTTGTAGTTATAATTCTTTGGAGAAAACTTTCCAAGCCAGACCAATTATGTCCTCGTTTTATAATGGGCATGTTATTTTTCAAACACTGGGTGAACTTTACAGACCTAAATACTGATGAATGCTCTGTTGTTCTTCAATACCAAAATCAAAGAATAATACCAAACAGTAGCTTTGCTGCAGTTTATAGGGCTGCTAATAACAATATGAATAACTTGCTAAGTCACGCAAGAGCTCATGTCAACACAACAGAAAACCTTATGTAGAGAGGTTCTTTAGGTGGCCCCTCTTCAGCCATTGCTTGGATGAGACGTCTTTCATGTTTTGCATGAGCCCTCAACATCTCGCAGATGTTTGCCTTTTCACCAATTACATTTTGCATTGTTGATTGTTTGGCAAAGTAGTCCCTTCTTTGCCTCTGCTACCAGGCACTGATATCAAATTCAGAGGGCGTGGCGGCTTCTGCAGCTCTGTGGGTCCTTTTATTTAAAATACAATGCACCTAGCAGTTCCATTGATGCTGGGCCGCTTTGTCCGTTCTGCATGCCAGAGCATTCACTCCATACTTTTTTTTTAACCACGTGTTACGATTGCAAGTACACTCATGCAGCCACTGCTTCTCACATATGCGCTCTCTTAGCCACTGCTCCTCACTCCTCCATCTGCCAGGCTTGCTACTACTGTGCAGTTCCGGATTACCAAATAGGCAAAGTACGCACTGGCCTACGGGCCCCACTCCTTTTAGGACCCCCCCCGACAACAGATCAAAATAATATTGATTTGATCTTGAAAGAAAATTACAATCAAGCTTTCTTAAATATTGTTTTCAGAAGGTCAATCAATCCATCAATCAGGGGTTGGTAAAGCACAGCTTCTCACCCCCGAGTGTCTCAAGGCGCTAGGCGCGAGGGTCTCAAGGCGCTAGGTGCGAGGGTCTCAAGGCGCTAGGATATAAGAGAAAAGATAGAAAAAAATGAATCAACTCAAAGAAACGAAAACTTTACATTAAAGAGTCTATAGAGAAAATACTGTATTAATGTCATGCACCCATTAACAACTTAAAGTACTTAAACCAGAGACATCAGATTCACATACCAGTTTGTCTCTTAAAAGCCCATCTTCTGGCAGCTGTCAGTTTGTAAAAAAATCTGGTGCATTGGGTATTAGGAGATAATTTGCGAAGGGGCCCCCGAAATTTGGACTGCCAAGGGGCCTCCACAGGTTTTAATTTGGTACTGCTACAGCGTGCTTGTCAGCAATCAAGGAAGGTGTAATATACATATGAGGAGAACCCTAATCTGTGCTCAAACACTGCACTGGACCTGCAAGACACAGAGTGCAAGACCCAGGCTCAGGGCAAAAGAGGATTGGGTTAGAGATGTAGAGAGACACATGGAGCCTGATTAAGAGTTTCCCCAATTCGTCGGTCTGCCCGCTCTGATTAGAGTGGGGTGGACAGTGAAGTACACCGATGGCCTGATGGAGAAGGGGCTGTCTGTGTAAGAACATTAGAAAGCTTGCTCTATTTAGACTGGATGGTCAGATGCTCATTTTTTCTGTTTAGGATCACCAGAGAAAATCTGGAGGTCCAGAACAGAAAGAAATTACTAATGCCCCCCACACCCTGGGAAAAAAACACAGGGTGGCAGGGTCATTAGTATTTTGTTTTCAAAAGCCAACTCCTGACATTTCTAGTCATGGCAGGAGGTAGTCCGTCAGGCGGGTGGATGTAATGTCCTCAGCCACCCTGATGTAAGACGGGCTGCCCACCAAACTCTAGATCAGACTTCAAGACTTCAGCAATAAGAAAGTAAACATAGGGAAGATGGCACCACCAAGGAACCTGAAAATACATCATCTTGTCTCTCTAATGTGGTGCAGGAACAAGCCCTTCAGTAGACTATGAACCATCTAATGACCTGAGAGCAAGATACTGACTGCTACAAAACAAACAAAAGCTGGTAATGAATAGCACAAAATCACACAGGAGAAGGATTGTGTAATTAGATGAAGACAACAGAAATGGAAGAAAATAACAAAAGGGAATGAACACTATGTTGGATGCAAACTCTGGCGGAAGCTAAGATTTGATACAACAAGTAGCTTTGCAAGGTACAGACATGCTGAACCTAGCGGATTTGAAGGTGTTTTCTATAGAGGGCATGTCCTGGATGGAGTTTGCTGTCCTTTGCTAGCACTGCCCTGTTCAAGTGACCCAGCCTCCAATAACCCATGCACTGCCGGCCCCATGTCCACTGAAACCCGCAATGAGGAGGAAGCAGTGTCTGAGTCCTGACGTGTGTGTGAGGGCCACATTGCTAAGCTAGGCAAGGTGATTCCTTTGTTGTTAGTGCAATAGCTCCAGGGGGTTGAGTTTTGCACTGTCACTGCCCATCATGGTCCTTTATGGCTTCAGACTTTTGGTCTGTGCTAGCCTAGGCAGAGGGTGCCTGAAGCTGCAGTGCCAGGTGTGAAGCTCTGTAGCTTGGATCTGCTGTAGGACTTGGAGGGGCAAGAGGAGCTGCAGGGGCAGAGACCAGAAAAGCACAATGAGTACAGTGTGGAACACATATGCCCAGGGCACATATCCCTTCTGTATCCTGAGACCAAGCATTAGTTCAGAATGCCCTGCTCACAGAGGCACCATTCAGCTTGCTGTTTGGCTTACCAGGGGAGATCTTTGTAGGCAGATGATTTGGCAGGCTGATTTTAGGGCTTGATGGGCTGCCTATCGTAGACTTTAAAGCAGCCCTGGCCTACAAAAAAGAACGCCCCCGTTAGGTCCTGGCCCACATATTGCATTGTTCTTCACTGTGATTCAAATGGCTCGCTCCTCAGCACACTTTAATAATTTTCAGTAGAGTCAGTGGCTCTGGTGCACATAGGAGGCCGCATGTGATTGTATCAGTACAGTGTGGACACAACCACCAATCTTTGGAATTGTGTCAACTTCTCAAGGGAGTGAAATGGATTCCAACTGTGCCTTCCTATTGTCAGTAGTCTCCAATTTTGTTTTTGCACAGAATGCGACAAAGGATAGGATGGGGAAGAAGAAATATATAGGGTAGATCTTGGCTTCGCGGCTCCTTTTGGTAAAACACCAAGTTACCCTTCTTTCATTAAGATCTTTCTCTCTCTCTGCTTGGATGTAGCTCTCCTCTCTCAAACCTTACCTTCTACACAATCCATCCTCAGGGTTGCTCTTGGTGTTTTCTCTGGAGGTTGAAGGACACAGCTGGGCTTAGCTGAGAAAAGCAATAAAATGTGGCTGCATGACAGGTCTGTGAGAGGGTTTCTAGAGCAACACACAAACACCACAAGTGTGTTATGTTTCATACAGGTACCCCAATATAGGCTCAGGTAGTAACTAAACCTTTCACCTATATTTCCCCTGCCATTACACTACATAACGGTTCTAGGTACTGACCTTTTACTTAGTTAAGGTAATGCCTAAATGACATGCGGTTTTCTCCGAAAACTAGCCTCATTCATTATGCATGAGGATTCTTGGAATCTCAGCAGGACTACCATCTCCTGCATAATAACTATTTATAAGAGTCATTCCTTCCGTCATCCTAGTCCGACATGACACAGCAAGGTAGATCCCCTGAGGGTACCACTTTGGGTATATAAACACCATGGGGCAGATTTACAAGCTCCTTGCGCCACTTTTGCGTCACTTTTCCCATGTTAAAAGTGACGCAAAAGTGGTGCAAGGGCCTTGTAAATCTGCCCCCATATCTTTTCTGAGGCAGGGAGAGGAGAAAAGGACTTCCATGCTGACACACTGACGCAAAATGCTGAGGTTCCTGCACTCAGACACTCCAGCTCGCAGTGGTCTGACATCCCTTGTGGCATGTCCATCTCTAGACCAAGACGGGGTCCCACAGTCTCTCACTTCAGGTAATGGGGGTGGCTTTATCCTAGGGGGACTCTTGGCTCCACACCTACATACATGTTAGGTACACGTAGGTACATCTAGATAGGGTTGCATCGTAGGAGTACGCATTATTGCTGTCATGTATTTTTATACTTGCTGTTTATTCTGTGTATTCCTCTGAGACAAAGTGAGCATGAGTGACTGAGCGAAAAGTACTGTACTGTTTCCACGATCCCTGATAGGACAGGGTTGTCATGTTCGATAGTTGCCATGAACTATTCTCTCCTTGGTGAGAGGAGTATATAGTGGCACTGTGAGCTAGCTGGTATACAGGCTAACATACCCGGTGGGGGTGTCTGGAGTCAGTCTGGACACCAATCCCGCAGTGTATGTTGTCTAAACGCACAGATCCTGTATAGATTTATAGGAACTACACGACATGGCGCCGCCAACATTGGTTTGGTACTTATTTAACGGTCAAATCTGAGTAGTTCAATCGTGATGTTCTCAGAGACCCCTACTCACATTTACCCAGAGAAGTCTGGAGTGAGAAGGGAACAATCCGCCACAGCTGAGTAGGCATATCCTATGTATTGGCTGTAGATTTATCAAGCTTGAAGGACAAATAGTTCCCTGTTGTGCATAAAACTTTATCTAAGTTTCCTTGAAACTTCTCCTTTTTTCAATAATGGCTAACGAAGACGCCGCTGTGCCAGCACAACGTGCGACTGCAGCAAGGGAGGAAGAGCAGAAAGGTGAAATAAACATTTCAGAAAATGTCAGAACTGCCCTTACTTTAAAACTAGCAGAATATGGAGTCACAGTTAGGGGTGAGACAGTAACTTTCGTGATTGAGGCACACGAGTCATACAGAACAGAGGTATTCTATTCATGGGTTAAATTCCCACCAGCAGATGCATGCACAAATACATTTCATTCTTACACTGAATATGAAACACCAGATGAATACTGTCCGTATGAGGACATTGAAGTTCCGCTCACCTACCAGGAGCATATAAACTGGTTTAAAGGCGCCCTCCCACATACAAAAGAAAAAGTGAGACTCGGTCCGCTCAGAAGAGATGGAGCAACTTGGCCAGTCCTAGCGGCTTACACACCGCATCCAGACATTGACACAATGCCAGTAGCAGACTTACGTCCACTTCATAAAGAAATAATAAAACTTTACAGAAACCTGACACAATTCATGATGAGAACACTCACACTTCAGCCAACAAGGGCTACACCAGCAGGAGATTCAGGGGTTCGCAACTAAAATTACTCCACAAACGCTACATGCAGTTATGGGTAAAATGCCCACTAGACGTGAGCAAATGCCATTCTGGATAGCTCAAAAAATCACACAGCACGAGGCAGTGTTTCCACACACAAGCCCTCAAGAAAAACACAGAAGGCTAACAATCTGCTTGCCATTGGGGATAGCTCCCCAGATAGAGGATTGTACCTCTTGGGGTACAGTTTTCGCTGCCATATATACCAGAACTCATGGTATCCCTATAATAGCAGTGATACCAGATGTATTAAGACAAATACAGAATGAGTATGGAGCAGAACCTGCTCCGAACTTAGGGATGAAATTGTTAGGAAAGTTTGCCCTGGTATCAACTATTATATTAGCAAACATAAAAGGGGAGGCAGCAGCAGTGGAAATACGCCAACGCCTGAGGGATTTCACTCCTTTACAACAGGAACGTGAATTACCTAAAATTAACGAAGACAACTATGCCGAATTAGGTAGAGATAGTTTGGGAGCTAGAGCAACAAAACCTCAACTCGTGGGTGGTCCTGAAAAAGATAACACCAAGCAAGCAACTGATTCTTCCAAGAAGAAATGGGATAGTAATAATAAAAAACAAAAAATAGAGAAAATAGGTCACAATCCAGGGGTGGATCTTCTCAACAGAAGCCCTCCGAAAGGAGGTACAACCTTAGGAATCGTGATAACATTAAAATAAAACCTGACAGGTATCAGGATACTGATACACTTTCCTCTCATTCCTTTCAGGATTCATCAAAAAACTCAGAGAGAGAAGGACGGTCAGAACACAGACAAGAAGAGCGTACAAAGTCCAGAGACATGCAACGCGCTTCAGACTATACTTCCAAAAAAGAAGAGAAACCAAAATCAAAACCTCAATTTAAAAAGAAGAAAATAGCAGGTCTTAAAGTTAGACATGCCCAGAATTCTGAGGACTCAACTTCTGAATGGGGAATGGGCTCTGACGATGCTAGACAGCGCAGCAGAAGCAACAATACCTCGCCAGAACCTGATGGAATTTCTGGTGACAGCGGAGTTGAACGAACACATCACGGTGGAGACACCTGATACGAGGGTAAGTGTCCCACATAGGTTACATAAAATAACACTCCAAATGGAGGGGGACAAACCCAGAAAAATTAAAGGTCTCTTTTTGAGAGAATCTGACTTATGGATATGACATCCTTCTGGCTGAAAAAGATTGGCCGCCTGAAATTGTTATGGAGTGCCCAAAGGAAGAAACGGTGATTTTACCAGCTTTTTCCGACCTCATTCCAGTATACTTAAAACATTAATATGTGCAGGAGTGGGCAGTAGCACTCGCTCCAGCATTATATCGCAACCATGTAATCCCAGTAAAAACTACTCCAACTCCACAGAGACAGTACCCAATAAAACAAGAAGCAAAAAAACAAGTCAGGGAGATCTTAGATCAACTTAAACACCAGGGTGTAATTGAAACTTGCACCTCTTCAATGAACAATCCTTTGTTTCCTGTAATGACTCCCGATAATTCATACCATCTAGTTTTAGACTACAGACATTTGAACACTTGCACTAAAACATTTGCAGTACAGAAGGCACACAGTGCCGCATTAATGAATAACATTGTGTGGAAAAAATACAAAACAACATTAGATATCTCAAATGGATTTTTCTGCCAAAATATAATGATTGAGAGCAGATATTTGACAGCATTCTCAGCGCTTGGTTCTCAGCATCAATTCTGTCGACTCCCCAAGGGTATAAGAATAGCCCTGGGTTGTTCTCAGCTAGGGTAACAGAGTTACTTCAGAATTTGGATGAAGAGGCATTGTCCTATATAGATGATATTTATTTGACGGATGATGATTTAGTGGATCATTTGACCACGGTGAGCAACATAATTTTGAGGTTCACCTCTGAGGGCTACACATTCAATTTTAAAAAATTGAAAATAGCCCACCTCAATGTCCTATTTTTGGGATATGAGCTTTCAAGGGAAGGGAAAAGCCTGGCAGCTAACTTTTTAGAAAAGTCTGCGCTGCTCCAACCTCCTAAATCTTTAAAGAATTTACAATCCATATTGGGATTCCTACATTTTGGCAGAACATACATTTTGGATTACGCAGAAAAAGTGAAACCTTTCTACGATTCAATAAGACCTGATTTTTCAGTTAGGCATTGGACACAGGAACACACAGATATCCTTCGTTCCTTACAAGCTGACATGATAGCTTCCAAACACCTAAACACTTATGTAAACACCACAAATTTGGTGATCTGTGTTATAGCGGGTCAATCTGGGTACACTTACCTAACCTTCAATGAAGGCAAAACAGTACCTATGGCATATAAATCACACTTGTACACAAAAGCAGAAATGCATTTTGCTTCAACAGAAAAAATTCTGACAGCAGTACAGACTGCTGTAGTGAGAGAAATAGCACTGGCTCAGGGGAAACGAATAATTGTCGTAACTCCAGTACCGGCCTTGGAGGCTGTCACAAAGGCATGTGTTCCAAATGCTAAAGCTATACATCCAAGATGGATACAATGGGCTAATTCTCTCACTGCAACAGATGTAGATTACAAATTTGATTCTACACTAAAAACGCAAGCATTCCTGCAATACGAACAAGAATATCCACTCCCGAATAAAATAATGCCTCTAGATCAGTATGAGTATATTATTTACACTGATGGATCTGCTCAGCCGGCGCTAGGATGTAAACAACAATACAGCGCCACTTGTGCGATTGTGAAGGGTCGTATGCAGGAGGCAAGTTCCATCCTAGCAGTACGAAGACGCAGTCTCTAGGAGACTGCAGGGCACAGCTGGCAGAATTAAAAGCCCTGTTACTGGCACTGATAAATACGGATCGAGAATTCCCCACACTGATTGTGTACGATTAATTTTACTGTGTCCAGTCATACAATGAATATCTTAGTTACTGGGGTCAGAATGGGTTTAAAGACTCAAAATGTTGCACAATTAAACATGAATTACTATGGGAACAGGTAGCTGAGTTGAAAAACGAACTACCAAGAGCTCACGTGATACACACGCTGAGTCATCAACGTGATTGCGTTCACATTGAAGGGAATTCATTGGCTGATAATGCCGCAAAAGGGGCAGTACAAACTGCTGCCGTAGCTGCAATCACTCATTCTAAAATGATAATAGACAGAGACATAATGGTAGCTGTAATTGCTTCACGCAAAACAGCTCAGCTGTACCAAAGAAATTTCCACTCAAGTACTCCTACAAGTTAGATGCAAATAACATTCTGTATGCTCAAATTCCAGGAGTGGGGGATAGAGTAATACCAAACAAGGATCGCAGATTAGGCTTAATACTAGCTGCACACGAGGGTCTGGGTTCTGCATATGCAGGAGTTAACGCAACAGTTTCTTTACTGAAACAACGCTATTTGTGGCCAGGGTTAGCTAAACAGACAAAGAATTTTATCTTAAAGTGCAACATTTGTCAGCAGATGAAGGGTTCCACCGTGGCATGTCCAGCACAGACACCATTATTGATATCAGACAGACCACTCGCTTGTGTTTATTTGGACCAGTGCGGCCCCCTACAATCAGATGGGGCCTACAAGTATATCTTGGTGGCAGTGGATTCATGCTCTCGATTCCTGTGGGTTGGGCTGCAGCGCTTGGCTAACGCTCGAACTGTTATAAAAGATTTGCGAGTCTACATAGGGACATTCTGACCGTGGCCCCGCTTTTAGCTCTAGGGCTTACAAAGAGGCCATGGGAAGTTTGAGTGATGCACTGCGGTACTCCTCTCCATACTATCCCGAAGGAAATTCGGTCATGGAGAGGAAAAACCTGGGCTTAAATCAATCATTAACACCAAGGGTATTAGGTTCGGGTGGTAGTTGGGTCAATCACTTATATGGGGTACAGAGAGCTCTCAACAATATACCAAGAAGTGCCCTAGGAGGTTTCACTCCTTACGAAGTCCTATTTGGGACGAGAATGTGGGTACCTGATCTCGATTATGAAAGCACAGTGGTGGATGAAAAACCATTTGACATCAATAAACGTTTGGCTGTTTTACAGGATCTTAATGAATTCCGGGCACTACAAAGCAACATGCAAGTAAAACGCACTGCCGCTGGGGAAGTCAAATCAGTCATGGCAATACCTGCTTGGATCCCAAAAGTTGGGGATATGGTCAGAGAAAAGATTGTGGACAAGAAAGAATTTGGGCCATCATACAGAAAGCCTGTACCTGTTCTGGCTGTCGAAGGAACAAGAACAGTACTTTTTCCGCCTCTTGCCGGCAAGAAAGAAAAGAGATTTGTCTCTATTGATCTGATCAAATCACACTATGTGGCCGATACTGAATATTTGGCCTCGTGGGCTCCTGGGTAGCCCCGCTCTCCTCTCGCTACCATACAGGAAGTTCAGACAGAAAGACTCATAACACTTGAAGAGTAACCAATACAAAGTAATGGACTTACTAACAATGAAATGGAACTCGTTCCTGTTGAAACAGAACATCAAAACACAAATGAAAGACAAATATCAATTCGGCCTACCACCGAAATCTACATAAATATGCCTCTACAAGAGACGTCTGCCAGTTCAACAAAACCTGCTGAGCTACCAAAGATAGATCGAACTGCATCTGGCTACTTCATTGATTTTGATACCTTCTCTCTTGATCCCAGTGACCGGAAGTAACGCCAGCTCCAGTTTCCCGTAAACAACAACTTCATGAGTTCTACATTTTTCTGAAAAAGACTTACCTAGTATCACCATGGCTACAGCTCTGGATAATAACAGGAATATTGTTTTTTCTATTCTGAATTGGTCTAGTGACTGTCTTTTGCTTACTCATGAATTTAAACTATCTCCCAGAATACTCTGCAGTATCAAATGCGAACTTGGTCCTGAAATCTCATACGTCATCTCATCGTGAACAAAGAGACCTGTCCTTCGTGAACATTTCAGCTGTTCCAATTCCTGATGGTATAGTTTGGGACAGAGTTTCATATGATGTATTTGGTCCCACAGAACTTTTGATAATACCTCATGTATTTAAAATTTCTTTAATTGATATCATTACCTCCGGTACATTTTCTGATGATTGGGATTTTGAAACTGTTAATAACATGTTGTCTGATTTAGAACAATCCGCTGCATTTTTAAGCATTGAAATGTTAGAGGACACAACTGATTACAACACTATGTACTGTTACCAACATTGTGGTCATCACTTTTTACATAAATCCAGTATCCCATGTAATGTTTTTTCATACCACCAATGGGAACATTGACCAACACCACCGAAAAGTAGTTCAAGAACGTTCGCACAGATGTATTCCTATTTTTTCAGGGTTTAACACTTCAGAATTGACCTCATATTACTATAAGGTTGCACCTACAACTGCACAGAAAAATATGCTAACAAACACCAAACAGATTTACTCTGCATCCTTTATTTCCCAACTGTCTGAACATGGTTTTGACTTATGGAAGGACACTATAGACATAAAATTGGTTTAAGGTTCAAAGGAATGGCAGGTTCAGGGAACAGAGGCACTATTTCGCGCGTGCCTCATTCCACAGCAGATAATATTTCTGAACGACACTGTGCAACATACTTCCTGTCTTGGACTAGCCAAGAACAAAGATTTGAACATACCTCGGATTCCCTCACCTACACACTTTGAGGGGTGGCAAAACTATACAACACATGGTGGGGATACAATAGATGACATCATACATACAGTTTCATATAATTCATCAGACCCCGAATGGAAGGGATGGTTAGTTTGGTCAACAGACACAAATAAGTGTCAAAGAAGATTCAGGGGTACCACCGAAGGGTTTAGTATCCATAGGCCGGACCAACGCTATGTACAACGAGAACATCCGGGGGTGGTGACATCATACTGACACAATCCCACTTGACCTGAAAACCAGGAACAGTGGAAACGGAGATAATCCTCCCTCTCACCTCCAGACCAACCCTCCACGCTGTCTATAGCAGGATGGGCGATTGATCCCAAGGGGAAAGGGAAGCGAGTAAACCCAACAGGTCGTGGGAGAAGAGGTCAGTGCCAGAGGGTGACAGTGTATCCTGTTGGGGATGGATGAAGATGGACGACGGGGTCTATCTCGTCAGATTCTTGGATTCACAGGGGAGGGCCACTGTCTAGAAGACACAAGAGAATCAGATTAGGTAAAGAAAAAAAGGGGGAATATATAACAGGTGGAAAGAAACTTACACTAATGTTTTAGAAGACATATAACGCAGTCACTCACCACAGAATAAGCTTTAAGGTTCCTAAGTTGAATTGCCTTTGGAAGGGTAACTTTGACGGGAGTAAGAGTAGTCCTAAAAGTACATTAGGAAAGTACACTGAACCCAACATATAATGCCAAAGAAATAAAATACCTCTTAAATAGGAGAGTTCTTCCTTCAGGGAGAGGGCAATCCTTAGACTGTCAATAAATGACTTTATGTCGCAGTGCAGTACAGCAGTGACTGTACTCAGTAGAAATAATAAAGAGGAACCGCTCCTGCGGTCCTCGAGCCAACTAGATTGTGTTTCAAAGTAGAGGCTTTACACCAAGGTCCTGAAATAATAAAGAAACAGCTCCTGCGGTCTGTTAATAATCGTTGCGGTGCTCGCGGCTGCTGCTGGGCACCGTGATGTCCAGAAATTAAAAGAAACTGCTCCTGCGGTCTGTTAAAAATCGTTGCGGTGCTTGCGGCTGCTGCTGGGCACTGTGATGTCAAGTAATGTAAAGAAACCACTCCTGCGGTCCTGTTGTGAGCGTTGCGGTGCTCGCGGCAGCTGCCGGGTACCGAGAGGACAAGGAAGGGAAAGGAACCGCTCCTGTGGTCCTTTTCTGAGCGTTGCAGTGCTCGCGGCTGCTGCTAGACACCGAGTTGTTAGAAAATGGAAAGGAACCGCTCCTGCGGTCCTTTCGTGGCGTAGCGGTGCTTGCAGCAGCCGCCGGGCACCGTGACGAAGGAGTAAAGTGAACAGGAACCGCTCCTGCGGTCCGGGGCGTGGCGATGGTTCACGGCGACGGCTGATCACCGTAATTGCATCAAAGGGAAAGGAGCCGCTCCTGTGGTCCTTTTTGAGGGGGGAGCGATGCTCACGGCAACGTCAGTGTACCGGGAATCAAGTATTGCGGGTCTGCAAGTGGGAACAGCGGGAACAGAGTTTCTCGTACTTCTTAGATCCAGACTCGATGCTTCAGAGTCAAGCAACTCGATGTGGCTACAGGTGGTTCTTAAATAGGAATACCTCCCATCACATGGTATCTTCTTGGCCAATGAGGACGGAGAAAAATTAAAGTAAAGGGAAAGTGGGAATAAAAGGAAGAAGTGCATTTATACCGTTGTGTGAGGTTGGTAGGTACTCGGGTGGTAACATTACCTCCTCATCAAAGGCTGACTAACAGGCTGAGGTTTAGCAGGGTTGCGAGCATGAAACCTCCTTATTAAAAGAGGTGCATGAACATGCGTGGGAGGTTCCCAGGTTCTCTCTTCAGGTGGGTATCCCTTCCAATCCACCAAATAGAACAGTTTTCCTTTCTGTTTCCGTGAATCCACAATATGATTCACTTCATACTCTTCCTGATCGTTAACTAGCAAGGGAGGTGGAGGTATCAAGGGATGAGTAGAAGGAACAAAGGGTTTGAGAAGGGAAGTGTGAAACACAGGATGGATTCGGTATTCATCCGGTAGCTCTAGTTTCATGGCCACTGGATTGATAATCTGAACTATTTTAAATGGCCCTACAAAACGGGGTTGCAATTTCTTTGGACCCTCCAAACGGAGATTTTTTAAGGCTAACCAGACCTTATCTCCAGGGGCATAGCAAGGAGCCGGACGACGATGTTTGTCTGCTCTTAACTTCATTGTTTCTTTAGTTAGGCATAATTGTGTTTGGGCTATTTTCCATATCTCTTTCAGATTTGTGCAGAGGGATCCACTGCTGGGACCCTGAAGATGGGCTGCAGGGGTACTGTTCTGGGGTGGAAACCCATAGCACAAAAGAAAGACGACATGCCTAAAGCGGAGTGTGAGAAGCTGGCCTGGTATATGATGTCCGCTAATTAAAGTGGGCACCCTGCACCAGTCCAAACAACCCTTATGGTGATTTAAGAGGTCAAAGATAACCTCAGAAAGTTATCCAAGTGGTAGCTGTGGAGAGCAGCCTTCAGGCTTAGTCTTGAAGGAATGTTAAACAGCTTGTTTCACCAGAATGCAACCTTATTGTATTGGTTAAATGAAAGGAGAACCACACAGTAGTTATAAAAATATGTATTTATTATTATAACACACCTTAAATATGTCACAGTATCTGCTACATGCACATAAACATAAAGCACACAATACTGTAGCACAGGAACAATCGTAAGTAGCACTAATACACAGTGGGCTCCAGGGGGAGACCAAACCATATACTAAAATAGTGGTATAAGAACCACGACTCGAGTCAAGACAGTGTCTCGAGGTTGTAGAATCACTGGGACCCCAAGGAACCACCCAAGGTGAGTAAGGAGGGACCCCACGGAGGACGGGTACAGTATGAGAACACGACTGCGTGCTACGTACAATTCAATGGGAAAGTTGCGGTTACAGTTTCAGTTTTTAAGGACCCTTCCCAGTGGATTATGAAGAAACCCTTTAGAACATAGAAGGTTGGAGAGCCACCCCACCTGTGGATACTGAAGTACCAGAGTTACCTATCTCAGGGAAGCCGGGTGCATAGGGTCAAAGTGGCGTCAGAAACCGCTGTCATTCTCAATGGGAGCCTTCAAAGAAATGCCACTGCTGGAAAGAAGAAAAGTGTCCGGTGGAACCCACAGGTGGATTCTGGAAGGAACGAACCTGAAAGCAGAGGGGACAGAGTCTGGATCACTCAGGAGTGACCAGGGACTCGGTAGACGAATGCCCACCGATGTCGGGTGCTTCAGGTGTGAAGAGGGAGACCTTGAATCTGCAGCCACGGGGACCAGGAGATGTCGAGGATGACCAGGAGCCGGATACGTACTGACCCATAAAGGATGTCGAGTGCTGAGGGGTCGGTGTCCGGTGGGAGCACCAACAAGCCTTGGCAGCGGCAACCCACGAAGAAGGTCGAGGAAGGTCACGGTCTGGCCCAGCAAGGACTAGGAGACTCACCACAGCAAAGGGAGTCAGGGCAGGTGTCGTGTAGTTCCTATATATAACCTATACAGAATCTGCACGTTCGGATAACATGAACTGTGGGCTTGGTGGCAGACAGACTCTGAGCACCCCCACCGAAAATGTTAGCCTGTTTGCATTAGATAGCTCACAGTGCCACTAGTGCCTCCTCTTATCGGGGAGAGAATAGTTTCTGGCAACCTCAGAACATGACAACCCTGATCCCTCAGATCGTGGAAACAATATACTACTTTTCGCTCAGTCACTCGTGCTCACTTATTCAGTCTCAGAGAGTTACACAGAAGAAACAATAAGTATTTATTGCACAGTTGCTCTTCTAGTGTAAAATAGATGTGCTGCAACAATTGTGAGACAGTAGCAGATATATATAATCAGCAGTATGGTTAATACAAATGGATAGTACAGTTCTACCATCTTGCAATAATCATAAATGCATACATGGATATAAAATGCATGATAAAAGAAAGTGCGTACTCCTACGATGCCTGTCTAGATGTACCTAAGTGTATCTAGCATGTGAGTAGGTGTGAAGCCAAGAATCCCTCTAGGATTTGGTCGAACCCCATTACCTGAAGTGAGAGAGTGTGGGACCCCGTCCTGGTCTCGAGTTGGACACCCCGCGAAGGATGTGTTAGACCACTGTCAGCTGGAGCGTCTGCATGCAGGAGCCTCAGCGTCTCTGGTCAGTGTGTCGGCCTGGAAGTCTCGGTTCCCTCTGTCTAACACTAGCAAGATGTGTGGTATTTATGCAGAAAGTATCTAGGGTTCCTTTGTCCCTTGTTTCTTGTGTTAGCCATTGTTGGGTTTAAGGATGATGTATGGGATGAACCTTGTACGTAGATATTATGCAGGTGGAGTAGCCCCAGCCTGGTTTCCCAGAACCCTTATGAATATTCATTCATACTGTGTGAGTCTATTGATGAAGTTATAGGACACTATTGTTCAGGGAGAAACCCTCCTTCTGTGCCCAGGACTAGAACTAGGTAAAGGTTCAATCCTAAAAGGTCCGTTACTGTGTAGTAGAGGGGGGGAAATGTAGGTGAAGGTGTAAGATATTACCCGGGCCTATATTAGGGTACCTATATGAAACATAACACCCACTCCTCTTCCGAATAGTCAACAATGATAAAATGCCATCGAACTATTCTGTTTACAAGGTAAAAGCTCATAAAAATTATAAAAACATTTGTCGTAAAATCATTTAAAAACAGTTTTAAGAGGTGGAAAAAGATGAAGATAGAAAAATCTTTTACTTCGAAAATCAGTTTTTTGGAATTGATGCTTAAGCCGAAGCCCTAATTGAGTTTGCTTATATAAGTCGAACCATTACAAGCGTCAGAAGGCCATGCTTTTCCAGCGAAAGTGCCAATTCAAAGGAAATGTTCCAAATTTAGTCGAGTTTTGGAGAAAAAGAAAAACTGAATTCTTTCCCAGCACACAATGAGCCAATTATAGATTAAGTGTCCTGGCTGGGAGACGCAACATCGTCGTTGCTTGCTGCTGCGGGGGACGGTCCTTGTAACACCTTGCAGAGTACGTCGATGGAGCATAAATGATAATCAGAGCTGCCAATAGCTGGTGTAGAGGCAGCCGGTGCTGTTGTCGAAACCTGAGTGCTGGTGGAGGAGCTGATGCTCAATCCAGTTGTAAAAGGCACCTGCGGATACTCGAGGGATGCAGCCATTAATATAGGAATACGCTGGGGACATTGCCGGGCATGGGCCCTCAGAGGTTCCAGCCTGGTATTCAAGTCCGCAGGCGTGTCCGTTGCAAGTGTCAGACAGAGATCCAACATGCATTCTTCATCTCAAAACAGGCATCGGTGAACAGGTAAGATGCAGTCCATCCAGACTGGTGTAAACAATAGGAACCAAGAGGCACTCAGTTCCCGTAGGCGAGGTGTGCCCAGATGCTGTACCATGCGCTCACGGTATTTGCGCTCCAAAAACGCTTCCCAATACGGAGTGTATAAAATTTGGAATAACTCCGAGGATTGTCTGAAAGGTGCTTAGAAATCCTGACCCTATGGTCTTAAATAGGTGTACAATACCACTCGTATCAGACATGTTAAAGATACGACCCACCATTTCTGCGAAATGAAAGGGGCAGTTTGTACGTATAAGTGCCTGTATCTCAGTCGAAGTCCTTGCGATTTGAAGATCAAAGGTCTCTCGAGCGGAGGTTAAGGGTACGGTTTGTTGTAAAAGCATGGCTTTCAGTCTGCTCAAAGTATCAAACTGTATAAAGGAAACATTCAACGAAGGCCATAACTGCACCTTCCTGACTGTATTTATTGGGGTAAACAATACTTGTATACAGCAAGTAACCCTGGAGTTCACAGTGACCAGATAGGCAATGCCCGGAAGCATCCCACAGCAACCTTGATCGTTCAGCATCAAGTAACTCCCATTCGAGAGCAGCTCGAATACCGGTGTAATCATGGCTGCTGGAGTCCCTTTCATGTGGCAGGACAAGTTCGCCACTGAGCCATTACAAGCCCCGTGCAGGGAAATATCCTGGCACATGAGAGAACCGCTCAAAGCGTTCTTGCAATTTGTACCGCTTAGAAACACTTCTCGATCCCCACTCCGGCATCGAAATCTGTATGGTAACTCCCAAGATTCCTTAATGTATTCCTTACCCATTTTCTCATATTTGCCTGCCTGCCTCTGCTCAAGGCAGTATTGAAACTGAAAGGTAGTGACCGGTAGCGTTATATGGCCATGGACTAGCCATTCCATTGATGGTGATTCTGCTACCGTAAATGGTAATCTATCCAGCTTTTCAATGCGCAACATTGTATATTTAGCTCCCCTTTGTGCCATTTCTACCTGTTTATCTGTTAGATTGTATTCAGAAAACAGAGACGTACTGTTGATAAAACACCAAGGCACATAGCCTTCACGCAAAGATTGCAGTGTCCAGCTTAACGACATAATAGAACGTAACTGAGATTGCCTGTGTTGTAACATGGCCAAATCTTGTTCCAGTATGTCTATTGCAGAAGATACAATGTTACCCAAGGAATATATCCTGGAGGTTAAAGTTGTTAACCCATTATCCACTACTGCTAATGCCTTTTCTAAGTTAATACTGTCTATTTCCCTTATCCTCTCTGCGGCCTCTTGTTGGGATATTTTCCAGTTTTCATTATAGGCAGCATAAATGCCAGCATATATGAAACGTTTCTGACGGGGTTTCCTGGGACCTAATAAAAAATCCCTAAGATCCATGTCTTGTGTGAGTAAGGATAAGTGTTGTTTTACTTCTGTGAGTGTTGAGGTCTCTAGCCAATCAAGGCACAATTTCCCAACACTGTAGGACGTCACTACCCCTGGATGTTCTCTTTGTACATAGCGTGGGTCTGGCCTGTGGATTTTAAACCCTTCGGTTATACCCCAGAATCTCTTCTGACATGTGTTCGTGTCTATGGGCCAAACCACCAATTTTTCCCAATCAGGGTCTGTCCTATTGTAATGTAAAATGCCATCCACTGTTGCCCCTTCTTGTGAAGTTGAATTTTGCCACCCCTCCATCCGTGATGGTGTTGGAAACCGAGGTGTGTTCAGGTCCTTGTTTTTGGCTAGGCCAAGACAGGATGTCTGTTGCACAGTGTCATTTAGGAATATCATCTGCTGTGGAATGAGGCATGCTCTAAATAGCGCTTCTGTTCACTGGACTTGCCAGTCCCTAGAACCCCAGACTGATTTTAAGTCTATTGTGTCCTTCCATAGGTCAAAACCCTGTTCAGACAATTGGGTGATAAAGGAAGCAGAGTATATCTGTTTGGTGTTTGTTAACATAAGTTTCAGTGCCGATGTCGGTGTAACCTTATAATAATATGAGATCGGGTCAGTGGTGTTAAACCCTGAAAAATATGAAAATTTCTGTGCAAATGTTTGCGAACTACCTTTAGGTGGTGTAGGGCAATGTTCCCATTGGTGGTACTCAAAAACATTTCTAGATTATATAGATTTGTGTAGGAAATGATGACCATAATGCTGATAACAGTACAATGTGTCATAGTCTGAAGTACCTTCTAACATTTCATTGTTCGGAAATGTGGCAGTTTTCTCTAAGTCAGACAACATGTTATTAACAGTTTCAGAGTCCCAATCATTAGAAAATGTACTGGAGGTAATGATATCACTTAATGAAATTTTAAATACATGAGAAATTTTTAAAAGTTCAGTAGGACCGAATATTTCGAAATCAACCTTGTCCCAAACTATACCATCCAGTATAGGAACTGCTGTAATGTTCACTGATGACAAGTCTCTCTACTCACGATGGGACGATTGATGTGACTTCAGAATTAAATTAACTTTTTGTGTTGCGGAGCTTTGTTGACGATATCGTCCATTAATAAGCATGCTAAAAGTTATAACTAAGCCTAGCCAGAAAAGAAAAAATAGTATCCCAGTAATTACCCATAGTTCTACCCAAGGCGATACCAGGTAAGTCTTTCTGAGAAAGTTCAGAAAGTCTTTAGCTTGCTGTTTGCGTGATTTTTGGGCTGGCGTCGTTTCAGGTTCACTTGGATCCAAAGAAAACGTATCAAAGTTCATGAAGTAGCCAGAGGCAGTTCGATCAATTGTAGGAATTGCATCGGGATTTGTTGAAATCGCATCTTGCTCTTGTCGAGGCATGTTCACGTAGACGTCTGTATTTGGTCTAATTGCAACTTGTGTGTTACTTTGAATTGAATTTTGAAGATGAACTTCTGGTGCAAGGGGAACGAGTTCCATAGCATTGTTGCTTAGTCCTTCATTCCGTACAGGAGGCTCTTCAAACGTGATGAGTCTTTCTGTTTGAACTTCTTGGATGGTAGCTAGAGGAGGGCGTCTGCTACTGTGGAGTCCACGAGGCCTACTGTTCAGTATCGGCCACATAGTGTGGTTTGATTAAGTCGATTGAGACAAATCTTTTCTCCTTTTTTCCGGCAAGAGGCTGCAAAAGTACAGTTCTTGTTCCTTGAACTGCTAAGACAGGTACAGGCTTTCTGTATGATGGTCCAAATTCTTTTTTGTCCGCTATTTTTTCTCTGACTAGATCCCTGACCTTTGGGATCCAGACAGGTCTTGCCGTGTTTGCCTTGACTTCCCCAGTGGCGGTCTGTTTCTGGAGGACGTTACTTTGTTGTGTCCTGGATTTATTTAGATCCTGTAAAACAGCCAAACGATCATGGATATCAAATGGTTTCTCATCCGCCACTGTGCCGTCACAATCAAGATCAGGTACCCACATTCTTGTCCCAAATAGGACCTCGTAAGGAGTGACACCCCCTAGAGAACTTCTTGGCTGGTTATTGTGTGCTCGCTGTACCCCATATATGTGGTTGACCCAACTACCGCCCTTGCCTAATACCCTAGCTGTTAAAGATTGCTTTAGGTCCCGGTTCTTCCTCTCCACAACCGAATTTCCCTCAGGATGGTACGGAGAGGAGTACCGCAATGCTACGCCCATACTTTCCATGGCCTCTTTGTAAGCCCAAGAGATAAACGCCGGGCCACGGTCAGAATGTAACGTGCCAACTGCATATGTCCCGATAAAGACTCACAAATCTTTTATAACAGTTCGAGCGTCAGCCGAGCGCTGAGGCCAAACCCATAGGAATCTTGAGCATGAATCCACTGCAACCATGATATATTTGTAAGCCCCGTCTGATTGTAAGGGGCCGCAGTGGTCCAGATACACAAAAGCGAGTGGTCTGTCTGATATCAGCAATGGTGTCTGCGCTGGACGTGTTATGGTGGAGCCTTTCATCTGCTGACAGATGTCACATTTCAAGATGAAATCTTTAGTTTGTTTTGTTAGACCTGGCCACCAGTACCGCTGTTTCAACAATGAAATAGTTGCTGTAACGCCTGTATGCGCAGAGTCCAAACCCTCGTGTGCTGTTAGAATTAAACCTTACCTACGATCCATATTTGGTATTACTCTATCCCCCACTCCCGGAATCTGAGCATATGGAATGTTGTTCGCATCTAACTTGTAGGAGTACTTGAGTGGAAATTTCTTTGGTACTGCTCCGCTGTTTTTGCTTGAAGCAATTACAGCAACCATAATCTCACCGTCTATCCTCGTTTTTGAACAAGTGATTGCAGCTACGGAAGCCGTTCGTACAGCCCCTTTGCGGCTTCGTCAGCCAATGAATTCCCTTCAACGTGAACGCCATCACACTGATGACTCAGTGTATGAATCACGTGAGCCCTCGGTAGTTCGTTCTGCAACTCAACTACCTGTTCCCATAGCATTTTATGCTTAATTATGCCACCTTTTGCGTCTTTGAACCCGTTTTGTTCCCAATTATGTAAATATTCATTGTATGATTGTACACAGTAAAAGGAATCACACACTAAAAGTGTGGGGAATTCGTGATCCGTATTCACCAGTGTTAGTATTAGTGCCTTTAACTCTGCCAACTGAGCCGTGCAGTCTCCCAGAGATTGCGTTTTGGTGTAACTTGGATAGAATTTTCCATCCCGCATGCGACCTTTAACGATTGCACATGCTGCGCTGTATTGTTGCTTACTCCCTATGGCCGGTTGAGCAGATCCGTCAGTGTAAATAATGTATTCATACTGATCCAGAGGCAAGATTTCATTCGGAAGAGGATATTCTTGTTCGTATTGCAGGAATGCTTCTGTTTTTAGACTTGGATCAAATCTGTATTCAACATCCGTTGCAGTAAGAGAATTAGCCCATTGTATCCATCTCAGATGTAAGGCTTTTGCATTTGGAATGCTGGCCTTTGTAACAGCTTCTAAAGCCAGTACTGGGGTCACGACTATAATGCGTTTTTCCTGGGCCAGGGCTCTTTCTCTTGCTACAGCGGTCTGAACTGCTGTCAGGATTTTTCCTGTTGAAGTGAAACGCATTTCTGCGTTTGTGTACAGGTGTGATTTGTAAGCGATTGGTACTGTCTCACCTTCATTGAAGGTTAAGTAGGTGTACCCACATTGACCCGCTATTACACGGATCACTAGGTTGCGTACGTTTACTCTTGTCTGAAAGTGTTTTGAAGCTATCATGTCTTCTTGTAGTGAACGTAGGATGTTTGTGTGTTCCTGTGTCTATTGTCTAACTGAAAAGTCAGGTTTTATTAGGTCATAGAAAGGTTTTACTCTTTCTGCGTCATCCAAAATATATGTTCTGCCGAAATTTAGGAATACCAGTATTGATTGTAAATTTTTTTATGATTTTGGAGGTTGGAGCAGCGCACACTTTTCTAAAAAGTTAGCTGCCAGACTTTTTCCTTCACTTGAAAGCTCATATCCTAAAAACAGGACATTGAGGTGGGCAATTTTAGATTTTTTAAAATTAAATTTGTAGCCCTCAGAGGCGAATCCCATATTTATGGTGCTCACCCTGGTCAAGTGCCTTTTTAAGTCATCGTCCGTCAGATAAATATCATCCACATAGGACAATGCTTCCTCATCAAAATTTTGGAGTAACTTAGTTACTCTCGCTGAAAATACCCCTGGGCTATTCTTATATCCTTGAGGGAGACGAAAAAATTGTCGCTGGGACCCCAACGCTGAGAATGCGGTCAAATACTTGCTTTCAGGAGCTATATTTTGGCAGAAAAATCCATTTGAGATATCAAGTGTAGTTTTGTATTTCTTCCGCACAATGTTATTCATTAATGCGGCACAGTGTGCATTTTGGACAGCGAACGTCTTAGTGCAAGTGTTTCAATGTCTGTAATCTAAAACTAGACGATATGAGTTGTCCGGTTTTGATACGGGAAACAAAGGATTGTTCATTGGTGAGGTGCATGTTTCAATCACCCCTTGGTATTCAAGTTGATCTAAGATCTCCCTGACCTGTTTTTTAGCTTATTGCTTTATTGGATATTGTCTCTGCATTTGGTGAAACTTTTAACGGGATCACGTGGTGGGTTGAATCTTCATCCCAACCGGCATGATTTTTGTACAATGCTGGAGCTAGGGCAACTGCCCACTCCTGTGCATATGCACGTTTAAGATGAATGGGAATGTGGTCGGAAAATGCTGGAAAAATTACCGTTTCTCCCCTAGGGCACTCCATAACGAATGTTGGCGGCCAATCTTGTTCAGCTAATAGAATGTCATAACCAGATGATAGGTTTTCCCAAAAGAGACCTTTAACTTTCCTGGGCTTGTCCCCCTCCATTTGGAGTGTTATTTCGTGTAACTTATTTGGGACGCTCACCCTTGTATCTGGTGTTTCCACCGTGATGTAATCATTCAAGTCAGCTGTCACCAGAAATACCATCAGGTTCTGGCGAGCTATTGTTACTTCTGCCGCGCTGTCTAGCATCGTCTGAGTCCATTCCCCGTTCAGAAGTTGTGTCCTCAGAATTCTGGTCATGTCTGATCTTTAGACCTGCAACTTTCTTCTTTTTAAACTGAGGTTTTGATTTTGGCTTTTCTTCTTTTTTGGAAGGATAGTCTTGAGCGTGCTGCTTGTCTCTGGACTTTGTACGCTCTTCTTTGTGTTCTGACCGTCCTTCTCTCTCGGAGTTTTTTGTCGAGCCCTGAAAGGAACGAGAGGAACGTGTATCAGTATCCTGATACCTGTCAGGTTTCCTAATATTATCCCTATTCCTGAGGTTATACCTCTTTTCGGAGGGCTCCTGTGGTGGAGATCTACCTCGGGATTGAGATCTGTTTCCTTTAAATTTCTTTATTTTTTTATTATCCCACTTCTTTTTAGAAGAAGCAGGTGTCTGCTTGGTAGTGTCCTTTTCAGAACTGCCCATCAGTTGTGGTTTTAAAGCTTTTCCACCTAAACTGTCTCTGCCTAATTCTGCATATGCAGTTTCAATTATTTTAGGTAGTTCGTGTTGTTGATCTAACGGACTGAACTCCCTTAGGTGTTGGCGGATAGACACTGAAGCGGCTTCCCCTTTAATATTAGCTAGTATTATGGCTGATACCTGGTCATAGTTACCTAGTAACTTCATCCCTAAGTTTAGGGCAGGCTCTGGTCCGTACTCGTTTTGTTTTTGTCTCAATACATCAGGTACTACTGCTAATGACGGGATACCATGAGTTCTGGTATAAATGGCAGCAAAGACTGTACCCCAAGTGGTACAATCCTCTAATTGTGGTGTTATCCCCATGGGCAAGCAGATTGTTAGCATTCTGTGTTTTTCATACGGGGTAGTATTCGGGAATACTGCCTCTAGCTGCGTTATTTTCGGAGCTACCCAGAATGGTATTTGTTCACGTTTCGTGGGCATTTTGCCCATTACTGCGTGTAATGTTTGTGGAGTGATTTTAGTTGCTGTACCCTGAGACTGAGTACCATTTGCTGCAACTGTTGCTGGTTGGACTGTGAAAGTCCTCATGACAAGTTGTGTCAAATTTCTGTAGATTTTAATCAAATCCTTGTGTTGTCTGAGTAAGTCTGCCTGTGGCATTGTGTCAATGTCAGGATGCGGTGTGTAAGCCGGTAATATCGGCAATGTTGCCCCCTCTCCTCCGAGCGGGCCTAATCTTACAATATTTCTTATGTGCGGTAGGGCACCTTTAAACCAGTATAAGTGTTCCTGGTACGTGAGTGGAACCTCTATGTCCTCGAACGGACCATATTCCACTGGTGCATCTCCTTCTGTATAGTAGTGAAATATCTGTGTTCTTGCATTTGCTGCTGGGAATGTAACCCACGAATAAAATACCTCTGTTTTGTTAGATTCGTGTGCCTCAATCACGAAGACTACTAAGCCACCCCTAGCTTGTAAACCATTGTCTAACAGTTTCAGGGTGATTGTACGTCTGAATTGCGTTTAAATCTTCGTCTCCGTCTTAGATGTGTAGATTGACTACTTGGTCATCTCCTGTCTCAGTCATTTTTGTAAAGAAGAAGTTTGTTCAAGGGAACTAAGATAAGGTGTTATGCACAATTTTAGGAACACTGTGTCCTTCAAGCTTGATTAACCAACAGCTAATAAATAGGATTTTTAGCCTACTCAGCTGTGGCGGAGTTTGTGCCCACCCACTCCAGACGTCTCTGGCATTTTGTGAGTAGGGGTCTCTGAGAATTAGCACGACTGAAATACTCAGATTCTACTGTTAAATAAGTACCCAACCAACGTTGGCAGCGCCATGTCGTGTAGTTCCTATATATAACCTATACAGAATCTGCGCGTTCGGATAACATGAACTGTGGGCTTGGTGGAAGGCAGACTCTGAACAACCCCACCGAAAATGTTAGCCTGTTTGCATTAGCTAGCTCTTCTTATCGGGGAGAGAATAGTTTCTGGCAACCTCAGAACATGACAACCCTGATCCCTCAGATCGTGGAAACAATATACTACTTTTCGCTCAGTCACTCGTGCTCACTTATTCGGTCTCAGAGAGTTACACAGAAGAAACAGTCGGGCGTGTTACCATAAGTATTTATTGTACAGTTGTTCTTCTAGTGTAAAATAGATGTGCTGCAATCATTGTGAGATAGTAGCAGATATATATAATCAGCAGTATAGTGAATACAAATGGATAGTACAGTTCTACCATTTTGCAATAATCATAAATGCATACATGGATATAAAATGAATGATAAAAGAAAGCTCGTACTCCTACGATGCCTGTCTAGATGTACCTAAGTGTACCTAGCATGTGAGTAGGTGTGAAGCCAAGAATCCCTCTAGGATTTGGTCGAACCCCATTACCTGAAGTGAGAGAGTGTGGGACCCCGTCCTGGTCTCGAGTTGGACACCCCGCGAGGGATGTGTTAGACCACTGTCAGCTGGAGCGTCTGCATGCAGGAGCCTCAGCGTCTCTGGTCAGTGTGTCGGCCTGGAAGTCTCGGCAAGATGTGTGGTATTTATGCAGAAAGTATCTAGGGTTCCTTTGTCCCTTGTTTCTTGTGTTAGCCATTGTTGGGTTTAAGGATGACGTATGGGATGAACCTTGTACGTAGATATTATGCAGGTGGTGTAGCCCCAGTCTGGTTTCCCAGAACCGATATGAATATTCATTCATACTGTGTGAGTCTATTGATGAAGTTATAGGACACTATTGTTCAGGGAGAAATCCTCCTTCTGTGCCCAGGACTAGAACTAGGTAAAGGTTCAATCCTAAAAGGTCCGTTACTGTGTAGTACAGGGGGGGAATGTAGGTGAAGGTGTAAGATATTACCCAGGCCTATATTAGGGTACCTATATGGAGCAACCAGAGGAGCCCAAGAAAATCAGTGTTGTCCCTCAAATGGACCCACAGGCCAAAGGCACAGAAGTCGCAAGGGGACCTCTAGCAGTTTCACAAAACAACAGCTTGCAGGGCACAGTGCGAGGAGGCCAAAGTCATTTGTATGAAATGTGCGCAGAGGTTGGGGCTATCGATAGCCTAATGCACTTAGTTGGGGAATGCGAACAAGCATATGCACTTGCAAATGTATGCGGTGCACAGAGGTTCAAGTTATGGGGTCCCCATGAGGGATACTGGCCTCAAACTCGGTGAGAGGGCAGCACAACCTCAAAGAACATAAGAACCCACCTCCTGTCTTGCTGGAGCCTTCAGAGTCTGCAAAAGCTCAGGATCAGCAGACCAGTCAGTTGCGTTACGATACCTGCAAATGCAGGGGAGTGGCTCCTTCACCCCAAGAGAGATACTTCAGTTGTCCTTGATGCTCCACGGGTCCTACATGGAGCCTGTATGGCGCACAGGCACAGACGATGCTTTGGACAGAGAGGGAGACGAAGTCGGGCCCAGTCAAAGTCCAGCGAAGTCCAGACTGTCCAGACGGTCGAAGGTCAGTGGTTTCTTGATCAGAATCTTGTCCATGTCGAATCTAGGGTCCTACAGCCAGGTAAGCCCTTTTGTACCCACGGGAGAGGGTTGGACAGATTCAGGCGACCCTCCCAGGGGAGGGTCAGGACAGTGGGGAGGATACTCCCCTGTCCTTTGTCCAGTTTTGCGCCAGAGCATGAGCCAACAGCTCCCAGGACTGGTTTGAACTGGACTATGCACACGGACACCAAGTGTGCCCCAGATACAGACTTTAAGGCACCAAAGGCAAAAGCAGGTACAGGATAGAGTCGCTAGCCCGGAACACTGCAACAGGTTCATGACCTTTTTTTTAGATAAAGTGAAGGACATCCTTACTGATATGGACATCACCCTCACCTGCCAGATCCCTTTGGGTATGGATGATGTACAATATGACGGTAGGGAGCCCCTCGCCTCCTTTCCAAGGCTAGACCATGACTCCCTGTCCCACATTGCGGCTCAAATTAAATCAGGCTCACCGGCGGACCCATGCCCAACAAGGATATTTAAAATGGCCTTACCAATAATTGAGGCAGAGATCCTCGCTCTGATGTATCAATCACTGGAAAAGTGCAGTGCTCTCAGTAATTTCAAGGAAGCCAGAGTAACACCCCTATTGAAAAAGGCGGGGGCAGACGTTAACAACCTAAAACATTATAGACCCATATCCCAACTTCCTTTTTTGGCCAAAATACTGGAACTACACGTCCTTAAAACCCTGTCCCTTTTTATCCAGAAACATCAGCTACTCGAGGATCGACAGGCAGGATTTAGGGCCCACCACAGCACAGAGCTGGTGATGCTATCGGTGTTGGATGAACTCAGGCACACGGCCGACAGCAAGAAGCCGTGTGCCCTGATTCTACTAGACCTCACGGCGCGTTCGACACAGTCAACCACCGCAAACTCCTGACACGAATCAGGGACATGGGCATTAGCGGGATGGCCTACCAATGGATCGCCTCCTTCCTGACAGCCCGGACTCAAAGGATCCAGATGGGTGACTGCGTCTCCAATAAAGGGACATTAACATGTGGAGTCCCTCAAGGGTCCGCACTATCCCCACCTTTGTTCAATATCTATCTCAGACCATTGGTGGAGGCCCTAGCCCGCAATGACTGCCAGGTATTCAACTAAGCCGATGACACTCAATTAATTCTTCAAATTAACAATACGCCTCAAGCCCACCTACGCGTGCAAAAAATCCTTAGATATGTGGTCAACTGGATGACAGCTAATTCACTCAAAGCTAATCCGGACAAAACTGAGGTCCTAGCCATCACCACAGGAAGCACCCCGTGGTCTGACCTCTTTTGGCCACCGGAGCTAGGGGCCACACCCACTCCAGCCCCAGTCATTAAAAGCCTAGGCATTAAAGTAGACGACAAACTCACATTGTCTAACCAAGTGTCTTCCGTGGTTGGGACCTGCGTAGGCTTGCTGAGACAGCTGAGGAAATTATCACCGCTCCTCTTTTTCTCTACCCTGCGGACGGTGATGACCGCATTGATCGTGTCCCGCCTAGACTATGGCAATGCGCTATACATTGGATTACCCGAAAAGCTACTAGGCAAGCTGCAGGTAGCAATGAATGATGCAGCTAGCTTGATCTTCAAGCTCCCTAGACGGGCACGGGCCACACCTCTGTTGCAACAGCTTCACTGGCTCCCTGTCAAGCAGCGAGACAGGTTTAAAGGTCTCTGCATCGCCCATAAAGCACTTTAAGGACAGGCTCCAGTTTACATCAAGGAGCGTCTGGAGAGTTACGTCCCCGGACGTACCCTCCGGTCATCAGAGGCAGGCCGGCTGGCCTGTCCACGTTTCAATACAACGACCAAAGGAGGGCGAGCATTCTCGGTTCTGATCCCACAGCTGTGGAATAAGCTGCCAGGATACCTTCGTAAGGAAAAATCCCTTCTCCCTTTCAGGAAACAATTGAAGACCCTCCTCTTCACAGAAGCCTGGGCATAATCACATGCATCGACGGAAGACCATTAGTCACTCACTGGGGTGGGCAATAATTACTCTCTCTTTAGCGCTTAGAGACCTGCCAGTGATCATGCGCTCTACAAATCTCAATTAACAATAACAATAAATCCTGTTTGGGAGGTGGTCACACCTCCCTGTGACAGGATGCCTATTGTCCTGCCTTCCCCTGCTCGAGCTTGGCTCAGCGGCAGGAGGGCAGAAATGTGTCTCTGGTCGGCAGCAACCATTTTGTGCTGCCCGTTTCGAGAAGGCTGGTACCGGGAAGACCAGTGACTCCACGAAGCTTGCTTCGAAAAGGTGGAATCATACCTCCCACACCAGTTACCGGTGTGGAGGTATGATTTCAAGGTGTTTGACACCAAACACGAAATGTTTTGTTGCAGCCATTTTCGAGATAGCATTTTACGCAAGCATATAAGCTCAACTACCTATATCTCTAGCTGCGTCACCGACAACCCGGGAGAATGGTCTCCGAAGGCTGCAGAGGGGCTCTGCTCATGCAGGGGCACCCTCTCACGTAAAACCCAGCACCCTGCCTTCAGGATTGTCAAGGCCTGCTAGAGGGGTGACTGATAGATTTTAAATGTAGTGACCTATAGATATAGTAAACCTATATCTAAAGTAAGTGGTGCAAGCACCAGCTTGCACAGGCTTCAATGGCAGGCCTGTAGTTCTATTTTGCATGGCCTCTCATGGGTGGCATAATACATGCTTCAGCCCATGGGAGGCCTCTGGGGCACCTATGCCCTGGGTACATGTGTACCATATACAAGGGACTGACAAGGGTACCCCAGTATCCAATCTGGAGTGTACCTAAGTACATGCATACATTTTAAGGAGAAAGCAGATAGACTGGGGTCCTGATTAGCAGGATCCCAGTCAGACTAGTCAAAAACAGTGTAACATCAAGCAAAAAGTGGGGGTAACCATAACAAGCAGATCCTACTTTCCTACACAACCCCCCCCAAACGTAAGGAGAAGAGACTAACCTTGCCCAGTTGAGTCTTCATTTTCTAAGTAGAAATATCTGGGGAGTCCATCTGCATTTGCATGGTTACTCCCAGGTCTATGTTCCACTGTATAGTCCATCCCCGGTAGGGAAATGGACCACCTCAAAAGTTTGGTGTTTTCACCCTTCATCTGTTTTAGCCATAAGAGGGGCTTATGGTCTGTCTGAACAATGAAGTGAGTGCCAAACAAGTATGGCCTCAGCTTCTTCAGAGCCCAAACCACAGCAAAGGCTTCCCTCTCAATGGCTGACCAACGTTTCTCTCTGGGGGTCAACCTTCTGCTAATAAAAGCTACTGGTTGATCCTGACCCTCTGCATTAAGTTGTGACAACACAGCCCCTACCCCCAACTCAGATGCATCTGTTTGGACAATGAATTGTTTGGAATAGTCAGGACTTTGCAGAATGGGAGCAGTGCACATGGCCTGCTTGAGATCATCAAATGCCTTCCGACAGCTAACTGTCCACTGAACTTTCTTGGGCATTCTTTTTGAAGTAAGATCATTCAAGGGAGTCACCAGGGGTCTCCAACCTTTTCTGTGACAGGAGCTACTTATGTTCAAAGAAAATCATCCCGAGCTACTGATAACATTAGTAATGTAATAGTGACATATCACACAAGATTGCATTAGTAGCCACCAGATGTGAGACTGCTAGCAGTGATCATCTCGGTGCATCAGATAGGATGCCAACAGTACCGTAATAAAAATGCTTTGTCAGTTTGGACTGCACCCCCTCGGTAATATATAGCAACAGCAATGCCCCTTCCCCTGCATGCCCCTGGTGCCAAGGTAATAACTTTAGTAATAAGTCCCCCCAGTGCCACAGTATTTATCATTCAAAGATCAGATTTAAATATATTTTTAAAATATTTTAGATATTCTTCGAACATCAGCTTACGAATTCTAAAAATACACACTTTTTCGTTTTGAATACACACTTTCAATTTCAGTCTATATATTAATTCAACCAAGCAAAAGCTTCTAATTAAGTAGGCTGGCCTGCACACAGGAGAGCTACTTACAAGTAGCTGGAGAGCTACCAGGAGCTACTGGTTGGAGACACCGACCCATATCCCTTCACAAATCTTCTGTAGTACCCAGTCAGGCCCAAGAAAGCTCTGACCTGAGTCTGGGTAGTGGGAGCAACCCAGTCCATTATGGTCTGGATTTTGCTCTGCAATGGTTTAACCTGGCCTCCACCCACAAGGTGGCCCAGGTACACAACCTTACTCTGCCCTATCTGTATCTTGGTGGCCTTGATAGTGAGACCTGCTTTCTGCAGAACCTCCAAAACATTCTTCAGGTAGACCAGGTGATCCTCCCAGGTGGAGCTAAAGACAGCTATATTATCAAGATATACTGCACTATAGGCTTCCAGGCCTGTAGGAACTTTGTTCACCTGCCTTTGGAATGTGGCAGGTGCATTTTTCAAACCAAAGGGCATTACAATAAATTGATAATGCCCACTAGGGGTTGAAAATGCTGTTTTGGGTTTGGCATCCTCAACTAGTCTGATTTGCCAATATCCAGCAGTGAGGTCAAATGTGCTCAAGAACTTGGCTGAGGCCAAAGTGTCAATGAGTTCATCTGCCCTTGGAATAGGATGAGCATCAGTCCTAGTGACTACATTGAGCCCCCTGTAGTCCACACAAAACCTCATTTCTCTCTTACCACCCTGAGTATGAGGTTTGGGTACCAGGACCACTGGACTAGCCCAAGGGGTAACTGAGGGTTCAATCACTCCCAATTCCAGCATCTTTTGGACCTCAGTCCTGATGCAATCTCTGACATGGTCAGGCTGCCTGTAAATCTTATTTTTAACAGGTAGGCTCTCACCTGTGTCCACTTCATGGGTACACCAGGTGGTCTGACTAGGAGTCAAAGAAAACCTATGCCTATATTGATTGAGGACCTTCCTGCAATCAATCTGCTGTTGCTCAGTGAGGGTCCCTGCCAAAGCTACACCCTCAAATGAGCCATCATCAGGGTTCTGTGAGAGGAGGTCAGGGAGTGGGTCACTCTCTTCCTCCTGTCCCTCATCAGTAGCCATGAGCAAGCCCATGTCTGCCCTGTCCACATAGAGTTTGAGCCTGTTTACATGGAGCACCCTATGGCTGATCCTGGGAGTTCCAAGGTCCACCAAGTAGGTGACCTCTCCCTTCTGCTCAAGTATAGTATGGGGTCCACTCCACTTGTCTTGGAGGGCTGCTGGGGACACAGGCTCCAAAACCCATACTTTCTGTCCTGGCTGATAAACAGTCAGTGCAGCTTTTTGCAATTCTTGACTTGCCTCAATGTTTTTACTGGCCTTCTTCATGTACTCAGCCATCCTGGAGCAGAGACCAAGTACATAGTCCACAATGTCTTGCTTAGGAGATTTGAGAGGTTACTCCCATCCCTCCTTCACTAAACACAAGGGAACCCTAACTGGATGCCCAAACAGAAGTTCAAAAGGGCTGTAGCCAACCCCCTTCTGTGGGACCTCTCTGAAGGCAAAGAGAAGGCAGGGCAACAGGACATCCCATTTTCGCCTAAGCCTTTCTGGGAGGACCATGATCATGCCCTTGAGGGTTTTGTTGAATATCTCAACTAACCCATTGCATTGTGGGTGATAGGGTGTGGTGAACTTGTGGTTCACTCCACACTCCTTCCACATAGCAGTAATATAACTTGACATGAAGTTTGTACCTTTGTCAGTTAAGACCTCCTTAGGGAAACCCACTCTGGAAAAAATTCCCAGGAGGGCCCTGGCCACCACAGGAGCTGTGGTGGTTCTAAGGCGTATTGCTTCTGGATACCTAGTGGCATGGTCCACCACCACTAGTATGTAACTGTGCCCAGATGCAGTAGGAGGGTTCATGGGACCAATGATGTCAATACCAACCCTCTCAAAGGGAACCCCCACCACAGGTATTGGTATGAGGGGGGCCTTTGTGGCACCACCTGACTTACCACTGGCTTGACAGGTGGCACAGGAACGACAAAACTCCTTGGTGTCCTCTGACATGTGAGGCCAGTGAAAGTGAGGGACAAGCCTGTCCCAAGTCTTACTTTGGCCTAAGTGTCCTGCCAAGGTAATGTCATGTGCCAAGGTGAGTAGGAAGCCCCTAAACTTCAGAGGTATGACCAACCTCCTGGTGGCACCAGGCTTGGGGTTTCTACCCTCTGAGTAAAGGAGTTCCTCATCCCAAAAGATCCTGTGGGATCCACTGACACTCCCAGCAGCCTCAGCAGCAGCTTGCTGTCTGAGGGGTTCAAGAGAGGGGCAGGTGTGCTGCTCCTGACTCAGATCTGCCCTGGAAGGGCCCCCTATCCCCAAGAACTCAACCTGATCAGGTTCCAGTTCATCTGAGACAGTTCCTTCACAGGGACTGAGATCATCTCCCTCAAGAGACTGATCCTCTCTCTGAGCCTGGGGGAAGACACAGCCTTACCCCTCCTGCTCCTCCTCTTGGAAGGCACCTGGTCCATTCTTTCAGAATCCAGGGCCTGTTCAGTAGAAGTCAGTTTGGCCTGTGACCTGGTCACAGCAAGCACATCTGCAGAGATGCCCAGAATTGCTGCATGAGTCCTAAGTTCCACCTCAGCCCAGGCTGAGGTCTCCAAATCATTGCCCAACAAGCATTCCACTGGAAGATCTGAGCTAACCATATTTTTCTTTGGGCCAGTTACCCCTCCCCAGCTGAAATTAACAACTGCCAAGGAATGGTCAGTCCTGACATTGTTAGCATTGGTCACTTGGTACATCTCACCAAGTATGATCTGGTCAGGGCCCACAAGATCTTTTGTCACCATAGTGACACTTGCACCTGTGTCCCTGTATGCCATGGCCTCCTTACCATTAATCAAAGGATGTTGCCTGTATTTGCCCAGGTTACTGGGACTGACAAATAAGGTGGCAATATCCATGCCACCTTCACAGACAAGAACAGCCTAAGCTGGAGTTCTGACTATGCCAGAAATCAGCTCAGAGCCCAAGGTTTACCCTACTAATCTCTTGTTCCCTGTGCCACCACTTGAAACTGTACTAGGGGGAGCAGTTGCCTTAGGGGCAGTGGTGTTTGGAGTTGAATCCTTGCCTTTGGACAATTGGCATCTTTTGTCCAATGGGTCTTTTCTTTACATAAGTAACACCAAGGTTTATTTTTGCCTTTTCCTTTGTTGGACTGTGACACCCCCCAGATGAAGGTTTTTGGGGCCCTGATGAAGACTTTTGATCTTTACCCTTGTCCCCACCCTTATCTGACGTTTTAGCATCTTGCTTCTTTTGGTCACCACCAGTGTTCTGGTTTTTCTGCTTCACCCTGGTTCTGACCTACTTATCTGCCTTCTTTCCCAATTCTTGGGGAAAAGTCAGATCAGAGTCAACCAGGTATTGATGCAACAACTGATTTTGGCAATTATTAAGGATAAGCTCCCTCATAATCAAATTGTACAATCCTGTAAACTCATTCACTTTGCTGCCAAGCAACCAGCCTTCCAGAGCCTTAATGGCACTGTCCACAAAGTCTACACAGTCCTCATTCTGTGCCTTTGGCAATTATTAAGGATCAGCTCCCTCATAATCAAATTTTACAATCCTGTAAACTCATTCACTTTGCTGCCAAGCAACCAGCCTTCCAGAGCCTTAATGGCACTGTCCACAAAGTCTACACAGTCCTCATTCTGTGCCTTTGGCAATTATTAAGGATCAGCTCCCTCATAATCAAATTGTACAATCCTGTAAACTCATTCACTTTGCTGCCAAGCAACCAGCCTTCCAGAGCCTTAATGGCACTGTCCACAAAGTCTACACAGTCCTCATTCTGTGCCTTCTGGGTGTCTCTGAACTTAATCCTGTACTGTTCAGTGATTAAGCCAAACCCATCAATGAGAGCACTTTTCAGGACTGAATAATTGTCAGCATCTTCTTCTCTAACTGTGAGGAGCTTATCTCTACCTTTGTGAGCAAAGGAGAGCCACAAGATAGCTGCCCACTGCTCTTGAGGGACCCTTTGTACTTTACAGGCCCTCTCTAAAGCAGTTATCCATTTATGGATGTCATCCCCAACATGGTAGGGAGGGACAATGTTGCTCAGGTTCCTATTGTCAAAAGAATGTTCCTTAACTCTAGGGACACTGTTGCTGCCACCATGTGACTATAGTCCCAAATTTATTCTAGCTCTCTGGACGTCTAGGGACTCTTTATCCAGGGCCAATTGCTCTTGCCTGAGCCTAAGCCTAGCTTTCCCAAGTTCAAGAAATTGGTATTCCCTATCAAAAGAGTGGTCCCTCTTGCTAGATAAAGAGGTCCCTACAGACTGTCTTGAGTGATGTGACCCTGCAGAGGGAGATCTAGATCTCCTTGGTAAACTCTGCACTCTTCCAGGAGGGGTGAAGAGGGGGCCATCTTGGCCTTCTTCAGCATCTCCCTGAAGATCTGAGTTGTTCAGGTGTGGACCATCTTGTTCCTCCTGGCCAGGGTTTGAGTCTAGGTCATAAAAGGTGTCACCTCCTGACCTGTCTTCATTCCCTGTCCCACCCACTCTGTCCTGTTCATCTGACCCAGGGGTCTTCCTCAGGTCATCTAAGAGTAACATCTCAATGAGACGTTGAGTGTTGGCACTTCTCCCTGTCTTCAGCTTTCTAGAGGCACACAGTGCTTTCAATTCTTGGAATGAGAGCTCACTGTATCTAGAACGCATAGAGCCACTGGCATCTCCTTTAGTAGACATACTAAGTGTGGTGTGGTGTGTGTTCCTACCTAACCTAGTGGGAAACTAAACTCTCTTAGGTTGGAGAAAGGGTGTGCTAAACCCTTGACTTACCCAACCCCAAGTTCAGTAGAACTTACTTATCCAAGCTAGTATTATATGTACCTAGTACTTAGTGGTTTTCAGTTAATCAATACAAAGATTTATCTGGTAAAGCAATACAGGCTTGAATCCCAACCGCTGCACACCAATGTGAGAAGTTGGCCTGGTATATGATGTCCACTGATTAAAGTGGGCACCTTGCTCCAGTCCAAACAACCCTTATGGTGATTTAAGAGGTCAAGGATAACCTTAGAAAGCTATCCAAGTGGTAGCTGTGGAAAGCAGCCTTCAGGCTTAGTCTTGAAGGAATGTTAAGCAGCTTGTTTTACCAGAATGCAACCTTATTGTATTGGTTAAATGAAAGGAGAACCACACAGTAGTTATAATAAGATGTATTTATTATTATAACACACATTAAATACCTCACAGTATCTGCTACACGCAGATAAACATAAAGCACACAAAACTGTAGCACAGAAACAATCGTAAGTTGCACTAATACACAGTGGGCTCCAGGGGGAGACCAAACCATATAGTAAAATAGTGGTTTAAGAACCACGACTCGAGTCAAGACAGTGTCTAGAGGTTGTAGAATCGCTGGGACCCCAAGGAACCACCCAAGGTGAGTAAGGAGGGACCCCACGGAGGACGGGTGCAGTGTGAGAACATGACCGCGTGCTACGTACAATTCAATGGGAGAGTCGCAGTTGCAGTTTTAGTGTTTAAGGACCCTTCCCAGTGGATTACGAAGAAACCCTTTGGAACATAGAAGGTTGGAGAGCCACCCCACCTGTGGATACTGAAGTACCAGAGTTACCTATCCCAGGGAAGCCGGGTGCATAGGGTCGAAGTGGCATAGGAAACAGCCTTCGTTCTCAATGGGAGCCTTCAAAGAATTGGCACTGCTGGGAAGAAGAAAAGTGTCCGGTAGAACCCACAGGTAGATTCTGGAAGGAAGGAACCTGAAAGCAGAGGGGACAGAGTCTGGGTCACTCAGGCGTGACCAGGGGCTCGGTAGACGAATGCCCACCGATGTCGGGTGCTTCAGGTGTGAAGAGGGAGACCTTGACTCTGCAGCCACGGGGACCAGGAGATGTCGAGGATGACCAGGAGCCGGATACGAGCTGTCCCATGAAGGATGTCGAGTGCTGAGGGGTCGGTGTCTGGCGGGAGCACCAACAAGCCTTGGCAGCGTCAACCCACGAAGAAGTACGAGCAGGGTCACTGTCTGGCCCAGCAAGGACCAGGAGACTCACCACAGCAAGGGGAATCAGGGCAGGCCTGGAGCAACCAGGGGATCCCAAGAAAATCATGTTGTCCCTCAAACGAACCCACAGGCCGAAGGCACAGGAGTCGCAAGGGGACCTCTAGCAGTTTCACAAAACAACAGCTTGCAGGGCACAGAGTGTGAGGAGGCCAAATTCCTTTGTACAAAATGTGCTCAGAGATTGGGGATATCGATAGCCCAATGCACTTAATTGGGTAACGCCAACAAGCATATGCACTTGCAAATGTATGCAGTGCACAGCAGTTCAGGTTATGCAATCCCCACAAGGGATACTGGCCTCAAACTTGGTGAGAGAGCATCTTAACCTCAAAGAACATGGGAACCCTCCTCCTGTGTTGCTGGAGCCTTCGGAGTCCGCAGGAGCTCAGGATCAGCAGACCGGTCAGTTGCGTTACGGAGCCTGCAAACGCAGGGGAGTGACTCCTTCACCCCAAAGGAGATACTTCAAATGTCCTTGATGCTCTACAGGTCCTACACAGAGCCTGTATGGTGCACGGGAACAGACGATGCTTTGGATGGAGAGGGAGACGAAGTCGGGCCCAGTCGAAGTCCAGAGTGTCCAGACGGTCGAAAGTTAGTGGTTTCTTGATCAGAATCTTGTCCACATCGAATCTAGGGTCCTACAGCCAGGTAAGCCCTTTTGTACCCACGGGAGAGGGTTGGACAGATTCAGGGGACTCACCCAGGGGAGGGTCAGGACAGTGGGGAGGATACTCCCCTGTCCTTTGTCCAGTTTCGCACCAGAGCAGGAGCCAACAGCTTCCAGGCCTGGTTTGAACTGGACTATGCACAGGGACACCAAGTGTGCCCCAGATGCAGACTTTCAGGCACTTTGGCAGTGCAGCCACCCAGCCCCAATACACTAAATCCTGTCTGGGAGGTGGTCACACCTCCCTGTGACAAGATGCCTATTGTACTGCCTTCCCCTGCTTGAGCTTGGCTCAGCAGCAGGAGGGCAGAAATGTGTCTCTGGTCGGCAGCAACCATTTTGTGCTGCCTGGGTCGAGAAGGCTAGTACCGGGAAGACCAGTGACTCTACGAAGCTTGCTTCAGAAAGGTGGAATCATACCTCCCACACTGGTAACCGGTGTTTGATACCAAACACAGCATGTTTTGTTGCAGCCGTTTTCAAGATAGCATTTTAAGTGAACATATAATGCACCTCTACCTATATGTCTGGCTGCATCACCGACAACCTGGGAGAATGGTCTCCAAAGGCTGCAGAGGGGCTCCGCTCATGCAGGGGCCCCTCTCACGTAAAACCCAGCACCCTGCCTTCAGGATTGTCGAGGCCTGCTAGAGGGGTGACTGATAGGTTTTAAGTGTAGTGACCAATAGATATAGTAAACCTATATCTAAAGTAAGTGGTGCAAGCACCAGCTTACACAGGCTGCAATCGCAGGCCTGTAGTTCCATTTTGCATGGCCTCTCATGGGTGGCATAATACATGCTTCAGCCCATGGGAGGCCTCTTGGGTACCTATGCCCTGGGTACATGTGTACCATATACTAGGGACTGACAAGGGTACCCCAGTATCCAATTTGGAGTGTACCTAAGTACATGCATACATTTTAAGGAGAAAGCAGATAGACTGGGGTCCTGATTAGCAGGATCCCATTCAGACTAGTCAAAAACAGTGTAACATCAAGCAAAAAGTGGGGGTAACCATAAGAAGCAGACCCTACTTTCCTACACGGAGTGTAAGCTATTGTTGTATGCGAACTCCGCCACAGGTAAGGCTTTAACCCAACTACTTGTTAGAGTGGCTAATATACAACTAAGGTACTGCTCCATGGTTGATTAACCCGCTCTGTCTGTCGGTCCGTCTGAGGATGATAAGCGGATGACAGACGTAGATCCATCTTTAGAGCGGACCATACTTTGTGCCAAAATTTAGAAACAAATTGAGGACCCCTGTCTGAAACAAGCACTGAGGGAACTCCATGCAAATGTATGACGTGTTGAATGAAGACTGACACCAATTCATTGGCTGTACGGATCTTAGGAAAAGGCACAAAATGCGCTACTTTAGAATAGGAGTCTACTACCACAAAAAGGGAGATCTGTGATAAAATCCATACTCACAGTGTGCAACGGATAAGGGGGTACAGGAAGAGGTTGCAACAACCCATCAGGCATTGTATGGGGTACTTTCTGTGTTGCACATATTGGACAAGATGTGACATAGTTTTTTACATCAACTGCCATGGTTTCCCACCAAAACTATCTATTACAGATGTCCTTGGTCTTTTGAACACCTGGGTGACTCACTAAAGAAGAGGAATGGACCCATTGTAATACTTGATCTCTGTGTTTGCTCGGAATGTACAACTGCTCCCCATGATAAAGTAAGCCGTTCTTCAAGTGATAATTGGGTTGTTCTAACCAAGGGGACATATCTAATTTGGTAAATGTCTTTTCCAAGTCGGTGCAGAACTGATCAAATGAAATGCACCCGAGTATTTTGTCAGAGGGTATCAGTGACTCTAGGTCTGGATTGATTCTTTTATGTGGGAGTGACACCCATATTCGGGACAGAGCATCTGCTTTAACCTGTTGTGAGGCTGGTCGATAGGTGATCACAAAATCGAACTCACTAAAGAAAGATACCCATCGCATCTGTCTGGGTGTCAAACCTCTTGCTGTGCGAAAGAATTCCAGATTTTTATGATCGGAATATATAGTTATGGTGTGCCTAGCTCCCCAAAGATAATGCCTCCACTCCTGAAAAGCTTTCTTGATGACTAGCAACTCTCTTTCAGCGATTGTGTAGTTTTGTTCCGCTGGTAATAGTTTCTTTGAAAATAATGCAATAGGGTGCATTTGTCCTGTCATGTCCCTTTGGGACAAACCCCCCCCCCACTGCGTATTGGGATGCGTCTGCTTCTACAAAAAAAGGAATGGCTGGGTCAGGATGTAATAATACAGGGGCAGAGGTGAATTTTGCTTTTAGCATATCAAAAGCATGTTGTGCTTCCAGAGACCAAACAAAAGGTACCCCTTTTCTTACAAGTCTTGTTATGGACGTCACCACATCTGAAAAAATGCGTGATAAAACAACGGTAAAAGTTCACAAAACCCAACAGAGACTGTATGTCCTTCACGCAAGTGGGTACTGGCCAAGATAGGATGGCTTCCACTTTCTTTTTGTCCATCTGTATCCCAACCGCCGAAAATACAAAACCCAAGAACTCCACCGTGGAAGCATGGAAGGTACATTTCTCGAGTTTGGCAAATAGGTTATGTTCTCTTAGTCTTTGTAGCACTTGTTTCACATGACCCTCGTGTTCACTGGGATTTCTAGAAAATACCAGTATATCATCTATGTAGACGATTAAGAAGCGGTCCAGAAAATCCTGCAATATTTCATTAATAAAAAATTGAAATGCCGCAGGGGCATTGCAAAGACCGAATGGCATTACACACTATTCAAATAAACCGAACTTCGTTCGGAATGCCGTTTTCCACTCATCCACTTTACGTACTCTGATGAGATGATAAGTCCAACTTGGATAATATGGTGGCATCCTTTATTTTGTCCAACAATACCGGTATGAGTGGTAACGGATATTTGTTTTTTATCGTGACTTTATTTAGGAACCTATAGTCTATGCAAGCGCGAAGGCCCCCCTCTTTTTTTGGTATGAAGAAAAGAGGAGAGGAGATTGGAGAGGAGGAGTGTCTAATGAACCCACAAGCTAACATCTCATCCAGATATTCTTTTAGATGAGCTGTTCTGATAGAGCGTAGATTCTGCTGCATGGAAGTACCCCCCCCCCCGGGCTCTAGATCTATGTGGCACTTGAAACTGCGATGAGGAGGCAGTGCAGTCGCCTTTGTTTTATCAAACACGTCGGCGTACTGTAGATACATATGGGGTATCTTGATTTGTTCCGGGACGGTACAGGAAGCACACACTAGAGGGGAGACCCACTCTATTGCTTCTTGATATCAGTGTTGGACACAATGACTAGAGTCCAAGGTCACAGTCCTACGCATCCAATCTATTTTGGGGTTATGCAGTTGTAACCATGGTACCCCAAGAATTACTCCAAAAGCAGGAGTATCTATAAGGTCAAAAGAGATCTCCTCTGAATGTCCGTTATCACACACCAAAGTCAAAGGTAACGTATACATCGTAATGAGTCCTGATGATAATTCAGTCCCATCCACTTCTCTGACAGGTTCAGACTCTTTCTTTTTTGCACATTTGATGCCCAGGGAGATAGCCAGTATGTTATCTAGGAAATTGCCAGTAGCTCCCGAATCCAACAGCACCGATAGTGTCACACGATTACTATTGGACAAGACCAAAGTCACACTAATGGTAAAGTGCCGAGATACTCGTGCCACATAGGTTCTATGGAGAAGATAATTATCATGTTGGGCGTAAGTAACACTCTTTCTGGGCACAGAGGTTTTGGGTCGAACAGGACACTTCCGTGCAAAATGACCCCCTCTTCCACAATAGAGACATAAGTTAAGAGTACGTCTCTTCTCTTTTTCTTCTCGAGTCAAAGGCCCCCTGACTCCTCCGATTTGCATGGGTTCGGCGGGGAGTGTTCTATTATCATCCCTCTTATCGCTTTTATACATAAAGACACGAGAGGGTTTGTTTATCCCTTTCTCTCCACGCCTTTCACGAAGCCTGTGGTCCATCTTAATCACTAAATCGATGAACTCAGTACATTCCTCAGGAGGATCAACGATTTGGGATAAAACATCCTTTAGCTCGTCGTTAAGACCCCGATAGAGTAAGGATGTTCTTTTGTCCAGAGGCCAACGAGTCTCTGCCATTAACCTATTAAAATCGGTCACGTAAGAGAGCAAAGGGTTCCTACCTTGTCTAAGGTTTAGCAATTCAGTGTCGCTGGCCTGCATAAACGTATGTATGTCAAACAGTCTCCTCATCTGTTCCTTAAAGGCTGGAAAATTGTACAAAAGAGGGTCGTCGGTTTCCACTAATGGTATCGACCAATTGGCAGCGGTACCCATAAGGTAAGATATTATGAATGCTACCTTGGCCGAGTCGTCGCTGTAGGTCTACACATGAACTGTAGATGGCATTGGTTCATGAAACTACAATATTTACCGCTTTCCCCACTAAACCTCTCTGGAGCAGCTAATGGGACAGGAATGGGAGTAACTACTGTGATACTAGCAGGGGGAACCCCGTTACCTGGTTGGGGTTTGTCAAAGAGGAAGGTGGCGGGTTGTACTACAGGACGGGAAGATTTGGGAATCGCCCCAGGCTGATGACCCCATGATGTGCCTACCTGCCTACTATGCAGCTTGTTCTTTAAAGACTGATTTTCTTGTCTTAGGTTTTGAACCTCTGTTTGCATGGCCGTTAACGCTGCTGCCAACTCTTGTACTGAGAAAACCGGAGTAGTGTCAGCAGGGAACAGGGTCTCACCATTCTCCGCTAGATCCATCTCCGCTTGGGAGGTAACATTTTCGTGGGCTTGGCTTTTTGTCACAATCCCACTCACCTGAAAACCAGGAACCGCGGAAACAGAGATAATCCTCCCTCTCACCTCCAGACCAACCCTCTACACTGTCTATAGCAGGATGGGCGATTGATCCCAAGGGGAAAGGGAAGCGAGTAAACCCAACAGGTCGTGGGAGAAGAGGTCAGTGCCAGAGGTTGACAGTGTACCTTGTTGGGGACGGATGAGAATGGACGACGAGTTCTGTCTCGTTGGATTCTTGGAGTCACAGGGGAGGGCCACTGTCTAGAAGACACAAGAGGATCAGATTAGGTAAAGGAAAAAAGGGGGAATATATAACAGGTGGAGAGAACCTTACACTAATGTTTTAGAAGACATATAACGCAGTCACTCACCACAGAACAAGCTTTAAGGTTCCTAAGTTGAATTGTCTTTGGAAGAGTAACTTTGACGGGAGTAAGAGTAGTCCTAAAAGTCCATTAGGACAGTGCACTGAACCCAACATATAATGCCAAAGAAATAAAATACCTCTGAAATAAGAGAGTTCTTCCTTCTGGGAGAGGGGAATCCTTAGACTGTCAATAAATGACTTTATGTCGCAGTGCAGTACAGCAGTGACTGTACTCAGTAGAAATAATAAAGAGGAACCGCTCCTGCGATCCTCGAGCCAACTAGATGGTGTTTCAAAGTAGAGGCTTTACACCAAGGTCCTGAAATAATAAAGAAACCGCTCCTGTGGTCTGTTAATAATCGTTGCGGTGCTCGCGGCTGCTGCCGGGCACCGCGATGTCCAGAAATGAAAAGAAACTGCTCCTGCGGTCTGTTAATAATCGTTGAGGTGCTCGCGGCTGCTTCCGGGCACCGTGATGTCAAGTAATGAAAAGAAACCGCTCCTGCGGTCCTTTTCTGAATGTTGCGGTGCTCGCTGCAGCTGCCAGGCACCGAGAGGACAAGGAAGGGAAAGAAACTGCTCCTGCGGTCCTTTTCTGATTGTTGTAGTGCTCGCGGCTGCTGCCAGGCACTGAGATGTTAGAAAATGGAAAGGAACCGTTCCTGCGGTCCTTTCGTGGCGCAGCGGTGCTCGCGGCAGCCGCCGGGCATCGTGACAAAGGAGTAAAGTGAACAGGAACCGCTCCTGCGGTCCTGGGCGTGGCGGTGATTCATGGCGGCGGCCGATCACTGCAATTGCATCAAAGGGGAAAGGAACCGCTCCTGCGGTCCTGGGCGTGGCGGTGATTCACGGCAGCAGCCGATCACCGTAAGTGCATCAAAGGGAAAGGAACCGCTCCTGCAGTCCTTTTTGAGGGGGGAGCGATGCTCACGGCAGCGGCCGTGTACCGGGAGTCAAGTATTGCAGGTCTGCAAGTGGGAACAGTGGGAACAGAGTTTCTCATACTGCTTAGATCCAGACTCGATGCTTAAAAGCCAAGCAACTCGATGTGGCTACAGGTGGTTCTTAAATAGGAGCGCCTCCCATCACATGGTATCTTCGTGGCCAAGGAGGACGGAGAAAATTCAAGTAAAGGGAAAGTGGGATTAAAAGGAAAAAGTACATTTATACAGTTGTGTGAGGTTGGTAGGTACTCGGGTGGTAACACATACAGTGTTGGGAAGTTATGCCTCGATTGGCTAAAGACTTCTTGACTGTCCCAGGTGAAACAGTACTTATCCTTACTGTTAGAAGACATTGATTTAAGGGATTTTTTACTGGGTCCCCGAAAGCCACGTCAGAAACGTTTCTTATACGCTGTTTATAATGAAATTTGGAAAATCTCTCAACAGGAAGCTGCAGAGAGACTTCGTGAAATTGACAGAATTAACCTAGAAAAGGCCTTAGCGGTTGTTGATAATGGTATGACCACATTAACATCCAGGATTTATTCAGTGGGCAACATTGTATCTTCTGTATTAGATATACTAGAACAGGATTTGTCTATACTACAGCACGGACAGTCTCAGTTACGTTCTATTATGTTGTTAAGCTGGACACTACAATTATTGCGTTCTGGTTATGTGCCTTGGCGATTTATCAACAGTACTCCCCTGTTCTCTGCATACAATCTAACTAAAAAGCAGATAACAATAGCACAAAGAGGAGCAAAATATACAATGCTGTGTATTGAAAAACTGGACAAATTACCTTTCACTGTGTCAGAGTCACCATCCACTGAATGCTTAATTCATGGCCATATAACGTTACCGGTCACAACTTTCCAGTTTCAGTATTGCCTAGAACAACAACAGGTAGGCAGATATGAAGAAATGGGTAAGGAATTCATCCAGGAATCTTGGGATTTGCTTTATAGATTTCGATGCAGGAGTGGGGACATGGAAGTGTTTCTAAGCGGTACAGACTGTGAGAACTCTTTAAGTGGATCACTCATCTACCAGGATATCATGCTTCAAGGGCCTGTAATGGTTCAGTTGCAAACTTATTCTGTTATTTGAAAGGTTCCCCAGCTTCGGTGATTTATCTGGTGTTCAAGTTGCTCTCGAATGAGAGTTACTTGATGCTGAATGAACAGGGTTGTTGTGGAATGCTTCCGGGCATTGCACATCTTGTCACTGTAAGCTCCAGGGTTACTTGCTGTATGCAAGTATTGTTTCCACCGACCCACACAGTCAGGGAGGCGCCGTTATGGCCTTCGTTGAGTGTTTCCTTTATACGGTTTGATATTCTGAGCCGAATGAAAGCCATGCTTTTACAGAAACCGTGCCCTTAAACTCTGCCCGAGAGACTTTTGATCTTCAGGTCGCAAGGTCCTCTGCTGAGATACAGGCACTTGTACAAACTAACTGCCCTTTCCATTTCACAAAAATGGTACAACATATCTTTAACATGTCTGATACGAAGGGTATAGTACACCTATTTAAGACAATAGGTTCTGGACTGTTAAGCACCTTTCAGACAGTCTTGGGAGTGATTTGGAAGAATTTTAGAAGGACTTCCGCTGATCCTGTTATTAATAGCAGGAATCCTGATTGTAATTTTTCTGCTACGCAATGGACGTTCCAGTCACCAAGGAGATGGAAAAAATGCTCTTGGAGCGCCAATACCGTGATCGCATGGTACTCCATCTGGGCACACCTCGCCTTCAGGAACTAAGCGAGTCTTGGTTCCTATCATTTCGACCAGCCTGGATTGAATGTGTTCTGCCTGTTCTCGGATGCCTGTTCTGCCGACAAGAATGCGTGTTGGATCTCTGTCTAACACTTCCATCGGTTGCGCCACCAGACGTGGATGCTTTTCTGGACCCGTTAAAGGCCCAAGTACTGCTGTGTCCTCAGCGTATTCCCATGTTGATGTCGGCATTCTTAGAGCCACCACGGGATGATTCAGCTCCTGTTGGAATGGAGACTGGCTCCTCTACAGGCACACAAGCCTTGGATATCGTACAGGCTTCCCCAGCATCAGCTGTGGGCACTGCAGAAGATCATCTGTGCTCAACTGACCTGATCTGTGAGGTGTTGCAGGGACCGTCGTCTGCGATGGCAAGTGTAGGAAAGTAGAATCTGCTTCTTATGGTTACCCCCACTTTTTGCTTGATGTCTCACTGTTTTTGACTAGTCTGACTGGGATCCTGCTAATCAGGACCCCAGTCTATCTGCTTTCTCCCTTAAATTGACATACATGTACTTTGGTACACTCCATATTGGATACTGGGGTACCCTTATAAGTCCCTAGTATATGGTACCCATGTACCCAGGGCATAGGTACCCCAGAGGCCTCCCATGGGCTGAAGCATGTATTATGCCACCCATGAGGGGCCATGCAAAATGGAACTCTAGGTCTGCTACAGCAGCCTGTGCAAGATGGTGCTTGCACCACTTACTTTAGATATAGGTTCACTACATCTATAGGTCACTGCACTTAAAACTTATAAGTCACCCCTATAGCAGGCCTTATCAATCCTGAAGGCAGGGTGCTGGGTTTTTAGTGAGAGGGGGCCCCTGCATGAGCAGAGCCCCTTTGCAGCCTTCTGAGACCATTCTCCCGGGTTGTCTGTGACTCAGCCGGACATATAGGTAGAGGTGCATTATAACCTCGCTGTAAATGCTATCTCGAAAACGGCTGCATAGAAACATATCGTGTTTGGTATCAAACACCTTGGAATCATACCTCCACACCAGTAACTGGTGTGGGAGGTATGATTCCACCCTTCAGAAGCGAGCTTCGTGGGGTCACCAGTCTACCCGGTACCAGCCATCTCGACCCGGAAAGCACAAAATGGATGCTGCCAGCCAGAGACACATTTCTGCCCTCCTGCTGCTCAGCCAAGCTTGAGCAGAGGAAGGCAGCACAATAGGAATCCTGTCACAGGGAGGTGTGATCACCTCCCAGACAGGGTTTAGTGTATTGGGGCTGGGTGGGTGCACTCTGAGAGTGCCTGAAAGTCTGCACTGGGGGCACATTTGGTGTCCCTGTGCATAGTCCAGCTCAAACCAGTTCTGTGAGCCATTGGCTCCTGCTCTGGTGCGAAACTGGACAAAGGACAGGGGTGTAGCCACCCCTCTGTCCTGCCCCTCCCCTAGGAGGGTCCCCTGAATCTGTCCAACCCTCTCCCGTGGGTATAAAATGGGTTACCTGGCTACAGGACATGGGAATTTACGTGGACAAGATTCTACAAAGAAGAAACCACTGACCTTCGACCGTCTGGACACCAGGACTTCGCTGGACCTCGATTGGGCTTGACTTTGTCCCACTTTCCGTCCGAAGCTTAGTTTGTGCCGTGACTCCATACAGGCTTCGTGCAGGACATGTGGGGCACTTAAGACAACAGAAGAATCCCCATTGGAGTGAAGGAGTCACTCCCCTGCTTCGCAGGCACCTAAAGCGCAACTGACCGGTAGCTGCTCCTGAGCTCCTGCAGACTCCAAAGATTTCAGCAACACAGGAGGTGGGTTCCTGAAGGTCCCTGAGGTTGATCTGCCCTCTCACCAAGTTTGAGGCCAGTATCCCTCGTGGGGGCTGCGTAACCCGAACCCTTGTGCACCGCGTCCATTTGCAAGTGCATATGCTTGTTGGAGATTCCCGAGGTTGTGCATTGGACTCCGTGTAGTCCTGACCCTGAGCAGTATTTGCACCAAAGATCTCCAGCCTCCTTGCACCGAGTGCTCCGTGGGCTGGTACTTTGCAATCTTGCTCGAGGTCCCCTTGCGACTCCTCATCATCCGGCCTGTGGGTCTTCCTGAGGGCCATCTTGATTGTTCTTGGGCTTTCCTGGTTGCTCCAGACGTGCCCTGACTCTCCATTGCTTGGAGAGTCCCCTGTACCTTGCTGGTCCACACCGTAACCTGTTTGACCTTCCTGCGTGGGTTGCTGTTGCCAAGGCTTTTTGGTGCTCTCGCCAGACACCGACCCCTCAGCACTCGACATCCTTTGTGGGACAGCTCACCTCCGGCTCCTGGTCATCCTCGACATCTCCTGGTCCTCGTGGCTGCAGAGTCAAGCATCCCTTCTTTGCACCTGAAGCACCGGACATCGGTGGGCATTCGTCTACCGAGCCCTTGGTCTCTCTGACGTGACCCAGACTCTGTCCCCTCTGCTTTCAGGTTCCTTCCAGCCAGAATCCAGGCTTGGATTCCACCGGACCCTTTACACCTTCACGGCAGCAGCACTTCTTCCTTTCCTTCCATAGAGAACGACAAAAGTTTCCGACGCCACTTCAGACCTATGCACCCGGCTCCCCTGGGATAGGTAACTCTGATACTACGGTATCCACGGGTGGGTTGGCTCTTTAAACTCTTAAGTTCCGAAGGGTTGGCTCGAAGTCCTCCTAGAAGGGTCCTTAAACTTTAACTTTGCAACCGCGACTTTCCCATAGAGTTGTACGGAGCACGCGGTCGTGTTTCCTCACTGCACCTGTCTTCCGTGGGTCTCCTGTGTCATCACCTTGGGTGGTTCCTTGGGGTCCCAGTGATTCTACGTGCACTAGGCACTGTGTCTAGACAAGTCGTGATTGTTATACCACTATTTTAGTATATGGTTCGGTCTCCCCCTGGAGCCGGCTGTGTATTGTGCTACTTACAACTGTTGAATTGATCCAGTATTGTGTGCTTTGTGTTCTATCCTCGTTTAGGGGATAGTAGAGAGTGTTATATTAATAAATACATATTTTTATATAACTACTGTGTGATATTCTGGTAAAACAAGCTGCTTTACATTCCTTCAAGATTAAGCCTGAAGGCTGCTCTCCATAGCTACCACTAGGATAGCTTTCATAAAGGTTATCTTTGACCTCATACATCATAAGGGTCGTGTGGATTGGTACAGGGTGCCCACTTTAACTAGTGGACAGCATATACCAAGCCACCTTCTCACATTGGTGTGCAGCGGTTGGGATTCAAGCTTGCTATTGTTTTATCAGATAAATCTCATTGAGTGATTAACTGAAAACCACTAAAAGTATTAGGCACATATAATACTTCAAGATTTTTATAGATAAGTTCTACTGAACTTGGAGTTGGGTAAGTCAAGGGTCTAGCACACCCTTTCTCCAACTCAAGAGAGTTTAGTCTCCACTAGTTTAGGTAGGTGCCTACACCACATAACACTAGTATGTCTTCTAGAGGAGAAGCCAGTGGCTCTCTGCCAACTAGGTACAATGGCCTCTCATTCCAGGAATTGAAAGCCATGTGTGTGTCTAGGAAGTTGAGGACAGTGAGAAATGCAAACACCCAATGTCTCATTGAGGTGTTGCTCTTAGATGATCTTAGAAAGACCCCAGGGTCTGATGAGGTAGAAAGAGTGGGTGGTGCAGGGAATGAAGAAAGGCCAGGGAGTGAAACCTTCTTTGACCTGGACTCAGGGGGATCAAAATGATTCCAACCTGGATAACATAGATCTTCCATTAGGTGGAGGAGAAGGCCCCAGTGGCCCTCTCTTTACTCCACCAGGAAGAGTACAGAGTTTACCTAGGAGATCCAGATCGCCCTCTGTAGAATCTCGACACTCAGGAACTTCTATAGGGACTTCCATATCCAATAAGAGGGAATCCTCTTATGATAGACAGTGCCAATTTCTAGAGCTTGAGAAAATCAAGCTCAGGCTCAAGAAAGAGCAATTAGCCCTAGACAGGGAATCCCTAGAGCTCCAGAGGGCTACAAAGAGATTGGGACTAGAGTCCCATGGTGGCAGAAACAGTGTGCCTAGGCTTAAGGATTATACTTATGACCAAAGGAACCTGAGCAAGTTAGTCCCTCCCTACCATGGTGGGGATGACATCCACAAATGGATAACTGCTTTGGAGAGGGCCTGTAAAGTACAGAGGGTCCCTCAAGAGCAGTGGGCAGCTATCTTGTGGCTATCCTTTGCTGACAAAGGTAGAGATAAGCTCCTCACTGTTAGAGAAGAGGATGCTGATAACTATTCAGTTCTGAAGAGTGCTCTCATTGATGGGTTTGGCTTAACCACTGAGCAATACAGGATTAAGTTCAGAGACACCAGGAAAGCACAGACTCAAGACTGGGTTGACCTTGTAGATTGTGCTACTAAGGCTCTGGAAGGCTGGTTACTTGGCAGTAAAGTGAATGATTTCAAGGGATTGTATAATTTAATTATGAAGGAGCAGATCCTGAATAATTGCCAAAATTAGTTGTTGCATCAATACCTGGTTGACTCTGATCTGACTTCTCCCCAAGAATTGGGAAAGAAGGCAGATAGATGGGTCAGGACCAGGGTGAAGCAGAAAACTCAGAACCAAGGTGGTGACCAAAAGAAGTCTGATTCTAAACCAGCAGATAAGGGTGGGGAGAAGGGTAAAGACCAGAAGTCTTCTTCAGGGCCCCAAAAACCTGCATCTGAGGGTGGTTCACAATCTAACAAGGGAAAAGGCAGAAAGAAGCCTTGGTGTTACCTGTGTAAGAAAAAGACACATTGGCCTAGGTATGCCAATTGTGCCAGAGCCAAGGATCCTCCTACCAACACCACTGCCCCTAAGACAACTGTTCCCCCTAGTGCAGCTACAAGTGGTGGTACTGCAAACAAGGGTATAGTAGGGTTGACCCTGGGAACTGCGATGGGGTCTGGCATGGTCAGAACTACAGCTCAGGCTGTTCTAGTCTGTGATGGAGGCATGGATATTGCCCCCTTATTTGTCAGTCCCAGTAACCTGGGCAAATACAGACAACAGCCTTTAATAAATGGACAGGAGGCCATGGCCTACAGGGACACAGGAGCCAGTGTCACAATGGTGACTAAGGATCTTGTGAGACCTGATCAGATCATACTTGGTGAGATCAAGTGACCAATGCAAGCAATGTCAGGACAGACCATTCCTTGGCAGTTGTGAATTTCAGCTGGGGAGGGGTAACCCGCCCTAAGAAGGTTGTGGTTAGCTCAGACCTTCCTGTGGAATGCTTATTGGGCAATGATTTGGAAACTTCAGCCTGGGCTGAGGTGGAACTCAGGACACATGCAGCAATGTTGGGCATCTCTGCAGATGTGTTTGCTGTGACCACGTCACAGGCAAAAATGTCTTCCACTGAACAGGCCCTGGATCCTGGAAAAATGGACCAGGTGCCTTCCAAGAGAAGGAGCAGTAGGGGTAAGGCAGTGTCTTCCCCCCAGACCCAGAGTGAGGATCAGTCTCCTGAGGAAGATGATCCCAGCCCCTGTGAAGGAACTGTCTCAGAGGAACTTGAACCTGATCAGGTTGAGTTCTTGGGGACAGGGGCCCCTTCCAGGGCAGATCTGAGCCTGGAGCAGCACAGCTGCCCCTCTCTTGAACCCCTCAGACAGCAAGCTGCTGCTGAGGCTGCTGGAAGTGCCAGTGGGTCCCACATCATCTATTGGGATGATGGACTTCTTTACTCAGAGGGTAGAGACCCCAAGCCTGGTGCCACCAGGAGGTTGGTCATACCTCTGAAGTTTAGGGGTTTCCTATTATCACTGGCACATGATATCCCTTTAGCAGGACACTTAGGCCAAAGTAAGACCTGGGACAGGATTGTCCCTCACTTTCACTGGCCTCACATGTCAGAGGACACAAAGGAGTTTTGTTGCTCCTGTATAACGTGTCAAGCCAGCGGTAAGGCAGGTGGTACTACAAAGGCCCCCCCTGATACCACTACCTGTGGTGGGGGTTCCCTTTGAGAGGGTTGGGATTGACATTGTTGGTCCCATGGATCCTCCAACTGCATCTGGGCACAGATTTATACTAGTGGTGGTGGACCATGCCACTAGGTATCCAGAGGCAATACCCCTTAGAACCACCACAGCTCCTGTGGTGACCAGGGCCCTCCTGGGAATCTTTTCCAGAGTGGGCTTCCCTAAGGAGGTCTTAACTGACAGAGGTGCAAACTTCATGTCAAGTTACATAACTGCTATGTGGAAGGAGTGTGGAGTGAATTACAAATTCACCACACCCTATCACCCACAATGCAATGGGTTAGTTGAGAGATTCAACAAAACCCTGAAGGGCATGACCATGGGCCTCCCAGAAAAGCTTAGGCGAAGATGGGATGTCCTGTTGCCCTGCCTTGTGTTTGCCTACAGAGAGGTTCCTCAGAAGGTGGTTGGTTACAGCCCTTATGAACTTCTGTTTGGACATCCAGTTAGGGGTCCATTGTGTCTAGTGAAGGGAGTTACCTCTCAAACCACCTAAACAGGACATAGTGGACTATGTACTTGGTCTCCGCTCCAGGATGGCTGAATACATGAAGAAGGCATCCAAAAACCTTGAGGCTAGCAAAGAATTACAGAAAGCTTGGCATGACCAAAAGGCTGTTTTGACTGTGTACCAGCCAGGACAGAAGGAATGGGTGCTGGAGCCTGTGGCCCCAGCAGCTCTCCAAGATAAGTGGAGTGGGCCCAATACCATACTTGAGCAAAAGGGAGAGGTTACCTACCTGGTGGACCTTGGAACTCCCAGGAGCCCCCACAGGGTGCTCCATGAGAACAGGCTCAAGCCATATGTTAACAGGGCAGACATGGGCTTGCTCATGGCTACTGATGAGCGACAGGAGGAAGAGAGTGACCCACTCCCTGACCTCCTCTCACAGAACCCTGATGATGGTTCAGTAGATGGTGTAGCCTTGGCAGGCAGCCTCACTGAGCAGCAAGAGACTGATTGCAGGAAAGTCCTCAATCAGTACAGACACATGTTCTCACTGACTCCCAGTCAGACCACCTGGTGTACCCATGAAGTGGACACAGGGGAGAGCTTACCTGTAAAGAACAACATTTACAGACAACCTGACCATGTCAGGGACTGCATCAGGACTGAGGTCCAAAAGATGTTGGAATTGGGAGTAATTGAACCCTCAGATAGCCCTTGGGCTAATCCAGTGGTCCTGGTACCCAAACCTCACACCCAGGGTGGTAAAAGAGAGATGAGGTTTTGTGTAGACTACAGGGGGCTCAATGCAGTCACTAGGATTGATGCTCATCTTATTCCAAGGGCAGATGAACTTACTCAGCCAAGTTTCTGAGTACATTTGACCTCACAGCTGGCTACTGGCAAATCAGACTAGCTGAGGATGCTAAGCCCAAAACAGCATTCTCAACCCCTAGTGGGCACTATCAATTTGTTGTAATGCCCTTTGGTTTGAAGAATGCACCTGCCACTTTTCAAAGGTTGGTGAATAAAGTTCTCACAGGCCTGGAAGCCTATAGTGCAGCTTATCTTGATGATATTGCTGTCTTTAGCTCCACCTGGGAGGATCACCTGGTCCACCTGAGAAATGTTTTGGAGGCCCTGCAAAAAGCAGGCCTCACTATCAAGGCCACTAAGTGCCAGATAGGGCAAAGTAAGGTTGTGTACCTGGGCCACCTTGTGGGTGGAGGTCAGGTTCAACCATTGCAGAGCAAAATCCAGACCATCATGGAATGGGTTGCTCCAACTACCCAGACTCAGGTCAGAGCTTTCTTGGGCCTGACTGGGTACTACAGGAGGTTTGTCAAAGGATATGGATCCATAGTGACCCTTTTGAATGATTTGACTTCCAAAAGAATGCCTAAGAAAGTTCAGTGGACAGTTAGCTGTCAAAAGGCATTTGATGACCTGAAGCAGGCCATGTGCACTGCTCCCATTCTGCAAAGTCCTGACTATTTCAAACAATTCATTGTTCAAACTGATGCATCTGAGTTGGGGGTAGGGGCTGTGTTATCACAACTGAATGAAGAGGGTCAGGATCAGCCAGTAGCTTTTATAAGCAGAAGGCTGCCCCCTAGAGAGAAACGTTGGTCAGCTATTGAGAGGGAAGCCTTTGCTGTGGTTTGGGCTCTGAAGACGCTGAGGCCATACTTGTTTGCACTCACTTCATTGTTCAGACAGACCATAAGCCCCTCATATGGCTAAAACAGATGAAGGGTGAAAACCCCAAACTTTTGAGGTGGCTCATTTCCCTACAGGGGATGGACTATACAGTGGAACATAGACCTGGGAGTAACCATGCCAATGCAGATGGACTCTCCAGATATTTCCACTTAGAACATGAAGACTCAACTGGTCAAGGTTAGTTTAATGTCCTTTCGTTTGGGGGGGTTGTGTAGGAAAGTAGGATCTGCTTCTTATGGTTACCCCCACTTTTTGCTTGATGTCTCACTGTTTTTGACTAGTCTGACTGGGATCCTGCTAATCAGGACCTCAGTCTATCTGATTTCTCCCTTAAATTGACATACATGTACTTTGGTACACTCCAGATTGGATACTGGGGTACCCTTATAAGTCCCTAGTATATGGTACACATGTACCCAGGGCATAGGTACCCCAGAGGCCTCCCATGGGCTGAAGCATGTATTATGCCACACATGAGAGGCCATGCAAAATGGAACACTAGGTCTGCTACAGCAGCCTGTGTAAGATGGTGCTTGCACCACTTACTTTAGATATAGGTTCACTATATCTATAGGTCACTACACTTAAAACTTATAAGTCACCCCTATAGCAGACCTTATCAATCCTGAAGGCAGGGTGCTGGTTTTTTTTAGTGAGAGGGTGCCCCTGCATGAGCAGAGCCCCTTTGCAGCCTTCGGAGACCATTCTTCCGGGTTGTCTGTGACTCAGCCGGACATATAGGTAGAGGTGCATTATAACTTTGCGGTAAATGCTATCTCGAAAACAGCTGCATAGAAACATATCGTGTTTGGTATCAGACACCTTGGAATCATACCTCCACACCAGTAACTGGTGTGGAAGGTATGATTCCACCCTTCAGAAGCGAGCTTCGTGGGGTCACCAGTCTACCCGTTACCAGCCTTCTCGACCCGGACAGCACAAAATGGATGCTGCCAGCCAGAGACACATTTCTGCCCTCCTGCTGCTGAGCCAAGCTCGAGCAGGGGAAGGCAGCACAATAGGCATCCTGTCACTGGGAGGTGTGACCACCTCCCAGACAGGGTTTAGTGTATTGGGGCTGGGTGGGTGCACTCTGAGAGTGCCTGAAAGTTTGCACTGGGGGCACATTTGGTGTCCCTGTGCATAGTCCAGCTCAAACCAGTTCTGGGAGCCATTGGCTCCTGCTCTGGCGCGTAACTGGACAAAGGACAGGGGTGTAGCAACCCCTCTGTCCTGCCCCTCCGCTAGGAGGGTCCCCTGAATCTGTCCAACCCTCTCCCGTGGGTATAAAATGGGTTACCTGGCTACAGGACATGGGAATTCACGTGGACAAGATTCTACAAAGAAGAAACCACTGACCTTCGACCGTCTGGACACCTGGACTTCGCTGGACCTCGACTGGGCTTGACTTCGTCCCCTTTCTGTCCGAAGCTTAGTTTGTGCTGTGACTCCATACAGGCTCTGTGCAGGACCTGTGGGGCACTTAAGACAACAGAAGAATCCCCCTTGGAGTGAAGGAGTCACTCCCCTGCTTCACAGGCACCTAAAGCGTAACTGACCGGTAGCTGCTCCTGAGCTCCTGCAAACTCTGAAGATTTCAGCAACACAGGAGGTGGGTTCCTGAAGTTCCCTGAGGTTGATCTGCCCTCTTGCTGAGTTTGAGGCCAGTATCCCTCGTGGGGGCTACGTAACCCGAACCCCTGTGCACAGTGTCCATTTGCAAGTGCATATGCTTGTTGGAGATTCCCGAGCTTGTGCATTGGACTCCGTGTAGCCCTGACCCTGAGCAGTATTTGCACCAAAGATCTTCAGCCTCCTCGCACCGAGTGCTCCGTGGGCTGGTACTTTGCAATCTTGCTTGAGGTCCCCTCGCGACTCCTGGTCATCCGGCCTGTGGGTCCTCCTGAGGGTCATCTTGATTGTTCTTGGGCTTTCCTGGTTTCTCCAGACATGCCCTGACTCTCCATTGCTTGGAGAGTCCCCTGGACCTTGCTGGTCCACACCGTAACCTGTTTGACCTTCCTATGTGGGTTGCTGTTGCCAAGGCTTGTTGGTGCTCTCACCGGACACCGACCAATCAGCACTCGACATCCTTTGTGGGACAGCTCACCTCCAGCGTCCGGTCATCCTCGACGTCTCCTGACCCTCGTGGCTGCAGAGTCAAGCATCCCTTCTTTGCACCTGAAGCACCGGACATCGGTGGGCATTCGTCTACCGAGCCCTTGGTCACTCTGACGTGACCAAGACTCTCTGCTTTCAGGTTCCTTCCATCCAGAATCCAGGCTTGGATTCCACTGGACCCTTTTCACTTTCACGGCAGCAGCACTTTTTCCTTTCCTTCTATAGAGAACGACAAGAGTTTCCGGCGCCACTTCAGACCTATGCACCCGGCTCCCCAGGGATAGGTAACTCTGATACTACGGTATCCATGGGTGGGGTGGCTCTTTAAACTCTTAAGTTCCGAAGGGTTGGCTCGAAGTCCTCCTAGAAGGGTCCTTAAACTTTAACTTTGCAACCGCGACTTTCCCATAGAGTTGTACGGAGCACGCGGTCGTGTTTCCTCACTGCACCCGTCCTCCGTGGGTCTCCTGTGTCATCACCTTGGGTGGTTCCTTGGGGTCCCAGCGATTCTACGTGCACTAGGCACTGTGTGTAGTCAAGTCGTGATTGTTATACCACTATTTTAGTGCATGGTTCGGTCTCCCCCTGGAGCCGGCTGTGTATTGTGCTACTTACAACTGTTCTATTGAACCAGTATTGTGTGCTTTGTGTTCTATCCTCGTGTAGAGGATAGTAGAGAGTGTTATATTAATAAATACATATTTTTATATAACTACTGTGTGGTTCTCCTTCATTTAGTCATTCAGGAGGTGATATTCTGGTCAAATAAGCTGCTTTACATTCCTTCAAGATTAAGCCTGAAGGCTGCTCTCCATAGCTACCACTAGGATAGCTTTCATAAAGGTTATCTTTGACCTCATACATCATAAGGGTCGTGTGGATTGGTACAGTTTGCCCACTTTAACTAGTGGACAGCATATACCAAGCCACCTTCTCACAGCAAGCAGCAATGATGTTGCGTCTCCCACACAGGACACATAAATATTTGGCTCATCGTGTGCTGGGAAAAAGTTGGCCTTTTTCAAAACAACCAAAACTTGGAATTTTAAAACAAAAACACTTTTTATCTTCTCTTGCTGAACAGCATGGCTTTCAGGCACTCATAGTTGTTCGGACCATATATACGAACATATTTTAATAGACTTCTACAGCTTATGCTAGAATTTTAGCATTTTTTACGCATTTCTATATATATATAGACTGCGTATTTTTGAAGTACATTATTTAGATCTTTTTAGTATGTCGTCCAGTCGGATGAGGAGTGGGTGTTATGTTTCATACAGGTACCCCGATATAGACTCGGGTGGTAACTAAACCTTTCACCTATATTTCCCCTGCCATTAAACTACATAACGGTTCTTGGTACTGACCTTTTACCTAGTTAAGGTAATGCATAAATGACATGGGGTTTTGTCCGAAAACTAGCCTCATTCATTATGCATGAGGATTCTTGGATTCTCAGCAGGACTACCATCTCCTGCATAATAACTATGTATAAAGGTCATTCCTTCCGTCATCCTAGTCCGACATGACACAGCAAGGTAGATCCCCTGAGGGTACCACTTTGGGTATATAAATACCATATCTTTGCTGAGGCAGGGAGAGGAGAAAATGACTTCCATGCTGACACACTGACGCGAGACGCTGAGGTTCCTGCATGCAGACACTCCAGCTCGCAGTGGTCTGACATCCCTCCAGGGGTGTCAATCTCGAGACCAAGACGGGGTCCCACAGTCTCCCACTTCAGGTAATGCGGTTGGCTTTATCCTAGGGGGATTCTTGGCTCCACACCTACATACATGTTAGGTACACGTAGGTACATCTAGATAGGTTTGCATTGTAGAAGTACGCATTATTACTGTCATGTATTTTTATACTTGCCTGTATTTATTGTTTTAACACTATGGTAGGAATCTACCATCCTTTTACTCTATTGGTGCTTACAATCATTTATATCTGTTTCTATCTTATGGTTGTTTCAGCACACCTATTTTACATTAGAATGACGCTGGTTCAATAAATGCTTATTGAAAAACGTCCCTACCGTTTATTCTGTGTATTCCTCTGAGACGAAGTGAGCACGAGTGACTGAGCGAAAAGTACTGTACTGTTTCCACAATCCCTGATGGGACAGGGTTGTCATGTTTGATAGTTGCCAAGAACTATTCTCTCCTTGGTAAGAAGAGTATATAGTGGCACTGTGAGCTTGCTGGTATACAGGCTAATATACCCGGTGGGGGTGTCTGAAATCAGTCTGGACATCATCAATCCCGCAGTGTATGTTGTCTAAACGCACAGATCCTGTATAGATTTATAGGAACTACACAACAATGATTAATGATAGTACAGTAACAACACAATGATTCCTAGGCCAGACAGTGCATATGCTTGGTGTCTACTTTTGACACAAATTACAGTTGTTCATAAGTTGGAAGCAGTGTTGCTTTGCTCCTCGGCACATGTCTCAGAGTTTTAGCCTAAGTACTCTATTGTTCAGCTTATCCTAAGCTCTCACTCCTTTGTCCTGAATTCAGGGGACAAGCTTTCCCTAAGCTCACATTCCAGGGTTCTGGATTCAGACATCAAGATCCAAAGTTCAGTGCTACTTGAGTCTTGTATCTGTTGTACCCTCAGTGCGAGTTCCTAAGGATCTAGGATAAAGATTAATATAGGTCCAAGATTAGTTCCAGGCGTTCAAGAAATTTTCCTTGGAAGGCCAAATTAATTCTCTGGTTCAGGGTTGAAAGTTTAAGGGTTCAGTGTTCCATATCTCAGTCTGACTGGTAGCTAGATGAAGGGTTTTGGGGATGCCATGAGGAAAGACTCTAACCGTCTTGTTATTCAGTTAGGGGCTAGTCCAGTGCTACTGCAGGTTGGCATCAGAAAGAGAGGCTCCATAGATAAAGATTGGGAGGATGAGCTACACATGTTCTTCAGGTTCCTTCAAAACAAAGAGATCAGATCATTTGGGGCTAGTTCCTAAAAATGGAAGCATGCAATTGTGCTCCCTCTTCTGAAGAAACCTTCATCAGATCCTGCGCAATATGAAAACCTAAGACCTATCTTGCTTCTACTTTTTTTCACTAAAATAGCTGAAAAGCACGTAAATGTGCAGCTTACAAGCTTTATCGAGTCTAACAACCTGTTACATCTGTCTTAGTCAGGGTTTCGGTCACATCACTCTACAGAGTCAGAGTTACTGCTGGCCACAGAAGCTCTTAGACGTTGCGCGGATGGAGGACAGACTGCAGCACTAGTGCTGCTGGACCTTAGCGTGGCATTCAGCACCGTGTCTCACGGCCTGGTTTTGCAGGGTCCGGGGGACTGCGGGGTCAACGGACACGCGCTGCGGTGGTTAGCCTCCGTTCTACAACACTGCACTTTTCAAGTAGCCCAAATGCCCTTCCTCTCTGATACATTGATGCTGACTCAAGAGGTGTTGCAGGGCTCCATCTTGAGCCCAACTCTATTCAATCTATACATGCGCTCCCTGGCCGAGATCATTGAGAGACACAATGTAAAACTTGTGTCCTACGTTGATGATATGCAACTGATTTTGATGCTATCTCAGGAAGGGGAAGAGGCCGTGGTGCAATTTAAATTTTGCCTGGTTGAGCTGCCCTAGTGGATGCCTAATAGCTGTCTAAGACTCAACGCGAATTAAACCGAGGTCCTTATTGTTGGAAAATCTCCCTCCATCTGGACCTCTGCATGGTGGCCAGATGCACTGGGTCAGATTCCTGACCCTAGACCCAAAGCTAAAAATGTGGGTGTATGGCTTGACCCAAAACAGTCATTTGAGCACCAGATAAGCAGAGTTACTGGGAAATATTTTGGTTCCCTCAAAATCCTGAGAAAGATTCTGAACCTGCCCCCTGTGGTCGCAAGGAAAACCATAGTACATGCCTTGGTGGCCACGCAGCTAGATTACTGCAACGTCCTCTACCTTGATGTGGCGAAGGGGAGCCTGAAAAAACTACAAAGGGTACAAAATGCAGTGGTGCGGATGGTATTAAATTTATCCAGAAGGGCACCTGCCAGTGCTGCTCTCACCAAGCTTCACTGGCTCCTACTAGACAAGAGAATCTCATTCAAAGCCATGTGCTTTTGTCATAAAATCTTCAATGGCAGGGGCCCTAAATATCTGGCCTCATTGGTGCAGCCCTATCTTCCTCCATGCAACCTTAGATCGACTGGCGCTAACTTAGCGGAAGTACCCAGTGTTAACAGAGCCCTGCTAGGGGCACGCTCTTTTGGTTTCCAAGCAGCAAAGATGTGGTATTCCCTGCCGACCCATCTGAGGATTGAACCATCTTAGGTGATCTTTTGAAAGAGGCTTAAAACCTGCCTGTTTTGTTTATCTTAGGATAGGTTTCGGTTGTCTGGTTTCTTGTCTAGCCTATGCTCTTATTAGTATAGTGCCCTCAGCTCTAGAAGAGATTCTGGTCCGAGCATGGGGACACAATGTGGGGTGTAACCATTGCGCTCTAGAAGACTCATTACTATTAGATCTGAGAGTGATTATTAAACAAACCCAACACCCAAGGTGACACCCCAGAGTTTAACTCATGAAATCATGCTGTAAGCAAGATCTCATAGAAGGCTACCTCAGAGCACTGGAGACTGGACCAGACGATGTTTCAAAAGCCAAGGCAATGAGAAAGGATTCCAGATTACTGCCATGGGAGAAGCAAGCAGGGGTTTGTTGCATCCACCCCAGCCCGGGAACATACAAAATGCATATGCCACACACGGAGTTCTGTAGTAGACATCTTTATTCCACAGCATACGATCACACACTGCACACTCGTTTCGTCATAACCGTTAATACCTACACCTTAACACCTCCCAGCAAGTTACATAATTCCTTGTTGAGTTCGCCCAGAACCGCAAGAGTCCTAGTGCATATAGTCTCACAATACTACATCTTGCCCCTTGTTAAATAAAAAGTACAAGCAATAGTCACATCATATTTCTTCAGTAAGGCGTTGAGGCGCTTGCATTAGTCAGCTATATCGAGTGTTATGAGATGGTTGAGATGCATTCTGACTGTGCACTGATGGCACAGGTTCTGATGCTTGATCTGGACTGTCAGGCGGGGTCGCCTCATTCATGATTGCAGGTGCTGACGGCCATCGCGGTAGGTGCTTAAAGTTTGATGAGTCCTGTGTGATGGACTTTCTGGAATGATGCGCCGTCACCATATGTCCTTTTCACATCACAACCATCAGAGGATCGACAGCAAACAGAGTGTCTGTTTTCCTCTTTCATGACCAGAACCCAGACACCTTCATCGAAGACTGTTTCCTAAGCTCGTCCACGTCGATCGGCATATGCTTTCATCTGGCACTTCCGAGAAGTGTCTGTGACAGGAATCTCATCCTCATTCAAACATTGGTCTACTGTTTATACAAAACCAGAGAAATTCAGCAGTTATAGTTACCTGAGCTAACTATAACTTATGTCCCCCCGCAATGCACTGCTTATTACCTCACATATTACATCCCTCATGACATGGTCAGTGGCATCACTGATGACATCACTGATGAAATCTCAAATGACATCAATGATTACATCACCAACCGAAGTACTCACACACCCACCCACACACTTAAACAACCTCTATACACCCACACACACCCACACAACCTCTCACATACTCATTCATAGACCCATACAAGTACTCAGACAACCACTTACTCATCCATAGATCCACCCACTCACACACCCACTCACTCTTACAGCCACTTACACAACCATTCACTCACCCATACAACTACTCATACAACCAGTCACTCACCCATACAGACACTCACTTAGCCACACTCTCACCCATACAGCTACTCACACACCCACTTATTCACCTATACAGCTACCCACACACCCACTCACTGATCCATACCGCTCAACACAGCCACTCACTCACCCATACAAGCACTTACACAGTCAGGCATACACCCATTCACACATTCATATAAGCACTCACACATCCACTCTCTCACCCATACAGGCATTCACACAGACACTCACTCTCCAATACAGCCAGTCACACACCAACTCACTTAACCAAACATCCACTCAAACAGCCACTCACTCACTCATACAGCCACTTACACACCCAATCACTCACTCATACAGCCATTCAAACTCCCACTCACTCACCCATACAGTCACTCACACACCCACTCACCCACCCATATGGCCACTCACTCACCCATACAGCCACTGACACACCCACTCACTCACCAATACAGCCCCTGAGACAGCCACTCACTCACCCACACAGCTATTCACACACCCACATATACACCCATACAGCCACTCACACACCCACTCACACACCATACAGCCACTCAGACACCCACTCACACACGGATATACACACAGTCACACAGCCACTCACATAATATGTTAGAAGTAGTACCACTCATTAGTAGTACACCTAGTATACTAATTTAACTTTTGTAGTAGCTTAGTATATATGTTTAACAATCATAAACTCTTAAAAAATACTTACACTACCATGTCATGAGTGATGTAATATGTGAGGTCATGAGCAGTGCATTGTGGGGCGTACGTTGCAGTTAGCTCAGGTAACTATAACTGCTGAATTTCTCTGGTTTTGTGCGAGTGAAATGTGAGCTTAACTATAACGCCTCTGTAACCTTTGTTTTTTTTCAGGAAATTTCTAAGGTTTTTTAAAATCTATTTCCTAACTGTAATGTCCCTGTAACCTTTGGATTTTTCAGTGAAGTTCTAAGGTTTTTTTTATTCTATTTCCTAACCATAACGTCCCTGCAACCTTTGTTTTTTTCAGAGTATATATCTATCTATCTATCTATCTATCTATCTATCTATCTATATGTATATATGTAGGAAAGTAGGATCTGCTTCTTATGGTTAGCCCCACTTTTTGCTTGATGTTACACTGTTTTTGACTAGTCTGAGTGGGATCCTGCTAATCAGGACCCCAGTCTATCTGCTTTCTCCCTAAAAGATTATGACATGTACTTAGGTACACTCCAGATTGGATCCTGGGGTACCCTTGTCAGTCCCTAGTATATGGTACACCTGTACCCAGGGCATAGGTACCCCAGACGCCTCCCATGGGCTATAGCATGTATTATGCCACCTATGAAAGGCCATGCAAAATGGAACTACAGGCCTGCCATTGCAGCCTGTGTAAGGTGGTGCATGCACCACTTACGTTAGATATAGGTTTACTATATCTAGAGGTCACTACACTTAAAACCTATAGGTCACCCCTATAGCAGGCCTTGACAATCCTGATGGCAGGGTGCTGGCTTTTATGTGAGAGGGTGCCCCTGCATGAGCAGGGCACCCATGCAGCCTTCGGAGACCATTCTCCAGGGTTGTCGGTGGTGCAGCCAGACATATAGGTAGAGGTCCATTATATATTCGCGTAAAATGCTATGTCGACAACGGCTGCAACAAACCATGTCGTGTTTGGTATCAAACACCTTGGAATCATACCTCCACACTGGTAACCGGTGTGGGAGGTATTATTCCACCCTTCAGAAGCAAGCTTTGCGGGGTCCCTGGTCTTCCTGGTACCAGCCTTCTCGATCCGGACAGCACAAAATGGTTGCTGCTGACCAGAGACACATTTCTGCCCTCCTGCTGCTGAGCCAAGCTCGAGCAGTGGAAGGCAGCACAATAGGCATCCTGTCACAGGGAGGTGTGACCACCTGCCAGACAGGATTTAGTGTATTGGAACTGGGTGGGTGCACTTCCAAAGTTCCTGAAAGTCTGCATGAGGGGCACATTTGGTGTCCCTGTGCATAGTCCAGCCCAAACCAGTTCTAGGAGCCGTTGGCTCCTGCTCTTGTGCGAAACTGGACAAAGGACATGGGAGTATCCTCCCCACTGTCCTGACCGTCCCCTGGGAGGGTTCCCTGAATCTGTCCAAACCTCTCCCATGGGTACAAAACGGATTACTTGGCTGTAGGGCCCTAGATTTGATGTGGACAAGATTCTGAACAAGAAACCACTGACCTTCGACCGTCTGGACACTCTGGACTTCGCTGGACTTCGACTGGGCCCGACTTCGTCTCCCTCTCCGTCCAAAGCATTGTCTGTGCCCGTGCACCATACAGGCTCCTTGTAGGACCTGTGGAGCATCAAGGACAACTGAAGTATCTCCCTTGGGGTGAAGGAGTCACTCCTCTGTGTTTGCAGGCACCGTAACGCAACTGACTGGTCTGCTGATCCTGAGCTCCTGCAGACTCCGAAGGCTCCAGCAACACAGGAGGTGGGTTCCTACATTTGTTGAGGCTGAGCTGCCCTCTCACTATGTTTGAGGCCAGTATCCCTTGTGGGGACCGCATAACCCAAACCCCTGTGCACTGCGTACTTTTGCAATTGCATATTCTTGTTGGTCTTCACCAACTTCATGCCTTGGGCTGTCGATAGCCCCAACCTCTGCGCACATTTTGTACAAAGGACTCTGGCCTCCTTGCACTCTGTGCCCTGCAAGCTGTGACTTTGTGAAACTGCTAGAGGTCCCCTCGCGACTCCTGTGCCTTCGGCCTGTGGGTCCACTTGAGGGACAATACTGATTTTCTTGGGCTACCCTGGTTGGTCCAGGCCTGCCCTGGCTCCCCTTGCTGTGGTAAGTCCTCTGGTCCTTGCTGGGCCAGACCGTAACCTTCTTTGACCTTCTTCATGGGTTGCCATTGCCAAGGCTTGTTGGTGCTCCCGCCAGACACTGACCCCTCAGCACTCGACATCCTTCATGGGACAGCTCGTATCTGGCCCCTGGTCATCCTCAACATCTCCTGGTCTCTGCAGCTGTAGAGTCAAGGTCTCCTTCTTCACACTGGAAGCACCCGACATCAGTGGGCATTCATATACCGAGCCCCTGGACACCCCTGGGTGACCCAGACTCTGTCCTCTCTGCTTTCAGGTTGCTTCCAATAAGAATCCACCTGCGTATTCCACCGGACACTTTTCTTCTTTCCAGCAGTGGCATTTCTTTGAAGACTCCCATTGAAAACAACGGCGGTTTCCGACGCCACTTCAGCCCTATGCACCCGGCTTCCCTGGGATAGGTAACTCTGGTACTTCGGTATCCAAGGATGGGGTGGCTCTCCAACCTTCTATGTTCCAAAGTGTTTCCTCATAATCCACTGGGAAGGGTCCTTAAACTTTAAAATTGCAACCGCGACTCTCCCATTGAATTGTACGTAGCACGCGGTCGTGTTCTGACACTGAACCCCTCCTCCATGGGGTCCCTACTTACTCACCTTGGGTGGTTCCTTGGGGTCCCAGTGATTTTACATCCTCTAGACACTGTCTTGACTCGAGTCGTGGTTCTTATACCACTATTTTAGTAAGAATAAATTGCATCAGGCTAACCTTGTAGCTAGTTTTAGCCACCCATTTATCAGCACTGTACGTCTCCCATCACCCCAACTGCTCACATTGGGTTTTAGGAATACCCCTCATACTTGAAAACATCCCTGAGCTCCCCCCTCTCAGCGAGGGGGTCGTAGCCCGCATCATGACTAGGCTTCATGATGCGAGGAGGATTCCCCATGATGAAGCATGACACCTCTGGTGTGTGAGGGAAACCACCCTCAAAAGGGAAACCCCCCAGTAGACTGTCTGTTCCCACTATTTTGACGTTCACTTTGATACGTCGGACCCGAGGGCTCTGTTTGTTCTGAGTCTCTGAGTCTTTAATTGAGGAGTGTGTCCTCGTTGGTCCATTATAACTCCTCAGGCCCCCCTTGTGTGTATACGCAGCCTTTTTATTCCTCCATTTCTTACCTCTGCGACTTCATCACTCCCGCCACATGGTATCTTTCAATAAGCAATTGAATCACCGGATGAAACCTACTGCAATATATCTTTGCATTGCAACTGCCAGGCAAAATCACTGCAAGCATTTATTTTTCTTTCTTTTGTAAACACCTTTGTATGGTCCTGTAAGTGGTAATATGTAAAAAGAAGAACGGAGAAGCAGTATCTCCAACAATGTCCCTGCATTATTAGTGTGCGTGGATTAAAATGGGTTATACCTAAACGATACACTTACAGATATTCTACTCTGGCTAAAATGTAGTTGTTCTCTCTAAATGAAAATTGTGTGAAGAAAGTCCTTGTGCTTGAGTGCAAAGGATTGGGGGCATGCAAATGGTGTCATCAGCCTCTGCTCATAAAGCAATTTCTTCACTTTTGCCGGGGTCTAGAGCTGGGAGGGGGCCACTGTGCAAACTGTTGTTCTTTTCTAAGATGGCTTCTCTTTGGGAGCTGTTGTAGTAAAGACCCCTACGAAGGTATTGTGAGCAAAGAGAGAAAGCCACAAGCATTCAGTATACAGTTCATTCTTAGCTCAGTGAAGGACAACAACATTAAAAGTGCTGTTATTTTTTTCACACCCAATAGTAGCTACTGCTGGCACATCTTAGCAAACACCAAAAGAGCTGCATTCTGTTAAACAAAAATCTTATTTGAACATACAAGTGATTGGTAATACATGTAAACATTAGGGCGGCATCTTTCAAAATGCACATCAAATGTATACAGAGCCTCATTAATGTCTATCACTATCATAAGTCGGAATATGGATATTTACTTCGGTCATAGAACACAAAAAAAGGTCATTTGACTTTGATTGTGAATATGCAAACATATATATATATATATATATATATATATATATATATATATATATATATATATATGTCCCACCTTATTCGATCTGTGCACTAAAAACAAAAGCACAGGTGACATTTTCCGGGTTCCTAAGATTGAGGGGCAGTGGTGGAAGCCTGTGGGACCTATTGTAATGGCTAAATGTATGCATCCTATTTACAGTAAGGACTTATGTCTACCTCTAAGTACTGCAAGTGACGGCTTAAGTTACTGCAGCCTGCTACCACAAAGACTTGTGTCTGACTCAAGGGACCTCTAGTAATGGCTTATGGTGCTGCAATGTTCCATAGAAAAGACTTGTGTCTGACTGAGGGACCTTTAGTAACAGGCTAATATACTGGAGCCTGCTAGAGTAAGCATATGTGTCTGACTTAAGCGACTACTCATAGCATCTAAAGGTGCAGCAGTATATATCAGAAAAGCGCCAATAACAGCTTTTTATGCAGATGTGCCATTTAAAACATTGAGACACCGTAGCTTTGCCAATGCTTGTTTTTATCTAAATTAATGTTTCTTCTTTATTTTCAACTATTGTGTTTTGGATTTCCACCCAGTATCCACTCCTGATGTCACTAACTCATCCATGTGATATGCTACATCTAGTGGTTTACTGCTTTCCAGTTCTTTGCTGTTGAATTCACACTGGAGACCCATCCTGCTCTATGGTCCTTATTTAATGCAGATTTTCAAACTGTAAGTAGATTTCACCTGCTGTGTAGCAGTGGGTGGTTGTGTAAGTCAACCTCAGTGGAAAAGAGGGGAGTCTGGGGTTTGCTTTTAAGCAGGCTTCTCCCTTATCACTGCGTCTAGCCTCAAGTCTCAGTCAATCACCCTTTTACTGTGCCTTTGGTTGCCACTGCTGCAGTAACCCATAACTATTCCTCCCAAGGCAGATCCTTTTCTCACCTGCAGCTATGGGTGATGAATAGAAAAGCCCATTGTTAGACCTGGCATCCTAGGCGTGGTTTTCAGACTAACTTTTTACCTTCAGACCTCCTGTTTTTGCTGACTTCTTTTTTGCTGGCCTGCAGCACTGATTGTGCCACCCACTTAATCAGCACTTTAAACTTGTCTCAGGCAGGCCATTGCAGACTGTGGGTGTGCAGTTTTAAACTGCCATTTCAACCTCTCACAATAAACATTTTGTGAGGCCCAAATCTTCTTTTTCATACATATGTCACCGCTAAGGTTGGCCCTAAACATCGCAGAGGGCAGGGTGCAATGCATTTAAAAAGTAGGACATGCACTTTTAAGTTTAACATGCCCTGGTAGTGAAAAACCCCTAAAGTTGTTTTTCACTACTGCAAGGCCTACTTCTCCCATAAGCTAACATTGGAATTACCATATTATATTTTAGAAGTGTAATTTCCAAATGGGATGAGGTAACCCCTTCATGTTTGGTGTCTCTGGAATCACAATTTAAAATTCTAACATATGGTGAAGTTGGATTTTAAATTACAGTGCTGAAAATGCCACTTTTAGAAAGTTGGCATTTATTTGCCTTAGTAATTTGGTGCTTGCAGCCTGTGTCTGGGTCACATGACTGGGTGTAGTTGGCAGTTGGGCTTTGTGTATTCTTCCTAGACAGCCACACACAATGGGGAGCTTAGGTGTGACTAGATGGGCCATCAATGGTGAGCTTACACTTGAATAGCCTGTGTCCTGTCTCCACACAAAAGGCTGCATATCCCCTGCAGTTAGTCTGGGGGCAGGGCCAGGAAGGCAGGGCACCTGTGCGATTCAAAGGCATGCCTCTAGAAGCTTCTTCCCATTTCAAAGGCACAACTGGGTATAAATACTGGACTTCAGACACCACCACATCAGTACATTTCTGGACCTGTGGAAGACTGCTGTGCTGCTGAAAGGACTGCCACTCTGCTGGACTGCTGCTCTGAAGGAACTCCTGCCATGCTGACCTGCTGACCTCTTGCCTGGGTGAGAAGGACTAGACCTGCATCTCTTGAGCGCAGAACCCAGAGTGACTTCAAGAGCTAGTTGGCTTGCCTCCTAATCTGAAGCCTCAGGGACATAACAGGCTTTCAACAACCTTGCACCTGGACTGTGTCATCTGTAATTTTACCCTGCCAAATGGTACCACCCCAGTCCTGGACCCTTGGAAGTGGGCTTAAGGTGCTCTGCCAGCCTCTGTGGATCCAGCTGAACCAACGCATCTCCTCTGCTGAGCAGAGCAACCCTGAGCAGAACCAATGCATCTCCGCTGCTGCGTGGATTGGACATGTCGCAAGACCCGCATCACCGCTGCAGCCCACAATGCCTTTGGAACCATGACTGTGCGGTGCATCCTCGGCGCAGGCCCTCACATCTCTTGTTGGAAGCAGCCTTGACAACAACATCGGACTCCGCAACGCAGCTTGCAGCTCCTCGGAACTGATGCATCACCCTTACTGTGCGTTGCATCCTCGACAACGGACTTTGCATCGCAAGCCCCGTCGACTGGATCCTTGACGCTGACACAGGTCCTTGCATTACAGCCTTGCCGCATCTCAGAACCGACGTATCGTTTCAGCTGCGTCACGCATCTTTGGCGCAAATTCTCACAACGCACCTCAAACAAGGATTTAAAGTACTTTGTTCAGTGGGTCTAGCTGGGTCCCTGTAGCCGCCTTGCGCTCCATCACAGTCGGCCTGAACTTGTGACTTTGTCCTGGTCCAGCACAACCAGATATCCACAGCTATTGCTTTGTACTTCTTGGCACTATTTTTACTGAAATCTTTAAAATTGCATATTTCAGGTCCTACTGATTGGATTTTTGTCGTTTTGGTCTTGCTTTGTTTATTAAAGAAAGTTCTGTTTTCCTAACTTGGTGTGAGATCCTTTTTGTGTGGTGTTTTCAACTTATTACTGTTTGAAGTGTTGCAAAATACTTTAGGGTTGGCTTGTGCCTCACCCTGACATGGATTGTGGTTTCTGCTTGACAAAGGTTCACACCCCAGTCAACCACCAACCCAATTTGTCACACCCATCCCTCTGCTTTAAGAATGTTAGTCATTTGATGTTGCTGCACATGCCCTGCTGGAGTGTCTTGCAGGCTCCTCTAAGCAGTCACCATCTCCAAGATGGGCCATCTAGCATTTCTTTTTCCCATGGAATGATGCCATGGGTTTCAGTTTCTTCAGGGCCCATGTAAGGAGCCCAGGGGTAGAGGATGTGGTCTAACAGCTAGAGCGGTCGACCTCAGAGCTGGCGAATAGGTTCGAGTCTCAGCAGGGGCGCTCAACATCCTGTGATTCTGGGCAAATCACTTAATCTCCCCATGTAAAAAAATAAAAAAATGAATGTGTCCTTCTGTAATACAACTGGTGCTCATGTAAAGCGCTCTGATACCTTCGGGTCTAGTTCGCGGTATATAAAACTGCAAAAAAAAAAAAAAAGGACCCAGTGCAGTAGAGATTTATTTAAGACCAAAACACATAGGAGTAGTCTGGTGCTGGATGGAAGTTTTTAAAAAGAGTCTTCTCTGCACTTAATAGTTTAGTATAGCTAGTGCATCCTGACATTTCATAGCTTTGTATAGTGACAGCCTTAGCCCATGCCTTACAAATCTCTAAGGCGGGTGTGGTAGCATTACTCCATATTTGATTCTGAAGGGCATGATTTTACACCCGCCCTCTGAGCGAGCAGAGGGCTGCTTCATAAATTAGACAAGGCCGCCAAGCATCATCTTCTCTCATCTTTAATCCTAAATAAACACAATCTCGCAACCCATCCAGGGGGGATACCACTTAACACAATATTACACGTGTGTCGGCCGTACATTATATAAAGAGATTTATAAGAGCTGAAAGGTCTTCAAGAGGGACAAACATTTTAAAAAGATATTTAGGAGATTTTCAAGCCCCCAGAAGTCTTAGATTAAAGAATATCATCAGCGAATACTAACTCAGAGACCCTTTCACCAACAAGGTTTGGTTCACAGCGATGATCTGAAAACCACCTTGAGAATGTGAAAAGTCCTGCTTTTCATTATCCGAGGCTCAAACTGATATATCAGTCATCTTAGTCTGTTACCTGTGCTACTTCTGCATTTACTGACAATTAGGGTCTTGTTGCACAAACACAAAATAAAATGAAGTGCGCACCGAGTATCACCCCTTGTGTGCTGAGAAATCCCTGCGCAGCACATCACAGACGTGCACAGTTTCAAATACCTAGTTGCCCCCCCTGCCTGATTTTTCATCAGCATGGTAGTTTCTGGAATAAAAGCAGCATTGGAGTTAAAAAAGACATATAATGTCAGTGCAAGTACCGAATAACTATGAACTTTGCTAATGCTTTCGTTTCACTGTCAGCTTTCCATCAGCTTTGCTTCTGGCACGTCAATCATCTGCCTGAAAATTACATCAATCCAGAGCTCCTCTGCTGTTTAGTACTTTCCAGAGGAGTCTCCCAACGCAATGTATTGTATTGTAATTATATTTATATAGCGCTTACTACCCTTGACGAGGCGTCAAAGCGCTTTACGACGGGCAGCACGCTGCTCCTGAACCCAAGGTTAATGGTTAATTCAGTGTTATTGGTTACTGTGTGTTATTGGAATTAGTTTTGTGCGCTCAAAGCAAGCCATTCCATGCAGTCATTTCAGTTTTTTGTGGTGGACTAAAGTGATAGTGGTTGGTTGCAATCATCAATAGGGGGAGGTGACCTCAAGCACATGGCTGGTGGGATTAATACAGGAGTTAAAGGAGATTAAGTATTGTTAGGTGGCATAGGTAGGATTTTCAGCGGACGGAGGAGATTGCATCTTGTAAATGAGTTATAGGAAATTTGTGTATCCCATCAACTGCAAGACAACTTTTACTTAAAACCCCTTCTGCCTAAAACAGTTTAAACTATATGGTTTCGCCTGTACTCACATTACGTAGATCTTAAGACACCACTTTATACCACATACTTTACAGACTGCACACCATGTGAAGAGTTGTAACAATTTCTAGTTATAAATAGCAGTTGATCATCCTCACACAAATGCATCTTACATTAGATGTATTAAAAAGGGAGCCTAACCAGAGATAGGGTCAACACCACTTACTTATTTACCGGCTTCTCATAGCACTCAGTCACTTCACATGTATGGGGATGCTTTGCAGTTCAACACCTTGTACAGCATCAACAAAGATAATGAATGTTGACAGAGCTACATTAACTATAGAATGTTGAATAGGGGGACAGCAAGTCAGTGTCTTCGAGCAGTGATGGGTACAGCTTTGGTTAGAAAAGACAGAAGGGGAATCCCATCTTTGCAGTGATAACAATCAATGGCAATAGCTGAGAGAGAGAATCAGATTCATTTTTAGGTCTGGGCTACAGACGACTTTCGCTATTTGCTGGCCTGACCTATTGTTTCCAATATAGTACTTATACTTAGAATGGGCTCTTGGTCAGCCCCTTGCTCAGGAGTGGATTGCTTAGCTGTCTGTGTCACTTTCCTGGACATGATTCAATGGGTTTCCTCCCTATTCTTCAGTTTTTTCCCCACCCAGAAGCAGTTAGGTCACACTGGGGTAGGTTTTCAAAAATTGTGTGCTGGGTTAGCGTCACAAAAGTGACGCTAACCAGCACAAAATGTTTTTTTTAAAATTTACTTGAAAGTACCCTGAAAGTAGCACAAAGCAGCATGAAGCACTGCGTTGTGTTACTTAGCGCCAAGGGGCGTTACATGGGTGGTAAATGGGCGTTCTCATGCAACCACCCATGCCTTTTGACGCAAAATCCTATCTATAAAGAATTGTAGATAGGTTTTAGCGACAAAAGTTTACGCCACTTCAAACGAGGCGCTAACAGGAGAAATGTTTTTATTTCTGCTTTCTTTTCCAAATCTGCATGTGTGCTGCACTGTGCAGCACGCATACAAAGTGGGAAAAGCTTTTAAACTTGTCCTGGCATGCTATTTTGTACAGGAAGGGTACCCTTTCTTTACAAAACCTATGCTAGACTCAGACACACACCTTAGCACTATGGCAAAGCAGCCATATCTACAGAGATATAGCTCCTTCCTCCCCTCTCCCTAGCGCCAGCGCTAAGGTGTGTGCCTGGCGCACAGCAGGTAAAATCTGTGTCGGCACTGGGGAGAGGGGAGGAGGGAGCTATATCTCTGTAGATATGGTGCTCTCCTGCTCCCTCCCTGTCACGCAATGCAGTGCAGCCTCTTTGGGTGTTGCGTTGCATTTATTGTTTGAAAATCTGTCCACAGTGTTCTGATTGGATGAGATCTTCTACTGCTGATGTCAAACCTTGCATTGCAGTGCATATGAGAGACTGTTTTCTGTCCCTCACTCTGTCCATTCCTTCCTTTACTTATTTTCATACACTTACTTTTTTCGCCCCAACCATGCCCGCTTGCCATGAAATCCAGTAGGATAATAAAAAGTGGCGTAGAGTGGGCATGCGCACCCCTCTATCTCCTTGCTTTATGCACCCAGCTCTTTCAGATTAAACTCCTTATCTTGTTTAGAGATTCTAATGTTCCAATAAAAGTTTGTTGCCATCACAGTACAGATGAAACATTTTGCCAGATCAACAGTTCTTAACATTGTTTTCGGACAAACAAAATGATATTGTGCAAAGGGGTATGGATCCTGAATATCAGCTACAGAATATTGTGGGACACTAATATCGTAGAAGGAATATCGAAGTACAAAATATTGAAAAGTAAGTATGTATAGATTTTATATACCTAACTTCACATCTACATACCTTCATGATATATATCTTCAAGGTACACAGATGTGGAGTTAAGAATATTAAATCCATACTTTCCTATATGCACGTACCTTTGAATGTTTTGTCACTCCATATTGTGTCCATGATATTAGTGTGCCTTGATATTCTTGCAGTCGTGTAAAGGTAGCTTTGTAATTTGTGGGCTTTTGAAGTGTACCACTGACAGAATATCAGTAACAGAAATATCGTGTGGACAGAATATCGTGTCAAAAATATTGAGGACCAAAACATCAAGAAGGTAAGTGCAAATAGGTAAACATAGATTTGCTATTCTTAACTCCCCATCTACGTACCTTCAAGATATATATATATATTCACTCAAAAAACCACAGGTTTCAGGGACGTTATAGTTAGGTGGACATTTCACTTGTACAAAACCAGAGAAATTCGGCTGTTATAATTAGTTGAGCTAACTATAACTCGCGCCCCCGCAATGCACTGCTGATGACGTCACATATTACATCACTCATGACATGGTCAGTGACATCACTGATGACATCACTGATGACATCTCAAATAACATCACTTATGACATCACTGATGACATCATCCAGTGACTGTGTTTCTGTAAAGTTTAAATAAGTTTTATATATATATAGGCCAAGGTGTATTGAAGAATGAGTGGGTGTATGAGTGTCTGAATGGATGATTTAGTAGGTGCGTGACTGACTATATAAGTGAGTGATTAAACGTGTCTTACTGAATGCATGGGTTAGTGACTAAACTATTTGAATGTCTGTATCAGTCTGTCAGTTGGTGTGTAAGCGGCTGCATGGGTTGGTGAGTAGCTACATGAGTGTCTATATGGGTTATTGATTGGTTGTCTGAGTATCTGTATGGGTGCCTGAGTGTCTGTGTGGGTGGGTGGGGTGTGTGTGACTCCCTGCATGGATGTGTGAGTGGGTGATTCACTGGGTGTATGTGTTCAAGAGTGCATCTGTGAGGGGCTGTATGGGTGAGTGAGTGTGTGTATGGCTGTGTTGGTGAGTGAATGGATGTCTCAGTGGTACATGGGTGAGTAACTACATATGTGAAAGGCAGTATATGTGAGTGTTAGAGTATATAAATGATTATATGCGAGAGTGAGGGATTGTGAGAGTGGCTGTATGGATGAGTGTGTACTTGTGTCAGTGATTGTATAAGAGAGTAAGTATGTGTTAGTAACTGTATAAATAAGTGAGGTGGTGTGCGAATAACTGTGTAGGTGAGTAAATGGGAGTGTGATTGATTCTTTGCATGACTGACTAGCTGTGTGAGTAACTCTATGGGTGAGTGGCAGTGTGTGAGTGTCTGTATAGGTGTATTAGTGCACATGATAGTGCTGTATTGATGAGTGACTGCATGTATGAGTGACTGTATGGGTGAATGAGTAGATGTGTGTGTAGACCTCGGAATCAGTGAGTGGGTATGTAGTAACTGGTAATGGTGTGTCTTTGGCTTCGAAAATGGTAGCCTGTATTTTAGAGTGAGTGCATCAAAGGTTATATTAGGGTGTGAGGAGGTGCATCAGATTATCACGTGGATGATGTCATCAGGGATGTCATCATTGATGTCATTTGAGATGTCATCAGTGATGTCATCAGTGATGTCACTGACCATGTCATGAGTGATGTAATATGTGACGTCATCAGCAGTGCATTGAGGGGGCGCGAGTTATAGTTAGCTCAACTAACTATAAGGGCCGAATTTCTCTGGTTTTGTACGAGTGAAATGTCCAACTAACTATAACGTCCCTGAAACCTGTGGTTTTCTCAGTGAATTTCTAAGGTTTTTTAAATGCTAATTTCTAACTATAACGTCCCTGAAACCTATGGTTTTTTCAGTGAATATATATATATATATATATATATATATATATATATATATATGTATATATATATATATATATATCGTCAAGGTACATATGCGGAGCGATAAAGTAAAACTTTTCTTGTCTATTGAAACTTACTTTCACAGTATTTTTGTCATCAATATTCTTGACATGATATTTACTCCACAAAATATTTTTTTCCAATATTTTCGAATACATTTGAAGTCACAAACATACACCTTTGGGGGAGTAAGTAAAATGTATACCATCAAACACTTGCTTTTTCTATCCAAGCGACCTTACTTGAAAGAAAAGAAAAGGATTATAGAAACTAGACAACTGTGTCATGCTGTTTTCCAAGCAGTAGCATTCGGTCTGTATTATTAGGGGAGGGCAGAGCCTGAGGTAAAGTCAGAGAATGGTTTCTCCTTGTGGCTCACCTACATACAGGCTCTGTTACTTTGTCATGCGTACTACCTCTGTCAGACCAACTCACGAGTGACTGCGCAAACTAATGCTTAATTTGTAATAGAATAAGTGCCAGTGCCCAAAACTTTGCTCTGAAACCCGCGGCCGGTGCAATTAAATGTCAGCGCACTGAATGCCAAGGCTGGGTGGTCTTGAAACAACCTCTGGCCTCTTTATTCTGCTGCCAAACACTCCCTGTCCCTTTATCTCATTCTTACAGACTCCTACTTTCTCCCTTTATGATGGGTTTTTCATCATTCTCTTGCTCTGTCTTTCTGCTTTGTTTGTTTTTCAGTCTCTTGCTCTCTGGTTCAGAAAAATAAGTGCTGGTGCCCAAAAATAAGTGCTGGCGCTCCCCACCGGCAACTACCGGCTCAAATTAAGCACTGGTGCAAACTGAAGGGGCTAAACCTGATGGGCTTTCTGAGAAGTACCTATGGCTCTGTATTAATTCCAAGTTTCGACATTAAATAATTTCAAATGTTTGTATATTTTTACTAATTCTTGCAAAGCCTTATGTACGTGCTTTTTCCAGAACGCTTGCGATCTGTGCATTGCTCTGTAGAGGTATGTGCAATGTGTGCTCTTTGGGTTCATGTAGCTCTATTTATGTGTGCATTTGATGCACTGTAATGTATTTATGTGCCCTGTGAGCATACTCCAAGTCAGTGCATGTGCAAAACGGATGTACAGTAGCTGTGTATGTGCAGGATAAATGCGCTGTCATTATGTGCAGGTGCGTAACTAGACCCAAAGTTTGGGGGTGGCTGACAGTTTGAATATAGTAAGTGTAAGATATATTCAGAACTTTCTAGGGAATAATTTTTCTGAACAATATCTGGTCAGTGGTGTATTATGAAGTAATATATTACTTTTCAACTTAATATTTTTTGGGGGGATTAAGGGTTCTCCCTGGAGAAATTGCTTCAGTTTTAATTTCAAATGTTGTATGCCAACACACACTAGAGCCTCAACTCAGTAGGATTTGAGGTTGAGGGTTCTGGTTTTCGGGATGCTCAGTTGCAAATGGTGTACTCTGAATCACAATGAGCGCATGCTTAATCTCATGTTAACCAGACTTGAAACCAACATTTACAAAAGATTTAGACATGCTTTCCCAAAGGGAATTGATAACTTGTAGCATAAAATGCATTTAGGCACAATTATGTTACTGATCTGTGCTTGGTGATGTCACTTCTCCTGTCACTCACAGTTTGGAGATGCTTATTCCATGACAGAACTAACATCCAAACTTGCACCATAGACATCAACGCAATTAGCAACAGAACATAGAATATTTTTTTAGAGATGACACGTTAAGTATATATGAGTGGAATTCTTGCAAAAGGATCATGAAATATGGCTTTCTGGGGAAATGCTCACTAACAGCATAAGAAAGTACTTCAAGAAAGAATGGTAAATATATGGAAATGGCTTTCAAGAAAAGTGATGGGTTACAGAGGAACAGATGGGAAAGTGTTTTGGACAAGCCATTGTAATTGTAGTATGAGGAGTTGTACAAGTACTAGTGCCTACAGCTTTGTAGTAGGCAGGAACTGGCAACAAGAGATAGACATACAATCCTAGTCTCAACACTCATGTATGATTTGCAAAAATTCAATACTCTCTCTTATGATCTTGAAGCATTGGTCACAGGATAGTAAATAACTGCAGGTGGTATTTTCAGTTTCAAGTGCTGCCCTTCCGGCTAACCGGACCATCTCCTTCCCACTACCTTAAAGCACTGCTAAACACAAACATTCTCTAATACCGATGGCCACTGTTCTACCAGAAGTCTAGCTCCCCTCCCATCCCTGTTCTGCGGTCGGCACACAGCTACAGATAATTATCTGGGGATGGCTCATGAAAGTTGTAACTTTAGACATTGGTAAGCAAGAGGGCTCCCGCTAATCTGTCTTAGTATTTCTTGAATAGCAGACTGATGAATGAAGTACTTTTATGAAGTTCATTTATTGAAATGTAATGCATTGATTCAATGTGCACCATAATAATGTCTGCACTCAAGCATGGTTAGCTGAAAACATTAACGTGAAGAATTTGTGTATCAGGCTTACAATTATTCACGTATTTGATGTGCTCATGTAACGTGTTGATTTAGTAATGCTTGGTAAAATGTTCATTTATGCGTGATTTCCGTAAGGCCTATGTGCCTCACTCTTATGCTGGGCGATTTCTGTAGGCCTGAAATATATTCCCCCAGACAGCTCTCGTAGTGGATAAAGCTGAATCTCATGTGCATGTTGGATTTGTTCTTTTCTCACGTTTCTGTTGCAGGTGGAGAAATTCATCCTTGTTAGTTAGATTAACGCTTTTGTTTTAGGAGTTAGGCTCGGGGAGGAGAGGATTCTTTTGTGCAGGGAGTGCTGATAATGTGAGATGGTGTTCTTTCTCACCGGAGAAGGCCTGGGAATCAAGGTCAATGAGCCAGAAGCTGGGAGTATTGAAACTAAATGGAAAACTACCTATGAGGAGGCACCCAGAGGAATGAGGCGATCATATGTTACCTAATGGGAGTGTTTATGATTTGGTATTTTTGAATTAGGGACAGTGCCCCGGGGGTAGAGTTAGAGAAGAGAGGAGATCGATGGAGAGGGAAGGAGCATATTATTATTATTATTATTATTATTAAGCTTATAGAGCGCCTGGTTACTCCAACGGAGTGCCCCACGCTAGAACACCAACAATCCCTCGCCAGCAGGCGTGAACCTCCCTCCCTCCCTCCAGCCTGAGTCCCCAGAAGAACAGGTAAAAGGCCTACTTTCGGCCCCCCTGGGGGTGCTAGAAGAGCCAAGTTTTTAGTTTTTTCCGGAACAGAGTCTCCGACGGGCACGTCCTTAAATCAACAGGTAGGTCATTCCAGGCCTTAGCCACAAGGAAGCCAAAGGAGCTCCCTCCAGCCCTTACCTTCCGCACCTTAGGCACAATCATCTTTGCCGTGCCAAAGGACCTTAGATGACGAGCAGGTCTATATGTGGTAAGAAGGATGTGCAAGAAAATTGGCCCTTTCTTGTTGAAGATCCTGTGGCCAAAACACAAGGCCTTAAAGGTGACCCTAGCCTTTATGGGGAGCCAATGTAATTCCCTCAAGGCCTCCCCCACCGAGGCCCGCCTAGGAAAATTCAGAATTAACCGAGCTGCAGCATTCTGAACCTTCTGCAAGATGTTCAGATTTCTTGTGGTCACCCCTAAGTACAGGATGTTGCAATAATCGAGGCGGGACATAACAAGGGCATGTACAATGGTTCGTTTGGCATCTAGTGGGAGTAAGTCCAAGATTTTTCGCAGCATTTTAAGAATGCCAAAGCAGGCTCCAGCCACAGCTGATATCTGCTCTGAATAGGAGAGGGTGTCATCGAACCATACTCCCAGATTCTTGACCTTAGCCTTAGGGGTCGGAGTAGGTCCCAGCTCCTCCGGCCACCACAAATGTGACCATAAAGAGTGCTGCTTGCCAACTACCATCACCTCCGTCTTTCCCGCATTCAGCTGCAGGCAGCTGAGCTTCATCCAATTAGCAAGCTCCCCCAAGCAAACCTTAAAATCAGATGCCATTCCTGCCTCCTTTTGCTCCAGGGTAACAATCAACTGTGTGTCATCGGCATATGACACCAGTTTTAACCCATGTCTCAACACAATATCTGCCAAGGGGCGCATGTAGATATTAAATAGGGTAGGGCTAAGAGCCGAACCCTGAGGCACCCCTTGAGACAGAGGACAAACTCTGGATTGAAAAGGATGTTGTAGAACCTGGAAGGATCTATTCTGCAGAAAATTTTCATCCACCCCCAAGTCCCTCCACCGACCCCAGCCTCCCCTAACCGTTCCATCAGAAGGCCGTGGGAGACCGTGTCAAACGCAGCACTCAAATCCAGAAGGATCAGTGCAGTAGTTCTTTCCTCATCGGCTGCGGTTTTCAGGGCCTCTGAGGCTAGAAGAAGGGCCGATTCAGTACTATGAAGCGGCCTGAAGCCAGACTGGGTTTCATGGAGAACCTGTCTTTCTTCCAGAAACAAAGATAGTTGGCTATTTAAATGTTTCTCTGCGATTTTAGCAGCATAGGGTAGCAAAGATATAGGTCTCAGGTTTTCTGGAAGTGCAGGGTCTAAGGAAGGTTTCTTTAGCAGTGGTACCACCATGGCATGCTTCCAATTGCTAGGAACCTGACCCGAACTAAAGGACATGTTCAAAAGCTTGGTGAGAACCGGTGCAATTACTTTTTTCCCTTGCAATAAGAATTTCGGCGGGATCGGATCCAAGGGCGACCCAGATTTGACTGCTTCCATAAGTTTTAGGACATCACTTACTTCAGGAGGGTGAAAAACAAACCTATCCTCACTCCTAGAATCATCTGTGACTAGAGCTGAGATATAATTCCTGCTGCTTTCAGGGAAGGTAGCAAAACCAAAGGGGATGATGGACGGAGTGTTAAACATTGCAAGCACTCACCCCCAGTCAACTGATCTGGGTTTAATCCATCATCATTCTTTAGCTCACTCTGCCACCCCAGTTCAGACATGGCCATATGCAAAACATGCTGACCCTGTGCCTCATGGGAACAGTCCAGCCCGAACTGCCAAGCCATGTCTTCCCTGGACCGGAAACAAGCATCCTGGGACTGGTTTCTGGCTTACAGCCGTCATCAGCCAGGCTATCTTGAATCCAGTGGCAAAGTGAGCAAGGGACCCACATCTGGGCATACCCTGCCAAATTAGGGCGAACATAGCAAAACCAAAGGGGATGATGGACGGAGTGTTGAACAATGCAAGCACTCACCCCCAGTCAACTGATCTGGGTTGAATCCATCATCATTCTTTAGCTCACTCCGCCACCCCAGTTCAGACATGGCCATATGCAAATCAGTCTGACCCTGTGCCTCATGGGAACAGTCCAGCCCGAACTGCCAAGCCATGTCTTCCCTGGACCGGAAACAAGCATCCTGGGACCGGTTTCTGGCTTACAGCCGTCATCAGCCAGGCTATCTTGAATCCAGTGGCAAAGTGAGCAAGGGACCCACGTCTGGGCATACCCTGCCAACTTAGGGCGAACATAGCAAAACCAAAGGGGATGATGGACGGAGTGTTGAACATTGCAAGCACTCACCCCCAGTCATCTGATCTGTCTTTAAGTACTTTTCTTTTTTAATAAGAAAAAGCACTGACTAGACAATGATTTATTAAGAATTATTTTATTCATTGCTGGGTCCTGACTTCCCAATGCACAGCACCTCCCTGAAGTAGCCTCGCACGTGGGTCCCGGGCTCACTGTGCCACTGGATTCAAGCTAGCCTGGCTGATGAGGGGTGATGCCCCAAAACCGGTCCAGGGATGCTTGTTGCTGGTCCAGGGAGGACCTGGCTTGGCAGTTCGGGCTGGACTGTTCCCATGAGGCACAGGGTCAAGACTGATTTGCATATGGCTGGGTTCAAACTGGAATGGCATGGTGAGCAAAAAAACGATGGATTTAGGCCCAGATCTCTGTACTGGGGTGAATGTATGACATTGTTCTGTATTCTGTCCATCAACTGTTGTTTTTGCATTTGTCACCCCGAGTGGGACGGGTATGCCCAGACCTGGGTCCCGTGCTCTCCATGCCACTGGAATCAAGCTATCCTGGCTGAAGAGGGGTGAAACCCCAAAACCGGTCCTAGGATGCTTGTTTCCAGTCCAGGGAGGACCTGGCTTGGCAGTTCGGGCTGGACTGTTCCCAAGAGGCACAGGGTCAAGACTGATTTGCATATGGCTGGGTTCAAACTGGAATGGCATGGTGAGCAAAAAAACGATGGATTTAGGCCCAGATCTCTGTACTGGGGTGAATGTATGACATTGTTCTGCATTCTGTCCATCAACTGTTGTTTTTGCTTTCAGGGAAGGTGGCGTATATTTTATCTATCTTGCCCATGAAGAAATCTGCAACCTTATTACAATGATCAGTAGAGGCAGGCATAGTGGCTGTCACACATTCTAGAGAAGACAGTTGTTTCACTACGTTAAAAATATTCTTAGTGGAATTTTTAGCTGCTTCAATTTGCTCAGTGTAAAACTCCCTACGTACTCTCCTGATTTGTTGATGATACGACTTGAGTGCAGCTAAGTATTTCAACCTATTTTCATTTAGATAGTTCCCCCCTCCACCGGCGTTCAAGGCGCTTACAATCAGTTTTCAGGAGTGCCAGTTCCTCTGAGAACCATTTCGCAGAAGGAGTAATACGAGTACTTTTGCCAGGTTTCAGGGGTATTATAGAGTCCACCGCCTCCTTAATCCAAAGAGAGACTTGGTTCTCTGCAATTTGGACTTCGGACCCTAAATCTGGAATGCTTGAAGCCAGCTTATCCCCAAAGGTATCAGCGCTTAACGCAGCCCATTTCCGGACCATTATGGGCGCAGAGCGCTTTCCCGGATTACAGAAAGTCTTACTGGTGTTCACAATCCTGAAAGGGAGGAAAAATGGTCATACCACACTACGGGCACAGACAACAGAGCTTCTACCTGAGTAATGTTAGTAAAAATATTGTCCAAAGTATGACCCCTATTGTGTGTAGGGGTGTGGACCAATTGTATTAGACCCATCGCCTGTAGTCCTTGAGTCAACTCCTCGGTTTCTCTATTTTCTTTATCTTCCAAATGAAGATTCAAATACCCCAGCAGAATAAAATTGGGGTAACGGATAGTATAGGGGGGTACAGTCTCAGTTAGATCATCAAGGAAGGCTCTTGCCGGGCCAAGAGGTCTATAAATAAGAAGCCCTACAATTGAGCTTACACTATTGATAGCCAGATTAAAAAAGGCTGCTTTGCAGCTAGACATCTTAGAACGAGCTCTGTAGCTTTATGCTGCTTGACCCTTACAACGTGAGTGCACTTCTTAGTAAGTCTTCATGCGCTGACACCTTTTCCTGAACTTGCCTGGGGAATGCTAAGTAGGGATGTCACGTTAGTGGTAGAGTAGGGACAGACTAATGATTTTTACTTATGAATCTCAAATAAAGACTGTTCTTGACGTGGAGGCAATCATTGCCTGCATTCTGTTTTTGGAATTTGTAATTCTTTTCATGCTTCAAAGGCTCAACATAGCACCTAGGTTTGGTTTTGTATTAGTTCCAATGTATTTCTACAACCTCATCTTGAGGTGTCTGTATGTTCAGTTATTTTTGGCTTTGTAATAAACCCCCTAAATTGGAAGTCTGGTGTCTGTGATTCTTCGGAGTCCTGATTTTTTAGAGCCCGTGAGTCTGACCTAATGAGTTATTTCTCCCATCTACACTTCTAAAGCAGGTACAAAAGGTCCATCGGCCAAGGGTTCTGGAGTACGTTTATGAGAGGGAACCCGGCTCCTTCAGTTGGTAGCACTGTCGGAAGGTTACCTCTTGGAGTGAGGGGAGAATCTAGAAAAGTTAGGGAAAGTTTAGCCATAGAGCCCCAAAGAGCCCAAAGTATGAGAGCCCAAAGGATCGAGAGTGGAGGACGACAGACTTTGGCGGAGACTGACGGCAAGTGGCGGTGCGGTGGGAACTGCAGTTCACAGTGGAGTGAGTATGAATAGGGATGTGTGTGTTAGAGTGCGGTGATGATTTGAATGTGTGATGTCTTGGGGAGTTGGGATGAGAGTCGAGTGATTGTGGTTTCGGGCCGAATGCGCATGGTCCTTGTGATACGATTTGATTTTGATGTCGGGCTCAAGGAGTAGCCTAAGATCCCAGGATAGATTTGAGGTGTAGAAGACACTGAGTGATGTAATTGTCTTACCATTGATTGTGGGAGTAGAGAAGCGCTATTGATGACCCGTTGGAGATAGGGAATGCGTGTGAGAGAGCTTGGTAGAGTTGTGTGGGAAGCTAGTGCACAAGGGCAAACCACCGCGATTCGAGTGGCCAACGCAGGCCTTTGGTCACGGTGTGTGAATGGTTTTATGAGATTGGATCCTATCGATTTTATTTATATGACTGTCCGGTTGTTTCGTGGACAGACAGTCTGAGGTGCGGCTGTCTGTTTTTTTTGCGGACAGACAGTTGCCAGAGGCGAGGCAGACAATTACTCGAGACTGTTCGGTCGTTTTGTGGACAGACAGTCGGATATGTAACTGTCCGGTCGTTTGGTGGACAGACGGTTACTAGATTCTATGAGTGAAGTGTATGAATGCGTAAAGTGAGGTGGTGAAGGAGGGTGAACTGCTGTGTGTGAGGGAGAAGAAGTGATGTCGGAGTGTGCCGCGCTGCGATAGGTCAGTTGGTGTAAAGCCGCGCTGAGATTGGTGGATTGTCATCAGGAAGTTGAAACAAAAATATTTTGTTGGTGAAAGAATTTGATTCAATCATGCATTGTTTTAGGGTGTTACGAGACCTTTGTACGGGAGATAGAGGAGTAGTGACTCGAGTGTGTGAGGAAGCACCACCCGAGGATATCCCAGCACATTATATGGCCACAAATGTAGGACTCCATACCATAGTTTGGCTTCAAAATTGGTATGATTACCGAAAAAGAGGGAGATTTGGCTTTTCCACGCTATGGTTCATTTAGATTAGAGGTGCTGTACCAGTTGAGGGGAGTGATGGCTTCATTGCGACCTCCGCATAGACCGACACAGTTTGAGGCACTAGATGCATGAATGAGAGCAGCACAGGCAAAGAGCAGAGAGCGAAGTCAGGAAAGGATGAAAAGGGCGATGAAGGCTTATCAGGATGCGCAATGGGATGCACAGTTTAAGAAATGGATGGTAGACACCATTGAGGGAGAGAAGCTATTTCCATTATTAGTGAAATCGGAAGAGGAAGGAAGAGGATGATGGTGACACTGATGACAGCTTGTTAGATAGGTTGCTAGCGGAGCGTCCTCCGCCATACAATCCAGATTCAGATGAGGGAAGGCGAGCACTCATGCAGAAAACTGGAGAACTGCAGACGAGCCCTAGTGCAAGATTAGTGGGAAAGATTTCAACAGGAATGGAAGGAACAGGGATGCCAGTGTTGGGAGGCACAGAGATGAATGGAGTTAATGCTGCTACGTGGTTACCATTGGTCCCATAGTGTCAGTGTATGATCCAGGTCAGGTAGAAAACAGTAGTCAAACACAGTCAGCAGTAGGAGAAAGGATTAGTCTGGAGGAAATGGTAATGTGAGCGGAAATGGTCCATTCTTGGTGCCTGTAGAGGCTAGTACCCCATTGCCAGCCACTGCAGACTCTTCGAGAGGACGTATTGGGTCTAGTGCAGTAAGATTAGTGTCATTGGCAGACTCACGTTCGGACTTGAGGATGTGGGAACCTCCAGTCAAGGGACCAACAGGAGGATGACAGGAGGGATCGATCAGAGAACTCCTGGGAATGAGTACGCTCTACAGCATACAACAGAAGGAAATCCCCACAGGAATCATAGCAGTGAAAGCAAAGAGATGAGCAGTGCATCAAGTCAGGGAACGATCAAAGCTGCAGTAAAGGCAAAGGTATTGGATGTAGTAAGGCTAAAGGTAGAAGTGGAGGAGATCATAAGCGGAAATTTGCCCCTGGAAAGGATAGAAATTTATGAACAGGATGAGTTGTTGTTTGTGGCAAAGGATGTTACCCATAAAGCAAGGAGGGCCCATGAGAAACTGACCGAATTGGCACAGAGGTATGATGTGGATTTGTCCAAAACCAAAATGTTGCAGGGAGGTCATAGGCTAAATTACAGTGATCAAGAACTAGAAGAGAAAAGAGTCATAGGAATGAAGACCAACATTCGAGAATTGATTATAGGGATAAGTGCATGGAGCATGCTTGACAAGTGGGAGGAAAGGTGGTCCAAGAAAAAGAATGTCAAGAAAGGGATAGGAGATACTCTGCCTCCGGGAGGGGGAACAGCAGGAGTAGAGGCTTACCCATTGCGAGAGGTACCAAGCAGAGGTTATGTGCATGTGCCTTGGAGCAGGGGTGATTTGGCAGCATTTACAAATGATTTTCCTCGGCTGAGGGAGTAGCCTGTTGAGTGGTACAAGCAGGTTGATCACTTTGTAAAGATTTCAAAAGTATTGTGGATTGATTTGAATACTTTATTTGACATTGCGGTACCAAGGGATTTGTGGTCCGCTTGTAAAATTGCTGTTGAATGGCCATCTACTGAACCGAGCTAGATCCCATCACGCATGGCCCTTCACCTATAGTTATGAAAAAGTTTGAACAGGTAATTACATGGTTACAGTCCAAGATTTCCCCACAAGACATTGATTGGGTCAAAATAGATCGGACTACCCAAGAGCCCAAGGAATCAGTACATGCTTACTATGAAAGGCTCTTACAAGCCTTTAAGCAGTGTAGTGGATTGGACACTTTAGATTCAAAGGACATGGGTTATTTTGTTTCAAAATTCGTCCTAGGATTAAGGCCTGAAATTACCTTTGTGATTCAGCAACATCTGATCTATTGGCAAAATAAATCCGTGGACAAAATTCTACGATATGCCAGATATTGTAGTGATGAGGTAGACTCGAAGCATAGGAAACTAAAGGACAAGCTAATGCTAGTCCAAATGAGAAATGCAGATAGGGTAGACCAAATGCAGTCAAATGGAGGAACACTGGGTCGGCAGCAGGGGAACAATCATGGAGGATCCCAGAATGCGTCGGGTCAGGGAAGAGGGAAGCCCGTAGATTACAAGACGGGGATAGATGTTGGTACCCTAAAGAGAACCACTGCATGTCATTTTTGTCACAAATCGGGCATTGGAAGCGCAAGTGTAGACTGAACCCAGCTAATCAGATCCAAGATGAGGAAGTAGTGCAGGTACCTGAGGTAGTAAATACTGTGACGAGGCCCAGGTCTGTCACGGAAGGGGTCTGAGTCCACAAGTGCAAGTTCCCCAGGGGAATTCCACAGGGGAATTGAGTCTACCAGCAGATGCCCTTCATTGAAGCTTTTGATGAATTCAATCCAGACCTGTTGCAATGACGGTGCCTGAGGGGGGAGGAAGGCTGTAACCTTGGAGCAGTCTTGGAGCAGTCTTGGAGGTAGACCAGTGAGCACCGTATGTGGAGGCAGATGTGGACGGTCATCCCATTACATTCTTGATTGATACTGGTGCTACCCATTCTAATGTGAGGTCCGCAGTAGTGCCAAACCTACCCCTCTCTGGACAGTCGATCCAAGTTGTAGGAGTTGCTAATAAGAGAATGACCAATCCGTTGACAGATGAGATACCTGTGAGAATAGGAACCTTTCTGGATTGTCACCAATTTGTGGTGTGCGATTCAAGTCCAGTCTGCTTGTTGGGTCGTGACCTTTTATGCAAATTTAACTGTACTATCTATTGCACACTCACGGGAGTGGAGTTGCAGACTAATGATGACATTGCCTTCAAATGGCAAATCAGAATCTCTGCATAGAGATGTTTCCCGTTTTGACCACAGAAGATTTGCCATACAACCTGGGGGACTGAGGGTCTCTCCGGAGGTGTGGGATTTCACAGGAGAAGAGATAGGACTAATCCGAGGGGTTGAGCCAGTTAAGATCCAGATCAAGCCAAATGCTGAATTTCTGAGAACTCCCCAGTACAACCTGACAACGGAAACTGTGGCAGGAATCAAGTCTGTAATTGAGTTCATGATCGAACAGGGCATTTTGAAAGAGATAATGGGGAGCCCATGCAATTCCCCCATAATGGGACTGCAGAAGCCAAGTGGGAAGTTCAGAATCATGCAAGACCTGCGAAAGGTCAACACGATTGTAGTTCCATGCTGTCCTGTGGTACCGAATCCATCAGTGATCCTGTTTCAAATTCTTTGTGAGGCTGAATGGTTTACCGTGATTGATCTATGCCAGGCATTCTTTTCAATACTGTTACACGAGGAAAGCCAATTTGTATTCGCTTTCCATCTGAAAAATCGTGTGTTAACGTGGTGTCATATCCCACAAGGCTATACTGAGAGTCCATCGATCTTTAATCAGATCTTGAAAAAAAAATCTTGAGAGTCTGGTACTGCCGCAAAATTCAGTTCTCGTGCAGTACATTGACTACCTCCTGATCGCATCAGAAACGGAGGAAGCTTACAGGATTGATACGTTGCATTGTTGAATCACCTAGGAGAGAATGAACACAAGGTGTCCCCGAGCAAACTTCAGTACTGTTTGCCCCAAGTTCAGTATTTGGGTCATCGCATTGAGAAAGGCAAGAGGAAAGTGCCACCAGACCGCATTGAGGCGATCATGAAAATGAATGTGCCTACCACACAAAAGGAAGTCAGGATGTTTTTGGGAATGGTTGGGTACTGCCGACAGTGGATTCCCAACTTCTCATTGAAGAGAAACCTCTGCAGAGGTTGACACACAAGGATGTGAGTGATCTGGTACCATGGGATAATGACCATTTGGTTGCCTTTCTGGAGCTGAGAGAAAGCCTGTGTTGTAAAAAAATGTAAAATGTAAATGTTGTGCTCCGGCTCTAGGAATGCCTGATTACAACAAATCATTCTCATTATTCTGTTGCGAGCACGAAGGTTGCTCACTGTCATTACTCACACTCATGGAGGTGTCCGTAGACCTGTTGCCTACTTCTAAGGTACCCTAGATCCGGTAGCTTCAGCGCTGCCCGGATGTCTCAAATCCGTAGCTGCAACAAGTGTCAGCATTGAAAGGTGTGAAAGTATTGTGATGGGTCATCCTCTTACTGTATATGTTCCACATTCAGTTGAGCTTCTGATGACAAGAACCAAGACACATCATTTGACAAACAACAGACTCACACGCTATGAGCAAGTCATACTTGCCTCAGAGAATGTGACTCTGAAAAGATGTTCTGTATTGAATCCTGCTACTTTGATGCCTATTCCAAATGTTGAAGATGAAGATTGTGAGGACCATGACTGTCTCGATGTGACTGAACTATGCACCCGAGACCTGACATTGTTGATGAGCCTCAGCCTGAATCAGATGAAATCCTCTTTGTAGATGTTTCATGCTTAAGAGACAATGTGGGTTCTTTGAGAGCAGTGTTTGCTGTCTGTACTATTTCTGGAGTTGTGGAAGCCGCTTGTTTACAGGGAGTACACTCCGCACAGGTGGCCAAAATCATTGCCTTGACATGTGCATGCCTGGTCTCTGATCAGATCCAAGTCACCATCTACACTGATAGCCAATACGGTGTGGTTCATGACTTCGGACAGCTATGGTCACAGAGGGGGTTCCTAACGTCATCAGGCTCTCCCATCAGAAACGGGGAATATGTTAGACAATTGTTGGAAGCTTTGCAACACCCAAAAGAAATAGCTGTGGTAAAGTGCCTTCCCCACGGGAGGGGGGATGATTTTGTGACATTGGGCAATAGGTATGCGGATGAAGTTGCACGTTTTCGCGCTGAACAAGGATGGATTTTTAAAGGGGAATACACAGGAGAGAGCACAGAGAGAACCGAGCTCAGCATGATGTTAGCCCTAGCGGACACTTGGGATGAGGTCAAGCGTCTGCAGGGGGAGGTGTCTGCTCAAGAGGAAGCTGGTTGGATTAAAGCAGGTTGCGAGAAGAGAGATGATGGCATTTGGGTTTCAACTGATGGTCGAGCAGTGTTGCCAGATGATTTACTGAGCCCCATGGTGGGGAAGATTCATGGAGCAGTTCATATTGGAAGGGATGCCATTGTGCGAGTGTTTAGACAGACGTGGTTCAATCCGCGGTTTCGTGCGTTTGCTGAAGCAGTGTGTCACAGATGTGTTACGTGTCAACAGATGAATGCTGGGAAGAAGCCTGAGGTTGCGTTGAGTCAGATTGGGAGATCTGGGGGTCCCTTCAATAGGATCCAGCTTGACTTCATTTAAATGCCTAGGTGCAATGGATTGAGGTACATTCTGGTGGTGGTGTGTGTTTTCTCACGGTGGGTGGAAGCATATCCAACGAGAAGTTGTGACAGTCTCACAATAGCGAAGCTGTTACTTAGAGACCTGATACCGCGCGTCAGATTTCTGACTTCGTTGGAGTCTGATAGAGGGACGCATTTCCACAGCAAGATCATGAAGCTGCTTTGTACTGCCTTACAAGTTGATCAGAGAATGCACTGTAGTTACAGACCAGAGGCATCTGACCTCGTTGAGCAAATCAATGGAACTCTCAAGATGCGAATAGGGAAGGTTTGTTCGTCCATCCCGGAAATGGCCTGATGCATTGCCTTTGGTGTTGATGAGTATTTGTAGCATCCCCGATAGGAGGACATGTCTCTTGTCCCATGAGATCCTAACGGGGAGGGCGATGAGCTTGCCAGCAGTGACGTCTACAGCATTGATAAACATCACAGATGATTTGATCCTTGATTATTGCAAAGGGCTGACTGACGTGGTCCGTTCTGTGTCTCATCAGGTTGAAGCTGCGACTGCCCCGACCTCGAAGGACCTGTACCACGATCTGAGCCCAGGTGACTGGATCCTAGTTCGAAAACACGTGAGGAAGAACTGTCTTGATGCTCACTGGAGAGGTCCATACCAAGTGATTCTGATGACAAATACAGCTGTGAAGTGTGCAGGGTTGCCGAATTTGATCAACGCTTCGCACACCTGTAGAGTTTCAGAACCCTCGGAAAGAAACAGCTCCTCTCCCTGAAGAGAATCCAGCTGTGGCTGCAAGGCCACTGTAGCGGACAAGCCAAGCTGTGAGGGTTGCTGACGAGGCTGGTCACCCACCAGAGCAAGCTGAGGGGGGTCACGCTACACAAGACCCAGGTATTGACTCTGAGGGAGATGGCAACGTTGCGAGTGGTACAGAGTCAGACTCAGCAGGAAGAACTGGTGTGCAAGGTGATCAGGTGCAGAGAAGGAGGGCAGAGTTTTCATGAGAAACATGGCCTGTGAGACAAAAGAGGCAAAACGTGAGATTGGCATCTGAAAGAGATCTTTCCCCTGTGTCTGAAACGTCTGAATCTGAGCTAAGCGATGCAGAGCAAGCACAAGGGGGTTTGAGGAGATCGAGAAGAGCAAGAGTGCCCTGCCAGAGGTATGCTGCCCCAGAGTGGGCCTATCTGATCACAGATGCCGGGAGCAGTGGGGACCGGGAGACTGAGGTCTTCACGAGTGGTCAGCAGAATTCCAGAACTGAAGATTGAGATTTAACTGGTAGTTCCTGGACTAGAAATAGAGGGGATGTTGACAGTGGCTGTACCGAGACCTCCGATATTGAGTAAGGTGCGGGTTTTGATTCTGCGAGATCTGTCTTTCCCAACATTCAGATACGAGCCACCGGTTCAGGAGATTGCAGCAGTTTGTCTTGAGATTCTACAGCGTGTCATTGATGAAATTGGCTCTGAGCTTGTGAGGGACTGTTGCGCGAACTGTGAACTGAAACAAAACACTTCCTTTGAAGAAGATAACCTAGGCCCGAGTGGAAGAAGAGTAAAATTAGGGACTTTCAGTAGAAGAAGAAATAGGGCTAGGGAAGTCTTTTGAACTGTGTAAATAATTGTACAACGAGCTGTGAAATTGATTTCCAGGACTTCAAGGAACTGTACGTTAACATTGTTGAACAGTAGTCAGAGGCAGAGAAAGAGACTTTGCATTGCTCCTCTTGCTGTGCTGAACCGACTCAGTTAAAATGTAGTCTGGAAATCCGAACCATAGAGCGAAATGCGTGATGGGAACACTTATAGTGGGAGTGATAGTAGTAATAGCAGTAGTAATAATAGTCTCTGTAAAGGTTTCACATGATGCAGAAGTTGGAGGGGTGGGAGTGCACGGGACGTCCACACCTGTTACTTCTAGCACAAAAGAGGGTACCGTGGGAGCAGACAAAGCTATGCTAGATCAAACCAGTCGCATGTTGCATGTAGATTTGTCTAAGGGTGATTATACATTGAATGCCTATGCGAAATTGTTGTATGAGTATGTGAATACGATGGATGTGAGGGATTGTTATGTGTGCATGTAGTTGCCTGCGTCCGTGGAGGAGGGGATTCGTTATCACCATCTTCCTTTGACGTATGGTATTACATGTAGTTTGCTGCTCAGCATGTTTTACGGTAAGGGTCAATATGAATATTACTTCTCCAACTACGACGTAGTGCTTTCAGAAGTTCCAGCTTATAAGCACCTGAACAAGTATGATTACTATAAGCAGGAAGAGAGAATGGGGAAGTATTTCATACCTACCGTTACATTAGATACGGCTTATGCACATTGTCTGAATTTGACGTGCATACTAACAGATGTAGAGAAGAAGTTCATAGATCAAGTAGAAGATAGACATAGACAATTAGCTGTCAAGTTAAATGGTAGAGAAGGGAAATTTGCATGGATCCAGGAGGAGTTGGCCCATAAGGCGAAAGGGAGTTACGGTCCAATAGCTTTAGATTTTGAACAACGAGGAAAACTTTGCATTAGACAAGTATAGACCTACTCTGATAAGATCTTTGTGGTACAAAGTGTGTGTGATCACATCTTCACAGTTGAAGCCACTGCGAAGAAGTTCTTGTAAGACGCAGTGCAAGTGGTACCTGATGTGTATTTTGTGTGTGGGAAAAACGAGTTTGTGCCGTTGCCACTGAACCCGTATGATACATGTTACGTGGCTGTTGTGTTTCCTAAGATTTACCAAGTTGAAGATTTGGGCCCGTTGGAAGGTGGGTTACACCATAGAGAGAATCAAGGTGCAAGTGCAGGAGAGATTGTTGGAGACGTATTTGGAGCAATGATACCAAGTTTGGAGGTGGTTCTGAATGATATCAAAGTTAGAAGGTTGTTAACCATTGTGGATAAGTTGTCAGCGAATACAGCTCAGTCTTTATTGCTGGTGGATGGAGAGATGGTGTCGATAAGAGCCATGGTGATGCAGAACCGCCTTGCGTTAGACGTATTATTAGCAAAAGAGGGCGGAGTCTGTAAAATGTTGAGGGTCCAACAGTGCTGTACTTATATCCCAGACCATAGCAAGGATCTGAGCAAGTATATAAGTAACATCACTGAGATTCACCATGAGGTGCATGACCTGGCAACGGAAAGAATTTGAAACAAGGTTGGGAAAGGATTTGGGAAAATCGGAAGTTGGTTTGCTAACCTCGGTAAAGGAATTCTTGGTTACATCCTGAAGCCCATCATCATAGTTGTGGTTTGTGTGATTCTTTTGGGTGGATTGGTAAGGGCCTACAAATGGCATAAGGCAGGACAGACTGAGAGATCTCTTAGAGAGCGGGAGAGGAGAATGGAGAAACTGCAGGACAGTCACTATGAGAATCTCAAAAGTCTAGAGAAGTTTAGACAGGGAAAACTGGCTATGACTTCTGTTTAGGTCGGATCTCTCTACGGGGAGTTGTGGTTGATTGTGATGACACTTGTCATCAGAGGGGGGGACTGATAGAGCGCGATAGTGCTCTTTTCATTTGTAGGGGTGCATCATAATTATGAGTAGTTTGCACCTGCAGTTATTTTTGTCATGTTAACATTTAGTCATTAGGATGTGAACGTAATAACATGAAAAGGTGAAATGATAGAAATATTCTGTACAATGTGAAGAGATTAACGTGGCAGTTGCGTCCTGAATAATGTAAATCTTAGTATTCGTTTATATTTGACTAATGACGTTCATTTATTGAAATGTAATGCATTGATTCAACTTTATAAAAGTATCATTTTCAGGATTGTAATTTAAAATCTGACTTCACCATAATTTTGGATTTTAAATTAGGATTCCAGAGACCACAAACACGACCCAGTTATACCTTGCCATTTCAAAATTACACTTATAAAATGTAATAAAGTAATCCCAATGTTATCCTATGGGAGATTTAAGCCTTCCAATAGTGAAAAACGAATGTAAGAGTTTTGCACTACCAGGACATGTAAAACTTAAAAGAACTTTCTAAATACATTGCACCCTGCACTCTGGACTGTCCAGGACCTACTGTAGGGGGGATTTATGTGTATTAAAAAGAAGGTTTGCGCCTGGCAAGAGGTTTAACTTGCCAGGTCGACATGGCGGTTTAAACTGCACACACAGGTTCTGCAATGGCAGGCCTGAGACATGTTTACAGGGCTACTTAAGTGAGTGGCACAATCAATGCTGCAGGCCCACTAGTAGCATTTAGTTTACAGGTCATGGGCACATGTAGTGCCACTTTTCTTAGGGGCTTATAAGTAAATTAAATATGCCAATTGGGTATAAGCCAATTCTACCATGTTTTAAGGAAAGGGCACATGAACTTTAGCACAGGTTAGCAGTGGTAAAGTGTTCAGAGTCCTAAGGCCAACAAAAACAAATTCAGCAGAAAAGTGGAGGCGGAAGGCAACATTTGTGGGGGTGACCCTACAGAAAGGGCCATTTTCAACAATCACTGACCTACAGGCTTTGCCAATGCTTGTTTTCAATGCTGTACAATGTGCCCATCGTATCTTAACTATTATTGAAATATTTGCTTTTTCACTTACCAGCATATTTTCAACTTTCTGAGCTTTGTAAAGGTCAAATGCTCCATAGTCAAAGCAGTAATATGAATGTTATCATAATTGGAAGGATGAAATGCTTAAATATCCCCTGCTGAGATTCAAAGGCCTGCAGGTTACACACTGATAGCTAATGCTCCTTACTGGCACCTATACCTACATCTTCACAGGTGTACATTAAAAAGAAGAATTGATAGAGCACTCTTTTTTTATCATCAAAATGCAATATATATTTTATTAATTATGCTTATGTGGGGCTGCACATTATTAATGACTGCACGGCAGTACGAAAATAATATAAACTACTAGGGACATGTATGTTCCTATTTTTTTATACTATTTTCGTATCATACACTTTAACTTCAGAAGGCAGGATCCTGTTTTATCACTGCTTTCATTTTTACACACATTGTGATTGAAGTTTATTGTCTATATTTTGTTGTTCTTGTGTTGCTGTATCCTCTGCTGTTTGAAATGGAAAAAAAGACATACAAAAGGACTCGTCTCTTCCTGTAAACCCTGAGAGGCTGCAGGCTGGCAGCCCAGGTTCAGCCGGCCCAGCCCACTGAATCTGACAGTGGGGAGAGGGGCCACAGCCCATTTAGCCCAATGGGTGTTGCACCCCTGTTTGTGTGTAGGGTGGTGCGCTGTGCGTGTGTGCTTGAGTTTTGTGTGTGCGCAGTGGGCGAGGTGAACTTTCAAGAGTGTAAAATATGTACAGTTTGGATGGACTGCGGGTGTGTCTATATGCAGGGTTGTTTGACTGTAGTTATGTGTATGCACAGAAAGGGGGCACTGTTGCCGCTGTTTTGTAGGTACTGTGAATAGTTTAGCTGTATGTACAAAGTACGCTGTAGCAGTGTCCAGATGCAGTGTTGTACTGCAGTAGTGTGTATGTACACAGTGGATGCACTGTAGTTGTTGTTAGAATTGAAATGTATTAGTACCATATTACTCATATTCTATTCAATACTATGTTAGCATTTATGTAGCTAATTCATTATATTTTCTCGCTGTATGCATACGTAATCAGAAAGTGCAGATGTTAAGTTAGTTAGGTTGACATCTGTGTCACCATTTTAGCTCTCGAAGACGCCATTTTGTATTATAATCAAAACTGTTACTTGATCATTTACGAGAAATGGTCCTTGGTAAGTTTTGTTTCTTCTATGTCGAATCTTGCTCATTAACACATGCCTTTTCTGTTACATAGAGGCCTTCTCCCACCTGTCTAGTAGGGAGGATAAGCCAGACGACCTTGGCAGTAGATAGCTTGTAGGATCATTCAAGCACAGTAGCCTGAACAGAACCGTGTGCACAGCTGACGAATATTACACTTACTAAATCAAAGTTCTACTAGAGATCTGTTCAGCTTTTATACACAATAAAACACGAACAAGTTATCAAAATTAGTTTCACTGTGCTTTTTCATTGAATTTCGAAAGGCATTCATCATGTGTCATTAAGAAGAGTACAAAAATCATTGCATCATGACAATTTGTACAAACAACATAATTTCACCAAAATGACATTAATAACAATGTTACAATGTTGGGAGGAAAAGTGGTGATTGGTGACCTTCGGCCCAATGCATTTTGGGACCTCTAGTCCCTTCCTCAGGGGCCACTGCAAGTAAACACAAACACATATGTTTTCATGTATTAAGTGTCCAAAACAATAAAGCAAATATTTAGAGCCAACGCGTCAAAAGACACCCCTGTGAGCTTAAAGCAAAGAGGATTAAGAATACACAAGAAAACTGAACTTGCAAGTTAGTAAAGTGATCCGATGTATCCTGGAACGGGCTGTTCCGGTGCAGATAGGTAAAGAAAAAGAAAAAATCACCAAGGGACTGAGACAATACACTCCAAAGCACCTAAGGACCCAAGTACATAGCATGCTCATAAAGATGTGCACATGAGAAAAAGAGATGCGTACACCCCGTCTAGCTAAAATGACGCTCATAACCAGTACCACTTACTGGAAACTTCAAGAAATGTGACAGCTCTGTGAGTTAAAACAGCTGACCACGAGCTCCTGTACAAATAAATGGCAGTGTTCAAACCAGTGCTCTACCAATATAGAAAATGTGAAAGAAAATAAGTAACAGAATACCTGGTGTTAAATCCTAAAGCAACAAGGACCACCAGAGAAGGCAACTGTAAGGTAATGCACCCATCGAGGCTAAACCCAACATGAGGTATTTCCGGCGAAACCATGAACCAACCTGAATAAAGACTGGAAGTTCAAAACCTTGATCCTTGCACTTGAAAACGCTGACGAAAACTGATGCTACAACTGCGTCACTTTCAAAGGCAGGAACCGCGCGTACAAACCTGAAAGGTCACGTGATACGGAAAAGTGATTAAAAAACAAGCAACAACCGCGGCCATCTTGGAGGAGTCTATAAGTGCCGGTAACAGCGGAAAACGTCGCCCGGAGGGCAGATACACAAGCCCTGTGTACACCAAATGCAGTGCAACCAAAGGCACAATAAAAAACACACTACACACATAAATGAAAGTATCAGGGTACTGGAAACAACGCAAAAAATGGAAAACTACCTGTTGCCTCAATGGTTAGAAAGAACCCCCGCAAGGAAAAAAGTGAAGGTTACTGCTAGTCCGCATGCAGTAGATCAAAGACAAACCTAAGTGTCTGGGCAGCATGAACATAATTACAAAGTAAATAAAAATCAAACAAATGCAGGTGGATGAACACAACAGTTCAATGATAAACATGAGACTAAGCAAACACAATGTGGTATTAAAGTACCCAACTGGATGTATACTGTTTGCACCAATAAACATTCATATGGATGCTCAACTCATCTGGACATAAAAATAATTAGAGAAACCACAGGGTCAACACATAAAAATATGACACTTAAACATTGAGACAACATGCAACTTGATAATATAAAAATATGGAAAAAGTATATGGAACGAGGGGGAATGTGAAGGTGGACCTGTAAAGTGTCAAGCTGTCAGCACAGACGTGAAGATGAACTACAGGGAGTAATGCACTGGAAGAGTAATGTCCAAAAGGTACTTGATGTATCTATGGAGTTACAGGAAACAACTGAGATCTAATTTATCATTCAGTCCAAATGGTTCCATGGTATTGAATTTTTTGATCCAAAGGACTTCTCTTTGGGATAAGAACTGACTGGGATCACGTCCTTCTCTGGTTTGTACTTTTTCTAGTACCAAGAATCGAACTTGTGCGATATTGTGATGTTGTTGCAACCAGTGGACTACCAGATTGGAGTTGGTGTTCTTCGTGCGTATCATGCTTTTGTGCTCGCCTATTCTGATTTTTATTTTCCTTTCAGTTTTGCCGATATATAGAAGCCCGCATGGGCATTTGATGCAATAAATGACGTTGATGGTATTGCAGTCTGAGGAATGACGTAATGGAATTTTTTCACCAGTTCTAGGATGAGTGACAAAATTTTGTTGCATGAAGTTATTACAGTGAGTGCAATTGTTGCAATTTCTCATACCTGAATTGCTGGTGTTAACAATTTCTGTTTTGGAAGACAGCGATTCTTTGAGGTTGCGACTGCAAGTGTAAGCGAATAGAGGTTGATCTCTGAATGAAATGCCAAAATCTGGTTCTTTTTGTATTAGTTCCCAACGTTTGATAATCACTTTCTTTATGCTTGCGGATCTGGTGGAAAATTTGGAGACGAAAACAATGCGATTATTGATGGGTTTTTTGAATTTACTGATTAGTAGCTTGGAGCGATCAATTTCGGAAACACGTGATTCAGCTTTAGCTATGCACTCAGCGGGATAACCACGATTTTGGAATCTGGTTTTGATGCGGTTCATGTCATCATTGTATGCTTCACACTGTGTTTGCTTAGTCTCATGTTTATCATTGAACTGTTGTGTTCATCCACCTGCATTTGTTTGATTTTTATTTACTTTGTAATTATGTTCATGCTGCCCAGACACTTAGGTTTGTCTTTGATCTACTGCATGCGGACTAACAGTAACCTTCACTTTTTTCCTTGCGGGGGTTCTTTCTAACCATCGAGGCAACAGGTAGTTTTCCATTTTTTGCGTTGTTTCCAGTACCCTGATACTTTCATTTATGTGTGTAGTGTGTTTTTCATTGTGCCTTTGGTTGCACTGCATTTGGTGTACACAGGGCTTGTGTATCTGCCCTCCGGGCGACGTTTTCCGCTGTTACCGGCACTTATAGACTCCTCCAAGATGGCCGCGGTTGTTGCTTGTCTTTTTATCACTTTTCCGTATCACGTGACCTTTCAGGTTTGTACGCGCGGTTCCTGCCTTTGAAAGTGACGCAGTTGTAGCATCAGTTTTCATCAGCGTTTTCAAGTGCGAGTATCAAGGTTTTGAACTTCCAGTCTTTATTCAGGTCGGTTCATGGTTTCGCCGGAAATACCTCATGTTGGGTTTAGCCTCGATGGGTGCATTGCCTTACAGTTGCCTTCTCTGTCTTTACAGGTGGTCCTTGTTGCTTTAGGATTTAACACCAGGTATTCTGTTACTTATTTTCTTTCACATTTTCTATATTGGTAGAGCACTGGTTTGAACACTGCCATTTATTTGTACAGGAGCTCGTGGTCAGCTGTTTTAACTCGCAGAGCTGTCACATTTCTTGAAGTTTCCAGTAAGTGGTACTGGTTATGAGCGTCATTTTAGCTAGACGGGGTGTACGCATCTCTTTTTCTCATGTGCACATCTTTATGAGCATGCTATGTACTCGGGTCCTTAGGTGCTTTGGAGTGTATTGTCTCAGTCCCTTGGTTATTTTTTCTTTTTCTTTACCTTTCTGCACCGGAACAGCCCGTTCCAGGATACATCAGATCACTTTACTAACTTGCAAGTTCAGTTTTCTTGTGTATTCTTAATCCTCTTTGCTTTAAGCTCACAGGGGTTTCTTTTGACGCGTTGGCTCTAAATATTTGCTTTATTGTTTTGGACACTTAATACATGAAAACATATGTGTTTGTGTGTTTACTTGCAGTGGCCCCTGAGGAAGGGACTAGAGGTCCCGAAATGCATTGGGCCGAAGGTCACCAATCGCCACTTTTCCTCCCAACATTGTAACATTGTTATTAATGTCATTTTGGTGAAATTATGTTGTTTGTACAAATTGTCATGATGCAATGATTTTTGTACTCTTCTTAATGACACATGATGAATGTCTTTCGAAATTCAATGAAAAAGCACAGTGAAACTAATTTTGATAACTTGTTCGTGTTTTATTGTGTATAAAAGCTGAACAGATCTCTAGTAGAACTTTGATTTAGTAAGTGCAATATTCGTCAGCTGTGCACACGGTTCTGTTCAGGCTACTGTGCTTGAATTATCCTACATTGTTATGTTCACATGAGGGACGGGCAGCCCTCTTACACCGTGTAGCACGCTTCAGTTTGATTCATTGGTTCACATTATCAGCAGAAAACTATTAGATTAGCTGCTTTTACTTTTTGGTGTGCAAGTGCCAACTTCTTTGTGTACTCAAGTAGATAGCTTGTGCCAGGCTGCGGAATTGAAACTTGTGCTCTGTACCCCATTGTATTATGACAGCTGCCAGTATTTTTCCATAGTAGGCTCCGCAACCTACATAATATAACTTTAAGTTTGTTAGAGTCAGTCCCTCGTCAGCCGTCATAGGAGGCTGGCCAGATTGGACTCCACTGCAGTGTGCTTTGTGAATTAACTAGTTTGCTTGCGTTCTCTACTGCGTCACCGACTCTTCATTGAATGGAAGGCTAGAGGAGGTCGAGAGTGACCCGGGTGGCCCTAATCGTGTCACTTCCTTCAGTTGGCGTCCGAACAGGGACTCCAGCAGGTGGCCCATCCCGCCCGTAGTGGGGTTGGGGTTGTGTCCGGTCGGATGAGCGGATCGGAGATCCCCATATGATAGAGCTTGGTTCTCGCGGCTGCCCTGCCTGTCTGATCGGGCGGCTCCTCGTCTAGTGGTAATCTTGGCTGGGGTCCTGAAAAGGCGAAACCCTTGGATCTGACCGTTTGGTCAGAAGAGTCGGCAGTGGAGAATAATCTTGTTTGACCTGTGTGCACCAGGTGAGTTCATTGTGATTTCTGGTAAGAGTGGCGCCATCTTGATTAACTTGGTGGGTCTGTGGACCCTTGTGATACGGAGCATTTGTGAACGTTCTGCCAGGCCACTTGTTGAATTTGGCTTATTCTTGAAAAGTCCTGGGGCTAGAGCCTATCTTGTCTTGGTGCAGTCTGAGGACTGACTTGTCTTGGTGTAGTTTACGGACTGTTTTTGAGAGCTGTTTGTCTGTGTGTGTTTTTATTGCATGTGTGTGTGTTGATTGAGTGGATAGTGAATGTGTCTGATGATAAGATGTCTTGTTGGAGTAAAATGTGGTGCTTGGGGTGTCGCTGTTGCTCTGTTGAGCATCGACTGGAGGAAAGGCAGCCTGTACCTCCAGAAGGCACTACGAGTTTTGAGATGTATGTTAAGCACGGTATTGGCCCTGTTATGTTTTGTACATTATGGCACAAGTATACGAGGGACAATGCTGAGCTTCAGTGGCCACTGGATGGTACTTTTGATGAACAAAAATTGAATTATTTGCAGGACAAATTATTCGCTAGAAGAAGTAGGCAGTCGATGTTTGACACTTTGCAGGTAGGGCAGAAGGAAGCTAAGCAGAGGCGTATACGAGCCGAGAAGGAGTCTAGGAAGAAGGCGATGCAAACAGTGGATCAGAAAGCGGTAGCTTATGATAGAGAACAAACAAAAAAGGGTATTGAGTGTGCAGATAGGAAGTTTCGTTTACAATGTAATAAGTCTTATGTTTTTCGAGAGGATGAGGATCCTTTTGTGGAGGATCTGCTGGAAACTCGCCCCCCACCTCCCTATGCCCGCAGAGAATATATCCTGTTGTTCCGTTGTCTCAGTCCTCCGTTGTTCTTTTGCCTTCCTCTGGTCTTTCTGCAGACTCAACGGCTTCGGCTCCAGCCCTATCTTTCTCCTCTCCGGTTTTGCAACCTGCGAGTGTGGTGAATGCGGGCACCCCTGCAGTGTCTGCTGTTTCTGTTCATGTTTCTCCTCCTTCTTTTACACCTACCACACAGTCATTATTGACACTGTCACCTGCGTCTGTATCCCTTGTGTCTTCCCCAGATGTTTCATCTGTAATGTTGTCTAGTGTTGGGACACCAGCGCGAGGGTCAGATGGAGGGAATTGGGTGGCAGCACAGGAGCGAATGGAGCGGGCATTGATTCGATCTGATGTAGGTGAAGAGGAGAAAAGGATTGTTGCAAATCAGGCAGCACAATGGGCTCGGAGTCCAATTTATTGTGTGGAGGATATATGAAGTGTGATGAAAGATTTTGATCCGTTTGTACAATAGCATGCCCTTCAGCATATGTCGGCTACATTGATTAGTTTGTGGGAACAGTGTATTGGAGGCACATGTGTATCGTGTATATTCAGCTGGTATGGCCCCTGCAGAAGTTCTTGGTAATGTTGGGACACTACTCGGTTATCGAGAATGATTACATCACCGTACTCCGACTAGTGTGCCCCAATTTCCGACGAGGGAGGTGCATCCTATTTTTTACCCTGAGATCCCAGAGCAGCGTAATCAGAGGGGAGATGTGGTTCAACAGCGGGTGGCGGCTCATTTTCAGGAGCAGTGGGTTTATACCCCGTGGAAGAGAAGTGAGGTGTTAGTTCTTAAGAGTCAGTTACCGGATCCTAGGAAAATCCCTACGGCGTATTATAAAGAGCTAACAGAGGCCGCCTCCTTGTCAGTTATGCCGGTGGATATATGGAGGCAGGTGCATACTCATGATCACAGGGTGGAATTGGGTGGCTCTTGGGATAAGATTAAGGCATGGGATAAGGAGCAAAAGCCCGGTGAAAAACCCAGGGCTGAGATTCTGGCTTTGCCAAGTCGTATTATTACTTATATGCATTCTCTTATCCCACCTAGACAAGTAGATTGGGACAAGCTGACGGCGTGTCGTCAAAAGAAAGAGGAAAGTGTGTCTGATTTCTTTACTCGGTTTGAAGGGGTGTTCTTGGATTTCAGTGGACAGGATTTGTCAGTTGAAGGTGGTGTTCATTTGTTTGTTAATAGGTTTGTCACAAATTTGCTTCCGGAGATTGCAGCTCGGTTACAGGCTTCAGAGAGCACTTGGACTACCTCTTCCCCTTCGGTGATATTGAGTATGGCACAGTACTATGAGCATCGAGAAAATGAGGAAAAAGACAAGGTGGAAAAGAAGATTAAGGATTTGAAAACAAGGGTGTTGCTACAGCAGGTTGCAAGACGGTCTGGGAGGGGAAGGGGCACTGGTCCGGCTCAAAGGTCACAGGGTGCTGGTAGAGGTGGTGCACCCCTAGGGCAGAATCAGTGTGTGTATTGTAAAAAGGAGGGACATTGGCGAAGCGAGGGTCCAGATTTGTTACAGAAAATTGCAGTACTTAGAGGGCGGGGTTCGAGTGGAAGGGGCCGTTATGAGGTTGGTCGGGATGAGGCTCAAGCAGATGCATCCAAAAGGGTCGTTCTGATCAGAACTATCTTGATGACCCACGGGGAAGGCAGTACTATCATGATGTTTATGATATGGTGACGCTGCAGGGATGTCCTATGGTTAGGACAGCCATGGACAGGGAAAGGGACCAGTCCAAATTTCTGTGGATCAGCGTGGTCCTTATGTTACAGCAGATTTGTATGGTTCAGCACAGAAATTTTTGGTGGATACAGGTGCAATGAATAGCTCTGTTTCTCATTTGCTGGTCCCCGGGGCAGCCCTGTCTGGCCGTAATAATGTTTTGGTAGGTTTTTCAGGCGTGCTGGTTGTGAGCCCCAGTTCCAAACCTCTTGCTTTGACTGTTGGTCCTTTTACTGTGGATTCTCCATTTTTGTTAATGGCAAATTGTGGGGAAAATTTATTAGGATTGGATTTGTTGAAAAAGTTATATGCTACCATTTATTGTTCCCCAGATGGTGTTCACATGACTCTTGCACCTAATGTGGTTAGCAAAAAACAGTGTTTGGCAAAGGATGCACCGCTTCCTGTTGAATTCAAAGATGTGCCGTCCTCATTGTGGGCCACAGGGGATACGGATGGGGGGCTGTTACAGATACCACCGGTTTCCATAAAGGTCAAGGAGAATGCTGTGCTCCCTCGTATTCCCCAGTATAAAATATCACAAGCTGGGGAACAGGCTTTGATGCAGATTATACAGGACCTGATTAAATCAGGGGTGGTTGAGGAGACATTAGCGAATGTATGCAATAGCCCCATTCTCCCTATTCTTAAGAAGGCACCCTTGGATTTCTCTGATGCACATCCTGATGTTTATCGTTTTGTGATTGATCGCCGGGAAATTAATAAGACTGTAGTTCCTCAGTTCCCGGTGGTACCAGATATTACTGTTCTCTTGACGATGATTCCTTCCACAGCCAAATTCTTTTCTGTGATTGATTTGAAAAATGCTTTTTTTAGTATCCCTATTCATCCAGACAGTAGGTATCTTTTCGGATTTGCCTTGGCTGGTAGGAGCTTCCAATTCTGTCGAGCTCTTCAGGGGTACACTGAAAGTCCCAGTATTAACAGTCAGGCTTTGAAACGTCAAAAGGACTATCTCTTTCTTCCCGCAGGTAATGTATTACTGCAGTACGTGGACGACATTTTGATAGCCTCCGATACCGGAGAGGGTTGTCGGGATGCTACGGTTAAATTATTGAAGTGTTTGGCAAACAAAGGGCATAAAGTGTCCCTTTCCAAATTCCAATATTGTCAACAGCAGGTCACCTATTTAGGTCACCTGCTGTCGAAGGAGGGTCGGAGGCTAACACCTGAATGAGTTGATGCCATTGTTAAGATGCCTATCCCTGTGACTCAGAGGGATGTGCGTGCCTTTATAGGCATCACCTCGTATTGTCGAAACTGGATACCCACTTATTCTTTATTAATACAGCCCTTGCTTCGCCTAACAACTAAAGATGTGCATGAACCCTTGCCCTGGACGCATAAATGCCAGCATGCTTTTGAGCAATTGAAAGTTGCGCTTTGTTCTGCACCTGTGCTTGGTACGCCTGATTATAAGAAGCCTTTCGTGCTGTACGTACACGAAACGGCTGGGTGTGCGCTTTCGGTGTTAACACAAGCATTTGGAGGTAAGCAGAGGCAGTGTGCTTATTTTTCTGTTACGCTTGACCCTATCGCCAGAGCCCTCCCGAGTTGTTTAAGAGCCGCGGCGGTCTCTATTCGACAATCAGCAGGGCTTGTTCTTAATCATGATCTCACAGTAATGGTACCTCATGCTGTGGATGTACTTTTGAACAAGACAAAGACGCAGCACCTTACCAGTGCTCGTCTGACTGGTTATGAATTGACTTTATTTGCACCTCATATTACTATCAAAAGATGTGCCATTATGAACCCAGCCACGTTATTACCCCTCCCTTCGGAAGATGAGGACCTAGATGTCCATGATTGTTTGTTCCGTACAGAAGAAGAGACGAAGGGACGGGTAGACTTGACTGATGTTCCCTTATCTGACCCACAAGGGGAACTATATGTCGATGGTTCTTGTTTTAAATTGTTAGATGGCACTACTACAGCAGCGTACGCTATTACCACGCTGTGCACTGTAGTTGAGACATTAAGTATTCCTTACCAATCTGCTCAAGCTGCGGAGTTGATAGCTCTTTTGCGAGCATGTGAATTGAGTGAAGGACTGACTGTCAATATCTACATGGGCCACCCCGAAGTATGCCTTCGGGGTGGCCCATAATTTTGGACGCCTCTGGGCAGAGAGAGGATTCTTGACTTCACATGGTACTAACATTCAGAACGGTCCGCTGATAGAAAGACTTTTGACAGCTTTGACCCTTCCCAAACGATTGGCAATAGTGAGGTGTAGTGCCCATAAAGCAATCACTGACGATTGAGGGAAAGGAAATGCCTTTGCAGATCAGACAGCAAAGGAGACAGCCAGGTCAAAAATGACGAAAATATTTGTGGCAGGACCTGCTAGATGGGTGCCAGATGTTACCATGTTTGAAAATTCACTAGAAAGTGTCAGGGAAATACAGAGTGAGGCGTTGGCAGTGTGGCAGGAGAGTACAGGGCGTTTAGATGGAGAAGGGTGCTGGACTGATAAAACCGAGAAGCAGAGATGGATGTTACCTGATGCATATGTATTTCCCGTAGTTACAATGGCACATGGTCTGGCTCATATTAGCGCGAAGGGAATCTGTAGGCTATTGGATCCTGTGTGGCAAAATGGCAACATCCCAAAGGTTGCTGCTCATCTCGTGAAACATTGTATGATTTGTATGAAGCACAAACCTGGAAAGGGTACCCCCTACACCTTCTGGTAATTTTGCGCCACCTTCTCTCCCTTTTGAGGTACTCCAGATGGACTATATTGAGATGCAGCGAGTTAATAATTTGAAATATGTGCTAGTGGTTGTTTCTGCATTTAGTAAATGGATTGAGGCCTACCCAACGAAAGAAAATACAGCCATGGCGATGGCGAAGGCTCTTATTAAAGAGTTTTTCCCACGCTACGGCTTGCCCCGTTTGATTTGGAGGGACAACGGAAGTCACTTTAATGCAAAAGTGATCCAATTGGTGTGCGATGGTCTGCACATCAAGCAAAAATTTCATGCAGCAAATCATCCCCAGTCAGCAGGTTTAGTTGAGAAGTACAATGGTACTCTCAAGCTAAAATTGGCTAAGATTAAGGAAAGTACTGGGTTGCAATGGCCAGATGCATTACCCCTTGCTCTATTGTCCACTAGAATGACAGCACATTCTAGAACAGGATTATCTCCATATGAGGTGGTCTTTGGCCCCCCGCAAATGTGTGGGGCGTCCCTAGACCGAAAACGTTTTCTGAAATTGATTATCCTTTGTTAGTCGATTATTTATATGATCTTACTAAAAGTTTACGTTCTATTCATCCACAGATACATGAAGCTTTGCCTCCAGCACCAGAGGGGCCCAGGCACACCATTCAGCCTGGAGACTACATCCTCATTAAGAATTTCCAGAGACGAGACAGCTTGGAACCCAGATGGAAAGGACCATATTTGGTCCTTATCACGACAAGGACGCAGTGAGAGTGGACGGTCGGAAGCATTGGGTCCATACCTCTCATTGCCGACGAGTGCCGCTCCCCCTCCCCTATGATGGATGGGTTCGCGAGGGGATAGGGGACCATGAGACAGAGAAGGTTCCACGTTTTGTTCCCTTTTCTGACGCCCAGCTGACTTGGGCGCACACGGAGGAAGAGAGTGAGGCGATTCTGACCGAGGCAGTTCCCCTGGAAATTAAGGCTGCCCAGGCTTCTTCTTCACCCGACCGACAGGAGCCTGAGCCTCGCTCTCCAACACCCCCTGAATTTCAGATTCTTCTACGAGATGAGACAGTGCCTGGAGTAGCAAGGTATGATTTTCGTCCTCGAAGGAAGGATAGTGCACCAAAAGAGAAGTAAGTGTAGCAGGGATGGACTTCTTGGATAAGATTAGTAAAACGCCTTTTGTTTCTCCTTTTTCCTGTTAGACTAGGGATCAGAAAATTGGTGCACTGCCTGTGTCGCAGGACAGGATAAGTTGAGGGTATTTTCCAAGTAGGGAGAGTGCCCTATCTTGAGGACAGTGAACATTTGCTGATGAGCTGCAACAGTGTTGCTCCATCGTACAGTGCTCAATAGCACCATCGAGGATTGAATAGAAGCCTGCCAGGGAGGTTTGTAACGAACCCTGAATCTTTTCTCAACGTTTTATATTTTTTTCTTTTTTTGTGTCCTTTCCATCATTGGTTCTATTACGTGACGTCTCTTTCTCTGGTGATTCTATTTGTAAAATCCATAGTAAAAATGTATCTGTTTGGTCGTCCTATTGTAGAAGATGAGCAGCCTTTTGTTGCCCTGCGACCGGGGCAGCTTGGTTTTGATTGGTTGCTCAGAAAGAAGGTGTTCTGTGTTATTTTCATATTACTGTTCTTATTGGTGGGAGGGGGGATGTTCTGGGTTCCGGAGTGTTCTTTTGATACACCATTGTGTGCTTTATATCGGATTGTCTCTTCAGATCGTAGCAAAAGAGATATATGAAGTAATGTTTTCTTGGATATGCAGAGGAAGTTTTTTGAAGATAACACAGCTTGTTATCCCACTGATTCTGTTACAGGTTTAAGGACTGCTTACCCATTATCATTGGTGAATTATACATATGTTTGTCCTCCCCATTTTGTAGTGGCAAGGGGTGAATTTGGTATGGTATATCCTGGGCCTTGTTTGTATTACAGAAAACCCAGAGGGACAGGGTACCCAGGTTGCATGCCTGAAATGTATTGCGATAATTTGTATATTGATAGAAGATATATCACTCTGACAGGTTGGCATTATCAAGATCTGACAGTCACTCAAGAAGCAGGTATTTATCCTGCGTGTTGCCCAATAATAAATAGTACTGATGCTTATTTGTACCTAATTTGCTCCGGATCAATAGTGTACACAAATATATTGCGTTCAGGAAAGAAGGATGACCCTAGTATGGAGGGTATGAATACTAGATATGCTCCATTGGATTATCAAGGTCTGCTTTATGCACACCCAGGTTTTTATTTTTTGTCAAACGGCACCTATTCTAATATGTACAATGGCACAGAGGATGTGGCCCTGGGAATGGTGTTACCTCTTGGAGTACCTTGCAAGTATAGTAAACCACATACAAGATGGGTGAAAAGAACGCTGACCAAGGAATTTTGTGAGGGAGTTACCGAATTGGAAGTCAACAATTACAGTAATGGTATCACTTTTGGATATATACTTTCCTCTATTTTCACATTTGGTGGCACTGCCATGGCCAGGGGTGAACGAGCTAGAGAGCATTTTGGGTGCAAACTGCAGATTCTGTCCAATTCTACAGTGGCAGCTTTACGTGACATCACCACCCAGTTAGAAAGTATGTGCATATACTCTGAGCAAACGAGCTATGCGGTCGATTTTATTTTAGCCAAGAGCGGTGGTGCATGCGCGATAATAGGAGAGCAGTGTGTGGTCGGGATCACGAATATGGAGAGAAATATCACTCAACATACTTTAGACATTTTGGAAAATGTTCGAGGAATGGAGAGTGGCAACTGGAGCTTGTCATTATTTGTTGGTTGGGGTTGTATTGTAGAAAAGGTGATATATTTCATTGTCCTTTTAATCTGTTGCTGTGTTTTGATTCAGTGTCTTCCTTTATGCTGCTCATACTGTGCTACTTATCTTTCTCCCAAAGGGATTTCAGTTCATGACACTAATGCAAAGATAATGCTTCAAAAGGAGCTTGACACTATTATGCAAATAGAAGGGGAGTTTTTGGTTCAACTACTTCTCTTGCTGGTTCTGTTCCTGATGTTCCTTGTACTGATAATGTTTAGTGTTATTTCCTTCCATATGTTTGGTTATGCATATATACGTATATACATCCACACTTGACATGTTATTACCTGTCTTTCTCTATTTTCTCTATTTTTAGAATTGTAAAGACCTTTACCTGATAGCACTAATAAAGGTGTCCGGATTAGCTTATAAATGCTAAAAGGAGGGTCTGTTAGAATTGAAATGTATTCGTACCATATTACTCGTATTTTATTCGATACTATGTTAGCATTTATGTAGCTAATTCATTATATATTCTCGCTGTATGCATACGTAATCAGAAAGTGCAGATGTTATGTTAGTTAGGTTGACATCTGTGCCACCATTTTAGCTCTCGAAGACGCCATTTTGTATTATAATCGAAACTGTTACTTGATCATTTACGAGAAATGGTCCTTGGTAAGTTTCGTTTCTTCTATGTCGAATTTTGCTCATTAACGCATGTCTTTTACATAGACGCCTTCTCCCACCTGTCTTGTAGGGAGGATAAGCCAGACGACCTTGGCAGTAGATAGTTTGTGCCAGGCTGCGGAATTGAAACTTGTGCTCTGTACCCCCATTGTATTACGACAGCTACCAGTATTTTTCCATAGTAGGAGGGTCTTTGTGGGCTACGCAATCTACATAATGTAACTTTATGTTTGTTAGAGTCAGTCCCTCGTCAGCCATCATAGGAGGCTGGTCAGATTGGACTCCACTGCAGTGTACTTTGTGAATAAACTAGTTTGCTTGTGTTCTCTACTGCGTCACCGACTCTTCATTGAATGGAAGGCTAGAGGAGGTTGAGAGTGACCCGGGTGGCCCTAATCGGGTCACTTCCTTCATTGTGATTGTTGGACAACAGGCAGAAGTTGTGCAAATAAGGGAAAGGAGTTCTATAAAGTAAGAGACTTCGGGGGAGATTTTCAAACCTTTTGCGCTGGTTTAGCGCCACAAAAGTGACGCAAACTAGCACAATTTGTTTTTGTTGCTATTTTCTTTCCAGCGCAAAACTTATTTTGTGCTGGAAAGTACCCTCTAAGTAGCGCAAAGCACTGCTTTGCGTTACTTTGCGCCGAGGGGGCATTACATGGGTGGTACATGGACATTCCCATGCAACCACCCATGCCTTTTGATGTAAAACCATATTTACAAAGATTTGTAAACATGCTTTTTTCAAAAGTTAAGCCCCTTCAAAGGAGGCGCTAACAGGAGAAATTATTTCATTACTTCGTGCTTTTCCGACTTTCCATGTGTGCTGCACTGTGCAGCACGTATGCAAAGTGGGAAAAGCTTTGCATCGTGCCTAGCACAGTATTTTGCACAAGAAGGGTACCCTTCCTGTACAAAACCTATGCTACACTCATGCACACACCCTAGTGCTGCAGCGCTAAGGTGTCTGCATGGCGCACGGCAGCTGAAATCAGTGCCGGCGCAAGGGAATGGGGAGGAGAGAGCCATATCTCTGAAGATATGGCGCTCTCCTGCTCCCTCCCTGTCGCGCAATGCAGCGCAGCCTCGCCGGGGCTGCCCTGTGTTGCATGACTTTTTTGAAAATCTCCCCCTTCTAGTGCTGAAAGCAATGCCTGCGAGTGCGCAGTGGCGTGATGCAAAAATCCCCCCCCCCCGAATGTGAAGCAGAGCCTCCCATATCGCACAGATATTATTTGGCTTTGGGCTGAATGGGCGGGCCCTCTTAAAGGTTTGGGCATCCCTGGAGGGTTGGGGTTCCCCTGAGCCGCATGGCTGCAGGGGGGCCTGCATTACGCCCCAGCGAGCACGGAGTTGTCCCACAATGCAAAAGTGGTCTGCCCCCTGGTATAAAATGAGAAAGCAAACACAAGGAGATGATGGACGGAGCGCTGAAACTTTTCAGACACTCACCCCCAGTCACAGATCTGGGTTGAATCCATCATCATTCTTTAGCTCACTTCGCCACCTCAGTTCAGACCCAGCTATAAGCAAATCAGTCTTGACCCTGTGCCTCATGGGCACAGTCCAGCCCAAACTGCCAAGCCAGGTCTTCCATGAACCGGAAACAAGCATCCTGGGACCGGTTTCGGGCTAACAGCCCTCATCAGCCAGGCTAGCTTGAATCCAGTGGCAAAGTGAGCAAGGGACCCACGTCTGGGCATACCCTGCCAACTTAGGGCGAACAAAGCAAACACAAGGAGATGATGGACGGAGCGCTGAAACGTTTCAGACACTCACCCCCAGTCACAGATCTGGGTTGAATCCATCATCATTCTTTAGCTCACTTCGCCACCTCAGTTCAGACCCAGCTATAAGCAAATCAGTCTTGACCCTGTGCCTCATGGGCACAGTCCAGCCCAAACTGCCAAGCCAGGTCTTCCATGAACCGGAAACAAGCATCCTGGGACCGGTTTCGGGCTAACAGCCCTCATCAGCCAGGCTAGCTTGAATCCAGTGGCAAAGTGAGCAAGGGACCCACGTCTGGGCATACCCTGCCAACTTAGGGCGAACAAAGCAAACACAAGGAGATGATGGACGGAGCGCTGAAACTTTTCAGACACTCACCCCCAGTCACAGATCTGGGTTGAATCCATCATCATTCTTTAGCTCACTTCGCCACCTCAGTTCAGACCCAGCTATAAGCAAATCAGTCTTGACCCTGTGCCTCATGGGCACAGTCCAGCCCAAACTGCCAAGCCAGGTCTTCCCTGAACCGGAAACAAGCATCCTGGGACCGGTTTCGGGCTAACAGCCCTCATCAGCCAGGCTAGCTTGAATCCAGTGGCAAAGTGAGCAAGGGACCCACGTCTGGGCATACCCTGCCAACTTAGGGCGAACAAAGCAAACACAAGGAGATGATGGACGGAGCGCTGAAACTTTTCAGACACTCACCCCCAGTCACAGATCTGGGTTGAATCCATCATCATTCTTTAGCTCACTTCGCCACCTCAGTTCAGACCCAGCTATAAGCAAATCAGTCTTGACCCTGTGCCTCATGGGCACAGTTCAGCCCAAACTGCCAAGCCAGGTCTTCCATGAACCGGAAACAAGCATCCTGGGACCGGTTTCGGGCTAACAGCCCTCATCAGCCAGGCTAGCTTGAATCCAGTGGCAAAGTGAGCAAGACCCTGCCAACTTAGGGCGAACAAAGCAAACACAAGGAGATGATGGACGGAGCGCTGAAACTTTTCAGACACTCACCCCCAGTCACAGATGAGAAAGTACATTTGCAGCTCTCGCTCGCTTTATGGATATACGTCTTGCCTCTTGTGATTTATTTTTGTAGTTGAACGAGCGGCTTTCCCTGCATTATTCTCTCCTAGAGAAGCAATGTATCAGCGACCTCCACCGACAAAGGGGACAAGTGCACTTCAGCGTCATAGCTTTAATCGAAGGGAGTAGCCGGCAAATTAACATACATCCATTCTGAATCAAAGCTCTGATGGCATCAAGCAAGCGAAGCAAGTGAGTCCTACCCTCCCTAGAAAAGCTCCCTCGTCTTTCATCCATCATCCAAGCTTTCTTCATTGCCTTGTCTATCAGCCATTTCATCCATCCATCCGTTCATGCTTCATCAACTATGCATATATCTATTCATCCATCCATCTGCCCATACTTTTACTTGCCCATCCATCAATAATGCCATCCGTCCATCTATCCCTCCTCTCAAATTTCCCTTTATTCTGCCATGCTTTCGCCTGTTCATCCACTTATCCATTCACTCATACTTTCACCCACTAATTCATCTATCCATACATTCAACTACCCACACATTCATCTACTCACTCATTCATCTACCCACTCATTCATCCACCCACTGATCCATCCTTCCTATCACCCTTCATACCTTTCTTTCACCCTTCCTCCCATTCAATGTTTCTTCCTTCTTTGCCTTTCCTAGCTACCCATCTTTCTTCTTCCTTGCTGCCGCTTGCCCTCCTATGGACACTGGTTATCCTTTACAGAGTTAATTATGACATTTTGTCTGCTGAGATGCAGGCAGAAGAGGGCCATAAAGAACCCCACCCCGTTATAGCCGCTTAAGCTGGTGATTAGCGACGCCCCTGCTTTAATCACAGTTATAGAGAACAGAGTGGTTCACTCTTGAGTGTATATGAAATATAGAGTTTTGCCATGCTGTGCAGGTCTCGGTTATAGCTATCTGTTGAAGACCTATTGTTTCCAACACATTACATATAAATAAAGTGGGTTAGGGTATCAGTAGTGACCATATTTAACTGTGATTTGTAATACTTTACCAAATCCTGTTCAGAGATAGCATGCACAGATACACAAGCATTCGCCTAGCCATCTAGGATAAAAAAGAAGGTGAAGTCAATCGTTTTCATGACTGGGACTTATTAGCGTTGCCAATGTATATTTACAATAGGATTTACTGAAAAAACATTTGATTAATCGGACGTAGAGAATTAAAAATGGTTTTAAAAAACAAACAAATTATGAGGAGCAGAAAAAACAAATTCAGAGGAGACAAATCCATAGTGAGCCCATCAGATGCCCTGATGACTGAAAACATAGGGAAAAGTGCATACAGCAAGAAGGAAGTTATTGATTCTGAGAGATAGAGACAATGAGAAAGTGTGGACGTTCAGGTGTTCGCCAGTGATAATAGCAAAGTGTTTGTTCTTAGTTTCCCTTATAATAAGTTATAGAAAAGAGTGAATGCTATAGAGAGTGACTGATGTTGTGCATGTGTGCTCCAGAGAGTGACTGATGTTGTGCATGTATGCTTCAGAGGGTGACTGATGTTGTGCATGTATGCTCCAGAGGGTGACTGTTGATGTGCATGTATGCTCCAGAGAGTGACTGATGTTGTGCATGTATGCTTCAGACAGTGACTGATGTTGTGCATGTATGCTCCAGAGAGTGACTGATGCTGTTCATGTGTGCTCCAGAGAGTGACTGATGTTGTGCATGTGTGCTCCAGAGGGTGACTGATGTTGTGCATGTGTGCTCCAGAGGGTGACTGATGTTGTGCATGTATGCTCCAGAGAGTGACTGATGTTGTGCATGTGTGCTCCAGAGAGTGACTGATGTTGTGCATGTGTACTCCAGAGAGTGACTGATGTTGTGCATGTGTGCTCCAGAGAGTGACTGATGTTGTGCATGTGTGCTCCAGAGGGTGACTGATGTTGTGCATGTGTGCTCCAGAGGGTGACTGATGTTGGGCATGTATGCACCTGAAGGTGACTGATGTTGTGCATGTGTGCTCCAGAGGGTGACTGATGTTGTGTATGTATTCTCCAGAGGGTGACTGATGTTGTGCATGTGTGCTCCAGAGGGTGACTGATGATGTGCATGTATGCTTCAGAGAGTGACTGATGTTGTGCATGTATGCTTCAGACAGTGACTGATGTTGTGCATGTATGCTCCAGAGGGTGACTGATGTTGTGCATGTATGCTCCAGAGGGTGACTGATGTTGTGCATGTGTGCTCCAGAGGGTGACTGATGTTGTGCATGGGTGCTCCTGAATGTTTTGCATGTATGCTCCAGAGGGTGACTGATGTTGTGCATGTGTGCTACAGAGGGTGATTGATGTTGTGCATGTATGCTCCAGAGGGTGACTGTTGATGTGCATGTATGCTCCAGAGAGTGACTGATGTTGTGCATATATGCTTCAGACAGTGACTGATGTTGTGCATGTATGCTCCAGAGAGTGACTGATGCTGTTCATGTGTGCTCCAGAGAGTGACTGATGTTGTGCATGTGTGCTCCAGAGGGTGACTGATGTTGTGCATGTGTGCTCCAGAGGGTGACTGATGATGTGCATGTATGCTTCAGAGAGTGACTGATGTTGTGCATGTATGCTTCAGACAGTGACTGATGTTGTGCATGTATGCTCCAGAGGGTGACTGATGTTGTGCATGTATGCTCCAGAGGGTGACTGATGTTGTGCATGTGTGCTCCAGAGGGTGACTGATGTTGTGCATGGGTGCTCCTGAATGTTTTGCATGTATGCTCCAGAGGGTGACTGATGTTGTGCATGTGTGCTACAGACGGTGATTGATGTTGTGCATGTATGTTCCAGAGGGTGACTGATGTTGTGCATGGGTGCTCCTGAATGTTTTGCATGTTTGCTCCAGAGGGTGACTGATGTTGTGCATGTGTGCTACAGAGGGTGATTGATGTTGTGCATGTATGCTCCAGAGGGTGACTGTTGATGTGCATGTATGCTCCAGAGAGTGACTGATGTTGTGCATGTATGCTTCAGACAGTGACTGATGTTGTGCATGTATGCTCCAGAGAGTGACTGATGCTGTTCATGTGTGCTCCAGAGAGTGACTGATGTTGTGCATGTGTGCTCCAGAGGGTGACTGATGTTGTGCATGTGTGCTCCAGAGGGTGACTGATGTTGTGCATGTATGCTCCAGAGAGTGACTGATGTTGTGCATGTGTGCTCCAGAGAGTGACTGATGTTGTGCATGTGTACTCCAGAGAGTGACTGATGTTGTGCATGTGTGCTCCAGAGAGTGACTGATGTTGTGCATGTGTGCTCCAGAGGGTGACTGATGTTGTGCATGTGTGCTCCAGAGGGTGACCGATGTTGGGCATGTATGCACCTGAAGGTGACTGATGTTGTGCATGAGTGCTCCAGAGGGTGACTGATGTTGTGTATGTATTCTCCAGAGGGTGACTGATGTTGTGCATGTGTGCTCCAGAGGGTGACTGATGATGTGCATGTGTGCTCCAGAGGGTGACTGATGTTGTGTATGTATTCTCCAGAGGGTGACTGATGTTGTGCATGTGTGCTCCAGAGGGTGACTGATGATGTGCATGTATGCTTCAGAGAGTGACTGATGTTGTGCATGTATGCTTCAGACAGTGACTGATGTTGTGCATGTATGCTCCAGAGGGTGACTGATGTTGTGCATGTATGCTCCAGAGGGTGACTGATGTTGTGCATGTGTGCTCCAGAGGGTGACTGATGTTGTGCATGGGTGCTCCTGAATGTTTTGCATGTATGCTCCAGAGGGTGACTGATGTTGTGCATGTGTGCTACAGAGGGTGATTGATGTTGTGCATGTATGTTCCAGAGGGTGACTGATGTTGTGCATGGGTGCTCCTGAATGTCTTGCATGTTTGCTCCAGAGGGTGACTGATGTTGTGCATGTGTGCTACAGAGGGTGATTGATGTTGTGCATGTATGCTCCAGAGGGTGACTGTTGATGTGCATGTATGCTCCAGAGAGTGACTGATGTTGTGCATGTATGCTTCAGACAGTGACTGATGTTGTGCATGTATGCTCCAGAGAGTGACTGATGCTGTTCATGTGTGCTCCAGAGAGTGACTGATGTTGTGCATGTGTGCTCCAGAGGGTGACTGATGTTGTGCATGTGTGCTCCAGAGGGTGACTGATGTTGTGCATGTATGCTCCAGAGAGTGACTGATGTTGTGCATGTGTGCTCCAGAGAGTGACTGATGTTGTGCATGTGTGCTCCAGAGGGTGACTGATGTTGTGCATTTGTGCTCCAGAGGGTGACTGATGTTGGGCATGTATGCACCTGAAGGTGACTGATGTTGTGCATGTGTGCTCCAGAGGGTGACTGATGTTGTGTATGTATTCTCCAGAGGGTGACTGATGTTGTGCATGTGTGCTCCAGAGGGTGACTGATGATGTGCATGTATGCTTCAGAGAGTGACTGATGTTGTGCATGTATGCTTCAGACAGTGACTGATGTTGTGCATGTATGCTCCAGAGGGTGACTGATGTTGTGCATGTATGCTCCAGAGGGTGACTGATGTTGTGCATGTGTGCTCCAGAGGGTGACTGATGTTGTGCATGGGTGCTCCTGAATGTTTTGCATGTATGCTCCAGAGGGTGACTGATGTTGTGCATGTGTGCTACAGAGGGTGATTGCTGTTGTGCATGTATGTTCCAGAGGGTGACTGAAGTTGTGCACGTGTCATTTTGAATCTCAGGTTTACCAGAAGACGGGTGTATTTGCTTCCAAGCTCTCTCTTGCCACCAGATAACGCAAGAAGGGTGGCAAGACAGGGTGGGTTTTTGAAGTGCAGTGATTTGTAGACATTACAGCATAGTTTAAACTTTGTTTTAGTCTCAACTGTAAGCCAGTGCAAGTTAATCATATATGGTTATGTGGTCAAGTTTGACATTGGATGATAGAAGCGTGGCTTCTATCACTAGTGCAGAGGAGCACCATAATTGGGGTATGGGCACATGCACTGAAATAAAAGTCAATCAGCCATGGCAATATTTACATGGAGAAACCCAAGAAAAACGAGGAAACCTCTGGTCTACTCTCCCCGGGGGTGTGAAAGGCATCTTGCCTTATTTTAAGGAAAGGGGAGTCATAACCTTGCCAGGGGGGATGCTCCCTCAACCACACACAATCCCTGGTATCCGGTGGGAGGTTTCCTGATGGGAGAACAAGCAGGAATTCTTTCAGGAGAGGTATTGTTGGTAAAGGGCAAGAAAGTAGCCAGAAAATTAAAATCCCCCCCAGTTGAAACATATCTCAAATCAGACAGAGCGCACAAAGCGAGCCAATGCAAGGTTCCTAAGAAGAGTTCCTTACACTCTCCTACCATCTATCCATCTATTTATATTTCTATCTATTCATCCATCCATCTGTCCATACTTTCACCTTTACATACACCCACCCATTGCCCCATCCATCATTTCACCCACCCACTCATCAATTGGTTCATGTATCCATTTATCTTTTAACCATCCATTCATTCACTCTTCTTCATTTGTACTTTCTTCAATACTCTCATCCATGCACACTTTCGCCGGTCAATCCTCTCCCTCTATCCAGTCATTTCATTACCCTTTCATCCTACCTTTCACCTTTCTTCCATCTTTCCCTTCACGTTTCCTTCCTTCCTGTCACCCTTCCTTTCACCTTCCGTTCTTTTTTCCCTTTGTATCTACCCATCTTTTTTCTCTCATCCTCAGTTTTTCTTTCATATCTTTCTCTATCATGCTCATTGTTTTCTAATGTATTCCTCTCTCTGCTTTTTCTACTATTCAACTTTTTTTCTTTATGTGTTCCCTTCCCTGAGCATGCCATCTGAAAGCGCACAACCGTCTCTAATGGTATTTGGTAGCAGTGCTATTTATCAGCATTTTGTCTGCAGACATAAGAGGCCCATAAACAATGAATTAATGTTTATAAAAACCCTGTTCAGGAGCTTATCAGGCTCAGTGGGATCCCCTGCTTAAGCTGCCAAAGCGGGGGTTTCCTTTTGCCCCTGGTAAAGGGAGAGTCCCCCTTTCCATAAGTGCCTTTCCCGTTCACACCAGAGTCTAGAGGGCGAGTAACACGTCCACAGACATGCAGCAGCTTCCCAGATTCCCTGAAATAAGATGACATTGTGCTGTGCAGTGCAGTGCATTGAGGAAACAGATCAGTAAATGCAGTGGTGCAGCTGTGGGCGTGCCTCACTTGGCCCCCAAGGCAAAACCACTGTGTGCGGAAGCCTAGGGTGGGACGTGAAAGTACATCCTCTGTGCGAAAGGGGTTGGAGGTTGTAGACTTGCTTATTTATAGTGAAAAGCACATATTAAAACCAATAGGTTTGGGTTATATATGGTGATGTTAATGTCATGTCCTGGCCAGAGGCTGAAAAGTACGGCAAAGCTAAATACACTGCCTTTAATAGATACACACAGGAATATTTTTAGGGCTAGTGCTTGATGGTGCACAAATTGACACACGATACCTCACAGATACCTGGAACAGATTGGGTATAGAACCTTAGTTGCCCACTGTGGCATTTCTTTAGTGTACACAATGGTTATTCTCAGAAACCCCCTTGGAATGCGTTGCAATTTGTAATTCCACCTGCAATCTTGTAACTAGTTGTAATTCTGTGCCTAGTGTTTAGTTATGTGTCTTTAAGTACTTTTCTTTTTTAATAAGAAAAAGCACTGACTAGACAATGATTTATTAAGAATTATTTTATTCATTGCTGGGTCCTGACTTCCCAATGCACAGCACCTCCCTGAGTTAGCCTCGCACGTGGGTCCCGGGCTCACTGTGCCACTGGATTCAAGCTAGCCTGGCTGATGAGGGGTGATGCCCCAAAACCGGTCCCGGGATGCTTGTTGCTGGTCCAGGGAGGACCTGGCTTGGCAGTTCGGTCTGGACTGTTCCCATGAGGCACAGGGTCAAGACTGATTTGCATATGGCTGGGTCTAAACTGGGGTGGCATGGTGAGCAAAAGAACGATGGATTTAACCAAGATCTATTGACTGGGGGAGAATGTTTGATTTGCTCTGCATTCTGTCCATCATCTGTGTGTCTTTTGCTTTCTCGCCCTAAGTGCGCCTCGTATGCCCAGACGTGGGTCATGGGCTCACTGTGAAACTGGATTCAAGCTAGCCTGGCTAATGAGGAGTGATGCCCTGAAACCGGTCCCAGAATGCTTGTTTCCGGTCCAGGGATGACCTGGCTTGGCAGTTAGGTCTGGACTATTCCCATGAGGTACAGGGTCAAAACTGATTTGCACATGGCTGGGTCTAAACTGGGGTGGCATGGTGAGCAAAAGAACAATGGATTTAACCCAGATCTATTGACTGGGGGAGAATGTTTGATTTGCTCTGCATTCCATCAATCATCTGTGTATCTTTTGCTTTCTTGCCCGAAGTGCGCCGGGTATGCCCAGACGTGGGTCCCGGGCTCACTGTGCCACTGGATTCAAGCTAGCCTGGCTGATGAGGGGTGATGTCCTGAAACCGGTCCCAGGATGCTTGTTCCCGGTCCAGGGAGGACCTGGCTTGGCAGTTCGGTCTGGACTGTTCCCATAAGGCACAGGGTCAAGACTGATTTGCATATGGCTGGGTCTAAACTGGGGTGGCATGGTGAGAAAAAGAACGATGGATTTAACCCAGATCTATTGACTGGGGGAGAATGTTTGATTTGCTCTGCATTCCATCCATCATCTGTGTGTCTTTTGCTTTCTCACCCTAAGTGCGCCGGATATGCCCAGACGTGGGTCCCGGACTCACTGTGCCACTGGATTCAAGCTAGCCTGGCTGATGAGGGATGATGCCCCAAAACCGGTCCCAGATTGCTTGTTTCCGGTCCAGGGAGGACCTGGCTTGGCAGTTCGGTCTGGACTGTTCCCATGAGGCACAGGGTCAAGACTGATTTGCATATTGCTGGGTCAAAACTGGGGTGGCATGGTGAGCAAAAGAATGACGAATTTAACCCAGATCTATTGACTGGGGGAGAATGTTTGATTTGCTCTGCATTCCGTCTATCATCTTTGTGTCTTTTGCTTTCTCTCCCTAAGTGCGCCGGGTATGCCCAGACGTGGGTCCCGGGCTCACTGTGCCACTGGATTCAAGTTAGCCTGGCTGATAAGGAGTGATGCCCCGAAACCGGTCCCAGGATACTTGTTTCCGGTCCAGGGAGGACCTGGCTTGGCAGTTCTGTCTGGACTGTTCCCAGGAGGCACAGGGTCAAGACTGATTTGCATATGGCTGGGTCTAAACTGGGTTGGCATGGTGAGCAAAAGAATGATGAATTTAACCCAGATGTTTTGACTGGGGGAGAATGTTTGATTTGCTTTGCATTTAATCCATCATATGTGTGTCTTTTGCTTTCTCGCCCTAAGTGCGCCGGGTATGCCCAGACGTGGGTCCTGGGCTCATCTTCTTTGGGGGCACGCCTGATCTTCTTTGGGGGCACGTCTCACTTCCCTGGTCCGCCGCGGCTCAGCCGTTTGTTGCGGAGGGAAGTGAGTATTCTTTCTCTCTCTCCCTACCTACTTCCGGGTCTTGTAGTGGGGAGGTCGAGCTCTTGTTCTTTCCGGCCCAGCCTATTTCAGTGCCTGCTGGGTCAGACGCGCAGCGCTTAGTTGGCCGCTTTTCAGACCGGAATTACCTGCGGACAGACTGCTGCTAGTACCGGTCACCTTGCTTCAATACTGAGGTCATAAATTGCCTCTTTTAATTTTGTTTATAGAGTGTCTCTTTTAATTGTTTTTAACCTTCGGGGCTGATTGTATAGCTACCTTTTACTCCTGCTGTAGCACTTTATTCTGGATCTTCTTTGGGGGCACGTCTCACTTCCCTGGTCTGCCGCGGCTCAGCCGTTTGTTGCGGAGGGAAGTGAGTATTCTTTCTCTCTCTCCCTACCTACTTCCGGGTCTTGTAGTGGGGAGGTCGGGCTCTAGTTCTTTCCGGCTCAGCCTATTTCAGGGCATGCTGGGTCGGACGCGCAGCGCTTAGTTGGCCGCTTTTCAGACCGGAATTACCTGCGGACAGACTGCTGCTAGTACCGGCCACCTTGCTGCAATACTGAGGTCATAAATTGCCTCTTTTAATTATGTTTATAGATTGTCTCTTTTAATTGTTTTTAACCTTCGGGGCTGATTGTATAGCTACCTTTTACTCCTGCTGTAGCACTTTATTCTGGATCTTCTTTGGGGGCACGTCTCACTTCCCTGGTCCACCGCAGCTCAGCCGTTTGTTGCGGAGGGAAGTGAGTATTCTTTCTCTCTCTCCCTGCCTACTTCCGGGTCTTGTAGTGGGGAGGTCGCGCTCTAGTTCTTTCCGGCCCATCCTATTGCAGGGCATGCTGCGTCGGACGCGCAGCGGACGCGCCGCTGGCGCGCCGAAGGCACGCCTAAAGCAAGCCCGTCTGCGCCCGTCCGCGCCTGGACAGCGCCTTGCACCAGGAACCCTGGCCTTTTTTCTGCAGATCAGAGCAAACCCTTGATTTACTCAAAAGAACAACTTCTGGGTCTGCTGTGAGAGGGAATTCCTCATTGTCAGCATAGTGACCTGGAGGCTTTAGCTGGCACTCGGTCCTATGTATGCTCTTCCTGCAATTCTCGTATGTCTCAGTCTGGCATCAGCAATGCCTCCATGGAGAGCCATCTGCTCCACCCCCCCTCCTCTGATCATTCGTTCCTAGGTTTTCTTATCAATGCGAGATCCCTCATTAAGAATAAAATAGACTTCAGGGATTTTGTCTCTCTCCGCAGGCCGGACTGGGTGTTTATCACTGAGACGTGGGCCAGAGATTGCTCTGGTCCTGCTTTGGTGGAGGCAATCCCTTCTGGATATGCCCTATCTAGACTTGATAGGGACTGCCGAATGGGTGGGGGCTTAGGCATTTTGTATAAAGATGTTTATTCTTGCCATACCGAGCCGCTCACAACGTCTCTTGACCCGTACCAGGCATTATACTTTTCGTTGAAAGTCCATCCGATGGAAAGTTTTACGGGTGTTGTGACTTATCGCCCTCTTGGACCGAGAGCATCGTTTAGCCATGACTTTAGTAATCTTATAGAACTTTACCTGGCAAGACCTAATCTTACCCTCCTGGGTGATTTTAATTTTCACCTGAATAAGGCCCTATGCAAGGAAATGCAAATTTTCCTAGAAACTATGGATTGTTGTGGACTGCCACAACTGGTTATGAGTCCTACCCATATAGCTGGACATATACTAGATGGCATTTTCTCCAACGATTCCCGGATTATAGTAAAATAACCAATACAGCTTTCTTGGTCAGACCATCATGCCATTCCTTTCTATCTTCAAATCCCGGTATCTCGTACAGCTCTAAATAATAATAAGATAATAGAAAAGAAGAGAAACTTTAGTCGTATCAGTAAGGAGGCCCTTCTTAATTTTCTTAAAAACCATCAATGCCCCCCGTACTCTGATGCCAATTTGGTGGCCACAGATTTTTCCAACTGGCTTTTAGCAGCCATGGACAACCTATCTCCCTTTAAGGAGCATTATGTGGCTAGAAAAAAGCCCTCTGCCCCCTGGTTCTCTGATAGGCTGAGGAAATTAAGACAATCCTGCCGCCATCAGGAAAGGATCTGGCGTTTAGATCTCAATCCCGCGGGAAGAGACTTACATAAACTAAGATTGAGGGAATATAAAATCGCCATCATAGAGGAAAAGGTATCATTCTATTCCAAGGTTACAGAATCCCTTAGATCTCCTAGGGAGCTTTTTAATTTAATTAACTCTCTTTCCTCCCCCTCAGTCCCCAGCCTCATGGACTCCTCCCAGGACCTCTGTGACAGAATGGCTATTTTTTTCCACTCTAAAATTACGGAAATATATTCCTCCCTTGAAACTTGCAACGCTGGAATTCCCAAATCTGTCCCCGCCGACCCCCCCCCCCTTCCCCTTGATAACCCCGTGACCCTGGTGGAGGCAGGCAAGTTACCTGCTTTCCCTCCCCGTCACCAGAGGATACGGACCGTTTGTTAGGGGGAATTTCATCTGGCTCCCCTTTGGAGTCCTGCCCACTAAAGCTCTTGCAATTAGGGAAGGAGGTTGTTGTACCCCATCTTACCTCAATGGAGCCATTTCAGTTGGGCAGTACCTTATCCCTTGGAAGACGGCAGTGGTCAAACCTCTTCTTAAAAACCTTCATTGGATCCGGCTGAACTAAAAAACTACCACCCCATTTCCCTGCTACCTGTTCCAGCAAAAATTCTGGAGAAACATTTGAACTTTTCATCTTAGCACCTATCTAGGGGAATATCAGTTGCTTGATGGCTCGCAGCATGGTTTTAGAAGTGGTCACAGCACGGAGACGGCGTTAACCTCCGTAATTAACAACATTCGGGTTCAGTTTGACGCTGGACATACCACGCTGTTGATTCTTCTTGACCTCATGGCGGCCTTCGACACTATATCCCCCTTAAGACTGGTGGACCGGCTTAAGGAAATGGGGATCGGGGGCGCTGTCCTTAAGCTTTTGACCTCATTCCTTAGTGACCGGGCACAAATAGTGAAATGGATCAATTCTATTCGGCCCCTAGCCATGTGTTTTGTGGAGTCCCTCAGGGTTCCTCATTAAGCCCGACACTTTTAAATATTTATGTTGCTCCTCTAGCCAGGGTCGTTAGATCTTTTGGATTGGAGGTGCTGTCCTATGCTGACGATACACAAATTATGGTGTCTATCACAAACAGCATAGAGGCATCTGCCACCAATTTTAAAAATTGTATGCAGGCAGTTTCTTCTTGGATGGTAGAAAATTATCTCAGACTTAACGGGGACAAAACGGAGGTTTTGATCTTTGGAAACCAACAGCATATCTGGTCTAATGCCTGGTGGCCCGACGCCCTGGGCCCATGCCCCTGCCCAGAGTCCCAAGGAAAAAAATCTTGGTGTTATACTGGACAACTCTCTCTCCCTGGGCCCTCAGATCAATAGAACGGTGTCCACCTGTTTTGGGACTATCAGGATTCTTAGGAAAATCTCCCAATATCTTTCTTTTGCCTCTCGAAAGCAGGCAGTTATTGCCCTAGTGTTATCCAGACTGGACTATTGTAGTGCCCTCTATTTGGGTATTAACAAAGGGCTTGTTCATCGTTTGCAGCTGGTACAGAACGCTGCAGCCAGGTTGGTGATGGACCTTCCTAAATTCCACTCAGTCGCGGCTTCTGTCAGTGAGCTGCATTGGCTCCCTCTAAACCTGCGAATTCTGTTTAAGGCTCTTTGTCTTACACATAAGGCCTTCTACAACCTAGGTTCGGAAGGTATTAAAGGGCTCTTTCGACGCTATGTTCCTACCAAACAGCTAAGATCAGCCAGTAAAAATCTGTTGGTAGTCCCCAGGTTCAAAAGAGTCAGATGGGGAGGCAGAGCCTTCTCCGTCACCGCTACCAGACTCTGGAATTCCCTCCCTTCTGCAATTTCTGGACAAGTGTCTCATTCCCTTTTCCACAAGGCTCTGAAGACCTGGCTCTTTACCAGTCTATCAGTATGAGTCCCACATGTTCTACGGTCTGATGGCCCTCTCTGCAGCGCCTTGACGCCTCCGGGCAAAGTTTGCGCTTTATAAGGCTTATATTCATTCATTCATTCATTCATTCACTGTGCCACTGGATTCAAGCTAGCCTGGCTGATAAGGGGTGATGCGCCGAAACCGGTCCTAGGATGCATGTTTCCGGTCTAGGGAGGACCTGGCTTGGCAGTTCGGTCTGGACTGTTCCCATGAGGCACAGGGTCAAGACTGATTTGCATATGGCTGGTTCTAAACTGGGGTGGCATGGTGAGCAAAAGAACAATGGATTTAACCCAGATCTATTGACTGGGGGAGAATGTTTGATTTACTCTGCATTCCGTCCATCATCTGTGTGTCTTTTGATCTTTCTAAAAGTGGCATTTTTGAAATTGTAATGATAAATTTTACTTTACCATTATGGAGAATTTATCATTACAATTACATAGGTACTAAACATGACAGCACTAGCTCCTTCCAATTGGGAATTATAAATTATTAGATGTAACAAGGAATCCCCAAGTTTAACCTATGGGAGGAGTAGGCCTCACAGTAGTGAAAAACGAATTTGGGAGGTTTTCACCACCAGAACATGAAAAACGTAAAAGTACATGCCCCACCTTTTAGTGAAATAGCAACCTGCCCTATGGGCTATCTAGGGCCTACATTACTGGTGACTTATATGTAACAAAAGGGGTGCTTTAGGCTTGCAAGGGGTTTTAAATGCCAAGTCGACATGGTAGTGTAAACTGCACACACAGGCTCTGCAGTAGCAGGCCTGAGACATGTGTTAAGGGCTTCTTAAGTGGGTGTCACAATCAGTGCTGCAGGCCCACTATTAGCGTTTAATGTACAGGCCCTGGGCACATGTAGTGCACTTTAATAGGGATTTATAGGTCAATTAAATACACCAATTATGAATAAGCCAATGATACCATGTTTTAGGGGGAGAGCACATGCACTTTAGCACTGGTTAGCAGAGGTAAAGTGCCCAGAGTCCTAAAGCCAACCAAAATATAGTCAGAAAAAGGGGAGGAGGAAGGCAAAACGTTTGGGGGTGACCATGCAGAAAGGGCCATTTCTAACACATACGCAGATCAGAATATCATCTGCATATAAGGATATCCCATCTTCCCTCAGTGTTGCCATCCTGAAACACTGTCTCTTCGGTGCCAATGGCTCGATAATAGGGACAAAGAGGAGAGGCCATAGGGTGCAACCCTGGTGTGATTCTGAGGAATTGTGAGGGATGGTAGCTCTGCTGTTTCATGAAGGTCTGAAGCTCTGCCAAACATCTTATTATTTCAACAGTAATGTTCAAGGCATGTTCACCAAATTCTTCAGTCTCATTTGTTTGGTGGAAAATTATACATTTTCATTGCAATAGTCTGAATGATGTAGATATGAAGAAGGACATTGACATAGTTCACTGCGAACAACCAATTTAGGGTCAAACTCTGAATGAATGAGAATTGAAGTTATAAGATTTTTTAATTTCTCACTTGTTTGCAAAGCCTTCCTGCCAAACAAATGACATGCATATCAGTTCCTGTAGACTTGTAACCCAAGCTGTATTCGAAAGTAGAAACACGTACAAGACAGCTTACAAACCTACCATCCTGGATCACATCCATGCATAAGTGCTACTGCCAGTCTATTTTATACCAAGTATGCGCACTGAACAGTTTGTGCACATAAAAGGGTTAGTTAGTTAATCTGAAAACAGTTTAAGTGAATACCAGGGCCGGCTTGAGGGCAGTGCGACTGGTGCGGCCACACTGGGCACTCATCTGGAGGGGGGGCACTGACATCAGGGAGGGCACTGTGTTTAGCAATAACTTATGATTTTAAAGCACCTGCTGCAGAGTTCCTTGTGCATTCAGCTTTCAGGCAGCAATAAAAATGTCACGATAACTCTTGTGATTAATGTTCCGGCTAGAGAGAAAGATGAGTTTTGTCTAGTGTCAGTTTTGACTCACCATAAAGTAGTGCAGAGGGTTAATATGCCTGTTGCAAAGAACGCGTACTGTGTAGATCACAGATCTGTATTTTATGTGGATAGCTGAGTGGATTACTGCTTTTGTCACAGAGATCCTTTGGTTACCGCAGTTCATAAGATACAACCCTGATATTGTACAGTGACTATTACGAACTGTCATCAAAAAGCTGCATGCCAACTGCATAAACTAGTTAGGACGTTACATTTTTTCCCCAGTCTTTCATTATCTATTCCTAATGTTGCTAAAAAGGGTTAGTTTAGGTCGACATACATTCATATTAGTAAAGCCAGCCTTTGCCAGTGCTTTAAAACAAATGAAATGTATGTGAGAGAGGGGCTATGGAGAAACGAGGGGCACTTTTGCCTGGTGGTCCGTGGCCGTGGGGGAATCCGAGGAGGTGGTCATGGGGGAGGGGGTGCCAAAAATGATTGTCGCACTGGGCGCCAACAGCTCTAAAGCTGGCCCTGGTGAATACCCACGGTTGGACTAAATACTACTGCCCAATGTACACCTCGACCATTCAATTTTGCAGTCCCTTTTATACAGTCATGTTACAGAGTCCAAAACGTAGTGGTTTCTGCCCGACCGCGCTGCTAGCCTGCAGATACGGGACCTGAAACACAAGATCACACTTCAGGAAAGCTGAAACAGTTCCAACGAGGCTCATCTTGATCTGTTATAATCCTCATTGCCATTTGAAGTATACACAAGAGCTGAAAACATGGCTTTTCAGTACATCTGACTATTGGTAAAAGAAGCCTATCTAAAAACTTTCGATCATTGGTTAGCGCCAGGACGCCGTCTGGTAACAGTGCGCTTTATAAATCCCCTAACATTAACATTAACATTAACATACCCTAGCTAAGGGTGAAGTGTCATTTATTGGAGTAACCCTAGCACACCTTAAAGTCATACCCTGGCTACGACCAGCATCATTTGCACTGTTTGAGCATCTCTCCTGAGCTTGAGCCAACGAGAATGTTCCAAATTGATCAGCGTATTCTCCTACACAGTGAATTGGGAAAAAAATGCAATACATTTATTTCTATTCAACAAGAAATGGCAAAAGCATTGACTTCTAAAGAAAAGATAAGTATTCAGCCAACGTGATACGACTTTTACAGCACTTTAAAACACAATGATCTTTTAATGCCCAATTGAACACCAAAACACGAGGGCAGATGCTCAAATGCACAGAATCTGTTCAATACTCAACAATCTGATTCTGCTGGCGTCCCACTCATGACTCATATGCTTGCTTTGGCTGAATTTATGAATTTCTATTTTGTATGACTCATGCCATGATGTAAACCGACGATGATAATAGCATTACACTGCATGAATCACCAACTACATAATAGAGCTCATAACCTTTGTTTTTTCTGTGTTCCAAATACAGCATTACTAATACAATACATATTTGTTTTCATTTGGACGAAAGTCCGTGACCATCTCAATGGGTTCCCATCCAAGTCATTTTTCTTTGTTTTTTTTCATTCATCTCCTTGTAGTAAAACTCACAATACACTCTGCACCTCTGAATGTATAGTATATATGAGATGTGTAAAGCGTAATGCTATTTATCACCAGTGTGGGGAGGGGCTATGATTCAGGGGAGGTGAAGCCTCAAGTGGGTGATGCGGTCCCTCCCCTTCCGGTACAAGGGTAATTAAGAGCATGTTCCATCTGCATGTGTGGTATATACCGTGCTGCTTTTTTAGATGTGCAAGTAAAGAACACAGATATTTAAACAGAACTACAATCTCACTATACAAGTTTCACAGGGGTGTACAGAAGATCGGGGCACAGGTGGATAGATGTACATCTATTTATTTTTTTATTGCAAATGATTTACACTCCTTTCAGCCTTTTTGGCGATGGGACAAATAAAAAAGTTACCCATTCTGATAAACCGTTGGAGTCGGAAGGATTTTCAAGCCCCAGGGAGCTCTTAACCCTTAGCATAAAAAGGAAAAATAAGGCACGTATCAGTTATAGGATTTTGAAATGGTAAATCACCTTCTCTTTTTCCTCTAGTGTTAGGGTAAGTCTCTGAGTTTAGCTCACTTAGAATTATGGAAACAGGTGCAATAAGATTGTTTCTCATTTATTTACACCGATATCTATATGTTTTTTTCTGGGTTTGATTCTGGGGTGCATCTTTTTGGCGTTTCCCTATTTAATGCTGCTTCTCATGAAAGTGCTACATATGCATACTTCCCTGATCCTTTTCCCATTCAGCATTCTGCGGGGAATGCTGGGGCTCAGTACCTCTCTCACTGTGGCCATTGGCTCTCAAAGTGTAAATGGTCTTCTCATGGTCCACTCGCTGCTTCTCTGGATCATAACCTTCGGTGCCCTCTTGAGATTCTCTTTCAGCATCTTCCTCCATGCCTCTGTTCCTACTCACTGCATCCTTTGGATCTTCTCTGATCTCTCCATTCGCGTCTCTGTGTGTCTTCTTCCCACTTCTTGATGAAGATATCAAAACTCTGCTTTTCCGCGCATAGTGTTGTCCTTCTGTTCAGCCAGCCAGCAACTCCCTCTTCTTGACTCCATCTTTTTCCTCCAGGTCCTCCTTTTCCTAAAGAAATAGATTTTAATAAGATTATCTTTGGAGGATATCCGCCGATTTGAGGTTACATTTCAGGGTTGGTATGGCATCTGGTAGCCTCAAGTTCCACCCCTTCCACATGCATTTCCGGTTAACATTTATAACTACTGTTTGCACCTGCCTTCCAAACAGAGAAGTATGACATTGCAAGTAATTCACCAGCCCAAGGGATGGAAAGCAATTACAAGCCAGGGAACTCAGCCAGCTCCGTCCTAAGGGGTACTAAAAAGGGCAGTCCACCTCCGCCAGTCACAGTGCGAGAGCTATTAATCACAGCAAACAAAAAAAAGGGGCGCCCACCATTGCATCGTGCGACCACAAAAATCCCCAGACTGGGCGTGGCTCCCTAATGCCCTTAGCTGTCGATCCCAGCCTGCAGCCTCGCATGAATCGTAACCAAGCAATAAGATCTCACTTGAAAATCAGTTCATGGAACATATGAGAATTAATCGACTCTGAAGTCAAGAATGCAGCTATTAATGACCTAAAGAAATGTGACATCATCACCCTGCAGGAATTCTGAGCTCACCACTCATCTCCCTGGTCCGATTTTACAGTCTATGAAGGACCAGCAGTGGCCTCACAGGCAGGGGGCCACACCAAGGGAGGGATGTCAGTTTAAGTGAAAAATGTGCTGGCAGCAATTGCATTGGTACTCCGCGCAGGGAATGGCGACTACATCTTTCTTGAAGTTTCGCAAGCTAAAACAAGCAACATAATGGCCTGAACTCTCATCTTAGGGTGTATCTATCTCAACCCTGCAAAAACAAGAAGGGAGGCAACCATGGTCTCACTGCTTCCGACCCTGAAAGATCTATCAGCATTACACCCAGACGATATGTGTGTTAAGATTGCAGACTTTAATGCGAACCTTATGTTCATAGAGCTGTCTAGCCCTTTTGTGGCCCTTGACGATCAAATATGGGCCATACCTCCAATCAGCAAGTAATTCCAAGGTCCTGACAAACAGTACAACGTCCTGGCTTCCTTCCTAAACTAGCTAGGCCTGCGCTCACTGTACAGGAAATTCAGCACCGATTCCCCTTTAAGGATGGGCACCCTCAATTATATCTGGGTGTCTCTGGCTCATTTCCAGAGCATAACCTAGTTTGATGTCACTCCCTCCTTGGCCAGCGATCATGCAATCCTCACCTGTGAAGTCCACCCTAAAACAAGACCCTTTAGCAAACAAGAAGAGCTCGAGCCTGTTAGGAAAATAAAGTGGTCTGCAGCAAATCATGACAAGCAGGAGAAATATTGGACCGTTTCCTAGTTATGACCCAGCGAGCAAGCGGAGAAGCCACTACAACAAACCTCTGGGAGACCCTGGCCGACCAACAAAGGAAACATGAAGACAAATCGGAAAAGCCGGAAAACTGCAAGATTTCTGCAAACACCAGCTCTGTTTCTAACACAAACCATCAAATAGTGACCTTAAAACGAAGTTTAAATAAAGTCTTGAGGAAACTCAGTAGAGATAAGGGGGCCAATAAACGACTGCGAACCCAGGTCGCTACAATACGTCTACAATAAAGAAAAGCCCTCCCCACCCAAAGGAGGGAAGAGGAAGCTCAGAGATGGGCTGATTGCATCAGGTAACACAATCCAGGGATCAGAGGAAATTTTGGCTATGGATCAAGAAAGGCTCCAACTTAAATCAGCAGGCAACCGTTACCAACATTGCCCTGAGGGAATGGGAACCCTATATTAAGACCTCTATGTGGATCTCCAGACGGACCACGGCCTGCTCAAGTCACCAGTGAAGGCCCCCAAATGGCTTATGGTGTGGCCTGGTCCTGATTCCTCAGATACATGGTCAATAAGCCCGGCCCAGGGAGCATCAGCCATCAAGTAAATACGAGCAAGTGGTGTTCCCAGTCGATGTTGCATCACGGCCGCGGTTTATAAATGGGCTCCGTTTCGATGGACTTCTGTAATGGCGCCTTTATTCCAGGAGTACCTATTGGGGGCAACTATCCCTAAGACATGGAGAGCCTCACTTTTGGTCCCAATCCATAAGAAAGGCTCGTGATCGTGCCATGGGAACTATCGACTGATTGCGCTCCTCGACACTGAAGGGAAGTGCTATGCTAGTGATGGAGCAAGGTTTCAAAAATGAAACTTGCTTGTATGCAATCCTCCTCATAGTATTAATTTATTAAACTTGTACTGTCAATACTAATCTTTGCATTCACAAACACAGAAGGGATAGACGCTTGCCTATGTGTTTTACTAATGAATAACGCTTGTCTATAAACCAAGATGGCCGCTAAAAGCGCGGGACTTCATTGCGCATGTCGCAACCTGATCACATGGTGTGACGTCTTTCTTTGCTTGGTGGGAAACTTCTGCTTCTGCGCAGTGTGCATTAAAATGGCCGCTAAATGTTTTAACATGCTTAAGCTTGCTCTCATGTCATTATTAAATTGTCGTTTTCTTAACGCTACTAATGCAGGATAGTATTATGATTAAATGGGAATAGAGTAGGGAAAGTGGGTATACAGTGAAACTTTTTATTTGTGATTTTAATATTTTCTTCTTGCACTTTTAGTAATTCGTAAACTTGGGCCTGGGTTGGTGTCTTGAAACTCGAGAGACAGAGGGTTCTGCGCATGTGTCCTGTATGCCTGCCAAGTGAAGTCAACTTGGACGTCTCCCAAGGCCACGACCTATTGGCCGAAGATGATGTACCCAATGTTTCCGGTGGACAAATTGTTACTTTTCTCCTGTAAAATGTATAACATTTGTCGTGAGACGGGTGGGAAATAAAGCGAATGTATTAATTTGAAGGGGAGGGAACGTAAAGACAATAGGCTTTACAATTTAGGCCAAATCGATATGGTGCGAGAATCCACCCCCTGTCCCTGTCCAATCAGAAGTAGTGGTCCCATATTTTAGCAACATTAAGGGGAGGTACATGGGCGTAGAAGGGTATAATAGAATATAGCATTAGTAAATTAGTCAGAGCATGCGTTCACGAAGATCAGGCGTCCATACTGCCAGAGCGCTCTCAACTCCAGACTGCCCAGCTGATCGGTTGCTGACTGAATTCCTGTCCGGAAGAGGTCCTGAGGAGGGGGCGGTGGAGTCCATTAGAAGGAAGGCACGGGAGAATCGAGAGAAGTCGAGTATCAGAGAGGGGAACGGCGCAGGCGTCGTTGTAGAGAGGTCACCGGTCCTGTCCTGATCCTGGAAGAAGTCTTTGCTCTTCATCCTTCCTGGGTCCTATCTTTTCCAACTCCTTTCACAAGGGGCTTGGTTCTCGCATTTAGGTAACTATACTGCAATTTTTAGTTGCGCTGCTGTCTCTATCTTCTCCTCTTCCTTAAACACCGTCATTTATTAGCAAAATCATTTTTATGCTTTTTCTTGGGTATTTCAATCAAGTACCGTGTTTTCTGTATTTTACTCTGCTAAAACTTTAGATAAACATTTTAAAACTTCCTGACTCAGTGATTATTTCAGGATTATGTACTATAATGAACGTCACTCATTTTAAACTTCCCAATTAGCAAAGGATCCATTGGTAAGTTATTACTCTTCAATCAGAAGGTAATTGGTAGCAGGGACTTTGATAAAAGAGTACATCTGACACCCAGCGTAAGTATTAGTGTAGTGTGAATGTATGGGCCCAAGTGAGTATATGGTGTATGAATGTTATTGGCTAATATTGCGCTGGATCAGTTTTCTGGTAAGCAGAGGACGGTTTTTGTTACTCTTTGTTAATTGGGTAATGAGAATTTTATTTGTATTTTTTTATGAACTAACATCCGCTTATTTTTGAGTTTTGTTACATGTTGTCCAGAATACCCCGGGGTAGGTAAAAAGAATAGTGGGTGGCAAGTGGAAGCCATACTGCAGTGAGGTTATCTGTCAGGCAGAAATAGTACTGAGAAGTTAAGCAGGACTTCAAGTACTCGTTAGGGACTCTATGCGTGTGAGTAATAGCAAAAGGGTACGCTGATAAAAATTTGATGTTATATCACCTAGTAAGGGTAACATTGGAGAAGTAACAGGTACTTCTGGAGCTTGTGTGAAGAGTAGACGGAAGTGTTTTACTCGTAGTATATGTTTAGTAAACGGAAAGGTTTTACTAAAGTGTGGAAGAAACTATCCTTTTCAAAATTAGTGGAAACTGGCACGATAGCGAATGTTTTATGTTGTTACTGAAATTTAATTAAGATTTATAGAGAAAATAAGTTTGCGTAAATTTTTGTAAAGGGAGGGTCAGTTGCCGGAGAGGGAGCTGACGTCACAAAATGCCCCGCTGTGGTAGGTTGAAACAGCAGGTGTGGAGAAAACCTTTGTAAAGGAGGGGTCAGTAGTCAGGAGTAGTACTGACGTCACAGGTGCCGCGCTGGGATTGGTTAAACCAGCGAGGACAGAAAAGAGCAGATTGTAAAGGAGGGGTTGACAGACAAACGTCACCAAAAGGCCGCGCAAGGATTGGCTCGGAAATAAAAGATAGCAGACATTTGATTGGTCAAAATTATAGAAGCAAAATTCTTAGTGGATAAGGATTGCATGTTAAAACGCTATCCGACTTTAACAGGAACTCGTCCGGATAGGAGATTCCTAGGGTTTGCAGAATATAATTTTGTACACAGAAGATTAGATAGAATGTACGGAGAAAGGAGAAAAATGTCATTCTTACAAAAGATTAAGAATTATTTAAAAAAGGACAAACCAATCAAAACTAGAGAAGGAATTATTATTCCACCAGCTAAAACGCCAGCATCATTTATGAGGATGGAGAGAGGTTATCATACTTGTGTATGGATGGAGAATTGGATAGAATACACCAAAAATGATGGAGTATTAGCATTTCCCGAGAATGGTACCTTCAATGGAAGAATTCTTCAAAACTTGAGATTGAGGATGAATGATTTAGAACCCAGACCTAGATTAACCCAGTGTGAAGCTCTAGAAGAATGGGAAACCGAGGCATTTGAGCGGGATAGATCTAGAAGTAATAGGAGTTACCCAGGATTTTACCCCAGATATTTACGTGAGTCAAGAGAGGGTCAGATGAAACAATGGAGAAGGGCAATGATTACAGAGGGACTGTATCCATTATTCACAGAAGGAGAAAAATCAGGAGGCAAATGTACAGAAAAGACAAAACATTTAATGAGAAATGAGAAATCTGAAGACGAATTTATGGAAGAAATGTTAAGAAATCCCCCACCATTTCAGGAAGGGACAAGTGGATGCCCTCCTAGTGCACCACCACAAACTCCAATGGTACCAAAGGTAATGCATGAATTCACCCCGACTAGAATACTTCATGACAAAGAAAAAGAAGCCCTAGAAAAGAACAGAGCAGAATTAATACAGAAAATAACTAAGATAAAAGTACATCCTGATTCGTTGACCATACCTGTAACAATTGGTCCAGTAGTTCCATTATATGGTACGCAGGGAAATTGTCCTCAACCGATACTTACACCTACTCCTGTGAGTAACACCAAACCTGAAGCTCCAGTTATAATTGAAGATCTATTTAGTGACTGTGAATCCACAATATCACTCATGGATTTACCTATTCGAGGTTCTGAAAATAGTACTCCCAGAAAAGATGTACCTGGAGGTTCAAAAGATGTAAGTTTAGTAACTTCATCAGGAACAAAAAGTGCTACCATAGTAACACCTGAAGATCTAGAAAGATGGGTACAAGGGTCAGTTAAACAGTGCACACCTCCAAAAGTACTGGATATCCATAAATTAAAAGTTGAATTAGAAGAAATAATAGCAGGAAATGTAGGAGTAGAACGCTTGAATACCTATGATGAAGAAGAATTATTATTCTTGTGCAGGAGTATCACTAGAAATGTAAAGATATTCCATGAAAAATTGTCCAATTTAGCACTACAGATGGGCATAGAAATAGGGAGATCAAAGGTACTACAGAAACCTTATAGAGCAGAATTTTCAGACAAAGATTTAGAAAATATGAATGCATCTGGAAGAAGACTGCAAATAAGAGAATTAATGTTAGTTTTACAAAAATGGGGAGATCTAGATAAATGGAGATCTAGGTGGGCCAAGAAAAAGGAAGAAGCACGAACAAGTAGAACAGCATCAGAATATGTGATGAAGGAAGCAGGAAAAGCAGACAAGATGTATCCAATGCGAGAAGTTGCGGGAGGAGGATATGTACATGTCCCATGGAGCAGACAGGATATTTTATCATTTACGAATGATTTTCCAAAGCTGAGAGAAAAACCAATTGAATGGTACAAACAGGTTGAAAGGTTTGTGAAGGTGTCAAAGGTATTGTTGAAGGATTTGGATGGTCTGTTTGACATAGTGGTACCTGCCGATTTATGGACAGATTGCAAGATCACAGTCGATTGGCCTAGTGATGAATATCCCAGAGATCCGAAAACAGGTGCCCCGTCAAATGAGGTGATGAAAAAGTATCAGCAGGTGATAACATACCTGAAAGGGAAAATACCCCCGAAAGAAACAGATTGGGTGAAAATAGATCGAACAACCCAAGAAGCCAGTGAAACAGTACATTCCTATTATGAGCGTTTATTGCAGGTGTTTAAACAGTATAGTGGATTTGAGGACATTGGAGACAAGAACATGAGTCAGTTTGTGTATCGATTTGTTTACGGTCTGAAGCCAGAGATTTGCCAGATGATTAAACAACACATGCTGTGTTGGCAGGGAAAGCCCATAATGAGATTCTGAAGTATGCAAAATATTGTGGAGACGATATTGAGGATAGACACAAGAAATTACAAGAAAAAGTGATGTGGGCTCAGGTGAAAATGGCAGAGAAGCAGGGAATTAATTTGGAAAATCCGAGTGAAAATCCAGGAAAAGATCCTGGAACAAGTGGTGATACGGGAAATGGTGGAAAATTTAGAGGACGAATGAGTAGAGAAGAAGCTAAAAAGAAGTTTCCTTGTCATGGATGCGGAAAATTGGGGCATTGGAAGGATGAATGTAAAAAGGTTCGGAATAATAATGGCCCAAATCAAAACTTAAATCCACAGATGCAGAACGATTCACAGCAGGGTGTAAATCCCCAAAATCAATTACCACCTCCACCTGTTCAGGGTAATGTAAGCAGAGCAAAGCATGGTACAGACATTGGATACCCAGGAGGGAGTGGTAAGAATGATTATATGACATCACAATTTCTTTTGCAGGACAATTACTGTAAATACGACTCATGACGGTGCCTAGGAGAGGGGAAGAAGGAGTGCATATTTGGCGCATCCTTACAGGTAGATCAGTCTGGTCCATATGTTGAAGGAAATGTGAAAGGTAATGATATTACTTTCCTTTTGGACACTGGTGCTACCAGGTCTACTGTGAGATCAGCAGACATCCCAGACCTTCCTCTCTCGGGTGAAGATATCCAAGTAGTTGGGGTAGCTAATTAAAGAATTAGAACACCTCTTACAGAACCAATGGAAGTCAAAATAGGAAACTTCAGAGAAATGCACCAATTTGTAGTGTGTGATTCTAGTCCAGTGAATTTATTAGGTAGAGATTTATTGTGCAAAATGAACTGTACAATTTTCTGCACATCAGATGGTGTGGCAGTTCAGACACCAGATGAGGACCATGTATATAAAATTATGGTTGCAAAACAAGGTACAGAAATAGATGAAATGTTTTCGTTGATAACAAAAGATGAGTTGCCAGAAGAATTAAAAGGTACAGTAAACCAAATAGTATGGGATTTCACCGGAAAAGAAGCAGGACTTATGGCAAAAATAGATCCAGTTCAAATTACTGTAAAAGAAGGTGCGATTTTCCCAAATACTAAACAATACAAAATGAGTGCAGAAGTAAAAGCAGGAGTCATTGAAGAAATCAATCGAATGGTAAAACAAAACATTCTAAAAGAAGTAATGAGTAGCCCATGTAATTCACCAATCATGGGACTAAAGAAACCTAGTGGAAAATATAGGATTGTTCAGGACCTGCGTAAAATAAACAAGATTGTGGAACCTTGTTGTCCCATAGTACCAAATCCTGCAGTAATTCTATACCAGATCCCTTGGAATGCAGGATGGTTCACAGTAATTGATTTGTGTCAAGCATTCTTTTCAATACCATTGCATCCAGACAGCCAGTATCTTTTCTCATTTAAATTTGAGAACAAGGTCTATGTGTGGAATCGTGTTCCTCAGGGGTACACAGAAAGTCCTTCCATTTTCAACCAGATACTGAAAAAGTGCCTTGAAAAACTAGTAATGCCAGGAAGCTCAGTTTTAGTTCAATATATCGACGACTTATTAGTAGCGTCGACCACCAGAGAAGACTGTGTTGTTGATTCCATAGCATTATTAAATCTTTTGGCTGAGGAAGGGCATAAAGTCTCACCTGAAAAGTTATAGTTTTGCAGGACAGCTGTTAAATATTTGGGACATCAAATTGAGAGGGGAAAAAGAAGAATAACCTCTGAAAGAGTAGAATTAATAAAGAGAATGCAAATGCCTGTAACCCAAAGACAAGTGCGAATGTTCCTAGGAATAGTAGGATACTGTCGACAATGGATACCAAATTTCTCCATGTTAGCTAAGCCCTTAATTAACATGATGAAAAAGAAAGCAAAGGACCCTGTTGAGTGGGAGGATGAAAGTGTAGAAGCTTTTGTAATATTGAGAAACGCACTTTGTTCAGCACCTGCCCTAGGCATGCCTGATTATAAAAGAGAATTTGCATTATTCTGTCAAGAGAGAGAAAATTGTGCACTTTCTGTCTTAACTCAGAGACATGGACTAGACAGACGTCCTATAGCGTACCTTTCTGCTACATTGGACCCAGTAGCAGCCGCGTTGCCAGGATGCTTAAAAGCAGTGGCAGCAACTTGTTTGAGCATTGAACAAAGCGAGTCAATTGTGATGGGACATCCTGTAAAAGTGTATGTTCCACATGCAGTTGTCATTCTGTTGACAAGAACCCGAACTCAGCATCTTACTCCTAGTCGGCTGACTAAATATGAAAGAATAATAATGGGTGCTGAAAATGTGACCATGGTAAGGTGTACAATAATAAATCCAGCAACTTTATTGCCGGACCCATATCATGAAACAAATAAAGATGACGAAGAAGATGAACATGATTGTGTACAAATTACAGAATTATGTACAAAACCACGCCCAGACATAGAGGAACAGCCTCTTAAAAAGCCAGACAGGGAGCTATTTGTCGATGGTTCATGTCAAAGACATGAAGATGGTAAACTAACTGCTGCCTATGCGGTATGTGAATTAACTGGAATAGTCGAAGCATCCTATTTACCAGGAGTAAAATCTGCACAAGTAGCTGAATTGATTGCTTTGATAAAAGCTTGCAAAATTGGGAGGAATCAGAGAGTGACCATATTTACAGATAGTCAATATGGTTACGAGGTTGTGCATGATTTTGGCCAACTGTGGATGCAGAGGGATTTCATGACTTCTTCAGGATCCCCCATTAAAAATGGACAATTTGTAAGGGAATTGCTAGAAGCAATACAATCACCAAAAGAATTGGCTGTGGTGAAATGTGCCGCACACCAGTCAGGAGATGACTGGGTGGTAGTCGGCAACAGATATGCAGACTTGGTGGCTCAACATTGTGCCAAAATCAGAACGTCAGTCAATAAGAGGGTGGAAAGAATGGGAATCAGCTGCCAACTTATGCTGTATATGCCACCTGAAACTTGGAATGAGGTGAAGAAATTGCAAGATGAGGTTGATGAAAGTGAGAAAAATTTGTGGATCAAAGTGGGTTGCTCCCAAAGAGGAGAAGATGAAGTGTGGATCAGTGCAGATGGCAGACCAGTCATGCCAGACTGTTTACTCTCACAAATGGCTAGAATGCATCATGGAGACACACACATAGGGAGAGATGCAATAATTAGGCTGTTTAGACAAAATTGGTACAATCCCAAATTCAGGGCTGTTGCAGAGAGTCTTTGCCAGAGATGTCTAACTTGCCAAATGCATAATCCAGGCAGGAAAACGATAATTGGGTTTGGAAAGATTGGAAAGGCAGAAGGCCCATTTATAAGACTCCAGTTCGACTTCATACAGTTACCACCATGCAGAGGACTAAAATATGTACTAGTCATAGTGTGTCTGTTTTCAAAGTGGGTGGAGGCTTACCCTACTAGGAGAAATGATAGTATTACAGCTGCAAAACTGTTGTTACGTGAGCTCATACCTAGGTTTGGTTTCCCAGTATCTTTGGAATCAGATAGAGGAAAACACTTTAATAGCGAAGTGATCCAGATAATCTGTGAAGCATTTCAAATAAAACAGAAATTGCACTGTGCATATCGCCCAGAGGCTTCTGGAGTGGTTGAACAATTGAATGGCACTATAAAGTCAAGATTGGGAAAAATGTGTGCATCAACATCATTAGAGTGGCCAGACGCATTGCCACTTGTCTTGATGGGAATCAGAAGCATACCTGACAGAACAACAGGATTGAGCCCCCATGAAATAATGATGGGAAGAGCAATGAGACAAACACATGTTCCCACAAACAAATTAGTAAATATATCTGATGATATGGTTCTGGATTATTGCAAAGTATTGGCTGACCTAGTGCGTTCTGTCTCTCATCAGGTTGGAGAAGACGCAGTTTCCAGGCAGCCTGAACTAGAACATGATCTGAATCCTGGTGATTGGGTGGTAGTGAAGAATCACACCAGAGAAACGTGTCTATCACCCAGGTGGAGCAGACCTTGTCAAGTTATATTGACCACCAATACAGCAGTGAAGTGTGCAAGATTTCCTAATTGGATTCACGTAAGCCACACAAAGAGAGTACCAGAACCTGAAGAAGAGAATCTACAGACAATGCCAATCACTGAAGAAGCTGAAGGTTGCCCAGCTGAGAAATCTCAGGCTAGAGGTTCGAGAGAAGCTGACGGAGAACAACCGAGCACAAGTCAGGATTGGATACCAGTGGTAGAAATTCCTGAGGTATATTACAGAACGAGAAATCAAACAAAATTGGAGGAAATTGAAGAAGATCAGATAGGTGAAGAAGAACAAGTTCAGGATCAAGAAGAAAAGATAGTAAAATATCCTGAACTAAATAAGATAGGGAAAGAAAATTGGACTAAAAACAGTGAAGATTTAATTGACTTTACACAGGGAAAGACAGGTTTAGAAGAATCAGGTCAGGCTGCAGAAGTTCACAGTGCAATAAGCCCTGATCAGAAGCAGTTAGATCAAGAAGAATTCACTAAAGAAAAAGGGGTTGATACAAATGAACATAAAGAAATAAAAAAGGAACAAAGCCAACATCTTGAAAGTCATTGTGGAGCTACTGAAAAGAAACCAATCAGACCTGAAAAAGAACAAACAAAAGAGGCAGTAATCAAAGAAAACAAAACAGTATTGAGCAGTGAAAATAACGAGATCTTTGAAGACGTAAACAGAGAAACAGTGCCAACAAAGAAAACAAGAAAAGGAGATCATTGGCCAAGTGTCATTAAAAGAGTAAAATACCACATAACAACCAGAAGTGAAGATCCAGAACAAGTACCTGAAGTGACAAGCCAAACTGAACAAGAGAAAAAGTCAGGAAAAAGAAAAAGTAAAAGACTGAGACTTGTGAATAACAAATTCAAGGGTCCTGACTGGACTTATATCATTCTTGAAGATTTTGAAAGCTCAGAGTCAAGTGACAGTGGTGGCGAAGGAACAAGTGCAGAACTAACATACGAAGAAGAAACAAGACCACCCTGACTAAACAAAAGAATCATCTAAAGAAAAGAAGAAGAGATAAGAAGAGAAATCTTCCTTGTCGAAAAATGCCTGATGATAGAGTTACTGGGAGACCAAAACAAAATTGTTGTAGGAAATGCTGTGCAATCTGCATATGTAGTCTAGTATTGGTGCTTATAGTATGGTTAGTCCTGATTGTAGCAATTCCTTACCTTATGATAATAGATAAGAAGATAAATAATTAAACTAAAGGGAGGACAGCAAACATGAAGGGCAGTAGAGTAGAATTAATGGCAGAAGATGAGGCAGAAATTCATCATGAAATAGCTGATAACGACACTGGTTTAAATGTTTTCACAAAGTTATTGTTTCAGTATGTAGACACAATGGAAGTTAGTAATTGTTATGTCTGTATGAAATTACCTGAATCAGTAGCAGAAGGATTAACATACCATCATTTACCACTGACATATGGCATCTCATGTAGTGTATTAACAAGTTTATTTTATAGAACAGGTAGGCTACAGTATTATTATTCAAACTTAGATGTGATATTTTCAGAAGTTCCGATTCGCAAGAGTATGAACCCAGTGCTTACTAGTCAAAACGCACAGTTTATGGGAGAGTTTTTCTTAACAATGAAATCGATAGACATAACATATGCACATAGACACAATCTAACATGTTCTTTACTAGAAGAAGAAAATATATTTTTGAATTTAGTAGAAGATAGAAGACATGATTTTCAAAAGAAAGCTTCAGAGCATAAGGCTCAGTTGCCACCTTGGGCGGAGAAGGAAGGGAGTTATACACGTGGTAAAGCTCAAGCTGCAATGGCTCTGGATTTCGTAAAGAAAGGGAAAATTTGTCTTCATAGGTTAAAGACTGATTATAACAATGTTTTCATCGGTACCAGTGAATGTGAACACAATTTTTTAATTATTGGAGGCTGGGGACTCAAAGGAGGAACAGATTCAGTTTTTCCTGGAATATATTATGTATGTGGGAATAAGGCTTATTTTAGGCTTCCTGCAAGATGGTATGGAAGTTGTTATTTTGGAATAGTTTTTCCAAAGATATACCACGTAAAAAGAAACACTGGAAGCAATGAAAACAATAATGAATTAATACGTAGTAAAAGAGCTAGTTTTTCAAAAATTGTAGGTGATATATTTGGTGCATTGATACCTTCAGTGGGAATAATTCTGAACTCAAGGAAAATATGCAAATTGTCTACAGTGGTTGATCGTTTATCAACGGATACTGCTGGAGGTTTTCTAATGATTGATACAGAGATGGTTGCGATTAGATCTATGGTGATGCAAAATCGACTTGCTCTTGACATTCTATTGGCAAAAGAGGGAGGAGTCTGTAAATTATTGAAGACAAAACATTGTTGCACTTATATTCCTGATAAGAGTGCAGAAATTGGAACATATATTCAGAACATAACTAAACTTGAGAAAGAACTAAAACCACTGGAAGTTGATAGTGTATGGGAAAGATTGACAAATAGTATCTCGTCAATTGGAACCTTGTTTGCTAATATAGGGAAAGGACTTATAGGTCAAATACTAGTACCCTTAGCAGGGATAGCAATAATAATTTTAGCAATAACAATATGGTGCAAATGCTGTAGAAAGAATGGAACATATAAAGTGACAGGAAAAGGAAAGAAGAGAAAACTAGATGAAATCGAACTAGAAGAATGGAGAAGTGATTTATACAAGAAATTAAAAGGAGACTAAGAATAGAAAAAGTAAAAATGAGAATGAAACGATTTGCTAAAAGTTGGCATCTGATTGAGGGTAGTATTTTGATGGCTCAGAAACGCCATCAGAGAGGGGATTGATGGAGCAAGGTTTCAAAAATGAAACTTGCTTGTATGCAATCCTCCTCATAGTATTAATTTATTAAACTTGTACTGTCAATACTAATCTTTGCATTCACAAACACAGAAAGGATAGACGCTTGCCTATGTGTTTTACTAATGAATAACGCTTGTCTATAAACCAAGATGGCCGCTAAAAGCGCGGGACTTCATTGCGCATGTCGCAACCTGATCACATGGTGTGACGTCTTTCTTTGCTTGGTGGGAAACTTCTGCTTCTGCGCAGTGTGCATTAAAATGGCCGCTAAATGTTTTAACATGCTTAAGCTTGCTCTCATGTCATTATTAAATTGTCGTTTTCTTAACGCTACTAATGCAGGATAGTATTATGATTAAATGGGAATAGAGTAGGGAAAGTGGGTATACAGTAAAACTTTTTATTTGTGATTTTAATATTTTCTTCTTGCACTTTTAGTAATTCGTAAACTTGGGCCTGGGTTGGTGTCTTGAAACTCGAGAGACAGAGGGTTCTGCGCATGTGTCCTGTATGCCTGCCAAGTGAAGTCAACTTGGACGTCTCCCAAGGCCACAACCTATTGGCCGAAGATGATGTACCCAATGTTTCCGGTGGACAAATTGTTACTTTTCTCCTGTAAAATATATAACATTTGTCGTGAGACGGGTGGGAAATAAAGCGAATGTATTAATTTGAAGGGGAGGGAACGTAAAGACAATAGGCTTTACAATTTAGGCCAAATCGATATGGTGCGAGAATCCACCCCCTGTCCCTGTCCAATCAGAAGTAGTGGTCCCATATTTTAGCAACATTAAGGGGAGGTACATGGGCGTAGAAGGGTATAATAGAATATAGCATTAGTAAATTAGTCAGAGCATGCGTTCACGAAGATCAGGCGTCCATACTGCCAGAGCGCTCTCAACTCCAGACTGCCCAGCTGATCGGTTGCTGACTGAATTCCTGTCCGGAAGAGGTCCTGAGGAGGGGGCGGCGGAGTCCATTAGAAGGAAGGCACGGGAGAATCGAGAGAAGTCGAGTATCAGAGAGGGGAACGGCGCAGGCGTCGTTGTAGAGAGGTCACCGGTCCTGTCCTGATCCTGGAAGAAGTCTTTGCTCTTCATCCTTCCTGGGTCCTATCTTTTCCAACTCCTTTCCCAAGGGGCTTGGTTCTCGCATTTAGGTAACTATACTGCAATCTTTAGTTGCGCTGCTGTCTCTATCTTCTCCTCTTCCTTAAACACCGTCATTTATTAGCAAAATCATTTTTATGCTTTTTCTTGGGTATTTCAATCAAGTACTGTGTTTTCTGTATTTTACTCTGCTAAAACTTTAGATAAACATTTTAAAACTTCCTGACTCAGTGATTATTTCAGGATTATGTACTATAATGAACGTCACTCATTTTAAACTTCCCAATTAGCAAAGGATCCATTGGTAAGTTATTACTCTTCAATCAGAAGGTAATTGGTAGCAGGGACTTTGATAAAAGAGTACATCTGACACCCAGCGTAAGTATTAGTGTAGTGTGAATGTATGGGCCCAAGTGAGTATATGGTGTATGAATGTTATTGGCTAATATTGCGCTGGATCACTAGCATACTAAATCAGTAGCTCCAAGCCTGGGTGGAGGAAAGGAAACTGATCCCACTGACTCAAACCAGCTTTCAAAAGGGCTGCCACATGGAAGACGATCTCATCTGCATCTCTCACCTGATTGAAGGCCCAATGGCAGCCAAGGGCAAGGCTGTCTATGTCAGGTTCATTGATTTCCAAACAGCAATCAGCAGTGTATTGTGACAAAAACTACGGGAACTTAACATCTGGAGCATCCCTCAAAATTCAATAAAAGCAATCATCACCCTTTACTCTGACACTTGGGTTAAGGTAAGAGTTAGTGCTGGAAGACCCCCATGAGCAAAATCTGGACAAAGGCCCGAAGCAAGGCTGCATACTGGCACAGCTCTTCTTTAATTTGTTCCTGGTTGACCACCAAGGCCACCTTGCACCAGTGAGAGCATTTCCACCTAAAATGGTCAGTCTCAAAATGCAAGTACGCAGATGACACGGTCCTTTTGGACCAAACATCAATTGGCCTCCAGAGACTCTTTAATTCGCTTGCTGTCTACTGCAAGGCCAATCATCAAAAGTGAACATAATGGAAAAAAGGCAATGATAATCTCCTGCGAACTGGTAAAAAGGGGGCATGGTTCATCGAGGGGAAGGCCATTGAGATTCTGGATGCCTACAAATATCTGGGGGTTTGGCTGGACCACAGAGGCCATTTGGCAACACAAATCAACGCCGAACAGGGTGCAGCAAACTCCTTAGAATGGGCTTTCCTTAAAGTGCAAAAATCAACGAAGAATCCAGATTTCTCCCCTCTTCTGAAGGTAATAGGATGCAAATTAATCCCCACCTTAGCCTACAGGGCATTGACATTTAGAGCTAACCAATTTGTTGCACAAAGCACAGTCTTCCTGTTACCGAAGAGTATTTTCGCTGCCAAACTGCACATCACATGCTCAAATCCGACAAGAGTTTGGGTTAGCCTCGCAGCACTGGATATTAAAAATCCAGTTTGTAGCCTATAGTCTTAAAGCCAAGCAGGCGAAAGACTGCATGTTAAAATTGTTTATCTGGGAACTGATAAGCAGCCCAGCGACAAATTGGCATAAGTACCTAAATCAAGACCTTGAGACCCTGGAAGCACGTGCACTGTGGATGAGCGGCCTGCTGGCACACATGGTGGCTAAAATGCTTATTAAACAAGCTAGGCTAATATAAACGGATTGTGATGTACAAGCTGTGAAGAAATTGGGTCATGGAGGGATGGCCTCTATGCTGTACAAGCAAGGGACACTCCCATCCTATTTTTCTCTGCCCCTCAACTGGACTACGAACCCCAGCTAATGGGCTTATGCTGCGGATTAGTTCCTCTGAAGTTCTATTGGTATGGTCAAAGGAACTTGGAGGACACTGACAGACAATGCTGCCCATGCACGAAGGCAGATGAATCACTGACCCATGCACTCTGTATCTATGTTGAGCTGCTTCAATGAGGAAGTTCTGGCTTCGACCGGTTTGGCGCATCTTAAATGTCCGGACTTGCCGAAGCACTGTAGAAGAGTGTGAATCCGCAAAGCTAGCCACCTGCTTTGTGAAATTCATGAGAATAGCAGCTGCTTTACTGGCCTCTCGGCAGGTCCCTGAGTCCGCCGTCGAGCCGAATTTCATAGCCCAATATTGATTAACTTATCAGTGCTCTAAAGGCTCGTTAACTAATCTCAACCCCCCCCCCCTCATTTGGCCTATAACAATAACTGAAGAGGGGCAAAGGGGAGCCTTTTGAGTCTATGGAGGAACAGCCCGCTTACTATTAATTGTTCTCTTAATGGATGTTGTTCTTGATGCCCTCCTTTTTATTATGGTCTTATCCAAAGTTTTACATAGATGCTTTAATTTTTTTATTTATTGCTGTTGTTTTACCCCTTAGTAGGAGTCTCAATTTGTAATAATTTTCATTAATTGGGCAAGAAAGTATTTTATTCTATTCAACTGTTTGCATACTCAGACCCAGTATGTTCCTTAGGTTTTTCGTGATTAATATGAACCCCATCACAACAGGTCCATGGCTTGAGCAGTGAAGATCCAAATGCATGAAGATCCAGAAGCCTCACCAGAAGATTGAGTTTAATAATATATAAATATGGTAAAAAGATGGGACTTTATCTTTGCACAGTGGTAATAAATGTCTGAATCTCTTTTTACTACCACACTTTCTGTCAGGCTTCAGGTGTTCCATACTTTAAAATTTCATAATGGAGAGAGATCTTATTAGTGTCTTAGAATCTTGGGATAAAGCCCAAGATTTTGTTCCTACTGTTTATGGAAGAGGCTGTGGCTGCAGTGATCATCTATGTATTTAATATTTCATATTTTTATCAGTGGGGAGGTAATATCTAAGTATTATGGCGACCATAACCCACTAGTAGTGAGTTTTGAGCTGCCAACGTACACCCATCATATTGTTTCCTCTGATAAACTGATCATTAAGGTGAAGGATCCAAAGATTTGTTTTTGGGGCTTTAGGACCCTGTTGCATTCTTAGGCAATCTGGTAAAAACTAGCAAAGTCCTATTCAATATATACCTTGACGAGAGTGCAAGTAATTCGGATATAGTCAGTAGTTTCATTGTTTTAAATTGTGTAATTAAGAAATCCCTTCTAAAACCTATCCATAGCAGGGTTGTTGAATATCCCAGATGGTTTGATTGAGCATGTTCTATCTCAGATAGACAGTTAAGGGAGATGCTGGTAAGGAAGCCCAGGGACAAGGAGCTAGTGGCAACCTGCAGGGCTAATTATAAGCATACCTTAAAAAGAAGAAAGGAGGAGAATAAACAGGAGAACGTGGACTCACTAATTGGAGGCATCCACATGGGAAAAGCTTAAAATGTTTTTGAAGATTGTTAATTCGATAAGAGAAAGTAATGGTCTGCTCCCGAACCTTGGGTCTCACATCTCTGCTGACCCATGCCTCAGGCACTTTGTAGGTATCTATCAACTTCACCAAAATGATAGGTCAGATGGTATTGCTCAGGAGGTCTAAAAGTGCCCTACTGTGAAAGGGCTAACATTTGATCTTCAGGAAATAGTCCAGGTATTAATTGATAGCCCCTCAGGAAAGGCCTTAGGTCCAGTTGGGGTTACAATAAATCTCTTTAAATCTAATGTAGACCTTTGGATACTATTACATACCAAGGTACTTAATTATGTTTGCAATTAGTGTTCTGCCTTACCTCCCTCCTGGGCCACGTCAACTATTGTCCCAGCATTTAAAAAAGGAAATCACTCCAACCCACGGTGGTACAGGCCAATTTCACTTATAGACTCTATGGTCAAAGTAGTCGGTAGAGTACAGCAGATGTAAAAAATTAGTTCAGGCGGTTGGCTCGCTGTTTAATCAAACTGCCAGTTTAAACTCTAAGCCAATCAGCCTTCTGTTGGAGATATATGTGACTCAGCGTCTTCCTATTGCTTCATACGGGGAGGGGATTTGGGGTTATTTTAATATTAAAACATAGAGAACAAGGAGAATAGGTTTTGTCGATGTCTATTTCCCCTTCTTTTGAGTAAACCGCACTTTACTTCCCACAAGGTGTTGGCTAACTTGAAGATATTATTAAGCTGGCACCTCTCTCTTGTGGATTTCAGTCTGGAGTAATGACAATGCTACATTTAACCAGGAGGTGATTAAAGACTGCCGCAATTGTGATAAGGATATGAGGATTCCCTGGATATTATATGTAAATAGAACCATGAATGAGCTTGGTAGGGAATCACTGTTTGTGAATCCTGCCAGTGTTCAGAAATCAGATATATTCTGGATGAAGAAGACCTATTCATTGAGAAATAGGGGAGTTCAGGGAGTCAGTGGAACTCGCTAAAGCCATGATCAGACAACATGTAGTTGTACAAACTACACCCAGTGCTGTGCCACACTTAGTATTTTTTTCATAATATTTAGGAAATATTCCTCCTAATGAGGTACAGAAAAGGCACAGCATATTACCTTATTTCATTTCCACTAGGTCAATATGGCAGCAATTCGGCTTGTGTGTGCAATTCAATGATATCTCAGATCAAACATTGCTCCATTTGACCTTTTTTGGAAGTTTTATTGTAAATATACTATGTTTTTTCTTATCCCCTTAGTAAAAAGATGAATTTTAGAAAATGCAAGGATGCATTATGTTTTCTACAAACAAAGACATATTATATTTGTTTGTTTTTAAAATCAATTGTAAGATATTGTAATACCTGGTTATTTTAAGTATTTTGTTGTGTATTTTACATGCCTGACTTTTCTGTTTATACATATTATTGAATAACGTTTTTATGATGATAATGATGATACAACACTTTCTATTACATGTTGGGGGGGTTATTGCACAAGATGCAGCAGTTTAAAGCACATATTTCACAGGGAAATTTGGGTTTCCTCATCATAATGACAGCCCCAAACCACACTGCAGAGCTTCACCCATGACAGGGTCACCACGTTTATGTGGCAGTGGAGTCCAAATTATGTGACAAGGTTATGTAAAATATGTGGCAAGAATAGCCAAACTATGGGTCATTATGTAGACATTCTGTGGCAGTCCTTTTTCATCCACTTGAGCAAAAATTACATTTTTATGTATTTCTATAAATTATCCTGCAAATTAAACGGCAAGTGTGGTGACTCCATAATTATGCAGGAAGCACAACAGCCACAGAATCACATACTTATACTGGCCCTGACCACTGTCCCTAGTCTTATCAATAATTTATTCATGAAAATACACTGAAAATCTGTTGCAACTTTGGCACTGTTCAACAAATCTGCATGACACTTTGAAAAATTGAGTTATCCGGGTTAGGTTCAGGATGGCAAATTTCTTGCAGATCCATCCAGAGGGCGAGAAAATAAAGGGGGCGTCAAAATCAATGTTTCCCAATTGAAATCCCTTAGACATTTTTGCTCTACCAACAGAAAAACATGCTAAATTGGATTACACCAAATGTGGCCTGAAAGTAAAACTTTACTTGGTGGAGTGCCTTTGCTTGGTTCGGTGTAAATCTGTTCAGTATTTCTTGAGAAAGTGTTGTTACAAAAATGTGTCAGTTAGGCTTCAAAAATATTAAAAGTTTGTTTGGTTTGGTTTGCCTATAACTTTAGTGCTTTTATACGAATTTGCAAGGAATATGGCATAGGCTTTGCATGTTTAGCTTACTCTTTTTTTATTATTTTTTAGTTTGTCCAGATCCATCAAGGGGAGCACATTTATAAGAGGAAGGGGTTAAAACGTGCATTTTTTGCTTATAGCCAAAATATTTAACATGTTTAATCTTCTATGGGTATGGCAAGCTTTTTGCAGATCCAACAATGGGAGTGAATATAAAAAGGAGGCAAAATACTTTTCATGTGCTAATAACTGTGGTGTTATTTTATTGATCTGCATGAAATTTGGCATGCTGTTAGCAAGTCAAGCCCAGTGCATGAGTACCATTGAGTTGGGTAAAAATAAACATCTGTTATGCAACTCCAACATGCCAAAAGATTGAACATATACTTTACAAATATGCATGTTATTTGGCAGAGATGGGCAAGATGGCGGCTGCGTGACCTGTGCGAGTGTCACTCCCCGACCTCGGTGGTCTTTGACCAGTATTTTGAGGAGCTAATGCCCAGCTGAGTTCGATGGTTATAGAGGAATACAGAGGCAACGGAATCCATTCCGGATGATTATTTCGCAAGAGATCTACACCTCGTTGAAACGAGTAGCGAGGCTCGGTTTCAGCGCCCTGCGAAGTCGGACGCACCTGTGGGCCTGGCGGACATGGCTTGCCAGGAGCAAACAGCTGAGGGAGAGCGCGAACACGAGCCAGAACAGGATGGGTCCACGGAGAGCGGCTCCAAGGGAGGGAGCGACCAGCTCCAAAGTTATTCCAGCGTCTAGGAAACTGCCTGCTCCAAAGGAGGTTGAAGCGGCTCACACTCCCACTCAGGATGGAGTGGAGAAGGCGGGGAGCAAGAATGGGACTCCCGGGAGCGAAAGACAATTTTCAGACGGGGCTATGAGAGGGAAGACTCCGACGGTCCCAGGGATGTTTTCCGGCAAGACGGTAAGCGGTAAACAGATCAAGCCGCTGTTGGAGAAAATGGCAAATAAATTGATAAACGCAGGTACCGGCTCCGATACTGTTATTAATACAGTTTGTAACAATGTTTCTGATGTGACTGGGATCGCTACATTTGACCCTCTCAGCTCTGTAGAGACCAGTAACCTGCCTAATGTTCCAGAGGTCTCAAACACCCAAATGGGGGTGATAGAAGGAGTATCTAACAGGAGGGATCATGAGGGGGGAACAGATGTAATCGCTACTTTATCCCCTAGCGTGTGTGTTGGTGAGCAGCTGGAACTGGGGGATATAATACCCGGTACTCCAGACGGGGATACATTTTTCTCACTGGCAGAAGAATCTGACCTTAATAACGTTAGCGATCCTGATAATACGGATATTGATGCCTCGGGGGATGACAGTGATAGTCCCCCTACGACTGCAGATACCTTAAGGAGGGCCACTAATCGATCCAATCGAGCCAGGAAGAAAAGCCTTGAGGGCTCACGACATGGAAGTTCTCATTCAGACATTAACGAGCACCTTCAATGGGACTACTCTACTACTAATTTGGCTGCTGAGGGGGAGTCAGGGCCAGGATTCCAGGAGGAAGCTCGCAAGGTTTCTGAAAGTAAATCAGAACCGGTTCCTTCAATTGGTCTGGTTTATGCAACGCTTAAGGCAATGCAAGTAGAGGCCCGCCAGGAGCATAAAAGAGCTCAACTTGCAACCAAAAAAATCCAAGGCGCTATTCGTAAAACAACAAAAGCCTGTTCTGAGGTGGTTGCAAGAATCACTGCCCTGGAGGAACGTGTAGTAGGATTAGAGGCCGGATTGGAGAGTACTGAGCAAAAAACTAATGCCAACGACGCTAGAATGATGGATATTTTGTGGAAACTCCAGGAATCCGAAAATAGGCAGCGGAGAAATAATTTGCGCCTACTGGGTATTGAAGAGAAAGTTGAAGGGAGTGATGTACGAGGTTTTGTACTAAAGCTTTTTAAATCCGCTTTCCCAGAACTATCACACTGGAACTGGGAAGCAGAGATTCAGCGTGTACATAGATTTCCCCTAATGATAAAAAGCAATCCTGGCCTGAATCCAAAGCCCCGAGCTATTTTAATTTTTTGGGGGAATTTTCTTTTGCGGCAGGCAATATTTGAAAAGGCAAGACCGGACGCAAAAAAATCAGCTGAGGGGCAGACATTTTTTGTACGGCCAGATTTTTGCCATACAACCGTGGAGAGAAGATGGCGGCTACGGCAGCTGATAAGCCCCTTCCAAAAACTTGGATGTGAAGTGTATTTGATGAATCCTGCTCGGCTGAAAGTTATTTACCAGGGGAAGGTTAGGGTGTTCACTTCTGAGATACAGGCGGAAAACTACCTAAAGGAGGTGACTGGTGGTTGAATAAGTGTGGGATTCCTAGGTCTCCTCTCTTTTGTCTTTTCAGAGCGATTAGGGCGGAAGTAAAGCGATGTGGTTTATTGTCTGCATATTGGTGATTACTGCTTTTTGGGGTTTGTTTTTCTGTTTTTTGGGCTGTTTTAAATTTCAAATTGGGCTGGGTCTATCTTTTTCTGGGTTTATCTATTTCTGGAATTTTTTAGACAGGTCGGGGAGGGACAGGGGTCGCATATAGGAACGCGGGAGGCATCACAAGGGTCCGAGGACCTTTTTTGCCTTAGTGAGGGGTGTTGGGGGGGGGCGGGTGGGGGCAAGGGAGGTGGATCCTATTTGGGAGAAAGGGGATTTTGTGGGGTGTTGGTTTGGAATGTTTTGAGATGTTTTTTGCAATGATTTGGGATATCATGTATTTAGATTTGTTAGCTATTTATAATGGGGTGTATTAGGATTGCTTCTATCAATATTTGTGGTTTAAATGATGCTGTAAAAAGGCGTAGAATAAAGGAAGACATTCGTTTCTTGAAGGCAGATATTATCTGCCTCCAAGAAACACACATAGAAGCCAGTAGAAATAAAATCATGGAGTTTGAGGGGTTTTAATTAGTTTCATGGACTAAGCAAGAGGTTAAGACCAAAGGTGTCGCTATATTTGCGCGCCGGGGTATGGCAAATTTTACTCGTTCACTTTCTGATAAATATGGCAGATGGGTAATTATACAATGTTCAATTGATAATAGTTTGTTTACATTATGTTCCGTTTATGGACCAGTATTGGATGATCCTGAATTATATAATTGGTTGAGTTTAGAACTGGTGGGTTGGCCATCCCTGATTATATTGTGTGGTGATCTTAATATAAATTTGGGGTGTGCAGTATTTAATCACCCTGGAATAATATATCAAGGGCGGAAACCGAAGGTTTTTAAGTCTCTTTCCCAATTGAAAGAGTTGCACGGGTTAGTTGATATGTGGGCACAGTTAGAGGGAAATGACCCAGGGTTTACTTATTTTTCTGCTCCGCACAGAACTCATGCAAGATTGGATTATTTTTTTATTTCTCAATGTCTGGTGCAGGGCAGCAACATTTTTAAATTTCCCAGGGTAATGTCTGATCATAATCCTTTGGTCCTTGAAGTAAATATTAAATGCAAGAAACAAATATCTAGCTGGACTTTTAATAGGGCTTTGTTGAGTGATAATTCCTATATGGAGCATATGGCAATGTGGATCACTAGATTTTTAAAGGAGAATATGGGTAGTACGGGTATCCAGAATGTTTGGGACACTTGTAAAGCAGGGATCAGGGGTGAGACTACGCAGTTTGGGTGGGAGACTCAGAAGAAAGAGAGGAGTAAGATCAAAGAGCTGTATGAAGCATTGGGGAAGGCTGAGACTAACCTTGTTAAGGTACTATCAGAGGGCGGGGATGTCGAAACAGCTCAAACTAAGATTATAACTGCAAGATCTGCTATAACAGAAATTTCATTTGCCAAATCTGCGGGTAGATATTTAGCCTGGCGGTCTAAACTTTATGAGAGTAATGAAAGGGTGGGCCACATGTTAGCGGTTCGGATTAGAGAGAAAGAAGCACAATCTCGGATTACGGGTATTTTCGATCTAGATATTGGCTTAGTAACCGATGCAGGAGCTATTTTTTTGGCTTTTCAGAAATTTTATCAGACGTTATACCTGGAGGATATAAGTGACAATTGTGGGATTCAGGATGAAATTAAGAGATATCTTGAGGCGGTCAAATTGATGCAATTGACTTCTGTAGATCGGGAGAATCTGGATGCCCCGATTAGTCTGGAAGAAATACTCCATGCTATAGATTCACTGCCATCAGGTAAAGCTGTGGGGCCTGATCTTTTACCTGGAGAATTTTACAAGATTTTTCGATTACAGTTGGCTGCAATGATGCTTGAGATATTCCGTTTGGTACAGAGTGGCGATACACCTCCAGAATCTTGGAGGTCTGCCAAGATTGTTATATTTTTAAAGAAAGGGAAAGTGGCGACTGATCCAGGGGCATATCGGCCCATAACCTTGATAAATAGTGATATAAACATTTATTCCAAGATTCTTGCTAATAGATTGGCGACAGTCATTAAAAAATGGTATCTCCCCAGCAACATGGCTTTGTGCCTGGTCGGGAAACTATTGATCATATTCGTCGGACAATAACATTTTTTGATTATATCAAGGTTACAGGAGACCCTATGGCCTTAATTCTGCTAGATGCAGAGAAGGCTTTCGATAGGGTCTCCTGGCCTTTTTTATGGGCTGTTATGAAGTATTATGGCATAGGGGAAGGATTTATAAGAGCAATTCAAAGTATGTACAAAGATCCAACTGCTAAAATTGCTCTGATGGGAGTTCAGTCGGGGGTAATTAATATAAAGCGAGGAACGAGACAGGGCTGTCCGTGCTCCCCCCTGTTATTTGCTATTTACATTGATCCTTTAATTAGGAAGATCCAAGAAGACCAGATAATCCAAACTGTTCATGCTAGAGGGGGTGATGTTAAAATCTTGGGTTACGCGGATGATTTAGCCATTATAACAGCTGCTCCCCGCTCGGCTTTAGATGAAATAAATATTTTAACATCGCAATTTGGCAAGATTTCCGGTTATCATGTAAATGAGTGTAAAACTCAAATTGTTATTAATGATAAAGTTATATTAGTGGATCCACGGATAACCGTAAGTGCCAGATATTTAGGTATAGAAATAAGTTCTAAATCCGAAGATATAGTTGATATTAATTTGAAACCATTAGTTAAAAAAATGAAATTAGATTCTCGAAGAATGAATAACTTACATTTGACATTAATTGGTAGAAGTAATGTCATTAAAATGATATTCCTGCCCAAAATATTATATTGTTTTAGAGCAATTCCTCTAGAGATAAATAAAATCTGGTTTCAGAAGTTAGATCAGCTAGTTTCATGGTTTTTATGGGCTGGACAGCGCCCAAGAAGGGCTCTTAGATTTATGACTTTACCTAGAGATAGGGGATGGTGGGCTGTCCCTAATTTTCAAATTTATTATTGGGCTACCGCGCTGAAACAGATGGGGGAACTGTTAAATGGGGAAGTTCGGGAAATTCGGGATGTGCGGAAATTTCCATTTACCATCTAATATATGGGACTGCAGCCAGGGGACTCCTTATGCGCCATATAGATTTTGCCTATTTTAAGAGGGTCAAATTTAAGGTTCTGCTTGGTGCCTATAGGGTCTAGACAGCTGTTAGAAAAAAGTTTGGGATCGGTCGGCTACATTTATATTCACCTCTAGTAAATAATACTTTACTTCCCGAAATATTCCAAGATGTATATTTCAAAAGTTGGATAGAGAAAGGCATTTTGTGTATAGGGGATCTTATATCCAATGCTGGAATGTTTACTTTTGAGGCTATTAAAGAACGATTCGGGATTGAGAATAAGTATTTTTTTAAATATTTGCAGATAAGGGACTTCCTTACTAAAAGACTTAGTTAGCGGGATCGAATTCCTTTACTGGATTTGATTATTCGGGGTCAACCTACAACATCTTCTTTATATAAACTTGTAAATGAGAAGATGGGCGATGATCTAGCCATACATTATGATAGATGGCAAACGATTTTACACGCTGGGCAGGGTGAATGCGAAGATTCCCTTTTGCTCAGCCAAACGGCATGTATTTCAGCAAATCTGCAGGTACAATGCTATAAGACATGGTGTAACTTATATATAACTCCGGCGCGTATTCACCGATGGGGTGGGACTTCGGGGATACATTGTCCTCGGTGCGGGTTGCTGGCTGCAGATAGCACACATATGTTTGCCACCTGTTCTGGCCTTTCTCAATTGTTGGCTAAAATCGAACAGCGTTTAGAATGTATATTGGGATATTCAGTCCCATTGACTCCCCAGGTTATTATGTTAGGGATTTCCAATCAAGAAATGGAGGAAGCTGATAGGAAATTGTTATATATAGTAATGGCTGTATTGCGGTTGTGTTTGGCTACGATGTGGCTTGATCCGAACCCTCCCTCGATACATGTTTGGTTTAGTAAACTATTATTTATTTATAATTGGGAGAGTTCTGTGTTTAGGAGAAGGGGAAGGAGGGCAAGGGCCAAAGGGGAGAAGATCTGGGAACCTTTAATCAAATGGTTACATAAGGATGAAGTGTGATTGTGATCATGATATCTGATGTGTTTATGTATTTTCTGTGGGATCCACCGGGGTGGGGGTGGGGTAAAAATGTAAAATCCGGGCATCGGGTATGGTGTCTTTTTTTCTTTTATGTTAATATGTGTTTCATTGTATTTCTATGCTCGATGTTCTAATAAATAAAAAAATAAAAAATAAAAAAACAAACAAATATGCATGTTATTTTATGTAAGAAATCTCAGGTTTCTTGCAGACTCAACAATAAGGAGCAAGGTTTAACGGGGTGGTCAAAAATTCTGTAGGTTGTTAATACCTACAGTGACATTCCATATAGCTGAATGAAATTTAGCAGGTACTTGGCATGTTTATCATATTTCTAATATTTTGAGTGTCATTCAAATTCATCAATAGGTGCCTGGTTAAAGGGGATGGTGAAATAAAGTGTTCATTTGCTAACAACTTAGCGCCCTTAGACAAATCTGCACAATACTCATGAGGAATTTACACATTTAGTTGAGCCCAGTGCAATGATCCCAGTTTTCATGCACATCTAACAAAGGTGGTGGGCAAAATTAAAGAGGGGTGTGTCAAAAATGCTTGAATTTGTTTTGGACTATTTGAAATTTTTGCACGTAAGTTGAGAAAAAACTATAGGGTTTGACTAGCAAATTGCGTGTGCTACTGGCGGTTGGCAACATGGGAAGTTGGGTACTTGCTGAAATCCTCCATTGCGCATAACCGAAGGACAATCTCTGATGCTCTTGTCTGAAGGCCATGCACAGTGGTGATTGGCTGCCTGTGGAGGAGTTGGCTCTGGATGCAGTATATCACCAAAAAACCCCAGAACTATCCTGAAACGAAGCACAGTTCAAGAGAACTTATGGTTAGCTTTGGCCATAACAACTTAGGGCCTCATTACGATGTTGGGCGGAAAGCCTCCTCCCCACAGTCGGAATTACCTAGACCGCGTCGGAACCCTTCCGACCGACTCGGTCGGTTTGCATTCCGCCCGACCGATTATGATGTTCGTGCTCAGAAAGTAAACTGCGCGGTCATTCCGGATCGGTTCTGACTGGCTCTCGGAGAATCCTCTATGGACAGCGTTTGCGACCGACCGATTACGATGTTGATTTCCAACAGCCTTTCCGAGTCGGCCTTTCCGACATGAAAAGGCTGTCGGAAAGTGACTTTGGGGGCCCCTAGCAGGGCCCCCTTCATCCTGCAGCCTCCGGTTGGTGGCCGAGGGGGTACCTAAGGGACCCTCCCTGTAAAACCCTGCACTGTGTGGCAGGTAAAATGGGGTGCCCGCGACAGGGTGCAGGGTTTTCCGCACACACCCCATTTTCCCATAGGAGCCCGTGTTACGGCTGGTTGTCGGTGGGAACATGGGCTCCCATAGGAAACAATGGGACTTCGTAATCGGTCGGGCGGAACCGCCGACCCCGAGTCGGTTGGTTCCTAATCCGAGACGGTGTGGGCAGAAAGTTTCCGCCCAACATCGTTATAAGGCCCTTAGTCTATATTTTCTAAAACAAAACTTTGAACATCACTTAAAAAACACAATTAAAGCACAGTTATGTTTTGGAAACAAAACAGAACACCCCTGAAATTACCGAGTTATTGTTAGCTCAAAAATCCATAGATCACAAGCCCACCTGCATGCCAACCAGAAAAGCAGCAGGTCCCATTTTTCTAGCCTTCTCTCCTGTCATGGATGATGCCATGTCTGGCTCTGAAATGTCAGGACAGGATGGTCATTCCAACAAAATTTCTTCAGCTTTTCCCTGGCAGCGTTCTTGCTGGCAAAACGTGCAAACCATTTTGCCATCATTTACTTTCTTTTCATTTGGCTGATTGGTAAAATAAACTCACCATAAGTCCATTGTGCTTTTTAACTTTTCTCCTGAGTATCCAGTGGCAATCTCATTTCCAGAAGGAGGTTGATGCAGTAGCTAAGGGAACTGCAGTCTGGGATGGGCCTCCTGATGTTTCTGGCTGTGAAACCATCTCTTCATTCCTATAGATGGAAGACAGGATCCTCCAGCACTGGCAACAGAAGTTGAAGTCACTCCTCTACAAAGCAGAAGGAAATCAGTACACAAGAATAGAATCTATTTGATGTAGTGGATGGTTACTATTGTCTGATCCATTCACAACCCTAATGTTGGGCAATTTTCCAAACTGGCAAGCCCTAAGCAGGAAGACGTTTGCATGTCTACGCAACTTCCTGTTTTCTGCCCATTGACCTCCTCGTCTTTATAAGGAGTCTTCAGTTTGCCATAATTACACTGTGCTATCAACATTCAAAACCCAGGAATCATATGCGCATTAAATGTAATTAATTAAGGTAGTTTTGCACAATTTCTATTTTTTATTCTGATGTAATCTCATGAGCTCAGAAGCAGTGGCCTGCGAATTGCAGACAAGGAATCCAACCTATGCCAAATAAATTTTATTGCAGGAGCTCCAGTTCTGGCCTCACATGCTTCATTTTGAGGCACATGGATTTACAAAATTAGAAACCAACTATCCATGGACCATACTTGCACACTATCATCGTCAAAATGCCTCCAAGCATCACCTCATCGTATAATTGTAGAGAAAAACGCATATTTTCAAACAATTTTAAACCATGTTTTGCTACAATAAAAGCTTGCAAGCATTTTTGGAGCCTGCAAACATCAACGCACAGAGTTCATCACCTGCACATACCTGTAGGACAAGAGAACATATTCAAGCTCATGGTCTCTATCTAGACTGTTCATTTATAACACTAAATTATCAGGAACATCAACCTAGTATGTATTATATGTGGTCATAGTAGGAAAGGTTTTGTCACAGGGGCTAATCAATGTGGATGGTCATGAGCATGAGGTATTTCTATTGTATTATACACTTAGTCATTCAGAACATTTATATCCTGAATATTGTTCTCACATAATTAATATAGAATGCAGATTTTTATAAGTGTTCTATAATTTTAAGATAGAAGCTGAAATGGGAAGTGGTTAATGCATCTTTTCCAAACCAAGATGTCACCCAGATAGTCAAAGTCACATTCAATAATAGAAATGTGAACTAGAAAGTGATGGCCTTCTTTGAACATTAGTATATCAAGGTGTTTACTCTGGAGAGCCTTGCATCCCAATAGTGTTGCAATCTTCTCTGAATGATCTTTTTCATTGCACCAGCTGAACTTCTTCAGTTGAACTGATTCCTGTTGGAGTGCTGCCATCTGTGCTTGCATAGACTTGGACATTACTAGGTGTAGGGAACTGGGCTTTGGTTGCAGTTACCCCCACGTTTGCCCCCTTTTTAGCTACTAGTGCTGATTTTTGACTCTGACAGACACTGATGCCTGCTAACCAGACCTAAATGCCAGTGCTCCATCCCTAAAACAAGGTAAAGTCAAATTGTCCTACAGTTGGCTAAGAGCTTTAGCACCACTGTAAGTCCCTAGTATATGGTACTCTGAGTACCTAGGGCAGGGGTACTAAAGAGGGTCCCTAAGGGCTGCAGCATATCTTATGCCATCCTAAAAGACTCATATTCAAACTCTACCCTGACTGCCAGTGCAGGCTGCGTGACATGGTGCAAACCATGAGTGAAAACAGGGAATGACACACTCCTGTGTGTCATGCCAAAGTCACTGCATCTAATATATGTAAGTCACCCTTACAACAGGCCTTGAGCCCTAAGGCAGGGTGCATTATATTGTATGTGAGGACATATCTCCATGAGCAGATTTGCCCCTGTGATGTCTAGTTCTATTGCTAGATATTGCAAGTGAGCAGGGAAGCCATCTTAAGGTATTTACTGGGCACTGGTAAAAACGCGTTCCCCAGCTACATAGTGGCTTCACTGAAACATATGGTGTTTGGTATCAAATACCTTGTATTAATAAACCCACACTTACTCCAGTGATTGAATTATTAGTTCATGCACCCAGAGGGTACCGAAGAGTTTCTGACCTGCAGGGGTGAGAGAATCCGCTCTCAGGAGGTCAGGAACAATGCTTGCTCTGGAGAGAGGTGTTATTACCTCCTCCTTTAGGAAGGCTAGTAAAATTAGCATTCCAAGGCAGAGGGCTTCAAGGAGCCCACCATCTTTTGGTATGCAAGTCTGGCTTCTCTCACAGGAGAGGATGCTGACTCCCCCTGCCCTGAGCCATCTGACACCAGGACAGACGGGAAAATTAGTCATGCAAGAGGTGTGTTGCACTGCCAGGCTGGGCACACCTCTAGGGTGACCAAGTCTGATGTGAACACAACTTCAGAAATGTCACCATAGTGTGTGTGGTGGAATTAGGAATTCAGGGGCGGGGTGATGCCTACTCCCCACAGGAAGTGGTCATTAAGGGGTGTAGTGTCCCCATGGGTAAGTAGCCCATTGACTACTACCCCTCGCTCCCTTTAATGCCCCTAATTTGAGTATATAGGGGCCCCCTGATACCAGGACTTCAGATTTTGTTGGACACAAAATGATGAGTGAGAGAAGAAGACTGCTGACCCCCGAACCGAGGAGCGCGACTGACTTGGCGCCAACCCTGCCGGCCTTCTGCTGCACCCGGTCCTCGAGTAGCAACTGATTCATCCTGCCACTGTGCAGACCTCCAGAAACCTGGAGGCCTGCCAGTGCTTCACAAATTGCCAAAGGATCTCCCTTGGAGTAGAGGAGCTACTCCCCTGCAGCCGCAGGCACCAAAGAAGCAAGACCCGGTACACCAACCTGTCGCCTATGGGGACTATCAACGCAGTAGATGCCCAGGAAAAGTAGAGCAGTGCTCCTACAGGTCATATCCATCCTCCCTCCAAGTGTGGGGATGCCAGGACCAACTGGAGCTGCACAGTACCAATCCCCGGGGCACTGGACCCCTTGCAGCAGCTAAAGCTTGTTGGGCCCAGATCGGACACCAACGCTGAGGAAGACTGACCTGCACATCGAGGGACTTCAGGGACAGTGAGACCCACTTTGTGAGTGGTCCAGCTGTCCTGTCTGCCCCTCTTCTGCAAAACAAAGACCAAGACGTGAGTTCTGTGGCCACCGCTACCTAACACCTCATAGCACCTATGCGCCCGTGCTCCAGAGCCTGAGTCTAAGGGAGCTGACAGTGCCAACGGGGTGCCCAGACTAACAAGAGATAAGCCCATGCTTGGGTGTGCCCAGAATGGACTTCCAGTCACCACCTACAGCCTCTTTCTGCATGCCCCCTCCAACCACTAGTGACCTCAGCACCGGATCCAACACCAAAAGACCACTGCACCCGATCCCCACAGTCCGAGGAGAAGTGGACCCAGGGTGTCCCTGTGTGCCGAATGATCTCAAGGGTCGAGCCCCCCCTGTGGGTTCCCCCGGACTGGTCCCCCAGTCCCAGCTTGCAGCCTCTTTGCAACTGGACCGTCTTCCCATTAAAGTGAATGGGGCACCCGATGCCATGACACACCTCTGCACCTAGACACCCCGGAGCCTCCCGAGGTGACCTGTTGGTGTGGCTTTGGGCCTTGCCCCATACTCACCTTAAGTCCAGAAGAACAGACCCGTAAGTCGCTGCTAAGTGCCCAAATGCAATACATGTTTTTCCTCCATAGGATAACATTGCAGATCCAGAAAATGCACTATGTCCATTTTTGAAAACTGAAAAAATTAATAACTTGAAACATACTTACTGATTCCGATGCTCTTGGTTTCTAAATTTATGTATAAGTTCGTGTTATTTTGATAAATGGGTGTCAGATTTCTTTATTGTGTGCCTCATTTATTGCCTTTGTTTGTGTAATAAATGCTAAGCACTACCCTTTGATATGCCTAACTGGTCTCCCATACTACCACAAAAGAAAGCATGTGGAGTGTCATTTGTGCCTGTGTGATTCCTGGGGGGTTTGCCTGGACTCTTTGAACAGTGTGCCTCATTTTGGTGCACTATATAGAGAGCCAGCTTCCTACACTAGGTGTGGGCATAACTCACGTAATTTGCTGTAGCATAATTACGCAAAATTACAGAAAAAGTATGGGAGATTATACACAATTACGTGAGGAGTGTAACCTTGCATTTAGCGCATTGGACATGAAGATGCATTTTCCGCTAAGAAGATAGCGCTAAATGCAACAGAACTGGAACAGCAGGAGCCGCTTGAGCTCTGTACCTGTGTTCTTGGGAAGAGATTTTTGCCTGAAATTAAGCAAAATTATGTAAATAGGCGTAATTGTTAAATTTTCGGTAATTTCATGTCACAACAGTAACACAAAATTACCCTGATTACTGCTGCATAATTAGAATTTCACCCAGACTTAGACATTGCTTAAGAGGCTGTACTGTTTCCTGAAGGATTCAATTTAATCTAAAGTTATGTTTCTGTCTGGGGAGTTAAAGCTCACCTTTCCTCTAAAAACTTTGAATCACATTCTCCTGAATGTATTATAAGTTGCATTTGATATTATTCAAGCTAGTTAAGAAATTAGGGCCAGATGTATGAAGCTTTTGTGAATCTTAAATCGGTCACAAATCCCTAGAACTGCAGCAAACAAAAGTAGATGTTCACGAATAGCCAATTTTCTACAGGTTGTAGGCTGTGAGGACTGCACATATGTTTTAATTTGTCCACCAATTGCCAATGAATATTTATATAGGAATTGAAAAAGCCGGCACTCTTTAAATATAGAAATAACATGCAATGCAGACTTTTTAATAACAGACCTTGTTGCTAAAGTTCCTGGATCTAAATCTGAGTCCTTAATTTCAGGCACTGTGTCCTATGCAATCACCTTTACAGAGGAGACTTTGGTGATATATTTCTATTAGGTATTTATTCTAATGTAGAACTTATTTTTCTAAATCTAAATTTGACAGATTTATAGTGTAATATGTTTGCATCGGGTGACAGTGCATATACTCTCCATACTTGGATCATGATAATTAGTGCTGCAACACATAGTCAAAGAAGACACAATGTTGCTCAAAGATGAACCAGGACAGTGATGGAGCTTGCTTTTGGATTTCTGAAGGCTAGATTTTGGTAACAACAAATACAAAACAGAGAGGAGGTCCTGGGGAAGTTTAAGAAACCAGCGAGGATTGAGTCCCCAACCATTAATGAACAAACGAAAGAAATCCTCGGGTCTGAGTACAAAACCATACAAGAAAAGAGACAGCAGAGATTATCTCTAGGTGCTTCTGAGGGAGTCCCTTAATTAGGACGAAATCCCATCATCCACCGAAGTGACATGCTTCATCATCTGGGATTCTGCTCTTGACGGGGATGCCTAGCCCCACCAAGGGCTACAACCTCCTCACTGTGAGGAGGGAGCTCAGGTATGTTTTAGTTACTGCCCTATAGAGGATGTACTAAATCCATCAGATGAGAAGGCACTAGATTGGTTGGGTAATAGGCGCAGTCCAAAAAAACAATTTCAAAAAGTGAGTGAAGTGATACTAAAACTAGCTACCAGGAGCGACAGAAACTTTATTGACTCGTTCCCAGTGCCAGGATTAACAAGCATTTACAATGCAATAGGTCTCGCAATAACATTGTTTTGAGCTATTGGCATTGAAAATGTTATTGTTTTTTTTTTACCTTCGTGAAGCATTAATCAAATGGTGTAATTGAAAATGGCAATAGCTCACTTTGTTGTAATTGCGAAATCTATTGCATTGCATTTGTACTATAGTACATTCTCTCGAAACTCCATATTCTTTTACAACATAGCCGTGAAGCAAACAATCCAGTCCGGATTCAGTTCCAGAGAAGGTCAATCTAAGGCAGATGCGGCTGAGATGCAGTCACAGACAGACCAGGTACAGGCCATATAGATAACTTTAGTACCAGTACAAAGAACCTGTGCAGTACTGGCATCAGCGCAAGCTTCACAGACAAGCATAAACACACACTAAAGTAGAGCTGACCCCTTGAAGACGATACGCAGCCAAGGCTGCTTTCTGATTACATGTGCTGCTCACATTTGAACGCCGAGCCCCTCCCTGACAGTCGCGCTCCAGGAGGCATGCTTCAAACCATATCACTTCGAGACAGTGGTGATGGAACGCGTTCCGGAGTGGATCAGTGTTGCATCCCCCAAGTCATAGGGATTGTGAAAAATCCAAGGTCACACAGAGAGCAAATGAGCCACCACGCCGATCCAGCAGGAGAGTGAGCGGTAGACATATGCTATGTGGTTGGTGGTGCATTTTGGAGCGCACTGTCACAAGTGTATTAATATAAAAGCATGGCCTTTTCCACCTTCCGGCAGCGCTCTGGACACAAATGCAGCAATACATTTTGTGAATTATGCTTCCTCTGATGCTAAAACGCATCAAGTACTCTTTAATCTGCGGCCCTCCCTGTATAACTCGGAAAGAGGTCAGTCCTTTTGGGGTTTGCTCGGATGCGGCTCGTAATTAAAATGGATGTTCTGGGATAGGGACGTAAGGTTAATCTTTTTCCGAGAGCGGAGATAGTAAGGAGCGCGCTCTGCATCTTAATCCACCGGCAGGGAAGGCGCTTGGTGACCTTCAGGTGACTACATCGATTATTTGATTTTGCGCGAATATATCAAATTGTATGTATAATAAGTTATTATTAATAACACCTCACTTCCGGGGCCCAGTTATTTTGCTCTTCTGCATACAGGCCCCGCCCACGTGGCATTCCTGAAAGCTATTTGCTGGTTCTTATCAAGGAAAGAAAAGGGCATGGCGCAGATAACGCAGGACTTGAAAGGGGTGCTATCTGATCAGCTTTGGGGCACATCTGAGGTGTTTGCTGCGGGGGAATGGGGGGCGGCCGGGGGCGCTAACGTGCGAAAGGGCGGGGCAGTGAGGGCGACGCTCTGATAAGAGGTACAGTACAGCCCCTCATTTGCAGTTGTGTATGGCTGCTCGAAAGCCAAAGAGTCCGCACATGCATAGAATGCGGCTGCCCGCGGCCCCCGCAGGGGGCCACCCTAAACGGGCGGCCCCTTTAGTGCCATTTGGGCACTTCCCCACCCCCCAATGATGTACGGGACTCAAGGAGGAGTCCCCCTACCAGACGCGTCACTTCCGGCACACAGAGGAGGTGGGGAGGTATTTATGCCTCCCCCCGGCCATCTTGGCGTCCTCTTTGCGCCGGACACGCCGTCTTGACCGCTACCCGTCTCGCTGTTGATCCTTTCTCGGGCCGAGGGCACGCCGTCTCCCCTCGTCGGCGACTACGCGTGCGTCGGTTTGGAGTGTGGTGAGTGCGGAGATATGGTCCGTTCCCCCCTTCCGTCCCCCTGCTTTCTATTTGACCCCGTCCTCCTGTGGGGGAGCCAGGTTGCTCGAGTCGGACGGGGGGGGGGGGTGAGGTCGGGTGCTTGACTCCTAATGTGGCGTGTGGGGGACAGTGGAGCTCGGGTCTGTGTGCCACGGCCCTGTCGTAAACGCAGAGTATTTGTGGGAATTTGACTTGGGGTTTAGTGCAGGCGGTTGCAGAGCGGGCGCGGCACACGGCTGAGACCGGCACAGACCTTGTTCCTGGGTGGACAGGATGGACTTGCCTTCCGTTGTCCTGGAGGGAGGGCTGGCTTCCCTGTGCCCCCCGCCTCTCTCTGCGGTGTCGTGGTTTGATTGACCGCTAAGAGGGATGGAAGTTTGGACAGCATTAGTAGGCGAGGAGCTGCTTTGTCCATTGTCTGGCGTCGGTCCTTCCGCTGTCGTGTCCGCGCATCAGCATTGTCCCGGGGAGTGCAGGGGTATTGTGAACCCCTCCCACACTAGTATCATCGTCACTATGGAACTGTGCAGGGGACTCGAGCGGCGTGGTGTGTGACCCGAGGCCCCATGAGCAGCGGGGGTCGGGTTTGCGGTGTAGGCTTCCTGGGCTTGCCCATGTGCGTTCCATGTCTGCGAGGGTCCAGCAGAGCATGGACCCTGATTACAGGCTGTCTGATTAGGATTGTGGCGGCTAGGTGGGGGCAGACTCTCCGGCCTGGGATGCCCCCGGTGAGAGAGAACATGGGCCCTGTAGGTTCAAGGGTGCATGGGCGTTAAGGAGCACCAGCGGCGGGGTGTATATGGGAGGGTCCGGTTTCGGAATGCTGACACCAGGGCGTAGTGTCCCTGTTCCGTGGTTACACGGTCCCGCTGCCCTTAGTGGAGCGGCCTGGAGGAGGGGCTCGGGCAGTACTGCTGCGCTTGGGGAAGATACTGTTTTCGCGGCTTGACCCCCCCCCATCCGATCATGCGCTTCTTGAGTCTGCATGCCCGAGGGGATCTTTTAGGGCAGTGAGCGTCGCGGGGCTCCCTCCCCAGTTCAGTCAGGCCTCCCCTTATCAGTTAGGGGGGGCATGGGGCCTGTGGCTGTGTTGGGGGAGGGCAGCGAGCGCCGCGTGGCTCCCCCTCCCCGGCTGGCGTTCCTATAAGTCTCTTTTAAGTAGCGGTAGCTGTTTAAGGAACTCGGCCGCAGATGAGTTCTTTTCACTAAGGTAAGGCTCTGCCAGGGCATTATTGTCCCGTGGTTATCGGGTGTGCAGAGGCCGACGGGTCTCAGGGGGCCATTATTGGTTTTGTGAAATCCGACCCCTAACGGGATGGTAACCGACGACGGTTTGTTTTGGCCCGTGTTGTCCACCTCGCTTGTGTATTGGTGGAGTCTGCGTTATTGAATCTGTGGGGGAGGGGGCTACGCTCCCGTTCTGGATTCCCCCCGTTATGGATGTTGTGGATCTCACCGGGTGGGGGCTTCGTGGATTTGGCGTCACAGTCGACCCTGGTGAGGGGACTGTGTTTGAACTCTGCGAGTATTGGAGGGGAGGTGGTCTGGACCTGGAAACCAAGGTTGAGTCTCGGGGTCGCGTCCACTTCCTGTGATTCAGGGCTAATCACTTAATCTCCCCGTGCCTGTATGTGTAATGTAATTACAGTGCTCTTGTAAAACGCTCCAATACCTTCGGTTCGAGCTCGCGCAATATCAATATGCATATTCGAAATAAAGATTATAATCGTACAGGATTGTAAGTCAGAGGAAAACACGGCTATGTACAGAAGCTGATTTAGTGCAAGCATGAAGCTGCTCTTGGGCCTGGAGGGCGACAAATAAGCAGGTCATTAAAAGAATAATGAGGTGTTATTTGAATATTTCAGTGATTTTCCGGGCTGTGGGGTTAGCTGGCAGGGTGCCTGGCGCCAAGCGCGGTCCGAGTATAAACAGACAGACTCTTGGGTATGGATAGCTAAGGAGTCAGGACTGGAATGCGGATTAGCAAAAACAGACGTCATTAACGAGGGTCAATCGGAGTAGCCTAACCAGGGACACATGCTGCGATCGCCTTTGGTTACTTTAGCATGAGCACGAGTGCTCAGGTACAGTTTTCTTTGCTGCCGGCCACATGTGGAGTGTTGGAGAAATGCACAGTTTCACTTATTCCTGGACGAGAGGCCGAGCTGCTGCCCCAGATCCATGGTGTATTGGGAGATGGGATTTGGTTGAGTGCCATGTTCGGGGATCCTGGCCCCCCCACCCTAACGGGGATGGGCAGCTTGGTAGAAGTAGGCCACTTGGGCAGCTAGGGTGCCCAGTAAGCGCAGTTCACAGGCAGCGGAGAGCAGTGCACCCGGTGCAGGGGCTCCAATCTTGCTCAATGGGAGGGGTCTTGGCGGCAAGGCACGATGATAGCTGCCCTGTCCTCAGCGCCCTCCCCGACAAAGGCCAAGCACTGGTTTTGATACGTGTTTTGAAAGTGGTGCATTCTTGGGGAGCAACACTTATTCTAGACTGACATTGTTTATTTAAAGTACAGCCCGTCAAGCTGGTTGCTCCTTTGAGGTTGATGGTGTGCCATCGTCAAGAATGGGACCTCTCAGGAGGGTGTAAGTGGCCTGCGGATCGAGCTGTAATGATGGGTGGGGACCATGTCGAGTCCCGGCGCTGGTTAGCCACTTTTAGGGCACACAAATGCAGGTTCCTTTCGCCCAAAGTCAGTCTGGCCTTGGGCCCTGTTGATGCATGCGTTGGTTTGTTGCAGCATAGGTTGTGTTGCGGCGTCGGGCGCAGCAGTTTGTCCTCGCTGGCTTCGCTGTGCTAGAAAGGAATGCCAGACACAAGGTTACAGTTTTGATTCAGTTAAGAATGAGGTAGGCTGAGTTCAGTTTGGTGAATGTGGCTGGGGTAGGGACGGAGTACCAAGTTTTTCCTTCCGTTCCATCAAGATAGTGGGAAACCACAATACCCCTAGGGGTTGCTCTTCCTGATAATTTCCGGACGGTGGTTCGGGGTAGAACTGTGTGGCAGCAACCAGACACGGGGGAAGTCTGGTCATTATTAAGCCATGAGCCAGATAGGGTGCTGTTTCCACTCAGCCCATGATTCCGTACATGCTGCAAAACATTGCAATTAGGAGGGACGCACCTGGACTGGTGAGCGTAGCACATTTCCACTGAAGGCCTTGCTTTTCATTCGCTGTGAGCATAAGGATAGTTGTGCTGAATATGTAATGTGACTGGCGCTCAAGTATAGCGTTTTATACCTTGGCGTAGCTTCATTGCTCAACAGTTTAAAGGAGTGTGGTGCCAAACCTGTGCAAGGACCTTGCGCTGGTTGATTGTCTACAGCCTCTTTCTAAACTAGGGGCCCCTACCCCCACTAAGACATTTTATGCAGTACAGCTCGATTTTGATGAGTCTATCGTAGTTTCTGATCGATGTTTGGGTTGTTGGGCTGCACTGATATTCATGCTGATCCCCTGGGGCGAGCTGCGTGCTGGAGCACATGTCGCCATCAGATGGACAAAGGCCCTCAATTTTTGATGCTTGAACCTGGCTTTATAAGAATAGGCATTCCGTATGGAAAATGTGGTGTAGGCTCTTGGGCCAAATGTGGCATAGTGTACAGGGAGACGGCTCAGCAGGGAGTATACTGCCAAATTACCATCACTGTATACTAATTAGTTGGTTCTAAATAAAGTCGCATTGTGAGTTTCTGAAGGATGGAAAGAGATCACCTCTGCTGGTTTTGTGTTCCAAGGAAAGCACGGACCTATGAGACTCTTTACCCTCTATGGTGCCGTAGGTGTTTAGGCCACCACATGGCTGGGGGACAAGGCGAGAGTCGCGGCCTGGGAACAGCGCCACGGGCCAGGGTTTACGCTTTGAGGCAGTGATTTCGAATTTTAGAGGGCTATGGGACGGTCAAAGGCATTGCCCTGAGAGTACTATGAACGCCTCATTCAATGGGTTTCTCCTGAAAATATTTAAGGTGCACCTCATGCCTCGCTTTTAGTACCATGCTTGCAGTTGTATAAGGGCGCCGCTCCGGTTCTGAGGTCGTCTGGTTATGCTGGCGACGTACACTCCTGGTGGGGCTGCCGTGTGCCCCGAGGGGGCCAAGTTCCTGGTGGCGGGTGGTGCGCGCCTGCTGCCTTGTGCCTGGTATATATTTTGGTTAGCTTGTCGCACGGGCCATTAATTTGGGTGCCCCCCAGAGATAGTTGTGCCCACTGCACTTTCCCTCTCCCAGTTTGAGAGCAGGGGCTTAATTTGTGTAATAATTGGCGGGGGCCACTGCCATGTAGAGCTAACTGTGCCTGTAATATGGCGTAGGTCATGGTATCACGTGACGGGTGCTCATGCAAGGCTCCTCGATAACTTCAGCTTGAGTATGTGCATGAATGAATAATGCCTCCATTCACTAATACCGATAAGGGGCATCGCTCCATCCTTCTCAGCTAAGTAGACATAAGTGGTTTGATATGTCCTTTGGTTTTGAGCGGGTCACTCAATGCTTTTCTTTCATAGAACTATTCTCGCCAATTTTAATTCGGCAGTTTGGATGGTGCATAGGTCTCAAATCCATCAATATTTCTTTGACGATCTGGTGACTCGCATTCAGGAGATGTCCATGGTTCTTGGTGGGGCTAAGTAATGTTTCCAGTACACAAAGACCCCGTTGCTTAGGCCTCATGCTCCTTTGTTTCAGCCTTGTTTTGGTCACACCATATTGGGGGCCAGTCACTTACACGTATAAACTGTTGGTGGGCTACGTCAGAAAGACCTTTCTCACACCCTAGATCTGGAGCCCCTATAGCTGCGTATTTCGGAGGAGAGTTGGTAAGACCACTGCCTCCAGGGGGTGTCTGCCCACTGTAGCACCAAGGGGCTAGGGCATGCGGGCATGTAGCACATTTGTTAATGGTGCAGGACAATCATTGTTTTACCCTAGGAAACTGGGATCTCATGACCAGGTTCTGACTTGTTGGATGTTAGTTACCGGCCCAAGGGGGGGGAAGCACAATTTTTATTTACTCTGTGCTGTTATGCGAAGTACAGTTGCTGCCAACAACTACGGGGTTGTGCTATCTGAACTGTAGGACGGTGGCCCGTTCGACCTAGTGAGTTATATAATACCGGTGAGGTCATGATAAGGTTTGGTAGCACAGAGTAATAGGGGCAGATGGTACTAAGTCTCTCTTGGGTGGACGATACGCAGGGTATCACAGGGTACCACACATGGTCGAGGTGTAGGTTTAAGTAGTTGGAGTGGCACTATTAGTTGACCAAGGGTTCGATGCTACACGAGGGCATCGCCGTGTTAGGGCCAGAGCACGGGCATTGGGTGTTTCCCAAGGGGCAGCAAGTGGAGGCAAGGCTCTGTCAAAATCTGGCACAAGAACACAAAGTAGTCAGGGCCAACTTGTCTGTGGGTGACTTGTGTAGGCACCTGTGTAGTTGTCACTCCACGAAGGGGTGAGTTGTCTCCAATAGTGGGATTAACACATATGTGTGTCCCGGGCCTCACAGCTGTGTGGAGCCTGTCTCATTTAGAGGTACGCCCAGGTGAAAATTGCGTATTTAAGGTTTGCTTGACCAATGCGGTTTGTGGTATCTCTTAGCGGACCCACTGAAGGTGTCTTCAGCTTAACAGGGAACTGGGAATCTTGGTTTCCGTCACTTTGGCAGGTCTAAAGCAGCCAGGGTCGGAGATTGACAGTAGGTACTGTGCATCTGTGATCCGACGGCAGTGAGGCAAGCGGGGTGCGCTGCGTAAGTTTTAATTGCACGAGAGGGTGAGGTGTCTCCAATAGTGGGTGCAAGACATATGTTGTTTCAAACCAGCTTTATACCATTAAGGTGTTCACCAGGGTTTAGCAATCAAAGGGGTTTGTGCATCCGTCTGGTCAACGGGGCGAAATAAGCGCACCCCAGAACCAAGGGCAGGTGATATGATCCTGCAGTTAGGCGCAAATGCCCGCCTGGTTAGTAATAGTTGCCTCGCTGGGTGGTGACGCTGTCAGCCAACAGTGTGCTGCCGTCCCAAGAAATGGGGAACCAAGGTGTCAAGCACTAAAGGCTACTATGAAAAAGAACAATTGGCAGGTCCAGTGATCAACAAAAGGAAATTTAACTGAGCAGGTAATCTTCCTCCGCTGGGGTTGCCCAGGGGTGGGCAGTGTAATGCCCCCCCCTCCCTATTCGGCAATATTCGAGGATGAGGGTATAGTAGGACTTAGTCAACCCTTAAAGGTTAGGCACCATATTGCAAACAGTGCGCACTGTATGTAATCAGACAGATTCTCTTAGCTGGTATGCCTAGGGGGTTTCACCAGAGGGAGTTGAGCTGGCGAAATTTCCATAGGAATAAGGGATGCATGGCAAGGGCAGGAGGGCCCTTGTTCATTGGCACATACTTCTAGTTATGACCATGCCCATGCGTCCTGATTTAGAAAGCAAAGGGACGGTGCAAATGTGACGCACTATTCCCCTCGCCCGAATAGCCAAAGTAGGCAGGCGGGGTGGGGAGCGGTTACCTTACAAGTGGGCTGCCGTCCCATAGATGGGGACACAGGTGTTCAGGCACACACAGTGCTAGATGGACGGCAGCTAGGTGGAGGGCAATTAATTCCAGGGGTAACCAGGTGTATCTGGTCTAGTGCTTTGCATCTTGGGTCAAAGCGGGTTGGCACACAGGGGGTGTCTAGAATCGTCCAGGCACACTCTGCAGTGTGGAATGCAAATGAACTGCACGTGGCCTCTATTTTGAACGTGGCAGATGCAACAATTGATCCCTGCCAAGCAAACCTAGGTTCTTATGTTTGGATGCACAACATACAACTGTTCACTCCAGCTTCACTGAAGGTAGCCTGATAGCAGAGGTATAGAACAGGACGTCTTGCACCCGGGTGCGGACATTGCAGGGCAACACAGCAGATAGTCTGCTGTCAGACGAGGGTGCTTGGGGGCTAGGAGGCCAGGCTATGCAGCAGAACCAATTCTAAGGACCTCTCTCCCCCACCGGACTGCCCGAGAATGTGAGTGCAGCGGGATTTGCAATGTTACAGGTATTTTCCCGCCCACACAGGGGCAGTGGGTACATTGCAAGTATCGGCATAAATCGAGTGGGGGCAAGACCTATAGACGATGTGCACCGGTAACCGCAAGAGGGTGGTGCTAAGAGCAAATCTCGCAGCGGCAAGTTAGCCAGGTGGCATGTGTCAGTTGGTTAGGCCAGAATGTGTGCCGTGGCTCCAATAGCGGCGTGAAATGTGTTTGGAGCACCATTGCTGACAATTCCAGACCACACACTGCGCCTCGGCCCAGTAGGTGAAGGCCATGTGCTCAGGTGCGGCTTGATCTTGTGGAAGGAAATATTCCCTGCGATAAAGTACTAGGTCATTAGCTGGGTTGGGCATCAAGGGTCACAGCTGGTTAGCAGGTATGTGTGTATCTGTCATCGAGCTTTAGTTAAGCAAGCCTGGCAGGTGGCGAAGTTGTCACTCCAAATGGTTGTTGTACTGCAGTAGTGTGCGCTAGGCGATCAGTCCTGTTCGCCAGGGTTTATTAATACAAAGGTCGGTGCACATGTCTGGTCAACCTCAACAAAGTAGGTGCACCCTGCTCCCTGGGCGGGTTACGGGTTGCTCCAGTTAAGCAGGAAATGCCCCGCCCGTATAGCCAGAGTATTAGCCTGGTTGTGGAAGCGGTCTTCAAGCATGTGTGCTGCTGTTCCAGGTATTGGGGAAACAGGTGTTAGGGAGCACGAACTGCTGGAAGGCCTGCAACTTCAGGTTGCAGGAGGTGGGAGCCACATCAGCTTGAAGGGTAATACAGCGATGTTTAAGGGTAGAGCTCCCTCCTGGGAGGCCATCACATTCTTGCAGCGCATGTGAGGCACTGGTACATTCCCAGAGAAGGATAAACCGCTCCATGCGCAAGTTTGCAGAACAAGGGGCTTTGGCTTCATCAGGCATGAGCTATGCCGGGCGAACACCAAAGGTTAATTTGACAATGTTGGGGTGCACTTGCACAGGTGGGCTTGGATCTGTTCCTCTGGACATGATTGAGGCCTGGGAAATTGCAGGTTGCAGTGAGAAAAGAGCTGTTTTGGTGGGGGGGCTCTTTAGGCGACGGGGGCCGCCTCCAGAGCTGTGGAGGAGTTACAGGGCGATCTGGAAGCAAATGGGTACAGAAGAGTACCTCTGCAAGAGCACAATAGGGGTGCCAGAGCCAAATCCCAGGAGCCTCATGGGAGGGTCCTGGAACAATTACGTCGGCGCCCCGTTAGTCCTTCGGGCGGTTGTGGGCCTGAACAACCGGGGGCTTGCCTTGCTACGCTCCGCCCTGAAAGGGGCGTGAGTAATAGGGACCAATGTGTCACGTGATCCAGTAAGGGATCACCCCCATAAGGGTAGCGCTGATTGGTTACTCCACAGTGCTTGGCTCATCAGGCGGGCAGGGCAGCATAGGTTGGTACAGCTGCCTGCCCTTGGATCGCCCGTAAGATAACCCACCATATTGCATACTTTTGTATGGAATAAACCTGCAGCACTAATTTTCCCAAACAAAAGTTGTGTTGTGTATTTATTTATGCATGCATACTCTGTTGTGGTGTGGGTGGGGTGTGTTGCCAATAATGGGACTAAAGTGCAAGGAACGCACGAGCGTCAGGAACTTACAACATTTTACGTGCGTATTTTCTAACGGTGGCTGCCTATAAAGTAATAATAATGCCACTGCTGTTACCACTAACAGTATTGATCTTGCTACAACTGATGCTACCATCGCTACTATTATTACTACTGCTACTAATAAACTTCTGCAATACATAATCATAATATCAGATACAAATTATTCAATTAACTGCTGCTGCTACTATTACTTCTTTTAATAGTAACAAACAAAGGGACTGATGAATAATATGAGCTCGATAAACACCGGTGAAATTAGAAACAATGGGGCGGACGAATAGTCAGAGACCGATAAACACCCGTGAAATTAGCAAACAATGGGGTGGTTACATAAAATTAGATCTTAAAACAACCCATCTAAATTAATTACTGTGAAATAAACAATGCAGTTAAATGAACACTAACGAGTATTGCAATGATTACGAAGCCTGTAAACTATATGGCACAATGCACGTTTGTGAGGTCTGAAATGGAGTTGAAGAAATACTGTGAAATCTGTTAATCACGGCACTAAAGAAATACTTTTTGAACTATGGGGAGGATGAAATGTTACAAAGAGGACCATCCCATATTAAATCACCCACTTGTAATTGGTGAGCAACATTTGGCTATGTGACTATTCAATTAAAGTAATTATTGAAAGAAATTAGATTGCGCTTTACTGTAAGAAGGCACAGGTGCAACTAGTCAAATTTAATCTGAAGTGCTATAAACAACACCCGTCTATCGTAACCGAAAAGGCTTTGGCATGCATTTCATCAAATCACCGTAAAGGGGTGTAATGCTATACACTTAACTATTTCTTAAATGTGTAAAAGGGTAAACGTCTGACGGTATACTTGTGACCAATACCCACGGGTCTTGCGGTACTGTGTTACCCACAGCCAAGCAAGGCCCCTGAAATGTCTGCCTCGGTGCAAGCCGCGGCTCTAAGGTTTGCAGGGCAGCATCGACGTAAGACTCCCGCCCGCCTGACGATATGAAACGGTCCTCCTCCTCTCTCCTTATAGAGGAAGAGTGACTGACCAGTGCTCAATCAATCCAGGAGCATAAAACGGCGGCCGTCGTACTGCAGATGAGGCGGAATTATATATTTTGAGTAAAGTCGTGTGTAGGCATCGGCAAGTGAAAAGTGATGAAATGCCAGTTTAAAAGCAAAGTCCTCTACAAATAAGTAATCTCCCTTTGTTGGCCTAGTTTCTTCTGCTGTTTCAATAGTAAACATGTGGGCTATGTGCACGCGAGCGCTGGTGGGTGGAAATGGCTGCCGCAGCGGCCCTGCCTCAGGAGCAGCAAAGCAAAGGTAAACAAGCGCGCGCGAAAAGCATTGGCCGCGCGGGCGTCGAAAGTTAAAGTGATCGCGATGCACTTAATTACCCCTGATGGAGAAAAGACAGATGGCGGCTGCGTGCATTCACGCGCACATGCACGCAAGCTTGAGGCCAGCAAAAGCCTCTGGTAGCACTTTGAAAACCCCCTTACTAAAAGTCGAGCAAACAGCGCATGCGCTGCTCTAGGCTCGACCTAAACAAGCATTGGCACAGCCAATAGGTCTCGCTTTTGGGACCTTATAAGTATTTAGTTATGCAGCACAATATCCTTGGTGCAATAACATCAGCTGTTGCATGTCTAAAAACTTATAAGGTCCCAAAGGCGAGACCTATTGACTATGCCAATGCTTGTTTTTAGAGGCCTGGCATGCAGTTTTAAATGTAGGCTGATAAGAAAGGTGCCAACCCGAGGGGCAAGGTCTAGAGAGAAATAAGATAGGAAGAGAGGTGAGTTATAATGAGATAGCACAAATAGAAAGGTGAAGCACAGAATGACAGGTCAGGTAAACAAAGTAGCGAGGCAGGTAGAGCTTGTGGGATATAAAATAGAAAGATATGAGAAGTAGAGAAAAAGAGGTGCAGATGAGGTAGAGAGAGGAGGCTAATACAGAGTAAGTGCGAGGGAGAAGTAGAGAATGGTGAAATAGGGAGAGAGAGAGAGACAGAGGTAAGACAGATGCATTAAACGAGCGAGACATTGGAAGCAGAGAGAGTGAACGGAAACAGTGAAGGAGATAGAAAGAGAGATGAAAGCAAAGGGAGTGATAGATGGAGTAGAAGAGGTAGGGAGAGCATTGTAGAGAGAAAGAAATAAAATAATGGGAAAGGCGAGGGAAAGAGGACATCAATAAAAAGAGAGACATAGAAGGCCAATAGGTGATGTAAATTGAGAGTGTAGATAGTGTATGAGAGGTGGGGAAGAGAGAGATGAGGCAGTGAGTTGTGAGGCAGAGAGAGAAATGAAAGAGAGAATGGTGAGGTAGAAAGAGGCATGCGAGAGGTAGAGAAAGGTAAGGTATAGATGGCAAAAATGATAGAAAGGGTAAGATAAAGAGATGAAATTAAGAGGGAGGGGAAGTAAATGGAAGAGAAATGAAGGGGGATGAGATGCAAACAGAGCAGCAAGATGCAGAAAGAAGAGAAAGTAGAGAGGGTGTGTTCAGTTTATTGAACCACCTATGTTAACTAATAATTAAATAACATTAATAACTGAACACAAAGCACTGCCGTTGACAGTAAACAGAAGGGAGAGGGATGCAACCCTATAGTTTTCAAAGTTTACGTATGTAACTATGGAGTCAAATCCTGCTTCCCACTAGACCAAACTCTTTGATCTACAGCTCATCACTTTACCCCACCATGTATTGTTTTCCTCAACCATCCACATGAATTAATTCAATACAGGACCTGTAACCTGCAAAAACCTCACTTATATATGGTTAATAGAAAATAATCTTGCTTCACATCAAATAACAAGGTAGGCTATAAAGAAAGAGAACATGACAAACTGATATATTTTGGGTAACTCGTGGCAACGTTGTTGGGGTATCCGAATATTCTTGGCTGTTCAATTTAAAAAATATATAACTTTCAAGAAACTTTCAAGAAATGTAACTCAATTCAGTGATATAATCGTATGTTCTTAACTGAGACACTGAGAAAAGTATTTTACATCTTTCGATGGCTCGGCACGTGCTTTGCCTCCTGGAGCCAAATCAGACTCACTCTGGCTCGGCTCTCGACCGGGCTATTCGTCTGTGACGCCCCCTAAGATCTCCCCCCCACATACACACACAAACCCTGCCCGAAATGTAATGTAGTCTGCGCTCGTACGCCCTTCGAGTGAGGTGAGGTGGGTTTGAAAACTTCAGGTGTCACGAAAGAGCGGATCTGACATTTCATATCAACACAAACAACGTTCACGGCCACCTCTAGCGCATACATGCCATTATGAGAAGTTCGCAACACTCTCTACCAATGCACTTTGCACCGGTCCTGATTCTTCACAGAAAGCCTTGTGCACCTCCGATGACACCACTGACTCACCCCGCACCCTAAACAGTTTCCAGCACTCACCTGCTAGAAAGCCTGTGCAAGCTTGCAGCAACTCTCGAGGCCTCTCTACATTCAGAGGAGGAAGTGAGCAAGAGGCAGGAAAAACGAAAGTATTCAACAGCATTCCCCGCCCATCCGCCATGTTAGCCCTGCAATGTAACAGCTGTCCTCTGCTCCCGCACAGCATGCTAGGAAGTGTTGTTGCCAGACGCCAGGTTGCCTCAAAGGGCAGCAGGAAGGCAGAAAAGGGTTCAAGACGGTGGCGACCTGCTGTATCACTTTACTGAAACACCTCGAAAGTGGAAACGTAAATGGGAAGGGCTAGTGGAAATTGAGGAGATGTTAAATAATACGTGCCAAAGCAACAGTTTCAGGCGTGAGTCTACTAATTGGTTCAAATGTATTTATGCATTTTTATATAGCGCGAACTTTATCCAGAGGTGTCAGCGTTTTACAATCGAGCGAAGTAAATTACATAAGGAATGAGAGTAGCATGGAAGTAGGTACTATTATAAGTACTCGTGGGGGAAGTTACATATTAACAAGTTACAGTACATTCAAGATGATAAAATACGAAAAGGTGGCGTGAATAGTGTAATACAAGTACAGAATACATATGTACAACAAGCATTGGCCGTGCGAGACGCGCTCTGTGGTGGGGGAGGGGGGAGGAGCGGGAGAGCAAGTGACGCGCGGCCGTGAAAGTGACACGGCCGCGCGGCCCCGAGAAGCGCTCTGTGGTGGGGGAGGGGGAGGAGCAAGTGACATCAAAGGCAGATGGCCTGGATCATGCGAGGAATGCGCGTTATTTGCGCGTACTCGCATGCTCTAGGCCAGCCAAAAGTTGTGGTCGCATTTCTGCAAGCCCACTACAAAATGTCTCGCCCAGAGCCAGCGCTGAAGCGCTGGCTTTCAGGGCGAGACCTAAAAACAGAGCACCTGCAGTATGAACTAATAACTGCATGTGACAAAAGAAACCAGGACCTGGTTTCTTTTGTTACATGCAGTTATTAATTCATAGTGAGGAGGTTGTAGCCCTTGGCGGGGCTAGGCATCCCCGTCAAGAGAAGAATCCCAGATGATGAAGCATGCCACTTCGGCGGGTGATGGGATTTCGTCCTAATTAAGGGGCTCCCCCAGAAGCACATAGAGATAATCTCGGCTGTCTCTTTTCTTGTATGGTTTTGTACTCAGACCCGAGGATTTCTTTAGTTTGTTCGGCTAGATTTTGGTGCCAACATAAAAGGAGGTGTTCTTCAGTATTTCCCTGAAGTAACATGAAAAATTGTGGCAGCTTGTGCAGTGTTATACAACAACCAGAAAGGGTTTTTCAATACAGCCTGGTGTTGGCAGTTCTGATTAGGAAGAAGAATTTCCACCACACAACACACTTCAGGATGCCTCAAAGGCTGCAGATGGAAGGGATCAGCAGACATACACCACAACAAAATATTTGTGAGGTAAGCGCTTTTATTAAAATCTATATAAATAAAGACGCATAGGCCAAATGTTGATTAGTAATATTTTTTCCATGTTTATTCACAGGAAAAAGGAAGAAACTAAATAAACAGAAATGGAGACAATTCTGTGCAGCCCATAAATTTAAGTTTACATCAAAATAAGGATTTATGTTTTGCTTTTCAAATACATCTTTTAATGCCTCCTTTCTTAACTTGCTAGGAGTTGGTCTGTCAGTATATGTCTCAGACATTTTTCCTTCTCTTTCATCAGCCTGACTACGAGTACACCTACATGTTGTCACAGACAAACTACTGTGACTGGAAGCCTCCTCACTTTCTTGAGCAGGGGTCACCGCATCACTGGAACTTGTTTGCACAGTTTTCAGCAGTTCCAGTGGTGATGGAATGTGCCCAAAGCTCTTAGCCACATTCTTGATACAGTGTGCCATTTCCTGCTGAATATGTATGGTTCTCCTGCTAAGCACCCCTATAGCAGTAGCCAGCTTCTCAACATTCTTAACATAATTTTGAATTCTCAAAACGACATTGCGAAATATTGTATTCTGTTGCTGGGTCTCCTCGTGAATTACCCCGCATAATGATTGACTAGAATAAGTTAAATTACCAGTGCTATTTATAATGGAAAACAATCCTTCATCCATGTTTTTGCCAATCATATTTATAGCATTCAATTGCTTAATGTGGACATCTAACATACATTTTTCAATATGCACAAATTCCTCTCTTGAAGGTGTTGCACCTGGCACATTCTGTCTTATTGTAGACTGTGCTATCAATGGTATAAATCTTTGCCTTCTAAGTCTCTGGATGTAGAGAGTTGTTCTCTGTCGTTGAGGTGGATGTACATGTGAAGAAGGCCTTGACATTAGTTTTTGAGCGGCACTCTTCTTTCGCAAACTGTCACAGGACACGCAATGTCCGTTGTTGGAGGAATACCAATGGTAGCACTAGGTTGAGTCTCTACCGCATTATAAATATTTTCTTCTTGGCCCTCTGTAATGGTTGCTTCAATATCTGTAGTGAGAGGATGTAAGAGCTGTATTTATTTTAATTAAAGAATGGGTTTCTATGTCATTACATATTGGGCCACATAAAAGCAGTATTACCTGCTGCATTTCCAGACACTTTGTGATTTTTAAATTACGAGATAACTGCCATACAGACATACGAAGAATGATTTCTATGTGTAATGTATGTTCCTTCATGGAAAGATAACACATTTGTTACATTATCAAATAGTTGAACAGGACAACATTTTAATAAATATGTATGTGGTACAACGTGCAACTTTCATATAGCAAATCACAACCATTTGTAAAATAAACAACATTGCATTAAGGTACTGCAAATCACATAATGCATTTCACCATGCAATCAAAGGATGCCTTGCAGATTTGTAATTTGACTTTGGAAAACTCAAAATTGATATTGAAAAGTCATGTTATAGTCCTAATAAATGACAATAATATTTATTGCACACCATAATACATGGTGTTTTTATATAAGGACTAACCTGAAGGTGGCTCAGGAGGTTCAGAAATGTCAATTGACATTATTACTGACAAAGCCTCTGATGACATAGCAGCCTCAACTGCCTCGCCCAAGGGTATGGGTGGTGGATGTGTGGATGGGCCCCTCCAGTTCCAGCAACTTCTTCCTCTAACTTTCAACCTTTGGCTCTTTGGGTCTGGAGAGAAGGTCATACCACACTTTTTCTAATTTCTGCAACAATGTGTGTGGTTACACCTACTGCACTGATGCCCTCTTGAATTTGGCTCTAATTTTTTTTTTTGTTGCTTCTGTAACTGTTAAGAGATGCTTTAACAAATAACTGTTCATTGTTGGCCACACATTCTACAATAAGTATCTCTAGTTCTTCACCATACAAAACGTTTACTTTCTTTTCCGCCCTGCCTCCTCTTGCTGATTTTCCTGACTTACCTTTCTCAACGATTGAAGTAGATTGTACTTCTCTCCTTGCGGCTCCTGTGATTCTCAATGTGATTGTAACAATGTATTTCCTGATTATGATGTCATAATTGTGTGCCTCCACGATGTTCGCAATTTGTGAATGCGACCGAATAACATTTTGTGATTTGGTATTTTAGGAAAGAGAATCTTAAGTAATTGCTATTAGTCATGTACTTGATAGTACATTTCATTTAGTGAGTTCTGCCATGCCATGCAACCAACCCACCATGGGTGACCAACCTACACTGTTCATGACCTTCAGTCAAAGCACAGCTGGAAGTCTTTACCAATGGCGCACCACCTTCAGCCAACAGCAGGTAGCCTTTAATCAATACATTTTGTTAACTTCATATTTACCACTCACAATCATGCACACACTTGCATCCTCAAATGCTAACCCATAAACACTCTCCCACTCACAAAGTCAAACACTAATTTAGAAATACTCCGTGATTTACGTGCTATCTACACACACCGATTTGCATATGGCTGGGTCTTGTTCGAGGAGTCATTGTGGGCACCAAACAGTGAACTGGTATGGGGCCTGCGTAATTACCAGTGGCTGAGATTAATGCAAGCATTCCACCAATCACTTATTGTATTCCTCAGTTCGACACCCTCAGTGTGATGAGTAAGCCAAGATGTGGATCCTGTGCTCACTGTGCCAATGGAACCAGGCTGCATCCCAATGGAGAGGCCAAAATAGGCTGAAACTGGTCCTTCATGGACCAGGCCTGACAGTTTGGGCTGGACTATTCCTATTGGTGAAGGTCCAAGGCTGATTAGCATATGCCTCGGTCCTGCTTGAGGTGGTGTGATGGGCAAAAAAAGGATGGACAGGGATGTGGCCTACCTATCTTTTCCATCTAACTTCTGGCCACGCTCATGGTATGAGTCCCCTGGCCCAACAAGACAGTGAAAAACGTATACTTTTTTCCATGAGTCAGATTTATTTGTCGGTAGACAAGCTAACCATCTGACTTCGACTTCCTTTCTCCTGCTGAGGAAAATGTTACTGTTTCTTTCTATTCTGCTTAGTTGCGTGGTGGACCAGGCTACCATCTTAAGTCTCCTTGAGTATTGCAATTCACTCTTTCTGGGCCACCTCTGGGACTGCTAAATACTCTTCAGCATATTCAAAATATTGCTGCGAATTTAGCTCTTGTTCTGCCTTGGTACCCCTCTGCCTCCACTGCCTTGCATAGGCTGCACTGGTTCCCAGTGGCAGAAAGGGTTGCTTTTATGTCATCAGCGAAGTCATCTCCCAGGTCAAACGTAGTGCATTGAGGAGCTCGATTTATGGCTCGCATAATAACTATAAGCGGTGAATTTCACGGTTTTTAGGGTTTTGTAACTCAATCATAAAGATACTTTAATTGTCATCTTCCAGTGAAGTTCTTATGTTTTTTAAAGTATTTCATTAAGAATGTGGTTTGTGGTCTATAATGTAGTTTTTACTGTGTTTTTTCAGTGTGTATATATATATATATATACACACAAATACATTTAATCCATGTATTTTATTCCTGTCGCTGTATGAGGTGTGTGCAGACGTTTAAGCTTAGTATAACAAAACCAGAAAACTGTACGAAACATCACAAAAATAGCACTTCTCAAATGTGGTGAATCATGTTTTCTATTTTGTTAATGCTTGGTTCAATGTCAACAATTTCTAGTTGAACAAAATGATGCCAGTGACTTCCTTTCATGTGGAGCATCAAAGAGGACATAACATAAAAACTGTCTTTCTTTCTGTCAGGTTATCCATCAGCTGGAACAAGAAGTCATTGGTGTATGGAATTTGAAAAAGAAGCCCTGTCATTTCTATCTCACATTTTAATGCACTTTCGGAAAGCTGCGAATTCTATTTCCCATTTGAGGCAGACGGTTAATGAGATAGGGACTTTCCTACACAACCTACATCACCGCAGTATGAATAATAATGAGTGATATAGAATGTATGTATGTAGAGCAGGCTTCTCCAACGAGTAGCTTGTGAACTACTGGTAGCTCTCCAGCTACTTGTAAGTAGCTCTCCAGTGTGTAGCCCGGACTGCTAGATTAGAAGCTTTTGCTTGGTTGAAAGAATGTACAAATCCCAAAATAAAAGTATTTGATGGTTCAATCATGCATCATTGCGGAGACTTATTACAAATATTATTACATTGGTGCCTGGGGCATTGCAGCTATGGCTGTCATGTAATAACCAGAGTTAGGCATTCCTAATTTAAATCCAAAACCTTACTTGGAGTGCCCACTAATGTAATCTTCTCTGACGTGGTCACTGTTACCACACTAATAATATTAGTAGCTCAGGAGGATTTTCATATACCATAAGTAGCTCTTATTACTGAAAAGGTTGGAGACCCCTGATGTAGAGGCTCGAATTAACACAAGAGGTGCCAGTGGCAGTTCTTGCATACCGGTTATAGCTTATTGAAACAGGACTTCCAGGAGCTGCTGTCACAGTCTCCTCAGATGGCTCATAGCCTACACTGGCAAGGGCGTTAACCTTGATGACTTTGTTCAGACACTGACCATTAAATGCTGGCCATTGCTTTCTGAGGTGAGTAGCTCTGTAGAGGACTTCCTCGACCCTGCTGATGGCAGGGGCTTCTTGTCAGATCACAATGTCATCTGTCCTTTCAATTCTTTCCTCAGCAACCGAGCCTCTCTGTGTGGGCGCTACACAACATTTTGTAACATAGCATAGCAAGTAGCCCTTGCCCTGAGCAACTTGATCCCACTGTTGCTGGATGTAATTACAGTTTCCAGGAGACTTGGGGCCATTTGATAAAATGCACTTGTAATACGGGAGATAGGATAGTCGTCACGTTTGTAATGGAGTAGCCCGACTGACGAACTCTAAATCAGGCTGTTGGTTTGTTGACAGGAAATGTTTCAATTCTGGTGCAAAATGGGACCAGATTGGGACAAACTTCAACTGCTCCAAGTGACCGATCATACGAATACCAAAAAGGCAGGGTCGGACTGGGACAGAAAACATACCCAGGCACTAAAATAAAAGTGGCCCATATTTGCAAATTGGGACACTTTTGAACTTGTAACACCGTAAAAGTGTTGTGCAAGATATGGAGAACTGCATGGATTTTTAGCTTTTCACTATTTCTGCAGCAACAAGGCTCCTGGGCATCCCTTGTGCACCTGAAGATCGCCAACATCACTATGGAGGATTAGGCTGCCATGAACAGGGCCGCCGGGAACTACAAGTCCCACAATCCTCTGTTTGGCCCTACCTGAGGACCATCAGCGCTATTTAAGTGCGTGGGTGTCCGGAGAACTTGACTTGAACTTGAATTTGGCTTCCAACTCGTGTGGAATGCAGAGCGTGATCGGTGGACAAACGTTTCAGCAAATGAAACAAGAAATTAATTTTCTCCATGTGACGTTGATTCATATGTAATCATTGTCTGCTTTATCTTATTATTGAAGAGACCTTTTTTTGATATACTGAGTCGACCTTGGAACTTTCGACCAAGGGGTCGAGAAATCTCACAAGATTTACCTCAGTCCTAAAGATGGTCTCATTGATTTGTTGCAACGGAGACCGAAATGTCAGCGTATAATAATTCTTCCTTTTCGCTATTGTTAATTCATTTACCCTGAGTTTTGAATACTATGTATAGGACAGACTCACTGTTGATTATATGGAGATGGGCAGTTATACATTGATAACTAGGATATCTTTATATGTTTGATCCATTTGTGTTTACTGGTGTCAATGTATGTAAGAATTGTTTGTTGTTTGTTCTGTACCCCCATTTTCCTGTTTTTTTTAAACTATAAATCAAACTAATTTTGACACACCTGGTTATTGTAATTCATTTACTGACTGAATTGTGTTAACTGGAACTGAGTTATTCTGTTTGGTGTCATATGTTATCACTACCTTCAAGATAAAGTTATAAAAATATATTTTTTGAATGAATCCCTTGTAGGTGCCTTTACCCATTTGACTTTTAGAAAATTGGCACTTTCTTGTCATAATTATTTAGTGACTTCTGCCAGTGTCCTGGGTCACATAACTGAGAATGGCTCTGCTTTTGGAGTTTATTTCTTCAAGACAGTGACATAGTGGATTAGTTGTGGACAGAATGGGCTATCCTGTCGCGATGGTTGGGAGCGGAACTGTACCCAGCCCCATACAAGGGGACCTCACACTAGTCTTTTGTCACCCCAGACTTCTTGGAGGCTTGACAGGCAAAGGGAAGACTTTCCAGGAATCAGATGTGGGAGTACTATAGGGAATACCCCCACTTCAAAGGTTGGCACCAGGTGTAAATATTGGACCTCTAGAGCCACTGTTCAGTACACTCCTGGACCTGTGGACATTACAGAAGAAAGATTGCCTTGTTCCCCAGAGGGCCTCCATGCTGCCTGATGCCTGACTTGTTCTCCAGAGGACTACCCTGCTGCTACCAGAGGACTGCCCTGCGCTTGAGGACTGCCTTGACCACCAGAATGTTGCCCTGCTGCTTGAGGCCTGCACAGCTCTCTGCGAAGGAACGCTGGACCTGCTTCCTTCATCCCAGGCTACCTCAGTGACTCCAAGGGTCAGTTGTCTGACCTCTTGACTGAGCAACAGGGACACAACAAGTTCCAGAGTCCTTCCTGCAACTGCCCAGCTGACCTGATGAACTGGATATGCCTGGGCCTGCCTGAGCCCTGCAGGCCTCTGCTACAGTGAGTTCCTGATCCTTAAGAGGTGTCTCCCCAGGTCCTGCACCTTTGGCTGCCATGAGTTGAGCACCTGTTTTGAAAAATGCTGAAAACATGAAGTTTTGGGCTCTTTGATGCCACAAACGGGCCCATTCATGCCAAGGCTCTGCCGCCCTTGAAGACCACCAATGTGAAGCTCCAATAAACCCAACTCTTTGTGCTACAGCGACTGCCAGCGACGACTAGCAAGGTGAGAGCCGCTCTTTACGATGCAGCGATGACCATTTGCGATGCTCTCCCTGCTCCTCATGGCTTCCTCCATGGTGAACAGAACTCTTCTCGCCGGACTTTGAGAAGGTAACTTTTTCAGAGTGGCTAACCTGCTCTCTGCATCCGGCCCGCACTCCATCGCGGTTGGGCCGAATTAGTGACTGTCACACGTTCTAGCACAACTAGATGACTGTGAGTGGAACTTTGTGCTTCTAGGTACTATACTTACTTAACACTTTGTATTTGAATATCTCTGGTTCTACTGATTGGATTTTTTGTTGTTCTGGTATCATTTTATTTATTAAAATGTACTCTATTTTTCTAACTTGGTCTGGGTTTTTCTTGCTCTGTATTTTAACTTTATTACTGTTTGTGTGCTGCATAAATACTTTACACTTTGCCTCTAAGTTAGGCCTGACTAGGGGGGTGCTAGAGTGCCGGCTGCAAAATGGCCACCACCTAGTGAGGCTCTGTGGGCCGGACCGAAGATCCGCTAATTATCGGGCGGAACGGGAGGGTGCCGGGGACTCCAGGCGGTGAAGACAGGCTTCGGAACACCCCGGCATTCAGCTGACACGCAAGGAGGGCTGAGAACACCGGGTGAAACACCGATTTGCACCTTCATCACGGGGCTGTGAAACAAAATGGCGGCCCGCGCGCTGTGGCCTGAAGTGCTGTGTGAACGGAGCATTGGCGCCAGGGAAAAACATCCTACTGGCCCCCTGCACTGCGGGCGGTGGAGTTAGGAGAGCCGATGACTGCTGCAGAGCCACGCGTGCCGCTGACTTGCGGAACCCTGAGGAGCGTTCTGAGGTCTGAAACCGCCTTTCCCTGATCCCCGGTGAGTCTGCTGGCCGCGACACGGGGACAACGAGATCGAGCAACCAGGCCGTGTCTGAGAGGCGGAGGGCGCACAGCGCAGGGGAGCGCCCTGTAACCCGGCGTGGAGGAAGTGCCCTGCGATTTGGCCGCCACGCCTCTTGAGGTACGGAGTTCCAACAGCGGGGAGGCGCGGGTGGCCGCTCCCGAGACTTGGGCGGTACCGGGACTCTGACAAGTGCCATTAACAGCCTGAACTGTGCAGAGTACTGGCGGACTCCCCCCCTGAACCCCCATTAAGATTGGAATCCCCCCTCCCTGCGCACTCGCTGTGGTAAAGATCGATGAGTGGGGGCGCCTGAGGAGGGGTGCGCATAGCAGTGGGCCCCAGAGTGTAATGGTTGATAGAGGGGCATCGGGGCTGATAATATGTGTGGATTTGGAGCTGAAGAGCCTGTCACCCATGGACGGACCTAGCTATCTACTGAAACCGCCCTAGTGAACGCGCATTGCTCCCTGTGAAATACGAAGTGGCCTGGTGAGTGTTGCGGAGCAGCACTGCGGCGGAAAGAGCCGCAGGTGAGACCTGGCAGCGCGACCCACGACCCACAGTTCTGTAGTGGGGGAGCGGTAACGACTGAAGCAAACTGCATAGCGGGTGTGCCTTACACACCTCACTGACTGTGCCGCTTGGGGCGCGAAAGGTCCGCAACGTGACAACTCGGGCGACAGCGCCCAGGGAGTGAGGAACCTAGCTAGGTGCTGATGGTGGGGGTGGTGAGCCAGGCCGCCCACTGACATTGCCTTGGACATCGAGCGCGGTGCACTGATAGCCACAACAGCAGGAGACACAGCTTCAGCGGCAGCCTGATGCTGTAGCCCACACTGTGCAAGTCCACGTTGATAAAGCAAGACCAGCGGCACCCTGCAGCACTCCCTTGGGTCGCTATGGGTAAGATGGACACGAAGAAGTCCAAGCTCTCCTTTGAACAGAGGAGAATTCCCCGTGGGGGCCTCCACCAGAGGAGCAACAGTCAGAGGTGACCATGCCCTCCATGCACCCGTCGGATCCCAACATATGGGAGATGTTTCTGGACCTGAAGCAGTCACTCTCGGCCATAGGCCTCAAAATCGACTCGATGTCGGACTGGCTGGACCGGCTTAGGGACAAGGTTTCAAACCATGAAGAGCGCCTCACGGAAGTCGAACAGCGCACGTCTGCGCTGGAGGAGGAGGGTACCACTACTCGTGAAAAGCTGCTACAGATGGAGAAGGTGCTGGAGGTGATCCGCAACAAAAACGAAGATCTCGAAGCGAGATCGCGCCGCAACAATCTGCGCATAGTAGGGATACTGGAAACCACGGCCATGACCAGAGTTGAGGACTATGTTGAGGAAAATTCCCTGTGGGGGGCCTCCACCAGAGGAGCAACAGTCAGAGGTGACCATGCCCTCCATGCACCCGTCGGATCCCAACATACGGGAGATGTTTCTGGACCTGAAGCAGTCACTCTCGACCATAGACCTCAAAATTGACTTGATGTCGGACCGGCTGGACCAGCTTAGGGACAAGGTTTCAAACCATGAAGAGTGCCTCACAGAAGTCGAACAGCGCACGTCTGCGCTGGAGGATGAGGGTACCACTACTCGTGAAAAGCTGCTACAGATGGAGAAGATGCTGGAGGTGATCCGCACCATAAACGAAGATCTCGAAGCGAGATCGCCCCGCAACAATCTGCGCATAGTAGGGATACCGGAAACTACAGCCATGACCAGAGTTGAAGACTATGTTGAGGAAATGCTCAAGGCGATGTTTGGGGACTCCCTCTCCAAGGTCTGCATAGTGGAGCGCGCGCACTGATCCCTGGGCCCGAGGCCGCCGCCGGGAGCCCCAGCGAGGCCGATAATAGCACACCTACTGAATTATAGGGACCGGGACACTGTGCTGCGCAAAGCCCGAGATCTACAGGACACAAGGTATCAAGGTAATGCAATCTTCTTTTTCCCCGATTTCACCTTACAGTGCAGGCTGCAAGGAGGGAGTTTGTGCCCGTGAAAAGAATACTGCAGCAGCAGGACATCAAGTACTCGCTCCTTTATCCTGCAAAGCTATGCATCTTTCATCAGGGCAAGACTGTGTTTTTTAACGATCCCAAGGCGGCCATCAAGTTTGCTCACTCCCTCAGACAGCTTGCACAAGCTGTGCGGGTGCATGGGGAGCACGCAGAGGGAGACCCCCTGGATGAGAATGACTGAGGCACTGAGTGAGCGGGAGTGAGCCGGTAAGGCGGAGGCACACCTGGCTGCCTGGGAATGATCCCACAGGACCCTTTTTTCCTACCTTGGTCGAGGTGGCTATCTATCCCGTGACTTGGGATTGAGGGCCCGCCCAATCTGCCTTCAGCCGGAGGGGGGTTTTTGTTGTCCCACTCCTGATTGTCTCTGATCCGGCCACCCGGCACACAACTGCTGGGTTTCCCCGAGCACCTATTGCCTCCTATAGGGATGAATCCCATGGTTGTTCTTCTTGTTGGCCGCTGTGGGCCTAATTTGTTTCATGGGCTAAGCTGCCAGCCATGTTGGGGGGCTGTTGTGGGAGGTGGGTGGGACTGTTGGGTGGGGTGCACACTAGGTGCGCGGTTTGGTTCTGTTTGTTCTTTCCCCTCAACCTTCCTCTCTCTGGCCCCGCCTTACTGCCCAAAAGGTGCACAGTGCTGCTCGGCGCAGCGTGATCTTTATGTACCAGGGGATGGGTGAATCCGCTACAGACTCGGATGTGATAAAGGCAGTGACATGGAATGTGCGGGGATTGAATGACTGCCGAAAGGTGAGACTGGTAGCAGCATATCTCAAGCACCATGGGGCGGACATATGCTTTCTGCAGGAATTACACCTCACCAGAAATGGCTGCGCGTGACTCGGAGCGGGGTGGATGGGAGAGAAATTTGTGTCAGGCTTCTCCAATTACGCTAGGAGCACGGCTATAGTCCTTAGGAAAGGACTTCCCTGGAAAATGCGCACTGTGCTCTATGATCCACAGGGGAGGTACGTTATTGTAGCGGGGGTCTTGAGGACGCAGTTGGTCAGGCTGGTGTCGGTTTACGGGCCGAATGTGGATGATCCGCAATTCTTTAGCGAGGTCTGGAGGCTGACGGAATCGCTCAGTCCCGGGACTGTCTTGTGGGGGGGTGGGGGACTTCAATGTAGTGTTGGATGCGGACATGGACAGATCTGGCGATTCGCGCCTGCCTCATCCAAGAGCTGCAGAACAGCTCCGTGCGATTATGGAGGACCACAAACTAGTGGACGTTTGGAGACGTCGGCATCCAGCACGGCGTGAGGGCACATGTGTCTCTACGGCGGGTCCCTCGTGGTCCCGAATCGATTACTCGCTTACGTCATGCGACATGGATACTTACAGTTGCTCATCTGGCTCGATCTCTTTTGGATCATGGCCCGTGTTACCCCGATTCGCGTTGCCGGGCGCCACGCGCACGCCCATCAGCTGGAGACTCTCCGCTGGTGCGCTCCGTGACCAGGAATTTAGGGAGACGATCCGAACCGATATAATAGAATACTTTGAGTTAAACAGTGGGACTGTGGAATCGCCCTTGGTGTTGTGGGAGGCCTTCAAGGCAGTAATCCGGGGCAAGTGTATTGCCAGAAAGGCAGGCGTATTGCGTTCGCTCAGAGGGGACCTCCGGCGCCTAGAAGGGGAAATTAGAAAGCTTGAACTAGAGTACTTTGAATGCAATAGCCCGGAAATCCTGAGTAGCGTTAAGGGGAAGATTGCAGAATTCGAGGAGGCTGCTCAACGGGAAACACATTACCTGAGAAAGGAGGCACGAGCGCGGCGGTATGGAGAGGGGGATCGTGCCGGGAAAACACTGGCGGGTTTGCTAAAGAAGCCCTGGGCCGGCGAGTATATCTGTGAACTCCGTAGGGACAATGGGGAGATAGTTGCGGGCCAGGAGGCGGTGCAGACAGAAATGCTTGCTTTTTACACTTCCCTGTACTCGGCACAGCAGACAGCAGTGCACCCGGTCCTGCCCTCCCTCCTTGATTCGATTGAGCTCGCTTGGCTGAGCGATGGGCAACGGCAATATCTCGATGAGCCTTTTGAGGAGGAGGAGGTAATCACGGTGATCCGAGCCATGCCTGGGGACAAGGCCCCTGGGCTGGACAGGCTTACCGCTTCTTTTTGTAAAGAATATGCGCAGCTTTTGGTCCGTACCTCCTCAACATGTATGAGGAATCCTTGGAATGCGGTGCGCTCCCCCCTCCCTGCGGGAGGCGCTAATTGTAACTATCTTAAAACCCGACAAGGATCCGCAGATATGTGACTCCTATAGGCCGCTATCTATGATAAATGTGGATAATAAGATACTGGCCAAACTACTGGCGTCACGCCTACTCCCCTTGCTGCCAGCGGTACTGCGGCCCGATCAGTGCGGTTTTGTACCCAGAAGAAGTACGTCTCATAATCTGCGCACTTTTTTCGTGACCATGCAAGAGGTGGATAGTTCCCTCCCAGCTGCAGCTGTTTTTTTAGATGCGACCAAAGCATTTGACACCCTGGAGTGGCCTTATTTATTTGCTCTCCTTTCTCGCATCGGCATCAGTCCCCTTTTTCTTAACAAAATTGCTTTATTGTACTCGGCCCCAACTGCAAGACTGAGAGTCAAAGGACAGGTATCCCCCGCCATCCCGGTGGCCCGAGGCACGCGACAGGGGTGCCCTCTTTCACCCCTCCTGTTTGCGGTGGCGACGGAGCCGCTCGCGGCCAGGCTCCGGCAGCATCATGCTAGGCGAGGACTGGATTTCACTCCCAGAGTGTTCATAGTTTCCATGTATGCCGACGATGTGACTCTGTACGTCCAAAATCTAGCCGACAATTTGGACCCACTCATCTGGGAGGTAGTCCGGTTTGGGGGTGTGTCGGGTGTCTCCATAAACTGGGGAAAGTCAATCATTTTTCTGCTCACCGCAGCCATTGACCAATTCCAGTCGGAATTCCCGCTTCAGTATGCAAGCTCCCCGGTAAAGTATTTAGGGGCTCAGCCGGAACTTAGATGAACTCTGGAGCCACAACTATGGCAGGCTCATGGATTGGCTGGAGAGTAGACTGAGTAGGTGGTCGTCACTTCCCCTATCCCTTGCAGGCCGCTTGGCCATAGCCAAGATGGTGGTCCTCCCCAAGTTTCTCTATGTCTTTACTAACTTGCTGCTTCCCCTCACTGCAGCGTTCCGACGACGACTACTCACGAATCTGATAACGTTGGCTTGGGCGGGCAGACAGCCTCGAGTGACATGGGAGACCCTGACGTTGCCGTTTGACCAAGGTGGGATGGCAGCCCCGGACATGGAGCTGTACTACAACTGTGCTCAGGCACAATTTGCCTATCATTGGGTATTCCCGACTCTCTTCATGGCGCAAACTGCTCCGGAGAGTGACAGGGCGGCTCCTGTACCCCTACGTATGGCATTATTCGGATCACAAGGGAGACCCTGAGCCCGGGTTGATACTGTGGGCTGCACGGTGTGGGCATGGCGAGAGCTCAGACGCAGAGCGCGATTGGAGACCACATTCGCCCCCTCGATCCCACTCGTTAGACACCCGGGGCTCCCCTTCTCTGCCGAGGCAGGGGTGGGCCAGAGGCTGCGAGGGCTTCAGTTAAGTAAGTTGGGGCAGGCGTTCCGCAATGGGGTGTTTGCTACCATCGACGAGGCATTAGGCGAAGAGCACATAGGGATGTTGGATAGGTCTACTTACTATCATTTGAGGGCTGTGCTGCGCGCATTATATGAATCCTTCCCTGTTGCACCGCCAACATTCCAGGTGCTGGAGGATTTCCTGGTGAATCCTTCGCGAAAGCTTATCACCCAACTTTACTCTGAAATGCAGCGCTCCTCCCCGATATGTGTTCCCCCTGCGCAGCGCGGGTGGGAGATGATCCTGGGGGGCTCGCTTGAGGACGGTACGTGGGCCTACTGTTGTGCTCAGCTGAAAGAAATGTCACCTAATTACAGATTGCGGCTGATTCATTTTAGGTTTATTCGCAGACTGTACAGGACCCCTGTTTGGCTGCACAGAGCTGGTCTGAGTGAGGATGCGAGGTGCTTGCGTTGCCGAGCCCCAGAGGCCACCTTTATTCACCTAGCTTGGGAGTGCCCGTCTGTGGCGAGGTACTGGGAACGTATCTTTGAGGTGTTGGCCCTGCTGACAGGTGCGACTATTGAGTGCTCCCCTTTAGTGGCCCTGTTGGGGTATGTGTGTAGTGTGGCTGCTGGACACAGGAAGCTGGTGGCCATGTTATTACTCTTGGCCAAAAGAAGGGTGGCTATTTCTTGGGGCCGCAGGCGTAGCCCGACGGCAGTGGAATGGCTTAAGGATGCAGCATTCTGCCACAATCAGTTGTCTGACTATTGGGAGTTGATGCCTGTACAGTCTCGGCCCAAAGAGATATGGACGCCACTGCTGAGTTACCTTGACTCCCTTTCCCCGGGCAGCGGAGACGACGTAGCAACGGAAGCATAGACGCAGCGCTCTGACTGAATGTAATGACCACGGCTGGTTGGCAGTATGAATGCAGCTTGGAAATTACATTTACATTTGGGCCAGAGAGGAGTCCCCCCCCCGTCTGAAACACCCCTAAATTCTCTGTCTTTCTCTCTTTCTCTAAATCCTCTTACCTATTATTGCTGGCGTGGAGCCCTGTATTACCTTTCGGGAGGAATGCAGCTATAGAATACAGAGGAAAATGAAAGACGATGGACACCCTGTATCGACATAATATCCTAGCCCAGATAACATCACTTCCCGAGATCACTGTGTTGTTGTCCAGTTCGCCAGAAAACATGTAAGGAGCTATGTTGTGGCTCCGCCTCTCAATCTCTGTACCTGTCTGACTTTTTTGAAAAATTCAATAAAAAGAACTTTTAAATAAAAGTTAGGCCTGACTACTTTTGTGCCAAGCTACCAGAGAGTTGAGCACAGGTTATTTTAATAACTTTTGTGATTCACCCTGACAAGGATTGTAGTTGTTGCCTGAGTGGGACTTCCACTCCCCTCAACCAATAACCCGATTTCTTACAGCATCCAACCAAAGTGGTTAAGCTGCCCCTGTGGCATTAGCACATCTAATTGCAAACATGTTGGACTATATCTCTACATTAGCAGTGACAAAAAAATGAAAGCCACATTTTTGGGGGCAACACACATCAATAATTTTCCTACTATTTTTAATAACTATGCCAAACCTCTAAGAGAGAGAAAAAGAAATTGTCTGGAGATTAGAAAATATTCTCCCAGAAAGTAAGAAGGATTTAGTGCCATCTCTATGATGCAGTACAGCATGATGGAAATCCAGAAGTGCCGAAGCCCTATTTCGGTTTTGGATTGAGCAGAGTCCAGACATTTTGGAACTGTGACTACCAGTGCCAAATTTGCAATGGAAAGGTATTTGCTTGGATCTGTGATGTTTCGGTAATGTGTCTTGAGAATTTGCCTAAATATTATATATATTTATGAAGTGTGGGACAGTAGAAAGACTCTGGTAAAGATCGAAATGTGGTGAAACATGATAGGCTGTTTCTAAGGACAAAGCATAAAAAGCAGGCATCTAGGGGAAAATGCATGGATTAGTGTCCTAGACCTCAAAACCCTAATTCGTCTACATTTTCATGACTGAGTGAAGGTGCATGTGTCCTATCACCGTCTAATCCAGCATTGCAGCAGCACTCACCCACACAGTCTGGTAAAAGGGAAGGAGGTGGTGCAAGAAAATGCTTTTTTTTGCATGATCATCATAATTTTTTCATTACCTGATGCTGTTAGGTTTTTTGACTCAGTACACTGGCACCCTGCTAACCAGGCCCGTCATATGCTTTTATTCCTAAAGATTTATTGAATTGGTTAAAAATCCTTTTTGGCACATTTAACTTACGTATAAATCCCCATTATATAGTTTCCAGTGTACCCAGGGCTGAAAAGTTAAATGTCGCTAATGGACTGCAGCACCTTTTATGCCCCCACTAAAGGGACAATGCAAAGCATGTCTCCAGATCTACCAATGCAGATTGAGTGTGCAATTATAAAATGGCAAATTCGACCTGGCAAAATAAACCTTTTGCCAGGCCTAAAGTTCCTTTTTAATTCTTTTAAGGCACACTGAAAGTGGGCTCTAATGCGCTTAGGGCATGGTGGATGGTATCTAAAATGTAGGACATTTGTACTTAGGTTTTAAATGTCCTGGCAGTGAAAAATCTCCAAAGTTGTTTTTTTACTGTAGCAAGGCTGGCTCTCCCATAGAGAAGAGCAGTGGGTTATATTTTAAGACCTTATAAAGCATAAATTCAGCGGTTTGGAAATAGCTAGAACCATGGTTCAAGGACACATATTAATAGTAATTTAAAATCCAATCTAATGGTCAAGTCAGAATTAAAATTACTATTTTAAAAAATACCACTTTTAGAAAGTTGATATTTTCCTGCCTTAGCCAAATGTGACTTTCTTTCAGTGTCATCTGACTGTTAATGGCTCGCCTCTGGTAAGATGTGTATTGCTCCCAGACAGTGGAGAAAAAGCTTGGGTATAGAGGAAACGTTTTCCCCTGATAGGATGTCCATTTGTGCTGTGCCCTGGAACTTAATGAAACTTCAAGATGTGCGTACCCTGTCCCAGGCATATGCAACTCATACTTAGGTCTTCCCCCTCATTGTCCTGCTATTTAACTAGGCACCAATCCTCATGGCAGAGGGGCTGCCCCCACTACCGGTTTATAGTGACCACAAAGGAGGGTTTGCTCTTTCTACTAATCACACCTCTGAGTGTGCCCAGGGAGTTCCTAACAGGGGACGAAAGGTTCTGCCGCATTCGTTTTAGGTGGAGAGGGAGCACAGTAAAACACACAGGAAGTGCTGTAAAAGTGGATAGGGGCATCCCTGAGAACCTTTACCCCATTGGTCAGGGAGTGGCCAGGAGATTCCCCACCAACAGACTGTCAGCGGGCAGAAAAGTGACACCATCAGTACCCTTTTCAGAACACCTCTGAGCCTGGGGAAGACAGAAGATGGACTGCACCTGCTGTTGAACATGTGGAGAGAAACGTCAAGGGCTGAACCTGCTCCCCACTTGTACCCACGACACAAGAGTGGAACCCAAGGGCCAGTTGACTAACAATTGTTCAACTCCAGGAACACAAAAGAAGCCCAAATCTCTGCTGAGCCCAGCTGACCAGTTCCACTGGATTTTCCCTGGACCTTGCAGAAGGCTTCTTGGAGATTGAGTCCTAACCCCTGAAGGGGTGATCAAAGGATCCTGGACCCATTGCTGATGTTAGAGTGTACTCTTTCGCCCTTCAAACTTGCAAGACTGGAAACTTAGGAACTTTTTCTGAACTTTACTTCAAAAGAAACAGAGGCTACCACCGAACCACTGCTGAGCCACGGCTGCTGTTGTCAAGCTGCAATTCAGACTCAACTTGCTGTTTGGCCCAGCTGAAAGGATCTTGACTTCCGGAAAAGTTTCTAAGTCTGAACATAGAGGACTTTACAAAGACCAACGCCAAGCACCCCCCTGTCAATGACAACGACTTCCTGGGCCAGGACATCATACTTCCCACCACTGCCACCTTCCTGGGACTGCTCAAAGTTTTCCCATCATTGACATCGAGAACCTTGAACTTCCCGTTGGAGCTGAGGCTCCCATGGAGGTGCTGCCCTTCAGCTTGCCGCGGTCGATGAGCACTCTTTGGATTCAGCTGGCACCCCAACCTCCAGACAACCTCGTTGACGATGACTTTTTGCCAGAAACATGACTAAGTCAGAAGGCAAAACTTTCCACTGAGACAAAGCTGGTCCTTGTATCCTAACCACACTCTATTGCGGTCATCCTAAACATTTGACTTTGACCCAGTCTAGCTGGACTAGATACCGGTGGTTGGTGTTTTGTGCTTTGGTGAAACATCTAAAATGTTGCAAAATCATATCTCTGGTTCCCTACATCAAATGTTTGTCGTTTTGGTGTCTATTTCTTTCTTTAAAAATTCTCTATTTTCATAAATTCGAGTGGGGTTTTTATTGTGTTGTATTTTCTACTTTGAACTGTTTTGGTACTGATAAATGCTTTACACATTTCTCATGAGTTAAGCTTCTTTGCCTTGTGCTGCAGCTACCAAGAATAGAGCGTAGGGTTAAAATATTGAGACCTAACTGAACCTAGTAAGGAATAGTGCAATTATTACTTGAAAGGAGCTACCATCCACTTCAACTAATAATCCACTTTTTCACAGTGGTTAACAGGGAAACTGTAGCAGTAGGGAAGTGTGCAAAGGAGACAGTAGCCACCAAGGAGGGGGTGCATTTAAAGGTAGGGGAGTTACAGCTTTTTTAGGAAGGACACCTCAGCAGACTCTGCTACCAGAAATTCTTTACCTTATGGCCGATCAACCAGAGATATCCTGGAGGCCAGTCATTCTGCTGAAGTGTTAATTGTGTGACACATGGAGCATGAGGGTCCACTTGCTGTATTGTGCTGCCTGCTGTGTGCCAGTCCCAGGTACTCCCTTCATAGGAGGCTATTTTTAAGAAATTTTGTGTACAGTCGCTACACTACACTGGAAGAGGAAACGGCGTGGTTTTGATCTGGTGAAAAACACCAGCAGCCTCTCCATGTCCACATCCATCAAATTTGACGTCTCATTTATGAAAGCATAAGAGTTTGCACTCTTCTTTGACTCCTAATTAAATCGCTCACTTGCCAAGATATCTGTCACACCCCTGCCACAGTATGCAAATCCAACAACACCTGGCAACTATTCAACATAATTAGGGAGGAAGATTTACTGAACATCATTAGGAAGACCAAACCTTCAAACCACTTTGTGGACCCTATCCAAGGTAACATTTCCATAGATATCTACATGCATGTGCTCTCTCTCTCTCTCTCTCTCTCTCAGAAGGAACATTTCCCAACACTCTCAAGACTGGACTAGTCACCCTACTCATCAATAGACCCTCTACAGATGCAGATGACCTCCACAATTATTGCCCTATCTCCAACCTGCCTTTCCTTGCAAAAATCAATGAAAGATGTGTAGCTGAACAACTCACCCGACACATCAAAGACAACAACCTCCTAGACAAACACCACTCCAGTTTCAATCAGGGCTTCAGCACAGAAACAGCACTGTTATAGGTGGTTGATATTGCAATTCAAGTTCTAGACTGTGGTAACTCCTGCTTCCTGATTCTTCTCAACTTATCTGCAGCCTTGGAGACAGTCAACCACCGTAGACTCCTTGACACACTCAAAAATCGAAAGGCCATTGATGGCGTGGTCATTAAATGGTTTAAATCATTCCTGATGAATAGGTTGCAGAGGATAAAAATTGATGATTGCTTTTAAACACTGATGGCTGTTGATCAAGTGATCCCACAGGGCTCTCTTTCTGCTCCGAACCTATTAACCTGTATATCGAGTCACTTGAAGTTCTACTTAGAAAGGAAGGAATTTTCTATTATCAATATGCTGATGACACTCAACTTCACTTTAAGGATTCCTCTCCAAATGGCATCTCACATATCGGCATCACTCGCAACCCTGTTCAAGACTGGATGACCTCTCATAATTTAAAACTGAACCCTTCCAACACAGAATTCCTCCTAAACTTATTTTGGAAATCTCCACCTCAGTTTCAGTCCTGGGTGGATACACTCAATGTTCTTAACAGCAAACCCACGATCAGTGACAGTGCCAAAGTCCTAGGAATCATCCTAGACAAAAGGCTAAACTTTTTTTGGGGGGGGTGTGAATCCTCCTAAACCTACCTTTTTTTAAATTTACTCCTAACCTTCTTTTACTACCACCCACCCCTAAACCCTAAAGACACACATACCTCTCTTTGCCACTACCCACTCGTAATCCCTAAAAATTAACTTTCATCCCTTTACCAGTACCCATCCCTAAAATTACTCACACTTCCCACCCCAAACCCTAAAATTAACTTTACCACACTTTACCACTACCCACCCCTAAACCCTAAATTTACCCTTCCCTCCCTTTACCACTACACAACCTTAAACCCTCAATTTACTTTACTTTCTTTTACCACTACCTCAATCCTAAAGTTTCCCTTACCTCCCTTTGCTACTAGCCACCCCTAAACTCTATAATCTTAAAATTACCCTTACCTTCCCATATCACTACCCAACCGTAAACCTTAAATTCATCCTTACCTCCATTTGCCACTTCCCACCACTAAACCTTAAAATGACTCTTACCTCCCTTTACCAGTATTCACCCCTGAACCCTAAAATGACTGCCCTTTAAAAACTGTTAAAAAAAATAAATATATATATATGTATATATATATATAAAACACCATGTTATTGTGCACCTATCAAAGGTGAAGAGTGTTCATTGACCATACAAGATTGTAATGTTTATGATTGGCACAATGCTGGAGCTACCTTATGGATTTAGGTAGTGTGAACTACACTGATAAGGCCGCTATTGACATTTGTCTATAATTAGGATTGTAACAGCCCACTCGTATTCGCTATGAAGAATCCTCCAATGGGAGCATACCACATACATTTTAAAAGCCACTGTTTCTTTGTCACATTGTCATAAGCAAGTCTGGAAGAAGGCAAACTCCAAAACGCATTACTTGCAATTAAATCTATTAAATTCGACCCTGCGAGTGCTTCGTTGTTTTCCTTTGGGATCTTCTTTTGTATATGACATGGGTCCACCCCCACGCAACTAATGCACCCATCCTGAGTGCAGCAAAGCTATGGGTGTAAATGCGTTAGTATGCTGATTACTGCACTGCTGAATGGGATTTTGATGGTACTCCTATTTACTTAAATCAACAGTTATTAAACTGTTGGATGTGCGGCCATTCGACCCACTGCAGCGGGTATGTGCCCTGCAATCTTTCAATACGGCTGTGGAGAGGGGCACTTTTGATTATGGCCATCTGTGAAGCAGTACAGAATAGAGCTGGAGTGGCAGCTGATTCAAAGTGAAAACCTTGAGGGGCAAGGACTGTGTTAATATGCAGTAAAGGTGGTAAATGGATTATAAGCATCATGTTGTTGTGCACCTATGAAAAGTGAAGCGTGTTCATTGTCCATACAAGACTGTAATAATTAAGATAGGCACAACGGGAGAGCTTCCATTTGGGTTTAATTAGTGTGAACTACACTGACATGGCCGCTGTTGACATTTGTTTGTAATTAGCATTGTAACAGCCCACTCTCATTCGCTATGAACAATCCTCCAATGAGAGCATGCCACCTACATTTTAAAAGTCACCATTTCTATGTTACATTATCATAAGCAAGTCTGGAAGAAGGCAAACCCTGAAACGCATTACTTGCAATTAAATCAATTGAATTCTACCCAGCAAGTGTTTTGTTGTTTTCATTTGGGATCTTCTTTTGTATATGGCATGGGTCCACCCCCACGCAAAAAATGCACCCTTCCTGAGTGCAGTAAAGCTAAGGGTGGAACTTTGTAAATGTATATAGCTGTGCACTTATCTTCAATTAATAAACTTCAATACTTTTGGCACCGGCAAGAAAAGTTGTCCGTTCCTGTTTTTGTGTGCGTGATTGCACACTTGGAGAGTACTTGGATATATATATATATATATATATATATATATATATATATATATATATATATATTACCTACTGGTGGTCGCCAATAGGTAGTTATAGTTAGGACCTTGTTTCTATTAAAAAAGCATTTTTTCTTTTGCCAATATCTTTGGCGCTGTTTGACGAATCTTCGCGAAATTTTCAAAACTAATGGCCTGCTTCAGTATGCTTCTGTCTTGAAAGTTTCGGGGTGATTCGTCAAGCAGGGGCTGAGAAAAAAGGGGGGTCCCAAAACACATTTTCCCCATGTTAATTTCCATAGGAAAAATTGAAACAGGCTACAGCCCGAACTGCTGAACGGAATTACACCCAATTTGGCAAAAAGGTAGCTCTTGGTTCAGAAAGAGAACTTTTTTTTAAATGGTGTAAATCCGTTCAGTAGTTGCTGAGAAATTAAAAAAATAAAAATATCGATATCTGAGCACCAAGGAGGGTTCGCGAACCCTCCCGGGCACGAGCTTCACTCTGATTGGCTGCCAACACTCCAAACCAGGAAGTGTTGGCAGCCATCTTGTGACTCGGTAACCGAGTCACAAGAAATCAGTAGAAAAAAGGTGAAAAACAAGAAAAGGGGGCAGGGTAGAAACACCCTGACCCCCTAGGCCTGCTCAGGGGGTCCCACAGGGACACCCAGGCCCCAAAAAAAACATTAAAAAAAATAATAAAATCGGCAGAATTCGTGCTGGGTGCGCGAATCCTGCCAAGAAAATTTAAAAAAAACGAAGCGCAGGCTCCCGCGCTTCGTTATCTGTAAGCCCCCGGGACCTGCCAAATTATATAGTGGGGGCCCGCAGGGGCCCCCGCAGCCCCAGGGACTGCCACCTCCCTGGGGCTATTCTTATTATATGTGGGGGCACGCGGCCCCCCTCAGCCCCGGGGACCGCCACCTCCCTGGGGCTTTATTTAAATATGCGCGGGGGCACGTGGCCCCCCCGCTGCCCAACCACCACCTCCCTGGGGCTTAAATGTATTTTTTTTTTAAATGTGGGTGGGGGGCCTCACAGACCCCCCCCAAGCCCCGGGGACCGCCACCTCCCCGGGGCTCTCTTCAATTATTTGCGGGGGGCCTCACAGGCCCCCCCAAGCCTCAGGGACCACCACCTCCCCAGGGCCAGCTCCTGCAATGTCCCGGGGTGCCCACCCTTGGGACATTGCTGTTTGCTATGACAAGGCGGGAGCATGGCTCCCGCCCTGTCATAGCAAACTCTGCTTTGGTTTTTGGACGCGAGAGCAGGAAACCTGCTCTTGCGTCCAAAAACCAAAGCAGATTGCTTTTGCACAAGGGGAGCTGCATGTCAGCAGCTCCCGTGTACAAAAGCAATGCCGGCTCCCGCAGAAGGCGGGGAGACGGCGGGATCATGGGGCCATTGGGGCTCCCCCCACGGTCCCCAACGCAAAGGGCCGGCCCCGGGGGATGGGGTACCCGGGGCCAAAAGTGGCCCGGGAGGGGGGCCATGCGGCCCCCCTCCCACGAATAAAAAACAAAACAAAAAAAAACCGGCAGGCCGGCCCCGGGGGATGGGGTCCCCGGGGACAATAGTGGCCTAGGGAAGGGGGGGCCACGCGGCCCCCCTTCCCAATTAATACATTTAAAAAAGGAGGCCATGCCCTGGGGGATGGGGTCCCCAGGGCCGAAATTGGCCTTGGGAGGGGGCCCGCGCGGCCCCCTTCCTGTTTCTTTTTTTTAAAAAATGGGTCAGACCCTGGGGGATGGGGTCCCGAGGGCCCCAAAAATAGTAGAAGAAAGGGGGCCACACAGCCTTCTTTTTTAAAAAGCCGGCATCTCGCCGGAGGTGCCGCTCCCTCCCTGCACCACTCTGCAAACGCGCCCCCTGGCACGTTGTAAGTTGGGAAATTAAGTCACCATGAATACTGAGGGTCCCTGGGGGCCAACTAGCCCACCAGGTACCTTCAGTAAGCCCACATAGCAGGTTTGCAGAGTGGTGGTCTGAGGCCACGCCCCTTTTTACACCACTCTGCAAACGCGCCTCTTGGTGCACTGCTGGTGGGGCGATGAGGTCCTCTTGTGTCCTGAGGACCTCAGGACACAAGTGGACTTCATCCCCCAAGCAGCAGTGCACCAGGAGCCATGTTTGCAAAGTTGTGTAAAAAGGGGGCATGACCTTGGACCACTCTCAGCAATCCAGGTGTGTGGTGCTTACTGGAGGTACCTGGTGGGCTAGTTGGTCCCCAGGGACCCCCAGGAATGAAGGGGACTTAATACCCCAACTTAGAACACGCCAGGAGGCGCGTTTGCAGAGTGGTGGGGAAAGGGGCGTGGCCTTTGTCCACCTCTCAGCAATCCCACTGTGTGGGGCTTACTGGAGGTAAGAGGTAGGCTAGTTGGCCCCTAAAGGACCCCCTGCAGCGAAGGGGTCTTCAATCCCCATCCAAGAGCGCACCAGGGAGCGCGTTTGCAGAGTGGTGGGCAAAGGGGGCATGGCCTGCTATGAGAACTTAGCAATCCTGCTGTGTGGGACTTACTGGAGGTAATAGGAGGGGTAGTTGGCCCCCAAGGTTGTCCTTGGGGGCCAACTACCCTTCTTGTTACCTCCAGTAAGTCCCACACAGTGGGATTGCTAAGACGTCTTCGGAGGACATGCCCCCCTTTCTCCACCACTCTGCAAACGCGCCTCCTGGCATACTACGGGATGGGGATGAAGTCCAATTTACTCCTGAGGGACTTTGGGGGCCAAGAAGCCCTCCTGGTACCTCCTCTAAGTCCTATGCAGCGGAATTCCTGAGCGCTGGTCGGAGGCCACACACACCACCTCGCTTATTCATACAGATAGTAACACATACTTACTCTCTTATACAATCACTGATACAAGCACACACTCATCCATACAGGCACTCTCACAATCACTCACTCTAACATATAGTCATTTATGTACTCCAACACTCACATATACTGCCTTTCATATATGTAGTTACTCACACATGTACCACTGAGACATCCATTCACTCACCAACACACCCATACACACACTCACCCACCCATACAGCCCTTCACAGATGCACTCTTGAACCCATAAACCCAGTGAATCACCTACTCACACATCTATGCACAGAGTCACACACCCCCCACCCACCCACACAGACACTCAGGCACCCATACCGATACTCAGACAACCAATCAATAACCCATACAGACACTCATGTAGCTACTCACCAACCCATGCAGCCGCTTACACACCAACTGACAGACTAATACAGACATTCACACAGTTTAGTCACTAACCCATGCATTCAGTAAGACACAATTAATCACTCACTTATACAGTCAGTCACGCACCTACTAAATCATCCATTCAGACACTTATACACCCACTCATTCTTCAAAACACCTTGGCATATATATATATAAAACATATTTAAACTTTACAGAAACACACAGTCACTGGATGATGTCATCAGTGATGTCACTGACCATGTCATGAATGATGTAATATGTGATGTCATCAGCAGTGTATTGCGGGGCGCGAATTATAGTTAGCTTAACTAACTATAACGGCCGAATTTCTCTGGTTTTGTACGAGTGAAATGTCCAACTAACTATAACATCCCTGAAACCTGTGGTTTTTTCAGAGTTAATGTACGGAAATTTAAGATATGTCTTGATTCCTTTTGTCTGAGGATCTTTTCTCTGTCTCCACCCCGTATATTTCTTTCCACTGCTTCCACTGCATAGAATCTTAGTTCCTTCCAGTTGTTACTATGTTCTTTCTCCATACGTCTTGCAACTGCGTTACTTCTGTCTGTATTTATTGTAGCTCTCACGTGTTCAAGAATTCGCTTTTTGAGTTCACATATTGTGCTGCCCACATATTTTAGATGGCACGGGCATTCAATGATGTAAATAACGAATTGACTTTTGCAAGTTATTAGTTGTTGTATTTTCCAATTTTTTTTATTGGCCATTACAATTTCCTTTGTATTTTTTGCAATAGTACAGACTTTGCAGTTGGTATATTTATAAAACCCTTTAGGTTTCAACCAAGATTCTTGTTGTTTTTTGTTCATGAAGTGGCTCTGAACTAAATGATCTTTGAGATTTTTTGCTCTGCGGAAAGTTTTACTAGGATAATCTCCTAGTATTGTCGAAACAGTAGGGTCCAAGTGTAATATATGCCAATTTTTCCGAAGTATTTTACGAATCAATTTGTTTTCCGTAGAATATGTTGTAATCAACCGGATTTGTTCATCAGTTCATCAAACCGCAAAAAAACAGCAACAAATGCCACACTCCATGCGGGAAGCTTTCATCAACCAAGCTTAATCAATAACATTCCGTATGGAGAGTTCTTGAGAATTCCGAGAATTTGTTCCCAAGAAAGTTACTGGCATAAAAACTGTTTGCTTACTACTGCAAGATTTAAAAAACGCAATTATAACGCAAAAGTTGTAACATCTTGCCGACTAAGAACAGCTAACCTACAGAGATCGGAACTGATGATAGAAAGAACTCCCAAATCAAAAGACGACACTGATGAACAAATCCGATTGATTACAACATAATCAACAATGATTAATCAAGAAAAGTTCACCAGGGCTTCGTCCCGTACCTTGGACTATCTTCCCTTGTATATAGAGTAACTGACACCAGACATACCCAGTTTATGTTGCACGATTTATTCCATTTGAGTTGTTTCACACTTTATGATATTTTTCACTTGATAAGACACAATTGACACTATAGATGGCAAAATTTGAGGTGATAAGTTAAACAAACTTGAGTTGGAATATTAGGAAACTGTTATTATATTCCCTTGTCGATTTGTGAACATCATTGAAAGGAGATAGCAATGGGGACAAAGTAAGGTAACAATGTGTGCCCACTGGAGGGCTAGATTGGTCGATGTATAATACTAATTAAAAGCATCAATAAGAATGGCTGACACGTGACAATAACCGCGACATAGTACGGTAATATCTGCCCACTGGAGGGCAAGATCATTTGTAATGGACTCTAATATTGTCTGTCAGCTATAATATGAACTGCCATAGCACAGTAAGATTGCGATAATACGACAGGGATATAATTTTGATAAATGTATAAAATGACGGTTTGTTCTTAAGATACAATGTATGCCATAGAGTGATATAATGCTTTCACAATAATTTAATTTGTTATTCTTCACAGTTTATGTATTATTTTTCATATTATTACTTTTTTGAGCAATCTGTGTTAAATGGATTCCCATTTGAAATCAAATCGGGAATATCTTAAATGGCACACTACAACATCCACAATTCACAGCGAAGCGTTTAAAGGATGTGATGAAACATGCTTCCAACCTTATTTAAATAATGAGAAAAAACGCCGCTGTTTGAATTTTCCCCGTGATGAAGGTCTAAGTGGAGACTGAAACGCGTTGGGTGTACTGGCTACGCTTTGTTAATAAAATCGATAAAGATTATTGGAATTGGAGTGAATTCGTTCAACTATCCGTGAGTGCGAAAGGAACTTCCTGATGGATACTTTGTGGCAATTTGAAACGGCCTGACTCTGCCGTACCTTTCTCGCACCGCCGTAGAGCGCCTGTATGTGTCAGAAAATGGGGTCAAAATGGAGAATATATATATATATATATATATATTTATACATATATATATATATATAATATATGTAACTGGGAAAAACAAATCTTAAAGTGATGTTATAATTAGGTATTGTACTAACTTTGCATTAAAAAAGTGCAAATTCACTGAAAAAACAAAAGGTTAAAGTGATGTTATAGTTAGGTGAAAATGTCAGTTAAAACATATCTTTTTAAACTAACAAAACCACTGAAATTCACCAGTTACAGTTATCTCAAGTAACTATAGCTCATGCCCCTGCCATGTACAGTGTTGTCATCAATGATGTCATTTCATATGTTGCAGTGATGTTATCAATAATTTCAAAGAACATTTCATGAGTGATGTAATATGTCAGGAAGTTAGCATTGCATGGCGAAGGCACGAGTTATAGTTACTTAAGGGCACGATGTGCCAAATTATGAAATATGTGAAAGCATCCAAATCTGTCCACACTGACCTCATTTGGATTCTTGGCCCGACCATTAAAGTAAGACAGCCACTCTGGCCCATGTATCACATTCCAGCCTGGAATTATGGTAAAACACAATGTACAATTGTAGTGCACAGTGAAAAGCATTAAACATGCTAGATTGTTTATTAATGTGCTGATGTAGTCTCCCATGGTCACCAATCAACTACAGTCTGCTTATATGCACACATGTATTCATGCATGTTTGCATACAACCTACAGAGAACACCTCACCGTAGCTGGATAGCCACGGACCTTGTTGTGAACAGTGGGCACCAGAGGTTCCAGCTCGAAGCTATTTTACTATAGGGCTGACAGTGGGTGAGACACCATTAGGGGATGGCATGCCACAGCAGACGTTCGATAACTGTAGAATTGGGAATTTCCACATTTTAAAATGTGATTCAGATGCCTGTGTGTAGTTCCAGCCTGCTTGTGTGCACACATGTATGCATGCATGTTTGAAAACATCATGCACCATAGCTGGACAGCCAGTGAACTCACGGTGGATACTAGAGGTACCAGTTCGAAAATATGTTATTATAGGGCTGACAGTGGGTCAGACACCATTAGGGGGTGTCACACCACAGTAAAATTTCAAAAGCTGTAACACTGGGAATTTTCACAGATTAAAATCTGATTCCTAACCATAGATTTACTAGGTTTCCTGAGATGGGTTTTAATGGCAAAGTTTTCTAACTTTTCTAATGCCTTTTCCTTCTTCATTGATCTCAGCCGGGTGAGTACAGATGACAATGGGAGAGGTGCCTTTGGAAAGGAGAGACTCTCACCTTTCTAACTGTACCTTTCTGTAGTGCATTCCTGTTTGTGGATCACAGCATCAGGAGATCCCCAAGCAGAGATTCACCCTCTGAACCAACCCATATTTGAGGCTCAATCTGTCTGCCTACATGAACCCTCAGATTGCCAGATCAGACTGGCCTATAGGGCAATCAGGCAGTGCCCGATGGGCTGGTCTGACAGGTCAGCATGTGGGCCAGTTTTTGGGCTGTGTGTGGGCCTTATCATCTGCTGAGATGGTTTTTACTGTTGATTACCCTCATATTAATACAAATATTTCCTGCAGTGTTCTCAACCCCATGCAGTCTTCGATCATTCGCAATAAACTTATACAGTGTGTCTTTACAGCTTAAAAACTGCCCCAATATGCATATATGGGCCACTTTATTAGCTTTCGAATGTACAAATGGGAGCCACTTGTTTTCAGTACCCTTCGTCTATTTTCTGTGTCAGTTCAACCCTGGGCCTGGGATCAGCTGGACCCTAGGGAACCTAGCAATCCCTTGCAATTGAGGAAATTAGAGCCCCAGGGAGTGAAGGGTAGTGGGGCTTGCATGGATCGCAGCATGTTTTCTTACCCAGAACGCTCTGTAAACATGAAAGGTACACCGAAAAAACCATTTCCTTAACTTTACATCGGATATGTCATAGGGTTGGCCAGCACTATTTAGAGAACCCACGGAATCCAGGGTGGTGTGGTTGAGAGGATCCCACACACTTTCCTTACTCAGAATGGCATGCAAAATTAAAGTGTAGAAAAAAAAATCAATATCCTCATATTCATGTGATGGAAATCGCAGGAAACTGTGGCCAACTGCATTGAGACACTTCTTACAATAAAAAAGGTACTACACATATGTGGCTGCACTTCCCTCGCAGGACAAGACTGGACAAAAATTGTGAAGACCACTTTCCCACTACATTTACTTCACATGGTCACAGTTTTGGCCCGCTCATATGTGGGGTGCTGGTTTTATTGGGATCAATGTGGAAATGCAGGATGGCAGGACTTTTGATATTCGCAAACTTTTCCATACTTTTCTGTCACATAAATGTGAGGAAATCGAAAGTGCTTTCCCATACTATGAACTGCAGAGCATTCTGAGTGAGGGGATACTTGTGAGATCAACAGAAGCCACGCCACCATGGATTTCTGTTCATCTTTATGTTTGATAAATGCCCAGAGTAGGTATCATCTGTCCCTTAGCAGAGATGCATTTTTGGGTATGTCTTTCCAGGGTGATAGGCTCACCCACACAGGAGGGCTATCATTTTGTTTGTGAGAAGCATATGAATATTGAATTGTAGAACCTTTGGCGTTCCCTATATGTTCAACAACTTTTCTCTAACAAATGTGAGGCAACTCAGTATTTTTAACAGTTTGCAGTTTGTAATATTGAATGTAATTCTGGGTAAGAAAATGATATAGCACCCATGAAAGATACACCACCTGGGTCTCTTTTTTTTTTAGAAATGTCTTGACTTGATAGGTTTCCTTGAGTGGTGGGCAACCTGTGCCCAAATCACAGCAGCTATTCCAAACTCAAGAAAGCCTATTTTTTCCAAGCTATGTTTCATCGCTTCACTTAGTTGATTTTTGGTCCTCTTGTGTCCTGACTGATATGCCCACCTGCACATTTGGGGTGCCATTTATTTCAAAAGAAATTCCTTCAGAGAAATATCAACAATTTCAATGTTTTTACCAAATATTGATATTTCCAGCACATTCAGAAAAAGAAAAAGTGGTGGCACCCACGCAAGACACTCCCCTCTAAACTCCACCATGTCTGTTACCCGGGTTCAAGAAAACACCATGCACAAATACTGCATCCATTCCAAAGCAGAAAGCCTTTCTTTTCCATGCCTTGTTTTGTCCCTTCGGGTAGCTGTATATTTGGGCCTAGGTGATACGCCCACACACACTTGTGCGGTAGTTATTTTTTGGGCAAAATGTGGGATTGGCTGGCTGAGTCTCGCACTTTATTTTGCCTGACCTGTCCAGACGGCTATGTTACGCATGCGTCCAGCAGCCGCTATACAATTTTCGGTATACGTCACGACGTGCTTACGTTTAGCAGGCCGTGCGCGCTTTCACTTTCTAAGAAGCCCACGCTGCGCGGATGATGGAGCCCAGAACAGCTGGTGCTTGCGGGATACAGATGTAGAGATGCCAATGGATGAGCGCAACCGGGCTCAACTCCAGCACTGCGGTTCTCCCAAACCTATGCACGTTTGTGGGGAGTGCCCATCTTATGACCTGCCCCCAGGAAGCAGGCTGAGCCTGCTGTGCCGCTGACCCGGCTGCGGACACGGCCAGGCCCGAAAGTGAACACTTGGCACGCTCTGGATCTGCAGAGAGCTCAGTGTGTGGAATAAGTCAGATACCGGGTGTTGGACTTCGCCCTTTTTGCAGGGTCATCCCTGAACATTTTGCCTTCCTCCTGTACTTTTTCTGACCTGTTTTTGTTGGTTTTATGACTCTGGGCACTTTACCACTGCTGATCAGTGCTAAAGTGCATATGCTCTCTGTTATAAATTGATGTATGGATTAGTGACTCCATGATTGGCTTATTTGATTTACTGTCAGACCCTAGTACAGTGCACCGCGTGTGCCCAGGGCCTGTAAATCAAATGCTGCTGGTGGGCTTGCAGCACTGGTTGTGCCACCCACCGGAGCAGCTTGGAAAGCGTGTCTAAGGCCTGTCATTGCAGAGCCTGTGTGCAGTCTGGTACTGCCATGTCGAATTGGTAAGTGCACCCACTTACCAGTCCCCAAACCTTCCCTTTCCTGCATGTTAGTCACCCCTAAAGTAGGCCTGCGGGCAGGGTGCATTGTATGTAAGAGATAGGACATGCCCTGATGTGTGTGGCATGTCCTGATAGTGAATTACAGCCAATTTCGTTTTTCACTATTGCAAGGCTACCTGTCCCCATAGGCCAGAATGGGCAGTTTGATTATAACATCTTATAATCCTAACTGACCCAGGGAACATGGTAGAAAAACGAATTTAGTATGCCTGAACTCAGAATGATAAAATACATCTTTTAGTGAAGTTGGTTTTAACATTCTGTGTTTGAAAATACCACTTTTAGAAAGTAGGTATTTTCTTGCCTAACCATCCAGCCTGCCTCTGCTAGCTTGTGTATTGTATGTCTGGGTTTGTGAGTGACAGGGGCTGGGGGACTCCAGGAGACAGGGTGAGTCAGCACAGGGCTGAATAGACCTATCTGCATGTAGAGTGGTGGGAGGAGTAGCACCTGTGCCTGAATAGGGCTGTGCCTGCCTTCCACAATGCTGGCTCCACCTCCTGTGGTGCGTCTGATGTCCCTGGCCCACATTGACAAAGGAAGAAGGTGTGCACTGGTGGAATGCACCCAGAACTGGTTTGGACTAGGTACAGGACCCTCTGCCTTCAGAGGACAAAAGATTTGCTAGTATAAATATTGGGACCCAGACCCCAAGATTTTAGATCACTTCTGGGAATCAAGACGAACCTTTGCTGAGGAGAAGAACCAGGAAGCTGAAGGAGGAGACTACCCCTATGCTGCATGTTGTTGGGGTTGGCCTGCAGTGGTTACTTTATTGCCAAAGAAAGGAGAAAAGGACTGAGTGTGCTTTCATCATCTTGAAGAAGATCTCCAAGGGCTTGGACATTGAGCTTGCCTCCTGCCTGAAGTCTCAGGGATACAAGACTTCACCCCCAGCTCCCCATCTGAATTCCCTTGCTTGGAATTGAAGTGCCTACTGCTGTTGGGCCTTCTGAGAGACTGCGTGTCGCTGGGAGCTGGAAGCGCGACACAACGAAGAGGAAGCATGTCGCCGCCGCAGCAGCTGTCGTCGCATCGCAGAGTAAGCGTGCCGCCGCTGTTGCATCACCGAAGCACCCCGCATCACCGGAGAAGGGTGCTGCCGCAGCAGTTGTCGTCGCATCGCGGAGTAAGCGTGCCGCCGCTGTCGCCATCGCATCACCGAAGCGCCTCGCATCACCGGAGAAGCGTGCCGCCGCCACAGAGGACGCCGGCGCATCACCGGAGAAGCGTGTCGCAGGGCCTGTCGCGGCTCAGAAGATCGCCGAGTCGCCGCACGGCAGTCGGGCGTGCACACATCCCATCTACGTTGTCGCACCGTAAGCAAGACGCCATTTTCTTGCATCGCACCGGATCATCATCGCATCAGAGCCGGGCCGCAGTAAGAAACCGACGCATCCTCCTTTCTGCGTGCAAGGAATAGAAGCATCACCTTCCCTGCGACCCTTTTGTTTGTTTTGCGTTACGCATCCAAAGGTACATTGAGAGTAAAGTGTCGCATTTATCATCTTTATTGAACTGAGCTGTTTTCTACCATTGACAGTCATATTTTTCGTATTGTAGTGTGGATTTTTGTCGTTTTGGGTCTTGTGTTAAGTCTATATAAAAATACTTATTTTTATACTACAACCTGTGTGGTGTCCATCTGTAGTGTTGTCACTGGGTTACTGTATGTGTTCACAAATGCTTTACACACTGCCTCTGAGATAAGCCTGCCTGCTCGTGCCAAGCTACCAAGGGGGTGAGCAGGGGTTATTTTAGTAGTGTATCGCCCTTACCCTGACTAGAAGCAAGGGTCCCTATTTGGACAAAGGTACCTACCTCTGCCAACTAGAGACCCCCAGTTCTAACACCGGGGCTGCAGCGCTCCGTCACCGGCTGCCACCTCCTCGAGGCGCCCGCACTTGTGCCATGGTTGTGCAGCGGCAGCGCTGAGGGCTCCATGGAGAGGGGCTCACAGACCTGGCAACAGGTACCTGCCGCGCGTAGACATCCCCGCGGCAACTGCAGGGGTCGGTGGTTCAGGGGGGGCAGCTTCTGCACGTGCTTGAGAGCTGCATGGCTCGTGTACAAGGGGAGGCACCCGCGCCGTGCACCGGGGGTGCCTGACCTGCCCACAGTGAGGGCAGAGGCCGTACAGCGCACACGGCGGGGTTTGCGCGCAGAGCACTGCGTGTATTTTGGAGAGAAAGGGCATCTTTGCACAAGTCTGACCACCTTATGAAAAGATGTTATTGGTGATCCGGAGGGCGCCCACAACGAGACTTCGGAAGACGTGGCACTGGCTTGTGAGCTGGAAAGTGACGGCTCGACTAAGAGTCCAAGCAGGGCCATAGGCGACCTTTGCTTGGGGTTCTCTGGTGACCTGGGAGCACCTCTCTCGAGTAGTAGGTGGCTGTGGAGATGAGCCCACAGACCCCGTCTGCTTCCGTGCGCCCGCCGTTTCTCCGAGTCGGGGCTTTATTTTAGACAGCCCAGGGCAGCCCGGAAGCAGAAAGAGGCAAACAGTGCTCCCTGTTTCCGAGCTGTGCTGTAGGGACATCGTAAGGATTTTGGGGGTCCTGGGCCAAACGTTTTTTGGGGGTCCCTGTTCGGAACACCCTTGAATATCTGGTCTAATTCCAGCTCTTTCATGCTCTCTTTGGCCGGGTCACTGGCAGCACATTGGTTCAAATTCTAAATGTTTGCATCTAGCATTCAGGCATAGTGATGTGTTTCCAGTATTGTAATACAGCAGCAGCGCACTAATATAAATGCAAGCAATCTTTGTTACCACCTAACATTTTTCTTGTATGACGTCCTGGTTCGATTCAAAATAATTTTCATGGATATTACGTAGTTTTGAACAACATAAATATATTTCTTTGCAAAATCTCTGTAACGACTTCAAAAATACATTGAATGAAAAAGGTATTTAAAATCTGTGTTTTACGGGTAAATTAATATTTATCAGGGCAGTGCTGTTTGCAGAACAGAGCTTGCTCAGACAAAGTTGAGACAATCAAGGGGCCCCCTGAAATGCTGGGGCCCTGGGCCAGAGCCCACTTTGCCTAAACCTTAAAACATCTCAGCTGTACAGTACTGTCTGAAAATGACGCTCCTACTCGGAGAAATAGCGGGTAAAAGCAGCGGGGCCCATCAAGCGCCTGGGTGTGATTTAGTTTCAGGGTTAACATTTTCAAATCACCTGTGTCTCCGCTGGGCGTGTGTGGGGTTTTAAAGCTTTGGGGGTCTGCTCGGCCTGCACACAAGTCTGTGCTGTGCGTGGTGTAGTGCTGCATTCTCTGTGCGGTCTGGGGCACGTGTGTGGGGTTTTAAAGCTTTGGGGGTCTGCTCGGCCTGCACACAAGTCTGTGCTGTGCGTGGTGTAGTGCTGCATTCTCTGTGCGGTCTGGGGCACGTGTGTGGGGTTTTAAAGCTTTGGGGGTCTGCTCGGCCTGCACACAAGACTGTGCTGTGCGTGGTGTAGTGCTGCATTCTCTGTGCGGTCTGGGGGCAGAGGGAAGGGTGGGCCCAGGCAATGCCACTTGTACCCAATAGGAGTTGGGGTTGCATTGCAGGTAGAGGGCTGCATCCCCAGTGCATCAGCATAGCCTGTGCACAGCGATGGTTCCGTCACATGTGCAGCGTGCCTCTTAGGAACTGCTCCTGTTAGGTCAGACTGTCAGTCGCATAAAATATTTTTTCATACACTCCATTTAATTGTAACTCACGCTGTTATCCTTAAAATCTCAAATGTATCTAGCCACCCTTGCCCTACGCTGGACACCGCTGGTTTATATACGTAGTAGGTTGTGTGTTTGTGTTTTTTTGTTTTTTTTCATTAAATTTACGAGAACAGGAGTTGCCGGTCTTGTGGAATCATTGTGAGGCCATAGCTGATGCGGGTAATCGGCTGCTTGTGGTTCTCCAGGCAGCACAGGAGAGCGGGATTATGACCTTGTAACACCCCTACCCCACCCCCCATTTTATGTTTATGCTGGATCTGCTGGCTTAGTGGACTAATGCGGCCACTGTAGGGGCCTATGTTTGACCTCATGGTCACAGGTTCAAATCCTGGTGGGTCCTACTCAGCCTTTCATTCTTCAGAGGTCGATAAAATGAGTACCATTGAGGTGAGTAACAATAAACCTCTTATTCAGCGGCAAGATACCCTTGAACGTGCACTTTACAAATACACACTGTTAGATCATGTTATGTTTCTCAATGATATCAGTGGGGCGGGGTGGTTCGGGGTTTGAGGGGGTCCAACAGCTGACGCTGGGAAAAGAGAATCTTAGTAGACCAAGTTACTGCTTAATGCAAAAATCTAGCCTTTTACGCACGCCTCGTGTCCCAGTTTGTGGGCCTTGCGGGAAAACCTTGTCATCAGCATCCGTTATCAGGCCTTTTCCGCTCCCTCTTTCACCCTCTCAGATGGCTTCCCAATGGTTCCGACCCAAATTGATGAGAGCCAGTAGTCCCAACCACAGTGCTTTGCAAAAACCATGACAAGCAAACTCAAATCTTGTATTTTCAGTGATATGACCACCGAAGGCCCTAATTTTATATTAAAAACAGAGCTTTGGACTATACCATTTCCCGCTGAAAGGCAATATTTCTCTCCATGTGTTCCCATATTTGGAGTCATGCAGTTTGGTACTTACTTTCCGCCATGTTAAAGAACAGTACATGTTTCAGCACCCAGCCTAATGTGCTGCATTGCTAAATATATATAAGGTCCCAAAGGCGAGACCAATTGCTTTGCAAATGCTTGTTTTTTAAGGGCAGGTAGTTGTCCCTGGGACCACTGCCTGCCCCTAAAAATATTTTCCCCTGCATTTGCAAAGAGGAAGGGGTCCCCTGGGGACCCCCTCCCATTTGCGAGTGCATTACCACCCTCATGAAGAGGGCGGTAAATTGAGAGTGTTTTGCGACCGCAATTGCGGTTGCAAAACATTCTTACATAGGGTAGCGAGTCGCAATTAGGAAAGTACGCCCTTGGAACGCCCCTTCCTAATTGCGAGTCGCAAATCCTATTTAGCGAGTCGCACATAAATTGCGACTCGCTAAATAGGGTTTGTACATGGCCCTATTAGTTTTTGCATGTGCAAACAGGTCGCCCTCAGTTTCTTAGGCCCATTTCACAAATACATAACGGCTCTTCATTTCCAATTTGTATTCATTACATTCTTTACAATGAAATATCTTCGTAAGCCATTGATTATTGCCGAAATCGGGGTTTACGAGTTTTTGGAACACATACCAACAATGTAGATCTCTGCAACCAGAAATGTTTGCTGGACAGAAGGGTAATATAGTTTCAAACATCAGCTTTCAGCACATATAATAACTGAGCAATCTACACAAATCACCACTTGCAAAATTCAGTTTTTTGCCTACTCTTTAGAAATTCCTGGGATCCCACATAGTTTTTAAACCTATTTCCTCACTTATTGCAGGTTGGTAAATACTGTAAAAATAGAAAATATTGGCTATCATTTAGAACATTGCGAAATCAGGGGTGAAAAAATATTTTTCCTCTCTGCCTGTTTCTGAAACCTGGGAAGAGGATAACCTTAGCAGGGGAAACCTTTTGATGTTGTGATTTTTGTGGGAAAAAAGCACACTTTTGCCACAGCTGATGTTCCCGGGAGACATCCATTACTACGCGTGCATTGCATCGCAATGCCTTTACATCGCTGGTATTACAACGCAAGTCGTTACAATGACTTGCGCTGGATGGCGCTCTAACCTAAGGAATAGTATGATTTACTATTCCAACACCTTCCCTACTGTACGTAGACTGGTGTTGGAATAGTAAATCATACTATTCCTAAGTCCAGCGCCCTCAGCGCAAGTCGTTGTAACGACTTGCGTTGTAAAACTGCGATGTAACGTACCGCGATCATTTTGATCGCGTTGTAACGTCACATATTCGATGTTCCCCATTTTTCCAAAAACACAGAATCTAAATATTGCCATATTTTATCTAATTTCTAAGGCCCCCGCCAGGGAATCTCGCAAACGTTAGGTCCCTTTATAATCCCCAAACATGTATGGTATAAAAGGACATACGTTTGAGCTGGAAGTTATTGGCGGAAAAATAAAGCTATGAAGGCTTAAGCATTAATTGCCGCAAATGTCAAAAAAGGACTTAAAACGGATACCACAATGAGGTGACACTGAATGAAAGGTGGCCATGAGGCCTGTGTTGGATGCAATTAATGTCATAATAAGACAAATAAGAACCATGGGATTTGAGGGAAGGGAGAAGCGGGTGTGGGTCCTGTGGCCAGTTAAGTGTGGGTTGAGTAGTGTTGTGGTGGTGGTGAGATGCTTATCTTTGTTTATAGGTACGTTGCTTTTATAAGGCTATGGAGCCAATGGTATGTTGTTTACAAGTAAGTTGTGTTTTTTTGTTCAAAATATTAAAGTTGATGTGCATAAAGATGAGGTAAAGAATACATATTTTTAAGTGGCACAAGCATACATAGGAGGATACTGTTGTCTCATATAACCGTAAAACAGAACAATCTCTCAACCTGTATTATAAAGAGCTAGAAATTAACATATTTATGGTATAAGGGACACATGAAGAAAATAAAGTGAAGGTAATGGCTAGGTGATTATACAAGGATCAGGAGAATAAACAAGGTGCCCAAAACATATGTGTAGCTTTCAATATACCTCTTACCAGGCGCTCAACGCTCATTGGGCTAAATGAGCTTCAGCCCCCCTGCCTCCCGTCGTGTCCTGTAGCCCAGGCTGCAGGCCTGCAGCTGTGTGGGTGTCTGTCCCAGGGAAAGCCTAGGCGAAGTACGGCTGGAGAAGAGAGCGTCAGAACAAATATTCTCTTTTCTCCGACAGACACCATCAGCTTATCTTGCTTCTGCAGTGTCCTCAAAGGAGGAGATAGGGGTCACAGATGAATCACAACATCCAGGACAAAGACCGCACAGTGAGAGTTCTACTTGTGCAAGGAGGTGTGCTTTACTGATCTCCATTGTGTTGAAGAAACACAATGTGTGCCTACTAATGCTGGTTAGGAGACTGTGTCTACACTTCAAAGGCAATCTTTGCCATCTTCCTGTGCTTTCAAGCAAACAAGGAAGAAATAGCAAAATGTCTTGATTTGGAATTGCATTTATACAGTGCTTACTACCTATGTGATGAGAACTCAATAGGGATAAGAAGGGGAAGCACCCCTCTCTTTGGGGCCTACAACACTGGCCGGTTTCCCTTGGGGCTCTACCGACTCCATCTTTGAAGGTTTAAAATTTGGGATTTCTGCTGGATGATAAGCTATCCATGAAGCCTCAGGTGAACAAGGTGACTACAATGTGTTTTGCTGGGTTTAGGTGGCTCAAAATTATAACTTGGATGATCTCCATTTCAGCCCAAAGGACTGTGATCCAGGCCCTAATTCTATCAAGACTGGATTATGGCAATGTTTTATACTTGGAAATTCCTTTGTTCATCCGCTGCAGATAGTATAGAATAAGGCAGCTGGGATTTTGTACAGACTTCCAAAATCTGCCTCAGTCTCCCATCTCCTCCATGAGCTGCACTGGCTCACAATCTCCAAAAGCATTAAATCAAAAGCCTTGTGCTACATATTTAAGGCTAAAGCTGGATTAGAACCCCACCACATTCAGGACCTGGTGGTGCCCTATCAGCCCACTCGAGCCCTGAGATCTTTGAATTGCGCCTTGTTTATTGTGCCTAGATTTCGCTTGTCCCCCATGAAAGGGCGTTCCTTTTCTTATTTAGGTCCGAAACTATGGAATTCCCTTCCAGAGCACTTGAGAACCGGTACGTCATTACTTGCTTTCCGCAAGGGTTTGAAGACCTGGCTCTTTTAGGCTGATGTACCCAAAATCCCTACCTCTGCTGCTGTTGCCCTGGAAAACCTGTAGGGGTAGCTGTGAGCATTACAAATCTTTAAATAAATAAATTAAAAATTGTGAGAAGTTGGCCTGGTATATGCTGTCCACTAATTATAGTGGGCACCTTGCACCAGTCCAAACAACCCCTTATTGGAGATAGGTTAAAGACAACCTTTATTGAAAGCTATCCTAGTGGTAGCTATGGAGAGCAGCCTTCAGGCTAAGTCTTGAAGGAATGTAAAGCAGCTTATTTTACCAGTCTATAATCTCTTGAGTGACCAAATGAAAGAGGACCACACCAGGTATATATATAAAATATATGTATTTAGTCTTAAACACACCCCTCTGGTCTCTTTATGAGGCTAGAGTTCAAGTACATACGTTACAAGTCAGTTATCAACAGTAATAGCACAAATACACGTTTGAGCCCTAGGGGCGTACCAAACCATATACCAATAAAGTGGTATAAGAACCACGACTGAGCTAGACACAAAGCCTAGAGCCTGTAGAAGTGCTTGGACCCCAAGGAACCACCCAAGGTAGTGACACAGGGGACCCACGGGGGACGCGTGCAGTGTGAGAACACAGCCGCGAGCCACCGTTAACTTCTATGGGGAAAGTCGCGGTTGGATTTTTAAAAGGAAAGGACACTTAGAGGAGGACTTGGAGCAAATTCCTTTAGAACTGGGCAGTTCTAGAGTCAATACCCACGGGAGCACCGGAGTACTCGAGTTACCTCACCCAGGGAAGCCGGGTGCATAGGTGTCTTTTGGCGTCGGGTTTCATCGTCGTTTTCAATGGCGATCTGCTGCAGCAGGCTGCTGGCGACCAAGTCGAAAGTGTCCGGGTGGATCCAAGGGTGGATCGAAGATCTGAAGAACCTGAAAGCAGAGGGGACAGAGTCTGGGTCACTAGCCAGTGACCAGGAAGGCGATGAGCAGATGCCCACCGATGTTGGGTGCTTCAGGTAGGTTGACAGTTGTCTTGACTCTTCAGCCACGAGGTCCAGGAGGCGTCGACGACAACCAGGAGCTGGATTCGAGCTGTCCCATGACGTCTGTCCATTGCTGAGGTGTCGGCGAACGGATTGGACCAAACAAGCCTTGGCAACGGCAAGTCACGTGGAAACAAAGAAAGGACGTTGATGCAGACCAGCAAGGTCTGAGGGACTCACCCAGCAAAGGTAAGTCAGGACACGTCTGGAGCAACCAGGGAAGTCCAAGCAGAAGAAGAGTTGCCTTCGGGAGGGCCCACTAGCCAACGGACTAGCGACCGTGAAGGAGCCTCAAGTGGACGCACTTGGAGCTGGCTCACAGGACACTCATGGAGTGGAGGCCAGTGATCTTCGGTGCTGGAGGCGGGGAGCCCAAAGCACAACTTCGTGGGAGACCAGGAAGAGGATGCACTTGCAAAAGTTCTCGGTGTCCAGGGGTCATGGTTCCACATTACCCACGACAGCTATGGGCCTCAGCTTTGCTGGGGACTCAGGGCAGCCTCGGGAAAGTCTGGAAATCTACCTCTGGTGTTGCAAAGTCTTCGGCGTCCGGCGGGAGCTTCAGCGATGCAGACCGGACAATTGCTTCTTAGGTGCCTGCCAAGCAGGGGAGTCACTCCTTGACCCCAAGGGAGATTCTTCAGTCCTCTAATCTTGAAGTAGAGCGTCGAAGGTCCAGGATTCGGCTTCAGAGTTTCGTCCAGGGTAATCTAAAGTCCTAAGGACTGGGGTCCCATACTTATACTAAGTTAGGGGGTTGGACATACTCTGGGGACCCACCTATGGGAGGGTCAGGGAAGAGGGGTGGTTACACCCATTCCCTTTGTCCAGTTTCGCGCCAGAGCAGGGGTAGGTAGCCCCTGCAACCGGTTTGAGCTGGCATATGCACAGGGACACCAAGTGTGCCCCCAGTGCAGGACTTCTGAGCACCAGAGAGTGCTCCCGCCCAGCCCCAATACACATTATCCTGTCTGGGGAGGTGGTTACACCTCCCTGTGACAGGAAACCTATTGTCCAGGCCTCCCCTGCCGGAGTTTCAGTCAGCAGCAGGAGGCCAGACCCGTGTCTGTGGCAGCGGCATCCATTTTGTGATGCCAGGGCTCTGTAAAGAAGTTACCGGGTAGGCCGGTGGGTACATGTCTCCCCCTCTAGAAGGGTGGAATGCTACCCCCGCCGCCAGGACTGGCGGGGGGGTGGTATTCCAAGATGTTTGACACCAAACACGACATGTTTTGGTGCAGCCAGTCCAAAGTTAGCATTCTACAGCGAGGATATAATGCACTTAAGAGTATATGGTCAGGTTGTACCACAAACAGCATCAGAGGAGGGACTCCGAACGCTGCAGAGGGGCTCTGCTCATGCAGGGGCACCCTCTCACATAAAAACCAAGCACTCTGCCTTCAGGATTGTAAAGGCCTGCCATAGGAGTGACTTATAGGTGTATATGTGTGTGCAATGGTAGTGATCTAGGTAGCCTATATCACAGTAAGGAGTGCATGCACCACCTTACCCAGGCTGCAGTAGCAGACCTGTGGTGTCATTTTGGCTGGCCTTCCAGGGTTGGCATAATACATGCTTCAGCCCCTGGCAGGCCTCTGGGGTACCTATGCCCTGGGTACATAGTATACCATATACTAGGGACTTATAAGGGTACTCCAGATTCCAATCAAAGATGCACCTAAGGTACATGGAAACCATTTTAGAGAGGAAGCAGCTAGGCTGGGGTACTGATTAGCAGGGCCCCAGCCAGGCTAAAGTCGAAAAACAGTGAAGCATCAGCAAAAAGTGGGGGTACCCATGTGAAGCAGATCCTACTCTCCTACAAAAATTATAAGCGCTAAATAAATGCTCCAGCAGTGCTCGGTGTCTCAGGGGAATGCATTGGCAAAGATAAAAAATCTGGCTTTAATGTGCTAAAGCATGAAAGAACAGGCATGCACATATGCCTTTTCCATGCATTAGCACATTAAACCTGGACCTATTGGCCTTCCAAATGTGTCCGGTTCCCAGTGCGCGAAATTGTATCCCCCCCCACCACTTTTTAGTACTAGCCCTCCCCAAAGTTTAGGTCTAGTTGCGCCCCTGCCTCTTACAAGAGTCTATAGTGGTTCTGTTTTATCTTAGTGGAGGACAAAAAAGGAGAAAAGACGGGAAAGAAGAGGAGAAACCTAAAGGAAAATCCAGGTGACAAGAACAGGTAGTGGTGTTCAGTAAGGTGATCTATAGGCATTCTATACAGAGACAGGGGGTAGTGTTGTGCACTCAAACAAGGATATGTAAAGTATTGTGAATATGTTTTTCAAGGAGGTTTGTGATGTTGTAGGAACTCATCAAGTGTGTTCCATAGTGTCGTTGTTGGGTACAGTGAATGTGTCTTTTGAAAGTAGATGTTATAAGTGCTTCTGACGAAGCCCAGCCTGGCCCACCATGTGTGAATGAGACATTCTGAGAGCTTTTCCACTCCAAAAGAATCACTTTCATGCCAATTATGAGGATAAGATCCATTAGTTGGAGGTCTGTTGTAGTCCTAGAAGGCATGTGTGGAGAAGCATAGATACCTAAGAGCACCATGATAGCATCTATAATGATTGTGATTTTCTAAACTGATTGAAGCAGCAATTGTATTTGTTGACACTATGGAAGGACGTAACTACATTTATAGAGCATAAGTATCAAATCACCAGGATCAATTTACAGTTCCAGCTGAGGTTGGAATCTGTGAGACTCAACTTATGTAGCTTGACAGGAGTCAAATATGCATTGTGCGACATACATAGTCTCATTTGTGATAGGCCAGGAGTAATTTTCCCTTTAAAGGTTGAAGACCAGATATTTTGCAAGGCTGAAGATGTTATTTGTTCCCCTAAATTGTGCTGACTATGCCGGTTCCATGTATTTGTCAGTTTTTGGGTGAGTTGTGGTTTGGGGGTCAGCATCATTTTGTATATATTTGATCATGCATGACCTGCTTTCATACTTTTTTGTTGTAGGCCCGGCAGATCAGGATTGGAGATTTAACATAATTTTCTTATGGCTGTTTTAAGCTTAAGAGAGTCAAAGAAACCAAAATTGAAAAGATTATATTTGATTTGTAATTCAGTGAAGGGAGTAGATTCTCTCTTTTACCTAGATCTTTAATTAGATGAATTCCTTTATGTACCCATCTTTCCCAGAATATTACAATACCATCAATCTAAATATGTTTATTCAGCCAAAGGGAGGCACCTTCAGAATTGGGAAGTTTTTACTTCATTTTTCTTTCTAGTATATGAAGAGTATCTAATGTGTGTTGTATGATCTGATGTGAATGGTCCAATGTAATACTTTTAAGGTTGGCAATTGTAATCAGTGCGTTCCATGAAAGGGGTAGAGGCAGAGCTTTCTCAATGTGAAACCATATAGGAGCGTCCCTTATGGACAAGGAAATCCATTGTGCATCCTGCCTAGCCAGGAAGGCCAGTTGGTAAATTTTAAAGTCAGGGGGTCTAGCCCCACCATCTTTTTTGTCAATTCTAAGTTTTTTCAGAGGAATTCTTGCTCTCTTGTTCTCCAAAAGAAAGGCTGAAAATAGGGAATCAATTGTCTTAAAGAAGGTATCAGTGAATGTTAAAGGAAGCATACTCGTTGGAAAGTTGATGAGGGGTGTTATCATCATCTTAATAGTTTCTAGCCGTCCCAACCAAGTGATAAATTTCGGTGACCATTGTAGGAGTACCTCCTTAATTTTAGATACGGTTTTGTTTTCGTTTGTTAAGATTGCCTCTTCTAGGTCTCTCTCCCAAACCAGATACCCAAGTACTTCATTGTTTTATTTTGCCATTTCAAACCTGTGTTATGTATAATCGATGGGAGACATAGAAGACTGAGAGGGAAGACTTCAGTTGTGTCTTTATTTAGTAAGTAACCTGAAACATTGGCATATTCATTTACAGTCCCTAATACATGAGGTCAATGTTCTATGAGAAAATGAGCACAAAGTCTGCATATGGAGCTACTTTTTGTGGGCTCGACTAGAAGGGGATACCCTTAATGTTTATATTATCTCTGAGAGCTTCAAGTAGTGGTTAAATAGCTAATAATAAGAGGAGGGGTGAGAGAGGGCATCCTTGTCTCGTATTTTGGGGTTAAGTGGAATGATATGATATGAAGCCGTTTACTCTGACTGAAGCTTGAGAGTTGGAACAGAGAGCAAGTGCCATACAATATAAAATCTTCAGATAGGTCAAATTTGCAAAGAGTGGCTCCGAGGAAGGTCCAAGAGACCCTATCAAAAGCCTTTTCTGCATCAATGGCTATAGCTGAAGTAGGAGTGTCAAATAATTTGGCTTTATTAAGAACATGACAGAAGGTCCTTATATTATCACACCCATTCTACCTCTTTAAGGAACCCTGTCTGTGCAGGATGAATTAGTCAGCAAAGAGCTTTTTCTAATCTGTGGGCCAGCATTTTTGCACAAATTTTGAAGTTAATGTTTATTAGCGATATCGGATGATAGTTTTTAACATCCAAGGGATCTTTCCCATCTTTTGGGATCACAACTATTGTCACCATATAGGCTGATCCTTGGATGTTACCCTTTTTGGCAAAGTATGAAAAAAGATTGTGTAATGGTGTGAGAAGAAAAGAGGAATAGGCCTTGTAGAATTTTCTCAAGAAGCCACCTGCTCCAGGTGCCTTCCCAAATGTCAGGCCTCGAATGGCCTTTAGTATTTCTGTTTGAGTTATAGGTGCACTAAGAGAATCTTGAGAATCTTTATCTAATTTTGGGAGTGAAGCTTTATTTAGGAATTTATTACAAGGTTCTATATCAAAGGGCCTGACAGGTCGATAGAGCTTTTCATAGATGGTTCCAAAGGTCTCTAATATCTCTTCTGGGGAGGTATGGTTAAGACCATCATGATTTTTAATGGAGGAGATGTTAAATGTATTTCTTCTAAACTTCAGATAGTTATCAAGATATATCCAAGCTTGATTTTTGCCAATCATTTGTTTAGCTTTTCTCACTGATATCTATTTGTGTGCCCTGCTGCTTAACCTCTTATTGAATTTGTATTTAAGGCTCTATAGCTCAGGTAGTGCTGCTGCCCCTTTGGAGTGATTAAGTGCGGATTCTATTTTTTTAATCTTGGATTTCAAGTTATTTAGCTGTTGATGGTCCTTTTTATTTTAAGCGGCCATCAAATTAATCATACAGCCTATAATGGTGACTTTTAAGGAATCCCAAAATAAGTCAGGTGGAGTGTTGTGTATATTATTGTCAGTAATATAGTGAGTAACATCCTCTTGAATCACATGTCTTAGAACATTATCATCAGTGATAATATTATTAATTCTCCACTATTTTGAGGGGGCTATGGGATGCCTACCTTTAGCTCAAATAAGATAAATGTATGATAAGAAACTATAATAGGCTCAATTTCTGGGGAAAGTGTGTTTTGAAAGAAACTGTCCTCCACCAACAGGTAATCAATTCTGGAATAAGCATTGTGAAGTCGTGAGTAGAAGGTGTATTAACTTCCAGCTGGATTGTGGATTCTCCATGCATCTATCAGTTTGTGTTCTTTACAAAGGTTTATGAGTTGAGTATGAGATTTAGTCGGCCTAAATTTCACATTACAGAGTCTGTCTGGGGTACCATCCAGTGGGAGGTTAAAATCATTCCCTGGCATTATACCAGTATTTTTTTTATGTCTAATAGAACTCGGTTAATAGTGGACCAGAAAGTGGGATCATCTTGGCTTGGTGCATAGAGATTGACAACATAGAAGTCAATATCATCCTTTTTTGTTGATATAATGACCCATCTGCCTAAGTTGTCTGATTGTACCTGAGTCGCTGAAATGTTAGATTTTTTAGACGTGAGGATGATAACACCATTCTTCTTTTTATGTGCAAGAGAGCTAAAGCAGTCATTAACCCAGGTGTAATTAAAATTCACTGCGTCCCTGGTTCCAATTCTGGTTCATTGAAAGAGAATATCTCCTGGGAGTCTATAAAAATAATCAATTATTTTTTTCAATTTATTTGGATGATTCAATCCTTTTGTGTTAAGTGAGAACACTTTTAGTGCTTGAACAGGGTTAGATGACATGGGGTCTCAACAACGTAACTGGTATGAGGTGCACAGCAAGCACCGTACTGACAAAGTAGTGATAAGATGTTAATACTAGCTATTGAGTTGAAAAGATCTGGTTGCTGGGAACTGTATGTATACCTGTCCTGGTGGAACCTGTGAAATGTAAAGCATGGAAAACTCGAAAAGTGGGTAAACAGGAATGAAAGAGAGTAAGAAATGCCCAAATAAGAGCAAGTACAACAAACCCAACCCCTCCAATAAGGGCCCTGACGCCCCCGAAATGCACCCATGCTAATACTACGGAGGGGGAAAGTGCCACAAGTCCACTCCCGAAGAATTATCAGATATAAACATTAATTTGCGAAATTCAACATTACAATACTTGAGGGAGAGGAACAACCTTAAATAGTTATATTGGAATGGATTGTGAGGCCGCCCCACAGTCAGTTGAATGTAAGGAGAAAGAAGAACATCAATGGGAATCATGCCAGTAGGAATATTTATAAACATATGAACCGAACAAGCACTTGTGAGCAGTGGGTCCCTTATGAATCATATACCTTACCAACTTAGTGCAAGGAAGTGAAAAGCAGTGTCACCCGTGAAAGATAGTAGTTTTCTGTAAGTTGGTTAAGCACCATCTGAACATGTGCAAATAACATAAGTCTCAAAAACACGGCACTTACTTCAAGATTTTGGGTTACATATAGTCACTAAAGTTAAGCGACACATAAAGGCACAGATGTAGACCTGTGATGCCTCAAAATAGGGACATTGCAGTAGTCTGGAAAAGTCATATGTGCATATGCTATAGCGCCCCTTTTTTATGAGTCATTTCTGAATGTTTTAGTCCCACTAAGAAATTCTGAAGGTCAGCGGGTTCTTCAAAGAAGTGAGGTGTATCGTTGAAGATAATCTTGATGGCCCGACAAAAGAGTAGGGGGTTGAAAGGTTTCTTAGTTGTTTCCTCAGGGAAAGAAACCACTTCGTGCGTCAAACTGTATCTTTGGTGAAATCTGACACAATGCCGATTTTGGAGCATTCTCAGATGAATTGCTGATGTTTTTTTGATGTATTGGATAATATCTTCATCAAGTTTGTACTGCAAGGGTTTAAACATCATCGCTCTAGGATGTTTCATGGTTTAGTAAAGTCTGCAGGGATTTTATCAGAGGGGAGTCTATCTGCTCTCCCTATTTCAAAGTCCTTATTGAAGGGTATTATCAGTGTATGTGGGATCCAAGCTTCGAGGAAAGCTGTGCAGGAGTTTGCAGAATCTTCCACTACTTCCAGAAGACCAAATTTTCTTAGGTTGCCTCTGCAATTCCCGTTTTCTGAGTTGGAGATGTCATTAATTAAGGAGGTGACTTTGTTTGATGTTTGTCAGGAAACAGAGGATTCTTACCAAGAACTTGCACAGGAACAGAAGATGCTAGTTCCCAACTCCCTCTCAGGGATACCCCAGAGACCGATATAAATCTTGTCTCCAAAAGACCCCCAAGGGGGAAGGGGGAGTGGATAAAATAATAAACAACAGAAGAGGCTGGTTCTGGACCTCTGATTTCCCAACTTCTCTTTTCTGTGCCAGTCCGTTCTGTAGACTGAGGAACTGAGAAGACCTGAGGAAACTGAGCACAAACAATTACTGTAACCCCTATTCTACTCTATTCTTTCTTTTATAATTATTTTCCATATGCTTACTACATACCCAACGTCCTAAGAACTGAGCTTCTCTTCTTATATTGATTGTCAGTGTGTAGTCTTTCTTTTTCCTCTTTTATTGGGTATTGCATTCAGAAGGTGTTAACCTGTTAATTAACATAACTTAATTACTTTAGTTTTGACCTATTGCTATTCTAAGACTATAATGACTATATCTTACTAATACTCTACCCACCAGAACCTTCTGTCTGTCAATCTTTCTTCTCCACTGATATTATTCCTTTCTTCCTACTTGCTTTTAATTGCTCTTGTAGATAACTTTATGATTGACTCTGAGCTACTATGTCCATAGTTGTATTTAATTTTTCTTTCTGCTTTTCCCTACAGGTATCGCTAACATCAATCCTGAGGTAAGATTCTTTTTCTACTAACAACTTATTTACAATTGCTTTATGTCCTAATAAATTACTTTCATGCCACACAACGTTTTTACAATTATGTCACTTAGCTTGCAATCTTCTTCTTTTCTCTTCGTTGCAGAAAACAGCTGTGAGACTGCCGGAGACTCTTCCCTAAGGAAAACGAAACTGCCGGGAACTCTGAGAAGGAGGGAGGAGCGTCGTCAGTCAGGAACGCCTAAAAACGTCCTTCGCTTCAGGAACGAAGTGCGCAAACTCCCAGTCGGAACGCTAGGGAAGTCCTACACCCGACGGGTACTAGGACGAACAGGAAACCGGGAGAAGCTACCGACGTGAACTAAGGGAGAAACCGAGAATTGTCACGGAGCTGATTCCAAAGAGGTACGAACTCGGGGAATACTTCAGTGAAGTGTGCAATCGTTAGAGGGAGCGCGCTTCACTAAGATTCCAAACAGCTGTGGGGAAGAAAAACTAGACCGTAAAAGTGGTTCGAGGCTCGGCGGCCATCTTTGAGTTTCTTTTATGCCATAGCATTCTCCAAGTGTAGCTCCTGGTCTGATCTCCTCTTTTCAGGCAGCGTCTTCGGGTCTGCAATACGAACACAGTACTTGCCAGGTGGTCTGGGGGTCTGACAATGTTTAAAGTGTCAGATATGTTTTGTGCTTTCGATCTTTCGTCTTTCAAGCATATTCGTCTTCTGTGATTCTTCCGGTTATATCTTTAAAGTCCTTCCACAGACCCTGAGTATCCATTTATTGCCTCTGTTCCTTTCCCTATCTCTGTCTCCAGCACTCTAAAACATTACCTGTTCATCTACTTCTCTTTCTGTATCCACATCTTCCTCTTTCTACCTCTCCTTATCTTTCCTTCTGTGTACCTCACCTTTCCCGATTTACTTTAGTTCTCTACTTAACTCACATATCTTTCTACATCCTCTCTATCCCTTTCTTCCTCTACCACGTCTCTCACTATACTATCCTCTTTATGCCTCTGTCCATTGCCTGAATCCTGTCCAGTCCCATTTCTTTTGCTCAGCAGGGTAACAGGTAACTGTCTAGCCAGCGCAGTGCACACATAAAAACGGAGAAGAGCATCGAAACATTGTAAGAGAAACAAGAACAAGTGTATTAGATGTTAAACAATGGAATGGTGAAAATCCTCAAACCAGGACTTTGATTTTCACTGTTTCATTTTAAAGCTTCAAGATTTCTTACTCCCATCCTTTTTAAAAATTGTGAACCTTTCTTTTACTTCTACCACAGTACCCAGCACTTAGAAACACACTAAAGTAATCCCCCTGGACAAAGAACCTTCCCTTGAACTGGCCAAACCAGAAAATTATTGCCCTATCTCACTCCTACCTTTTTTAGCTAGGGTAGTAGAGAAGCATGTTAATAGCTTACTGACAGGAGGAGAGCCAAACCCTGGACTCCTCCCAAAATGGTTTCAGGCCTTCTGACACTAGAGAATCTGCATTCTTAGCGGTGTTGGAAGCACTTCCTCATGCCTCAGATGAAGGTAGGTCATCGGCCTTTATTCTTCTGGATTTAAGCGCCGCTTTTGATATGGTATCTCATAAGGTGCTCTTGCAGCAACTGTATGATATAGGGATACTAGGGACAGCTTTGATCTGGTTTATTTCCTTCTTGAGCAATCGCTTACCAAGTAGTTTCGCCTCTGTTTGCATCACATCAGAAAATACTGCAAGATGGTGCCCCCAGGGCTCCTCGCTGAGCCCGACTCTATTTAACATTTATGCTCACCCATAATAGTGCGTGGCACAGAGGAAGAAGGTTTTTTTGGCTAACTAAAGCAGAGTGTGTAAATTTACACCACGCGCTGAATCAGTCTATAAATCTCTAGTACATAAGACTGAATTTTGGCTAATATCAAAATCAGGTCCTCCGACAGATTGGAGAGTTGACAGGGATTTGGCAAACATCTAGATGAATATCCCCCTCATGAGGACCTAGAACAAAGGGAATATTTTAACAAACCACACTATATACATCTATATATATATATACATATATCTAATTATTTACGATATTGAATAATGACAGACTCTGTTTTTCTTTTTACTTTGCTTTATCTATTTTTCTTTTGTAAAGTATATGAAATGGTCAAAAAAAGGTACAGTATCGAATCGGAATCATCACACAAGAGAACATAAAATCAGTAATTCATAATAACATCTCATTTAAGGAGCATGAGATGATTGGATTGAGTAAGAGACAAAAGGGCATTATAATAAGATCAATGCGAATACAGGATCTCATACGAACCTAAGAAAACTTTAGCACAGCGTGCTAATAGCTGAAAGGCTAACCCTCCGGCCGGAAGTGAAAGCTGGAGCAATCCTCACAAGGAATGAGGAGCAAAGATAAGGAGTCAGCTTACAGACAGCATCAGCTAAAGCGTCTCATAGAAACAGCTCAAACGAACGTCTCTCGGTCTCCCTCACCGCGTTTTTCCTAAACATGAATTCTATCACTAATAGTTATACCCTAAAATTAAAGTCCATCCCTACTTTTTGGTAACAAAATGTGGAAAAGTCTCTCTCTCATTGGTTTAGGAGCATGGGGTGTCAGGTCACACCACTTCCGTCGCTCTTTTCTCTCAAGAGTTCTTTGTTTAGATTCATGCTGTTATCATCGTCCTTCAGCAGAGGAAATCAAATTCTTCTTCTTCCTCAACATCCTTGACAGGCGCATATCGAACAAAGGTTGAAACATTTCTAGCATGGTTATCCACAAAACTAGCAGCCATTTGACAAGAAAGAACACAATAGTCATCTATGAAGGATAAAACACATTTTCTGCATTTCTATGTTTTAAAGCAAAATTAACCCTAAAGTCAGCTTGAAGATTTCTTTGCAAAGCGTGCAGTTTTCTCTAGGAGAAGTAGACAAATTCAGTTATTTTCTCAAAATAAAAGCTCCATTTCACAATTCATTTCATCTTCATTAGTCAAATAATAAACGCAATTCATTTTTAAACTGTTATTCTATGTAATTAATATTGCTCAGTTAAACGTTAAAAACGACACGTGTTTTCATTTCACACTTGCTCATGAAAAATATCATTTTTTGCACTTTCTTTTTCTAACTTTTCATACAGGAATCATTTATGGCCTACTTAAACCCATTGTCATTTCCCCGCATCTTTCTTATTTTTCTTTCTCCATACTAAATTAGCAAACACTTTTTCGGTTAATTTCAAAACTTGTTAATGATTTTCACACACTGGGAGGTTTAATCAGAGCAGGTTTATTTACGGAAAACCCTGCTCCATCACCCACCAGCGCAGGTTGTGAAATCATTTGGGATCTCACTGGTTTCTTCTGCTGATGATACCCAAATTATTTTTTCACTTTCAGCTGACGCAACACAAGATATTGCCAATTTCCAGAGCTGTATGCTCGCTGTCGCAGGGTGGATGAATTTTAACTGCCTAAAGCTAAACGCTAGCAAAACAAAAATCCTCCTGCTGGGAAAGCACACCCACACTTGGGGTGTCCATTGGTGGCCAGAAGGCCTTGGGTCCCCTCCCAAGTCCAAACCAGTCATAAAGAATTTAGGCATTTTGATAGATGATACCCTCTCCTTTGAGACCCAAGCCAGATCTCTAGAGGGTACCTGCTTGGTCTTTTGAGAGGCCTTAAACCTATCATCGGTTTGTTTTACCCTCCGATCAGGCAGACGATCATTCAATCGCTAATCATGTCTTGCCTGGACTATTGCAATGTTGTATACTTGGGCATCAACAAATCAGTTACAAAAAGACTCCAGATTGCCCAAAATGCTGCAGCCAGACACCTTTTCTCTCTTCTTCCTAAATTCTGCTCAGCCTCGGGGCTCCTTCATAAACTCCATTGGCTCCCCATGGAGAAGCATGTACATTTTACAACCTTGTGCTTGGCTTATAAGTTCATGCATTCGAAAGGAGCTCCCATCATCGCCGTACTCCTCTTACCATACTTGCCAATTAGTTCTCTATGTTCGGCCGATCTCAATCTAGCCTTTGTTCCTCGGATCAAAAGATAGCGGTTAGGAGGGTGCTCCTTCCGAGCCATGGCCCCAGCCTTATGGAACAAACTGCCCCTCTTTCTAAGGAAAACTCAAACCATCTCAGCTTCAGAAAAATGCTTAAGTTAAGACCTGAATATTCACAGTCTGGTTTGTCTCTATTTCTAGGTCCTTTTCCCCCCTTGTGGCGGTATTGTGTGAGTATCATGTGTTTATGGTTCAGTGCTGGGAAGCCCCATTGCTGGTGCAGCTATGCGCTCTACAAGTCTTTTCACGTAACATAACATAACTGTTGCAACAAGTACACAGGAAAGAAGGGGGATGTATTTGTCATTACAAATATTTGGCAACTAAAGCTTTGATTTCAAGTGATATGTGCATATGTGTTACTTTAACATTATACACTTGTCTGATAACCATATGACAAGTCACACTTACCATGTTTTCCTACAATGGGATTAACAAACTGGTAAGACACTGAGGGCCTCATTTATGGGGAATTGGCATAGGGCAGCACCACAAGTCTTCTTGCTGCGCTGCCCTACGCCAATGTGAAAGGGCAGAAATACACTGTATTTTTAAAATATAGTGCATTCCTGTCCTTTCCCCCTTGCGCTGGAGCACATTTTTTTTGCCTAGCACCAACACAGGCACCCTTGTACCATGGTGTAAGGGTGTCTGCGTCGCATGCAGGATTGTTTTTGTGCAGGAAGGGGCACCTTCCTGCTCAAAAACAATCCCAAGAGGCGTTTTCCTCTTTCTATGTGTGATGCATAATGCAGCCCACATGGAAAGAGGAAAAAAAGAGGAGAAATAAAAATATTTCCCCTCGTTATACCCGCTCAGTGGAGGCATAAGGTTTTGGCCGGCCCCAGGTTTACGTGATTAGGTAAATCTGGGGCAGCGTCAAAATCCTTGGGTGTTGTGTGAGAAAACCCACTTCAACGCGCATGGAACGCCTCCTTGGCGCAGAAATAGGCAACAAAGCGACTTGCGCTGACTTGCCTTACTCCATATCTGTGAGACCAGGCAAAGCCATGCAAAGCGGCTTTGCGTGGCCTGATAGATATGGTTGAGAGATTTGCGCCGCTGAGCCTCAGAAAAAGTGACGCTGTGGCGGCACAAGTCTCTCATAAATAAGCCCCTGAGTTCCACATAACATGCTGTTGCAAGTAAAAATGTATCTGGATCCAAACTCATTAAAAAGTGTCTTTCTTACTACTTATTCGGTTGCTTTTGTGTTCCCCCGTTTTGGAAGTAATACCATTTAATAGCTCAATATTGTTTGGCATCACAAGGAAATAAATGAGCATACAACCATCATATATGCAACGTTGCTGCAAACAGGGGACCCCAAAATATATCTTGGGCCTGCCCCCACAAATCCATCAAACATCCTTGACTCTTGTTTCTGCCTGGAAAGGCCTTTCTATACAAGCTCTACAGCTGGACTTCTGTGTCACTAGCACTCATGCAAAAGCACTTGGGGCAATCATATGATGCTGTTTTTGTTTGAAACAAGCTTTACCAAACAGCCTCAGAGATCAGGTCAAACTAGAACTGGAAGAGCAACAAAATCAAACTATATACGAACTTAATATTCGCAGTAAATTGTCTTAATTTGCAAGAATATACAGTCAAAAACTACGAATCAAACCCAGTTTAGAAAGCTGTTAAGAGCACGAATTCATTAGCATTGACATAATTATTCTTATGTGATTTTATCCACAGTTAACAATTATAAAACGGATTATATTGTACGTCTTGTGATATTGATTTAACATTTACAAAATGTACCTTTCTAAAAAGATGTCATTGTTAAACACCTTTTTTTATCATGAATCAACAAATTGTAACTGCTTTAAAATTCTATGTATTTCTTTATGCTCCTTCCCAGAACAATGCCCTTTTTCTTAGATTAGTTCAATATTACTGTATGAGCTGTAGTAAGCCGTATTTCTTTTTTAAAATGTGTTATTAGCTCAACTGCATCCTCTAGTGGTGTTATATGTGTACTTGAGCCTTTTTATTTTCCTTGTTGAGGAACTGTGTAAGAAAAGAGAGGAGGCGGAAAGTGAAACCCATGCAGCGAGAAGAAAGAATAATTACTTTAATTTCATAGCGGTTTATGGAGTATAAAAAAAAGTTTATTTCTTCTGTTTGCCTTTGCGGAATAGCACAGCTGAAAGTTGTCTGAGCCGTGCGATCCTTTGTAGCTGCATAATGATCAAAACTAAAATGTCAGACATATCAATGTACATACAGTTCAAGCAAAGATAATCTGTGATAACTGCAGAGAATTGATTATACATTATCCAATCAGAATATTAAATTGCTACAATGCACAAACGAAACCACAGCACAGGAACTGTTGCCAAATTATACATACATTCGAGAAAGAGTTTAAGGGTGAAGCAGACGAGATTGTTAAGGGTGAAGCAGACGAGCTTGTGATGGGAAGACATGTTGGGAAAATAGGAAGGGCCAGTTGAGGCCTAGAGGGTTGGATGAGAATTCGATGAGACTGTATAAGGAGGAAATCAGTTTGAGATGAGACTTTTGCTTCCTGCAATGTGTTGGTAAATGAGTTCGTGATGGGAAAGGATGTAACTGGAGGAGGGAGTGGAATGTTCACTGAGCCTGTACAGGGATGAGGGGTGAGTGAGAGGGAAGAGAGAAACACGTGTGTGTGTGTGTGTGCGTGCGTGCGTGTGTGTGTGTGTGTGTAAAAACAAGGAACATGTGTATAGCAAGAATGTGAAACTGTTGATTGTAAGAAAAGTGAGTCATGACTTTGCCTTGCAATATTTCCTTTTCCATTGGCAAAGTTGCCGCATTTGTATGTTATGTTGTATATGCTTATATAGACCAAATTCTGCCATTAGTTTGGGCGTGCAGTGTTGGCAGTGTTAAAAATGTCTTGATCATTCAAAGTGCTGTAACAATTCGCTCACTGAGTTCTCATCCCCACCACGAGGGGGCATGCCTCAGGGACTTCCCAGTATTTAGCTAAGTTTCCTGAGCTTCTGCCACATTGGTATTTTGATTCCCAGACTCTCAGACAATATTCTGAACTTCCCTTTCATTTAGGCTCCATGTTGGTTTTTGTGATAGTTATTATGGTATTCTTTTCAAAGACTACATTTTTTCACCTTCCCGAAAAATGTTCTGGATTTGATTCACATTCCAAATTCATGCTAGGTTTTGTGGCCAATTGTATGCTTTTCTTACCAAAGACTCCAATTTCTACAATTGCCTGCTCAATGCTTCATCTCTTCTTGCAAGCCAAGGATGGGTGGAGGAATCAGCGCATCTGTGGCTAGCTTGATCACACATGAGGCATGTTATCATTAGTGAGGTCTTTTAAGCCTCTGTTTCCTTCAGTCCAGAGTCAGTCTTGCTGTGTTACTGTCTTACTCTCTTTCCAGAGATTTTTGTTTCATGTTCTATTACTAATGCTAGTTTTCTGAATCTGTGCTGTTTTTCAGTGCATCCTAGTTTTTTGAACAACAGCTCCTTCCTCCCTTGTTCTCTGACACCGCGCGATTTTGTGGTGCACCCTTCTTTCCTGAACCTTCACTGTTCTGCTGTGTTTCCCGAGTTAGCACTATTTCAGTGTTTTTGATTCCCTGAACTTTCACTTCTTCCATAGTTTCTCTTCTGCTATCCTTCTTTTCTTTTCCCTGCTGCTTCAGTTCTCAATCCCCTAGTGTGATTTGATTGCTTATTTTCTGCCAAATGTTCCCTTCATTTCCCTCCTTTCTTGTTAAGCACTACTCCTCCCTAGCTCCTTGTCTTTTGTTGTAGAGTACTTATTTCTCTGCTCTTGTTGTTACAGCCTTGCATGTATCTGTGTGATTGCCAGAATTCATGCGCACAACCTATGACATTAGTGATATTTCTCATTTACTACGAGTATTGCCTTTATGTTACCTTTTATTACCTCACCCCAGGTTTTGGCTCTACAGGCCCTCTCTTTGCATGGTGTTCCACGTGTGGATATTTTTGCAGTCAGTATCTATAACAGAAATTGTGGGTGAGAAACATATGTTGATTCAGTCTTCTCGCGTGGAGCTCCTTAGAGTTTAACCCAATATCCCCTCTACCATTAATATTGTTATCCTAGATGGCCTCTCAGGTCAGTGACATGTCCAATGAACATTTGCCATATTTGTGGACTGCTCCATGCCATTCCTGCATCACGCCTGCCTGCAGTGGTGGGTTGACTTATCCATTTCAAGCTGAAGATCAGCAGTGTTCTTTACTTTGGTTTATCAATAGAGCAATTGTTCTGCCTGTAAACGGTCCAAAATGGTGCCTGTTGAATCTTCACCTAATATAGGATCCCATCCTCCCTGTGCTAAGACCTCTGCGTTAGCTCCCAGTCATGGTCAGGTTTTACTTTAACCGCCTATGTGTGACCTTTAAGTGGCTGAGAGGTTTGCCCCCTTCTAACAGCAGAAATGTGTAAAACTGTTCTTCTAGCAGACTTTCTGTTCCTCCAACTAAAATCTAATCAAAGTGCCCACTTTAGAGATTCTCATGGAGGTAGACCACCTGTGTATATTTGGAAAAATCTCTACTCCAGCCTCTTCCTAATGCTGGTCTCAATAAGAAAGAACTTTTCTCTAAGGCTTTTTTACAAATTCCCTGAAAATGCCCGGATCAGGCACATACAAACTTTCCGCCTCCTCCTGGTATTCTGAACTGTATGCAGTTACCACATGTCTGAAATTCTCCACTGGAGATTTTGCCAAGTAAAACCAAATGAAATCTGCACTGGGAAAAACGGTGGTAACCTGGTGCACAAACTCCAGTTTTCTGCAATTCTGTCATCATTACCTCAAAAAGAGGTGGTTTGCAGCTGGTATATCTGGTCGTCTTGTAACGAGGACCCCAGGCTTCCTTGCTATGGTTCCAATGAGCTTCTGTGTCGCCACTGTTCCTGTGAGCAATTACATGTGCAGTGCTGCACAGTGGCAGATAATTGAAGTTAGATCTGAATAAAATCATAACATTTCAGCTATATTCTTACTTGTAGTCACTCTCATTTATAAAGTTTCAGCATCCTATTTGTTAATTTGGTCTCTTTGCATATTTGTATTTTAAATTTAGCTGCTCAAATGATACTTTTTTTGACACTGTAATTGTGAATTCTTTCAATGTTATCTGTAGTTGCATGTGATCTACGCTGATGAGTAAGAGTGAAGTCAAAATCCCAAAGCCCTTTAAATGGTTCGACTCAAACTGGTCTAGGGTGTATCGAGTCCATTTAGAGGCAGTTAAGGCTGTACCGAGAGACCCCAATTGGATTGTAAAATGGCGAGCCTTCTATAAGAGTACACTAAAAGAGAGAAAGAGGGTGTTGAAAGATGAAGCCTGGGACAGTGCTAAGTTTTGTGAAATTGTCAACCGCCCATTTTTTAAAGCCTTGCTAGAGCCAGGTCTGCAGTCTACCATTCTTCCTAGTGTATGGGTTAATCACGTTAAATCTATATAGGATATGCCTCCCTCATCCGTTACTGTTGAGATACCTAACTAAAGCATTAGCCCCTATTAATTTTACTTTTAGACGAGGTACATAATGCTATATGTGTGCTCCCACTGATAAGACTCCTGGTCCTGACGAGGTTCCGATTGATCACTCAAATCCAACAAAGATTTTTGGGGTCCTCTTTTAATGTTGTACTTGAACACAGTAGCAAAAGTGTGTATTCCCGAAGCCTGGTCCACTTCTGTGATACCATTGCTCATCAACCTTGTGTCCCCAAAAGTGACAGGTCTGTGTCCTTAAAAGTGACAGGTCTGCGTGTCCCCAAAAGTGACAGGTGCCACGTCCCCCTTGCACCAACTCGTGTCCCCAAAAGTGACAGGGGCCACGCCCCCCTAGCACCAAAAGTGACTGGTCCCAAACCCTTATGATGGATGTAGGTGACCATTTGACCCAAGGGGCGGTCTGCCATGGGGCGGGCTGCTTTTGGAGACAACAGCGAACCAGAGCCCTATGACGGCGGCTGGCCATGTTGTTGTGTAGAGGTGCACGCCCCTTTGAGGGTTTGTTTAGGATACATATAAGGCCTCCTTAAGAGCCATGTACAGCAAGCAGACGGCTGAACACGAAAAGGTCCCCATAGCAAAAATGAAGAGATACACCCCGCTCTTGAAAAGGCCCATGTTGGGTGGCGGCCAGGCCACTATCGATAGATATTACCGCAGCTTAACACCCCTGGTAATGGACGAGAATGCTCAACAAGAAACACCTAAGGATATGGGCTGCAACGTTACTGGTTTTGGCGATGACAGTTGTCAGCGTGTGGAAGCACGCAGTCTCAAGGATTGGCCGCGAAGGGTGTCCCCAATTAAGGTCGATAGCAGTTGGAGTTTGGACTCTTGTAATGACAGCGAGTATGAGGGATTCGGCTTCGTGGAGCTGGACGAATTGGAAGATACGCTAGTTCCACCTAACTCCACCGTCTATGAAGACCTGGGCTTTGAGGAGGATACGCCGCCTGAGAAGGTATTTGTGCAACAGCCGGGTACAAGCCCCGTAGATGATGGGGTATCGCAGGATATTAGCGACTCTCAAGATTTCAGAGCCGCCGCAGAGGGCGGTGAAAATGCTGAGGTTAGTAAAAATGTTATGAGCAGGCCGCTACATAATGATGTATTTTATTTCTTCAACTAACTGGCTGTTAATCTTTCTTCTTTTGACCCTAGAGAGCAACCCCAGCTGGATGTACCTACTTCATAATGCACTATGGGAAAGAAGGTGTAGCACCTCCTAACACACCCGTCTATGAAGACATGGTTTTTCAGGAGGAAGCGGCTCCTGAGAAGGTAGTTGTGCAACAGCCGGGTACAAGCGTAGAAGATGATGGGGTATCGCAGGACATTAGCGACTCTCAAGATTTCAGAGCCGCCGCCGAGGGCGGTGAAAATGCTGAGGTTAGTAAAAATGTTATGAGCAGGCCGTTACATAATGATGTATTTTATTTCTTCAACTAACTGGTTGTTAATCTTTCTTCTTTTCACCCTAGGGAGCAACCCCAAAAGAACGGAGGCCGTGGGGCATCCTACAAAACCGGACAGCGTACATTTTTACTGTCTATGTTGTGCAAAACAGACTGAAAGTTCCACAAGACAAAGTACTGATGTTCCCATGAATTGTGACTATGTCTCTAAGAGCGACGCTGGTGTAAAAGAAATTCAAGTAGTACCCCACGATGACCTGATGGCTGTTAAAGGTTTCGCAGCGGCTGTGGTACTAGCTTGTGTCAAACATGACTATTACGGCCTTTGTTCCGGACACAGAATGGGGGATCCTCAGCAGGACGCGCACAAGTGTCTGGGCGAGGCATACAGAGCACAAGTAATCCGTTATATATGTAGTTTGTTAGACCCGTACAAGATGTATAAACTGTTAAGGGTGGTGTACGGACTGTCCTCTGAAAAGAAATATGTCCACCCGAATATGCTGAAGCTCTTGACAACGGCACTCGAGGAGACCCGACACGCCCATGATCCAAGCTTAAAACTGCAGGGTATGCAAGGGATGTGCACGGCTTTTGATAGAAAGATGGTAGAAAGACTCGTAGAAAGGCGTATGTGTAAGCTGTATATAAAAAATAGAAGTATAGGGTATTTACCACCACGAAGACTATTTTAAATAAATAAGGTCTTATTTAGCGTAACAGGATAGCGTGTATTTAGAACTAAGTAGTAGAATGTTACACCGTAAGGTGGCTATGTGTTAATCCGTCCTTACGACGCTTACTATGAAAATGTAAAGTACCTTCTGTTTATGTTTTGTTAATATTCTTTATTTTTGAATAAAATGTCCTTACGCAAAACAAGCGTCATTCATTGCCTGTGGTGTAGCGGATGATAACATGCCGGGGGCCCGGCTAAGAAAACTTTATTATGATACAGGGGGAGTTGGCAGCTTGGGAAGCGCCGAAGCTCTGTATAGAAGGGCTGTAGATGAAAATTAACCTGTAAGCAGAGACCTGGTGAAGACTTGGTTATCAGGAGAGGAGGCGTATTCACTCCATAAACCAGCCAGAAGACGGTTTAAGAGGCGCCCTACAATCGTTAATGCGCAAATAGATTATCAATGGCAGGCGGATATCATCAGCCTTCAAGATATAGCAAAATATAACAGCGACACTCGTTATATATTAACCGTCATAGACGTCTTGTCCAAGTACGCCTACGCAGAAGCGCTACGCGATAAAAGTGGGGCTAGCGTCACGGCCGCTTTTAAAGCCATCTTCGAGAAGGGGCGAATTCCTCAAAAACTACAAACAGATGCCGGTAAAGAATTCTTAAACAAGGCATTTCAGAAATTATTAAAGCACCATGGGGTTCAACATTTTGTAACACACACGGAGGTAAAAGCAGCTGTTGTAGAGAGGTTTAACAGAACTTTAAAGTCTAAGATGTGGAGGTATTTTACGGCCCACAACACCTACAGATACGTTGATGTTCTACAAGCTTTTTTAGCTGTATATAATGCCAGTTACCACAGGACCATCAAAACAGCGCCCGTAGAGGTAACTCCTAGTAATTCTTTATCTGTTTGGAGAACGGTGTACGGGCGTAATTTCGCTACAAAGGTGAAGAAGCCTATTTTTAAGAAAGGTGATCACGTAAGGATTTCAAAATTGAAAGGGATCTTTACGAAGGGCTAGCAACAGACTTTTAGCGACTAAATATTTATAGTGGAAAGTGTGGAGCTTAAAGAAGGGATGTATATTTACAGGCTAAAGGACTACGATGGGGAAGCGGTGTCGGGGGTCTTTTACAAGGAAGAGTTACAAAGGATACCCGATGATCCGCACAGGGTGTACAGGGTTGAAAAGATTCTGAAAAGGAAAGGTAGAGGCGCTAATAGGCATATGTCAAATGGCGAGGATGGCCGGAGAAATTTAACAGTTGGGTGTTGGCCAGCTCCCTGAAGGGTGGGTGAGCTGAGGCCCGTCTAAAAGCTGCTGTTAAGATGGAGACAACGCCCTTTTATATCACCTTGCCGTCCAACGCCTCTAAAGACATGTTCCCGACAACCAGATTTCTAATTATACCGTGAAATTGGCTAAGCCTGTGGACTTGAAAGGGGATTGGGAGTTAGCCCTAACCGAGATCCAATACCCTAGAACATGGAATACATTTACGCAGAGCGAGGCCAAGTTTTACATAAAGCGTGAGCAGGACCCTGTGAGCATGCATGAGAGCATCCCATACGGCTACTACCCAACCATTTCAAGTGTTGTCGACGCCATCAACAAAGCCATAGGCACCATCGAAACATATACGAATACTCATCTGTCGCTAGATAACGTCAGAAGGAAGGTGTTTCTTAAAACCCTAATCGCACCACTGTGTTTAACTGCTCCGGTAAATTAAGAAGAGTTTTAGGCACAGTACAGAATGCGAAAAGTCCGATCGAACAGGATCACACGTGCCCCGATATTAATGGGGGGTTCTACACGCTCTATGTGTATAGCGATATTGTAGAGGCCCAGAGGATCGGCGATAGTTACTCGCCTCTGTTAAGATGGGTCCATGTACAGAGGCGAAAATAATACGATGGTCAATATTCAATTCAACAAACCCGACTACGTCGCAGTTTCTAAGAACCATTTTGACACTATTTCAATTATGATCTTCGATGACCAGTCCGCCCCTGTGTCCTTTAAATACGGGAAAGTTATTGTTAAGCTTCATTTAAGGCCGAGACGCGACAGAGGCTATTAAGCAGGCATCATGGTGGTTGTGAAAACATACGGGGACCCGTCTATGTACAGGGACTATTACCGAAACCAGGCCGGATATGGAGGACCTCCGTACTTTCAAGGGTCCCCTGTTATGTACGGGGCTGGTCTAGGAGGTTTCTTCCGCAGTCTGTTTAGAAGAGCTATGCCCTTCTTGAGAAGAGGCTATGAAATTGCAAAACCGCATGTTAAAGCGGCGGCTACGAACATTGCCCAGGACGTAGTAGGGTCTGTTACTTCGGCGGTTGCCGAACGCATGAACAAACATCCGCAAGAAGGCGCTGGTTTGGTGTATAGGCATCGCGCTATTGTTAAAAGGAAGCGCCGCGCTTCGAGATGCAGAGGCCCACCTGCCCCTTATAAAAAAAGGAGGAGTTCTTCAAAGAGCGCTCAGAAAAGAAAAACACCAAGACGGAAGAGAGCTTCCAAGAAGAAGAGATCCGCCTCTAAAGTAAATATTTTTAAAGCGGCGCAAACTAAAGCATGGCCTTCGTACATTGTGCATCGAGGCGAGTGCGCCAAATCTGAGTTAGACTTGTTTACTCTAAAGCCCACTCAGACAAGCATCGAAAACAGTTTTTTCATGGAGGTATCACCTTTAGCAGCTTTGACGCCTCTGGCCCCTATAGAGTTTTATGTATCAGGGTCCACGGATATGTATTTGGATCTCAACAACACGCTACTCCATCTTATGTGTAAAATCGTAGGTATACCTTCTATAAATCTGATATGCGGGAAGCTACGAGACAGTTCGGTATAAAGATCTTGCCAGCACGAATAAAGCCACACAATGTTATTAGGTGTTTGGGATAAAGCACCAGCAGCATTTTCTAAGAGCTTTTTTAAAAAGTAGCTTTTACCGCAGTTTGAGGGCCCTGCTAACACGCAGGAGAATGGGTGCTGTAATCTGGTGTCCATTTTGCGGTGGTGACCTCTCTAATGCGCCTAATAACCGTACGGCAGTGTTTTATAGTCAGTAGTCAGGACCCTTTTGTCAAAAACAACGCGTAAGGTTTTATGTAGGGGCTGGGTTGTAATTTCCCACTTCTTTTGGATCTGACTATGCAGGGCTGATTCACAACTATGGTTTTATCATTTTCACGATTGTCCGATGCAGAGTATTCGTGCACCAGATCCTTCAGACTGTCAAAATTGATTTTTAGGGTGTTGTTGACATTTAAGTTTATACCTTTGACCTTCATGCACACCTTGTTGTTGTTTGTTTGGTACGCATACGTTTTAGGTCCGGAGGACGTAAATTCTGTTATATGCTCATCTTTATCGAGTTCGCTGGTCAAATTACCTAGGTAATCCCCAAGAGGAGGGTCTTCATCCCCCGGTTTACTCAGAAAAATCACAGAGTCGGTATCGTGATACAAACAGCAGTCCTGGAGTTTATCCATAACCCCGTAAAGCTCTAGACGGGCGTGGGCTGTCATGAAGCATGCTATGAAGATGTTTATGTTGTTACACGTTGTGGGGTACTCTTTTGTGTATTTCCAACACACAGCCGCGGTATCGTCATCGATAAACTCGCAGCTGGACACCTCGTAACAAGGGGCAAAAAGGTACTTAAACAGTTCGTCAGGATCTGTTATTAAGGTTGTATTCGACATGTTTGTACGCTGTGCGAATTTTCCCCATAAGGAGTTGAGGCAGAGTTTGGCTAACTGGCGGCGGGCTGGGTTGACCTCGATCAAATGGGGTCGTAAACGTATACCGTCGTGAGCGTGGTAGTCATCGATGTATTTTTGCTTTGCATCTTGACTAGTACACCATTCGGGATATCCTGAGGCCTCCTGTTTGTCTCTGAGAAACAAATTAATGTAGCGTGAAAAGAAGCGTTTCGTGGTCCTCTTAAAATGCCACAACTCATGTACTCTCCCGAGTCTGTAGCCTTTCTCTAAGGCAGCTTGGACCTCGATGCTACACCAGGTCCCGGTGAGCATCCTCTGTTCTTCAGTGTGTCTACAACCACCAACCTCTTTAAACACTGCGCATGTTCGACAGAGGGGGAACATCAGCTTACCATCGACTCTGTATGGTAACACAGGGAAGTAAAGATGCCTTGGCGGATGGATTTCGCATTTGACTAGCCCAAAGTATTCGGAAAGGGGCTTAAAGTCTCTATATATGATGGTGGGGTGCCCTAAGGGGTATACCTTCATTTTGTTCACAAATGGGTACAGACTGGTGAAGTCATAGTAGTGTATTTTTCACCCTCAGCAGCGGCCCTGTACAGTTGTATGGCATTTGTACGACCCCCGAATAAGGCATCGCGGGGCTCCAGAGGTTGTGGTAAATCACGACTCTGAAGGAAAGAGCAGAGCTCGGTGTCGGTTGTTAGCATATCTAACCACTCATGCTCCCAAAGGGCCCTCAGAGCAAAGCCACATTTTTCAACATACTGGGCCTTCATCAGAGTACGTCTGTGTAAGTGTTCAAAGTTGGCACCCAGCAGTTTGTTAAACTCGTGGGGCTTGTAACAATGGGGGCAGCCGTGGTAAAAACAGCCGTTGTATTCAAAGGCTGTCGGCATTCCCTTAATTACAGCGTACCCATCCAGGTAATAGGGGCTCAGGCGGTATTCGCCCCCCTGTAAGGCGTGTTGAATATGTATGTCTTCCTTCTCAGACACGTACATAAGCCATTGGATAGAGGGGGTTGAATAACGTTTCTGTTTACCGTTATAGAGGTCTGGCGGCACTAGAGCGATACTTTTTGGTCTTAAAAACAAGTGTTTGTAGATGGACATACACATGGAGGCCAAAGTGATGTTTTGAAAAGGGTCTATGTATTCGACCGTCTTTGTCATTTCAGGGGTCTTGGGGTTCAAAGCCTTGACTTTCTTAGTCATCTCCACCACAACGTCTCTGAAGAGGTTGCAGGCTTGTCGTAGGATCATTACATCCGCCTGACAATAAGCCTTCAACTCGGTTTGAAAATGAAACTCCTTTTCATGGTTTTCAGAGTACCATTGCAGAAAGCTCTCTTTCTCGGCAGGCATCATATATTGAACACCGTAGCTGTCCGGAGGCGGCATGGGCCCCACATAATCCTGGTTCGCTCAGGTGTTAAAAAAGTGTGGAAAATAACCTTTACACTCTGGGAAACCAAAGGCTTTTGGCAGCTTACTCAATTTCATGGGTAGGAAATTCAGGGTGTCTATGAATCTTATTTGTAACTGCCCAGCCGTTAGCAACATCAGCTTGGAACCCTGAGTGATGAGTTCTACTTGTACCTTTTCATGAATCAGATTTTGTAAAATAAAGAATGAGTCGTATGCTTTTGAGTTATGGGCCAGCATGGTATACCCTTTGAATTTGGTTTGAATGAAAGTGTTAAGGAAATCACCAACGCACGTTCGCCCTTCAAACTCCCAGCTGTCCTCCGAAGTTAGATGGTGGGCGTAAATATAGTTAGGTTGGTGTACCCCGTCTCTTGTGTGCACTCTATATCGAACACTATGTAGTGTTCGGTTTTGGTCTGTGGTCTGCCTTTAACCATGTAACAACGGTGATTTGTTCCTGCCCTAAAAGGCGTGTGACACCTTGGGCATTTCATGCCTTTGCATTTGTGATCTGATGCCACATACCGACCACACTCGAAGCAATCCATTTTAGGAACGCATTTAACAGCATTGTTGTGTATGCTCAAGCAGTCTTGCGAGCGACAAAACATCTTACAGGTGCGACACCTCACCTTCAGGGCGGCGTCTACGACGCAACCGTCCCTCTGACACATCTTACAGCACATTTCACACTGGTGATGTGCCTTATTGTTGTATATGTGGTCGCAATATGTGCACACATACTTGACTCCCAGAAAACTTTTAAGGTTCAAGATACCGTAAAAGTGGTTTTCGTGGTGAAGGACATATACGATCTTGTTTCTCACACGCTCCCCGGTTGTAAAGTACTTCCAAGAACCGTTGTGATAAAGAACTTTCACCGTAACGGCGAAATAGTTCTCAAAAAGACCTATGTCGCCTAAACCGACCATACGGTCTGGAGGTATTTCAAGATCCTCATGGGCTTCAGACGCTCTAGACATGATGACAGCGTCGGTGGTGTTACGCCCCATCAACAACCCCACGATACTGGCCGCCAGACACGTGTTGGCTGCGTCGTTGTTAAAGTTGAGCAGCCAACGTTGTTTCTTACCAATTATCTTGCTGTATAGCACGCTCTTTAAAGGCCTGGAAACACCCCCCACGACCACGTACAATGAGGGCTATGACTCTGAAAGTGCCATAGGCGACTAGTTCAGCCTTACTCTGTAGAAGCCTCGAGAGGTTTTCTAAAAATTCCACGGCGTCAAATACAGCGCAGGACTTTCGCTTGGTGAACAAAGGGCTGTCAAAACCCTGCCCCTGGAAGCGTAGTTGAAAAAAATCATTAGGACCCACATCGCGTAACAACCTTTCTATGAGTGTTTGCACAGCCTGATGTATGGCTAAAATGCCGTGATCGGAGGACCTTATCTGGTGAAGGTTAGCAAACCTAAACTCCTCGTAGTGTTCTGTAGCGTTAAATCTCTCTAAAGTACGACTGTAGCTTCTAACGCTCTCTAAAAAGACTGCCTCTAAATCCTCATCTTGAGGAATTTGACTTGCTGGGGTGGTCGCTGCTGTATCATTTTGAGGGTCCTGGCTTAGCATGGTCTCGGGGTGTCTTTTAAACAGCCGTGTAGCGCATATTCTGGCTTTCTTGAGATTACTTATTAAAAGCCTGCGCTGCTTAGCGCTATTAGCCCACTTTTGCTTTTTACGGGACCAGTCTTTTCGAGGCAACCTCCCCCCGCCTATCTGAACAGTATGATTTGTACATGTGTGCGATGTACTCATGGATGCCTCTGCTACAGACCCACCCCCCGGTCCTTCTATGTGTTCCTGGTGTTGGAGTATCGCCTCTCTACCGCCCGAGCCCTTCAAATGCCCTCCCCTTGGGGTGTTCTCTCCTGAACTTGTGTGTTGGATGGTGGCTGGTACTGTTGTATGTGCTTCAGGCGCCGTTCGTGAAACTGTATGACTCTGTTTGAGGGGGTCTATGTACTTTTTACGCCTGAGCAAGCGTAAGAAGCGCAGGGACTTGGTCATTATAGTATGGACCTTACAGCTATATTTTGATTTATGTGTGTTTTTAGTAATACCAGGGGCATGTGGGGTCTTTAGGGGTCGACATAGGCCTAGTCACACAGGTATACCCCATATGTCTGACACAGTTGTTTGACACGTATGGAGGATCACCCTTCTACACCTGTCAACCATTTGCAGTATCTTTTGCTGCGCCTCCATCTTGACCATGTCCTCGCTACCACCAAGCCCCAGTTTTAAGGCTGCGGCGTTCGCTTGGCGTTTTAGCTTTCTGACCTCCAGCTGTATATCTTTCACATGCCCCCCTAGTACATCTTTTGGGTTTACAGAATCGTATTGCGGCGGATTAGGAATGAACACCCCTTTGGGTTGTATAACGCCCTCTCTCACACCAACCGTCGCAACACAGCTCTGTAAAGGAGGGCCCGGGGGGATCATAGAAACAGGGTCCCAGTCCTAACACCCTGGGGCTGTAGGGGAAGGGGCCTCACTAAATGACACCTCCAAACTCCCATCTGGAATATCGCTCCCTGCCGTGCTGTTATCGGCGTATATTGATGGGGGTGATGCAGGGCTTACAGTGGACGCGGGGCTGGTTGGGTCGTATGCTCCAGGTGGGGGGATAGGGGACATGGTGCAAGGGGAGTGTAAATGACGGTCAAAATAATCGAGGGTCCTAGCGGTGAAGGAATTACCGGTGATGGGGTCAGGTGAATGTGTAACAGACGTGTGCAAATCCCCTTTGTGCGTGTTAGAAGGCCCATCGTGCGCTGCTTCTGAGGGTCTATCAATGCTGTCTACCAACCCTGCCAGTGCCTTGAGACAAACCCTGCCGGAGGTATAAGGTGCTCATAAAGGTTGGGCATTTTCAGGCGTTGGGTTCCTAAACCCATCAGGAATGATTATGGAAGGTTTTGGGGGCTGATCTAGGGGGAGCTCCTCTACCATTGCCGCTAGTTTATTTGAAACTACAGAGGGCATTAGAGGATGGGAAGGGTCCTGCGGTGCAATGGGGTTGATTAAGAACCCAGCCGTTGTTTCTACTTGCAGCGTAGGGATCCCCTGCTTCTTCTTAAGATACTTTCTCGAGAGGCGGTTGACTTTAGGGGTTTGGGGCTGTAACAACGCTTCTGCAACTGGCGTCACAGCCTTTGAACCCTTAGAGAGCGTGGGGGTAGAGGATTCATTCCCCGGCTTAGCAACATTTTTTAATGATAGATCTAAAGGAGTAGTTTGGGGCTCCGGGATTACCTGTTTCTTCTTGAGGCCTAAAGGGGCTGCTTGGGACTCAGGGACCACCTGTTTCTTCTTGAGGTCTAAAGGGGGTGTATGGGACTCTGGGATCACCTGTTTCTTCTTGGGGTCTAAAGGGGCTGCTTGGGACTCCGAGTCCATCTGCTTCTTCTTAAGGGCGGGTTTGTTTGAGATGAGATTCCCTTTTGAGGCCTGGTGATGGTTCATCATTTTAGCGGTTGGCTTGAGACGGCATTTCATCTCTGTACCGGTTCTCTGTTGGATGTGTGAATAATAAGAGCACAATTGGTCCTGGCGTACACGCCTACTCACACCTTTTGCTGTAGGCACGGTGTTCTGGACTGTCTCTGTGATGTCGCTTAACGGTGTAGTAGACCTCTTAGCCTTACACGAATCTTCTCCAGAGAGCTTATGTGCAGCGCCTAGAATGTAAACATAAAAATATATATATATTAGAAAAAATAAGGAACCACAGACACCACCCACCTTCACACTTTATACATCCGGTACTACATGTTGCAGGCCCTTTCTGCTTAAGAGAATAAAACCCAGAGAGTTATTTTTTTTCTTTTGGCACCCTTTTGTGAAAAACACACCTGTTAGAGGTCTTTTCCCCGCAACTTTCTTTGTCACCGATCCCTTTCTAGATGTTGAAGCTTTCCTCTTTAGCGGTCTTTCTTTTGTTTGAGCCTCTGCAGCCTCTTGCACATCTCCGCCGACCGTGCATGACACCGTGGGTCCTGTAAAGAAAACAATAATCACAATTGTAGTATAAACCAAGCCTTAGCAGCCCACTCTGAGGAGCTCTCCTATAGTTCACAGCTGTGGTTTTTGGGACTAGGCCCTCCCAAGTCTTAGACAGTTTAAAGAACACGGGCATTTTTTTTTATTTACCTGTAAGAACTGTGTTATCTTGCACACTCAAAGACGCGCCTTGAACCTTCATGTACCATTCAAAGCCGTCAATATCTAGTTGCTGTCCGGCGTCATAACCTATAAAATCGCACATACATGAGAACACCATTAGAAAAGCAGAGTTTCTGAGAGACCCTAGTACAAAAACTACACAAAACTATACAACTCTAAATACATTTACCTAGCTGCAAGGCGCTCATTTCTTCGTCGGTGATAGTTAATTCCGGGAGGTCCTGTGGTGGGGGTTAAATCAAACACGTCTGATTTAAAACTAGCGCTCATAAACATGGCATTACAGTTTGATACATTCATCTTAGAAAACGCAAATACATAATACATAGAGACAAGCATCCTTACACAGGGTATACGTAAAACACTGTCTAGGAAAATGTTACATAGACCCTAGACCCGCAAACTGTAGACACCACCTGTCAGACCACCCCACCCCCCCTGCTAAATATCCTAGTTAAAGTTTTGGGAAAGCACATACTCAGAAGTGAAAACAACACCATGTAATGACGTTTAATTTTTAATAAGAAACCATGATTCCTACCCATAAACCCGTCGTTTGTACACCCATAATCTATTGAGCGGACTGTGCATGCTGTTCTTTACATGCCTTTAATAAACACGGATCTATGTTAGGATATTAACTTATAAACTGTAAGTAACAAAAGGATATCTCCTAGGAATAAAACAGTCACAATGTACCCACAACTACATTAATGCGCAGCGTGGGCTACCGTGTACAAATTCTGTGCATCACACATATAGGCATAATTGGTGTTTGCAAGGTGCTTGACAACCGCTGGTTTTAAAAAACATATAGAGCCGTTCCTAAACTGTGTGGCATTCACGCATGCTCAACCTTGTAAATGCAAAAGCTTGAGAAACACCCCCATGCGCCGCATCCTGTGATTCTGTGTAAATACCTTAATCTCCCCATACACATTTAAAATGAATGCGTGCTTGTGCATTGTAACCAGTGCGCATGTAAAAGCGCTCCAAACCCTAGGGGCGTGTTTGCGCTATTTAAAATGCCCCAATAAATAATTAATGCTACAGGGACGCTGCTAAACGGTCCCTGTAGCTGGAAATACTTTTTTTTTTTTTATGGGCCTACCCCCACAATATCCCCTGAGGAATCCTTGCTGGGAGTTTCCTCTTCGTGTTTGCTGTGGAAGGGCTCGCCCCTCAGTGATGTCAGGGGCGTCCCCGGTGACATCACTGTGGGGCGGGTCCTTCCACCTCAAACACGAAGGGGAAGCTCCCAGCTCCCCTTGCCTCCGCCGCCATCGGGATCCACGTGGGATCCAAGGAAATGCCTGCCGCCCCCAGCCCACGGAGCAGCGCCTTAGGTAAGCGGGCTCTGTGGGGCTGATTATTAAGCATGCCGGGGGCCTCGAGCCCTGGGGCCTCCCATTGTCCCACAGAGCCAGCCCTCCGAGCACCGGCCCCAGCCATACAATCCCCAGAGCAACGCCTTCCACACACGTGCTCTGGGGGCTTCTATTTTTAAAAACGGGGCCTCGCGCCACACACCGCCCCAAGGCCTCAGGAGCTCCCCAGAGTCCCGCACTTGGGAATCGGACTCTGGGCCGCTCCTGCACATGCACCCAGAGCGCCGCATGACCCAGCGTGGTGCTCTGGCTGCTTTTATTTTATAAAAAGGGCCTTGAGCCCCAAAATGCCTGCACAAGCCCCCCGGAGTACCACGCCCTGAAGCGGACTCCGGGGGGCCTTTATTTTATAAATTCGGTCCTCGAACCCCCACACTGTCGCACAAGCCCCAGAGTCCCGCACTTGGGACAGCGGGCTCTGGGGCCTTTATTTTTTTTAAATAAATAACGGGGGCCTTGAGCCCCACCATGCCTGCACAAGCCCCCCGGAGTACCACGCCCTGAAGCGGACTCCGGGGGGCCTTTATTTTATAAATTGGGTCCTCGAACCCCCACACTGTCACACAAGCCCCAGAGTCCCGCACTTGGGACAGCGGGCTCTGGGGCCTTTATTTTTTTTTATAAATAACGGGGGCCTTGAGCACTTGCCCCCCAAACATTGCGGTCTTGCAAGGTCACAAGACATTCCTCTCCTTGGTTTAATCAAGCTCTGAGGCAGTGCAAAAGTGCTTGCAAACGCTTGGAAAGAGCATGGAGGAAGGATTTTAGCAAGGAAAATAAAGAAACTTATAAAACTGCCTTAAATGCATATCACATCAAAATTCGTGAAGAAAAGAAGATTTTCTTCACTTCTAAAATTGAGGCCTCCGGCAATAAATGTAAAGAAATCTTTAAAATTGTTAAAGATTTCTCTGCTCCAAATGCAGTGTCTAGACTTTTTACCCCCACATTAGAATGGACTAATCAGCTAGCATCCTTTTTCATGAGAAGATTATTAATATCCAAACTTCCTTTGCCGTATCTCTTTCAGAGGAAGATAAAAATATGATATTGACTTCTCCCAATAGTTTAGGAAATGGTTCTACCCTTACACAGTTTCCCCCCCTTCTTCCAGAGATATCTCTGGAGATTATGAAGGGTCTGAAGTCCGGGTCTCCTGTTGACTCATGCCCCGCGAAAATATTGGCTTCCGTGGCGGAGATTATTAACACTAAGGCTAACATAGTACTTAACTCATCATTGAGTAATGGGCAGGTTCCTCGGATATGGAAATGCGCTAAAATACTCCCTCTGCTGAAAAAGCCCTCCGCTGATCCTCTAACTCTTACCAACTACAGACCTATTTCCCTTCTTCAGTTTTTTGCAAAGACCTTAGAGAAATATGTAAATTTAGTGATCACCGAGTACGCGGAATCTAATAATCTTTTTCACCCGAGTCAGTCCGGGTTCCGCTCCAACTTTAGTACAGAAACTGCCTTACTTGAAATCTCTGAGGCTATAAAAGGAAAACTTGATAACGGAGGTAAAGCAGTGCTGATCCTTTTGGATTTATCCGCAGCATTTGACACTGTGCCCCATGTCCGCCTCCTGCAGAGACTGCGGGAGTGCGGCCTTGGGGACACAGTGTTGAAATGGTTCTCCTCATTTTTAGAGGATAGAAATCAGGAGGTCTGGTCCCCCCCCTTTTCTGCCACTATTCCACCTCTTAAAGTGGGTGTTCCACAGGGCTCTATTTTGAGCCCAACTCTGTTTAATCTGTTTATGGCCCCTCTTGCCCCTTTGGTTGAAGCTTGTGAGGCTACTATCATTTCTTATGCTGATGATACGCAGCTGTTGTTCACATGCGAGAAGGGAGAAGATTTTGACGGAGAGCTGATTAAAAATTGCCTGAAAAAGTTTTTACCTGGCTCAGATTGAACGAACTTAAATGCAACCCTGAGAAGTCCGAAATTATTTTTTCGGATCTCCACCCCAGGATGTATGGAAACAGTGGTGGCCAGCTGATATGGCACCCCCTCAGTCTTTGGTCAGGACAGTCAAGAATCTGGGGGTGAAATTGGATGATTCTTTGTCCATGAAATCTCAGATCCAGTCTGTTGCAGGTTCTTGTTTCGGTCTTCTTAAAATGCTTAGAAAGTTTCTGCCCATGTTATCTTTCCCTTATCGAAAGATCGTGGTTCAGGCCCTCATTGCCTCCAGGCTGGACTATGTAAATGTTTTATACTTAGGCCTTCCGGAGTTTCTGATAAATAAGCTTCAGGTTGTCCAAAATGCGGCAGCTAGGGCAGTTCTCAGGATTGGCCCCAGAACCCGGATTTCCCCCACCTGATTGCTTTGCACTGGCTCCCTATTCGAAACAGAATCCTTTTTAAAGCATTAGTTCTGGCTTTTAAGGCTCTTCATGGTTTGGGGGCCCATTATATCAGGAAGAGAGTCCTTCGTTATGCACCAGGGAGATCTTTAAGATCCTCTCATCAGTATCTTTTAGCGGTCCCGAGATTCTCCCGTGTGTGCAGAGGGGGCCGCTCTTTTCAGGTTCAGGTTGCCCGCAGCTGGAACAGTCTGCCTCAGTATCTTAGACAAGTTCCCGATCTGTTGACTTTCCGTAAACAACTTAAAACCTGGTTATTTCAGCAGAAACGTTAGCCTGGTATTAAGCAGGGTATTGTAGGGCTCCGTCTTGCGCCGGGACACTCTTTTTGAGTAGCTGAGCGCTTTATAAGTTTATTATAACATAACATAACATAACACCATGCCTGCACAGGCCCCCCGGAGTACCACGCCCTGAAGCGGACTCCGGGGGGCCTTTATTTTATAAATATACGTGGGGCCTGCAGCCCCGAAGTAACGCGAACCATGCCGCACTCCCACATCAACCCCCGGAGCACCGCAACGCCCTCAGCGGTCTCCGGGGATTTATTTTAAAAATATACGTGGGGCCTGCAGCCCCGAAGTAACGCGGACCATGCTGCACTCCCACCTCAAACCCCGGAGCACCGCAACGCCATCAGCGGTCTCCGGGGATTTATTTAAAAAATATACCGGGGCATGCAGCCCGGAAGCAATGCGAACCATGCCGCACTCCCGCCTCAGCCCCCAGGACCACCGCAACGCCCTCAGCGGGCTCCTGGGGATTTTATTTCATAAAACGGGGCCTCCATGGCCCCACAACATGTCCGCAACAATACCCAGAGCCCTCCCTGATCTACGGAGGGTTCTGGGGACCACCCCTACACAACGGAGCAGTCCACACATCCCCAGAGGCCCGCACTTGGGAAAGAGGTCTCTGGGGTTTCTATTTTTATAAATAAGGAGGGTCTCCAGCCCCCCCACAAGGCAGCAACGATCCCCAGCTTCCAGCCTGTGGACCTGACCTAAACCACAGGCCAACTACCACCAAATGACGCAGCCTGAGACAGTTCACCGCCAGCATAACCACAGGGTGAGTACAAAACAGTGTTATTTATTTTTTATTATAAACATTGTTTATTATCTAGGTGTGTTCTGATCCCCTTACAGTACCACACAGACCCTGGAAAATTTTTCTAGGCGCTGTAAAATATATAGTTACCGTTGCGTGTACCCTACCACCCCCCAAAACCACCAAACGTATTGACATTAAATGTCTGCACACATAGCGCTAAACACAATGCTTCAAAAACCCCATTATCCACATTACATACAGTCTTCCTTGCGCTTTGCGCCTTTTAAAAAACTTAAAATTACAGCCCCATTTACCCTCCAACCTTATTCACATTAAGCACCAGCCCCCAGCACTTTAAACATTATTTAAAACAATATAAACACAGTCCTACATAGCGCTAAACCCCATTTAAATGCAAACTTGTTCACATTAAATGCATCCCCCCTATACTTTAAATAACCCCCATAAGCCTTTCACAATGTACACCCTTATTTATTTACCTCCATTAACGTGTAGCAGGCAGCGTCAATTTGTGAGAAGTTGCTCTGATCCATTGTGGCCTTTAGTTTCTGATGCAGGTCTGTGCAGCACGCAGTCCAAACAAGGCGTTCCAAAAGGGTTTTTAAATGTCTGTTTCTGCTGGCCCCTAAAGTACACTTTTATACTTGTCCTGTTATGCTAATTAGAAGACCCCACACTTTATGGGTGGGTGGGCGGGCTTAGAATTAGGTATTGGTGGACTTTGGAGGGAACAATTTCAGACCGTTGCATTGTCTATTTGGTACACTGATATCATTTACCGTCTGCTAATCAAGCCTGAGCACTGTCCTGAGGAGCTAGGCCCAAAAAATGTGTTTGTAGATCTTGCTGAGTCACCACCCTGCCTGCTGAGACTGATAGCTTTATCTCAGGCCTCGTGTTTTCCTTGCAGTGTATTTTTCCTGCCACGTGTTATCCTGTTTCACATTCTCCTGGGGAAGTTTGGGACCCCCGTCTGTTGTCCCTTTATCATTTTAACAACTGTAATCATGACCGAGCCCTGCCTGAAAAGCTAAAGCATCTTCTCTGTTTGAAGTTTTTTGCCTTCGTAGCACTGGCTTGCCACACATCCATCATGTCCCCAAACTTTTGTGCACCATCTGTCACTTTTAAGGACAGACACACCCTTTAACTTTTAAGGACAAGCATTTCACGAGCCTCACACTGACATCCCATGGGGGTGGGGGGATTTGAGGTCGTCCTGTACATTCACAGCTCAGCATGCCCAAGCACCATCTGTCACAACCCTGATGTCACAGTTTTAAAACACTTTTGCGCACACCCACAGGCACACATTTATTTTTCCTTACATAACCCTGCTAACACTCTGACACAAACCCAGTGCCACACCCCCCAGCGCAGCTCCTGGTAGGGCTGCCACACATCCATCATGTCCACAAACTTTTTGCACACAAGCTGTCACTTTTGGTGACACACAGGCACGTCACTTTTAAGGACAGACCTGCCACTTTTAAGGACACAGACCTGTCACTTTTGGGGACACGAGGTTGATGAGCAATGGTATCCCTATTTACTACTGTCCCTGTTCTCAAGAAAGGCCGCCGCTTCGACCACAAGAACTATAGGCCCATTTAGTTGATTAGCTCCTCATTTAAGATAGTTAGCCGTAACTAAATGCTTCAGCATTTCGTCCATCATCTGTTCTTTTTGCATTTGTCACCGTAAGTTGGAAGTGTATGCCCAGACGTAGGTCCCGTGCTCACTATGCCACCAGATTCAGCCTAGCCTGATGAGGGGTGATACCCCGAAACTGGTCCCAGGATGCTTGTTTCTGGTCCAGGGAGGACCTGGCCAGGCAGTTGGGGCTGGACTGTTCCCATGGGGAGCAGAGTCAAGACTGATTTGCATATGGATGGGTCTGAACTGGAATGGCGTGGTGTGCAAGAAAATGATGGATTTAACCCAGATCTGTGCCTAGGGATGAATGCTTGATTTGTTCAGAATTCTGCCCATCATCTGTCCTTTTTGCATTTGTTTGCCGTAAGTGGAAATGGTATGCCCAAACATGGGTCCTGTGCTCGCTACGCCACCAGATTCAGGCTAGCCTACCTGATGAGGGGTGATATCCTGAAACCTGTCCCAGGATGCTTGTTTCTGGTCCAGGGAAGACCTGGCCTAGGAGTTTGGGCTGGACTGTTCCCAGGGGGAGCAGGGTCAAGACTGATTTGCACATGATTGAGTCTGTAAATATGTAAATCCATATTTGTAAAGCGCGAACTACTCACCCTTACAGGTCTCAAGGCGCTGGGGGCCGTCGTGGAAATTAAGTGAGCTATTGCACAGAGTCACATGGTGCTGAGCTGAGCTGCCGCAGCCGGGGATCGAACCGTGAGCCCTGTGCTCCGAAGTCAGATGCCCTGGCCACTGCACCACACCTCTCCACTCTCCAGTCGAAACTGGAATGGCGTGGCATGCAAAAAACAATGTATTTAACCCAGATCTTTGACTGGGGGTTAATGTTTAATTTGTTCATCATTCTGTCCATCATCTGTTCTATCTGTTCTTTTGGCGTTTCTTGATGAGGTGGCAGCTAAAATAGTCTACCACTAGATGGTGCCATATGCTTGAGCTGCTGTGGTTGCTTGTTTCCCCGAGGACCTTTTTTTAATAGCTTGAGCAAAGTGTCCTGAAAGGTTCCGCATGATGTTTTTGACCTGGGCACCACACTGATGACCCTAACTACCATCAGGCTCTAAAAGTGGTATGCCCTGATCTCACGTGTGTAGTGACCGGCTAGTCACTGTTCTAGTGTTTGTTGTGACTGCCACTCCACGAAGACTGGCTTACACTCCAGCCCACACCCATCCAACACAGGCGTCACAGGACATGTGAACCTGCTAATGAAAGGCACATGTGCCCTGGGCCAGTTCCAGTAATTGTATTCCAGTGTCTGTGTCATCATTATATGTGCATGGGGGCCTAACCCCCCACAGCATTACACGTGAACATTTTTTCTAATGTTAGCTCTATCACTGCTGCATGGGAAAAGGCAAGCAAATTTAAATGCCAGGAAATCTTTCAGCCCTTTCTGGAGGCTGGGTCACACATGGAAATATAGTGGATGTAGCCCAGACGTACCTGGGAAATGCAAAAAGGAGGGCAAAAAGTGGAAATAAATCTATTTGTTCCTTTTCCTTTTTTTTGTCATGTTAAATGTCAAAACAAAAAAAAAATGCCGTTCCAGCAAGGTTAGCTGATTATGAAAATGAGATAAAAACATATTTTTAAAGTAGGTCACTAGTACACAAATGCCCCAAATGAAATGAAATAAAAAAGTTGGTACTTTGTTCACTTTAAAATACGTTAATTACTAAATTGGGCATTCTGGAATATCGGTCGGGATCAACAAGTGCATGTCCATTTGGGCAATATTTATGATAATTCAGCCTTCAGACATATTTTGCCAGTGCTTAATTCTTGCTATTGGTTACAGCTGTTGGGCACAAGCAGTCTTTTTTGAGGACCAGGACATATTTTTCATCATCAGACTTTGACCCGGAGCAAAGAAACAGTAACATAGGGGGGAAAGCAGAGATGAAAATGAACATTCAAAAGTGGAGATACATGGGGAGTACAGTGGTGGAAGAAAGAGGCATGAGATGGAATCAACACTAGACAGCCTTGGTATTCTGCAATGGCAAAAAGGCTACTAAGAAAATATTGCCCATGCTTTTTATTTTTTAAACAAATTAAGCACTTATTTTTTTCCACAACTTTGCAATTTAAATCGTTGTTTGTTTCCTTCCAGTATTGCAAAATGATACCTCAGTCTCTGTTAGCAACTATATCCAGGGGCAGCTCCTCCACTAGGGCGGAGGAGCGTCGCCCCACTGCTTTCTCGCATTGCGAGAAGCAGAAACATAAAATGGTAATAACTTCAAGTTATTGCCATTTTATGTTTGGTTGCGGGCGCGCGGGTGGGCGGGGCTGCTCATAGGGCAGGGGAGGAGTGGTGTGCCTGCCCACTCCAGGTTTTGTGCAAAGACAGTTTGATCTGCCCCCTGGGGCCACCCAAACCAGTCATGGCCTCCCCATAAGCCCCTGGCTGGGCAGCGTCCCGACCAATCACAACGCCACTTGCAGAGTTGTGATTGATTAGGGGAGGGAGCCCGGCTGCCTGCTTCTGCTTCCTGTTCCTGCCAGAGGCAGAAGAGCAGGAGCAGAGAAGACGTGGAACCCGGCTGGTGGAATGGTAAGTTTAATTTTTTTATTATTAAATTAAATCCCCCTGCACGACTTCGCCGCACGACCCCCCCCCACTTGCGAGCAATGCTGGCCCCCGACTGACTATATCCATACGCTACTTGCAGACTTCCTATGACTGGATCCCCTAGGCACAAAAAGCTGACTCCTTTACAATGATCTCTGCACATTACTTTTGCTGCAAAGATAAGAACATTGACAACATAACAACACTGACACATCCCTGCTCGCTGAATGCAATGATATAATAGCATCCACAGCCGGGCAGTGCAGCTTGCTATCGCTACCTAGTCTTTATTTAAAAGCCCACACACTGATCTTCAGACTGGCACCAGGGATGTAGCTTCCATTGGTGCAGCAGGTGCAGTGACACCAGTACTTAATTTGGAAAGAAATAAGTGCCAGGGCACTTGTCAGGAGACCACAGCAGCTTGCACCACCCATTGCGTTACTAATGACAATTCAGACTTTTTATTCTTTAAAAATGACTAATACCTGCCACCCAAGCAATTGGCATAGCTTTAGATGGCAAATATTCGTTATTTTTTAATGTATATAGAATTTTTAAACTGTTGTGTTCATCACAAAATTGGACAATAAGTGCCACCATGTGGCTGTCAGTCATAAGCCCCGGTGTTGACAATTAAGTGCCATGCGGAGCACCGGAAACCACTGGCTCAAATTAAGCACTGAGTGGCACCCTGCCAAGATGTTTGAGGGGCCCACTAAACCTTGTTTATTGCTGTACGCGGGCCATCTGAGGTTGTGCCAGTGGTCCGCCCACCCTATTTAGAGTGGGTGAACAAATGGCAAACCATGCAAATGGCAAGTTTTCACATTTTGTCTCCGCCAGGTAAAACCTGCAAAATGACCCCCACACCATGGGAGAAAACTGCCATGGAGAGGAGTTATAGCTTTTCTTATTTTCAAAAACAAAACACCTTCGCGGACTTGACTTAAAGGTATTTGCAACAAGCCATCTTACTGAGATAAAACAAGCATCAAGAAAACAGGTGCTATTTTCTAGGAAGTGAAAGGATTTAAGGTCCTGAAAATTAAAAGATGTTCATTGATCAATTCTGGCATAACTTAATGTTTATGTACTGAATTAGTGCTTGCTCATATTTTCAGTAACAGCACCATCTAGCGGCCTTTGCTTGATTGTCGGGTTATGTGCTGTTAAAGCTTACATAGAAATGCAAAGCTTCCAATAAGTGTGAAATAATGTAAACGCTAAACAATGTAGAATATGACAAAATGGGTTCCTGCTTTAAATACCCCTATGCTAAGTAAGCGCCAAAATGAGACGTGGGCAAAACCATTAAATATCGATTCTACAAATAACACAGACAAAAATTATTGGTGTATGAGACCGAAAATCCTATTTCACCATGATCCATGTACCTGTAAGTGCTGTATATCTTCTGTCTATCATATATAGACTGTTCACACATCTTTATATCGGCTTTCTATCTGAATTTTCCATTCTTCTGCTTTATTCTTCACTGTGTGTCCTGGTAATCAAAACATCTTTGCTACTGGCATGGACTCTTCTCTCTATAGGTTGCTGTCGATGCACTTCTCTATGTCACTGCAGCTTAAAGCGAGCAGGTTCACCCCGGGACGTGTCCATGTTATACAAAACCACAAAAACAAATAGAAATCGTTTCAGAGTCTTGTCTTTCAGTAAGAAAGACAGCAGGACGTATTTTCGTGCAGCATTATTAGCCAACTGTTTTGGCGGGTTCATTAAGTGCAACTGGCCCTGTGCGTTGTTCGCAGTGAGCTGCAGAGGATCACGGAATACCTTTTTGAGTGGAGCCATTATTATCCCTGTAACTCCTGACACAACTGGTCAGGTGGGCAGTATCTTGCGGGGTAAACATCGAAGGAAATTCTATCGTTTTTTTGCTGTGTTTTTTTCAATATCGTTTTTATTATGTTTTATTGTATTATGTTAATTATTTGTTTTTTGTGAAATGTGTTTGTAATTTTTAAAAAGTTATCTAGCAATATACATGCTTATAGTTGTTGAGTTTATTGCGGATTGAGTGGGTACTATTTTAAATGACTGATTTCTTAATTATTTCATATCATTTATCAGTTATTTTTTTTTCAATGCGTAATAATTTTTTAAATTCTATAAAACATTTACATTTGGGTTGTAGGCTTTATTGGGGGATTGAGTGTGTAGTGCTGATTATATATATATATATTATATATATATATATATTTTTACCACCAAAGAATTTGACTCGCACTCCAGGAATTTAGGTTGAAGGGCTTATTTAATCCAAGTAATAGCCATCACCATCACCAGTTGCAACCAACGCGTTTCGACCAGATTGGTCTTCACCGTGATCAAGACCAATCTGGTCAAAACACGTTGGTTGTAACTGGTGATGCTGATGGCTATTACTTGGATTAAATAAGCCCTTCAACCTAAAACTCCTGGTGTGCGAGTCAAATTCTTTGGTGGTAAAAATTAAGCGGAATTCGATTCCTTTCCACGGACCAGCACCGGTCGAGAGCGTGCTGTGAGAGGAATCAGTTGTTGGTAAAAACAAAAAATATATATATATGTATATAAGAGTTGCCAAGAGAATAATAAACTACCACTTTGCAAAGGACTTGTGTTCATTGCGTGCTGTGTGCTGACGGAGAGTACAGCAGGAGGGTAAATAATTAGGGGTTCGCCACACCGCCGTGAAACGCCGTCGTTGGAGGCTTGGGTAAGGCGAATGCGCTTTGCTGTGGATATATATATATATATATTGGTGAGCAAGGCTGGGAGCAGCCGAAACGCGTCCGATGGCGGTTTGATGAATAAACAAAGTTTGAATCGCACATGGCGTCGTCTTCCTTGTTCAAGGTTTGCTGTAAATGATTGGATTTTACTGCAAAAATCCCTGTGACGACGCGCCCTTCGATTTGGCGTACAGCGTGCAAGTGCAGGAACTAACCGAGAAATATATATATATATATATATATATAATTATACATATATATGCATTACCTGTATGTATATATATATATATATATATATATATAATTACATTTAAATACATTTATATACATTTAAATGTAGTTTGTATGTATGCCTGTATGAAGGTATTTATATAGTGTTAACATAGCGTAGCCAAAAGGTAGCTGGAGCACTCTTCGGGTCCAAGATAAAGTAACAGTCAACTTGTGATTGGAGGGGTAGCCGGTGATAGTGTGGATTCGTTTCCAGTCAGATGGCGTCCTGGCTGTGGATGTGCCAAGAGCCACTGGAGATGGTAAGCTCACATTGAGTGATAGAAGCGGTAGCTGGGTTGTGAAGGTTAATGCTTTGTGATGTAGTGATCTTTAACAAGGTCAGTCTTCAACTCTTTCCTAAATTGGAGCAGCATTGTGGTGGTCCTGTTGGATAAGGTTTTGTTATTCCAGATACTGATGATCGCTGCTGTGTCTGGTGGCTTAGTGGGTCCACTACAGGGGCCTGTGTTTGACCTCATGGTCACTGGTTCAAATCCCGGTGTGTCCACTCAGCCTTTCATCCTTCTGAGGTCGATAAAATGAGTACCATTGAGATGGGCAACAATAAACATCTGTTATTCAGAACCAAGATATCCTTCTGGGTGAACATGCACTTTACAGATACACATGTTATGTTATAGATGGAAAAGGCCAGCTGCTTTGTTTTTTTCTTTTTTGCACTTCTAGGGTGAAAGTTTGATGGATTCCTGGCTGCGGGCATGCAGAGAAACATCAGAGATGGTAAGCTTGCATGCAAGATAAGTGGGGGTGCTACCCATGATGGCTTTGTGATGCAGATAGTTTTTAAAATCTAGCAGGCCGTCAAGGGGAGCTAATAGAGTTCCATCAGTATGTGGGTGATGTAATCATATTTCCTTAGGCCTTGAATGAGCTGCAGCATGTAGAATGCCCTCAAGGGGTGCCACTGTGGAGTCTGGTAGGACATGGAGCAGGCCGTTACCACCCTCCAGATTTGAGAGTACGATGGCTTGAACAATAGTTCTGAAGTCACTTTCTGGAAGAAATTGTTTCACTTTCTTTAGAAGAAAGATGTGGTACCAGGCTATCTTTTTTGCAATGTATTTCCTGAAGGTGAGGTTGGTGTACAGGGTGACTCCAAGTGACTTGGCATTCGGTGAAAGTTGGGATTCGAAGCTGTCAAGGTTCATGTCATTGAGCCAGGTTTGTACTGTTTCTTCTTTGTTGTTCTCAGCAAATATTAAGAATTCTGTCTTGGTTGGGTTGACCTTTGTAGGCATTGTGACTACATTTTTATTTATTGGTGGACAAACTACACCTATTGATATCAAAGGGGGATCAATATCTTACTAAATACAACACAAAACCAATCACTTAAAAAGCTTTTCACTCCCAAAGTAGTTCACTTTATTGGAAGGTATCTTGTCATAACATTTCCTGTCAAAATAAAGGTAGGCAATCAGTTTCACAAACTGGCATAAAAATCTTTTTACAAATAGTGACAAATACAATTTGCATTGTTTCTAAAAAGGGAGGCAGGATAGAATTTACATATAGTGCAATATTATGTTTTACAAATAATACAAATATTAATATTTATTTCTTTTCACAGACAAACAAATACGAAGGAATGGTCCTCACAGTCTTTCATCAAAGAATATTAACTTTTTTTTAACAAAAATTGAAAAATACTGTATTATTCATCTTCGCGTAAATCTGCAAAACTTAAGACACTAAAATAATGTCAGTGCTTGTTCATCTCCAAAACAACATTGTTTCCAAACTAGCCAGTTATTTCATTATCCTTGGCTTCTGAACAACTGGTTTGGCAAAGGCTGCTACATCAAGACTTCTGCCACTGTCGCACTGTTAATACAAAGTTCTAGCAGCTCTAGAAATAGAATTTGGAGAATTTAAGCCAATCAGCTGGCCAAGGATCGACTTAACTTCCTCAGATGCTCCTCTAGTCATCTGCTGTTCTGAATGGGACTGTATTTGCACATATGGATGTACCAAAGGTTCAGCACTCAATGTTCGACACTTGGGGTTCCTCACCAGGCATTTCTTAAGTACATCCTGGAGATCCATTTCAGGTATGGGTGGAAATTCTATTTCGTAGCTGGGATCAATTATTACATGTAACTTAGTGATCTGATTTATTATATGTTGAAAAGGAGTTTTTCCATACGTCATGCAATATAAAATGCACCCCAATGACCATACATCACTTTTCGGACTTATCTTTGATCTTGTTTTGCTATTTTTGTTTTGGGAAGACATATCTTTAATAGCCTCAGGTAGCATGTACTTCACGGTCCCAACCTGAGAATCTTTAACAATGCTGGTATCGTCTGGTTGCAACTGATTAGCAATCCCAAAATCTATTAGTTTAAACATACCATCCACTATCAGAAAGTTTGCTGGTTTCAAGTCACTGTGCACAATGCCATGTTGATGAATTGCGTGAACTGCTTCCAACATATTTTTCCAGTAGCTCTTGCACTCCAATGGGCTAATTGTCTTTTTTTTCCTTAACCAACTGTTCAGATCAATATTTCCACACTCCATTACCATGCGAATGTGATAGTCTGTGATTTCATAGTCATATAGTTTAATTGTTTTATCACTATGTGGCTGTAGTTTAATCAAGTAATCTATCTCATTCTTATAGCTTTCAATTGTCAGCAGGTCTGCTTCTTCCAGATTCACGTACTTGACAGCATATAGACGCTTCTTTTCATCCATCACCTGAAAAACCTTACTGGATCCACCCGTGCCGATTTGCCTCAAAATTGTGTACATTCTTCCTTTAATGACAGTGCAATCATTTGTAATGTGAGGAGTAGTAACCTGGAAGGTACCATTGTTTTGGAAAGAAGGTGCTGGAGTTTGTGGCTTTGCTTGCAGGTATGACTGATTGTTAGGAGTGCAATTCTGCGACAAGGGTGGAATGCACTCATGTACAAGGGGTGTTCTAAAGCATGACATGTAGTTAGCTTGCAAGTTGTTGCTTGGCGTTTGAAACCCAAATCCAGGGTCATTTCTTTTTGGAACTGTTCCTGGTGGTGTAGTGCGCTTTGAAACAGGCGCTTCATAACTGTCCCGCTTACTCTCCACAGCACTGAGATGGCATACACTTTCTGGAACCTTCCATGCAGTTTCAATAGTGTTCATTTTAGGCTGTCCTGGATGCACACTGCTGTGGCTTGACTGAATATGTTGGGCTTATCCGCAAATTTTCTTTCCTTGGTGGTTTAAGTCAGGATTATGTACCTCAACGTGCATCATTTCCATTTCTCTTTCTTTCACTGTGGTGCTTGAATCCGCTTTGTTTAAAAGCGTTAACGTTGATTCAGTTGGCACCTCTAAGTTGTCTTGATTTGACTCAGCACGCATGGCGTTTTTACCAAACTTCACCTTGTGCAAGTTGTAGGATTCATCTTCTCCATCTGATTTCAATATAGTAAACAAAGGCACTGCAGCAGCTCTGCTTGTTGTCCCAAATGATTGCCTCATATTAACATCGGGCAGAATATAATGTCCAATGTTTGAGTTAGGAGAAGAAATGGCTGTTTCAAGCGGAGCATTCCCCCTCTGAGGAGTCTTGTTAGGCAGAGGTAATTTGGTTAGATGGTCAACTTCGTCAAACTCTGCTGGTGAGCTATTCTTTGAACTTAAATACTTGATTAAGTGTACGGAGAGTTCACCAGAACTACCGCTCTCCTTTCTGGGATTTCCAAAATTGTACTGGTTTGACTCTTGTAAGCTTGTCAACGGTTTAACAGCAACATTTTCCCTGTCTTCTGAAAGCAGAATCAATTTCTTGGAGTACAAATGTTCAATTGCTTTTTCCAAGGCTTCCATGGGAACAGCACAGCATTCTACTGCTTTCTGAAGGATCTGTTTGCTTTTCTTGAAGTTGCCTTGTGAGAGCTCAAATTGTGCAAAGGAAACATGCACAAATGCAAACATCTTGCAGTTCAATCGAGTAATCTGAAACTGGAATCACTGACATAATATCGACAACCACAATATCGGCATGCAAAAATATCGGCACAAAATTATCGATAACACTATTATCGACTAACAATACTTATTTAAGTAATAACACAAATATCGAATCCATATTATCGTCAACAATAAATATCGTAAACAACATTATCGAACACACATATATCGTTAAATAAAATATCGACTTTTCTTTAAAAACATACAATATGTCCCAAATATCGAATACCAAAATATAGACAGCAAATTTATCGATTTTATACAAATATCGACTTTTTAAAAATAACTTAAAACAAGATATCTTGACCCCAAAATGCATTTTCACAATTTAAACACTCACTACACACATTATAACTATAATATAATCTTATTATAACATAGAAACATATAAAAGCATAAAATAATAGCAAAACACACTAATATATATTAAATAAAATATTATTAAACATAACACATACAACATTTAACATTATAACCAATGTAAAACATACATAAGCAAAGAAATCTGTTAAATAAAAATAATTAGCACTAACAACTTCTTAATTAGCGTTTCCCATGTATGGAAAACAACTGTCAAAAACTAAAAACAAATTAACAACAACGAATGAAAACCTCACACTAATAAAATACACCAATGAAATAAACCTATCAATTAAACAAACACTATATAAACAACAAAAATTTACATTTAATATACACTACAACTCTACAGAAAAAAAGAAGAGGAGACTCTGCCGGATTACTTCCAGAACACAGATTAACATTACAAAAAGAAGCTTTGCCACTGCACTAAGCGGTCTATTACGATGGCGGGCGGACTTACCGCAACGGCAAAAGTGACCGCTCGCTATAGGTGTGGCGGTCCCACCATTCAAATTAGGATGCACCCGCCACACTGGCGGGCGCATCCCGCATTGTTTACATTGCGGCGGGCGGTGCTGTAAGCAGCACCCGCCGCAATGTAAAAAATGCATGTTGTGCATTTGCATGCACAACGTGACAGGCACCGCACGGTGCCTGCCACCTTGTGCATGCAAATGCAGAGGGGTACCATAGGTACCCCCCATGTGCACCCCCCACTCCCCCAACATCCTGGTGGCCCGCAACAGGCCCCCAACAGCGAAAACCGCATGCCTTTCCATGGCGGCAACGCCGCCATGGAAAGGCTGCTCTCCGCCTGCATGTTAATATGGATGGACCATATTAAGCCCCTTTTCCGCCCGGTCGACTCGTCGACGGGTGAAAAAGCGGCGGACGGTCTTCCCGTCCGCCGCGGACCCCCCAGCCATCCTAATGTGGCGGGGGGTCATTCAGGCGTGGATGGCGGGCGGATCGCCCCCACCAGGCCGGCGGTGGCTACCGCCGGACCGGCGGTGGCGATCCGCCCGCCATCCTAATAGGCCCCTAAGTAAGTAAAACTGCAGTTAGAATAAAACACTACTTATAGTCTTCACCAAAAAATATATGAAAATATAATTCACTAATATATCTCTCTTAAACTTATATCTCCTCTACAGATACCTTCTAAAAGGAACCAAAACTACTTCTGCTGCATCAACAATAAAGTTACTAAAAAAGTAAGTGTATTATAATTTTATATAGAGCAACTCCCTAAAATGCCCACCCAAAAACCCACTTATCCACAATGTCCCCATCACCTACAACACAATAAAACAAAAATATTACCATTATATTTTTTCTTCCCAACAGAAACATCTTCAAGAAAACGAAAATAGAAGTTTGAAAAATATTCAACACCATCTTTACTAACATCAACAGCAACATTGTAAGTATATGCAAAAAAATGTATATATATTTACTTAAAAACGATACAGTATTATTTCAATTCATTTTTATAAATATTTTCCTTCGAACTAAAAAGACCACCATGACTGAAGGCGCACAATTTATTACATCGCTAAAAGGGAAAATGTTATTGTGTTATATGGGTTATGTGTACACACAAGAAAAACAAACTGGTTTAAAAGTATTTTGGAAATGCAGCAAATATTATTCAAATAAATGCTATGGAAGAGCTATTACACTGGAAACTACTGTTGTATCTGTAAAAGAACATAACCACCCCCAAATGTAACTGAGATTGAAGTAAGAGATGCTCTTGAAACAATAAAAGAAGCTAGCACTAGTACAGATAGACCTACCACAGAAATACTAAAAGAGCAGTTACTAAGAGTACCCCAACATGCATCTAGCCAATTACCCTCTATTGATTCTTTAAAAAGAACAATAGCTAGACAAAAGAAAGCCACTACAACTACTACACCTGCCCCTAAAACCTTTCAAGAGGTAGACATTCCCCTGAACTAAGTATAACACACAGTAATGAACCATTTATACTATTTGATAATAAATGCAAACATAAAAGAATTATTATGTTTGCTACTGCAAACAATTTACTTAAATTACAACAATGCAACACCTGGATGATGGATGGGACCTTCAAAATTTGTCCCAAACCATTTTATCAGTTGTACACAATACATGGTTTTTTTCAAAATACTAATATTCCATTTATCTATACCCTACTCCCCAATAAACAACAAGCTACCTACCTTGAAATTCTAAACCAATTAAAAGATAAAACCAATAATTATTTTCCCCAGAAAATAATTATTGATTTTGAGCAAGCCATGATTAATACTATACTAAAATGCTACCCACATACAGCAATCCAGGGCTGCTATTACCATTTTAATCAATGCCTATGGAGATATCTGCAAAAGTCAATCCTAAGGTGCCGATTCCGATCGCAAAACGTACCGACCGACACGGACCGTGAATGGAGACCGACCGACACGGACCGGCGCCGTACGGCCCGCGCAGTACGATGCAATGTGTGTGAATTACAACCCACCCGTACGGAACACAAGCCGCACGACCGAACCGTTCGGAAAGCATTGATTCGCCCGTAAACTGACCGGGAATCGTACCGACCGACACGCATCAGGAATGGACCCGACCGAAACGTACCCGCGATGCACGACCCGTGCAGTACGATGCAATACGTGTGACACGAGACCGACTCGCACGGAGCACGATCATGAAGACCGAGACGTACAGAAAACTGTGACTAGCAAACAATAGACCCCTTTGCGTCCGACGCGTACGCCAACGTAGACACACAGCAGAATGTCAGTGTGACAGACCCGGGTTACCCCGCAAGAGCCACTGGCAGCGTCCGACCCGGTCAAACGAAAGTCTCCATTATGCCCAACAAAAGCAAAGGAAATAATTTTAAAAAATGACCAAAAAAGCAATGGCAAAGCCAATAAAAAAATAAAAATAAAAAAAGGAACAAAGACACACCCACAACTCCACCTACATAAAGGCCAGAAATCCCTACCATGATCCTTTGCAAAATACAGACATAGGACAGCAGCCAACACCACCACACTGCAGAGACACACCACAACTCACACACCACACAACAACTACACCATTTGCACCACTTAAAAACTAAATCACATATTCACTGACAAACTCACACCCACCACACTCACTTACACCCTCACACACACATCAATCCCCACAACCACCCAGCACCATGCCCCCCAAGAAGAATCCAAAGTTCACAGATAGTGAGTTGGAAGTCATGATTGATGAAATACTCAGAGTAGAGCCACAGTTGTTTGGCACATTGGTCCAACAGACCCCCATGTCACAGAAAACTAAAATGTGGGAGAGGATTGTCGACAAGGTCAATGCACAGGCACCTTGTCTGCGCACAAAGGACGACATACAGAACAGGTACTATGATGTGCGCAGGAGGGTCAAGAAGCTCATAGACAGGGAGCACACCTTGAACCAGCGGACTGGTGGTGGCCCTCCTGCCAAACCAACACACTTCAGGTCCTGGGAGGAGAAGGTGCGGGCCATCCTAGCACCGGAGAGCATCCATGGATTAACAGGTATACCAGAGCCTGGTGAGTACACAACCAATATACTCAATATTGTGTTGCAAAACACATATATCACTGTCAAGGGGACTGTGAAACCAAGTACTGCCAGCAAAGCCATACCAACAGAAAGGCAAGTATCCTGTGATGTGTATGCCAGTTACACAAACACAATACCTGCCATCCCACAGTAATATGGAACAAATACTGCAAGGCATTACCAGAAATCACCAACAAACACTGTCACCCATTTTGCCACCACTGTCATACCACCTCACAGGAAAGCTGAGTCAAAATGAAGGAAGGTTGGGCTGCTGGGAATGTGCATGTAGCAGAAAGCATGATGGGAGTTGCAGTCACAGCCAACAGTCCCCAACCCACATGTCCCAGCAAGCTCACACTGAACCATGCTCACCACACAGGGAGTGCAAAAGTCCTGCCAAGATGGCTGACACTAGGCCCTGCTGTGGGGAGCACAAGGCCCTGCTGGGACTTGGCTCAAACAAACAACAGGACACCAATGCCTGACAGCCTGAAAGGTAACTTCCACTCCCTGCAATGGAAGCATGCTGCAGGGTGGGATATCTGGCCTAGTGGGAAGGAGTACTGCCAGCTCTGACTCCATCTACCAGCAGGTACTTGCACACACCCACCCCTTAACACAAACTACACACAACCCACCTGGTATAATGCATTCCCTCAGACTCAATTAAAATATCTCACAAAGATTTACCACACTGGGTTCTGCTGTGTGAAGCACATGTACTTGTTGGGACTTAACAAACACCAGGACACCACTGTCTGCCAACTTGTCAGCACAGGCACACCACCACATGGGGAAAATGAATCACAGGAAGGAAGCTTGGGTATGCTGGGAAGGTGGGTGTAGCCAAAAGCATGATTGGAGTTGCAGTCACAGCCAACAGTCCCCCACCCACATGGTCCCACAAGCTCCACCCAAAACCATGCACATCTCACAGGGAGTTTAAAAAAAATGACAAGATGGCTGAGAATGGGATCTGCTGTGGGGAGCACAAGGCCCTGCTGGGAATTGTGCCCAAACAAACAACAGGACACCACTGTCAGTCATCTTTCCATTGCTGTCTCAATCACTCACAGGGAAGCAGAGTCATAGGAAGGAAGGTTGGGTATGCTGGGAAGGTGGGTGTAGCCAAAAGCATGATGGGAGTTGCAGTCACAGCCAACAGTCCCCAACCCACATGTCCCAGCAAGCTCACACTAAACCATGCTCACCACACAGGGAGTGCAAAAGTACTGCCAAGATAGCTGCCACTAGGCCCTGCTGTGGGGAGCACAAGGCCCTGCTGGGACTTGGGCTCAAACAAACAACAGGACACCAATGCCTGACAGCCTGAAAGGTAACTTCCACTCCCTGCAATGGAAGCATGCTGCAGGGTGGGATATCTGGACTGGGGGACGAGGACCGCCAGCTCTGACTACATCTACCAGCAGCCCCTGTCACACACACCCCTACCAACAACACCAAAATACACACCTGGGATTATGCTCCACAAGAGAGTGAGTGAAAAGTCTCTCCCAAGATCTCTGACAATGGGCCCTGCTGTGGGGAGCACAAGGCCCTGCTGGGACTTGGGCTCAAAGTAACAACAGGACACTACTGCCTGACAGCCTGAACGTAAATTGTGACTCCCTGCAATGGAAGCATGCCACATGGGGGATTACCTGGCCTCTGTGGGTGAAGGACCTGCAATGACTCCAAATGCAATCAAGTCCACCTCAAAACACACCTTCTCAGCCAGAACAAATAGTACCCTTGGGACCAGTCACTCCGAAAGTAAATGCCTTGGCAAGATGGCTGACACATGGTCCTGATGTATGAATTGGCTGCAAGTCACACCTACGCACTGGCCAACTCAAAAACATTTACACTCAAAGCCATTGGAACTGTAGGTATCCTCCCACTGTCTGTAGATGCAGTGTCCCTGGGGTGTCCCCTGACCTGGCTGTGAAGGTGTGTCTCGTAGATGAAAATTGGGGAGATGCAGACATAGTACATAGCACCAAGCACACACAATGTAACCTATACATTATTGACAGAGGACACCTGACAGTGACTAGGATGGACACACCCATATAGCTGACACTGTAGCATGGTGTCATTCCCAAAAGGTGCAGTTGTGAGCTGCATTTCAATCCCACATCGTTCTGCGTTGTACGCATCATTCACACAACACATCACTCACTGTCATAGACACTCCAAACACAATTACTAACCTGGACTGCATCGAAGGAGGCATGCAACTCACAGCAGCAGAACTGCAATACACACACCTCTGGCCATCACTGTCATGAGCATGGAAAAGCAAGAGAGATGCTGTGCCCAATCCCTCTCACCATGGAGGAAATAGACAAGTTAAAAGACGTTAGCACTGACAAAACTCAGCACCAACATCATTAGCTACGGTAACACCATGACTTGTATGAAATGAGATGTGAACTAGGAACACAGACAACCAAATAGTATCTCACATTAGATCTCAGGCATACCGGACTGTGACCATGTTGCACAGACACACCAATGTGACGCACAGAGCAAAGCAAAAACTGCCACCACACATGCCCCAAGCTTGCTACATACCCTAAGTGTAAGTGTACGTATGTCATCGTTAAAGCACAAATGTGGACAGGGATGATACAGCTGTGTCAGGCATGTGATGGAACTTGAGTAGCAATGGCCATGTACAGACAATTGATCAATACATGAGCTGGTCATGCACACAGCTTGACGTGCACATCAAAATGCTTCAGGTTGCCATGACAAAGTGCTTCAACAATATCAACCTCTGTCTGTCGCAACTTAGGACAATGCATTGTACCGACTCTCATAATGATGTCCAGTGGAAACTGTCATGTGTGTTAAACGTTGATGTCGGTAGAACCATAACATACATTATGTGTCTCCTCCAACCACAGGGGATGCTGAGGACACAGCAGGACCTGAAGAAGAGTCCCAGTCCCAGACTCTGGCGGACCCTGAGCTCCCTGGTGTGGATCAGTCTCTGTCCTCTTCGGACGACGACCACGAACAACCTGGCACCTCTGGTGTGAGTCATCGTGCAGCCCCAGCAGTAGGAACATCAGCACCCCCTGCAACCACTCCTGCCACATCTGACAACAGACAGAGTACCCCTGCCGACACGGACAGGCCGAGGCCACAGACCAACAACTAACAGGTACACAGGGCACCCTGGAAGCAACGGACAACTCCACCAGCGCCAACACTCAAGGGGGCCCAGTGTCGCCTGTGCCTGCCATGGCAGGTCCTGCCCGTGTGGGTAGGGGCGGTGGGAGGGTGGGCAGGCAGAGGACACGGCCTGCAGAGGGGGCTGGACTGCATGGTGAGCCACACCTGGGACGCATCATAGATGCGTACCAGGAAAGCACCGGAGGGTTTGGACAGGTTGTGGGGATCCTCAAGGACATCAAAGAACAGCAGGCTGCCCATCATGCCCGCTTGGACTCCCACATGTCTCGGGTGGAGACACACATGTCCCGCATGGAGTCCAAGTGGGACAAATTGGATGATCGAACAGCGGTGCATAGGGACATACTGACATGCCTCCGCCAGATCAGCGCCAACCTTACCACACCTCCCTGTGCGCCCACGACATCTGTTGCAACAACATCCGCAACTGCCACAGGGAGGGAGAAGGACTCTGGTGGAGAGTCCTCGGCACTGCAGCAGCCTGCACATGAGGGTCCCCCAAGAAAGAAGAGGGGTCGTCCGAAGAAGGGCAAGTGAGACGCTGATGGCCATGCATATCCCCCAGGAACTCAACACCTGTTCTGGATGTCATCCTTTGTGTGCAAACCATTTAACCTTGTCGACTGACACCCAAATCACCCACTTGACATGGAGGGTCCAAGTTGTGACAATGCCTCAAATGACTGTGGATTCTACTCTGGACATTTCATCTTTCAACACTACCAACTCACCTGTGAACTTTGGATTACCATCACACTGTACAGCACTTCCAATTCCGTTCACCATCCTTACACATGTCTGTAAATAAAATCACAATCATACAATACTTGCCTCTGTTGTGATTTGTACTTGGTATGTGTCATGGCAATGATGATCTGCTAAGGAACACTGTGCATGCAAACTACTACAGCAATGTGAACACCGTAATGTGAGTCATGGTAATGTGACACATATGAGGGAGACACACCACTAGGGCAACACAACACATACTCACCATGTCCATCTAACTCATCGCCTACACTGATGTTGACAGGAAATACAGTGGGATGCACCTACACCACACCCATCCTGGGTCAGTGGTAAGCAGCCCACAGGTACAGGATGCTAATGACTGTGGGATGTGTGGATACAGACGGAGCACATCCCAAAGTGAAGCACAGGTTTATTAAAGATTCACAACCTGATAATTCCACAACTGATGCAAGGTAACCTCACCTGGCAGTGATCAAAAATTAACCAAGTGGTAAACAATGAAAGTCCAGGGTTGTGTGGCACATAATTGGTTGGGACAACGACTACTTGCACTCTGGAACAAGGATCTGGGTGTTGGGGTGCAGACATCACCATACAGCAGCCAAAGTACCCTGTAAGGACAGACAGAAAACACAATCAAAAACACAGATTTACAGCATACAACTACAATATACATGCCCACAACAAACCCCAAACAAAGTACACACAACCTATCAATCACGTAAACACTGTTTGGGAGTACAGACTACCTGAAAGGACACATCATAGCAAGCATCCGGACAAGTAGCACACAGCCACACTCAAGCAGCACCAGTGCACTACCAACATATATCAGGCAAACACAATACTTTGACAACACATCACTGTATACTTACATTCATGTGAAGAAGTTGTGGATCAGCTGGCTCCGAACATCACCATCACCCTCATCATCACTGGCATCATGCCGCAGGGCAGGATCCTCCACGGCTGGCGGAGGTTGGTCATCGTCATCTTGGATGAGAGGCAACTTCTTCCTCACTGCCAGGTTGTGTAGCATGCAGCACACTATGATGATTCTGCACACCTTAGCAGGTGCATATGGGAGGGCCCCTCCTGTCTTGTCCAGGCAGCGGAATCTGCTTTTCAGGAGTCCAAATGTCCGCTCGATCACTCTCCTGGTCCGACCATGTGCCTCATTGTAGCGCATCTCCGCCGGTGTCACAGGGTTCCTGAGGGGTGTCAGCAACCATGGCATGTTGGGATATCCAGAGTCACCTACATAAAGACAATTGCACATTAGATGAGTCTGAAAAGAGGGTGTAAATCAACTTCATCAAACACACACAATGGTAAACAGTCAGTACACACCGACAAGCCAGGCACGCTGGTACTGCATCTGTGACATAATCGTTGGGATGCGACTACTCCTCATGATGTAAGCGTCGTGCCCTGAACCTGGGAAACATGCACACACATGTGAAATGGTCATGTCCGCCAGACAGACCACCAGAGCATTGATTGAGTGGAAATGTGTCCTGTTTCGGTATGTCTGCTCATGTGCCTGTGGTGGTACCAAAGCCACATGTGTCCCATCAATGGAGCCAATGACATGTGACATCCTTCCCAGTGCGTAGAAGTCACCCTTGATGTCAGCGAGTTGTTGTGGTTTTGGGAAATGGATGTAGTGGTTGAGGAAATGCAACATCGCCTCCAACACATCTCGAAGCACACGGCTGAACATGGTCTGTGACATCCCACCAGCAGTAGCGACAGTGTGTTGGAAAGTACCGGTGGCAAAGAAGTGTAGGGTTGACATCACCTTCACCTTGGGGGTCAGCGCTGTAGGGTATGTCCGGCCAGGTTGCAAGTGTGGGGCCAACTGCTCCGCCAATTCTTCAATCAGTGGCCTAGTGAAGCGGTACCGTCGCATGCAGTCACGTTCAACCATGGTTGCAAGGTCAGGGAACGGTCTGTGGACAGCTGGTCTCCTGCAGTACATAGATGAGCAAAGACAGTTTGTCAGTTCCCCTATCTATGTTCCAGTGTCCATGCTAAATAGCACATTAAACAACATGACAGGACACAAGGACATGATGTGTGAGCTGTTGTGTATGGGCACACATGTCAGATACATGCCCATCATCTGACATCTCAGCTCTACAGGTCCACACAACAAGGTCCATGTTGTGCTGTGACTAATCTATGGGCTCTGTCACAGTACATCAGTACGAGTGTCACATCCCAGACACACACCACAGTGACTAGTGAGGACAGATGTCTATCCCACATCACAGGTTTTTGACAGACACACACAGGGACCTTGTGTCGCCACAAGGACACCATCATGATGTAGCATCTCATGTACACACCACAACGCACACATGACACACGCATGAAGTGCCACCTGATTTTTTTGCAGCTCATACATGGATGTCTGTGACACACAGGCGCAACATCAACTCACATTGACAAAACACATGGATGTGGTGACCATTTGACATTGAACACATGAAATCTGAGTCATCTCTGTAGCAAAATGCACACATACTGTGGATGAACATCACATTTGTGGCACTGGGACACCCTGTGACACACATACCATTCCACCTAAGAGTCAGGGTGTATGTCACATGTCATACACAATGTACCCTGGGAACTGTGTACATGCCTCATGCTCTGAACTGTACAATTGTTAATCACAGTGGTTATGTGTACAACACACAAAGGTATCTGTCCCCATGACACCTTGCCCTGCCTGGGAGTGTGTGCCACTAAGTGCCACATACCAAATCACATGTTGACCCACATACACACACAGGTAATGCAGCCTGACATGCCCTTTGATATACAGTGTCACAGGCTGTATTGTTGTTGGTGTGCCCATGTGTCCCTGACAAGCTATGGTGGGTGGCATCCTTTGCACATTGCCTGCAATGGGGACTGACGCGGGTGACAAATTCAAAAGACGCGTCGTACACCTAGGGAACGAGGCGTGCGCACGCCCTGCACACACGCCTTGCACATTGCCTGCAATGGGGACTGACGCGGGTGACAAATTCAAAAGACGCGTCGTACACCTAGGGAACGAGGCATGCGCACGCCCTGCACACACGCCTTGCACATTGCCTGCAATGGGGACTGACGCGGGTGACAAATTCAAAAGATGCGTCGTACACCTAGGGAACGAGGCGTGCGCATGCCTTGCACACACGCCTTGCACATTGCCTGCAATGGGGACTGACGCGGGTGACAAATTCAAAAGACGCGTTGTACACCTAGGGAACGAGGCGTGTGCACGCCTTGCACACACGCCTTGTACATTGCCTGCAATGGGGACTGACGCGGGTGACAAATTCAAAAGACGCATTGTACACATAGGGAACGAGGCGTGCGCACGCCTTGCACACACGCCTTGCACATTGCCTGCAATAGGGACTGACGCGGGTGACAAATTCAAAAGACGCGTCGTACACATAGGGAACGAGGCGTGCACACGCCTTGCACACACGCCTTGCACATTGCATGCAATGGGGACTGACGCGGATTTGACCCTTGTACGATTCTTGTGCTGAAAAATCCATTGGCTCCCTACAACAATGTATCACACTCGTCGGTGTCATGGATTTGAATTATTTGAACGATGCAGAATGCGTGTACGAGGCGTGCAATGCGATGGATTGGCCAGATTCATAAGATGCAAACGTGTCCGACCTATCGCTTTGGACGCATGGGACAGATTCTGCCTCAGCAGCACAGATATAAGGCTGTCTGTTCCCCTGAGAGCTCACTTGCCTGCACTAAATGCCCCAGATTGCATTCACTGGTACCACTGCTGCTGTCTCTGCATCCTCTGGCTCCAAGAATGGCACGTACTGTGGAGAGGGCCCCAGCCTTCACAGAGGAGGAAAACAAGGCCCTGCTGGACAGCCTCCTTCCACAGTACAGCAAGCTGTATGGGAAACCAGGGGAGCAGGTGAGTGTGCAGTCCACATCCTTTTTCATTGTGCATGTTGTCTGACTGGCACTAATGGCATTGTGTACACCAGTGGCTAGCATGCTCACTGAGTAGTTGTTACCCCCAAAGCGTGTAGGTACCTGTAGTGGACAGGTACTGTGCAGGAAAAGTGCATTTTTACACGGTTATAATACTCAGGCAATGTTTCCATGTTGTTAATGCAGGACAAATGTCAATCACCATAGTTGCACTACCTGCGTACATCATATGGCCTTGTGATAACGACATGTTTATCCAACTGTGTGATGCACAAACATGTTGCATGTGTGGTAATGGACTTTTATCCTTGTCATCCTCACAGGTTGATGCCCATCAGAAACATGAGATCTGACTGACCATTGCCCGGGCTGTTTGATCTGTGGGGGTCTACAGACGCTGCCTCCGCAACTGCCAGAAGAGGTGGCAGGACCTTCGTGGCTGGACCCGGAGGATCGCAAGAGTCCAGCTGAAGCTGTCGCCTCCTCGCAGACGGGGCGGACGACGGACACTGACCCCCCACATGCTCCGGATTCTGGCGGTGGTTTTCCCTGACCTGGATGGGCAGTTACAGGCCAGACAGCAGCAAGGAGGGGGTAAGTGCATGCCTTTTCTGTGAACTATCTCTCACATGCTCTTTGCACTCCTTCATCCTGGTTACACTCCCACAGATCTTCTGTCTGCTTGAACAAGAGTCATGTGCCTAAATTAGGTCATGGCCCATCCTCATCTGATGCACAGGTGTGGCCCTTTCAGTCTGTGACTTGTGTCACTTGGGTTGTGTGTCCCTGCTGTTGTCCAAGCTTAAGGTTCTAAACAGCATCTGCTACCGGTGCATTGTTTTATCTTCATGAGTGAGGCAATTGATTGCCATGTGTCTGCACATTGCCAGAAATCAGACATGTACTCTGTGTGGGCAATTGATATGTGTTCCAATTGATGCTTTGGCTCACCATATGTGTCTGGGGTATTTTCCACACAGCCATGCAGCAGGTGAGACAATGTTGGGGCCTCAGAAGAATGTACATCATGTGTGTCACACATGCATAAGCACATGCCTAGTGTTCAGGGTAATACCATGTAGCACATGGACCTGGACAGGTATGCCTACTCCGGACATGAAGTACACTATGTTCTTCTACTCCTGTGTGTCAGCCTACATTTAGTGCATTGTGAAATATGCAATCTGGTGTCTGCCTCGGTATCATTGTGGAGTGGCCTAGCTTTTTAGACTCCTGGGGTGTTGAGCATTTTGGGTTGGGCAGCTAGCTGAGATGTGGCTGTTGGATCATCACAATGGGGTAAGACATAGGTGTGTAATCACTTGACGGTGCCTAATGGTGTATTCTACATTAAAGTGCAGGCAGCCTCAATTAGTTCGCATAACACTGTGATATGATCATGTTTACAGATTGTTGCTTGCAGTCACTCAACTGTCGCATTTGGATTACGTGGGATCATCAGATGCCTTAAGATGTGGGTAGCAGTGGGGGAACATGTGCACTTGACAGCTGCAGGGCTTACATTCCCCAAAATGAAAATGATTGTGACACAGTGCAGACTGTTTGTTTTTGGATGCACTGCCCCTGTGACTGAAGCCAGTGATGACTGATTATCCAGACTGGCCTGTAGCATGGTATACCACTTGCTAATGTGTATCCTGCAGTAATGTCAGTTGTCCAGCATACACTCAATTGTGGCATTGACCACCAATACATGGGCACATCATGGTGTCTGGTGAAGGAAGCATATCCATTTTACTGACAATGAGTTTGGCTATCCCTTATCCTGACACATGTACTGAGTCAGTGGCAGGAGATGGGATATGTGTGTACTGACATATTTCAATCACAATTCCTGCAGTTCTGAGATATGTCTATGTGGTGCATGTGTGCACATATAAGTAGTGGCATACTACATGCACCAGACAGATGGGTCCATGGAGGGGAAGTATATGAGGGGCATGGTTGACTGGCAGACTGACAGGTGTCTTTTTCAAAATGTGTCAGCACTTTTTGCAATATTTTGCAAATGATGCAAAGGCGTGCTCTGTAATGTGCTGTACTGACTGTGATGTGTCAGGTGAAACAGGTGACTGATGTGGATCTGTTTATCCTGATTGTTTGCAGATACATCTTCGGCTACTGGAGGAGACAGCTCCACGGACCAAGAGGAGCCGCAGAGCCAGACTGGGTCTGCTGCAGAGGAGTTGGAGGGTCCCAGTGGCACAGAGGGTGAGGGGAGCCACACTGAGGAGACCTCAGCTACGACCACCTCGGCTGAGGAACACAGCATCTCGAGTGAGGACTCCCTTGTGGAGGCAGGTGTCAGCAGACCCCAGACAACACCTAGCGAGTCTGTCCCCGCCACCACCACCATCTCCACCCTCCCATCTGCTCCCATCCCAGATGTCCTTGGAGGTCCCCGTGTAAGGGAGCATGTCTCCTTCGTGCCAGGCACCGCACCCCCTGCCCCTGTCTCCCCTGCTGCCCTGAGTGTGGAGTCTGTGGACTTACTGAAGCAGCTCCATGTAGGGCAGACAGCGATGCTGAGTGTCCTCCATTCCCACACCACTCTGTTGACACAACTGGTGTCCTTCATGGAGGGTATCTCATCAAACATGTCTGCCCTACATCGGACCAGTCAGGCCATGGCCTCCACACAGACGTCAGCAGTGTCCCTCCTCCAACAGTCCCTCACCCCTCCTACCTCTGCCACATCCACAATACCCACTACCCTACCTGTCCAACGCACACACACACCAGCACCGGCACGCACCACAACAGACACAAGCAGCGCACAGCCACGCAAGACAAAATCCAGAGCCATAGGCACGCACACTCCGGGGACTGATGGCACACACACAGGGGATGGATCACAGAAGCACAAATAGACATCCACAAGCACTCCGCAGTCCTCAGATGCCTCTCCCTTCAAAACCCCTTCCCTTGCCTCACCTGCAATCCCCCCTTCACAGCAGCTCTTCCTCTGTGACCTTGGCCTCTTCCCCACCGATCCATCTGCTCCAACTCACAAGGGGAGGAGGAAGTCACCACGCACAGGGGGGAGTGCCCCTGCCACACAGACACCCTCCCCCAGGCGCACGGACACTGAGGCCCCCATCCGCAAGTCCCCCCGGACCAGGAAGAGCAAGACCCCACCACGATCCCGCAGCTCCACCACACAGTCTCCGTGCTGCAGCCCCCAGGCCACCACTCCACAGGTCCCCCACCACACCCTGCCCCTGGTTCCCCACACAACGATACCGCATCCCCAAAATGCTTAGGCCCTCCCCCTACCACATGCACTTCCACCCCCACCTCACACGCTCAGCCTGTTCCTGCCACTGGTGTGGAGACCGTGTCCCCCTCTGTCCTGCCCACCTCACCTGAACCCCATGACACTCCTTTGGAGGTTGGCACTGCAGTAGAGAGCACATCCACCCCGTCTGACTTGGGCACTGCAGTGGAGACCCCGTCCACGCCATCTGACCTGCCCACTGCAGTGGTGCCGGTAACAACCCTGTCTGACTTGAGCCCTGCAGTGGTGACGGTGCCCACTGTGTCAGACACCTCCACTGCAGTTGCCAGTGACACTCCTGCACCCACCACCCCTCCCCTGCCCCATTCTGCTGTCCCCTGATCCTGTCTCTGCGGTGCCTTGCCTGCCCCTATGTATGCCCCTCCAAGGGGAGATGTCCCCTGGCCGTAGCAGTGCAGGCAAACAATGGGTGACAACTTGTCACATGTCACCCTGGTTGAATGTAGGAATGGAATGGCCATTGGCCTTTTGACATTGTACACTTAACTTACCAGTTCCATGGATTTATGTTTTTAATAAAGCCACTTGTTGTCATCCAGTGTTGTTGCATCTAATGTACATGATGTTGATGATGAGTGTCATGGACTTGCTGTTGTACTGGTGTTTTAAAGGTACAACAGAATGATTTGTTGTTGTGATGGACTCCATGTGGTCCATGGGATATGTGTACTTTTCTGCTATGTATCCATGACATCCTTTGCTGCAATTTCAGGGTGTAATGATAGCAAAATGTTGTGACCAGGATTTTCTCGTTGGGTTTGCTACTTCACATCTTTGGCATACACTGTTGGACATATGTTGTGCTTACATTTGGGCACATAGTAAGATTCCCTGACTGGGCCCATCTCCACTGGACAGGCAGGTCTGTGCATCCATGGTACACAAGTCATCTGTGTCATCAGTGCAACTAGCTCTACATGTGTATTGCGTATGTGCAGATGACTGAAGGGACACTCCCGTACACAGGCTGCTGTGACCAGAGCTTTCATTGTGTTGTAATTGTTGGCTCACTGGGCAAGTGTTGTGCTGGCATGACAGAACCCTGCACAGACAATGTTTTGCACAGCTGACCTTCCCCAGGATTGGAGACCCCTCATGGCATTTTATCATTCCGTGACATTGCCTGGGCACATAGTGTGTGTTGTGTGAGCATGTCTGTGTGTGTTCCCTTCCCTTTTTTCAACACAGCCTGTGTTCCATACAGATGTAAATGAATTAAATGAAATTTGTACTTGTAAAGCACACCCATACCCCCAAAGGGGTGTCCAGGCGCTGTACGCATACCGCTGTGGAACCCTTCCTGGCTTTTCCCTGTGAAATGTCCACTCCTGGGCACCCCCAGGGTGAAGCCAGGCATCCCAGCGCTGTTGGGGCTGTTGTGGAGATTAAGCAAGCTATTGCCCAGAGTTGCAGAGTGGACCCATGATTAGAATAGGCACCGAGGCGAGAATTATCAGGTCCGAGGAAATTGAGAAAGAAAAACACGTAAGAGAGGAAAGAGGATGAGTCCCTGGCCACCCTCCTCTAGACTATGAAAACACACAACATAGACCAGGAACTAATGGAATTAAAAATCGTGACGGTAATAGGTACAGAGGTTGAAAAGTATAAGATAGGGCACGAACAAATGTGTGTAAAACTGCCCTCACACACAGCAAGCTGTGTCATGCTTTATCATAGGGCCTGCTAAACACACCCCCGCGCTAGCCAACGCTGGGGTGGAGCAATAGGGAGGGGAAGACAAACACAACACAAAAAAGTGAACAATGAGTGTGGGACCTCAGAGGTGAAAAAAGTGGCAGAGAATAATTAAAAACTGGTAACAGTATATCCCTATACTATCTTTAATGGTGGGCACACTGTCCAAATGTAGAAGATGGTCCCTGTCGGACCAGTGGGTGAAGGTAATGGCTACTATATACCAGAGCCCTACCCCCCCCACTCTGCTAAAATGTCGACATGTTTCAGCCGGATCAAACTACTACCCCGGCTTTCTTCAGGACTTTCACCTGAGCAATCCCAGCATAGATAAAAACCCTACCTCCTTATAATCCAGGGGTAAGGAAATACAGGTACCTTGTTTAGATGCATACTCTGATAAAGAGAGTGAAGGAGCCCATTGCTCTTAATAAGGAACCGAGTTTATCAATAGGTCAAACTCGAACTGGCGGGGGGATATGTGCAAGTAGCTCCCTGTTGTCACACTTTCGTCAAGGTGAGCCCGCAACCGCCACCTAGTCGCACTCCCAGCACCGAGGAAATTGAGCCCAAGACCCGCCGAGGCGGGAATTGAACGCTGGTCCCGGGCCAGATCTCTGCATCAGGGTCTGCCGCTCTAACCATTGAGCCACACTTCTCCATGTTCCTGTTTGGTGCGCTTGCTGAGTTGTCCTGTGTTCGTCAAACATCTTTGCCCTGGGTTTTCTGGGATGTAGGTGCATGGCAAACTACTGGTCATTAGGTTGTCATCCCTGGCTGTTTTAGTTGTAAGTTCCGGGGATGTTGTCAAACGCACGTGGGACACATTCTGGATTCCCATTGGCACTTATGTGTTACCAACATCATGTTGTTTTCCCTATGTGCTATCTGTCAGTGAGTGGCTCACTTGTATGTGTGTCTGACTACTCCCACTCATCAGGGTCATTGCTGCAATGTTGGAAGGTGTCGACATGTGTTCTTTGTGGCTCTCCTTTGGTTCCTCATTGGTGTGGGTGTGTGGCAGGGTTCCCACTGAATCTGGTAGTTTTCACGTTATGCCCATGTACCGCATACTGTGCAGTGTGGCAGACATTCACAGGGGTTGTTGACAGGCCATGTGTGAGGATTTGTGGGTACCTCAGATCCCCCCACCACCCCTGGGATTGTCATGGGTGCATGAGCAATGTCACCAGTCCATGTGTGCCTAGCTGATGCACATTGGTGCAGATCAAGGTGTGTGGTGTTGAGGGTGGCCAAATGGGAGTGGTTTCATGTCTAGGCCCCTACCTACATTTTGCCCATTGATTGCAGGCCATGGTCAGTGATTTGTGTTTATGGAGGTGTGATGGGAGTTTGTTGTTCAGGACACATGACCCAGTACGCACAGCTGACTGTGCTCCACAGTATGGGCAAAACCTACCTTTGTCATCACAGTGGAATTGGCGTACAGGCTACTGTCACCCCAAATTAGGGTCCCAGAGGGTAGTGCTGTAGTGGATCTGTCTCTTGCTGTGTTGGTTGCTGTTCAACCCAGCTTGTGTCACATGAATCCGTTGGGATCCCACTCATCTGACAATGCCTGCTTGCCCACAAAGGGGTGCACAGTTCATGAGTTAGTTTTGTATGGCACTGTGTACACATCTGTGTGATTGGAGTTCAGCCCACCGTCATGTGTTGTGTACTAGCCTGGGGACACTGAGACAAACACACACGTGTTGTGTTTGATATGCAGTGTGGGGCTGCCTGTCTGTGTTTGTGCATCTGCACCTCTGCATTGGTATGGCTTTTGCGTTACATTGGCTGGATGTTGTTTGGAAGTTTTTCCCTAGTGTCCATGCGTCTTGTAGCTCATCATCCTGCACATTGATCATGTTTGGTATGTCCCATTGCTGCCATGATATGGGACTTGGTCACCTAACATCAACAGTCTCCACAGGATTCCTAATTTTGTGTGTCTGTTCGTGGAGATATGTGTGTATGCATCATGATGCTCACTTTTCACATAGTCTAATTGGACACTGGAGGCATTGTCAGGGCTCATGGCCAATGCTTGTCTGCACATGGCAGAGGGAGTTCTTGTGATACACAGCAATCTTTGCCTCCCAAATCTATGTTTGTATGTGACACAACCACCACATTGCCACTACATTGCTTGTGGTGTTGGGACCAGTAATCACAAATGCTGGTCTGGTGATGCTGCTATTATTATGTCCACACTCACCTTCTGGTCACTGTAGTGATGTGGGGTTTGGACCCCATTGCCACAATGTTCCTGATATGCTGGATTTTTGGACACCACAATCACCTTTTGGTCACTGTAGTGATGGGGGGTTTAGACCCCATTCCCACAATGATCCTAAAATGCTGGATTTTTGGACAACACAATCACCTTTTGGTCACTGTAGTGATGGGGGGTTTAGACCCCATTCCCACAATGATCATAAAATGCTGGATTTTTGGACACCACAATCACCTTTTGTGCACACATGTGATGGGAGTCACATTGTATGTTCACTGTCAGAATCTGTGTTGTGTGCATTTTGCACACACACACATACAATCTTGCCAAGATGGTAGGGGGGGTTTGCTTAGTCACCCTGTGTGTGTGAATGCTGGTGGTGCTGGCCATCTAGCCCCCTACGAGTGGGGATGGTGGTGGTGCTGGGCATCCAGCCCCCTATGAGTAGGGGGTACTGGTAGTGATGGGCATCCAGCCCCCTATGAGTAGGGGGTACTGGTAGTGATGGGCATCCAGCCCCCTATGAGTGGGGATGGTAGTAGTGCTGGGCATCCAGCCCCCTATGAGTAGGGTGTACTGGTAGTGATGGGCATCCAGCCCCCTATGAGTGGGGATGGTAGTAGTGCTGGGCATCCAGCCCCTATGAGTAGGGGGTACTGGTAGTGCTGTGCATCCAGCCCCCTATGAGTGGGGGTACTGGTAGTGATGGGCATCCAGCCCCCTATGAGTGGGGGTACTGGTAGTGCTGGGCATACAGCCCCCTATGAGTAGGGGGTACTGGTAGTGATGGGCATCCAGCCCCCTATGAGTGGGGATGGTAGTAGTGCTGGGCATCCAGCCCCCTATGAGTAGGGGGTACTGGTAGTGATGGGCATCCAGCCCCCTATGAGTAGGGGGTACTGGTAGTGCTGGGCATCCAGCCCCCTATGAGTGGGGGTACTGGTAGTGCTGGGCATCCAGCCCCCTATGAGTGGGGGTACTGGTAGTGCTGGGCATCCAGCCCCCTATGAGTGGGGGTACTGGTAGTGCTGGGCATCCAGCCCCCTATAAGTGTGGGTACTGGTAGTGATGGGCATCCAGCCCCCTATGAGTAGGGGGTACTGGTAGAGATGGGCATCCAGCCCCCTATGAGTAGGGGGTATTGGTAGTGATGGGCATCCAGCCCCCTATGAGTGGGGATGGTAGTAGTGCTGGGCATCCCCCCTAGGTGTGGGTACTGCTGGTAGTGAGGACCATGCAACCCCTGTGGTTTTGCTGTTGCAAGGGATGTCCCCCCCTATGTGTGTGTAGCATTTTGCGTGTTCGTGACATTTGTTTGTGTGGGTGTCTGACTTACCGTCTGCAATGTACGCGTCTGTTCATGATCCGGTCATAGATATACAGTACTGGGATGACCTGCGCGATGGGATTCATCATTGGTTCGCCTCGCACTTGCTGATTGTTGCTCCGCCTCGTACACGCTTGGGAGTTGGTCCGTCTCGTAGCCGTGGATCGTGTTGTGGCGCGAATCGGACCTGCTATGCAGCTCTACCGGATGCTGTGACGTGCTGCTAGTGGCGACTCGTTCGGCGCGTAGGAAGTGCGCATCGTACTTGCCCGGCCAGAAACTGCTGTTTACATGCCTCCAGACGAGTCGATTTCAGCGGTTATGGTTCCGGCTCGTATGGGAAATGTTGCTGGTTTCGGAGCGTACGGCTTGGTCGGCATTCGGACACATTTGCGCATCGTACTTCCTTGTCCGGACGGATCGGGTCGTAAGGTGAGGCTACGGACGGCTCTCGGAGGGCTGTCCGACCCGGATCGGAATCGGCCCCTAAGTGTGGAATATGCAACTAACAGTAGTTTTGCATATCAAGTAAAAAAACTGATTGCACTGGCCTATGTCCCAGTAACTGAGGTAGCAGAACACTATAACCTCCTAATAGAAAGCCCCTACTATAAAAGAAATGAAGAAAAACTAAGCCCACTTTTAGATTACTTCGAAGATACCTGGGTGGGAATACTCCACAGATCAGGCCACAGAAGACCACCCAAATTCCACATTCCATGGTGGAATGTGTACTTGAGCACACTAAACAAACAAGCCAAAATCAACAATGCTGTTGAAGGATGGCATAATGCCTTCCAATCAACAACAGGTAGAGGGATACCTACCCTACATAAACTACTCCAAGCCCTCCAAAAAGAACAAAGTTATCAGGAACTTAGAATGGAACAATCTGTGACCCAAATAGGCCCTAAACTCACCAAACAAACCAAAAAAAAGTACGAATTACTACAAAGTCAGGTAACACTATACGCAACCACAAAAGGCCTAGAATACCTATCACTAATAGCTAAAACGATACTTTAAATTACTAATCTAAAACAATTTAAAATAGCATTCTTACAAAACAAAAACTGTAACTGTACATATAATTTATCTTAACTTTGTAAAATATAAATAATTTGTCATATATATTTAATTTAATAATATAAATATATATTGACATCTTAATTACACTTTACAAAAAATAGAAGATATATAAAATATTATCCTCAACATTGCCCTCCCACAATTATAAAATAAATTACTTACGGTTTCTGTAGCTGAAGAAAACGTAATCCAAACATCGTTCATCCATCCAGGTATCTCTCAATCCCAATTAATGTTAAAATTAACCCCCCAAAAAATGTAAAAATTCAACTGTTCCAAAAGGTAAATCCAGGGTCGATAAATCCAACGAAATTAAACCATAAAAAACCCGAAAATATTTCTTAAAAAGAAACGCTCCAGGAAAACCTGAAAAATTAAGAAAGTGTTAAATAAATATTAGTATAAAATACTAATACACACTTCTTAATAAAAAAACGCTATCCTCTCCAAAACGCGATCCTGATAACGAAACCTGTAAAAATGCAAATAAACATACCCACCCACACAAACATACACACACACTATAATAAATTACGTGTAAAAACACTTTAATACCATATACACACATTTCTATACATATCCTACCCTCTCTACACTAGGGGGTCGATTCCGATCTCGGTCGGAGACGCACCCAACGCCATTCGGTCGGGAAAAAAGCCATGCGAATGCCTGTTTCCCGACCGATCCGCACATGAATCCGAACGAACAAGTACGATGCGCACAACAGCACAGATTCCGACCCAGTCGTACTCACCCAATCCAGGTCCTGATCCCTGACCGAGCCGGATCCGTAAACGCAGATACGAGTCGCCCGGAAGCCAAAAGCAGCCCCGTCCGGCCGGACAAGTACGATGCGCTTCCCGTACGCGCCGAACCCGTCGCTACGCACGGCACGTCAAAGCATCCGGGAGAGGCGCACATAAGCTCCGATTCGCGCCAGAACACGATCCACGGCTACGAGACGAACACGCAAGCGACGAGGACGAGGCGAAGCAACGACAAAGACGAACGAGACGAACCAACAATGAATCCCATCGTTCCGATCCTACCAATATTCTACATCTACTACCGGAACAGGCACGGACGCGTACGGTGCAGAAGGTAGGTCAGACACCAACCACAAACACAAACTACACGTACCCGACATATCACACACACACACAGGGATGCAGAAATTACTTACTCCAGTAACAGCAGCACCATAGGGGCGGGATGCCCATCACCAATGCCACATATACACATAGGGGCCCGGATGCCTGTCACTACTACCACCCCTACCCATGGGGGTGCCAGGTGCCTACCACTACTACCACCTCTACCCATGGGCGGCTGGATGCCTGTCACTACTACCACCCTTACCCAGGGGGTGCCAGGTGCCTACCACTACTGCCACCTCTACCCAGGGTGTGCCAGATGCCCACCACTACTACCACCTCTACCCAGGGGGTGCCAGGTGCCTACCACTACTACCACCTCTACCCATGGGGGGCTGGATGCCTGTCACTACTACCACCCTTACCCAGGGGGTGCCAGGTGCCTACCACTACTACCACCTCTACCCATGGAGGTGCCAGGTGCCTACCACTACTACCACCCATACCCAGGGGGTGCCAGGTGCCTACCACTACTTCCACCTCTACCCATGGGGGCTGGATGCCTGTCACTACTACCACCCTTACCCAGGGGTGCCAGGTGCCTACCACTACTACCACCTCTACCCATGGGGTGCCAGGTGCCTATCACTACTACCACCTCTACCCATGGGGGGCTGGATGCCTGTCACTACTACCACCCTTACCCAGGGGTGCCAGGTGCCTACCACTACTGCCACCTCTACCCAGGGGTGCCAGATGCCTACCACTACTACCACCCATACCCAGGGGTGCCAGGTGCCTACCACTACTACCACCTCTACACATGGGGGTGCCAGGTGCCTACCACTACTACCACCCATACCCAGGGGGTGCCAGGTGCCTACCACTACTACCACCTCTACCCATGGGCATGCCAGGTGCCTACCACTACTATCACCCATACCAGGGGGGTGCCAGGTGCCTACCACTACTACCACCTCTACCCAGGGGGTGCCAGGTGCCTACCACTACTACCACCCATACCCAGGGGGTTCCAGGTGCCTACCACTACTACCACCTCTACCCATGGGGGGCTGGATGCCTGTCACTACTACCACCCTTACCCAGGGGGTGCCAGGTGCCTACCACTACTACCTCTACCCATGGGGGTGCCAGGTGCCTACCACTACTACCACATCTAACCATGGGGGTGCCAGGTGCCTAACACTACTACTCCTCTACCCATGGGGGTGCCAGGTGCCTACCACTACTGCCAGCTCTACCCAGGGGGTGCCAGATGCCTACCACTACTACCACCCATACCCAGGGGGTGCCAGGTGCCTACCACTACTACCACCTCTACCCATGGGGGTGCCAGGTGCCTACCACTACTACCACCCATACCCAGGGGGTGCCAGGTGCCTACCACTACTACCACCCATACCCAGGGGGTGCCAGGTGCCTACCACTACTACCACCTCTACCCAGGGGGTGCCAGGTGCCTACCACTACTACCACCTCTACCCATGGGGGCTGGATGCCTGTCACTACTACCACCCTTACCCAGGGGTGCCAGGTGCCTACCACTACTACCACCTCTACCCATGGGGGTGCCAGGTGCCTACCACTACTACCACCCATACCCAGGGGTGCCAGGTGCCTACCACTACTACCACCTCTACCCATGGGGGCTGGATGCCTGTCACTACTACCACCCTTACCCAGGGGTGCCAGGTGCCTACCACTACTACCACCTCTACCCATGGGGGTGCCAGGTGCCTACCACTACTACCACCTCTACCCATGGGGGCTGGATGCCTGTCACTACTACCACCCTTACCCAGGGGGTGCCAGGTGCCTACCACTACTACCACCTCTACCCATGGGGTGCCAGGTGCCTACCACTACTACCACCCATACCCAGGGGTGCCAGGTGCCTACCACTACTACCACCTCTACCCATGGGGTGCCAGGTGCCTACCACTACTACCACCCATACCCAGGGGTGCCAGGTGCCTACCACTACTACCACCTCTACCCATGGGGGTGCCAGGTGCCTACCACTACTACCACCCATACCCAGGGGGTGCCAGGTGCCTACCACTACTACCACCTCTACCCATGGGGGTGCCAGGTGCCTACCACTACTACCACCCATACCCAGGGGTACCAGGTGCCTACCACTACTACCACCTCTACCCATGGGCATGCCAGGTGCCTACCACTACTACCACCCATACCAGGGGGGTGCCAGGTGCCTACCACTACTACCACCTCTACCCAGGGGGTGCCAGGTGCCTACCACTATTACCACCTCTACCCATGGGGGGCTGGATGCCTGTCACTACTACCACCCTTACCCAGGGGGTGCCAGGTGCCTACCACTACTACCACCTCTACCCATGGGGGTGCCAGGTGCCTACCACTACTACCACCTCTACCCATGGGGGTGCCAGGTGCCTACCACTACTACCACCTCTACCCATGGGGGCTGGAAGCCTGTCACTACTACCACCCTTACCCAGGGGTGCCAGGTGCTTACCAATACTACCACCTCTACCCATGGGGGTGCCAGGAGCCTACCACTACTACCACCTCTACCCATGGGGGGCTGGATGCCTGTCACTACTACCACCCTTACCCAGGGGTGCCAGGTGCCTACCACTACTGCCACCTCTACCCAGGGGTGCCAGATGCCCACCACTACTGCCACCTCTACCCAGGGGTGCCAGGTGCCTACCACTACTACCACCTCTACCCATGGGGGCTGGATGCCTGTCACTACTACCACCCTTACCCAGGGGTGCCAGGTGCCTACCACTACTACCACCTCTACCCATGGGGCTGCCAGGTGCCTACCACTACTACCACCCATACCCAGGGGGTGCCAGGTGCCTACCACTACTACCACCTCTACCCATGGGGGCTGGATGCCTGTCACTAATACCACCCTTACCCAGGGGTGCCAGGTGCCTACCACTACTACCACCTCTACCCATGGGGTTGCCAGGTGCCTACCACTACTACCACCTCTACCCATGGGGGCTGGATACCTGTCACTACTACCACCCTTACCCAGGGGTGCCAGGTGCCTACCACTACTGCCACCTCTACCCAGGGGTGCCAGATGCCTACCACTACTACCACCCATACCCAGGGGTGCCAGGTGCCTACCACTACTACCACCTCTACCCATGGGGATGCCAGGTGCCTATCACTACTACCACCCATACCCAGGGGGTGCCAGGTGCCTACCACTACTACCACCTCTACCCATGGGGGTGCCAGGTGCCTACCACTACTACCACCCATACCCAGGGGTGCCAGGTGCCTACCACTACTACCACCTCTACCCAGGGGTGCCAGGTGCCTACCACTACTACCACCTCTACCCATGGGGGCTGGATGCCTGTCACTACTACCACCCTTACCCAGGGGTGCCAGGTGCCTACCACTACTACCACCTCTACCCATGGGGGTGCCAGGTGCCTACCACTACTACCACCCATACCCAGGGGGTGCCAGGTGCCTACCACTACTACCACCTCTACCCATGGGGGGCTGGATGCCTGTCACTACTACCACCCTTACCCAGGGGGTGCCAGGTGCCTACCACTACTACCACCTCTACCCATGGGGGTGCCAGGTGCCTACCACTACTACCACCCATACCCAGGGGTGCCAGGTGCCTACCACTACTACCACCTCTACCCATGGGGGCTGGATGCCTGTCACTACTACCACCCTTACCCAGGGGGTGCCAGGTGCCTACCACTACTACCACCCATACCCAGGGGGTGCCAGGTGCCTACCACTACTACCACCTCTAACCAGGGGGTGCCAGGTGCCTACCACTACTACCACCTCTACCCATGGGGGGCTGGATGCCTGTCACTACTACCACCCTTACCCAGGGGGTGCCAGGTGGCTACCACTACTACCACCCATACCCAGGGGTGCCAGGTGCCTACCACTACTACCACCTCTACCCATGGGGGCTGGATGCCTGTCACTACTACCACCCTTACCCAGGGGGTGCCAGGTGCCTACCACTACTACCACCTCTACCCATGGGGGTGCCAGGTGTCTACCACTACTACCACCTCTACCCATGGGGGCTGGATGCCTGTCACTACTGCCACCCTTACCCAGGGGTGCCAGGTGCCTACCACTACTGCCACCTCTACCCAGGGGTGCCAGATGCCCACCACTACTACCACCTCTACCCAGGGGGTGCCAGGTGCCTACCACTACTACCACCTCTACCCATGGGGGGCTGGATGCCTGTCACTACTACCACCCTACCCAGGGGTGCCAGGTGCCTACCACTACTACCACCTCTACCCATGGGGGTGCCAGGTGCCTAACACTACTACCACCCATACCCAGGGGTGCCAGGTGCCTACCACTACTACCACCTCTACCCATGGGGGGCTGGATGCCTGTCACTACTACCACCCTTACCCAGGGGTGCCAGGTGCCTACCACTACTACCACCTCTACCCATGGGGGTGCCAGGTGCCTACCACTACTACCACCCATACCCAGGGGTGCCAGGTGCCTACCACTACTACCACCTCTACCCATGGGGGTGCCAGGTGCCTACCACTACTACCACCCATACCCAGGGGTGCCAGGTGCCTACCACTACTACCACCTCTACCCATGGGGGTGCCAGGTGCCTACCACTACTACCACCCATACCCAGGGGTGCCAGGTGCCTACCACTACTACCACCTCTACCCAGGGGGTGCCAGGTGCCTACCACTACTACCACCTCTACCCATGGGGGCTGGATGCCTGTCACTACTACCACCCTTACCCAGGGGTGCCAGGTGCCTACCACTACTACCACCTCTACCCATGGGGGTGCCAGGTGCCTACCACTACTACCACCCATACCCAGGGGTGCCAGGTGCCTACCACTACTACCACCTCCACCCATGGGGGCTGGATGCCTGTCACTACTACCACCCTTACCCAGGGGTGCCAGGTGCCTACCACTACTACCACCTCTACCCATGGGGGTGCCAGGTGCCTACCACTACTACCACCTCTACCCATGGGGGCTGGATGCCTGTCACTACTACCACCCTTACCCAGGGGTGCCAGGTGCCTACCACTACTACCACCTCTACCCATGGGGGTGCCAGGTGCCTACCACTACTACCACCCATACCCAGGGGTGCCAGGTGCCTACCACTACTACCACCTCTACCCATGGGGGTGCCAGGTGCCTACCACTACTACCACCCATACCCAGGGGGTGCCAGGTGCCTACCACTACTACCACCTCTACCCATGGGGGTGCCAGGTGCCTACCACTACTACCACCCATACCCAGGGGGTGCCAGGTGCCTACCACTACTACCACCTCTACCCATGGGGGTGCCAGGTGCCTAACACTACTACCACCTCTACCCATGGGGTGCCAGGTGCCTACCACTACTACCACCTCTACCCATGCGGGGCTGGATGCCTGTCACTACTACCACCTCTACCCATGGGGGCTGGATGCCTACCACCACCAACACCCCACTCACAGGATGGCAAATACATGCCACAAGAAGCACACACCAGCAGAAAGAATGCAACACAAAGACATCCCCCAACACCATGACAAGCGTGTGTAGACTGTGTCAAATGCCTACAACACTGAACAGGACTGTGGACATACAATGTGACCCCCTATCACAAGTGCCACACATAAATGTGTGTGGCACCCACAATGCAAGCAGGCCATGACCATTGTGGCAATGGGGTCCAAACCCCCATCATCACAGTGCCCAAAATGTAAGTGTGGGGTCCATAGCTGAAGCACATATTGAACATTGTGGCAATGGGGTCCAAACCCCCATCATCACAGTGACCAAAATGTATGTGTTGACAAAGAATAAGCTGCAACTGCCAAACTGCATGGATAATTCCTGGTCACAGAACAACAAACACATCAGTGGCAAAGTAGTGCTTGTGTCCCATAGCAACATAGAATGGGGGAGGCAAACAGTGCAGTGCAAACAAGACATACCTTTGGCCATGTGCAGACAAACATCACCCATGGGGGCTGACACTGTCAACATTCATCAATGACACAATGACAGAAGTGACCATCAGAATATTTGCACCAATGGGCACACAAATTCAGATAACCAGTGGAGACTGTATAAGGGAGGTAAACAGATACCATACCATGGCAGCAATGGGACACACACACACAATGATCATTGTGCTGACTGATGACCTAGGAGTCCCAGGGACAGCAGGGCAAACACACCAAACAACATACAGCCAATGGCACACCTAAGATATGCCAATGCAGTGGTGCCGATGCACATACACAAACAGGCAGACCCACACTGCACATCAAACACAACAGGTGAGGGGGGGTACCAGTGTCCCCAGGCAACCACACAACACATGAGGAGGCCTGAATACCAATTACACAGATGTGCATACAGTGCCAGACAAAGGTAACTCATGGATCCAAATCCCTATGTGGGCAATCAGGCATTGTCAGATGAGAGGGAGCAGAAATCACACATGTCACACAAGCATGTAGGAACAGCAACTGACACAGCAAGACACACAGACACCACAGCACCACACCCAGGGCCCCCACAATGTGGTGACCCTGGGCTGCATTACAATCCCACTGTGATGACAAAGCTAGATGTCGTTCACACTGTGAACCACAGTCATGTGTCCTGAGCAACAAACTACCATCACACCTACACAAGCACAAATCAACCAGCACAGCCTTTCAGCCAAGCCCAACAAGGAGGCAGGGGTCTAGCCGGGCAACAACTCTCATCTGCACACACTCAACACCACACACCTCGACCTCCAACAATGTGCAGCAGTGAAGCTCACATGCACTGGTGACATTGCACATGCACCCATGACAATCCCAGGGGGGGTGGTGGGAACCAAGGTGCAGAAACACATCACACATGGCCACTCTTCCAGACTCCTGAATGTCTGACACACTGCACACTACGCTGTACATGGACATGACGGCAATACCACACCAACCAATGGGATCCCAGCCACAGTCACACACCTATGAAGAAGCCAAGGTCACCCACAAAGAACATACATAGACAACTACCAACATTGCAGCCCTGAGGAGTGCCAGCAGTCACACACACAACGTGTCACAACCAATGAAAGCTAACACAAACCAGAAATCACATGACAGGTGTAAACAACAAGTGCAAAGGGGAATCCTGACTGTGACACATCAGAGTCTGCCCACAAACTCAGCCCTGACAGCAAACACACCTATGGGTGACACCCTGATGACCAGTAATGTGCCATGCACCCACATCACAGAGAACCCAGGAGAAGACTTTGGGGGAACATAGCTCAACTCAGCAAGCATCACAAACAGGAACATCACTAGGGATCCCAGCATGCACAGCAACATGGAAGTGAACACACACACATGCTCATACAACGCACACCTTGGGCGCACGAGATGTCACAGGAGTACACACTGCCATGAGGGGACTCCACTCCTGTGTGAGGAAAGCTGTGCCATATGTCGCATCAGTAGGTCTCCATCATGTCAGCAGAACACTTGGTCACACAGTCAACAATTAGCACCAAATGAAGGCTCCCGTCACATCAGCCTGGTCATGGGAATGTCAACGAAATCAACAGTACAGATCCAACACACATGTATAGCAAGTTGCACTGACAACACAGATGAGTCCTTCCCCATTGATGCCCAAACCTGCATGTCCAGTGGAGATGGCCACACGGTCAGGGAACTAGACTAATTGAACAATGGCAAACACAACAGATGTGCATGGGTGGAACCCACAGATGTGACATAGCTAATGTAAGTAGGAAATCCCATTGCCAAATATTGAAAACATGACACCCTCAGATGCTGCTAAGGATGACATGGATACACCACAGGATAGGACACTGTCCCCCTGGAACACATGGGTTCCTGCACAGTAACACTTCATTTTCATGAGTCCAAATATCACCATCACTGCAGCAACGCTGGATCAGCTGGGTCGGAGGGGAAGAGGCCAAGGTCACAGAGGAAGAGCCGCTGTGTCTTTGGGGTTGCAGATGAGGCAAGGGAGGGGTCTTTGGAGGGAGAGGCAACTGAGGACTGTGCAGTGCTTGTGGATGCGTGTGTTTGTGCCTGTGCCCCATCCCCTGTGAGTGTGGTTGCAGTCCCCTGATGGTGCGTGCGTGTGCGTCTTGTTTGTGGCGTGTGTGTCCGTGTGCTGCATGTGTCTGTGCTGGTGTGTGCCTGTGCCAGTGTGTGTGTGCTTGGGACGGGTAAGGTGCTGGGGAGTGTGGATGGGGCAGAGGCAGGAGGGGTGAGGGACTGTCGGAGGAGGGACACTGCTGCCGTCAGGGAGGAGTCCATGGACCTATTGCCCCTCTGTAGGTCAGACATGCCCGATGAGATGCCCTCCATGAATGACACCAGCTGAGTCAACAGACTGGTGTGTGCATGGAGGACACTCAGCATCGCTGTCTGTCCTACATGGAGCTGGCGGAGGAGGTACACAGACTCCTCACTCAGGGCAGCAGGGGACACAGGGGCAGGGGGTGCGGTGCCTGGCCCGAAGGAAACACGCTCCCGAACATGGGAGCCTCCACGGACATCGGGAATGGGAGCCGACGGGAGGGCGGTGGTGGTGGTGGTGGTGGCGGGGACAGCAACACTAGCTGGGGTGTGGTGGCTGCTGACACCCGCCTCCATAAGGGAGTCATCGTCCGAGTTGCTCTGGTCCTCAGCTGAGGTGGATGGTGCTGAGGACTCCTCGGTGTGGCTCCCCTCGCCCTCCGTGCCACTGGGTCCCTCCGACCACTCCTCGGCTGCTGACCCAGTCTGGCTCTGCGGCTCCTCCTGGTCCGTGGAGCTGTCCCCTCCTGTGGCCGTGGATGTATCTGCAATCAATAGGGAAACAGACAGACATCAGTCACCTGCACCGAACGCACACACCACAGTAAGTACAGCACATTACAGAGCAAGCCCTGGCATCCTTAGTTGTACATTGCTAAAACTGCACAAACAGAACATGAGAAGTCAATTGTCAGTCTGATGGTCAACCATGGCACTCACATCCCACCTGGCCTTGCACCCATCTGTCTGGTGTCTGTTGGATGGCAATACCCCAGTGTGGACACATGCACCACCTACACAGTATTTGGACAGTGCAGAGAACCCGGTGAAGCATGTGGACATGCACACATCACAACTCTTGCCACTGAGTCAGTGCAGGTGTCCGGATGAAAGGGATGCCCAGAGTCAAATAGGAAATGCATGTGATGCATACCAGCGACAGACACCATGATGCACCCATGTCCTGATAGCCATTGCCACAATGGTGTGCATGTAGCACATGTCACTCCCCTGCAGGATCACTAATAGGAAGTCACATGCCATGGCACAGGCATGCCTGCTAAGTCATACATCACTGTCTCCAGTCACATGGGCAGGGCAACCAGACAACAACACTCTGCACTGTGTCACAATAGTAGATCATGGGGAATGCAAGTCCTGGAGCTGAACAAGTGCACATGTACATCCCCACACACCACATCATCTGTACCCTCATCTGTCCAGGTCATACCCATTGGACATATGGGAGACCTGTAACACTACCCTCTGCACCTGAGCACATCACAATCTGCTGTGAATGGGAAACAGCTGCCTGAACCTCATATTCGCATACCCCAGTTTGCACGGTCAGGTGATCAAACACCTATGTGTCACACATGTATCATCTCCTATGGTCACATCTCCGGTGGCATGCGGAGCCCCAACCGAGGAACACCCCAGCAGACCTGACAACGAAGCCACAGCACACTGACACAGAGGCAGACACCTGAGGGGACAAATCACTGAGCAAAACGTGTCAGCTGATACACGGCAGTGGGAGTACAGAGTGTATTGTATGGCCTGGAGTAGGCATGACTGTCCTGTCCCACATGAATGAGGGATGAGCCCTGGACAGTAGGCAGCTGGCTAAGTATGTGTGACACACGTTATATACACACTCCTGGGGCACAAACATTGTTCCCACCCGCAGCATGGGTGTGTGCCAGATACCCCAGGCACATGTGGTGGATCAGCTCAGCAATTGGGCCACATATCAAAATGACACGCAGAACACATGTCAGAACACAGGCAATGTGTAAGCAATGGACCCACCCATGATGCCCACCACAGAGTCAGGGAAACAGATGCTGTCCCCCACCTTGAGTCAAGCAAACTGCAAGGACACAGTACCCAAGTGACACAATACCCTGACTGTAAGGGCCACACCTGGGTATCAGATGAGCAGTGGGCAGTGCACAATAGAGGGACATGGGTCCTGGACCACAAGACTGATGTACTGTGGAAGTTTAACCAGGCCAGAGGAGGGCACATAGCATGGCAGACATAGTTCACAATGCAGACATGGACTCACCCCCTCCTTGCTGCTCTCTGGCCTTCAGCTGCCCATCCAGATCAGGGAAGACCACCACCAGGATCCTCAGCATGTGGGGTGTCAGGGTCCGATGTCCGCCCCTCCTGCGAGGAGGCGACAGCTTCAGCTGGACCCGTGCGATCCTCCGGGTCCAGCCCCGAAGGTCCTGCCACCTCTTCTGGCAGTTGCGGATCCGGCGCTTGTAGACCCCCAGGGATCGCACTGCCCGGACGATGGTCAGCCATATCTTCTGCTTCTGGTGGGCATCAACCTGTGAGGATAACAAAGTGAGAATGCCATAACTACATGTGCAACATAACCGTGCATTACACAGTTGGATATACATGTCTCAATCACAGGGGCATATGATGTACACAGGCAGTGCAACGATGGCCATGGACAGTATGCCAGCAGTTACTACATGGTATAATTGCCTGGGAAGTAAAACCTTGTTTAAATGCACTGTCACTGCACTATACCTGTCCAGTGCATGTAACTACACACTATGGGGGTGACAACTACTCAGTGAGCCTGCTAGCCAGTGGCGTGCAGACTGTTAGCATTGCTAGTCAGACAACATGCACATTTAGAAAGGCAGTGGACAGAACACTCACCTGCTCCCCTGCTTTCCCATACAGCTTGCTGTACTGTGGAAGGAGGCCATCCAGCAGGGCCTGGTTCTCCTCAGTGCTGAAGGCTGGGGCTCTCTCCACAGTACGTGCCATTGCAGGGTCCAGAGGGTGCAGAAACAGCAGCAGTGTAGTGGCAGATGTCGTCCTGGAGCATGTAGTGCAGGCAAGTGAGCTCTCAGGGGAACAGCCAGCATTATATGTGTGCTGCAGAGGCAGATACTGTCCCATGTGTCCAAAGTGATAGGTCCAAGTCGTTTGCATCATCTGAATCTGGCCAATCCATGGAATTGCACCACTTACACACGCCCCCAGCATCCTTCAAATGTTCAACTTCATGACACCATTGAAATTGCAACATTGTTGTGGGTGACCAACTGAATTTACAGCATCAGACTCGTTCAAATTTTGAAAACGCGTCCGTTGCCAGGCCAGGCCATAGCCAATGGGTGCGCACCGATCGGACCATTGCTGTTCAACGCGTACATGGGATACAACGCGTACCCGCACACATTGAATGCAATGGGCCGGCCGGGAACACCGATCGGACCATTGCTGTTCAACGCGTACATAGGATACAATGCATACCCGCACACATTGAATGCAATGGGCCGGCCGGGAACACCGATCGGACCATTGCTGTTCAACGCGTACATAGGATACAACGCGTACCCGCACACATTGAATGCAATGGGCCGGCCGGGAACACCGATCGGACCATTGCTGTTCAACGCGTACATGGGATACAACGTGTACCCGCACACATTGAATGCAATGGGCCGGCCGGGAACACCGGTCGGACCATTGCTGTTCAACGCGTACATGGGATACAACTCGTACCAGCACACATTGAATGCAATGGGCCGGCCGGGAACACCGATCGGACCATTGCTGTTCAACGCGTACATAGGATACAACGCATACCCGCACACATTGAATGCAATGGCCAATGTGTGCGCACTGATCGGTCCATTGCTGTCCAAGGCGTATTGCCAATACAACGCGTACCAGCGCACATTGAATGCAATGGCCAATGTGTGCGCACTGATCGGTCCATTGCTGTCCAACGCGTATTGCCAATACAACGCGTACCAGCGCACATTGAATGCAATGGCCAATGTGTGCGCACTGATCGGTCCATTGCTGTCCAAGGCGTATTGCCAATACAACGCATACCAGCGCACATTGAATGCAATGGCCAATGTGTGCGCACTGATCGGTCCATTGCTGTCCAAGGCGTATTGCCAATACAACGCGTACCAGCGCACATTGAATGCAATGGCCAATGTGTGTGCACTGATCGGTCCATTGCTGTCCAACGCATCCCTGTACAAGTCACTGGCATATGTCACCATGCCTGTCACAGGTGAACATATGCCAGCCACATATACTTCCCAGGCAGTGAGGGGCACACCTACAACACCACAGCCTGTCCAAACTGTATCCTAGGGCATGTAAGGCTGCATTACCTATTCCGTGTATGGGGGTGAACATGTTGTTCTGTGGGTGTCACTTGGGGGCAGCCACCCCCAGGCTGTGCACGTGTTTATGGGGACAGAATCCTTGGTGTTTCGTGTACATGACCACTGTGATGTGCAACTGTTCATATCTGAGCATGTGGCATGGTCACAGTTCACGGTGGTGTATGTGTATGTCATGTCACATACCTCCTGAGTCCCATGTGGGACGTTATGTTCAACCCAGGGTGACCCATTGGCACAATGGTGATGGTCCTCCACAGTCTGTGTGCATGTTGTGATTACAATTTCTCTGATTTCATGTGCACAATGGGAGGCAGTCTCCACATCCACGTTGTTTGTGCATGGACTTTGATGTTGTGCGTGTGTGTGTCACAGACGTCCATGTCTGTCCTGCCGAGGCAACAGGGACCACTACCTGTGGGGCTCATGGTTGTTTTGCTGTGGTGTATACATGATACACCATGTCATCCCAGTGTCCATGTGGCAATACAGGGTCCCTGGGAATCTACCTGTCGTTGAGCTGTGATGCCTGGGGCACATCAGTCCTCACATGTCACTGTGGCGTGTGGTTGTTATTTGGCAGCAGGAGATGGGAACTGGGACACGGCCTCATGGTATCCAATGGCACGACCTGGGACTTATTGATGCCACTTGTTGGACTGTGATGTTAGATATTGGCCATGTAGGTGCCATACATATCCGTACGGAACTGCACACATCATGTACTTGTGCCTCATTATGATGTATCATGTGATGTTGAGTGTGTTCAATGCCACATATGTGGGGTGACTGACAATCTTGCTTTCTTCACCTATGCACTGCAGGGCACCAGCTGTCCATAGACCATTCCCTGACCTGGCAACGATGGTGGAACGTGACAGCATCCGACGGTACCGCTATACCAGGCAGCTGATTGAGGATTTGGCAGTGTGCTTGGCACCACATTTGCAACCTGGCCGTCCGTACCCTACAGCGCTGACCCCCAAGGTGAAGGTGATGGCAGCCCTACACTTCTTTGCCACTGGTACCTTTCAACACACTCTGGCGACTGCTGGTGGGATGTCACAGACCATGTTCAGCCGTGTGCTCCGGGATGTTTTGGAGGCTAAGTTGATATACCTGAACCAGTACATCTATTTCCCTAGACTCCAACGACTCACTGGCGTGAAGAGTGACTTCTATGCCCTGGGGAGGATGCCGCATGTCATTGGCTCCATTGATGGGACACATGTGGCTTTGGTACCACCACAGGCCCAAGAGCAGGCCTACCGTAACCGCAAACACTACCACTCGGTCAATGCACTGGTGGTCTGTCTTGCAGATATGAGCATCACACACGTGTGTGCCCGTTTCCCTGGTTCTGCACACGATGCCTACGTGATGAGGAGTAGTCGCATCCCGAGGATGATGGCACAGATGCGGAACCAGCGTGCCTGGCTTGTAGGTGTGTACTGACTTTGTACCATTGTGTGTGTTCTGCTATGTAGTGTTCCACCCTCTTTTCCAACTCTGCTAATGTGCAATTGTCTGTATGTAGGTGACTCCGGATACCCCAACATGCCGTGGTTGCTGACGCCCCTCAGGAACCCTGTGACACCAGCCCAGATGCGCTACAATGAGGCACATGGTCGGACCAGGAGAGTGATTGAGCGGACATTTGGTCTCCTGAAGAGCCGCTTCCGCTGCCTCGACAAGACAGGAGGATCCCTCCCATATGCCCCAGCAAAGGTGTACAAGATTATCATCGTCTGCTGCATGCTCCACAACCTGGCAGTGCAGAAGGAGTTGCCTCTCATCCTGGATGACGATGACCAACGTCCGCCACCTGTGGAGGATCCTGGCCTGGACCACGATGCCAGTGATGATAATGATGATGTTGAGGGTGATGACCGCACACAGCTCATCACCAACTTCTTCAGCTGAATGTGAGTATCCAGAGATGGCATGTCAATGATGTGAGTTTGCATGATATGTGTTGGTGGTGCTCTGGTGCTGTTTGAGTGTGTCCATGGGCTACATGTCTGTATGCGTGTAGCGATGTGTCCTTGCAGGTAGTCTGTACTCCCCAACAGTGTTGACATGCTAACTTGGTTCTGGGTGGGTATCTTGTAACATGTATTGTGCATGAGTATTGCAGTTCTGTCCTGTTCTTCAGTACTTTTGACTGTGTGTCATTTCTGTCCTTCACAGGGTACTTTCAGAGTCGTTTGGTCAACTGTGATCCCCAACACCGTGATTCGACTTCCCGGGTGGTAGCTGTTGTGACCCTACAGGTGATGTGCACCACACCCATGGACTTCCTTCCTTCTACACTTGTTGACTGTGTGCCCGCTGCCAGGTGGGATTACCTTGCATCTGTGGTGGTTACAACATGTTGCAAATGTGTAATAAACCTGTGCTTCACTTTGTGATGTGCGTTGTCTGTGGTCACACATCTGACTGACATTTGCTTACTGCACCAGTGGGCTAGTTAACACAGACTGTGAATAGGTGTTGGGTCTGTGCAATGCAACGTATTTCCTGGCAACACCAGTGTAGGCGATGAGTCAGATGTCCATGGTGTGTATGTGTTGTGTAGCCCTGGTGGTGTGCCTCCCCCATATGTGTGAAGTCGCCATGACTCACATGCCGGTGTTGTACTTGCTGTAGCAGTTAGCATGCACAGTGTCATTTCCCGATCATCATCGCAACTTCTGAGACAACATAGGAATCACAACAGAGGCAAGTATGGTGTATAAGTGAGTTTATTGACATACATGTGTGAGTATAGTGCACAGGTTGTTGGGTGCTGTACATTGTGATTGTGATCCAAAGTTCCTAGATAATTTGGAAGTCCTGGTAGCAGAAATGTCCAGAGTAAAGTCCACAGTAATCAGAGACATTGGTCCAACTTGAGCTCCCCATGTCATGTGGGAGAGTTGTGTTGCAGTCAACAGGGTGAACAGTTTGCGCACAAAGGTTATTCTCCAGAACAGGTTTTGGCTTCCTGGGGTTGCACATGGCCATCGGCCTCTCACTTGCCCCTCCTCGGACGGCCCCTCTTCTTTGGGGGGGACCCTCAAGTGCAGGCTGCTGCGGTGCAGGGGACTCTCCGCCAGAGTCATCCTGCCTCCCTGTGGCAGTTGCAGTTGTTTCAGCAGCAGATGTTGTGGGCACACAGGGAGGTGTTGACTGGTTGCTGCTCATCTGGCGGAGGCATTGTAATATGTCCCTATGCACCGCCGTCATCTCTTGCAGTGTGTCCCACTTGGACTCCACGCGGGACATGTGTGAGTCCAAGCGGGCATGATGGGCAGCCTGCTGCTGTTTAATGTCCCTGAGGAGCCCCACTACCTGGCTGAACTCTCCGGTGCTGGACTGGTACGCATCGGCTATGCGTGCCAGTTGTGGGTCATCATGCAGTCCAGACCCCTCTGTGAGCAGCGACCTATGTCTCCCACCCCTCCCACCACCCCTGGCGACACGTGCAGTACCTGAGGTGGCAGGCACAGGTGACCCTGGGCCACCTTGTGGGTTGTTGGTGGTGGTGGTGTCCATGGCCCCACGTTGGTCCAGGGTCCCTGTGCTGGTGGTGGTGCTGCTCCTTGGTCTGTCCATGTCGGCAGGGGTGGTATGTGTGTTGACAGTCGTTGGAGGGGTGGGTGCAGGGGGTGCAGCTGGTGGTCCTGCTGGTGCTGCATGATGACTTGCTCCGGAGGTGCCAGGTAAGTCTTCTTCATCCGAGGAGGGCAGAGGCTGTTCCACACCAGTGAGCTCCGTATCCTCTTGAGCCTGGGATGAGGACTCCTCAGCATCTGCTGCTGTGTCCCCATCATCACCTGTTTTTGGGAGACACACACAATGTATGTTATGTTTCTGCAGGCATCAATGGTTGACACTCCTGACAGTTGTGACTGTGCCTCTGGATGCGGGCCTGTACAATGCATTGTCCTAAGTTGTCACAGTCAGGGGTTGATATTGGTGTAGCACATTGTCCTGCATTATTTGGGCATTTCTATGTGAATGTTGGGGTGTGTACATGGTCTGCATTGGTTGTATTTGGTTGTCATCCGCTCCTCCTTCCCACCCAGCCAGATATCCCACCATGGACCGTGCTTCCATTGCAGGGAGTGCAAGTTGTCTTTCAGGATGTCAGTCAGTGGTGTCCTGCTGTTGGTTGTTGCACAGTTGCCAGCAGGGCCTTGTGCTCCCCACAGCAGTAGCCAGTGTCAGCCATCTTGTGAGTCCTTTTCCACTCCCTGTGATGTGAGCATGGTTGAGTGTGGTGTTGATGGGCCAATTGTGAGGGTGAGCAATATCTGTGCCTACAACTCCCATCATGCTATTGCCTCCACCCCCTTCCCAGCATGCCCATACTTCCTTCCTTTTGACTCTGCTTCCCTGTGGGGTGGGCTGCCTGTGCTGACAGGATGGCTGGGAGTGTTGTCCGGGCAGTTGTTTGGCTAAATGTCCCAGGAGTGTCCCTGTGCTTCACACAGCATGACCCAGGGTGGTGGTTCTTTGTGGGACCTTGAGTTAGGATGTGAGGCATTGCATTCCGCCAGGTGGCTTCTGTGGAGTATGTGTTGAGGGGATGTGTGAGGGAGGTGCTTGTAACTATGGTCAGTGCTGTGAATCCTCCTTCCCACCCAGCCAGATATCCCACCATGGAACGTGCTTCCATTGCAGGGAGTGCAATTTGTCTTTCAGGATGTCAGTCAGTGGTGTCCTGCTGTTGGTTGTTGCACAGTTGCCAGCAGGGCCGTGTGCTCCCCACAGCAGTAGCCAGTGTCAGCCATCTTGTGAGTCCTTTTCCACTCCCTGTGATGTGAGCATGGTTGAGTGTGGTGTTGATGGGCCAATTGTGAGGGTGAGCAATATCTGTGCCTACCACTCCCATCATGCTATTGCCTCCACCCCACTTCCCAGCATGCCCATACTTACTTGCTTTTGGGTGGACTTCACTGTGTGTGAGTGTGAGAGCAATGGCAAGATGGCTGGCAGTGGTGTCCTGATGTTAGTTGGTGGCCAGTTCCCAGCATGGCCTTGTGCTCCCCACAACAGAGCACCAGTGTCAGACATCTTTGATGGGGCTTTCCATTCTCTGTGGGGTGTGCATGCTTGAGTGTGAGCTTGCTGGGCCATGTGGGTGGGGGATGTTGAGCTGTGACTACCACTCCCATCATGCTATTGCCTCCACCCCACTTCCCAGCATTCCCATACTTACTTGCTTTTGGGTGGACTTCACTGTGTGTGAGTGTGAGAGCAATGGCAAGATGGCTGACAGTGGTGTCCTGCTGTTGGTTGGTGGCCAGTTCCCAGCATGGCCTTGTGCTCCCCACAACAGAGCACCAGTGTCAGACATCTTTGATGGGGCTTTTCACTCTCTGTGGGGTGTGCTTGCTTGAGTGTGAGCTTGCTGGGCCATGTGGGTGGGGGATGTTGAGCTGTGACTACCACTCCCATCATGCTATTGCCTCCACCCCCCCTTCCCAGCATGCCCATGCTTCCTTCCCTTTGACTCTGCTTCCCTGTGGGGTTGTGTGCCTGTGCTGACAAGATGGCTGACAGTGTTATCCTGGGGTTAGTTTTGCTACAAGTCCCATGTGTGTCCCTGTGCTTCACTCAGCATGACCCAGGGTTGTGGTTCTTTGTGGGATATTTGATTGGAGTGTGAGGCAATGCATTCTCCCAGGTGAGTTTTGTGGAGTTTGTGTTAGGGGTGTGTGTGAGAAACGCTGCTGGTAACTATGGTCAGGGCTGTGAGTCCTCCTTCCCACCCAGCCAGATATCCCACCATGGAACGTGCTTCCATTGCAGGGAGTGCAAGTTGTCTTTCAGGATGTCAGTCAGTGGTGTCCTGCTGTTGGTTGGTGCACAGTTGCCAGCAGGGCCTTGTGCTCCCCACAGCAGTAGCCAGTGTCAGCCATCTTGTAAGTTGTTTTCCACTCCCTGTGATGTGCGCATGGTTCAGGGTGGTGTTGATGGGACAGTTGTGGGGGTGAGCAATATCTGTGCCTACAACTCCCATCATGCTATTGGCTACACTGACTTGCCCAGCATACACATATTTCCTTTCTTTCAGTGGGCTTCACTGTGTGCTGGTGTTGTAGTGATGGCTACTTGTCTGGATGTATTTGTCAGTTATATTTGTGCCACTGCCTAGCTGTAGTTGTAGTTGTGTTTGTACATGTGATGACACAGTTAAATGTCACTTTGTGATGGCATGTGTTGTGTTTCTCTGAGTGACATACACATTTTGGGATGATTCTGTTCTGGTTGCTGTGTATTTGCTAAGAGTGCATGGTTTGACTCTCCCCTTGACCAAAGTGATGTGTGTGTGTAGTCGCAGAATATTGTGTACATTTGTTGTGTACTCACCAGGCTCTGGGATGTTTTCTAGTCCATAGACGCTCACTGGTGGTAGGATGGCCCGCACCTTCTCCTCCCAGGGCCTGAGGTATACTGGCTTGGCAGGAGGGCCACTGCCGGTGTATTGGCTCAAGATGTAGTCCTTCTTCAGCAGCTCCTTCACCCTCCTGCGCACGTCATACCACCTGTTCTGGATGTCTGTCTTTGTGCGCAAACATGGTGATTGTGCGTTCACCCTGTCGACGATCCTCTCCCACATCTTTGTTTTATGTGACATGGGTGTCTGTTGGACCAGTGTACCAAAGAGCTGTGGCTCTACCCTGAGGATCTCATCTACCAGGACTTCCAATTCACTATCTAGGAACTTGTGATTCTTCTTTGGGGGCATGGTGATGGGTGGTGATGGTGAGTGATGTGTGTGTTGGTGTGCAGGTGAAGGTGTGTGAGTGTGTGTTTTGCTAGGTGTATGTGAGGTTTCTATTTGTTGTGGTGCTGATGGTGTGTGGCTTGTGTGATGGATGAGCTGTGGGTGTGTGGTTGCTGTCTGTTGAGTGCTGGCAGGTAATTTGAATTTGCAAAGGATCATGGTAGGGATTTGTGTCCTTTATATGGGTGGAGTTGTGGGTGTGTCTCTGTTCCCTGCCCCTCCCCCCCAGCAGTATTTATTGGCTTTGTAATTGCTTGTTTGGCCTTTTTTTGTGTATTTTCCCTTTGTACTTTTCGTGCATGTAGGAGACGTTCTTGTGACCGAGTCGGACCCTGCAGTTATCTCGTACGGGCTTGTCTGTTTCGTTCACGCTGTGTTTGTGCTCTTTTCTATGCTGCGTACGCGTCAGTCGCGGTGTTTTGGGTTGCTTCGGCTCGCAGTTTTGTATGCGTGTCGGTCGTACGGCTTGTCCTCCGTGCGACTCGGTCGTGTTTTCCACGCCTTGCATCGTACTTGGCGGGTGGGAGTCCGCGGGTATGTCTCGTTCGGTATTGTTCCGGGTGCGAGTCGGTCGGTTCGAATCGCGTGTTTTTCCTGCCGGATTGCTGTTTTCCGCGCGGCTCGGTCCTTCGGCTTGTGTTCCGTACGAGTCGGTCGGGTTTTGCTCGCTTCTCATCGTACTTGGCGGGTCGGGCTGCACCGGTACGTGTCGGTCGGAATGTATTCCGGCTCCGAGTCGGTCGGTACGTTTTCCGGCCGGAATCGGCCCCTAGGCCTCAAACACAAACTCTCGACATCTCGCTAAAACATAACTAACAACTAAAACACGCCAAAAACACAACGACCTAACACTACATATACTACCTACCACCTAACTACATTCAAATACAAGTAAAAACTAAGGGGCCATTTACGATGGCGGTCGGATGTCCACCGCTGGGTCGGCGGTGGTGCCCACCGGACCGGCGGTGGACATCTGCCTGTGATCGCAACCAATAAAACCGCCGGTCAAATTAGGATGGCGGTGATGACCGCGGCGGTGGGAAATTCCGACCGCCGCTTTTCCGCCGGTTGCCCTCCGCACTCCTGCCTGGCGGACGGAGCAGGACCTGGATAATGGTAGCGGTGCAGAGCAGGCACCGCCGGCAGGATTATGATGCCGGCGGTAGCCAGCCTTTCCTCAGCGGTCAGACCGCCATGGAAAGGCATGCGGAGATTGTCTTCGGGCCCCCGATGTTTGGGGGGGTGTGGGTGCACTGGGGGGACCCATGGGCCCCCCCTACATTCCCCTGTACCAGGTGGCAGGCACTGTGCAGTGCCTGCCACGCAGTGCAGGGAAATGCAGGACATGCATCTTTGGACATTGCGGCGGTTCTGCGGGCAGCAGCGACCGCCGCAATGTTAAGGCCCGCGAACCGACCGCCGCGGTCGGATTTCGACCAAGGATCATCGTAATTCGACCGGCGGTGATGTCGCGGTCCATGCGGGCAGTCTTTTCCCGCTACCATGGCGGTCGGGGAGGTTTTCCGACCGCCATCGTAATAGGCCCCTTAGTTTAAATAAAGAAAATTACACTTACCTTGCTCAACGCGATGCAGCATCTAACCGCGAGCTTCTCCCCTATGAAATGACCCAAAACACCAGTAAGCGGTTACAAAATAGTACCTGTAAAACAAAAATGGCTGCTTAAATAATAAAACACATAGAAAATAAAGTCACAACATATAATACAGTCATAAATAAACAAGTTTTATATTTTCTAAAAATATTACAATATTGCAGTAATATGCTAAAAATAAATTAAAAAAATTTCTACTTTGTAAAATTATAATAATAATTAATATAAAATATATTAATAATTATTATAATTATTTATTTATTTGTATAATTTACAATGCTTATCTAAAAATGCCTAAAAATGTATAAAATGTTAAATAAAAACTTACCTTTTGAAAAACATGTCTGTATAAAAATTAACAATGTAATAATTAATATTATTAATATTTCATATATTAATAATATTAATTAAAAATGTATATTACATGTTCAAAAATAATTAACAAGTGACAATGTGATTTATTTTTTGCAAAATATATATAATGTGATATTTTTTCATTAAAATGAAATATATATATATTTACTAAATGTTAAAAATGCAAAAACAAAACTGTAAATAGAGATGGCAAAAATAATGTATGTTACAAAAATGTTATAAAGTAAAATGTCAAAAAATGTTTTCTACTACAAAATAAATACCTGTCTTCTAAAATATAAAAATGTTAAAAACATGTATGTTCAAAAGTATAATATAAGTGAATAAACATATACACAATTATTTTATTTTTCATGAAGAAAAATGTGTATTTATTTTGTATATTTCCTCACTTGTATATAATTGCCTTACTAAAATATGTTTTTTTACCCTAAGTATTTTATTATTAAAAAATAAAGATCATTTAAAAATTGACAAGTGTTATTCTTTTTATAAGTCATTATTACTAAATATTTTCCTTAAATGTATATTTTAATGCAATGTACAATTTTTTTAACTAACATATATCATCTCAATATATAATTATAATTATTATAATTGTAAAAATAATATAAAATATTACACATTTCCATCACTACTAGAAATTATAAAAACATTTTAAACTCACACACCTATAAACATATATAATGTAATATTTCTACACCAATTAGTATAAAGTAAATTTATATACCCTACACTACACATAAAAAAAATACTATTCCCACTACAATTAATATACACTGAGTGAAGTTGCTGAACATTAAAGATATATATTTTACTATTCCCACTAAAGTTAGTAGTAAGACATGTAAGGTGCAGGACACTAAACTTATATAAATTACTATACCCTCTCCAGTTAGTATTAAGTCAGGGAAGGTGCTGGACACTAAACTTATATATTTTACTATTCCTACTCCAATTAATATATACTCAAGGAAGGTGCTGGACATTAAAGATATATAATTTACTATTCCCACTCCACTTAGTATAAATTCAGGGAAGGTGCTGTACACTAAGGGGTCGATTCCGATCTCGGCCGGAAGCGCACCTAACACTATTCGTCCGGAAAAAAACCAAGCCGAACGCGTGTTTCCTGACCGATTCAAACATTCGTTCGAACGAGCAAGTACGATGCGCATAACTGCCCAGATCCCGACCCAGCCGTACCTACCCATTCGAGCTCCTGTTCCCCGCCCGAGCCGGATCCGTAAACGCAGAATCGAGTCGCACGGAAGCAAATATACAGCAGCTTCTGGCCGGACCAGTACGATGCGCACTCCGTACGCGCCGAACCCGTCACTACGTCCGGCACGTCAGAGCATCCGGGAGAGCCGCACATAAGCTCCGATTCGGGCCACAAGACGATCCACGGCTACGAGACGAACAAGCCAGCGACGAGTACAAGTCAAAGCAACGAGAAACCCGAACGAGACGAACCAACCATGAATCCCATCGCGCAGGTCCTACCAATACTCTACATCTATTACTGGAACAGGTACAGACGCGTACGGCGCAGACGGTAAGTCAAACACCCACTACACAAACAAACGACACGTACCCGACATATGTCACACACACATAGGGATGCAGAAATGACGTACACTAGCAACAGCAGAACCATAGGGGCGGGATGGCTATCACCAATGCCATACACACCCATAGGGGCCTGGATGCCTACCACTACCACCACCCCTACTCATGGGGGGCTGGATGCCTACCACTACCACCACCCCTACTCAGGGGGGGCTGGATGCCTACCACCACCCCTACTCATGGGGGGGTTGGATGCCTACCACTACCACCACCCCTACTCATGGGTGCTGGATGCCTACCACTACCACCACCCCTACTCCGGGGGGCCTGGATGCCTGTCACTACTACCATCCCCACTCATAGGGGGATGGATGCCTACCACCAACACCACCCCTACTCATGGGGGGCTGCATGCCTACCACTACCACCACCCCTACTCAGGGGGGGCTGGATGCCTACCACTACCACCACCCCTACTCATGGGTGCTGGATGCCTACCACTAGGCGAACACCCATCACAACGCATGCGTTACATCGCATGCGTTTACGTCGCAAGCGTTACAACGCAAGCGACGTTACGACGTGGACCATTACCACGCGTCCCATTACATCGCATGCGCTTTTAAAACGCATGCGCTTTTAAATCGCATGTGGTGTAATGGACGAGAGTCGGACGCGGACAGAGGCGAGCACCGGGACGGACGACGCGAGGAGAGAGAGGTAAGGGGGATTGTGCGTAGAGTGTAGTGTTTTGGGCAGTGTCTGGTGGTCGTAGTGTAGGGCAGTGTTTTAGGCTTTAGGCAGTGTCTGGTGGTCGTAGTGTAGGGCAGTGTTTTAGGCTTTAGGCGTAAGGGGGATTGTGCTGTAGAGTGTAGTGTTTAGGGTTTAGGGCAGTGTCTGGTCGTAGTGTAGGACAGTGTTTTAGGCTTTAGGCGTAAGGGGGATTGTGCTTACAGTTTAGGGTTTAGGGCAGAGTCTGGGGGTCGTAGTGTAGGGCAGTGTTTTAGGCTTTAGGCGTAAGGGGGATTGTGCTTAGAGTGTAGTGTTTAGGGTTTAGGGCAGTGTCTGGTCGTAGTGTAGGACAGTGTTTTAGGCTCTAGGCGTAAGGGAAATTGTGCTTACAGTTTAGGGTCGGGAGAAAAAATCACGATGTTAAAGCGTGCAGGGTGTGTGTGTGCGTTGTGATTGTGTTTTGTATGCATTTCAATGGGGAAGCAAACTAATGGTTTGCGTTGTGAGGGCCTGATTCACAGAACTAACTTACGTCAAAACGTAAGCGTAAACGTAAAGTTAGTACTTTTTAGGTATTCACAGAATACACTTACTCATTTTGGTATTCACAGAATGAACTTACTCATTTCGGTATTCACAGAAGTTAGTAGTCCTAACTTTAGGACTCCTAACTTCTGTGAATACCGAAATGAGTAAGTTCATTCTGTGAATACCAAATGAGTAAGTGTATTCTGTGAATACCTAAAAGTACTAACTTTACGTTTACGTTTTGACGTAAGTTAGTTCTGTGAATCAGGCCCTGAAAGTGTGCGTTGTGAATGTGTATGCGATGTCAAGACGGCGATGTAAATGTTTGCGATGTAAACGTTTGTGATGTAGCATCATACATCCCTACCACTACCACCACCCCTACTCATGGGGGGCTGGATGCCTACCACTACCACCACCCCTACTCATGGGGGCTGGATGCCTACCACTACCACTACCCCTACTCAGGGGGCTGGATGCGTACCACTACCACCACCCCTACTCATGGGGGCTGGATGCCTACCACTACCACCACCCCTACTCATGGGGGCTGGATGCCTACCACTACCACCACCCCTACCCAGGGGGGACTGGATGCCTACCACTACCACCACCCCTACTCATGGGGGACTGGATGCCTACCACTACCACCACCCCTACTCAGGGGGGGATGGATGCCTTCCACTACCACCACCCCTACTCAGGGGGGGCTGGATGCCTACCACTACCACCACCCCTTCTCATGGGTGCTGGATGCCTACCACTACCACCACCCCTACTTAGGGGGGCCTGGATGCCTGTCACAACTATTACCATCCCCACTCATAGGGGGATGGATGCCTACCACCAACACCACCCCTACTCATGGGGGGGCTGGATGCCTGCCACTACCACCACCCCTACTCATGGGGGCTGGATGCCTACCACTACCACCATCCCTACTCAGGGGGGCTGGATGCCTACCACTACCACCACCCCTACTCATGGGGGCTGGATGCCCACCACTACCACCACCCCTACTCAGGGGGCTGGATGCCTACCACTACCACCACCCCAACTCAGGAGGGGCTGGATGCCTACCACTACCACCACCCCTACTCAGGGGGCTGGATGCCTACCACTACCATCACCCCAACTCAGGGGGCTGGATGCCTACCACTACCACCACCCCTACTCAGGGGGCTGGATGCCTACCACTACCACCACCCCTACTCAGGGGGCTGGATGCCTACCACTACCACCACCCCTACTCATGGGTGCTGGATGCCTGTCACTACTACCATCCCCACTCATAGGGGGATGGATGCCTACCACCAACACCACCCCTACTCATGGGGGGGCTGGATACCTACCACTACCACCATCCCTACTCATGGGGGGCTGGATGCCTACCACTACCACCACCCCTACTCAGGGGGGGCTGGATGCCTACCACTACCACCACCCCTACTCATGGGGGGCTGGATGCCTACCACTACCACCACCCCTACTCAGGGGGGGCTGGATGCCTACCACTACCACCACCCCTACTCATGGGTGCTGGATTCCTACCACTACCACCACCCCTACTCAGGGGGGCCTGGATGCCTGTCACTACTACCATCCCCACTCATGGGGGGCTGGATGCCTACCACCAACACCACCCCTACTCATGGGGGGCTGGATGCCTACCACTACCACCACCCCTACTCATGGGGGGGCAGGATGCCTACCACTACCACCACCCCTACTCATGGGTGCTGGATGCCTACCACTACCACCACCCCTACTCAGGGGGGCCTGGATGCCTGTCACTACTACCATCCCCACTCATAGGGGGATGGATGCCTACCACCAACACCACCCCTACTCATGGGGGGCTGGATGCCTACCACTACCACCACCCCTACTCATGGGGGGCTGGATGCCTACCACTACCACCACCCCTACTCATGGGGGGCTGGATGCCTACCACTACCACCACCCCTACTCAGGGGGGGCTGGATGCCTACCACTACTACCATCCCCACCCATAGGGGCCTGGATGCCTACCACTACCACCACCCCTACTCATAGGACGGGTAATGCATGACACAACCAGCATACTCCAACATAAGGAATGTCAGAAAAAGACATCCCCCAACACCATGACAAGCGTGTGTAGTCTGTGTCAAATGCCTACAACACTGAACATGACATTGAACATACAATGTGACCCCCTATCACATGTGTCACACATAAACGTGTGTGGGCTCCACAATGCAAGCAGACCATGACCACTGTGGCAATGGGGTCTAACCCCCCATCATCACAGTGACCAAAAGGTAAGTGTGGGGTCCATAGCTGAAGCACATTTTGAACATTGTGGCAATGGGGTCTAAACCCCCATCATCACAGTGACCAAAATGTAAGTGTGGGGTCCATAGCTGAAGCACATTTTGAACATTGTGGCAATGGGGTCCAAACCCCCATCATCACAGTGACCAAAAGGTAAGTGTGGGGTCCATAGCTGAAGCACATTTTGAACAATGTGGCAATGGGGTCTAAACCCCCATCATCACAGTGACCAAAATGTAAGTGTGGGGTCCATAGCTGAAGCACATTTTGAACATTGTGGCAATGGGGTCTAAACCCCCATCATCACAGTGACCAACAGGTAAGTGTGGGGTCCATAGCTGAAGCACATTTTGAACAACGTGGCAATGGGGTCTAAACCACCATCATCACAGTGACCAAAATGTAAGTGTTGTCATGGAAAAAGCTGCAAATGCCAAACAGCATGGATGATTCCTGGTCACAGAACAACAAACACATCAGTGGCAAAGTAGTGCTTGTGTCCCAAGACAACAGGGTTTGGGTGAGGCAAACAGTGCAGTGCAAATAAAACATACCTTTGGCCATGTGCAGACAAACATCACCCATGGGGACTGACATCGTCTCCATTTATCAATTACACAATGCCAGAAGTGACCATCATAATGCAGACCCACATATCTGCACCAATGGTCACACAAATGTAGATATCCTGTGGAGACTGTAGAAGTGAGGTGAACAAATAACATACCATGGCAGCAATGGGACATACAAACCATGATCATTGTGCTGACTGATGACCTAGGAGTCCCAGGGACAGCAGGGGAAACCCACCAAACAACATACAGCCAATGGCACACTAAAGATATGCCAATGCAATGGTGCAGATGCACAAACACAAACAGGCAGCCTCACACTGCATATCAAACACAACAGGTGATGGGGGATGTGCCAGTGTCCCCAGGCAACCACACAACACATGAGGAGGCCTGAATCACAATTACACAGAAGTGTATACAGTGCCACACAAAAGTAACTCATGGATCGGATTTCCCTATGTGGGCAATCAGGCATTGTTAGATGAGAGGGAGCCCAAATTACACATGTCACACAAGCTTGTAGGAACAGCAACTAACACAGCAAGAGACAGACCCACCACAGCACTACCCCCAGGGACCCCACATTGTGGTGACACTGGCCTGCATGATAATCCCACTGTGATGACAAAGCTAGATGTCGTTCACACTGTGAACCACAGTCATGTGCCCTGAGCAACAAACTACCATCACACCTACACAAGCACAAATCAATCAGCACGGCCTGTCAGCCAAGGCCAATATGGAGGTAGGGGTCTAGCCGTGCAACAACTCTCATTTGCACACACTCATCACCACACACCTTGATCTCCACCGATGTGCAGCAGTGAAGCTCACATGGACTGGTGACATTGCACATGCACCCATGACAATCCCAGGGGTGGTGGTGGGAACTAAGGTGCAGACACCCATCACACATGGCCAGTCAACAAGACTCGTGAATGTCTGACACACTGCATAGTACGCCGTACATGGGCATGACATCAAATCCACCCCAATCAATGGGATCCCGGCCACAGTCACACACCAATGAAGAAGCCAAGGTCACCCACAAAGAACACACATAGACAACTCCCAACATTGCAGCTCTGACCCTGAGGAGTGGTAGCAGTCACACACACAACGTGTCACAATCACTGAAAGCTACCACAAACTGTAAATTACATTACTTGTGTAACCAACAAGTGCCAAGGGGAATCCTGACTGTGTCCCATCTGCGTTTGCCCACATCCCCAGACCTGACAACAGAGACAACTAGGGATGACAACCTGATGAACATTAGTTTGCCATGCACCCACATCCCGTAGAAACCAGGTCCAAGATGCTGGATGAACACAGGACAACTCAGCAAGCATCACAAACAGGAACATCCCTAGGGACACAGCCTGTGTAGGAAAAGGGAAGGGAACACACACAGACATGCTCACACCTCACACAACACGGGCCCAGCCAATGTCACGGGATTACACACTGCCATGAGGGCACTCCACTCCTGTGGAAGGTCCGCTGTGCCAAACCTTGTCTGTACACCACTCAAACATGTCAGCAGAACATTCGGTCAGCGAGTCAACGACTACAACACACTGAAGGCTCTGCTCACATCAGCCTGGGTACGGGAGTGTCACGTCAGTCATCTGTATACACCCAACACACGTGTCAAGCAAGTTGCACTGTATACACAGATGAGTCCTTCAACATTGATGTGCTAAACTGCATGTCCAGTGGAGATGGGCACACAGTCAGGGAAACAGAAACATTGAACAGTGGTAAGCCCACCAGATGTGCATCAGTGTAAGCCAAAGATGTTAATTTACTAATGCAAAACGTACATCCCTGTGTCAAATGCAGAACATTACACCCTCAGACTGCAGCAAAGGATGCAATAGATCCAGACTACATTAGGACACATATCCCATGGACCACATGGAGTCCATCACAGCAACACTTCATTTACATGATCTGAACACTATTACAACTGCAAATGCATGATGATATTCATCTACATCATGTACATCCAAAGAAAAACAACAAGTAAACAAAAAGAGGCTTTATTCAGCAAATGTAAAACTAAAAATTCAAGTCCAAAAGAAACTAAGGCCAATGGCCAGTCCAAAAACACAGTCCCAGCAGGGTGATATGTGACAACTTGTCACCCATTGCTTGCCTGCACTGGTATGGACAGGGGACATCCCCCTCGGAGGGGCATACAAGGGCCAAGCCAGGCACCGCAGGGACAGGATCAGGGGATGCCAGAAGGAGGCAGTGAAGGGGTGGTGGGTGCAGGAGTGTCACCGGCCACTGCAGTGGAGGTGTCTGACTCAGTGGGGGCCGGCACCACTGTAGGGCACAAGTCAGATGGTGTGCGTGCTGCAACCACTGCAGTGGGCCGGTCAGATGGAGTGGACTGGGTCCCCACTGCAGTGCCCGAGTCAGACGGGGTGGTTGTGGACTCCATTGCAGTGCATGACTCCAAGGGAGTGGAAGGGGGGGCAGATGAGGTGGGCAGGACAGAGGGGGGGCCCGGTCTCCACACCAGTGGCACAAACAGGCAGAGCATCTGGTTTGGGGGTGGAAGAGCAAGTGGCAGGGGGGGAGGGCCTAAGCAGTTTGGGCATGCGGTATTGGTGTGTGGGGGAACCTGGGCAGGGTGTGGTGGTGGAACCTGTGGAGTGGTGGGCTGGGGGATGTAGGAGAGAGACTGTGTGGTGGAGCTGCGTGGTGGTGGTGGTGGGGTCTTGCCCTTCCTGGTCCGGGGGGACTTTCTAATGGGGTCCTCAGCCTGCCTGTGCCTGGGGGAGGGTGTCCGGGTATGAGGGGCACTCCCCTCTGTGTGTGGTGGTCACCTCTTCCGCCTGGACTTTGTGTCAGGTGTATCTGTGGGGAAGAGGCCAAGCTCACAGAGGAAGAGCATCTGGGAGGAGGGGGTTGCAGGTGAGGCAAGGGAAGGGGTTTTGGAGGGGGAGGCATCTGAGGACTGCGCAGTGATCGTGGATGCGTGTGTGTGTGTCTCGGCCCCATCCCCTGTGGGTGAGATATCAGTCCCCTGACTGTGCATGCGTGTGCGTCTGGATTTTGGCGTGTGTGTTTGTGTGCTGCTTGTGTCTGTGCTGGTGCATGCAGGTGCCGGTGTGTGTGTGCTTGAGACAGGTAGGGTGCTGGGGATTGTGGATGGGGCAGAGGTAGGAGGGGTGAGGGACTGTTGCAGGAGAGACACTGCTGCCGTCAGTGAGGAGGCCATGGACTGATTGGTCCGATGTAGGGCAGACATGCCAGATGACATGCCCTCCATGAATGACACCAGTTGTGTCAAAAGACCCGTGTTTGCATGGAGGACACTCAGCATTGATGTCTGCCCTATATGGATCTGTTTAAGCAAGCCCACAGACTTCACACTCAGGGCAGCAGGGGGGACAGAGGCAGGGGGCGCGGTGCCTGGCATGAAGGAGACACGCTCCCCTACACGGGAGCCTCCACGGACATGTGGGATGGGAGCAGATGGGAGGGTGGAGATGGTGGTGGTGGCGGGGACAGACTTGCTTGACGTCGCCTCTGGTCTGCTGACACCCGCCTCCACAAGGGAGTCCTCACTGGAAGTGCTGTTTTCCCCAGCCGAGGTGGTCGTAGCTGAGGTCTCCTCAGTGTGGCTCCCCTCACCCTCCGTGCCACTGGGTCCCTCGGTCTCCCCTGCAGTGGACCCAGTCTGGCTCTGCCGCTCCTCTTGGTCCGTGGAGCTGTCTCCTCCTGTGGCCGTGGATGTATCTGCAAACAATCAGGATAAACAGAGCAACATTAGTCACCTGTACTGACCACACACACCACAGTAAGTACAGCACATCATAGAGCAAGCCCTGCCATCATTTGCTAGACATTGCAATAAGTGCTGACACTGATTTGAAGAAGCCCATTGTCTGCCTGACAGTCAGTCATGCCACACATATCCTACCTGTCCATGCACTCATTTGTCTGCTGCCTGTTGTATGCGACCAATCATATGTGCACACATGCACCACATACACAGTTGTTGGACATCCAAGAGAACATATGGAAATGTGTCACTCCAAACACATGCCATCTCCTGCCACTGACTCAGTACATGTGTCAGGAGAAGTGATTTGCAAAGTCCCTGTTGATATGCAGCTTTTGGTTCCATCACCAGACACAATGATGTCCTCATGTCCTGATAGACAATGCAACAATGGTGTGCATGCAGGACATGTCACACCACTGCTGGATCACCCTTTGCAATTGGAATGTCATGGCACAGGCCTGTCTGGCAAGTCAGTCATAACTGTCTCCTGTCACAGGGGCAGTGCATACACACAACACCAGTCTGCACTGTGTCACAATCGTGGAAGTTCCAGAAAAGTAAGCCCTGTAGCTGACAGGTGCACATGTGCACCCCTGGCCAGCCACATCATGAGGACTGAGATGATGCCACGTCATTCAAATGAGACATTTGAGTGACTGCAAACACAAATCCATACACATGAGCACTTCAAAGTTTGATGAGAATGAACCAAAGCTGCCTGCACCCCAATGTTTCATACAAAATTGTGCACAGTCAAGGGATCAGAGACCTATGCATTGACCTATGTGCAGATCCCATAGTCATAACTCAGATGGCTGGCCACCCCAAATTGTTAAACACTCCAGGAGTCCAAATAGCAAGGCCACACCACGGTGACACAGAGGCATACACCTGAGTGCCCTCTTCACAATGCCCAATATGTATGCTGACACACGGGAGTGGGAGAACAGAGTGCCTTCGATGTCCGGAGTAGGCATTACAGTCCTGGTCCATGTGCAACATGGTATTACCCTGAACACTAGGCAGGTGGCTATGCATGTGTCACACACATGATGTACATACTACTAAGGCTCCTACCTTGGTCTCTGCAGCAGCATGGGTGTGTGGCACATACCCCAGACATGTGGTGAGTCAGAGCAGCAATTGGAACACATGTTAAAGCCATACCCAGAGTACATGTCAGATCACAGGCATTGTGAGCAATTGTACCACCCATGCAGCCCACCACAAAGTTCCTGTAACTGATGCTGTCCCCAACTTGAACCACAGGTAACTGCAAGTACACAGTACCCAAGTGACCTAAGTCACAGACTGTAAGGGCCACACCTGTGTATCAGATGAGGAGGGGGCATGACACAAGTGAGGGACATGAGTCCAGGACGACATGACAGTTGTACTGTGGAAGTGGAACCAGGCTAAAGGAGTGCATAGAGCATGTCAGTCAAAGTACACAGTTGAGGCTACCACTTACCCCCTCCTTGCTGCTGTCTGGCCTTCAGCTGCCCATCCAGGTCAGGGAAGACCACCGCCAGGATCCGGAGCATGTGGGGGTCAGGGTCCAGTGTCCGCCCCTCCTGCGAGGAGGCGACAGCTTCAGCTGGACCCTTGCGATCCTCCGGGTCCAGCCCCGAAGGTCCTGCCACCTCTTCTGGCAGTTGCGGATCCTGCGCCTGTAGACCCCCACCGATCGTACTGCCCGGACGATGGTCAGCCAGATGTCCTGCTTCTGGTGGGCATCAACCTGTGAGGATGACAAAGTGAAAAGGCCATTACTACACATGCAACATTTCCGTGCATCACACAGTTGGATATACATGTCTCAATCACAGGGCCATATGATGTACTCTGGCAGTGCAACTATGGCTATGGACAGTTTGCCAGCAGTTACCACATGGTATAATTGCCTGGGAAGTCAAACCTTGTTGGAATGCACTGTTACTGCACTACACCTGTTCAGTGCATGTTACTACACACTTTGGGGGCTGACAACTACTCAGTGAGCATGCTAGCCAGTGGTGTGCACACTGTAAGTCTTGCTAGTCAGACAACATGCACAATTAGTAAGGCAGTGGACAGCACACTCACCTGCTCCCCTGGTTTCCCATACAGCTTGCTGTACTGTGGAAGGAGGCTGTCCAGCAGGGCCTGGTTCTCCTCAGTGCTGAAGGCTGGGGCTCTCTCCACAGTATGTGCCATTGCAGTAGCCAGAGGGTGCAGTCACAGCAGCAGTGGTGGTGGCAGATGTCGTCCTGGAGCATGTAGTGCAGGCAAGTGAGCTCTCAGGGGACAGCCAGCATTATATGTGTGCTGCAGAGGCAGATACTGTCCCATGTGTCCAAAGTGATAGGTCCAAGTCGTTTGCATCTTCTGAATCTGGCCAATCCATGGAATTGCACCACTTTTACACGCCCACAGCATCCTTCAAAAGTTCAACTTCATGACACCCATGAATTTGCAACATTGTTGTGGGTGGCCAACTGAATTCACTGCATCAGACTCGTTAAAGCTTCGAAAACGCGTCCGTTACCATGTCAGGCCATAGCCAATGCGTGCGCACCGATCGGTCCATTGCTGTACAACGGGTATTTCGAAAAACAACACGCATCCGTCCACATCAAATGCAATGGCCAATGCGTGCGCACCGATCGGTGAATTGCTGTACAACGCGCATTTCCGTCCACATCATATGCAATGGCCAATGCGTGCACACCGATCGGCCCATTGCTGTACAACGCGTACATCAGATGACAACACGCATCCGTCCACATCATATGCAATGGCCAATGCGTGCGCACCGATCGGTCCATTGCTGTACAACGCGTATTTCCGTCCACATCAAATGCAATGGCCAATGCGTGCGCACCGATCGGTCCATTGCTGTACAACGCGTACATCGGATGACAACACGCATCCGTCCACATCATATGCAATGGCCAATGCGTGCGCACCGATCGGTCCATTGCTGTACAACGCGCATTTCCGTCCACATCATATGCAATGGCCAATGCGTGCGCACCGATCGGTCCATTGCTGTACAACGCTTATTTCCGTCCACATCATATGCAATGGCCAATGCGTGCGCACCAATCGGTCCATTGCTGTACAACGCGTACATCGGATGACAACACGCATCCGTCCACATCATATGCAATGGCCAATGCGTGCGCACCGATCGGTCCATTGCTGTACAACGCGTATTTCCGTCCACATCAAATGCAATGGCCAATGCGTGCGCACTGATCGGTCCATTGCTGTACAACGCATACATCGGATGACAACACGCATCCGTCCACATCATATGCAATGGCCAATGCGTGCGCACCGATCGGTCCATTGCTGTACAACGCGTATTTCCGTCCATATCATATGCAATGGCCAATGCGTGCGCACCGATCGGTCCATTGCTGTACAACGCGTACATCGGATGACAACACGCATCCGTCCACATCATATGCAATGGCCAATGCGTGCGCACCGATCGGTCCATTGCTGTACAACGCGTATTTCCATCCACATCATATGCAATGGCCAATGCGTGCGCACCGATCGGTCCATTGCTGTACAACTCGTACATCGGATGACAACACGCATCCGTCCACATCATATGCAATGGCCAATGCGTGCGCACCGATCGGTCCATTGCTGTACAACACGTATTTCCGTCCACATCATATGCAATGGCCAATGCGTGCGCACCGATCGGTCCATTGCTGTACAACGCGTATTTCCGTCCACATCATATTGGAATGGCCAATGCGTGCGCACTGATCGGTCCATTGCTGTACAACGCGTATTTCCGTCCACATCATATTGGAATGGCCAATGCGTGCGCACCGATCGGTCCATTGCTGTACAACGCGTATTTCCGTCCACATCATATGCAATGGCCAATGCGTGCGTACCGATCGGTCCATTGCTGTACAACGCGTCCCTGTACAAATCAATCGTATATGTCACCATGGTTGTCACTGGTGAACGTATGCCAGCCACAATTACTTGCAAGGGACTCAGGGGCACACCTACAACACCACAGCCTGTCCACACTGTATCCTAAGGCATGTAAGGCTGCATTACCTGTGTGTGTATGAGGGTCAACATGTGGTTTTTTTGGTGGCACTTGGGGGCAGCCACTCCCAGGCTGTGCACGTGTTCATGGGGACAGAATCCTTTGTGTGTTGTGCACATGACCACTGTGATGTGCAACTGTTCAGTTCAGGGCATGTGGCATGGTCACATTTCCAGGTTGTGTATGTGTATGTCATGTCACATACACCCTGAGTCCCATGTGGGAAGGTATGTATGTCACAGGGTGACCCATTGCCACAATAGTGATGGCCCTCCACAGTCTGTGTGCATGTTGTGTTTCAGATGTCTCTGATTCAATGTGCACAATGGGAGACAGTCTCCACATCCACGTTGTTTGTGCATCGACTTTGATGTTGTGTGTGTGTGTGTCACAGACGTCCATGTCTGTCTTGCAGAGGCAACAGGGGCCACTACCTGTGGGAGTCATGATTGTTTTGCTGACGTGTACATGATACGCCATGTCATGCCACTGTCCATGTGGCAATACAGGGTCCCTGGGAATCTACCTGTCAATGAGCTGTGATGCCTGTGGCACATCTGTCCTCACTTGTCACTGTGGTGTGTGTTTGGAACGTGACAGCAGTAGATGGGTACTGTGACACAGCCTAATGATTTCCCATAGCACGACCTGGAACTTGTTGTCAACACATGTTGAACTGTGATGTTAGATGTTGGCCATGTAGGTGCCATATATGTCCATACAGAATGGCACACACATCAAGTACTTGTGTCTTGTAATGATGTATCATGTGATATTGAGTATGGTCAATGCCACATATGTGGGGTGGCTGACAATCTTTCTTTGTTCACCTATGCACTGCAGGGTACCAGCTGTCCATAGACCATTCCCTGACCTTGCAACCATGGTGGAACGTGACTGCATCCGACGGTACCGCTTCAACAGGCCGCTGATTGAGGAATTGACGGTGCGGTAGGCCCTACATTTGCAACCTGGCCGGACATACCATACAGCGCTGACCCCCAAGGTGAAGGTGATGGCAGCCCTACACTTCTTTGCCACCGGTACCTTTCAACACACTGTGGCGTCTGCTGGTGGGATGTCACAGACCATGTTCAGCTGTGTGCTACGCGATGTTTTGGAGGCAATGTTGAGTTACCTGAACCAGTACATCTATTTCCCTAAACGTCAACAACTCACTGACGTCAAGAGGGACTTCTATGCCCTGGGGAGGATGCCACATGTCATTGGCTCCATTGATGGGACACATGTGGCTTTGGTACCACCACAGGCACATGAGCAGGCATACAGTAACAGGAAACATTACCATTCTATCAATGCTCTGGTGGTATGTCTTGCAGATATGACCATCTCACATGTATGTGCACGTTTCCCCGGTTCTGCACACGATGCCTACGTGATGAGGAGTAGTCGCATCCCGAGGATGATGTCACAGATACAGAACCAGCGTGCCTGGCTTGTCGGTGTGTACTGACTTTTTACCATTGTGTGTGTTCGGCAATGTTGTATTCCACCCTCTTTTCCAAGTCAGCTAATGTGCAATTGTCTGTATGTAGGTGACTCCGGATACCCCAACATGCTGTGGTTGCTGACACCCCTCAGGAACCCTGTGACACCAGTCCAGATGCGCTACAATGAGGCACATGGTCAGACCAGGAGAGTGATCGAGCGGACATTTGGTCTCCTGAAGAGCCGCTTTCGCTGCCTGGACAAGACAGGAGGGGCCCTCCCATATGCCCCAGCAAAGGTGTGCAAGATTGTCATCGTCTGCTGCATGCTACCCAACCTGGCAGTGCGGAAGGAGTTGCCTCTCATCCTGGATGACGATGACCAACATCCGCCACCTGTGGAGGATCCTGGCCTGGGCCACGATGCCAGTGATGATGATGATGATGATGATGGTGATGTCCGCACACAGCTCATCACCAACTTCTTCAGCTGAATGTGAGTATCCAGAGATGTCATGTCAATGATTTGAGTTTGCATGATATGTGTTGGTGGTGCTCTGTTGCTGTTTGAGTGTGGCCATGTGCTACTTGACTGGATGCATGCAACGATGTGTCCTTACAGGTAGTCTGTACTCCCCAACAGTGTTGACATGCTAACTTGGTTTTGTGTAGGTATCTTGTGACATGTATTGGGAATGAGTATTGCAGTTCTGTCCTGTTCTTCAGTGCTTTTGACTGTGTGTCATGTCTGTCCTTCACAGGGTGCTTTCAGAGTTGTTTGATGAACTCGGATCCCCCGACACCATGATTCAACTTCCAGGGTGGAAGCAGTCGTTTCCCTACAGGTGATGTGCCCCACACCCCTGGACTTTATTTCTTCTACAATTGTTGACTGTGTGGCCACTGCCACGTGGGATTACCTTGCATCTGTAGTGGAAACAACATGTTGCAAATGTGTAATAAACCTGTGCTTCACTTTGGGATGTGCGTTGTCTGTGGTCACACATCTGACTGACATTTGCTTACTGCACCTGTGGGCTAGTTAACACAGACTGTGAATAGATGTGGTGTCTGTGCATTCCACTGTATTTCCTGGCAACATCAGTGTAGGCGATGAGTCAGATGGCCCTGGTGTGTATGTGTTGTGTTGCCCTAGTGGTGTGTCTCCCTCATATGTGTCACGTCTCCATGACTCACATGACGGTGTTGAACTTGCTGTAGCAGTTAGCATGCACAGTGTCATTTAGCAGATCATCATCTCCATGACAAAAACAACGTTAGAATCACAACGGAGGCAAGTATGGTGTATTAGTGAGTTTATTTACATACATGTGTGAGGATAGTGCACAGGATGGTGGGTGCTGTACATTGGGATTGGAATCCAAAGTTCCCAGATGAGTTGGAAGTGTTGGTAGCAGAAATGTCCTGAGTAAAGTCCACAGTCATCTGATGCATTAGTCCAACTTAAACTTCCCATGTCATGTGGGAGAGTTGTGTTGCATTTGACAGGGTGAACAGTTTGCACACAAAGGAGAATTTCCAGAACAGGTGTTGGGTTCCTGGGGGATGTACATGGCCATCGGCCTCTCAGTTGTCCTTCCTCGGACAGCCCCTCTTCTTTCTGGGGGGACCCTCACGTGCAGGCCGCTGCGGTGCAGAGGACTCTCCACCAGAGTCATCCTCCCTCCCTGCGGCAGTTGCAGTTGTTGCGGCACCAGATGTTGTGGGCACACAGGGAGGTGTGGCCATGTTGGTCCTAATCTGGCGGAGGCATGTCAATATGTCCCTCTGCACCGCTGTCAGTTCTTCCAATGTGTCCCACTTGGACTCCATGCGAGAGATGTGTGTCTTCACACGGGACATGTGGGAGTCCAAGCAGGCATGATGGGCAGCCTGCTGCTGTTGAATGTCCTTGAGGATCCCCACTACCTGGCTGACCTCTCCGGTGCTATTCTGGTACGCATCAGCAATGCGTACCAGTTGTGGGTCATCATGCAGTCCAGACCCCTCTGCAAACAGCGACCTCTGCCTACCACCCCTCCCACCACCCCTGGCCACACGTGTGGGACCTGCGGTGGCACGCACAGGTGACCCTAGGCCCCCTTGGGGGTTGGTACTGGGGTTGTTGTCCGTTGCTTCACGGTGGGCCGGGGTCCCTGTGCTGTTGTCATTGGTGGTCCTTGGTCTGTCCGTGTCGGCGGGGGTGGTCTGTCTGTTGGCAGTTGTTGGAGGAGTGGGTGCAGGGGGTGCAGATGGTGGTCCTGCTGGTGCTGCATGATGACTCACACCGGAGCGGCCAGGTAGGTCTTAGCCATCCGAGGAGGGCAGAGGCTGTTCCACACCAGAGAGCTCAGGGTCCCCCGGAGTCTGGGACAGGGACTCCTCATCGTCTGCTGCTGTGTCCCCATCATCACCTGTTTTTGGAAGAGACACACAATGTATGTTATGTTTCTAACACCTGACAGTTGTGACTGTACCTCTGGATGCGGGCCTGTACATTGTCCTAAGTTGTCACAGTCAGAGGTTGATATTGGTGTAGCACATTGTCCTGCCAACATGAAGCATTTCAATGTGAATGTTGAGGTGTGTGCATGGCCAGCATTGGTGGTATTTGGTTGACATCTGGACCTCCTTCTCGCTCCAGCCCAGTTATCCCACCATGAAGCATGCCACCCTTGCAGTGGGTGCAGGTTGACTCTCAGGATGTCAGTCAGTGGTGTCCTGCTGTTGGTTGGTGCCCAGTTCCCAGCAGGGCCTTGTGCTCCCCACAACAGAGCACCATTGTCAGACATCTTTGAAGTGGCTTTTCACTCCCTGTGAGGTGTGCATGCTTCAGTGTGAGTTTGCCGGGCCATGTGGGTGGGGGATGTTGAGCTGTGACTACCACTCCCATCATGCTATTGCCTACAACCCCCTTCCCAGCATGCCCATACTTCCTTCCTTTTGAGTCGACTTCACTGTGTGTGAGTGTGACAGCAATGGCAAGATGGCTGACAGTGGTGTCCTGTTGTTTGTTGGTGCCCAGTTCCCAGCAGGGCCTTGTGCTCCCCACAACAGAGCACCAGTGTCAGACATCTTTGAAGTGGCTTTTCACTCCCTGTGAGGTGTGCATGCTTCAGTGTGAGCTTGCTGAGCCATGTGGGTGGGGGATGTTGAGCTGTGACTACCACTCCCATCATGCTATTGCCTACACCCCCCTTCCCAGCATGCCCATACTTCCTTCCTTCCTTTTGAGTTGACTTCACTGTGTGTGAGTGTGACAGCAATGGCAAGATGGCTGACAGTGGTGTCCTGTTGTTTGTTGGTGCCCAGTTCCCAGCAGGACCTTGTGCTCCCCACAACAGAGCACCAGTGTCAGACATCTGTGAAGTGGCTTTTCACTCCCTGTGAGGTGTGCATGCTTCAGTGTGAGCTTGCTGGGCCATGTGGGTGGGGGATGTTGAGCTGTGACTACCACTCCCATCATGCTATTGCCTACACCCCCCTTCTCAGCATGCCCATACTTCCTTCCTTTTGAGTCGACTTCACTGTGTGTGAGTGTGACAGCAATGGCAAGATGGCTGACAGTGGTGTCCTGTTGTTTGTTGGTGCCCAGTTCCCAGCAGGGCCTTGTGCTCCCCACAACAGAGCACCAGTGTCAGACATCTTTGAAGTGGCTTTTCACTCCCGGTGAGGTGTGCATGCTTCAGTGTGAGCTTGCTAGGCCATGTGGGTGGGGGATGTTGAGCTGTGACTACCACTCCCATCATGCTATTGCCTACACCCCCCTTCCCAGCATGCCCATACTTCCTTCCTTTTGAGTCGACTTCACTGTGTGTGAGTATGACAGCAATGGCAAGATGGCTGTCAGTGGTGTCCTGTTGTTTGTTGGTGCCCAGTTCCCAGCAGGGCCTTGTGCTCCCCACAACAGAGCACCAGTGTCAGACATCTTTGAAGTGGCTTTTCACTCCCTGTGAGGTGTGCATGCTTCAGTGTGAGCTTGCTGGGCCATGTGGGTGGGGGATGTTGAGCTGTGACTACCACTCACATCATGCTATTGCCTACACCCCTTCTCAGCATGCCCATACTTCCTTCCTTTTGAGTCGACTTCACTGTGTGTGAGTGTGACAGCAATGGCAAGATGGCTGACAGTGGTGTCCTGTTGTTTGTTGGTGCCCAGTTCCCAGCAGGGCCTTGTGCTCCCCACAACAGAGCACCAGTGTCAGACATCTTTGCAGTGGCTTTTCACTCCCGGTGAGGTGTGCATGCTTCAATGTGAGCTTGCTGGGCCATGTGGGTGGGGGATGTTGAGCTGTGACTACCACTCCCATCATGCTATTGCCTACACCCCCCTTCCCAGCATGCCCATACGTCCTTCCTTTTGAGTCGACTTCACTGTGTGTGAGTGTGACAGCAATGGCAAGATGGCTGTCAGTGGTGTCCTGTTGTTTGTTGGTGCCCAGTTCCCAGCAGGGTCTTGTGCTCCCCACAACAGAGCACCAGTGTCAGACTTCTTTGAAGTGGCTTTTCACTCCCTGTGAGGTATGCATGCTTCAGTGTGAGCTTGCTGGGCCATGTGGGTGGGGGATGTTGAGCTGTGACTACCACTCCCATCATGCTATTGCCTACACCCCCCTTCCCAGCATGCCCATACTTCCTTCCTTTTGACTCTGCTTCCCTGTGGGATAGTGTGCCTGTGCTGACAGGATGGCTGACAGTGTTGTCCTGGCGTTAGTTTGGCTACAAGTCCCAGAAGTGTCCCTGTGCTTCACACAGCATAACCCAGGGTGGTGGTTCTTTGTGGGATATTTAATTAGAGTGTGAGGCAATGCATTCTCCCAGGTGAGTTGTGTGGAGTTTGTGTTAAGGGTGTGTGTGAGAACAGCTGCTGGTGACTATGGTCAGTGCTGTCAGTCCTCCTTCCCACCCAGCCAGATTTCCCACCATGGAACGTGCTTCCATTGCAGGGAGTGCAAGTTTGCTTTCAGGATGTCAGTCAGTGGTGTCCTGCTGTTGGTTGGTGCACAGTTCCCAGCATGGCCTTGTGCTCCCCACAGTAGTACCCAGTGTCAGCCATCTTGTCAGTTCTTTTCCACTCCCTGTGATGTGAGCATGGTTCAGAGTGCTGTTGATGGGCCAGTTGTGAGGGTGAGCAATATCTGTGACTACAACTCCCATTATGCTATTGGCTACACTGACTTCACCAGCATACACAGAATTCCTTCCTTTCAGTGAGCTTCCCTGTGAGGTGGTGTTCTAGTGGTGGCAAAATGTCTGACAGTGTTTGTTGGTTAGATTTGTGCCGCTGCTTTGCTCTATTTGTTGTTGGGTTTGTACATGTCATGACACAGTTACATATCACTATGGGATGGCAGGTATTGTGTTTGTCTAACTAACATACACATCTTGGGATGATTATGTTTTGGTTACTGTGGCTTTGCTAACGGTGCATGGTTTGACTATCCCCTTGACAGTGATGTGTGTGTATTGTCACACGATATTGGGTATATTGGTTGTGTACTCACCAGGCTCTGGGATGTTTGATAGTCCATGTACGCTCTCTGGTGGTAGGATGGCCCGCACCTTCTCCTCCCAGGGCCTGAGGTATACTGGTTTGGCAGGAGGGCCACTGTCGGTGCGATGGCTCAAGGTGTAATCCTTCTTGAGTAGGGCCTTGACCCTCCTGCGCACATCATACCACCTGTTCTGGATGTCTTCCTTTGTGCGCAAACATGGTGATTGTGCGTTCACCCTGTCGATGATCCTCTCCCACATCTTGGTTTTCTGCGACGTGGGGGTCTGTTGGACCAGTGTACCAAACAAGTGTGGGTCTACCCTGAGGATTTCATCTACCAGCACTTCCAATTCACTGTCTAGGAACTTTGGATTCTTCTTTGGGGGCATGGTGATGGGTGGTGGTGGGGATTGGTGTGTGTGAGTGTGCAAGTGAGGGTAGGTGAGTGTCAGTTTTGCTGGGTGTATGTGAGGGTGCTATTAGGGAGGTGCTAATGGTGTGTGGCTTGTGTGATGGATGAGTTGTGGGTGTGTCTGTGGTTGCTGTCTGATGGTGTTCTGTGCTGGCAGGTCAGTTGAATTTGCAAAGGATAATGGTAGGGATTTGTGGCCTTTATATGGGTGGAGTTGTGGGTGTGTCTTTGTTCCATTTCCCCCCCCCAGTATTTATTGACTTTGTCATTGCTTGTTTGGCCCTTTTTTTTGTATTTTCTCCTTTGTAGTTTTGGGGCATGTAGGAGACGTTCTTCTGACCGAGTAGGACGCTGCAGTTGGCTCGTGCGAGCTTCTCCGAGTCTTTCAAGCTGTGTTTCTGCTGTGTTTTATGTGCGGCGGCCGCGTCGGTCGCGGAGTATTGGGTTGCTTCGTCTCGGATTTGTATGCGTGTCGGTCGTACGGCTTGAGCTCCGTGCGACTCGGTCTGGTTTTACACGCATTGCATCGTACTGCGCGGGTCGGAGTTAGCGGGTACGTTTCTGTCGGGTTCATTCCTGGTGCGTGTCGGTCGGTTCGATTCGCATGGTTTTCCGGCCGGATAGCTGGTTTCCATGCGGTTCGGTCGTTCGGCTTGTGTTCCGTATGAGTCGGTCGTGATTCACATGCATTGCATCGTACTACGAGGATCGGGCAGCGCCGGTACGTGTCGGTCGAACTAAATTCCCGTACCGAGTCGGTCGGTACGTTTTCCAGCCCGAATCGGAATCGGCCCCTAAACCTATATAATTTACTATTCCCACTCCACTTAGTATAAATTCAGGGAAGGTGCTGGACACTAGACCTATATAATTTACTATTCCCACTCCAGGTAGTATTAAGTCAGGGAAATTGCTGCACACTAAAGTTATATAATTTACTATTCCCACACCAGTTACTTTAATTCAGTAAAGATGCTGGACACAAAACCTATATAATTTACTATTCCCACTCCAATTAGTATTAAGTCAGGGAAGGTGCTGGACACTAGGGGGCCGATTCCGATCTCGGCCGGTAGGGCTCCGAATCGGATTCGGCTTAACCGGATCCGATTCGGAGCACTATTTCCCGACCGATCCGTACGCGCGTCCGGGCGAGCGAGTACGATGCGTATTCGCCGACCGACTCGTCCGGGCGTCCGACCGCTCCGACCGACTCGATCCCGGGTCGAACCGCACCGACCGACTCGCACGGACACGACTCGCACCGCGCAATGGAGACGTTCCCCGGCCGGGTGAGTACGATGCGCGCCGCGAGCAGTCCGACCGAGCCGCGCACTCCGGCTCGAAAGAGCTGTCGGAGCCGTACTTTGGGGGTCCGTGTCGGACCCCCCTGAACGCGTAGCCGCGCGAGTCGCACACAGGGGGGACCCACGGGTCCCCCCTACCTGTGCGTGTACGGCGCGAATCGCTTCGCTGCGTACACGCTGTAGGGGGCGCACTTGTCCGCATCACACCCATTGAGTCAATGGGAGACCGCGTACGCATTGTACGACAGGCTCCCATTGACTTCAATGGGAGTCCGACCGACTTGAGTCCGATGGCATACGTGCGCATCGTACTCGTTCGGTCGGACTGCACGGGTCCGATTCGGTCGGAAATCTCTCCGGGTCCGGCTCGGTCGGGGAGATTTCCGGCCCGAATCGGAATCGGCCCCTAAACATATATAATTTACTATTCCCACTCCAATTAATATATAGTCAGGGAAGGTGCTAGACATTAAAGATATATAATTTACTATTCCCACTCCAATTAGTATTAATTCAGGGAAGGTGCTGTACACTAAACCTATATCATTTACTATTCCCACTCCAGTTAGTATGAAGTCAGGGAAGGTGCTGGACATTAAAGATATATAATTTACTATTCCCACTCCAATTAATATTAATTCAAAGAAGGTGCTGGACAATAAACGTATATAATTTTCTATTCCCACTCCAGTTAGTATTATGTCAGGGAAGGTGCTGGACACTAAACCTATATAATTTAGTATTCCAACTCCAGTTAATATTAATTCAAATAAGATGCTGGACAATAAACTTATATAACTTACTATTCCCACTCCAGTTAGTATTAAGTCAGGGAATGTGCTGCACAATAAACTTATATAATTTACTATTCCCACTGCAGTTAGTATTATGTCATGGAAGGTGCTGGACACTAAAAAATATATTTTACTATTCCCACTCCAATTACTATAAATTAAAGGAAAATGCTAGACATTAAAGATATATTATTTACTATTCCCACTCCAGTTAGTATTAATTCAGGGAAGGTGCTGGACATTAACCTATATAATTTACTATTCCCACTCCAATTATTATTAATTTAGGGAAGGTGCTAGACATTAAAGATATATAATTAACTATTCCCACTCCAGTTAGTATTAATTCAAGGAAGGTGCTGGACACTAAACCTATATAATTTACTATTCCCACTCCAGTTACTATTAACTCAGGGAAGGTGCTGGACATTAAACTTTATATTATATAAATTACATAAAAATTAAGGGGCACATTACGATACCCGGCGTAAAAAAATCCGCCAGGCATGGAAGCGGCAAAATTCCGCCCGCACACACCGCCTGAACACCGACCACGCCATTATGAGTACACAAACTGAAAACCGCCATCGGCGGAAAAATCATACAAAATACCGCCCGCCATCGTCCGAGTCGGAGTCAAACCGCCCGCCACGGACGGAAACACGCACGACAACACAAAACCGCCCGCCCTCACGGCCGACACACCGCACGTGAAATTACGATCGCACCGCCATGAGCGCGGAAAAACAACAAATATACCGCCCGCCAGCGCAAACAACGCCGATGAGAATCGACACGGCAGAAGACATGGCGCCCACGTACCTGCACAGAAACCATCCGCACACAAAACCAATAGCACACAACATGGCCAACAAGTCCACACAGCAAGGCACGCACAAATACACAAGCACAGTACACATCCCGAAAACACCCCCCCGGACAAACAAAAAATACAAAGGCCAGAACCCCAGACACAACACACCTGAAAACAACAGACCATGAGGACACACCCACATAGGTGAGTACAAAAGCAGCACTCCCACAGACCACAACCCCTTGCTACATTGCAAACCAGAGAGGAGAGGAGAGGACACAGTGACACAGCAAGGACAGCAGCACACCACAGAAACGCACACATCACAACCACCACCACCACCACCACCAAACACCGGCACCACAAACCCCCTGCACATTACACAACACACACCGCACCAGCACCACAAACACCATGGCACCACAAAGGATGCCCAAGTTCACGCCCATGGAGCTGACGGTCATGGTCGACGAGATCATCAAGGTGTACCCACAAATCTATGGGAACATGGTCCAGCACACACCACTAGCCACCAGAAACAGAATGTGGACCCGGATCGTAGACCAGGTCAATGCAGTCGGGACCCTGCCCAGGAACAGAACCGAGATAAACAAACGTTGGAATGACGTAAAGAGCCTGGTCAAGAAGAAGGAGGGCAAAAACAGAGAGCTGGCTGCCGTCACTGGCGGAGGGAATCCCGCGCTCTTTAAGACCTTCAAAGCGTGGGAGGAGAAGGTGCGAGTCGTAATCCATCCGGAGATCCTCGCCGGATTAGCAGGGGAGTGGAGGCTGGTAAGTACAAACTAATGTATACCAGCACACTGCTATGTACACACATGCGCAACCACCATGCCACAGCTCCCAGGGACAAACACCCCCATGTCCAGCACACAATACACAACACATCACACGCACATGCAACAGACACTACCACACACAGGCCAAACCGAACAACTGTAAGATGCGTGGGGACATGTGTACACTAAGCCAGCCACGTAACCACCAACAGGTCCCCAAATATGCCAGAAGCGCCACAACGAGGCACCCACCACACCCATGTGTCCGCCACAGCTGCACTAACCGACAAGTAACAGGTAAGTGGCAGGAACACAAAGTGCAGTGGGTGGGACGGTGGACAGCCCAAGTACAACACACACCAGGCCCCTAGTCCCACAGCACAGCAAGGAGGAGCATCCCCCACACCCATGTGTCAGGCACAGCTGCACCAACCGACAAGTAACAGGCAGGAACACAAAGTGCAGTGGGTCGGAGGGGGACAGCTGAAGTACAACACCCACCAGGCCCCCACTCCCACAGACCAGCAAGGTGGAGCACTCCCCACACCCATGTGTCAGGCACAGCTGCACCAACCGACAAGTAACAGGTAAGTGGCAGGAACACAAAGTGCAGTGGGTGGGACGGTGGACAGCCCAAGTACAACACACACCAGTCCCCAGTCCCACAGCACAGCAAGGAGGAGCATCCCCACACCCCACACCCATGTGTCAGCCACCGCAGTGCACAACGACAGCCGAAAGGCAGACATCACGGTCCACAGCAATCGGTGTCAGTGGGTGTACAGCCACCCCCACGACCCACTACACCCCCCACCCCCACAGACCTGCAACATGGAGCACCCCCGCTAAGAGCCATGTGGCATCCAGTACAGTGCACGCACGAACAACTTGCAGGTGGGAAACTGGACAGGGCCGGATTACTGGAGGCATGAGGACCATAACACCACTAACACATGGGACATGTCACGTAGCAGACGAACACGCAGCACCGCCCACCGTCACGAACAAGTGAACAATGTGCACACGGACATGAACAGCAGACTCACACCCCACATGACCCATCACAGACATAGCAACACCCAAGGAGCCACGTCTGCATGCACAAGCCACACTGAATATAGTCCCACACGGCAGCCACTGTGCAACTCATCACACACAACCGAAACACCATTGAAGTCCTGTCCATGTAGCCCCTACTGCCTGTCAACCACACACCCCACAACTACGCCTATGTAAGACAAACAACACTAGACGCAACAGAGCGGAACAACAGAAATGCACACGAACACCACTGAACCCATCAAACACACAGACACACCATGCACATACAACATACCATCCATCCCATCCGTCAGCCCCAGTCTCATGAAAGGCATGTCATCCGCACAGCTGCCACACATACAGCAGTCACGCTAAGACACATGCCCATGACCAACCATGTGCCAGAAGTCAATTAAGCGCACGACACACTGTGAGCAACAACACACAACATGGGCCACACCCCCGAGCACTGCAGTGATGCACATGGCACAGGGCAGCACGCACACCAAGGAGATGGGACAACTGCAATACGTTGGCTGGCACACAACTATCACTCACTCATAACGATGCGTCCAATGCCATGTCCAGTAACCACAACAGACAGCATATATGCAGGGCATGTCAGGCATGCACACACCTCAGACCATGCACTGTCATGCTGCCACAACACATGTCACGTTCGGCACCCATGGCTCACAGCATGTACCCCAAAAGCATATACCCTCCCAAATGCGAATCTGGGGCATGGCCCCCATGTTGCCATATGCGTTCCTAAGCGTTCCATTTGAACCCCAAAAGCATATTCCCTCCCAAATGCGAATCTGGGGCATGGCCCCCATGTTGCCATATGCGTTCCTAAGCGTTCCATTTGAACCCCAAAAGCATATTCCCTCCCAAATGCGAATCTGGGGCATGGCCCCCATGTTGCCATATGCGTTCCTAAGCGTTCCATTTGAACCCCAAAAGCATATTCCCTCCCAAATGCGAATCTGGGGCATGGCCCCCATGTTGCCATATGCGTTCCTAAGCGTTCCATTTGAACCCCAAAAGCATATTCCCTCCCAAATGCGAATCTGGGGCATGGCCCCCATGTTGCCATATGCGTTCCTAAGCGTTCCATTTGAACCCCAAAAGCATATTCCCTCCCAAATGCGAATCTGGGGCATGGCCCCCATGTTGCCATATGCGTTCCTAAGCGTTCCATTTGAACCCCAAAAGCATATTCCCTCCCAAATGCGAATCTGGGGCATGGCCCCCATGTTGCCATATGCGTTCCTAAGCGTTCCATTTGAACCCCAAAAGCATATTCCCTCCCAAATGCGAATCTGGGGCATGGCCCCCATGTTGCCATATGCGTTCCTAAGCGTTCCATTTGAACCCCAAAAGCATATTCCCTCCCAAATGCGAATCTGGGGCATGGCCCCCATGTTGCCATATGCGTTCCTAAGCGTTCCATTTGAACCCCAAAAGCATATTCCCTCCCAAATGCGAATCTGGGGCATGGCCCCCATGTTGCCATATGCGTTCCTAAGCGTTCCATTTGAACCCCAAAAGCATATTCCCTCCCAAATGCGAATCTGGGGCATGGCCCCCATGTTGCCATATGCGTTCCTAAGCGTTCCATTTGAACTCCAAAAGCAAAGTACAAACCAGACCCAGGATGGGCCAGGAGCCCGCATACACCAGAGTCACAATGAGTAGGGGCAAAGCAACACACCCATCGGCATGGCCAATCCGTCCCATGCCACATGTGCACAGCACACAGTCCCATTGCCTAGCACACACACCTACAGATGCCACAGCCACACACTCGCCTCCGGGAAACCCATGTACGAGATTGCACGAACTGCCAATGTCAGACGACTAATACATACTTCGCCAGGTGCAACACAATAACAAATCTCATTCTCTCCACAGGTGACGAACTGCTGGACGCTGGGGATGGAGACAGCAGCCAGCACAGCCAGCCTACAAGCCCCCAACGAGGACACACGGATCTGGAGGATCTGTCCACCTCTTCGGACACGGACCACCAAGCTGGCCCATCTGGCGTGGCAGGGCCCAGCCGCTCCCCAGGACCCCTCCTACCCACCAACCCATCATCCAGGGATGCTGAACAGTCCCAGTCCCCTGCTGCCACTGTCGTTGCGGCCACACCCACGGTCATTGCGGCCACTACCACTGCCGCAACCGCCACCATCACCGCACCGACCACCACCGCCTCCACCACCACCACGTCTTCGCTGGCACCAGCCCCAGCGCAGGTGGTGGCCCGGCCGACTGGATCCACCCTGGGAGCCACAGCGAGGACCGTGGTGAGCAATGTGGCTAGTGGGCAGGCCGGTGGCAGCAGGACTGGTAGGAGGAGCAGGGTCAGGGAAACGCCAGCCTCCCCTGGGAGCCATGCCCTGCCTCAAATGGCCAGAGTCCTTGGGGCCTATGAAGAGGCCCAAGGACAATGGGCCAGGTCTGCCACTGACACGCGGGAGGTGCTGGGGGTGCTGAGGTCCATGGACGCCCATATGGGCCAATTCGTGTCCCGTATGGACCAACTCGTGGACCTCATGGGCCAGCTGGTGGTGGCGGTGGGGTCACAGGCAAGGCCAGCAACACCACCTCCGCCACCACCTGCTAGGGCGCAGGCTCG